>BSEG01000016.1:7515000-8765000 GCA_036245055.1 Diospyros kaki | reverse complement strand
AAGGAAATGATGGAGCAAGATCAGAGAGAACCAGCTGGATAATCATTCTAACCAATAATAAAAGAAAAATACACTAAAAAGCTTTTTTTAAGGCATGTATGAAATCATACCCAGCTATTTATTTAGCAATAAAAACTGCTTTATTCAATATAGTAATATTCTCTTGAATATATAAACCATCAATCATCATTTATTTTCTAATTTGAGATCATGCATGCAACAGACATAACATTTAGTTTTCACAAATTCTTTCTATTTATTTATGAGTACATTTTAAAAAGAATAAAGAATATCCAAATTTATGCTTATTACGAATGCATGTTAACAAGATGTTCCAGTTGCAAATAATGTGCTGTAACCGCTCTTTGTTTGTCGGCATAATAGTTTGTAATCACATAATCAACCCTCTTCCCCATATATAATTGTCTCTGTGTGTATGTGTAAGAAAAGTACCCTGGCTCTATAATTGGTGATGCATCAGTATTCATCTAAAAGTTCAGCCAACTAGATAACTAGAAAGCCTATTGTAAGTTACCACATGAATCATATGAGCTGTATCACGCTCCTACTCCCTCCCTGAATAGGGTAAGTTACCATAAGGATCATATGACCTGTATCAAGCTCCACTTGAGTCAAACTACAAAGCACTCAGATTAACAAAGGAGCTGCCATCATATCCCCCCTAATGAAGGGCCTTCCGATATTTAAGGGAAAACACCTCTCACAGTTCACCATCAGTTTATGTCATGATCCTAGGGTTTAAAATGGAATTTAGAAAGGAACCATGGGAAAATTAGACAAAATAAAGGGAACATTGGACAGAACAGAGGGAGATATTCAGCAGAATTAAGGGAGAATGCAGACAGAACAAAGAAAGAGAGTGATCAGAGAGAAACGAGAGAGATCAGAACAATTGAGAAGGAAATCAGAATCCAATTATCATTCATCTATATGCATTCTCTAACTAATCTAGCATATTTATAGGATTTACAACTGAAGGTACTAACAGCTACAGCAGAAGAGTACAAGCAAAAGAATTACATATAATACAAAATGACTGCTTTATCCTTGGGGATCCTCGGGGTCATAACAATTCCCCCCTCCTTGAGAGAGTTCTTGTCCCTAAGAACTTACAGCGACTAGCCACTGTTCTTCATCCAATCCCAGCTTTCACCAACTGTTTTGTCCTTCTTTCTTTCTTTCTCCTTCTAAGCCTTTTCCTTTTTTCTCTCTCGTATTCAAACTTCTCTGCAAGCCAAAACCTGATTTGACACTGCAGCTCACCAACTGGAATATCAACCATACCATCTATGGTTTGTTTCCTTGGCTCCTCCTGAGCTTTTTCCTACTCCCAGGTCCAGTGGGATTCAACATTTTCAGACTCCAACAGTGTTTTAAAAGATTCTGTTGCTTCCTGCTTGCTACAATACAACAAAGGTTCTTCCTCGACAACTTTATCCTCCAATGAAGTCACAGTTACTTTTCCTAATGAATCAATATTCTTTTTCAATTTAGATTGTTCCTCAGTTTCCTGTAAGTCAAAATTCTGAGGAAGGACTCCAGCACTAGTTTCCTCACAAATGACTGAATTTTCAGTCAGAATTACCTAATCCAATGTAGCCAATTCAGTAACTTCTTCCAGTCCTGATGATTGACCGTCTGAATAAATCATCTCATGAGCATCTTCTTCTGAAACTTTTCTTATCAAAGAATCAGGCATGGGAAGAGTACCTATCCCCCCTTCAAGAGGAACAGATTTAAGATCTTCAAAACCTAAAGTTGTTGTGATCGTTTCCGTTTCTAAATCCTAACTTCACAACATTTTTGGCTTCTTGATTCCTGGCATACATTACACATTCATCTTCAATAGTTACCTCTTTCAATGGTGTCTCTTCCGGAATTCCCTGATCCAACTCAGTTGATTCATCAGCTTCTTGCTGTAAACCGGAGGTAACAGGTAGGATTCCAGCTTTCGCTAGAATCGATTCTGGAGTGGATTTTGCAAAACATTCTATTGGTATGCTGAGGTTATCAACTTGTGGTTGAGGTGATCAACTTTCTCTTGGAATCCATTCTCATCTCCATAGTTCAAATTCGCCTAGATGTCAGCCTATAGTTGCATGCTATCAGCTTCTAAGGTCCGCTCTGAACTGCTTCCAGGAGTTGCCTACATCTCCTGAATTGCCTGTTGCAACAGTTTCCTGCACTCGCCTTGCTCACAGCCTGCTGAAATGGATCGTCGGAAATCCAGCCAGAAATTGTTGGAAATTAACGACAGAGAAGCGTTGGAAACCAACCAAAACTAAATTCACCTGAATTCTTAGAGCAAGAATTGTTAGAATCACACGAGAATCAACTAGCTGTTTCGCCTTCACAATTCGAACCAAGAGTTGATCGGAAATCACCTGGCTCGGCTTCGTTGGATCTGCTATGGAATTCGTGTGGATTTTCAGAAATCACAACCCAGAATCGTTGGCCTATTCTGCCTTCAAAAGTCGAACCTGAATCAGCTACTGAAATTTCCAGAATCACAGTTGAGAATCATCAGCTCTGATACCATTTGTCATGATCTTAGGGTTTACCTAGGGTTTAGAATGGTATTTAGAAGGAACTGAGGGAAAATTAAACAAAATGGAGGGAGCATTGGACAGAACAGAGGGAGATATTCAGCAGAATTATGGGAGAATGCAGACAGAACAGAGAAAGAGAGAGTGACCAGAGGGCAACGAGAGAGATCAGAACAATTGAGAAGGAAATCAGAATTCAATTATCATTCATCTATATGCATTCTCTAACTAATCTAGTCTATTTATAAGCATTACAACTGCAGGTACTAATAACGACAGCAGAAGAGTACGACCAAAAGAATTACATATAATACATAACGACTACTTTATCCTTGGGGATCCTCGAGGTCATGACAGTTTAGTATTTGGATATGGAGACCTAAGACAACAGTGGACATCAGCAAAGGCAAAGCATGTAATAATAATCCAAAGTCTTCCAATTAGCAAGAAGACTGTGTTTGCTACTCGAGCATCTATAGACAAGTAGCTGAAGGCCTGGTACCAATCTAGGGGGCAGAATAAGGCTTAAATCAACATCACCTAGAGAGAACCTTCATTGTGAGTGAAACAAGAACCTTATATACCATATATCCTAACATATAGTACCTTCATTGTGAGTTAGTATGGATTACACACTAAGATTCTAAAGTACTTCAAGAACAACTTCCATTTAAGAATTAGACATCCAACAAAATAATACATGCAATACATTTTTTTACATATTTCTCAAAACATAATGCCCAATTTTTACAAGCATAGTGCCCAATTTTTACAGTTGTCATGCAAGCACCTACTTTCTTGAATTTCAATTCATTGCATGTTCTTTTTTCCCATCCTAAAAAATCTTCAAATAAATAAATAGAGGAAAATGTTGTACTCAAATTATTTCAACACAAAGTGCATTCACACAAATTCATAAATCATACAGGAATAGCATTTTCATATAAGAAATATTCACAATGTTGGAAAATACAAATTAAGGCAGCTACCGAACACAACTGAGGGTAGATGACTTTGACTGCATGAGATTTTGTGAGATTTTCAAACTTCTCAACATCTTATAGACATTCTTCCGGTGGATATATGTATACAACAATCTTATCTTAAATACAATTAAGAACCATGGTTATCTGATCCTCTATGATGATTTCTTTAACCAACATCCAAGCAATGGCATTTTGATATCTCCAAGAGCCTTTATGTTTAATTGTGTTTCTATGTTGTACAGGTAGGTTTCACAATATCAACTATAACATGGAATATGACCATGTCAATTGTCTTCACTCATCAGCATCTCATGAAGCTTCTCAATATGAAGACACCAGACTTTATGTCATCATTCCCTTTCTAGATGATTGTGTTAGGAAGGGTATATGAGTAAAATCTTACCACATTATTCTTTTGCATGGATTTGTATTCTCAATGTCAATTGACATTATGAATGTCATGCCACTGGCCGTAACTTGGTTAGAATAATGTGCAATTGATGATGGTGATGTGCAAGCCCGGATAAAGGAGGAGGGTTGCGTTAGGTAGCCGACAGCCAGCGTAAAACCTAGTCGGATCCAAATATGAATTCTAGACAAACTATCTGTTGGAATGTAACCCACATAGAAGTCTAGAATTCATGTAGCCAACCCCACATAGTAGGATAACGGCTGGATATGTTGTTGTTGTTGTTGTTGATGATGGTGATTATATCAGCCTCTATGTTCAAATAAACTCAACCATGATACTGTTCCAAAAAATAATCCAATCACAAGCCTAAGCAAAGAGAAACTATGCAGAAGTTTCAATCAGTATATATATTCCTCATCATATTGCATCCATCTCCATTTTCTTAGCTTGACCTCAATCTAAGTATATATATTCCTTATCAGCCATCTCAATCTCCTTGTCATTCCTAATATCAGAAAACAATTCTAGTTTTGGGGAAGTAAATTTAATCCACAAAAAAGTACATGAAACAACTGCTCAAACTCATCACAAGCAGTTTAAGCATGCATCAGTAACAGGCAAGTCCATTTAGAGCTAAGCAACCAAGCTGTAATAGCTTAACAAGACCTCATCCCAGAAACCACAAGCTAAAGGGCATTTCAATCAAGATTCTCAAGAAATGCCAACTTAATCCCTGATGGCTACATGTCAACATGATCAAGTACATAAACATGCCAAATAGATGCAGCATGGGTATTAGATATCTAGAAAGGAAATATGTCAAGTCTATACAGTTGGTTGGCTGACTTCAGTAATTTAATAGTCGGAACCAAAAGGCCAAGGCTGTGGCTGTGTACACGTGTGTGAATGTGCACGAGAGACAAAGAGGCAACACATAGTAATGCTCCTTATCTACACCTTGGTTGGGACCATTGTTGTCAAAGGCATAAAGGTGCTTGGAGCCTGAGGCACAAGGCATAGGCAAAGGGGTGGGCTTTTTGGATGTGAGACTCGTGTTAATTCCAAATTTGTATAAAAATACTTATACATCATTTTTTAGAGGTAAATGCACACTAATAAAATTACAAATAATAAATAACCAACACTATATTACTATAATAAAACTAAACTAATATTATTTCAAAAAATCACAACTCTAAAATCAACATGAAGCATCATTTCATATTCAAGTTTCAAAACAAGAAACAAATTTAAAAAATGGCAAGCAAGTAAAATGAGATACAATTTGCAAACATAGCAAATCATGATTTTAACAAAGCATTGTTAAATCATAGTCTAACGTAACAACAAAACATTGCCTAAGTCAAAATCATAAGTAATATTTAAATCATGGGGTTTTACGAAAAGAGGAAGTAAATATGACGTTTGGATTTATGTTAATAGGGTTTTATGTTCATAATTTATATTTAACCTTTTTCTGAAATTTCTTTTAAGTAGTTTTTTCCTTGTTATAACAGAAAATTAATTAATAATCATAAATAAAACTCAACAGCACATAGATGCACAAGGCGCCTATGGTGGAGGTGAATGCCCAATGGAGGGTGCCTTGCCTGAGCCATGCTGAGGTGCCCTCTCTGGAGCCTTGTGCCTAGCGTGCTTTTGACAACTATGGTAGGAACTAAAGCTCTCAATATAGAGGCCAATAATACAATCCGCCAAGAAATTAGTCAATCAAGGATAAGCTTGAATAGCTTTAGGCCTTGCCTAGGGTGAGCTAATATCCGAACAGGAGTTATACCACACAACCAGTACGTCTTACATTCCCACATCCCCAACATGATTGAATTATGACTCCCGCTCCAGGTCATGCCAACCTTCTACCACTGAGGACCCATTGGTAGAAGAAGAACATGAAATATGAACTATGTCTTCACGCATGCACCAATGACATTGGCAAAGATGATAAATCACAAATATGGACTCAAACAAGCATTTATCTTAAGAATTAGGTGATCTAGAGCACTTAGAAATTGGAAAATTAGCAAAATTTTCCACCCGTCAAATTTAATGCAGTTCCTTTTTTCTTTCACGGATTGAGAGGGGGAGGGGGAAGCTCAGTTCTTCTTTAATTTAGTAGTAGCATAGATGACACATTCTTCAACTGCTCAGATATAAAAAAAACAATAAACTATGTATCAATTCATCATACAACTACAAAATCAACAAAATACAATCCACATAATAAAATACATCTGAAGCTGTGAGATACAGATTTACAGGGGCCATGTATTCCGCCCAAAATGTTCTTGTGGCGATAAACCATCCATCAAAGAAGTACATAGTAGAATGGATAAGGAAGGAAGCAACAAACATACCATTACTGCACCGAACACAGGCACCATACTTCACCTTGCATAAAGAACAAATCAATTTTCTACGTGTTTCCTTAATTCCCTCAATGTTCACAATTGGCTCCATAGTTCTTGTATCCTGTATGTAAACCTCAGGCATCCATTGACAGCAGAACAAGTGAGCAAATCCGATTGGCCCGCTATTTCCACTTTGATCGCCAATCTTTCTAACTTGTTTTAATGCACCACCCTGCTTTGGGCAGAGCAAACAAGGTCTGTCAGAGATTGGGACTGCATTCTTCTGCTTACACCAAGAACACAACCAAGATCCAGGTACATCATCTTGGACGCCATAGCACCTCTCATGAACTGCTACATTACAAGAAGTGCAAACAACTAAACAGTTCAACTGGTTGCCCGTGTCCCCCAGGCTACAATAGTGACAAAGGGACGACGACCCTTCAATTGGACGTGCAACAAGAAGCTTTTCTAATCCTGCCTCACAACCCAAAAGCTTCCGTTTCTTTGAAGGCCGGTCAGATGTGAGATAAACCTTATTCCTAGAACCTAAAAGCCACTCCAATCCACTACATGGTGTTGCTGGCGGCAAAGAAGAGGAAGGCTTTTCTTCTTGAAGCGAAGTAATAGCTCCTACCTGATCAACTTCCATCGACTGCTCCAGCTCCTCTTTAACAACTAGCCCACAATCAGAGCCAACCCCATTCGGCCCGTTACCATTCACGTCGTTCACATTATCACCATTACTTGCATCGCCTCTAACCGAATTCCCTAAAACTGGAATTGAAAAACACTTCTTGTCTGAAAACGCAAAATAAGACAACTCCTGCAACTTATCAATGTCGTCCACGGTCAATTCCCTAAAGTACTGCTCAGCCTCGGCCCAAATGTTGGGCCCCCGGGCCTTCACCGCCCCACCCACCCGCGACGACTTCGCCTCCCCACCCGAATGGACCCTCTTGTGCCGTTTCCGACCATCCGAATGCTTCGACAAGAACCTGGCCAACCCACTGGGCAGAGTGGTGACAGTAGACGCCTGAGCTTCCTCGGTCTCAAACGGCGAACGCTCGCACAGCGCCTTCCGAGCCTGAGCGTACAAATCTAACCCCGCATGAGCCGGCTTCTCTATCCCGGCGGCTTCCTCCGCCGGCAATTTGGCCGGAACCCTAGAAATTGGGCAGGCCTTCTCCTCTGTGCCGCAGCCTACGGCCGCTCCCCTACCCATCATCTTCGTCCGCTGGTGACATCTCCCTCCCGTCATCCCCTCCACCGTCCACCACTACATTCCATCACTTCAAACCCTAACCCTAGCCGTTACCTATTTTTCGAACCCTAGCGCCGACAGACAGCTATAAATGGAGGATACGAAGAGATAAATCCCGGACGAAGAAGACGACGGAGTCGCCGCTACGGCTTGGGGTAAGGGTAAGGGTAGGGCTAGGGCTAGGGTTTTTCTGTTGTATCTGTTATTCGGATCCGTTTTCTCGAGTGGATTTGTTCTCTTCGCAGTCGGATTTCGTTCGTTCGATAAAAGAGAGAGAACGAGCGCGAGAGAGAGAGAGAAAGAGAGTCGCGTTTTTTTGAGGTAGAAATAAAGGGAAATGCTAAAAAGAAAGCGTTTTCGGTCGCAATAGACAATTGTAGTCGTAGATAGAAATTCTCTTTTAGAGTGCGCCCTTATTTTTATTTCGTGTGTGACGCAATCCACTTCGGCTCCATCGTACACGTGCTCTATCGGCGTAATTTCCACGTAATACTTTTTCCGTTGTGGGCTTCCGTATGTTTGCGTCGATACTTTTAACTCGACTCTTTCTTTCTATTCACGTATTTTAATTTTAATTTTAAATAAAATGTTTATTATATTTTTAAATACTTTTATTAAATCTATATATTATTAACTAATAAAATTGTATAAAAGTTAAAAACAAAATGTAATAAGTCCGCATCATCTAAAAATAATGTAACATCTCAACTTCTTTTCTTAGGACAATGATTAACAACAACAACATATCCAGCCGTTATCCCACTATGTGGAGTTGGCTACATGAATTCTAGACTTCTACGTGGGTTACATCCCAACAGATAGTTTGTCTAGGACAATGATTAACACTACTTTTAATTAATGTAAAATTAATATTAACCAAAGTATTTGAGATGTGGACAAAAATATATATTAAATATATCTTACCTAAAAATAATTAATTTATTTAAAAATATTCTAACTAATGTCCAAATTAAGTAGTTTAAATTATTTATTCACTGTAAAATCCAACACAATGAAATAACTCTAGTTAAATATAAACACATTGTTAAAGGTATATGATTGGGCTTATATAAACTTAATTATCTATTAATGATAATTATTTTTTATTTGTACAAGATAAATAGATATTTTTTAAATTATTTAATATTTATTATATATAAAATATTTGAAAGACATGATTTATCTCCCCCTTTTTATCAATAATATAATGCATTTCCTTACTTATATAGGATAAGTGGATGAATTATTTATTTATATAACCAATTACTAAGTGTCTCTCCACATGTTTGATAAGATACGGCTACATATACAAATATTTTTCTCTGTATGCTATATAAAAGTCAAGCTATATGATATTTATATTATAGTTGTTAGTGATTATTCTGATAATAACTACATAAATATCAAGAAATTATAAACTTATCTTAAAGTTTTGAGATATATAAATAATATAATTTTTATTATCTTGATAGGCATTTTACGTTTGTTTGTTTTTATTATTTTTCACCGCAAATTTTTCTTTCATTGGGCGTTTTATACAAAGAATAATTTTTCAAGCAAAATTATTAAATTTGGATGAAAATTCCAGAGTCTAGTATATAATTGAAAGTACTGCATTGGAATAAGAGATGTCGTTGGCGGATTGACGCTTTTGTCGACCATCTTAATTAGTGCCTCGATGATGACAATAATGTGTTTGTTATCGCTATTGAAGAATAAGGGATACTAGAAAAAGCAAGTTTTTTTGGTCACTAATAGCTCGAAATTTTTTCACTAATTAGTTAACGATGGACTGTAATCCGTCGCTTAAGCAGACATCACTAAATTTTTAGTAACAAGTTTTTTGGTCGATCGATAATTAGAGACATAATATAATTTGTCACTAAATCCAAAAATTTTGTCACTAAAATGGTCACAAAAGTATTCACATTTTAGTTTTAAAAAGGGGAAAAAAAAAGTTTAGAGACGGAATTAATTCGGTCTCTATTATTAGCGATGAAATTATTTTTCTATCACTATTATTGGCAACAAAAAAAACTAAGTCGCTAATAAAAATATTAACTATGGAAAAGATTCTATCACTAAATCTAGTAGTGGAAATAAATTTCATCACCAAAAATAGCAATGTAATTTTATCGATCTCTATCTTAAAACTTAGAGGTAGAATTTCCCGTTTCTAAGTTTAGCGACGAAAAAAATTATGTCACTAATACAATAGAGACATAAATTTTCTATCTCTAAACTCCAACCGTATTTTAGAGACATATTCCATTTCCATATCTAATTCCCAAATTTGTCAAAATGAACCAAAAATATCATATTCAAAACATATTAACAAATTAAATAAAATAACCACACAAAAATGCCATATTCCAATCACACCAATAATTACACAATTACTATAAAAACAAAAAATTATCAATTAAAATAAAATCTTATCACAAGTATTAAAATTACACAACAATTATAAATAATCAACAGTCATCGTCATACATGTTTGTTAGGTCATGATGAGCTAAATTGCCTTTGTCGAATGGGGCAACTAGCATATTTGAAACCACTTGAGGGGTCGAAACAGGTGAAAAATGACTTGGGGACATCTAGTTGATCCCCAAATGCTATAAAAGGGATTGTATCATCTTTTGTTATGATTGTATATCCACTAACAAGTTAGAGATCTTTTGGCACATAGTGTTCATCTCATTTGGAGTCACTATTGTATTGGATGAAGGTGTCAAACAATACTCCATAAATGCTATTCTAAGGTTAAAAATGTGTGTCTTCTTGTTTCGTCCAACAACCACATTCTAAAGTATGTCGTTGTCATTAGTACTTGACAATGGAGATGACCAACCATCCTCTGCATCTACATATGCTTGTGATGAGTCAGTCTCACTTTGTTACCTATTAAACTTATCATAAAATAAGATATTTATATGTAAATTGAATTTTACATTACAATAACAACACAAATATTAAATTTGGCTAGAAAATTAGTACTTACAGCAACTAATATACCTTTTGAAGAGACCCAACCGTCTTTACATTTGTAGTGTTTTATCCGTGTAAAAAGTTCGAAACATAATGGTTCCCTATTCAACTCATTTATTTACAAAATCCGCATTATTTCAATTGAATTAAATATAAAGTTTTGTCGTAAGATGTAACTGAACTCAACACAATAATTTATTTACTAACGATATATACATAAAACTTATTAATCTTTTCCTATGCTCAGCCCGTCAATATGCTACCACCAGTGTGTAGTGAGGAACATTTTTCGAAGCATCTATTTTGGATATTCTTGTTAATTACGTCTACCTATTGAAACATGAAGAAATATAAATATATAAAAATAATGTAACTTACATATTATTTCAACCAAGAGGTGAAGTTTGTCGCAATTTCGTTGTCAAGTTGCACATCATAACTATTAGGCATAAGTTCATGCAACATATTTGTGTACATATTATAGTGAAAAATATTTTATCACTCGTTTTTAGATTTTTGAGATGATATACATATATCACTAGTGAATTAACACCTTCAAAAATAACTTAATAAAGAAATGGCTGAACCTCATGACAATCTAGAAGAACATGTAATTTTGACATTTGATGTATTTCCTATACGAATGACTTGAATTATTAAAAATTGACACATATAGATTAGACGAACTACCGTTACTTTCGTCATCATTACATGGCATTCTTCTTCTCTTGTATGGAATGTCTGATGGATAATAATAAAACACTCTTATTCTCCTCAACTATATAAGCTTCACATATAGAACATTTCACTCGACCCTTGTTCTTAACCTTATTTTTTAGAGTGCGTAAGAACCTATATAATAAAATTAAATGTAACAATCGAAACCAAATGATAGGTTATAATTGAAATGACAAATACATTCAACACAAATATTTTAAATGGATACATCCATTAATATTGAACTAGTCCACCAACGATAAGAGAAATGTTTGTTTTCTTAATCGTCAATTACTCCACTCTCAACGATCTTGAACACAATTCTCTAAAAAATTGACTTAACTTAGTAAGTGTATTCCATATGGGCTTTGATAACTCTATAAATGCTACTGGGAGTAATTGTTGGTTGAATACATGGCAATAATGACTTTTCATACCATGCAACTTTGCTTCTCTTATGTTGACACACCTTGCTAAATTGGAAACATATATATCAGGTAAGCTAAGTTGTTTAACACATTCACAAATGGTCAATTTTTGTTGCTTACTCAATGTGTACTTTAGATTTGATTAGCCTACCACCTCATGTATCTTGAAGATGTAATTCTTTTCTTTTGCAATACTCGCCCAAGTCCAATATAACATTTGGTGTGTTTTTTGTTTTACCTTGATATCCAAAACTGTATCGAGTAAGATAACAAATATATTTCTCTCAATATTTATCACATCAACGTCATATGACAATAAATACGTTTTCCAATATGACAACTCCTAAAATACAATTCTCTTTGTCCACTTGTGATCAACCCCATATCCAAACGAATGTGCACCTTGAGACTCAAAGATTGCAAGCATACGTCTGACCGTTTTCACATTTCTTCACCATTCAATCAACAAGGAGGCAATGTGAATTCAATACAATTTATTTTAAATGCTCTCCTATTATGTCTGTAAGAAATATCCATGGCAAGAATTGTTGATGATAATAAAAAAATGAAACTTTCTTGCTATGTTTTTGAGTGTGAAAGCCTTTGACCGCTTCATACAATATGGGCAAGAAAGTTTTCCAACAATTATCTAATCAGATAGCATTCCATAAGGAGGAAAGTCATTCACAATCCACATCAAAACTGTCATCATCATACAGTTTTATTTCAGAGATATGTCATAATTTAGAGTACATTCATTTCACAACAATTTAAGTAATTGATTAGTGGCTGCAAATACACATTAATCTCACTTTTGGGATTGGATGGGCCAGGAATAATGATAGTTAGGAATATTACTTATATTTTCATGCACATATAAGGAGGAAGATTATAAGGAATAATGATTATAGGTTAACAAGAATAAGCATGCCCAAATATCCGAAAAGGAGAAAACCTTTCGGGGGTCAATTGTAAAATCAAGATAGGTTTCATCAAAATGTTTTCACGCATTTTCGTCTGATGGATAAGATAAAACATTGGGGTTCTTATGATGCCATCTCATGTGACTTGTTGTAGCCAATGAAGAATAAAGTCTTTGTAGGTTGGATACAAGTGAGAAATGCCACATCTTCTTAAGAGTTGTGTCTTTGCTTTGATGCATTCTTGTGGTTCGTTTAAAACGCTTATACCCATAAAATTTACAATATTGCTCGTACTCATAATCTTTATAATATAACGTATAATCATTAGAGCAACAATCAATCTTTATACACCTTAACCCTAATTTTTTCACTGATTTTTTTGCTCGATATAAATTCGTGAGCATATGGTCACCACTAGACAATGCATCACTTATCATTTAGACCATGCGATTAATGTAGCTCTCAAGCATATTGTAATCACTCTTGAGACTTAAAATCTCAACTATCATAGATAACTTCAAATAATTTTCACAGTTATTCCATAATGGAGCTTGTGTAGTTGACAATGTCTAAAAAAATTATCGTGCATCTAGATTGGGATTTTCAGTAACCTTATGTTTATACTCAAAGTCCTATTACTCAATAAGCTGATCCATACTAGGTCATCTAGCATCCATCACCATTTGTTCATACAGATTTAATTATTCTTTTTGTCCACCATGATCATAGTATTTATTTTCCTAAACTATTAAGGGAAATAGGGGCATCAATTTTTCATGATTAGTCCAATAATAATATTTTTCCATAAACCCCTTTCTACATAAATCTTATTTCACCTCACTAATCAATTTATATTTTTTACACTTGCATTTCTTGCAAGGACATCTCAATTTTCATACCTTATAAAATTGATGTTGAGCACATATGAAGTCTATAAACTGTCTAAGCCCCTCAATAAATTCATCAATCAAATATCGATTAACAATTTATTATCCATCAATCTTCAATGCTCAGACATTTCAATTATGTTTGATTCTAGATGACAAAAAGGAAAAAAAATATGTGATCAACAACCATAGTGACATACCTGCACATGGTTAACTAACCAAGAGTAATGGTATTAATTCATGCATACATATGATTAAATCTTCCTAAATTTACAATTTTGGATGGTTTAGGATTCAATTATTCATACATACAAATGACAATTGGGAACCGTAGATTTTGTATGCGATTATGGAATATAACATATTACGTTATCTTTAGATAGTTAACGAAGTGATCCAATTTATTTTATTCATTGGTATGCTATAAGTTGTTATTTTTCTTTTGGGGTTGTCAATGTTGAGTGCTCTAGTGTGTGCGTGTAAGTGTGATTTGGTGTCCCGCATTGGTTGGGTAAAAATGTGGGAGTGGGTATTTATACTCCTCCCCCTCACTTAGGTTTGGGCCCTGGGGGCACCCAAAATTTGTGACCGGGTGAACCCCTTGGCCCTCGCGTGCGTTGTCGTCGCCGCCATCTGTCCAGACTGGCAGGTCAGGTCAGGTCATATATATATATATATATATATATTTACATAAAGAAAATTAGTATTATTTTCTTTTTATTTATTGGTTGTCTTCTTCTCAGTGACTGTCTGGGCTCCTACATGCGGCCATAAATTCTTCTAGTTGTTTGTTTGCTCCAAACATCGGGCATTTACACCAATGTTTAATACCAGTGTCGATTGGAGCACCTCCGAAGCCCTATATAAGGCTGATTTCCCTTGGAGTATGATCATCGAATCTCATATCGTCCAGTGCATATCTTATTCTTTGTTTTGGTCGTGGAGAGTCGTTTCCTAAGAGTTCTGTTAGAGCTCGTCTTCATGGTTGCTGACGCCAGGCTGGTCGTCATATCCTATGAAGCAGTCGCCATAGCTTGTTGTAACCGGAACATAGCACATCTGCCTTTAGGACAGTGCCTCCTGCCATGCTTCGACCGCTGTCGTTTTTTCCTGTCTTCCCATATTAGCTTATCCAGCAAGTTCGGGTTTGAGTTCTAACCACATTGAGTTATATGATAAATATGCAATTTCTTTTATATACAAGTACACCTTGCCATTACATGCACATAATATATACAATTAATTAATAAGTTTTCTCAAATCATATTAATTTTTATTAATTCAATTATACGTCATATTTCCAAGTCGATATCAAAATAACAAATAAGTATTAAGTACTTTGGAAACATCTAATCTTGGAATGGGATTTAACTCACTAACCTTCCTTAATTCCACACACGATTTAATCAGATTTCGATATCATAGTGTAACATGTGATTTATATTGGCTCAAAATCTAATTTATAATAATTTTTTAATCAATCATATATAAATTATCAAGTAATTAAAATGTGGCCAATTCTTTTAAAGCATTAAGCATAACTATAGGCAAATAAAAGTTCAGTTAAACTGAATTAACCAAACTGAACCAACCGAACTTGTCGATTTGATTCGATTATTTTATTGCAAAAGTTCAATTTTATTATTTTTATTAAGAAATTTGATTTTTAATTTTCGATTCATTTTTTTGTTTAAAAAAACCAAACTAATTGAACCAACTAGAACGACATTATTTTGGGTATAATATAAAAGACATATACATAACATAAATGAGAAACAAAATGATGGAATGAGCGAACCACTTGACGCCTAGCCTTCAACCCTTCTATTTTTCCCTTCATCTCCAACTTTTCAGCTGCCCATCACTCCCTCTAATAAAGACACGACGCCGATCATGCTCGCCCATCGATGCCACCTTGACAACCATTACTACCAGCCTACCATTACACCGACATTGACATCTTTGTTTCCAATTATCTCGACCCTTTGTCCCTATCCGACGCCGATGCTGACCCAACATCTCTCTCTCCTTCCAATTTGCACCACCGTGCTCACCCGCTGATGCCGATGATCCATTTGGTAAGTTTTTTGGATGTGAGTGGATATTATACTTTAAAACCTAGATCTACTAAAATACAACCATTATATCCTTTTGATTTTTGGGTACGCAGGTCACTAAGACAAGACGAATATTAGAGGTGTTCGCGGTACGATTTGACCGGTTTGAATCATTTTCAGCACGCTAAATCGCTAGTGTGGTTTTTCAACCAAACCAGACCGCGGTCTGGTTTGGGTTCGACCAAACCGCACCAAACCAGATCGCATTTGCGGTCTGAATGCGGTCTGGTTTGGTGCGGTTTACCGCGGCTTGAAATGCTACTTAAAATCACTAAAAAAGATATTTAAAAATGATAAATAATGACACAAATATTGGTAAATAAAGACAATTAAATGTAAATAAATAGAAGAAAAAAATAAAGACAAAATAGTGTAAAAAATAAATAGGATGAGGTTGCCAATTATTATATTTTTATAATAATAATTTTTTATATTATTTTCTTGGGCGCTTCGGTTTAAAACCGAACCGCAAACTGTCCAAACCGCAAACCACACGGTTTGGACAAAATCCAAACCGTTTTGGACCGCAAAAACAAAAAACCGATCGGATCAGTTTGGTTCGGCCGGTTTCCGCAGTGTACTGGTTTCTTTGAACACCCCTAACGAATATGATGGTCAATTCGGCTGTGGATGGTGGCAGGTGATGTTTTCTCATAAATGTGTTTTGAGTTTTTTTTTTACCATCAAATTAATTTTTAGATATACAAAAAATTAACAATTGGATCAAATTCATTTTTAGATATATGAACCACCGCAGTTGGGGGAAATCGATTATTAGTTCCGATCACTGGAATCTCCGGACTATTAGGTGGCCAGCGACAATAGTAAAAGCGAACTAATGTTCGCTCTCTTCGGTTATTTTGTGGGTTAGTTTGATTTTTGATTCAGTTCGATTACCACGATTTAGCTTTAAATTAGTTTGGTTAGGTGGGGGTTAGTCAGTCGGTTCGGTTCGATTATTATATTTGTTTTAGTTAGTGATTTTCGATCGATTTGGTAACTGAACTGCTTATTTGCCCACCTCTAAGCATAATAATATAATTTTCTCATACAAATAATAAAAGAGTTTTGAATTAAATTAAACAAATAATGACATAATTCCAAGATTAAATTACATAAAGAATTTAAGTAGACCTAATAAAAATAAAAATTAAATGAACAAGAAGAATGGAACCGGATCCGCCTACTGCGTCTGCTTCCGCCACCGCTATTTTTTCTTTCATTGGGCGCTATATACAAAGAATAATTTTTCAAGCAAAATTATTAAATTTGGATGAAAATTTCAGAGTCTAGTATATAATTGGAAATACTACATTGGAATAAGAGATGTCGTTGGCGGATTGACGCTTTTGTCGACCATCTTCATTAGTGCCTCGATGATGACAATAATGTGTTTGTTATTGTCAATCGCTATTGAAGAAAGAGGGATACTAAAAAAAGCAAGTTTTTTTGGTCACTAATAGCTCGAAATTTTGTCACTAATTACTTAACGATGGACTGTAATCTATTGCTTAAGCAGACATCACTAAATTTTTAGTAACAAGTTTTTTGGTCGATTAATAATTAGAGACATAATATAATTTGTCACTAAATCCAAAAATTTAGTCACTAAAATGGTCACAAAAGTATTCACATTTTAGTTTTAAAAAGGGAAAAAAAAAAGTTTAGAGGCGGAATTAATTCGGTCTCTATTATTAGCGACAAAAAATAATTTTGTCGCATTATGTCACTATTATTAGCGACGAAATTATTTTTCTATCACTATTATTGGCAACAAAAAAATTATGTCGCTAATAAAAATATTAACAATGGAAAATATTCTATCACTAAATCTAGTAGTGGAAATAAATTTCATCACCAAAAATAGCAATGTAATTTTATCGATCTCTATCTTAAAACTTAGAGGTAGAATTTCCCGTCTCTAAGTTTAGCGACGAAAAAAATTATGTCACTAATACAATAGAGACATAAATTTTCTATCTCTAAACTCCAACTGTATTTTGGAGACATATTTTGTTCCCATATCTAATTCCCAGATTTGTCAAAATGAACCAAAAATATCATATTCAAAACATGTTAACAAATTAAATATAATAACCACAAAAAATGCCATATTCCAATCACACCAATAATTACACAATTACTACAAAAACACAAAATTATCAATTAAAATAAAATATTGTCACAAGTATTAAAATTACACAACAATTATTAATAATCAACGGTCATTATCATACATGTTTGTTAGGTCATGATGAGCTAAATTGCTTTGATTGAATGGGGCAACTGGCATATTTAAAACCACTTGAGGGGTCGAAGCAGGTGAAAAATGACTTGGGGGCATCTAGTTGATCCCCAAATGCTATAAAAGGGATTGTATAATCTTTTGTTATGATTGTATATTCGTTGTGAAGACGTCAAACAATACTCCATAAATGCTATCATAAGGTTAAAAATGTGTGTCTTATTGTTTCGTCCAACAACCACATCCTAAAGTATGTCGTTGTCGGTAGTACTTGACAATGGAGATGACCAACTATCCTCTGCATCTACAAATGCTTGTGATGAGTCACTCTCACTTTGTTACCTAATAAACTTATCATAAAATAAGATATTTATATGTAAATTGAATTTTGCATTACAATAACAACACAAATATTAAATTTGGTTAGAAAATTAGTACTTACAGCAACTAATATACCTTTTGAAGAGACCCAACCGTCTTTTCATTTGTAGTGTTTTATTCGTGTAAAAAGTTCGAAACATAATGGTTCCCTATTCAACTCATTTATTTACAAAAAAGCAAGAGATGCGCGTTATTTCAATTGAATTAAATATAAAGTTTTGTCATAAGATGTAACTGAACTCAACACAATAATTTATTTACTAACGATATATACATAAAACTTATTAATCTTTTCCTATGCTCAGCTCGTCAATATGCTACCACCAGTGTGTAGTGAGGAACATTTTTCGAAGCATCTATTTTGGATATTCTTGTTAATTACGTCTACCTATTGAAACATAAAGAAATATAAATATATAAAAATAATGTAACTTACATATTATTTCAACCAAGAGGTGAAGTTTGTCGCAATTTCGTTGTCAAGTTACACATCATAACTGTTAGGCATAAGTTCATGCAACATATTTGTGTACATATTATAGCAAAAAATATTTTATCACTCGTTTTTAGATTTTTGAGATGATATACATATGTCACTAGTGAATTAACACCTTCAAAAATAACTTAATAAAGAAACGGCTAAACCTCACGACAATCTAGAAGAACATGTAATTTTGCAGTTTCCAATTCTTTATTATCTAATTGACATTTGATGTATTTCCTATATGAACGACTTGAATTATTAAAAATTGACACATATAGATTAGATGAACTATCGTTACTTTCATCATCATTACATGGCATTCTTCTTCTCCTGTATGGAATGTCTGATGGATAATAATAAAACACTCTTATTCTCCTCAACTATATAAGCTTCACATATAGAACATTTCACTAGACTCTTGTTCTTAACCTTATTTTTTAGAGTGCGTAAGAACCTATATAATAAAATTAAATGTAATAATCGAAACCAAATGATAGGTTATAATTGAAATGACAAATACATTCAACACAAATCTTTTAAATGGATACATCCATCAATAGTGAACTAGTCCACCAACGATAAGAGAAATGTTTGTTTTCTTAATCGACAATTACTCCACTCTCAACGATGTTGAACACAATTCTCTAAAAAAATGACTTAACTTAGTAAGTGTATTCCATATGGGCTTTGATAACTCTATAAATGCTACCGAGAGTAATCGTTGGTTGAATACATGGCAATAATGACTTTTCATACCATGCAACTTTGCTCATGTTGACACACCCTGCTAAATTGGAAACACATATATCGGGTAAGCTAAGTTGTTTAACACATTCACAAACGGTCAATTTTTGTTGCTTACTCAATGTGTACTTTAGATTTGATTAGCCTACCACCTCATGTATCTTGAAGATGTAATTCTTTTCTTTTGCAATACTCGCCCAAGTCCAATATAGCATTTGGTGTGTTTTTTGTTTTACCTTGATATCCAAAACTGTATCGAGTAAGATAACAAATATATTTCTCTCAATATTTATCACATCAACGTTATATGACAATAAATACGTTTTCCAATATGACAACTCCTAAAATACAATTCTCTTTGTCCACTTGTGATCAACCCCATATCCAAACGAATGTGCACCTTGAGACTCAAAGATTGCAAGCATACGTCTGACCGTTTTCACATTTCTTCACCATTCAATCAATAAGGAGGTAATGTGAATTCAATACAATTTCTTTTAAATGCTCTCATATTATGTCTGTAAGAATGATCCGTGGCAAGAATTGTCGATGATAATAAAAAAATGAAACTTTCTTGCTATGTTTTGAGTGTGAAAGCCTTTGACCGCTTCATACAATATGGGCAAGAAAGTTTTCCAACAATTATCTAACCAGATAGCATTCCATAAGGAGGAAAGTCATTCACAATCCACATCAAAATTGTCATCATCATAAAGTTTTATTTCAGAGATATGTCATAAGTTAGAGTACATTCATTTCACAACAATTTAAGTAATCGATTAGTGGCTGCAAATACACATTAATCTCACTTTTGGGATTGGATGGGCCAGGAATAATGATAGTTAGGAACATTACTTATATTTTCATGCACATATAAGGAGGAAGATTATAAGGAATAATGATTATAGGTTAACAAGAATAAGCATGCCCAAATATCCGAAAAGGAGAAAACCTTTCGGGGGTCAATTGCAAAATCAAGATAGGTTTCATCAAAATGTTTTCACGCCTTTTCGTTTGATGGATAAGATAAAACATTGTGGTTCTTATGATGCCATCTCATGTGACTTGTTGTAGCCAATAAAGAATAAAGTCTTTGTAGGTTGGATACAAGTGAGAAATGCCACATCTTCTTAAGAGTTGTGTCTTTGCTTTGATGCATTCTTGTGGTTTATTTAAAACGCTTATACCCATAAAATTTACAATATTGCTCGTACTCATAATCTTTATAATATAACGTATAACCATTAGAGCAACAATCAATCTTTATACACCTTAACCCTAATTTTTTCACTGATTTTTTTGTACGATATAAATTCGTGAGGATATGGTCACCACTAGACAATGCATCACTTATCATTTAGACCATGCGATTAAAGTAGCTCTTAGGCATATTGTAATCACTCTTGAGACTTAAAATCTCAACTACCATAGATAACTTCAAATAATTTTCACAGTCATTCCATAACGGAGCTTGTGTAGTTGACAATGTCTCAAAAAATTATCGTGCATCTGAATTAGAATTTTCAGTAACCTTATGTTTATACTCAAAGTCCTATTACTCAATAAGCTGATCCATACTGGTCATCTAGCATCCATCACCATTTGTTCATACAAATTTAATTATTCTTTTTGTCCACCATGATCATAGTATGTATTTTCCTAAACTATTAAGGGAAATAGGGGCATCAATTTTTCATGATTAGTTCAATAATAATATTTTTTCATAAACCTCTTTCTACATAAATCTTATTTCACCTCATTAATCAATTTATATTTTTACACTTGCATTTCTTGCAAGGACATCTCAATTTTCATACCTTATAAAATTGATGTTGAGCACATATGAAGTCTATAAACTATCTAAGCCCCCAGTGTCGGTCCTCAAGTTTTTAGAGCCAGGGGCAAAGTAAAATTTAGGCCCTCATATATATATATATATACATATATATATATTTAAATTTAGTGATGAATTCACTCTTATTTTTTAATCAAGACCTAATATGTTCAAATTAACTAAAAATTTAACATTCAAGTAGAGTTGACAATTTTGAACACGACCTGATTACAAGATACAACATGACACAGAGGTAAGCGAGTTAAGATTGGGATTAATCGGGTTCGGGTTAAAAACAGGTCAACCCGTTTATGACATGATTATTTTCGTGTCTTAGGCGGGTCGACCCGTTTAACGCTTTTATACATGTAATAACTCGTTTAATTAAACGTGTTAACGGGTTGACTCGAACATGTTAACACGATTATATATGAAATGACACGTTTAATTAAAAAGAGTCAGTGGGTTGATCTGAACACGTTAACACGATTATACACCAAATAACACGTTTAAAACTAAATAACACGTTTAACAGGTGACACAGCACGACCCATTTAAATTAAACGGGTTAAACAGGTTAACAGGTGACATGACACGTTTAATTAAACGGGTTAAACCGGTCGTGTTGTGTTACACGTTTAATAAACGTGTCGTGTTCGGCTTTAAGGAATTTGACACGATTATTAAACGAGTCGTGTTTGGATTAGTTTGATACATGTTATACGTGTGTCTAACACAACATGATTACGACCCACCAACCCGTATTGCCACTCCTACATTCAAGTCAAATAAATTGTATCGATTCAAATTTTAATATATTAAAATTTAGAATAAAATACTACAATATATAAACAACATGAATACTTATAACAATTCAATACGTTATTTTTTATCGAGCAAAATAAATTCTTTTTCATCCAATCAAAAAAAAAAATTCTCTATATATTGAATATCTAAAGTAAAAATAAATTCTTTTATAATATAAAAAAAAAATTTTAATCTAAACAGGCTTCAAGTCCGCTGAAGGAAGCGGACTTGAAGTCCGCCCAGCATTGCTTGGCGTTTAGGATTTTTTTTAAAATATTAAATTAATTAATAATTATAATAATATAATATAATATTTATTAAAAATAATTTGGGCCCCCTCTGAATAATGGGCCCAGGGCCGGGCCTGTAAGCCCCTCAATAAATTCATCAATCAAATATCGATTAACAATTTATTATCCATCAATCTTCAATGCTTAGACATTTCAATTATGTTTGATTCTTGATGACAAAAAAAAAACAAATATGTGATCAACAACCATAGTGACATACCTGCACATGGTTAACTAACCAAGAGTAATGGTATTAATTCACACATACATATGATTAAATCTTCCTAAATTTAAAATTTTGGATGGTTTAGGATTCAATTATTCATACATACAAATGGCAATTGGGAACTGTAGATTTTGTATGCGATTATGGAATATAACATATTATGTTATCTTTAGATAGTTAACAAAGTGATCCATTTTTTTTTATTCATTGGTATGCTATAAGTTGTTATTTTTCTTTTGGGGTTGTCAATGCTGAGTGCTCTAGTGTGTGACTGTAAGTGTGATTTGGTGTCCCACATTGATTGGGTAAAAATGTGGGAGTTGGTATTTATACTCGTCCCCCTCACTTAGGTTTGGCCCTTGAGGGGCACTCAAATTTTGTGATCGGGTGAACCCCTTGGCTCTTGTGTGCGTTGTCGTCGCCGCCATCAGTATTATTTTCTTTTTATTTATTGGTTGTCTTCTTCCCAGTGACTGTCTGGGTTCCTGCATGCGACCATAAATTCTTCTAGTTGTTTGTTTGCTCCAAACATCGGGCATTTACACCAATGTTTAATATCGGTGTCGATTGGAGCACCTCCGAAGCCCTATATAAGGCCGATTTCCCTTTGAGTATGATCATCCAATCTCATCTTGTCCAGTGCATATCTTCTTCTTTGTTTTGGTCGTAGAGAGTCGTTTCCTAAGAGTTATGTCAGAGCCCATCTTCGTGGTTGTTGACGCTAGGCTGGTCGTCGTATCCTGTGAAGCAGTCACCATAACTTGTTGTAACCGGAACATGGCTCATCTGCCTTTAGGACAGCGCCTCCTGCCATGCTTCGACCGTTGTCGTTTCTTCCTGTCTTCCCATATTAGCTTATCCAGCAAGTTCGGGTTTGAGTTATAACCTCATTGAGTTATATGATAAATATGCAATTTCTTTTATATACAAGTACACCTTGCCATTACATGCACATAATATATACAATTAATTAATAAGTTTTCTCAAATCATATTAATTTTTATTAATTCAATTATACCGTCATATTTCCAAATCGATATCAAAATAACAAATAAGTATTAAGTGCTTTGGAAACATCTAATCTTGGAATGGGATTTAACTCACTAATCTTCCTTAATTCCACACACGATTTAATTAGATTTCGATATCATAGTGTAACATGTGATTTATATTGGCTCAAAATCTAATTTATAATAATTTTTTAATCAGTCATATATAAATTATCAAGTAATTAAAATGTGGCCAATTCTTTTAAAACATCAAGCATAACTATAGGCAAACAAAAGTTCAGTTAAACTGAATTAACCAAATCGAACCAACCGAACTTGTCGATTCAATTCAATTATTTTATTGCAAAAGTTTGATTCTATTATTTTTATTAAGAAATTTGATTTTTAATTTTTGATTTAATTTTTTGTTTAAAAAACCCAAACTAATTGAACCAACCAGAACGACATTATTTTGGGAATAATATAAAAGACATACACGTAACATAAATGAGAAACAAAATGATGGAATGAGCGAACCACTTGACGCCTAGCCTTCAACCCTTCCATTTTTCCCTTCATCGCTGCCCATCACTCCATTTAATAAAGACACGACGCCGATCATGCTCGCCCATCAATGTCACCTTGACAACAATCACTACCAGGCTACCATTACACCGACATCGACATCTTTGTTTCCAATTCTCTCGACCCTTCGTCCCTATTCGACACCAATACTGACCCAACATCTCTCTTTCCTTCTAATTTGCACCATCGTGCTTAATCGCTGATGTCGATGACCCATTTGGTAAGTTTTTTGGATGTGAGTGGATATTATACTTTAAAACCTAGATCTACTAAAATACAACCATTATATCATTTTGATTTTTGGGTGTGCGGGTCACTAAGCCAAGACGAATATGATGGTCAATTCCGCTGTGGATGGTGGCAGGTGATGTTTTCTCATAAATGTGTTTTGAATTTTTTTTTACCATCAAATTAATTTTTAGATACACAAAAATTAACAATTGGATCAAATTCATTTTTAGATATATGAACCACCGCAGTTGAGAGAAACTGATGATTTGTTCCGATCATTGGAATCGTCGGACGATTAGGTGGCCAGCGACAACAGTAAGAGCGAACTAATGTTCGCTCTCTTCGATTATTTTGTGGGTTAGTTTGATTTTTGATTCAGTTCGATTACCACGATTTAGCTTTAAATTAGTTTGGATAGGTGGGGGTTAGTCGGTCAGTTCTGTTCGATTATTACATTTGTTTTAGTTAGTGATTTTCGATTGATTTGGTAACTGAACTGCTTATTTGCCCACCTCTAAGCATAATAATATAAATTTCTCATACAAATAATAAAAGAGTTTTGAATTAAATTAAACAAATAATGACATAATTCCAAGATTAAATTACATAAAGAATTTAAGTAAACTTAATAAAAATAAAAATTAAATGAACAAGAAAAATGGAATCGGATCCGCCTACTGCGTCTGCTTCGGCCACCGCCATGCTTGCCTACGTGCGTGGGTTGCTGCGCCTGCTTTGCTTATCCGTTCTTCTTCCTTGTTCTCGCCTCCAGTTTCCCCTCCTTTTTTTTTTTTTCAATTGCAATTCTCCTCCCTTTTTATATTAATTAAATCCTTGATTGTCGCCGCCAATTCCCACTTCAATTTGATTTATTTTCTTCTCAATCTCAATCTTTCTCTTTTAATTTTTTTATTCCTTTTATCTCCATCCTAATCTCCTTCAATTAATTTGAATTCTTTGGCTTCTGCTTCAATTTCTCCTCAATTGATTTGATGTCTCTTTCCTTGCCGAGAATTCATTTTTTAATAATTATTTAATATTAAATTTAGCATTAATTTTTAATTAATTCACAAGATCAAAATTAATGTTATTAATTAATCAAAAATTTATTCTTTGAGTCCAATTCCTTGAATTTACTTTCTTTGCATGTTTTTTACAAAAAAAATATTTAGATTATGTAAAATCTATATAAACTTACACTCTAAATAAGAAAAATAACATAACATTAAGATAAAAATTAGATACAAATTAACTTTTATTAGCGACAACAACAGAGCAGGCGTTATGCGTGAAAGATAACATTGGCGATGGCAACCCAAGTCAAAAGCAAATAATGATAAGTCGTAAGACAAGGTCAATCAATGCAATATATATATATATATATCGACATTATAGTGGAAATTATATCCGTCACTAATTCTCTTTCTATTCAAAATAAATATAAAAATAATTTATCTCTAAATGAAAAATAGATAATTTTTGTATCCGTTTCCCTTTATAGCGAAATTTTTTCAAATTACTAAAAAAATTATGGATCAAAATTACA
This sequence comes from Diospyros kaki, assembly GCA_036245055.1. Classification (NCBI taxonomy): domain Eukaryota; kingdom Viridiplantae; phylum Streptophyta; class Magnoliopsida; order Ericales; family Ebenaceae; genus Diospyros; species Diospyros kaki. The sequence continues at coordinate 8,738,977 of BSEG01000016.1, read as the reverse complement.
AAAATATTAAACTATAATAATTACTCAAAAATAATTACTCCTCAAGATTGATTGGGAAAGGAATTAATCAATTGTTTAAGAAGCATTTACATGGACATATATAAAAAAGTAATATCAATTTACAGGTTTGAGAATAATTACTAAAACTAAAACAATAATATTTTTAACATTTCAGATATTTAACTCACAATTTTAGCCTCAAATTAACTTCCCTTTCATCCTCCCATGTCAAATAAACCAAACATTGACTGGGAAAATAAAATTAAAAAAAAAACATTAAAATGCTAAAAGGAAGTTACACAAACAACTGTTAAAGACTTCTAAAGTTGTTTGTGGAACTTCCTTTCGGTGTTTTAATGTTGTTTGTGTAACTTCCTTTCGATGTTTCAATGTTTTTTTTTAAAAGAAATTTAGGGTGCGTTCTCTTTACTTTTAAATTTTTAGTTTTGAGTTTTAAATTCATTTTCAGTTTTCTATTTTGACAGTCTGTTTTTAAAAAATTGAAAACGTGTTCTCTTTGTCATTTTGAAAAATTATTTTTCAAAATAAAAAAATTAGAAAATGCGTTCTCTTTGAAATTTTGAAAATATTTTTTTAATAATATTTTATTCAATAAATTTGATTATTAAGTAAATTATAAATATTTAATGTTAATATATTATTAAAAAAATATATACATTTTAAAATTAATGAATTTTATAATTTTTTTTAATTACAATAATAAAATATGAATAAATAAATAGATAAATATGTTTTGAGTTTTGAGTTTGTTTTGAATGAAAACACTCAAAACAACTTTTTATTATTTTGAGTTTTCTTTGTAAATTTTTTTTTGTTTTCAAAAATGTATTTTCAAAAATAATAAAGAGAACGCGTTTTCATTATTTTAGAAAATTGAAAACTAAAAATGACTTAAAAACAATAAAGAGAACGCAACATTAGCTTTCCCAATCTTTACCTCACATAGTAGGATAAATGTTGATTATGTTATTATTGTTGTTATATAGTCTCTATTCTCTTGAAACAAAATTCAAATCCCAAGCAAATAGCAACAAACGAGCATGTCAAAATTAGATGCATTTTTTAGAGCGACAACATTGGAAACAGATTTTATGTTAGATCTATCACAAATGATGCCATAGGAAAAAAAAATAATTAGAGATAGTGGTGGTCGCATACATATTTTAATGGCGGTGGTAACGGATGGCAATGCAGCAGATGATAGTGACAGAAGCAAGAGATGACGACAACAATGAAGCAGGCGGGGTGGGCAAAAAATAGTGGCAGTGATGGAGGCGATGTGCGTGGTTGATGACGACAACGATGGAGGTGGTGTGCACAAGCGGTGGCGACTAGGCAAAGCAGATAGTGTGTGCAAAATACGACGACGGTGACGCAACAGGCTAACACCAATACAAGTTATAAATGAATGACGACCAATCGTCAGGCAAGATCAATCAATGCTGAGGGCAGATGTATAGAAAAATGGCTAAGGTTTCATGTGAAGAACATGGGGAGGAGAAGATGATATGCATGTGTTTGTGTGTGTACTCAAAATAGACATAAATAATCCATCTTTAAATTGGAAATATAATTTATGTCTCTATTTTCTTAGAAGATTATTAAATTATAAAAAAATATAAAATTATAATAATTATAAAAAAATAATTACTTATATACTAACTCAAAAATAATTATTCCTTACATCAAGGTTGATTGGGAAAGTAATTACTCGTCCTTCATGCTTTTTGTATTCTTGATTTTTTGTTATAATTTAAGTTCGTGATTTTTATTCTTCACACTGATATGATTTTTTATGTAAAAATATTTGGTATTGTGTGTGTATAAATTGTAATTTTTCGTCTTCTTAGTTTATAATAAATATATTTTTTTTGTTAATTTGGTTTATAAAGATGCTTTGTTTTATCATTATAAGGATTCATTAATGAATTTATTAAATTTAGTTAATATATTTATTGTTATTTATTTATTTTTATATATTCATGTGTCCAACTTCAGTCAATTGAAAGATACAGACTAACTCTGTGAACAATTTAATGTTCTCATCTTTGCTTCCGAAAGTCCCCCCATTTTTTTTTTCATTTGGTTTGTAAAGATGTTTTGTTTTATCATTATAAGAATTCGTTAATGAATTTATTAAATTTACAAATTCAATTAATGTATTTATTATTATTTGTTTATTTATATGGGTTGATAACCATGCGAAATTGTAACATTAATTTACGATGTTGCACCTTGAATTTTATAAATTATACACATTGATTCCATTTTATTTTTTCAAAAAAAAAAAAATCTACTAAAAAAATATTTCCATCCATAATCTCTCATCATTTGGTACTCTTAAGTATCCATCATTAATAATACCTTAAACTTTACAAAATCTTTCACAAATTATTAAGTTGTCCATAGAATTAGAAATTATTTTTCCTTTCTAAATCAGTCTCCAATAACGTTTTGGCTATCACGTCTTTATTAGAGACGGAAATTATTTAAATCTTTAAAATTCGTTTATAAATTTTTATTATTTTTTTTAGTGGGAGCACTGCCTCCGTTTGCACCGTTTGAGGCAGCACGGAGGTTGCTCCGCCCTGATTTCTCCTCCAAGCATCCTTTTTGACAAACGGGACTGCTGCAATGTTGCGACAATCATCCAATGTCCGGGTCGCCTTGATCATCTAAGATCGACCAGTCAAAACGGAAAGGACTGCTGTAATGATGAAAGCAGTCGGTGGCAGGTAAGTCGACTTTCCGACTATGATAACAGTAAACGACAGTGGTAGGGACTAGGGACATCATCACCTCCAACGAACTCGTGGCGGCGGTCGTCAACAGTGGTGGCGAGCCTCGAAGGCCTTTCGTGATAGCAGAAAGTCGATGACATTCGCAGCGCCTTCTCCTAGTGGCCTTCTTCCCCAACGTCGATCTCTGGCGTTGAGAACCTACGGCGATGATGGAGGCTACTGTGATAGCAGGCAATGATAGGTATCTTGTCGATGGTTGACGACAACAGAGTACATGGTGGCCTCGGACCGCCAGAACGACGGTGACGACACCGCGATGGCGGCTACCTTCTTCGGCGCTGAATGACAAAAGGGCGACACGGTGGTGGCTTTTGTCCTGTTGTCTTCTACTTGCTGCAAGTTGAAGAAGGCGGCTTTTTTTCAGGTTGGGCCAAGGCCTTTTAGGTTGTGGGCTAAAGTGGCCTCCTAGATTTCTTTTTATTTTATTCTTTGTTTTTGGGCTTGGGCTTGGCCCCTTGGGCCATTATTTTTTTTCTTTTCGGCTGTGTACCGCAGCTCTTTTTTTTTTTTTTTTAATAGCTAGGCTGGGTTATAACCAAATTCTTGGGTTTGCCCATTAAATAAAAGAAAATATGAAGAAAAGACCCAATATTTTTTAAGGGGTGACAAAAAATAAAATAGATAGGATGATTAATTCCAAACAATTATTCATATGCGTGAAAAAATTTAATTCTATGTGCCTACGTTAATTATATTTTTAGTAATAATTTATTATTAATAACATGTATTGAATTATTTAGATACTAATATCAGGTTATATTTGAGGTGTGTTTGATTGTTATGAAAAACATAAAAATTAAAATATTTTCTAGTTAAATTATAACTTTGGGTGTTTGATTCACAAATTTTTTCACAACTTTTTTCATAGAATTTATTTTCCATCAAGGAACAAAAGTGCCAAATTTTTCAAAAAAATAAGAAAAATCAATTCTTAAGGGGCTAATTTGTATTTTTTAGAAAAATTAGAAAACGTTTTATTTTTCACCTTATACAATCAAATACGCCCTTAAATATATTGATCAATTAATTACCTGCTGTCTCAATAAGACAAATTTATTATTGTGATAATCTTTAAAATATTTATTCTTTTAAATGTTTATTTTATTATTAAAAATACTTTTAGTAATAAAATTGCTGAAAAAATGGATTGATGAAAATGGGTATGCATTTAATATCATCTGATAAATATGATTTTGCTATTTTACACGACCATCCAAGTATTGAATTGAAAGTAGAATAAATTGGTTCACCTTTACAATAATGTTTAAGCAATAATTTCACTAAATTGAAAATATAATCCATAATAAATTAAGCATTGATTGATTTGAAAAAAAAAAAATATATAATTATTTACTTAATATCACAACTTGTGACTCTCTGGTGTCAAGAATGACCGTAAGACATGAGTATTATATAGATTTTAATTAATTTACTAATCAACAAGTGAATGTAGGTAAATTTCTATCTATATACCTTATTTAAAAAGTTGCATGTTTGTCGCATAAAAAAAAAAGCTAGCTTCACATAGGTAAGTAGGGTAGCGCACAAATGTATACATTAGATTCATGACAATGTGGTATTGGAGCAGTGCTTGTGACAACGTAAAGACACATATCGAGAGATCTTGGGTTGAGACATTAACAAGTAAACTAAGATGTATCAGATGGTTGTATAAAAGAAAATGTGACGAATTTTAAAGTTTTAACACGCCAAGTGTTTTGAGTAAAAATAGTAAACAAGTGTTCATTTAAGAGTCAATGTTTTAAATACTTCGTAAAATTAAAATAGGCAATGATCATCACACAATAAAGGTGTTATGAAATTGTATAAGAGAGAAGTTATAAATTATGACTAGAAAATGTTAAGAGTTAGTCATACATCACGGCCGTTCTCAAAATTTATATAAATTTATTATTAAAATAATTATAAATATAAGTACACTTATATCTAATTACCTTTTATAGAGTTATATATGCTACTTGTTCAGGGAGAAAAAATGCTGGTTTCCCACAGATAAGCAAAGCGTCACGCAAGGCATGTACCAGGCCTGTGATATTAGTTTAAATTATCACGGTGCTAATGCAATTTTCCAAATGTTGGAGGCCGTAAAGTGATTAAACCATTGAACAAACTGAAATTTATCATAACTTGTAGAGTCCGCGTTCGGGTTAAGAGCCTTCTACTCTGTTCCATTCCATTCGGAGACCGAAGCGAAAAACAATGGGTTCGATTGACGCACCAATAGAAAACGGCTCCGCCCCTGCTCTCGGCGGCGGCAAGCACCATTCTTCCGGCAATGGTCCGCTCCCGCCGGCGGAAGAATCTGCTGGATCTGAACAGGTGAGCACACCGGAGAATGAGGAATCCAGGAGGAGGAAAGGCGGCGTGCTGCCGCTGGAGGTCGGTACTCGGGTCATGTGCCGGTGGCGGGACGGGAAGTATCATCCGGTCAAGGTCATCGAACGACGCAGAATGCAGACTGGTGGCCCCAACGATTACGAGTACTACGTTCACTATACAGAATGTGAGAACCTCTCCCCTTGTTAAATTCTTATCTTCTCAATTGGATGCGTAGGCTTAGGGTTTATGTTTGTGGCTATCAGGGGTTGTTTTTCGGCATCGCACTTTCCAGTGGAATTCGTTTGTCTTATCGATTTGAGGAATTTTGGAATCTATGCTTTACATGGTTAGGGATCACGACATAGAAGGGTTTATTATGGTCAAGGCAAATAGCGTGTTAAATTTTTCGTACTTTTATGATTGTATGGTTAGCTGGCGGCACAAGTGATTATTTGAAGTTCTGACTTCAAATTTTGCTGGTCATCCTTGGTTTTATTTGGAAGCGTGATGATTTGTTTATATATATATATGTATAAATATTCTTTGTAATCTAGCATTAGTGATGATGACAATGAGTGAACCACCATAGGAGAATTTAGTATACGATCTTTTAAAAGTGTTAGCAATTGTGAATTTTGTCGGGTATGACCACTCTTTGGTGAATGGTAATTTTCTTTGTAAGAGGGCCTTCTTTTTCCACTTGGAATAGGCATTAATGATAGTTTGATGATGAGTTTATAGGTATGAGAGGTCTTCTTTTTGTTTTTTTTCCTCTCTCTCTAAATTACTAGTAACTCCTAATTCTTTAATCCGAGTTGAATAGGGAGCGCATGAGCTACGTTTTACCATGATCTATTTGTTGGGTTAATATATTTTTCCATAAGTTTCATTCTTTAGTGGCATGAATAGCTATTGGTCGTACTTTTTACCCTACTCTCTGTGACGTGCTTCATTCTATGTCACTTGACGAGGGTTTTCATTTTTTCTCTCCCTTTCTCTATATGGAGTTGATTTTTGTTCTCTCTTGTTAATAGTTTGAATGCATACAAAATTCATACATTTATATTAGACATTTCATAGGTACATCTGGAGAGTTTTATGTCATGTTCCTTATCATTTATAATGTTGAATGCCTTTTTTTATCCCGCTATTCTATTGTGTACTTTTCATGATCCATGGCTTATTTCTCCTGTCTTTTATCCTTGAATTTCAAATAAATTATTATTTGTGTCGACTGCTTGCTATGTTGTTTGTTTTTTACCAACTACTTCTTTGAGCTAACCAAAGCACTAGACCTTACTCATGATAAGCCTGTTTCCTTTTTATATTTTTTTGTTTTTCTTTTTTGAATGGTATACCAAGTTAATTTTTGTTTTTTAACAGTATTTCTTATTATTCAAAGAATGCTATAGTTTGATACTGCTAATAGGAGGGATTGGCCTGGCAGTTGACAAAACTTTCACACTGTCAAAAGGTTGAACTGTCTGTTTGATTAGTTGCATGTTATGTGATGCAGATTAATGTAACTCTAAATTATTCATTTCTTGGGGCGTCTTATTTCTTCCACTTCTATCTTCTTAATTTCTGCCCTGGTTCCTGCAGTCAATAGAAGGCTTGACGAGTGGGTAAAGCTCGAACAGCTCGATCTTGATTCAGTGGAAACTGTTGTAGATGAGAAGGTGGAGGATAAGGTTATATCTCTGATTCTTCTTTTTATTCTCAAACTTTAAGTATAATATTGTGAATATGTCTGTACAATGTGTTTAAATTCAAACTTTAAGCTATAATGTTCCTTTCCTGAATCTTCTCTGTCATAATGCGGGGTGCAGGGTGGGGGGAGGGGTTGGGATAATAGTCTAGGCCTTATTTGTAAATTGATTAGCTATACATAGTTCGCAAAAGAAATCCTTTAAACATTCTCTTAAAGTTTTCCCTTTTATTTTGCAAATACTTATGTGAAAATAATGTATCTATCATGACTGATTGGAAGGAATTCCTCACACTTGGTGTGTTCAGGTAACAAGCTTGAAAATGACGCGCCATCAGAAACGTAAAATTGATGAGACACATGTAGAGGTATTGCTTATTCCATTCTTAATTTTCTTTATTTCATTCTTCCGATGTTTCCAAACCTATTAGTTGTTTGTTATTATTTTATGGAGGAAAACACAATGAGAACTTTTATTATGTAGTTTTGTGCTTATTGTTGTTGTTGTTGTTATTATTATTATTTTTGTGAAGGGTAAAACATTTATGATTATTCGACGGATAAAACATAATTTGTGCAGAAGCTTTATCAGAAAACAAAAGCTATTGCAAATGTAGGGACCTCCTCTCTCTAGTAAGATGTAGAGGTATATTTGTTGGCACCTGTTTGCTAATTTGATTGTATTTCCTTATTACTTTTATTTTGTACTTTTAATAATTTCTTTTTTCCTAAATAGGATTTGTTAATACTTGATACCCTGTAATAAAAGTAAATCTTATTGTTTTCTAAAGGCAACCTTTGACTGGATATTGATTGATATGGAATTTTTATTCTCAAATGAAAATTCATTCACATTAGTGTTTGGGGCATAGTTTCCTGGCTCTTGGAATGTTTGATACATGGAATGCGGTAAGGGTACGTGGTATGTGATTTTTCCCAGAACGTGGTATGGGGGGTAGGCTTCTTCAGTTCGCCAAAGTGGAATGCCTCCAAAACATATAATATATATTCAAAACATATTTTTAAAAACTATGTGTAAAACTCATCAAGGTTTTGGCCTTCCTTTTGGAGCATCCAAGACAAGTCTAGGTGATGCGGTCACCAATCAAGACCCGGTTCAAAGCCGACCCGACCACGCCGGGACAATATTTTAATACTTTTTAAGTTTTAGAATTCTATTTGATTTAGCATTCTACTTCATATTATTTTAATACTTCTTAAGTTTTAGAATTCTACTTGATTTAGGATTCTATTTCATGTTTGATTAGAGTTTTATTTTTATTAGGATTTTAGTTGACTTTTACTTAAGATTTATTTCTATTAAGATTTTAGTTGGATTTTGTTTACAAATATTAGATGGATTTGGATTAGTCAAATACTATAAATATGCCTAGGATCTAGAGTTTATAATCAAGTTTTTCTCAATCAAATTTCAGGCAACCTATTTGGGTTTTCTTAGCAAAACAACATTGTTTTTGTGTCTTCTTGAAAGTCAAGTTTCGGCCATTGAAGTTTGTTCTTTCAAGGGTTTATTTTGGTGTGTTTTCTTCACACACGCGCTACATGCTGCGTCACTAGGACACCTACAAAGGACTAGAGAATTCTTGACACTTCCAATAAATTTTTAGGGCCTCATCCATTTGTTGTGTTGTGTGCCTCACAATTAGCACAAACATGACACTAGGTCTACATTGAGAAAGACCCATGAGTCTTTGGTGGTTCCTTGATGTGTTGAAGAATGTGGCTGTAGGATGATGTGTTGAAGAATGTCCGATCAAACAGTCTCCATCTAACAAAAGATTTCTCAAGCTTAGGTGACTTAGGTGTCACTTGGGAATATACATTAGCAGTTCTGCACTTTTTAGTATCATTGTTATTGGACAACTTCCAGTTTCTGTAGTGTTCACCACCCTTGTAGGGTGTTTGGTTTATATAATTGCTTAATTATGAAGAAGAATTATTGTTGTTGGGAAAATGAATCAAATCTATTCTTACTATTTTTTTGATAATCAGTTGGAGAACTTAGAAGTTTGATGCTAAGTTAGAGAACAGTGAATATTAAACTAAAATACATTTATGTATTGAAAATAGCCATTTTGTTTCTGGTAACTAGTATGCTTTTGCTCCTTTTTTGCCTGCAATATATTGTATACACTGTTGTGACAAAAGGACACCAATACCTCAGTGTTCTGAAATGGCCACTTTGAAACATGGTGCATTTCATTCCAAAACTGTTATGTTAATGATTCAAGGAGGTTCCGAGGTTTGTTTTCTATTTCTTACCATATATTCTCAATGGAAGAAAAATCGGTTGTAATAACTAGTGTATGTTTCTTGGTTGATCCTTTTGTATGTAATGTGTGGCTGTGTCTTGTTACCTTTTTTAATTTATGCATATATATAGATACATATTCACCCCTTAGAAAAAGAATCTTGACAATTCAATGTTTTATTGATGCTTGTTGATTTGCAAGGAGCAATCTTTTTCTTGTAAATACTACCTTGGTAAGTATTTTTGTCCAATATGGAATCAACATTTCTGTATATGTATTTTGGCTGGTGTCATGAACCTAGGGTTCATAACAAGGTTGGAATTGGCAATCAGAAGGATCCGATTGAATAGGACTGAAACAGAATGATTCAAGAGGGAAATGGGGCAGAAATTAGAGAGAATTGAGGGAGAGCAGTATAGAGAAATGAGAGGGAGATTTGAGAGAATTCTTGTAGAGAAAATAAGAGTTTCATTAATTAATTCAAGCATATCCTCTCCTCTTACAATGGACCTTTTTATCGGCATAGTAGTTAGTTGCTTAACTAATTTCTAACAACATCCTAACAACACCCATGTGCTTCTACCAACTTGTAAAAATATCCTAACAAACCATTGCAACCCTATTACAATGATGCCCTTCTATTATTCCTTGGGTCATGATAGCTGGTTGACTGGTTTGTGTTTCATTGGCAAAAGTAAAGTAGTATTCTTCCTTACAAAATAATCAGTTTTCTGCATGATCTTCTCTCTCTCACATGTGCTGCATAGGCTTTGAACAGAAAGTATGTTTGGATGAAAGAATGACTTCATTCATATGGATTAATCTTCTGTACAAAAATATATAGACAAAAGATCTACAATCTTGCCATCTAGAATGTACAACAATCAAGGAATTTGACAATCATAGAAATAGAAAGTTTTGACTTTGTACAATCCCTATAATTACTCCAATCAATCATCTATCAATCCATAATTTACAGCTGCATTCTTGTTTAATATATATCCTATCAATTATGCTTAACCCTTAGCATTCCAACATTCCCTCTTAAGCTGGTGAATAGATATCAATCATTCCCATCTTGCTAATTAATACTTCAAAACCTGGTTTGGACATTGCTTGAGTTAGGATATCTACCTAGTGAACTTGAATAGGAATGTATGACAGGATAATTGCTCCTTTTTCAATTTCTGTTTTGATGAAGTTTTTGTAGATCCTTACATGCTTTATCTTATCGTATTGAATTGGATTGTGAATCATACTGATGGTCAATTTGCTATCACTGTATGGCTTCATAGGTCTATCCCACGATATCCTTAAGTATTGTAACAGTCTTCCCAACTAGATTAGTTCGCATATTTCTTGAGCAATTGCTCTATACTTTGCTTTGACACTACTTCTAGCCATTATTGATTGCTTTTTGCTCCTCCAAGTGATTAGGTTACCCCATAACTTAGTGTAGTATCTTGTAGTAGACTTACTGCCTTCCATTGATCCTGCCCAATCTGCATTAGCATGGCAATCAAATTTTCGGTTGTCACATTTTCTAAACAATAGACCCTTACTCGGTGTACCTTTGAGATACCTAAGTATATGATTCACTACATCTAGATGCCTTTGTGTGGGAGCATGCATAAACTGACTTACAACACTCACACTAAAGGCAATATCTGGTCTTGTGAGAGAAAAATAGATCAATTTACCTGCTAGTCTTTGGTATCTAGCCTTATCCATGGGATGATCCGTTTCTGTGCTCCTTGATTTCCACTTTTGTTCCAAAGGAGTGCTTGTAGGTCTGCAACCTATTTTTCCAGTTTTAGTGAGAAGGTCTAGAGTATATTTCCTCTGAGTTATGAAAATACCTCTTTTATGCCTTGTTGCTTCCATGCCAAAGAAGTATTCAAATGTTCTAAGGTCTTTAACTTTAAACTCAACTTGTAGACACTCCTTTAGCTGTTGAATTCCTGCTAGATCATCACCTGTAAAAATCATATCATCCACATATGCTATTAGATTAGATTTTCTCCCATTTTCAGTTTGCTTGATAAACAAGGTGTTATCAGCTTGCCCCTCTTGACACCCAAGAATTCTCATGGTTGCACTAATTTTGTGAACCATGCCCTAGTTGATTGCTTTAGACCATAAAGGGCTTTCTTCAGTATTCATACTTGTCAAGCCCTTAGATTATGGGCTGGACAATTGAGGGAATTCCGATTGAATTCCAAGAAAGAAATGAATGTAGGAAAACAGATAGAATGAGGGAGGAAGAAAGAGAGAACGAGAGGGAATGAAAGAGGGAACGAGAGAGAGAGAAAAATGAGAGAAAGAGTTTTGTATTATTCTCAATGATACCTTCTCATACTGCTGTAGGACTCTTATAAAGCCTCCAGCAACCATAACAACATTCCACAATCTAACAACTAACTAACATAACAGCCCAAAACAGTAAGCTAATTCCCTAACCCCTTAAGCCTTAACCCCCATCTAGTTAGCAACTAACGGCACATACAAGTAGTTATTAACGACCATTTATTGATTCACCCCTAGGGTCGTGACAATACTTTACCTAAATTTTTAGCTAATTCAAAGCCAATTGGGATTTGCATGTAAACTTCTTCTTCCAACTTTCTATTCAAGAAGGCATTCTTTATGTTCGATTGATGAAGTTCCCAATCCAAATTTGCTGCCATAGATAATAACACTCTAATTGAGTTCAACTTAGCTATAGGGGCAAAAGTCTTTTCATAGTATATACCATAGGTCTGTGTAAGACTTGTGCAACCAACCTTGCCTTCCACCTCTCAATTCTACCATCACCATTATACTTCACTGTAAATATCCACTTGCAGCCAACTATTTTCTTGTCTTCATGTGGCTCCGCAATGTCCCAAGTTTGGTTGTTAACCAAGGCCTTCATTTCCTCTAACACAACCTCTTTCCACTTATGATTCTTCAAAGCTTTCTGGATATTGGATTTCCACATTATCAACTGAAGTAGTGAATGCCCTATACTTTCAAGATATCTTAGCATAAGTAGGATAGTTTGAGATAAGATGTTTTGTGCAAGACCTTACTCCTTTCCTTATAGCAATAGGCACATCAAGGTGGTCATCGATAGGTGTAGTTTCTTCTGGATTCAGTTTAGACAATTGGATTTGAGAAGGAATTTTAGGTCTTCTTGAATAGACGTTAAGAGGCTGATCAATAAGTTGAGGATGTTGAGGCGGATCAATAATAGGTTCAGAATTTTCTACTCACCCTACACACAATTCTTGGACATTTTCAAAGGCAGTTTTAGAAGAAACAATAAGCTCAACAGATTGAGAAGGAGCAATAGGAACAATAGGAAGAGATATGGACAGATCCCAATACTTCTCTTTTGTAGATATCTCCCCCTAAAGAGAAGTAGGGGAATAGTAGGGTTCATGTTCAAGGAAAGAAACATCACAAGACACATATAATCATTTAGCTGTAGGAGAATAACATTTGTACCTTGGATGTGTTGGGGAATAGCCAACAAATACACACTTAAGGCTTTTTGGATCTAGTTTACCTTGATGTAAGGATGGAATGTGAACAAGGTAGTGCAGCCAAAAACCCTTGGGGTGAGAGAATTAAGAATGCGGATGTGAGGAAAAATGGTCATCAAATTGCTCAAAGGGGTTTTGAAATCAAGGGGTTTAGATGGAAGCCTGTTGATGAGGTATGCAGTGGTTAAAATGGCTTCCCCCCAGAAAGAGTTAGGAATATTGCTAGAAAACATCATGGATCTAGACACTTCAAGAAGGTGTCTGCTTTTCAGCTACCCCATTTTGTTGTGGGGTGTAAGGGCAAGTGCTTTGATGGAACATACCTTGATTAGAAAGGTATTGGGTGAATTTTGGGTCAAAGTATTCCCTCCCATTATTAGATCTAAGAATATGAATAGAAGATTGGAACAAATTTTGTACAAGTTTATGAAACTGAATGAAAATTGAACAGGCTTCAGACTTGTTTTTCATTAGATAAACCTAGTACACCCATGAGTGATTATCAATAAAGATAATAAACCAACGAGTACTAGTTAAGGTTGGAACTCAACCTGGTCCCCAAATATCACCGTGAACAAGATGAAATGGTTTGGAAGGTGTATATGTGTGAGAAGGATGAGAGATACGAGATTGTTTGACAAGAACACATTGTTCACATTTAAAAGAACCAATGTCTTTATGTCCAAATAATTTGGGGTATAAGGATTTCAAGTAAACGAAGCTAGGATGTTCTAATCGCTTGTGCCACAACATGACATCACAATAGGACATAGAAACAGAATTAAGGGATCTGTGAGGAGTGGGACTGGACAAAAAAGTAGACTATTTTTTCCTCCATCATTGCCAATCATTCTGCCCGAAAACAAGTCCTAAAAAACACAAGAGAAGAAGAGGAGAACTTAACTGCACATTGTATATATCTAGTCAACTTGCTAACAAATATCAGATTGCAATTAATGTTAGGACCATGTAGAACCGAAAAAAGTGTCAATCTTGGCAGTTTAATATCTCCTTTACCAGCTATATTAGTCAAACTACCATCTGCCACTGCAACTTTGGCCTTATCAGTACTCTTCTCATAGGCAGGAACTAGTGAGTAATAGCTGGTCATTTGATCTGAAGCTCCTGAATCTATAATCCACACATTTTTAGGATTTCGGTGAGATAACAAGGAGAAGTGAAATTTTCCTTGTTGAGCAACTGAGACTGCAACATTAGAGGTTTTAGGCTCAAGGTCCTTAAGAGACCTTGGATTGGGAAAGTAAGGTGGTGTTCTCTTTGTGTTTGAGTTTTGTGTTTTGAGTTTTGAATTCATTTTGAGTTTTGTGTTTTGAGTGTCTGTTTTGAAATTTTTAAAAATGCGTTCTTTTTGTCATTCTGAAAAATTATTTCTCAAAACAGAAAACTAGAAAACGCGTTTACTTTGAAATTTTAAAAACGATTTTTTTTTGTTATTATGATATTTTATTTAATAAATTATAAATTTGATTCAAAATTTTAAACTATAAAATAAAATTCAAATAAAATAAAAAAATCAACAAATATCATTTAAAAAAATTAATACAAATAAAATATATCACATATTCAGTTTAATAAATAAATAAAATAAAAAAATTAAATAACAAAACAAAAAATCAAATCAGTTGCAACTCATTTCATCTTCTTCGTTCTAGGGTCTTCGTTCTACGGTTTTCTGTGTGTGTTGGGGGGGGGGGGGCGGCGGTTGCGGTCGCGGGCTGCTTCTTCGTTCTAGGGCTGGTCGCGGTGGCGGTGGCTGTGGGGTTGAAGATGGTGGAGGGGGGGTGCTGGTCGCGGTGGCGGCTGTGGGGTTGAAGGTCGATGATGGTGGTTGCTGGTCGCGGTGGCGGCTGTGGGGTTGAAGATGGCGGAGGGGGGTGCTGGTCGCGGTGGTGGCTGTGGGGGTGCTGGTCGCGGTGGCGGCGGAGTTGAAGGTCGACGGCGGCAGCGGCGGTGGCTATGGCTGTCGATGGCCAGAGGAGGAGAGCGAGAACAGAGAGAAGATGGGGGGAGAGGGAGAGAGAGAGAGGGGGGGGGAGTGGTCTGCGTGTGCCCGCGGGGGGGGGGGGGTTGGGGGCTGTTTTCCGCGTTTTCCAATTGTTTTGTGTTTTCAGTGTATTTTAACTGAAAACGTCCAAAACAACAAAATGTTGTTTTGAGTTTCCTTAACAAAATTTTTAGGTGTTTTCGAAAACGCGTTTTGAAAAATGACAAAGAGAACGCATTTTCAATGTTTTCAAAAACTGAAAACAGAAAACGGCCCGAAAACGGGAAAGAGAACAGGCCCTAAAGTTTTCAAAAACTCCATCTGTTTTACAGTAAATCGAAGAGAATTGCCATGCTTTTCATCTATAGATAAGGATTCAATAGTATAGGCCATCTTGGGTTGGTCCCTTTGATTTTTTGACTTCTAGTTCGCAGGTTTACCGTGAAGTTTCCAACAAGTCTCCCTGGTGTGATTAGGATTGATTAGGTTTATTGCAGTAATCACACCAGATGTATTTGTCTTTATTTTTTTGAGGTTTCTGGTGGAGTGGACCATTTTGATGAGTTGCCAAGGCAGAATTTTGAATACCTATTTCTGGAATCTGTGGAGATGACTTGTTAAACATCACCATCTTGCGTCTTTCCTCTCTTTTAATTTCAGCAAAGGCCTCATGAATAGAGGGAAAGGGTTTAGAGCCTAGGAGTCAGTTGCGTACTTCATCTAAGTCCTTGTTGAGTCCGTGCAAGAAGTCGAACACTCGCTCCTTCTCAAGCATCTTGGCATATTTGGCACCATCCTCAGAATAGTGCCAATGTATGTCATAAAACAGATCCATTTCATACCACAATTATGTTAAAACATCATTGTATTTTGTAACTAACATAGTACCTTATCGAGTAATCCTGATGGTAGATCGAATCTAAAAGCATTGTGAGGTGTTTTCTATGTTTGAATAAATTTATTGCACAACAGTCCATATATGCTTTGTAGTTTTGTAAAATAGGTATGTCCTTCCTATCATTGGCTCCATGGAATTGATGAGCCATGCCATCACAATCGAATTCTTGGCATCCTAGGTTGAGTAGTGAGGGGCCATTGTTGGAGGCATGGGGAGTGAACCATTGAGATAGCCTACCTTTCCTTAGCCTTTCATAACCAACAATACTGATTGAAACCATTCTCGAAAATTAGTCCCATTCAATTTGTGTTGGGTGATTTGAAGGGAATGGAAATCAAGGTTCGAGGGGATGGAAGGAATGTGTTGAGATGGAATATCGAAGATCAAAGAATTGGCAGAGGGGTTGTTGGAAGAGGAGGTGTTATCCTCCATAAGAAAAGGGAACTGGTAAATGTAGACGACTTAATTGGACGGGAGGAAATTAGACCAGTTGAGTTGCTAGCTTTGATACCATGAACAAAAAGTATTTTTGGATGAAAGAATAATTTCATTCATACGGGCTAATCTTTTGTGCAGAAATATATAGACAAAAAATCTATAATCTTACCATCTAGAATTGATGCAGAGTAGAAATGCAAGAATGAATCCTAGAGATACAAATTCGTTGATTTCTGTAGAAATACCGAAATTGTATTGAAAAGAGAATGATGAACTTCTCAAAAAGTTTCAGCAAAGTTATTTATCAAAAATCCCCCTTTGCCTCAAGACAAGCTTGGGTTTAAATAGTACACAAATATTACCATCCAAATAAGAGGAATCTATGCAATACTTAAAATAGTCAGAACTAAAGAAAGGAATAATGATAAATTCAAGCCATAAAAGATGCAATCACTCCTTGGTTCTGTCAAATGCCTCTAAATAAGCCAAAGCTCGATCTTGGGCACCATCAAGAATGTACAACAATCAAGGAATTAGACAATCCTAGAAATAGAAAGTTTTGACTTTGTACAATCCCTATAATTACTCCAATCAATCATCTATCAATCCATAATTTACAGCTGCAGTCTTGTTTAATATACATCCTATCAATTATCCTTACTCTCGGCATTCCAAGAGGCTCCATATGATAGTTGTTAGCATTCATGGTATGACTCTTGCGTTTCTTGCTTTCTGGGTTACCATAATCTAAAATGTTTGATTGGTCTTCCATTTGATGATAATTGATCATTTGGTGGTTGTCACATACTCGTGTTTTCCTTTCTTAAGTTTAGTACTTGGCAATTTCAAAGAGCTAATTATTTTTCATTTCTTAACGGAATTTTTAGATATAACTTAATTAAGAATTTCTGCAAGTAATACTTGAACGAATCTATATGTTATAATCTTAAGTTGGATTTTCTCTCTCCTTCTCTTTCAAAGAGATAATAACTCTGGGTTAACTTGATATTAAGTGACTGGAGTTAATTTGAGAAATACTACAAGTTGGCCATTGAAGAAGTCATAAGATGAGTGTGGTACTAGGCCAACTTACTGCTCACTGCCATGTGCGGTTGAAACTTTAGGCCAGTTGATGGATTTTTATGCTAATATCCAATTGGTTAAGATTAAGTATATCTATGCTGCCTTATATATTTTTCCCCCTTTGTCTTAAGTTTTTAGCAAAAGATAATCTGAATATTATTTTCAACCATTCAGGGTCATGAGGAGCTTGATGCTGCCAGCTTGCGTGAACATGAAGAATTCACAAAAGTTAAGAATATAGCGACTATAGAACTTGGAAGATATGAAATTGAGACATGGTACTTTTCTCCCTTCCCACCAGAATACAATGACTCTTTGAAGCTGTACTTTTGTGAGTTTTGTCTCACTTTCATGAAGCGAAAGGAGCAGCTTCAGAGGCATATGGTGAGCTTGATCTTAAATCTTTCTTATCTACATTGCTCTCTTGAATTCAGGTTGTGACATAGGTGCATTGCGAAGTTGTGAAAAAGGATTAAAAGCATTACTAAAGCTATTGTAAGTTTTAGAAGGACTTAAAAGCCGGGTACTTGCATGCATAGAGGTTCTGTGTGCCTTCCAAGTATAAGAACTTCCATTTCATTTCCAGCAGCCTCACTTCCATTTTCTTCATTGTTCATCGGAGCCAACAGTCTTATCACATCTGATGCTTATATTTTTGCCATGAGCTGTGGGATAGTATTTTGTGCGTGATGATGTAGGGAGGAGATGGAGTCCTGGTTTGATAGGAAACCCTACTTTAATACAACCATGTTATGTGATATTCCTCTCAATTCAATTCAGTTATGGCATATTCTTAACTAAGTTCTTCAATATGGTAGATTGTTACATTCTATGTCTAGTGAATATTTGAAGAAGAGGATGTGTACTTGCTAATATCAAAGTTTTGGATACATTATTTCTGTTGGGATTGTTTAAAACTTGGATTAGAGTAGTAGCTTTGTTGGGTTGGGGCAGAAATCTTCCATGGACATGTAGGTTTGCCTAGGAGGCCCTTGACACCTTTATTCAATGTTAGGTGTCAGGTGTGAGCAATGTATCTAAGTGTCATATTCTCAGATCCCTCTTTTTATTGGGTTTAATCATTCCAGGGCATGACTATAACCCAAATTTCTTGGATACTCATTTATTTATAATAGAATGGTGTTTACAAACTAACTTAGTGCTTTATGTACAGCTTACAAGTGTTATGCATGGTTTTCAATAGCTCTACTACTTAACTGTGTGTGTAATTGCATGCCCAGTTGGAAATGTCAGATGCATGTCTCATGCCCTACCCTGAGCTTCGGCTATTATTAAGTTCATTCCTACCAGCCACCACAACATTATGTGTCAACCAAGAAATGAGACAAGCTTGTCTTTGTCTTGCCTATCTCTATTTTCTGGGCCTTTTCAGACCATTTTTGGTTAATTTTGAGCAACGTGATTGTGTTTTGGGGGATATGAAAGATAATTATTTCTGACATCTTCTTTAGTACACTTATTTTGACATGTAAATGGTGTCAGTTGTCTAGTGTGCAAATGACAGATCAATTCATTAGTTCCTTATGCTCTGTTTGAAATGAATGAACCTCAAACATAATAGTTCATTTGCAATGAATTCTACATAGAATTCATTTGCAAATGAACTATTATGTTTAGAATGACACAATTTAAAATATGGAATTCAATTGAATTCCATATACTTATGTTTGGAGTGAATCCAAAATTGAAATTTCATTTGCTTCAATTGAATTCCATATACTTATGTTTGGAGTGAATCCAAAATTGAAATTTCATTTGCTCTTACTTCCTAAAACACCCTTGATATAATAACCTTGTTAAAGTAGAGAATTTTTCTTTTTATAAAAAAAGAGAAAAAAACATAGATACAGATTTTTTTATTCTGCAATGTATACATATATATATTAAATTTCAAAATTAATTCTCAAATTAGGAATTACGGAAATATATTATGTTCAATAATTTAAGAAACTAAAATACAAATAAAATAAAGAGTTAGAATAAAATTATACCCAAAAGGACTTGGCTTGCAATCCTTGATATTGACACCAAAGTGGTGATGGCCAATGTCTACGATGGGAGGGGGGGGGGAGGGTATTTTCTCCACAAACCATTTTTATGCTCAAGTTGTGAATTCATTTCCGAAGTCCTTTTGGTGGAATTTGGTTTTAGTGTAGCTGAATTCTGTAACTTTTCATTCCAAACCTAAAAAGTTGGAATTGGAAATAAATTCCACTAATAGAAACTAAGATCCTCGTATTACTGGTACTTGTTGAAAATATGAACTGCTATATCAACTAAGAGACATCACATCATTATCTACAATGATTATCCAAGATAGAGACATTCTTATCATGTGCTTAAAATACATGTGGTTTAATAATGACATCTTCTCTATCTTAATTTAAAAGAAAAGGATAATGATCTCTTCAACTAGACAATTATGTACTCCTTAAAAATTTATGTTAAATTTGTGTGCTTTATATAAGAAACTTGAGTTTCATCCTTAAAATATATTTTGTCTTGTACAAGCATATTGTTCCAGATTCTCAATTTGATAAATTAGTGATAATTATCTGTTATAACAAAGATTGTATCTCAAGCCTGTTTAACCTTTTCCTTTTATTGATTTGTCTTATTTATCTTTCTTTCCCAATAAGGTCATCTTTGGAACCATGGTGCTTTGTGCCAACAATTTCTTTTTCTTTTTTATTGACTGCTACATTTCTTTTGTGATTTTTCTTGTGTATGAAGAGGAAATGTGATCTGAAGCATCCCCCTGGTGATGAGATATACCGAAGTGGAACTTTGTCAATGTTTGAGGTACACTCTTGTGTCTTTCTATTTTTCTAGTGTCATTTTCTGGACGGCCTTATCTTTTTAATTTGAACATGGACAGGATTGCAGATTAATCTATTGCGCAGTTTGGTGAAATTTGGAACCTGTATTATATTATATTATAATTTGGTTTTAAATGTATAGGTGCTATTCATTTGATTTTCTCTTTTGCATGTCACGCGGAAATTTCAGTTGATTATAGAAGCATGGTCAGGGTGTCTGCTGTTTGTTTAACTGTTTTGTATTGCAATGTTTTGAAACAGGTTGATGGGAAAAAGAACAAGGTTTATGGACAAAATCTTTGCTATCTGGCCAAATTGTTTCTTGATCACAAGACGCTCTATTATGATGTTGACCTGTTCCTATTTTATGTGCTTTGTGAATGTGATGATCGGGGATGCCACATGGTTGGCTACTTTTCAAAGGTAATTGTTTATGCTTTGAAAGTTTTTCTTTCTGCCATCCTCCTCCCCATGTATTGTTCTGCCATTTTCTTGTAGTTGTTCTTTGAGAACATGAAGTTCTTTAGAACATGTGATGTAGCATGAACATATTAATATGTCCACACAGTGTAGTGGCACGGTCCTATAAGTTATATATTGATGATTAATTAATCTTTACTTTGACATGCATGCTGAATAAAAAGCTTATTTATTGATGATTTCTTGAATGTTATCTGTGTTAATTTCTATCTTGATATACACCAATCAAATGTAAAATCAATCTATTGTCTAATTCCCCAATTTGATTTTAGGCTTGGGGACTGATCAAGTTGAGGCTTACAGTTTGAATAAAAAATGGACTTGAATGGGAGTCATCAATCCTTATACTGAACCACACAAACACATATCAATATTCATAAAAGGGTGCCCCCTATGCAAGAGGCCTCTCACTTTGTGAGGGGTAGAGGAGGGTCATTTTTGTACACAGTCTTCCCGATTTTTGAGAAGAGGTTGTTTTTGTCAGCAATTAAGGGTTCTGATCTTGTTCCCAATTTCAGACAAGACTCAATCATGATTGATTGATTGATTTAATTGATGGGTAATTGATTGGCTGTATATATTTTCTAAAATAAGAGCTGTATCTTCTAGATCTAGATTAGTATATCTTTGATTGATTTGTTGTATCCTAAATTTGTATAGTTTCCTAATCTAGGTTTAGAAATCTTTCCTTAACTAGTTTTTAGCAACTTCCCAATCTTGTAAGGAAGTCTGTATAAATTGAGTTCCTCGAGTAAGAGATGAATAAGATTGAAGAGAAGCATTTTTTCTATTTTTCTTAACATAGTGTCAGAGCCCTAGGATTCCTCAACAGATTCCTTGGGACGATTGTTGCTTATCTCTTTCAATCTTCTTTCCATTAGTATTATTTTTCTTCTTTCGCCCAACCTTCGTTGAGCATGTCTACCATTCAAGATCCTTCACCCGATTCAACATCTAGCCATACCTCAGAGATTCCAGTCACTAGAACTCAAAATGGAGGCTCCAGGGGGGAGTTGCAGAATTTTCAGACAGCTTACCGCTTGAATGGTAAGAACTATCTGAAATGGTCATGGCTGATCAGAACCTTCCTTAAAGGAAAGGGGAAGCTTGGCCATCTGTTGGGAACTGGCCCAAAGGAGAGTGATCCAATGTTTGGAGCATGGGATGAAGAAGACTTCTTGGTGATGTCCTGGCTCTGGAATTCCATGATTCCAGAAATCAATGACACTGTCATGTTCTTGACAACAACCAAGGACATATGGGAGGCCATAAAGATGACTTATTCAAAGGTCAAGGATGCGGTCCAAATCTATGAAATACGGGCAAGGGTGGCAGCAACCAAGCAAGGTACGAAAACTGTTACTGAGTATGCAAATTTGCTGCAGACTTTGTGGCAAGAACTTGACCACTACCAATGTCTAGAGATGAAGTGCAATGAGGATGCTGCACTACATAAGAGATTTGTTGAAAAGGAGCGAACATATGATTTTTTAGCTGGTCTCAACATAGAATTTGATGCAGTCATAGTGCAAATTCTTGGCAAGGAAGACATCCCTTCCTTGAATGGGGTAATTTCTCTAATACGAGCAGAAGAAGAGAGAAGGGGTGTAATGCTGGAACCTATTTCGAATGAGAGGTCGACCTTAGTGTCCTTAAAAACTCAATATCAGAGCAAAGGACCTAGAGATGAGAAGAAACCCACAGATAGGGAATCCCTATGGTGTACCTATTGTAAAAAGACTAGGCACACCATAGAGAAGTGTTGGAAGCTTCATGGAAAGCCACCCAAAGGAGGACCAGCAAGAAACCAAGTGCAGGGACAAGCCCATATGGCAAGCAGGAGTCAACAATCTGAAACAAGGGATTTAGAACAGGGAGGGGAGATTTTTGAACTCAGCAAGACAGAAATCGAAAGGCTAAGGAGTTTATTGGGGTCCCTAGACAAGAAGGCAGAAAAAGGTACATGCTTTCTTGCCCTCACAGGTACTTCTTCCTTATCTTTTTCCCTACATGCTTCAGAAAATTTGCACCAAAATTATTGGATCCTAGACTCTTGTGCTTCAGACCATATGACTTCCTATCCACACTTGCTCATCTCCTATAACCCATGTTCTAGCTCAAGAAAAATCACAATGGCAGATGACTCTCTTACCATTGTTGCCGGCCAAGGAGATGTTCTCCTCAATGAGCACCTAACCCTAAAAAATGTTCTTCATGTTCCTAAGTTGTTTGCTAATCTCATATCTATCCAAAAACTCATTGAAGATACTAATTGCAGTGTATTTTTCCATTCTAATGTCTGTGAGATACAAGAACAGGGCAAGAAGAGGATGATTGGGCTTGCTAGGGCTAGGGAAGGACTTTACTACCTTGAGAAACCAGGTGGACATGATAAGAAGCAGTCTCTTCCTCTTATGTCATGCCTAGCTCAATCCAATAAAGATAAGATGTGGTTAGAACACTATAGGCTCGGTCACCCCTCTTTTCTCACCCTCAAATTAATGTTTCCTGATTTAGCCAAAGGTCTTGACTTTAAACAATTTAGTTGCGCTGTGTGTGAACTTGCAAAACATAAACGGGTATCTTTTCCTCTATCCAATAAAAGGACCGAATCTCCATTTTCTCTAATTTATAGTGACATTTGGGATCCATCAAATGTTCCCAATATTTCTGGGGTAAGATGATTTGTTATATTTGTGGATGATTATACTAGGGTAGTTTGGTTGTATTTGCTGAAATCAAAATCAAAAGTAAGCCGTGTGTTTCCTACATTTTATACCATGATCAAAACTCAGTTTGGAGTAGGAATAAAATGATTTAGATCTGACAATAGAGATTTTTTCGACCTATCTTTATTCGATTTCTGTCAGCAAAAAGGGATAATCCACGAGTCTTCTTCGTCCCTACACTCCTCAACAGAATGGAGTGGCCGAGAGGAAAAATGACCACCTTTTAGCTGTTATTCGAGCCCTTCTCTTTCACCATAATATACCAAAACATTATTGGGGAGAAGTAGCTCTAACAACCACTTCCCTCATCAATAGACTTCCATAAAAAACCTTAGAATCTCATAGCCCAATTCAATTGTTGACTAACCATTTTCCTGATTTTCATGTGGTTGGTAGCTGGCAACCCAAGATATTTGGGTGCACAGCCTATGTTCATGTTCCTATGGTTAATAGAGGGAAGCTAGATCCTCGTGCATTAAAATGTGTGTTCACTGGATATTCCTCCACACAAAAAGGTTATAGGTGTTATCACCCTCCTTCAAAGAAATTTTTTGTATCTATAGATGTGACCTTTGCTGAGAATGAATCTTACTTCAAAGCCTCTAGTACCCCAGAACAAAATCTAACCGTAACTAGTGGGACTTCTCCTTTATCTCTTTCTAATCATGATCAGTCACCCTCCTTGAACCCATCTTCTAATATAAAGGATTCAGTAGGAGTGTCATTCGAGGAGGCGCCATCATCTACTCTTTGTCCATTACAGGTCTATTCAAGGAGGAAGAAACCTGAATCTAACCCTTTGCAAGCTTCAGCATCCCCTACAAGTCTTGTCAACCCTGAAATCTCCACAGGCAGAAGAGACATTGACAATTCTGCCACTATTTTAGAGCCATCTCCAGGTATCTCCTCAACTGATACTCTTGGTAATAGCCCTATGATAGATATTGAATCCACACCCAAAACAGATACATATGATCTAAATTGGCCTATTGCACTTAGAAAAGGAACTAGAGCTTGCACTAAACATCCTTTGCATCTATTTCTTTCATTTTCTAAGATGTCATCTGCCCACAGAGCCTTTCTTACTAGCCTACACACTATTCCTATCCCACCTAATTTTTCTGAAGCTATAGGGAATAAAAATTGGAAAGGATGCCATGGAGGCTGAGATGGCAACCCTAGAAAAAAATCAGACATGAGATTTGGTGGAATTACCCAATGGAAAACATCTGGTTGGTTGTAAATGGGTCTATACTGTGAAATATAAATCTGATGGGTCTATAGATTGGTACAAGGCAAAATTAGTTGCCAAAGGATACACACAAGTGTATGGGGTGGATTATTTGGACACATTTGCACCTATGGCAAAGCTGAATACAATTAGGGTTCTTCTTTCTTTGGTTGCTAACCTAGATTGGCCACTGCATCAATTTGATGTTAAAAATGCATTTTTACATGAGAATCTAGAAGAGGAGGTGTATATGGAATTACCACCAGGTTATGGGACAAAAGAACCAGTTGTATGCAAACTTAAAAAAGCCCTATATGGGCTGAAGTAGTCCCCACGGGCTTGGTTTGATAGATTTATAGGTGTCATGCTTAACATGGGGTATAGGCAAAGCCAAGGAGACCATACACTTTTTATACACCACTCGGCTACAGGGGGAGTAACAATGCTTATTGTGTATGTGGATGATATTATTGTTACTGGAAATAATGAGGAAGGTATGACAAAGTTGAAGGAGTGTCTAGTGAAAGAATTCAAGATTAAAGATTTGGGGAGATTAAAATATTTTTTGAGAATAGAGGTGGCTCATTCAAAGGATGGCATATTCATTTCCTAGCAAAAATACATAGTGGATCTCTTGAATGAAACTGGATTGCTTGGTTGCAAGGCAGTTGAAACTCCTATTGACCAGAATCATAAACTAGGAGAAGCTTTAGAAGACAATATGGTTGACAAAGGAACTTATCAGAGGTTAGTTGGAAAGTTGATATATTTGGCCCATACTCGGCCTGATATAGCCTATGCGGTAGGGGTGTTAAGTCAATTTATGCACAATCTGAAAGAAAGCCATCTTAAAGCTGTGTACAAGATACTTCATTATTTGAAGGGAGCACCTGGGAAAGGCATTCTATTCAAGAAAGGAGAAGCCATGACACTAGAGGCATACACAGATGCTGACTATGCATGATCTGTTGTAGATAGAAAATCAACTTCTTGCTATTATACCATGCTGGGAGGTAATTTGGTGACATGGAGAAGCAAGAAACATGACATGGAGAAGCAAGAAACAAAATGTGGTTGCTAGGTCAAGTGCTGAAGCAAAATTTCGGTCCATGGCCCTAGGTATGTGTGAATTATTGTGGCAAAAAATTTTGCTAAATGATCTCAGGATTGAATGGACTGTACCTATGAAGCTCTATTGTGATAACAAGTCGGCAATTAGTATCACTCATAACCCAGTTCAACACGACCGGACGAAGCATGTTGAAGTGGACAATCATTTTATAAAAGAAAAATTGGATAGTGGTTTGATATGCACACCATACATTTCATCACACAATCAATTAGCAGATGTGCTAACCAAGGGCCTGCTTGCAGCCATGTTTAGAAGGATGACAGGCAAGATTGGTATGCATGATATCCATAACCAATCTTGAGGGGGAGTGTCAGCAATTAAGGGTTCTAATCTTGTTCCCAATTTCAGACAAGACTCAATTAGGATTGATTGATTGATTTAATTGATGAGTAATTGATTGGCTGTATATATTTTCTAAAATAAGAGCTGTATCTTCTAGATCTAGATTAGTATATCTTTGATTGATTTGTTGTATCCTAAATTTGTATAGTTTCCTAATCTAGGTTTAGAAATCTTTCCTTAACCAGTTTTTAACAACTTCCTAATCTTGTAAGGAAGTCTGTATAAATTGAGTTCCTCGGGTAAGAGATGAATAAAATTGAAGAGAAGCATTTTTCCTATTTTTCTTAACAGTTTTAATAACTTGAACCCTTGATCTCCCAGTCACATAGGAGCAAACACTTTCGCCATTTTTATAACTTGAACCTATGATCTTTCTTATGGTCGAGTGTCTTTCCACTTTCATCATTCAGGAACAAACACTTCACCCAATTGTTTTGAATCCCAGCCTCCCCAATAACCAATTACATTACAACCACTGAACAAACTTGGTTGACAAACATAGTTTATGTGTAGCTAATGTAGCGACTTGTCAAGCATTTGACAAATTCACACCATCCATTTCAAATAGAATTTGTCTCGTGGACACATGAGCAATCCAACCCATAGGATTTCCTTTTCCTCTTCCCATTCTAACATCTGTAGGTTCTCTTACCCATATCTTACCTTTTTTTTTTCGAAATTGTCTACTTATAGCACAATGGAATTGTCCAATTATAGCTCGATGTGCTGCTTCAATGGCTCGATATGAAAGACGACCAGCTTTACAACTTTTAGTGCCTTGGCCATGGGAAGTTTTTTTGGAAATGTCGGAACTCTTTTGCAAAAACAAGAAGCATTTTAGGTTCTATTTTTACATACTATAATGAAGAACACCACTTTTTCGCTCAAGTTGGAAGTGTACTTTGAGTTCGAGTTAGCTGTTATAGTTCAAGACAAGACAATATGAGACCTCTTGCTTAGGGCTTTGGAAGCGAGCAACCAACTTGATAGAAGTAGATTGGAACTTTCCTCTTTGACAAAGGTAGAGTTAGTGACGTAAGAGTAAGTAAACAGATCAAGTGTTGTGGGCAAAGACAAGTATGTAGAGCGATTTAATTTAATATTCTCTTCAAAGAGCAATAGGGGTGTCGGTGTCTTATGGGAGTAGCTGAACTCGTTTTCTCTTTCCTTTCGTGCCTTTAGCTATGAACTACACTATCTGGTGGGCTTGTCTTTCCACCTAATACCATTCATTTCTACTTGATTGCTAACCTCTGGGGAACTTGGATCCATACTCAATGAGATAGATGTAGCTTCTAATTTCCTAGATCTAGATATGGAAGTGAAGTACTACTTTTAGAGTTTTGATATCCTTTCTCCAATAGTAAATCATAGTGAATGGGCAAATTGTTATGGCTGACAATGTCAACAAAAAGGGATTCAGTTCAGGTGAGCAGTTTAAGTTACATAGGAGCCCTTAAACTTGTTGAAATCAAAAGTATTATAAAAGGCCAAAATCATATTTATGCTTCTGAACTTTTGCATTTTTTTCTTATGAAAGCTTGAACTTTTCGTGATTTCAAATGTGCTATTGAACTTAGGCCAAAAGCATATATATGCCCTTGAACTTTTTGTGGTTCCAAATGTGTCCCTGAATTGTGCTAAATAACTCATTTAAATAATTGGCCAGCAAGTGACACACGCGCATTGACTTGGTAGTTTTTGATGTCTTCTCAACTCCCTATCTCTCTTTGGTTGTGTCTCCTTTCTCTTTGACATTTCCTACGTCTTATCCGGTTGGGCTACGTAGGCTTGTTGGTTTGGATGGGTTACTAATGTGCTCGAGTCGATGATCGCCCTGCTGTCTAGGGGGATCGAAGATGGGGCCAGTTTGGGGGGTAGCATTTCTTGCGGGAGATGCAACCAAAGGAGACGCAGGAAATGTCGAAGAGAGAGGAGATGCAATTGGAGAGAGAGAGAGAGAGGGAGGGAGTTGAGGAGATGTTGGAGAGAGAGAGGGAGGGAGTTGAGGAGATGTTGGAGAGAGAGAGAAAGGGAGCTGAGGAGACGTTGAGAAAGAGGAGATGTTGGAGAGAGAGGGAGTTGAGGAGGCATCGAAAAACTGCCACGTCAGCACATGCGCGGTATCGTTTGTTGGCCAGTTGTTTGAATTAGTGATTTTGCGTAGTTCATGGGCACATTTAAAACCATGAAAAGTTTAGGGTTCCACAAGAAAAAAACACAAAAGTTCAGGAGAACATTTGGAATCGCAAAAAATTTAGAGTTCCACAAGAAAAAAACACAAAAGTTTGGGGGCATAAATATGCTTTTGGCCTATTATAAAATCATTGAGAACCCTACAGAGTAAAGAACAAACTCTCATAGTGAATTTATCCAATTGAGCCATGATTGATTGAGAAAAAATGATTCCCCCTAGAAAGAGAGTCCTTGTACAAGTAGTGAAGAACTAAACGAGAGCTGTGGTTGGTTGTTGACCAATAGAAAGCATGGAACCAAGAAGTCAGCAGGCACTCAGCAACAAGAAGAAAAAGGCCAGTCACTGAACACTAGGCCAAAAAAAGGGGATAAGCAACAACAAATGTGAACTTGAGTAGCTTGCAAACATAGCATGAAGAGATGAGTTCGGAGTAGTGAATCGAGGAAACTTCTAGGTTACTTGAGTTGTAACCATTTCTATTAAGTGACAACCTTAGCCATTTTACAATCTCTCATAGTGCTTTTATCAATGGAGAAAAGCACCCTCAAAAGGTCGTCATAGGGCTCTTACTCTTTTTCCTATGGAAAAGATTTTTATGACTACAGGCATCCTTATACTCCTTTCAAAGCTCCTCTTCTCGCATAAAGTATTAAAAACATTATGGTCAACTTATTTCCTTTGTCTACCTGACGTATGAGTGTCCTGAGGTTCAAGGGCTTGTGGAAGATAGGAAGTCACTTGAAAGATAGAGAACGAGCAACATACTTTATTAGATAGAACAAGATGAGCAAGTGGAAAACTTTTTCAAGAGATGGCTCAACTAATAGTGAGTTGAACAAGTTGCTTGTAACAAGGCGGAAGGTAAGGCTTGTGCTTGCTTCTAGGCTTCCTCTTTCTAATCCAATCTCGATTCAAGTAGATGTTTCAACATGCATGTATGCTTAAAGGGTGCTACTCTTGGTCTTGTAAGCTCATGCAGGAATACCATACATAGTGTTCAAAAAAGCTTGCTTTAAGTGCAAAGCGCGAAGTGCAACATGCTTGGGGCCTTTTTTTTTTTGGTGTGTGTGTGAAGCTTAGTGACTTTAATGGAGGCCGATTAAAGCGCATCTGAGTGGCGCTTTTACCTGAGCTCCAAAGCGCAAAAAAACGCGCTTCAGAAATACACTTGGTTTTTTTTAATCAAACAATACAAATGGTTGCAATAGTGTAGTTGCTTGTATGGAATCCTTACCCCCCCCAAAAAAAAAACAATTATAAGATCTTGGAAAGTTCTAAACAAAATCATATATACATTTGTTTAAAAAAAAAAAAAGAAGACTCAATTATATTTATCAAGCAAAAATAAAATAAAATAAAGGAAACATGTAATTAGGTGTAAATTAGGGGTTGCTAATTTATTTCTAATTACTAGAAATTTGGGATTGATGATTGATCTTGATTGCTATAAATTAGGGATTATGATGATTGATACTTGATTGTTTTAAATTAGAGATTGTTGATTGATTGCAAATTAGGGATTGATTGATTAGTTATTGTTGTAAATTAAGGGTTGATTAATTGGGGATTGTTGTGAATTAGGGATGATTTTTTTTTTCCCTTGTTAGTTTATATGATCTTTTGTATAAATCATGTTAATGAAGTTTTTTTGGCCAAAATTTTACAAAAAACAAAAGAAGATTCACCGAAATAAAAAAATAAAAAAGAAGTCTTAGCATATTCAGATGCTTTTAAATGAGAGTTCTGTCATGTTCCTAATAACTAAGGGGGGATACATTCTAAGATAAAAGGAATGGGCAGATGAAAGGTCATTCTTCTAGAAGGAAGTTTGATAGTTGCAATATTTTGAAACCTGTAACTTTGAAAAGTGGCGGCCCTTTTGGTGTCAAAAACTAGCTACAATCAGTATATAATTACTGATTGCATTCAGTGTAAAAGGAAGAAAAGAAATTAATCAAAAACTTCCGATTTCCCTCTTAATCTTCCTTCTCGTTCTCTCTGGGATTTCCCTCCTATCTTTCTGTCTTCCCTCTACCTATGAAAATTTTCTCATTTCCTTTTATTTTCTTAATTGGATTCTCAACAATTTAGTGAGAACTTCCCATCAAATTCAAGGATCTGACAAGTTCAGATCAGTTTGTCTTCCAAGTTTTATTAGGACCAACAATTGACTAGATTGTATCCCTATATATGTCCCCATGTATTTTTGCTATGGTTGCATAAACTTGTAAAGTGAAATAAAATATAAATGAAAAAATGGTATCTCATCTTTTGTTAAATTTGCAGCCTTCATTTGTATTTAGTTTTTTTAATGATTTCTTTTTTAATAGTTTATATTTTTTATGCTTATAAAACTTTATACTCTTTATTTTATTTATATGTGTTTCACTTTGCTTAAGCATGCACTTCACTTTGCGCTTAAGTTCCGTTGGCCTTCTGTGTTTAAGTGTGCCTAGCACTTTTCAGAACACTGACCATACACCTATTTGATTAATATCACTTAATTGCGTATGTCTGTCATGAATCCAGTGGCTAGAACTAAAATTATGACATTATTTATAGTGTAACCGAAGATGCAATTTATTTTAAGTAATTTCTTTTATTATTATTATGGATAACTTCTAGCTAAACAAAGCAAGTGTTGAAGTAAGTTCACATAAATTTAGGTGGGGTTCCGAGGTTCAGGGACCAGGATGACTGAGTTCATGGTGTGGATGCATAACAACAAAAGGGGATAGGAGGAGAATTAAAAGTGAAGGCAATAAGAAAGAAAGTTCTGATACCAAAATTGATTTAGCACGATAATAGAGAAAGTATAGAGAAGACAGAGCCAGTGGAGAGAAAAGTCTGCAATAATTTATTTGGGAAAGGATTTCTGTTGAATAATAAAAACTAATAAGATTCTCATTTTAGTAGCAGTAGAGACGGAAAAAGAAAGTTACAGTGCAAGTATATATAAAAGGAAAAAATTATCTACATTAAGATGGAAAGAAATTAATGACTTCATCTAATAAATTTAGAAATTTTCTGTCTCTTTAGCTCTCAAACAAAAAAGAGACAAATATTAAAGGGGTGTTTAACACGACTTCTAGTTTTCGTTTTTATTTTTTTATGCTCAATTTTTGTTTTCAATTAAAAAATGACATATTGTTTGATAATTTTGTTTTATTTTCAGTTTTGGCTTTTGATTTTATTTTTTCCCCCCACATTTTCCTCCTGCCGCTTGTAGGACATTGGTGACATGCAGAGCTGATTGGGAGTTGTTGGAGTATGACAACTCCCGCTGGTGGTAAATGTCACCAGTCGTGGGAAGGGAGAGAGATTGATGGGTTGGGGTGGGGAGGGGAAAGTATGAAAATGAAATGGGAATTCAAAATTATGAAAACATCTTTCACCTTTTTTTCCAAAAAAATTTAAAATTTTTTGAAAATGAGAACTAGCAATCAAATGCTATCTTCTGTTTCCATTTCCAATTTTGGAAACAAAAACAGAAAATGGAGGCCTAACCCAATAGAGCCCTAAGTTATTATTATTGGATACTCTTAAGAGTGTGCCAAAACAATTTTCTCAATGTCTCAATTAGTTTAGATGGAAATGACTACTTCTTTCCTGTGAACCTCAGATGCACCCTCTAGGTCCTGTGGTCCTCTGCTGTTAGCAATTGGGTTTCAGGGGTGAAGGGGCTAATGACACTATCATTGAAGCCTGACAAGGGTCTTGCTGATGCCATGTATGTTCCTTGGGTGCAGATTGACTGGGTAGTGCTTTCCATAGGTGGCGGGAGGCCGGCCAAGCCTAACCTCATTGGTGGGACGGGTGGGGTGAGGGCTGAATGTGATTTCATTTGCGCACAAGGATCCCTTGGTATCTGACTTACCCCTCTTTACTTAGGGGACAGAAAAAGAAAAAAAAGGAATGACTACTTATTGAATATCTAATTACATGGGAAAACAGTAGTAGTTGTTTTGGAATGTTTTACTTAGTTTTGGTGGTAACATTAGAGCTGTGGTTTTCTGTTACTTTTCATTTTTTTACCTGGGAAAATGAAATGGAAAACTGTTTAGCAGTTTCAACAGTCAAAAAAAGGGTGTCCTTAGTGCACAATGCTCGTGTGAGGGTCAGGGAAGGGTTGTTTTGATATGCAGCCTTACCCTCGATATGTGAAGAGGCTGTATCCACAACTCTTAGAAATGAAATTTTTTTCATGGCCTCCAATTGGATGACAGTTTTAGAATTTAGGTTTGGAATATTCTTTTGTTTCATGTGAAATGATTGTGTGGGTTTGTTATTAATTTTTTTATGTCGAAAATGGTTTGATGCCATGGGATGTTTAGTTTTGATCATGCTTATCACAGGAAACAAAGATTTCAATTTAAAGTGACAATGCACATTATAACACGTGGGTAGAGAGATTAACCAAGTCCCTGTAAGGCAGGTCATACTTAGCCTATCAAACTATTGCCTTCACCACATCAACTTAATATTTCTAAATGGATTGTTTGTTTCTCTCTTGAGAAGCTGCATTTAGCTCTAGTAACCTTGTGTAACTGCATTGTAAAATGAAGTATACAGTGCTTCTGTCTTGATGTCCTTCATTGCCTCATCATTTCTGTTTATTTTTGTTTTCTGTCACCTTAAACAACCTACTATGCAGTTAACCTCTTACTATCCCATTGTATATATGTGAATATTGTCAAAGATTCTATATTAGGCTTTATCCATTGAATTATGATCCCAAGTTTGCGTTTCAAAAATAAGGCTGCTTGTGATTAATATTGAAAAAACTGATGTCTCATACCATGCCTTTTCCATGCAATGGCACAGGAAAAGCATTCAGAGGAGTCCTATAACCTAGCCTGCATTCTCACTCTTCCTCCCTATCAGAGGAAAGGCTATGGGAAATTCCTAATTGCATTCTGTAAGTTCTCTTCTGATTAAATTTCTTCTCCTTCTCTTTTTTCCATTCATTTCTTTACTGTTCCTCTTTCTTAGGGCTCAGTATAAATAGTGCTGAATTACATAACCCCTTTCTCTGACAGTCAAATTCTTGTGGACCTTGTACTCCATGATCCAAAATGATGCATCGTCTTCTAAAGCAAGCTAATGCAAGATTATTGAATTTAGCACATCTCATTGATTCCCCTTGCTTTGGATATTGTGGAAATAAAATGGAAATATTGGAGTTGTGTTGTAGTTCACAATAATGTGACAGGAATTTTTTGATTAAAGCCAACTTTCTTTCCAAACTCTCTTCATTTTTCTCTTTTACGTTAAGGTAAGTGTTGGATCCATGGAAGGATATGAGCCGGACCTAAAGACCAGGTTCAATGCCAACCTTTGGTTTTGGAATGCTTTGTTATTCCCACTACCTCACTAGTTATAACGTGCCGATGACCTATGAGTGGGTACAAACCTTGTGATTGTTATAAACCATTGACCTGATGGCTCAGAGCAAGCACTGAATGATTTCAGTGGGGGTAGCTTGGAGCTTAACGAAATGCATTGATGCAAGATGACTTCTATTTATTTATTTTGGGGTGGGTTGGTGGTGGGGGTGCAGTTACTGATGCTTCTTGGACCTTCCTGATAAAGTAATTGGAGGAAAAGTTCTGTTTTTCATTTACTTTTGATCTTATGGGTTTTATAATGAATAATTGCTGGTATCATTTCAAAATGGTGCAGCTTATGAGCTTTCCAAGAAGGAAGGTAAAGTTGGCACACCTGAGAGACCCCTTTCAGACCTGGGGCTGCTAAGCTACAGAGGATACTGGACGCGAGTTCTCTTAGATATTCTGAAAAAGCACAAGGGTAACATATCCATCAAGGTATATTTTGAATTGCCTGCTAGAGCTTTTTCCAATATTTACTATTCATCTCTTTTTCCTACCCCCTTCCTTTTTTTGATGTATGGTCCTGGTAATGTTTTCATCTGCATAATCCTCTAGACTGGAGCCACCTCCCCACACATGCATATACGATGAATCTATATAATATGGCATACTTGTTTAATGAAACGAGGAAGATATTGCCAAAGCAAAATAGTTTCTTTTTTCATAGCAATTAAATTTGGGAAATGATGCATTTACATAATTCTTGAATAGAAGATGCTGCCATTATGATTTGGCAGAAACATATTTACAATTGAATCACTTTGATAGGTATTTTCCTTTACAATGTATGATTATTAATGAATCACATTATTCTCTATACAAATTTTGCATAAAATTTCTTTTTGTATATTAACACCTGTTAGATTTTTGATTCCTTGTGCTGTTTGATTGTTTCTTTTTGTGTTGTTAATGGCCACACCCTTGTCAGAATCATAGAATTTGATTCATTATATGGCAAATGGGAGTGCTAAAACAACATAGTTGAGCTCATTAAAACTTGTGCTGATCTAAAAAAAAAAAAAACTCATTAACTTGTGAAAAATATTGAAGTGGGCTTGTTTGAAGAAAACCAAATTAAAGAAAGAAGGGTAAGAAACAACAAAGCACTCCATGGGTAATTCTCTCATTGGATCGCCTTCTTTCATGTTGTGATTGTGTTTCCATTTTTTTTTTTGCTTCAATTCCTTTTTTGTCTTTTTAAGCCTCGGCCTTTGTCTTCATTTCCTGTATGTCTTATTATGCGGGATGGTTGTATGTGTTTAGCAGTTTACCAAGAATGGTTTTTATGCCAAAAGAAAGGTGAAAAACAAAGAAAGAACTAACTCTATGGGTTATTCTCACATCGGATTGCTGCCTTCATTCATATTGTGTTCATGTTTCCAAAGTTTTTGCACCACTTCCTTTTTTGTCCTTTTTAGCCTTGGCCTTTTTCATTTCATATATATTTTATAGGTTGGTGTATCTTTTATTTATTTTTTTTTTGGCCAAGTGGTTGGTTTGTATTTTACGGATAGAAAATTATTTATGCTACTTGTTTTAGATGGTGAGCTATTGCACAAACTTTTATGTGTTCTAAGCAATGCTAGATGTCAGAGACAGGATGCTCCTTGATTAGGACCAACAAAATAAAAAAAAGAAAAACTCGGGATGTCATTATATCTTGTGTTAATGGCTTTCCTAGTGGTGGCCATGAAAGAAGACATATCTGATTGTGGGATTGATTGCTTCTACTAGTACCAGTTCTCTCCATCCTTTCCCTTCTCAACACACGGCATAGACATGCATCTCCTGCACCTGCCGTGTTATGATATCTCACTTGCCCTTCCCTGCATGTGCTTTCTGCAGGAGCTCAGCGACATGACAGCCATTAAGGCAGAGGATATCTTGAGCACGCTCCAGGGGCTAGAACTGATCCAGTATCGAAAAGGGCAGCATGTCATTTGTGCTGATCCAAAGGTCTTGGATCGCCATCTAAAGGCTGCAGGCCGCGGTGGTCTTGAGGTAGATGTCAGCAAATTGATATGGACTCCTTATAAAGAGCAAAGCTGATGGTAGAAACCTTTGGTGTAATTTTCCTGTCGTTGGGCTCTAGTATGACGTGACTAGACATTGCTTGTATATACTTAAAAGAGGTATTATTGTAAGTAACTAGAACTGTAGATCTCCAGGCCGTTGGTCCCTGGCTTCTATTTTCAAGTTTCACATGTACCAACAAGTAGCCACCAGCAATATCTGTAGATTATAAAATTATGTTTTAATTTTATTGTGGCCAACATCAAGAACTGTGCATTCTTCTAATATTTATGACCCTAAAGGACAATGATGATGTCCTTACCAGGTGACTGGTGTTCTTTGTTCCCTAATTTAGTATCCTGTGATTATTAATAGGGTCTTGAACGATCTTGGGTCTGGCCCAGTTTCAAGCATTGTGAACTTCTATTATGAGGCCTGATCCAATTATATGAGATTGCATCCAAGGATAACATGGATTCCTACAGGATGAGTTTCGTTATTGGTCACAAGGAATGCTATTATAATCGTGTTTCATTATACTCGTTATTTTGTCAGCAAATAAGCGAGTTGATCTTGATGCATGTTTTTCTCTCTGGAATAGACAATTTTATCATTCTCGGATAATTTTTTGGGATAAAAATATCTTTATACCATCTAAATTGCGGGAGAGTGGGACATTCAACTTGAAAGTAACTCTGTTCTTCTATTAGAAACATGGAAGAGTGATTCAATAGAATGTTCAACAATGGACTACATTAAGGCATAAACAACATATCTTGGAATATTCTTGCTTAGTTTCAGTTAGATTTGAACTTCCAACATGGCGAGTTTGGAAGATTTCAACAGCTCTCACTCTTATTATTCCATTTCTTTGGAATTCAGAGAGAA
Organism: Diospyros kaki; assembly: GCA_036245055.1. Classification (NCBI taxonomy): domain Eukaryota; kingdom Viridiplantae; phylum Streptophyta; class Magnoliopsida; order Ericales; family Ebenaceae; genus Diospyros; species Diospyros kaki. Next base: position 8,702,641 of record BSEG01000016.1, on the reverse strand, counting down.
ATATGCCAAAATTAACATATACTCAGTTGCCCCACAAAACCAGTTTGATGCTTCAATGAGCACTCAAATTTTAATTTCAATGGCTGTGTAGTGAAGCAGTCTTTAAGTTTTTATATTAGCCAAAACAACATTAAAAATATGCCAAAATGTTTTTAAAGACTTGCCAACAACACTGCGAAACAGGTGCCAATTCATAGCACATCTGCGTTTGCCTGTATGATTTCAGGCCTATTCCTTCTTTTCTACCTAACTGCCTGTTGCTGCAAAAAATAGTATATATAGAGGTCACGATGTGTTATCAACTTTCTCATGGAACCAATGCTAAGAGAAAACAACTCTCAAGTTTCGAGAGAGAGGTTTTCACATAAATGAAGCTTACCCCAACATACCGCAAGTCTCAAGGAACATCTGAGGATGGGAGGTGCATACATATTTTTTAAATTGGAATAACTCAGCCAACGACTAATACTAGAATTATAAAAAATATGTACACCCTGAAAAGAATCTGTTGTGACATAGGTAAAAATCCATTAAAAGGTAAAAAAAAAAAACTCAAAAATCTAGAATATTTTTTTGGATGAAAAGGTATACATTTATCATATACAAGGAGTTTCACACAAAGCGCGCAAACACAATAAGTCCGATATTTAAAATCTTTTTGAACGTTTCAAAAAAAGGATAGATAATTATCCATAACAAATTCTAATTCTAAAATGATTATGAAATATTTAGATAAGTATCATCCTTAAAAAATTCTATCATTAAAAAGAGCAAGATAAATATCATCTATAAAAAATATAAGTTATTTGTATTTTAATTCTAATAGTTTTTAAAATACTAAGATAGATGTTATCTACAACTATCCTAGTCCCAATCAAATTAAGATCAATCAAGACAAGCGTTATCTACAAAAAGTCTAATTTTGTTATACTTTAAATTACTCTATATTTCCCTATAAATAATGAGTCATTCATTCCTGAAAAGAGAAGAGGTCTTTGATATTAATTTCAATACAGTTTATTTCATCGTATTCAGTATTTAATTTAAGCGTCGGAGTGTTCGCGTGAAGACCTTCCCACGCCTTCTAATTGTTTTCTTATTTTTACAAACTCAGACGACTTGAAGACAACGTTTATATTCTGTAAATTTATTATTGTATCCATGCCACAACAGAACCAATTCCTAGCAATATCATATGAAACTTCTAAATTAACAGAAAGAAAAGAGAATGATTGGATTGAGACAACAAAATCATTCTGGTTTAAGGACACATTTCCTCTGGCATGTGCTTTCACGCTCAAACTTCTATTCACTTTTGATTCTGTTCTTTCCACTGACCCAAAAAGCTCCCAGTTGTAAGCCTGTCACCCAGAGATGTGATTGTCCCAATGGCTGTCATGGCTTTGTATGTATGATGTATCATCATGTATCATATGCAAAGCAGGTATGAAGTGATCTATGGGAAGTCTCCTCTCTTCACTCACCTTGAGATACTGATACTCCATCTTGCACTGTCCTCGATTCAGAATTTTCTCCTCCTAGCAAAAAGTCTCTGTTCGAGTTGTCATCCCTCTTATCAGTATCTTCAGCAGTCTCGTTATTCAAATCACCTACTCCGGTATCTTTGGAACCCTTTGCGTTTCCAGACTCTTGTTGTGATTGATCTGTCTTACTGGTGTCTTTATTCTCAGTATTCAACTCTCCTACGCCAGTATCTTCAGATTTCTTCAAGTTCTCAGCTTCTTTTTGAGATCGACTTTGTGAAATGGGCAATGCAGGAGATGGTGTTGCAATTCCCAATCCTTTGGAAAGACAAACATACTTGAAAACGAGTTGTTTGTAATTATTTAGGAGCTCTTCGACATCACCAACTGTCAGATCACCGGCCTGAGAGAACAAATAAGGGAAATCCTGAAAGATCTGGCTTGTTTGATCCTCTTTCATAAGCATAAATGCTCCTCTATTCTCCAAATCCGAGACAGAAGGAACTTTGTGTAAGGCTTCCTGATCTTTTCCATGTGCTTCTTCCTTGTTCCCTGATTTTGTTTCAAATGAACCTTGTGAGAACTGAGATTGTGCTATGGGGTCCTGATGCCTTTTTGTGTTCAATGCTTGCCGCTTAAGATCCACAGATTCTGCCTTGGCGACAAGATGTCCAGGGCTTTGACTAGGCAGATCATAAGTATCTGCTGAAAGGCCAGAGAGAAGGGCTCGGGCAGATTCCATGTTACTTTGGAACTCGGTTTCATCCATTGAAAGGGCATTGGCATCAATGTTCAAAATGAAGGACTCTGCTGAGAGCATGTTTGTGAAAAAATAAGCTGATTCTGCAACTAATCTGGACTGCCGCCTGTATCGTTGTATGTACAACAAATTGGAGTGTAGTTGTGGAGGGTTTGCCTGCATGATAATAATCCAAAGCCACATTCAAAACCTAAGGTTAAAGTCTAAATAAGTGGAGCATTAACACAGGTGAAAATTTGAAAAAAACAAAAAAGGAAGAAGCAGGCATTGCAGTAGCCAGATGCAAATATAAAACAAGCATATTCGGTAATAATAATAGACTGAAATCTTGATAAACAGAGTGAAACAACCTTTTTCAAAAATCTTAAAACATTATTCAGGTTCCATTAATTTTATTACTCATTAACAAATGTATAACAGATGTATAACAGCCATTATGTCTGCTGGCATTTCTGAAATGAAATCTTACAATGCACCTAGAAATTTAGAGATCAACACCAAACTTCTTTGAAAAGTGGCTGGTTGAGGTTTTCTAGTGATGGGACAAGACCAAAGGTAATTTGAGTGAAAAGAACAAGAGAAAATTAACAAATAACTTATTCAATGATGAACCATCAATAGTTATGGCAACCATATAAACTTTGATTACGTGGCACTTACAAGTTTTGTTCAAAACATTTTGTCATTTATAAGGGTTAACATTAATGATCATTTCCAAGTAAAAGCTAAGAACTTCAGCATTTATTCCTGTAAAGATCCTAAGTGAACTGTGGTCTTATTATGCTAAGGCCTGTTTGCACTAAAAATTTGAAGCAACTGAAGCGTTCTTCATTAGTCGTGTATGAACAACAGTGAATTGTGAAGAGAGAGTGAATAGGAAAAGAAAGCTAACAGAGTGTGGGAGTGAGCTGTGAGAGAGGACGAGGTGACCAAGGGTTACCAAGAAGAAAAGGAGAGAAGGGGAACCATTGATGAAGGCTTGTGCACAGCCAATAGTGTCTACAGGTGAAAGACTCCTTTCTCTTCAATCTCTTGCCTGTATTTATGAATGTATGGCTTTTGGATGCACCTTTTATGGCTGAAACTGAACCCGAATGGAATCACCTGCCTAGACCGAACTCCATCTCCCACATAGAGGCTTGAAACACAAAACCGAAACCCCTTGGCCCTTGCCCAACTTTAGAAGGTAACCTTTGTTGGATGGATTGATGAACCCCTCTCGTCATCTTGGCCAATATTGCTTCCCCCACAGACTGGTTTCCCTAACAACTCAACTGAAATGATGGAGACCTGAGCCCATTAAACCCAAGTGTGATCCTCGGTTGACTTGACCCTAGGGTTCTGGCTAGAGCTGGCCGGAATCATTGCCACCGAGACCCCCCTTGGGTCCCCATTGTGCCTTTCACACAGGATTTGGATCTTTGACAGGGGCTAGGCCCAACTGGAGAAGGTGGGGAGCTTTCCACCCGAAATGATTTTTTTTTAAGTACTCAAAATGGAAATCACCCACCAAAAAACCCAACCAAAATCTAGGATTCCATAACCAACGCTAATAGCCAACTCAAAAATGGAATTGAACCGACCCAAACTAACAACCCAATCCAAAATAAAAAAAAATAAAAATAAAATAAAGGGGTGACCCAAGGCCTCTACCAAGGTACCAACCTAATCAAAATGCGATAAGAGCCAACCAAAAAATTCATAAAAATGACCAAAATCAAACCATGTTGAGTCATCCCTGACCCCTAACCCATTGTAAAACTAAAACCAACCTAATTTTGAAGAAAATTAACCAAAATACCTTAGGGAACTGTTTTAACATTGCCCAATTTAACTTGTTGACCAATTGATCCATAGCTTAAACTCAAATTCTCAATTAGGAACCAAAGTTAGGTTAGGATGGCCCATTTTAGGTTTATAGAAGTGTTAAAATTAGTGCACAACCAAGTTGGCTAAGTCATACGACTTGGACTTGAAGGGATACTAATACGTATATTTTTGAGTTTTAGGTGTATCAGACACCCACGAGTACATGCAGCTGAGTATGCACTACAATAGCACTGTGGGTAGATTATTTATACTTTGATAGGGTGACTGAATCATTATATCCTTTTATTCATGCATGCACAAAATTGTACTGTAAATATTTAAACTTCTAGCATAAACCCATTTACATTCACTTACAATTTCATAACTACTAGGGAGACAAGTTACAGATAAGAATTGGCGATTGTGACTTGGTATGTGATGATGCATATATGATTCTTGCTTCTTGGTATGACATGATTGTTACCTTGATCTGATAGATCTGGAATTTGATATGATACACAACATATGGAAACTATGTTCTAGTTGTACTTATTTTCAAACCACATCATGAAAAGTTTTCTTGCACCAACCCCTTATAGTTATATGCAATTATGCATTCACTTGTCTCACATCCATCTTAGCATAGGTTATCTATTGACTGTCCTAGAGACTCATCCTGTTTATATTCCTCATTTACAGATATTTGAGAAATTATCTCTCATTCGCTGCAAGGTAGCCAGATATTAGAAGGCTAGGTGGACAATCTTGTATGCTCAATTTATTTTTATTTTTCATTAGATGTGCACTTCTGGATACTGTATGGGAGAGTCCATTTTTTGTATTGACAATACAGCCATAAGGGTATAGATATACCCAGAAGCATTGATACAGTCAGTCAGGCTCAAATTTACAAATAGAGTATTTGACTTTCATTTGCATTTTATTATCTAGAAAATTAGAAATATCAATGGGATTGTCTGTTGTGAACATGCAGATATATTTTGATATTTTATTATTTTACATGTGTGCAGTATATTCGTGGTGATTCCTGGTCTTGATAGCCTATGTATAGAAATGGACTATTCAAAGGCTTGTAAGTCCCTAGGGGGCTCACTGCTTTCCTAGGGATCCGTGTCAGTGATGCCCCTAGTATCAGGTTGTGATAATTCCCACTTCAAACAGTTCATAAAGTTCCAATAACTTTTCAGCTCAGTATGGTAAAAAGTTTCTGACATCATTCACTCTTATGATAGCTTTGAAATGAACTTTTTTAATTTAGGAATGACCATTCAAATGGAAAACCCAAATCAAATCATTGGCGAACATGATCCCATATTTTGAAGCAAATATAAAAAATATCAACCTTGACAAAGTAGGACGAGATTTTGATGTAATGCAAGTTACTAAAAATGGTACCAGATGAAACACAAAAAAATGAGGAGTAATCTTATTGAATAGACAAATTCAATGGAAAGAGGAAAAATGGTCTTAATTAATGTTGAAATAGACATACAAGATAAAAAGAAAATTAAGGAATATTCACACTGAAATGATTAGAAATGGAGAAATAAAATTCAACACATGTACCAATGATTGAGCAAACCAAGTTGTTGCACAACATACAATTGACTTTACCTTTATGGTGACATAAATAAGAACAGGAAGAAACTCATCAGCTCCAGGAGGATCCTCATTTGACGCAATGGAAGCATTTATTAGTAAGTTACTGATGACCTTGCAACAATTGAGGATACAAACAAGTTTGTCTCTTGGTGCCTTGTACATATTTATCTTTTGCAGCTCCTTCTGAGCAAGCTGTCATAATGGAAGTACAAGATAATAAAGCTGCTTCCTATAAGGGGCCAGAAGTTTATCACCACTAAACAGGACAGATTGATATTGTTACTGAACTTGCAAAAGTAACCTCTTTGGGTAGCAAAGAATAAAATCAGTTACTACTAACTTCATGAATAACAAAAAAAAAAAAAAAAGCCACAGACATATTTCAACTGTGATGAGCTCTAGAAACAACATACAACAAGTCTTAATAGCTTTTGCAAAAAAAAAAAAAATTGTAACAGTTGAAAGCCTTTCCACGAGTATGTCATAGGAGCCTAATTTTTTGTTTATAGTAAACAAAAAAGAGGGAGTGTGTTAGGACAGAGGTATACAGAGATCCCAAAAAACTGAGTGCCTCATGGCATAAGCACCTTGGAAGAAGTGGATAGGCCAGTTCTTATTAACATGTATTCTCTCAAGTTTGCCTACATCATGTCATTTTTTCCCCTTCCTACTTCACTGCTGAAGAAGCTTGAGAAGTAGCAATAATATTTTCTGCAGAGTGGTGCAAGGGAGGAATTCAAGTATAACTGGGGTGAAAGTGTGCTCTTCTATCACAAAATAGCAATATAATAATGATGCCAGAAATCTTCAATAACGCTCTTTTGAATAAGAACTTTGGAGATTTGTGTGTGAAAGGGATACATAATAGACCCTCTTGGGGTGGTTGGTCTAAGCCAGATGGTTCTGTGTGTTACAATGTGGGCTCTTAAGAGGAATCCTTTAAGTTTTGGGCAAACGGCATGGATCATTTCAGATTCGTAGTCAGAAGTGGCGAGAGAATGAAATTTTAGTATCACAGATGGTGTGTGGATTCTGTGAGGAGATCAATACAGTTCTTTGTTCTCCTCTACCATGAACAATGAGAATTAGGTAACAGACTGCACGAGGATAGTGTAAATAGCCAACTGACTCAGGACATCTCTTCCAGGAAACATTAAAATGATTGGGACTTCAGGAGTTTTCTTGCAGCTTCTTCAGCTCAAGTATTGTGTTTCACGGCTAGAAGGGGGAGGGGGGGGGGGGCAAGATACTACTGTTTGGTTTCATTTTCCAGATGGTAAGTTTAGAGCAAAGGCTTTCTATGAGTCCTTCCTTGCAGGGGATAGTGGTGAGGGCAGGTTACAGTCCTAGATATAGTTGCAACTTCCTAAGACAGTCATAAAAAAACACAATGTAAAAGTAATGGTCAACTGATTCAACTTTTTTATAACACAGAATCACCAAACAATCACTACCTGACCTATTGTCTGCAGCTTTCTACAAGCAAGAGTAGGACCAAGTGGGTTGTCCATAAAAAAATTTGAGAAAAAAGCGCTCTTACCTTTGTCAGACAAGGTTAGTAGAAAGAGAAAGTGTTTCATTACTTAACAGAAGCCACACTCATCTGATCTGCCCTACCCAGCTAAAGAATAAGAAATGAGAATGTCAAATGAAACAGTCATGTAATCCTAGAAGCCAGAAGGAACTGGAAAGCACTCACTAAGAGAAATCTCTCTATCTTTTTAAGGGCCCATTGACCTTATTTTATTAGATTTATTCATTAGTTTTACATAAGAAAATAATTTTAATGCATGGAGCTTTACTTAGACCGACTAATTAACAATTTCACTTCACTCGGAAGTTCAAGGGGATTATGTGTTGCATTTTGAAGTAAAAGGGAGTTAAAGGAGGGTCAAAGGTATTTACCCTCTCATAAAATATGTATTATTAATATTCTAAAAAAAAGCAAAATTCTAAAATAGTACTACCAATGTCAATTAGCTAGCGTCAACTTTTCAAACGTATGCCACTGATAAGGAAAATAATTTGACATGTCATAAAAGAAACTGCAGGCATCCATTTATGTACTTACCAACCATGACGTTTCATTTTGAAAAGGTGGCTTGATATCCAAATTCTCTGGCCGTATAAATTGTTGAACTAAAGCTATCTTCTCATAAAGTTGATCATCAACTTTCACATCATCCGGAAGTGAAGCATATACACGAGTGTATAACTTTGTCATTACATACTTCTCCAGTCCCTGTAATTGAAAGAAATTTGTAACTACCATATGGCAAAACAAAAACCACCACCACCACAATCACAAGCCTTTATCCCACTAGGTGGGAACCATATGCCAAAAAACAGTAACAAAAAGGATATAAGAGCATTTGGCTGTCAACACTGCTACTGCTAAAAGCCGAAAGATGCCAAAAACATTTTGACGTGTCAAGTGACTGAAACCGAACACGCCTAGATTTGAATCCTTTAGTGCCCATGTAATAATTTAGGAGCTGCCTCAGACGCATGTATCACTATGATAAACATCCTACTCATTGCATGTTTGGAAAAGCAAACTTGGAATACATTGTTAAATAAAACAAATCTTTATGCATAGTAATCCATCCTTTAAGACTTGTTAATTTTAGTGTTTTGTAACCAAGAGTTTCTATTTGTTTACTGATTGAACTTTCTAAATTATATACTAGAAAGTTTTTGTTGTTTGCACTTCTTTGCAATATGGAGAATGTGAAATTTGCCTTATTCTTTTTTCTAATAATTTTTAGTTATATTTTCCATGAAATAAGCTGTTTATTCAATTCAAAAGCTCTCTGGGTAGAGAATCTTCATAGGCAAGAAGGGGGGGGGGGGGTATTCCAAGGCTCTCGTATAAATTCCTTTTGGTTAGCAGACTATTCCCACAACAGCAATTTACTTAAATTAATTTCTCTGTTCAGATTCAGACTGAAAGCCTACACGCAAAACAACTCAACACAGATGAATGTGCGAAGAGCATTATGCAGGGACATGAACGCTACTACTCCATCTTATGCAGTGAAGCAGAAAAAAGGACTCACAAGTCAATACCAAAGGGATGAGAAGGAATAAAAAGTCTAAACCAAAATGCTTGCATATGCTGCAAGAAGATTACTCATAATAATGTTATCCAGTAAAGGCAGTCAAATTGAGAGAACCAACTCACTTCACCAGCACTCTCCAATTCCTCCTCTGAGCAACCAGCCCAAAGTGAGTGAGCCCCGAAAGCTGCTTCCATGTTGCTAAGAAACTCCTGCACTGCAGCACTGTCCCTTTCTGGATCGGGAGAGTTGTTTGCAAATGACACAATAAAACTGCCACAAGCAAAATGGCCCTTTCAGACCCCTTTGAATGACTTATACAATATGTGTGCAAGAGAGTGTGTGAACTTTTTGCATCCTTCAACGGTTGAACCAAAGATGCGAGATAAATGACAATTAAGTTATAGGTCATGACAAAGCTTCCAGTACAATCAGCACCTTGTCTGCTCAGAACAGTAGAACTGGCTGTAAACCATACCATTCTTCCATGTATTAACAAATACCTTCAAGCCATACATTTGTTTGGAATGCTCAGAATTCAGAGATGTCTGACATAAGTGGCGGTGAAAAAGAAAACACAAAAGATTTAATCTAATGCGGGCAAGTCAATAGTAGTGTTCCATTCACAAGAGACTCGGGTTAGTCCATGTGTTCCTAAACCAAGATTTTAGCAGGATATAGAATACGTTAGCTAGTTTAGGAGGAACAAAATAGTACACACGCATACCATATCAAACCGATGCGCATTAGATTTCCCAAAACAATCATTCATTAGCATTACTTGCTTCAACATAACTAGATGAATCAACCCTCAAAATCAGAAGCAATAAATGAATAATAACGGAAAGCAAGATAGTCTTGTTCCACGGATAAAAGAGTTCTTAAGTTCTTATTAGGGTTAGTTCAAAATATTCTTGCATGTATTCTGAAGAGTCCACACAATTATGGTGAAGATTAGCGTAGAAACCGATTAGATAGAGGAACTGAGAGACCTCTTGATGGCTTTGACGAAATCGGCAGCGGAGGGTTGTCGCATGCGCTCCAGGAAGTCGTGCCACGTCAGAGGCGCCGTCGACGACCCGAACAAGTCGGCGTTCTCCATTCTCCTCCGCCGGGAAATCTGCGGTGGAGATTTGACCTTTCCGGCGGATCGACCGAAGAATAGAAAGACAGAAAATTCTGAGTAGATTTCGAACCGAGCTCCTCACTATTGTCACGATAGATCTAAACCCTTGCGGCAATTTCACCTAAAAACTGTTGAATTCAACTAAAAATTGCTCCTCCTGACAATTTTACCCGATGAGATCCGTCACTCTCTCTCTCCCTCTTCTGAGTCGTCTCTCTGGGATGGATTGGATCCATTGGAGCATCTGTCTGTCTGTGATGAACCGATCGAGTGCCGGTACAGAGTAGAGAGGCGAGGATGTCCGAGAGCCATCATCGTAAATCATACAAATTTAGAGTCAATTTGTTTTAAAAAACTCTAAAAATTCATTTGCTAAATATTTTATTAAAAAAATTAATGTTTTAACTCTTATATATTATATATATATAAAAATTGAATAAAAAAGCTTCGCATTCATACAAACAAAGCAATGTATTACCATAATTTTATAAAACAAAAATTCAAGTATATATTTTAAGTTTGTGAATCAATTGGTATGAGAAAAAAGACGACACCCTTATCAAATTACAAATTTGACACTTAATTAGAAATTATTTCCTCCTTGTAGATTAAATTTACAACAGCACTTATCTTAAATTTTATTTTCTATGGTACATAGCAAGCAATCAGTATGAATTCTCATTGACATTTGAAAAATATAATAAAATTATAAATTATGAATTTTATTTTCTTGAATTATGTTTGATAGTATTGATATTTTGCATAAAATTATAAATTATCATTGACATTTAAAAAATATAATAAATTCCATCGTTTTATAAATTTTGTTGTAGAAACCCAGTGTTGTTAATTGACTAACATTAATTTTTTAAAAATTTTCAAAATACTCTAATTTTAATTATCATTTTTTCATAATTTTTATACATCTATTATATTATTATTGCATAGACTTATCTAAACTTATGTCTGTTTCTCTCAGTTTATTTGTAATAATTAACATGATTTTAATGTATCATGGTAACTTAATTATGAGGTAGAATTTTAGTTGAGAGCTTGATAATTAGGTAAATAAATGTTAACTTATACCAAAATCAAATTTGAATTTCATAAGTTGAAATTAATTTAGAATTTTTAACTTTCGTCAATTAAAAGAAGGAAGGCCAATGTACCTTCACTATGATCGTTTTATGCCACGGATGTAGCAGAAGACGACTATTTTTGTCATGACTATTTGACAATAATACAAATTTGTTGCAATATTGTGATTTTAGATTTTAAGTTTTTTAAAATAAGAAGGATATTTGTTGGTATTAAGACAAATTTGAGAGAAAAATTAATGCAATTTTTAGAAAATAAATTATGTTGATAAAAAATCCAATCTCAATTTGAGTTTTTTGATGTATAAGAAAGGTGGATTTTAGTATTTTATTAAATAATTATAATTTAAATTCAATTTAATTTAACTAATCAATTTGGAAGGAAACATTAATAAATTTTGATAATTTAAAATTTAAAAAGAAATTTATCCTCACCACCAGATCCATTTATTTACAATGTGAATATCTCTGATGATATTGTATTAAAATTTAATATTACACCAAATATATAATCTTCCACTACAATTACATTATTATTATTATTATCATTACGCGACCGTACGCATAATAATAATAATCTTTCATTTATGTTGTTGTTGTGTTCTAAACGGAGTGGTCCTTTTCATAGAACCGAGTACGCACAATCTTTCATTTATGTTCTGTTCTAAACGGACTGGTCCTTTTCGGAATTTATGAAAATTGCGGGGCGTTCTTAAAAGCCCCAAAAAAGAATCACCGTAGCGTAGCGTTACTCGGTACTCTTCTTCTTCATATTCATTCCTCGTTCCTCATTTATCGCTTCCCTCTTCTCTCTGTCAATTCTCTCCAAAACCCTAGCAATGGTGACCACTACGGGGCTCCAGGAGGTGGATCCAAGGGTCTGGAAGGCCGCCGCCGGGGCCGGAGTTCAAGTTCCTGCCGTCGATTCTAGGGTTTACTACTTCCCGCAAGGCCACGCGGAGCAGTGCTCGTCTCCTCCGCTGCTGTCGCCTCTCATCACATCACGGCCGTTGATCCACTGCCGCATCGCCGCCATCCACTTCCTCGCCAATCCCGTGACCGATGAGGTCTTCGCCAAGATCCGCCTCGTCCCGACCGACCGGCTGCATGACATCCAAAGGAAACCGTCTTGTGGTGGCGACGACGTGGATGGAGACGATCGAGAGGAGGTGGTATCGTTCGCGAAGGTACTGACGACGTCGGATGCGAACAATGGGGGAGGATTCTCGGTGCCGAGGTTCTGCGCAGACTCGATATTTCCGCCTCTGAACTACGCGGCCGACCCGCCGGTGCAGACGCTGACGGTTCGAGATTTGCACGGCACGGCGTGGGAGTTCCGGCATATATACCGGGGCACGCCGCGTCGGCACTTGCTGACTACTGGTTGGAGCAAGTTTGTGAATTACAAGCATTTGGTTTCCGGCGATTCGGTGGTGTTTATGAGGAAGCGGCGGAGCGGAGAGCTTTCAGTCGGGGTGCGGAGAACGGTGCGGTCGAATGCTGGTTCAGGCGGGAGGTGGAATTCTCCAGTGGGCCCCGTGACAGTGAGCTCCGAGGAAAATGACGGTGTTGCAGCGAAGAAAGAGTTTTCCAGGAGCGGGAGCGGGAGGGTTACTCCGGAATCGATGGCGGAGTCTGCTGAGTTGGCAGCGCAGAGCATGGCATTTGAAATTGTGTATTACCCAAGGTTTGGGTCGGCGGACTTTGTGGTGAAGGCCGAGACTGTGGAGGAGTCTCTCAACGTGTCGTGGGGACCAGGGATGAGGGTGAAGATGGCAATGGAGACTGAAGAGCCGGCAAGGATGAATTGGTTTCAGGGAACGGTTTCATCGGTTTTGGTCCCGGAGAACGGTCCATGGCGAAGCTCCCCGTGGCGGATGCTTCAGGTGTATATTTACCTGCAAATCTTACTCCAATATGTATAACTTTATCTTTCTTTACATATAACATATTTCCTTTGTTTTTCTTTTAGACGTATCACGGTTATAAGTATAAGAATAATAAGATGCTAAAGCCTGACTTCAAGCAGTTATAACTGTCCTTTTTGTTTGCTCTCTACGAAACAGAATTTAAGCTCAGATAACACTGTTATCTCAGGTAATTGCTTTCAATTTTTATTTGCTCGCTGGAATGATTTGAACCAGAAATGCACGTGGTAGTTCTTGCTGTTCACTCTGGTTCCTCTATTTGTTTTGTGTTTGTTGAAGATCACATGTTTGGAATTTGAATGTCATATAGGATTATATGTATACATGCCGCAATTCATTAAAAGCTCTTGGAAATATAAAGGAAGACCAAAATAATATATGAATAAGTGTAACATTATTGGTTTGCTCAAGTTGAGCTTATTTCACCGAAAGAAATCTATGCACAGTTCTGATCTCCTCCATGGTGGTGTTTATTCATACTAATCCTTATTCATAAAAAAGAAAAGAAAAGAAAATTAAAGAAATCTAGCACGATAATTTATTTGAATAGCGATCTCAGAGATGTGGTGAATTATTGTTGCAAGAGAATATTAACTTAGAAGTTAGCAACCAATCACAAATAAAAATGACTAAGAAACTAAACTCTTAATGGTATCTTGGACACAAGAAACGTGCATGGCATCAATGATGATCAAGCAATGAACTTTGATTTAGAGTTAAATTTGTAATAATGCAATATTCATTTATCAAAAATCTTTTTGAATCTAGGATGAACTAAAGATGATGTCAAAGATGTCATAGTTAGCTAGTTTTGTTGGTCAAGTGCCAGTGCATTGAAGCTGGAATAGAGAATAGAGCAATTGTGTCGCCTGTTGACCTTTTGTAATAATCATCTGTTACCTTTATCAGAATCCTTGAGGAGAACAATTGTTAGTCTAAAAGTTAGGTTTTGCGGTGATACAGCAGAGCTTTTAAATTCTATGATCTCTCAATGTAGCATGGCCTTCAAAAGTTAAAAGAGAATGGATGCTGTTTACCAAACGCGGAGGTAATATATAAGTTTGAACTTTGAAGCATGTATGAAGTACAATGTAAAAACTAAAAAGGACTTTGTAGTTCTCCAGTAGGGAAAAAACAAGATTAAAAGGAAAGAAGAGAAGAACAAAAGAGAAGAAGAGTGCATGTAAATTCACTCGCATCGCCATAGCATGTCATGGTGCCTCATCATGAACATAAAGTCCTATATATTCCTCCCTTATTTCATTCCTTTGGGTGGAGACTGGGGAGTTACAATCCATTTGCATGCCCTTGCAAAATCTTCATCTGAAGATGGGTATTAGTAACCAAAGGGCTTCAATGAAATGAAATGCTTAATGTCCAGTGAGACTTTAGTACTAACAGAGCTATGAGCTTTAAGATTCAAGCTTTCCTTTAGATGATGAAAATTAGAGTTAAAAAAATATTACGCACTGCCTTTAACATCCGAGGGTTTGTAGCTTTTTAACTTAATATGGGCTGATAAAGCTTCTAGACTTCATGTATGATGCATATGCCTTGCCAGGAAAGTGGTCTGTTTCTCTTGCATGCTTTCAGGGCCAGTGTAGCATCTTTGTTAGGATAATGAATTACCATTCAGTTGAATATAGAACAGAAAGTGTATATAGTGCTGTTAGGATAGATGGGGAGGTATCAAAATTTTCCTTTCTCTTTACCAGAACAAAATTTTCCTTGCCAAGATGTAACCCACATAGAAGTCTAGAATTCATGTAGCCAACCCCACATAGTGGGATAACGGCTGGATATGTTGTTGTTGTTGTTTTTTACCAGAACAACTTTTTTTTACCAATTTCTACTTGCTTTTTTCATATTTTCTAAAGCAACTAGAAAAATGAATGAGTTTAACTTACATTCCTTCATTTTTCTTGTACTATCTTTTCTATATTCTGTTGCTTTCCTCTCTAAACATTGCAGTGGTGTTAGTTTGGATGTCCTTAAGAACACGTGGCAGAATGTCCTTTTTTCCCTGAGTTGCAAAAAGTTCATCAAGCTTAACTCAAATTTCGAGAAATATTTAGTTTGACCTTATATTGTGCTACTTCTGTTAACTACTGCACTCTCCCTTCGCTGACAGGATATCATTTTCTCTTCCTGATTAACCTGAAGTTGTTATTTTCCTCTCTGCCTCAGGTTGCATGGGATGAACCTGCAGTTCTACAGAATGCAAAGAGAGTGAGCCCTTGGCAAGTTGAGTATATTGACCCCACACCACTTGTCTTTCGTTCAGCAAAGAAATTCAAAGTTTCTTCAAGTTCTGAATTGCCAGTGTATGGAGAGGGAGACATCTTCTTTCCAATCACAGGACTAAGTGATTCATTGATAGGGAATCTGAACCCATCATCAATGAATTACAATTCCTTTCCTGCTGGCATGCAGGGAGCCAGGCAAGCATCATGCATAACCAATTTACCCAATTTCATAAGTGAAAATACCCATCAGATGTGCAGTGATAGATTCTTTGGCAACAGCATGACACCAAAGTTGAAATCTGTGTCCACTGATCTAAATATCGGCAGTTCACTGTCTGACAATTTATCACCTGATAGTCAGAGCAGTGTGCATTTCTTTGGCAGTGAACTAGCTGAAAAACAGGGATGCAACTCAATGAAACTTGGTTTGGGTTCATTCCAGTTGTTTGGTAAGATAATCCATTTGAAAGATCCCGTGGAGAGTGGCGTTTATCATGTTGATGGCCCAGAAGATAATGGCAGCAAAATGTTCGAAGAAGCTGAAGGTGTTAAATATTCACTGGATCTTTCTTTGACATGCCCTTTCACAGAACTAGTTGATGGCCAATGCCAAAGAGCATCAACTGTTGAAGCATGTTCTTTGTGAATGAGGGGCCTTGTTGACCTTATGCAATTAGAAGCTGTACAGGTATGCATGTCTCTGCTTCAGTTATGCTAAGCTGTTGGATCTTATAGTGAACTGTGAAAGTGTGACCATGCTGACCTTTTACATCCCAGTCAGACTTTTGTTCAGTCAATTTCCTGTTGGTTTTAGAAATTTTGGTTAATTGTTCTTGCACATGAAAAAATAAAAAGAGAATAAGGTTGGCTAGTTGGCAACCCAATGATTGCATTCATAATTTATGCTTTGAAAATATGGGGAAATATTAAATGAAGTATCTATCCTGAGACTTGAGAGAAATAAAGTACCTATTATAAGATCTTGTTTTGCTCATGAATCCTTGGTTAGTTAATATTGTGGGGGATCCCAAGTGTGTGTCCTTTCCATTAACCACCTGTGGGGAGCTGGAGTTAGGTCTTCATGCTTCACCTACCAGAGCATCTTGGTCTTGAATGAAGCAAGGAGCTATTTGCTCCATAATATGGGCTGCTTTGCTTTGTGACGATGTTTACCTTCTTTTATTGCTTAACAGTATTGGAATGTTTCTGTTACTGCATTGTGCTCTTACCCGATGTGTTCTACTGACAAGTTTTTGGAGCTAGATATGAACGTGCTATGTCAGAAGCTGGTAGAAGGGATGCATTATTTGCGTCAATAATAATTTGCAATATTATTTAACTCTTCAAATTGATCCTTGGTAGCAAACTTTTTTTGTCTATTTTTAGATATCATGTTATCTAGTTGACAGCGTATGATGACATTATCAGTCTGCATGATATATCACCATAAAATTCATGATGAAATGAATAGGAAAGTTTATAAGTGACCTACATAAGGAGCTTTGGACTGCATTGCTGAAATAATAAATTTTTATAATTCGGCTTCGTATGTCTAGGTAATTATTATAACTGTTGTATTCCCAGTTTGCCATATGCTATGATTGTTAGTAGTGTAATGCACGTATTCTTGAATTTTAAAATTTAGTTGTTTTGACTCTAATAAGAATTTTGATATATTCCAGAAAGAATCAATGCAATGAGTGCATGGGCCAAGTTGCCTTATGTTTTGCTTTGATTGGCTGCTTTAAAATATGCTAATGCCATTTTTATCAGTTCTTTGCAAATCTCCCTTCCTCCAATAGTCAGTTTCCCGTTTGGTTGACAGAAAATATTGTAAATGTGTTAATAACTTGGATTCTTTGATTATCTTATTTGTCATAATGTAAAATCATATGGTCATTACCTGTTGAATGCTACAGATTCTACTTGTGTGTTTTGTAGTAGCCTTCGGAAGTTGATCCAAACTTCTGTGCCTTGATTACCAGCCAAGGCAGCCATGTGCTATGATTACAAGTAGGAGCACTAACTACATAAGGTCTGGTATTAATTGAAATCACTTGCATTTTTTGCTAGGAAATGACATGCATTTGCATTGCTATAGATGCGTGGTGGAGAATTCCATCTGAATCTTTATTCATTTACTTATTTATTTTTTGGACAAGAAACTTGTTTATCTTTTCTGCTGCGTATGAGCATTATTGAATTACAAATTTTCATCATGCAAAGCTTTGCCAATTTTCTCTGTTGCATCTTGGTCTCCAGGTACTTAGGCGTGCAGCAGCAGGAAGCTGGGCTGTGATCGAATCTTTTATTTCTTGTCTGTGTTGGTTTGCTTAATTTCCTATATCAGAGATTCAAGACTATTATAGACCTGGATATTAGCGTCTTGATCAACATGTACATTTACAAAGGATCTTTTACTTAATGTAGTAGATTTTGATATTCACTATTTGTTGAATAGTGTGGTGAAAATGATTTCTTGTTTCCTAAATATAACTAGATAAGCAAGCAACACCATTGCATTTACGGCAGAGGAGGACAGTTGAATTCGAGTATAAACTCTTTGTTTCTTGAGCGTTCTGAGCTAGGACCTTAGTTCTTGGATTAGTAGAGATGAAACTTTGAAGCAAGGGAGGAGTCAGTAGCACTTTGCATGGAAGGTTGGTTGGGATGTTATCACTTGGATGGTTATTCAATTGTGTTTTTAGCCCACACAGTGTTTCTGCTTTGAGGTTTGCCGAAAACATTGTTTCAGCAGGCATTTGTATCCTGGAATAGGGTCCCGCCTTTGTTTTGGATTCTACAGGTTCAATGGTCACACATTTTCATCCTTTGCCTGTGGTAGGGTCTTTAAGATGGTTACATATTATGCATACAGAGGCCCTGCCTCTTACTGATCGGTCTTTTGCGATGAGTAACACTTTTTTTTTTCTTTTTTTCTGTAAGTAAGAATTCATTGAAAAAAAAATCTCAAGTAGTCTACATCTTTAGATAGGGGAACTTCAAGCATCACAAAAATAAAAATAAAATAAAATAAAATAAAATAATAATGTTTAATCTATCACTCGAGATGTACACTTTTCACAATATAAACAATAAAAGCGTCAACAAGGCCACACTCTTAATCTTGGGCTGAGAAATTAAGCTGTCAAGTTTTTGAAATTATTATGTGAAACCATTGACTGCTTACCCGGTGTATGTATTTATTGCACGTTAGGAGCTCTGGTGTGCTTATTGAGTGGACAGCCTTCCCTGATTTATTGCACTTAATCCAAGCAGATCTTCAATTTTGCATTTTAATAAGAGAAGGCCACGCCTGCCTTTAGAAGAGAAATGGTCTTTAAGGCAGGCTGCGATTTGTTTATTAGGTAATCTGTCTGATAAAATCCATCTGAGGGGGAGGCAAGGCATGAATTTCCGGCAAAATGGACAAAAAGAGCATGACATCCGGTTTCACCTTCCAAGCTGGGGAAAGCGACCCAATAATTTTCTCTATGTTTTATACTAAACCCCACCCCAGAAAAAAAGGGGTTGAAATCGCCTCGCCAACAGAGTGAAATCATAACTTAGATTCAATCAGAAGGTTCCAGAGAAACAGGGACGAACTGTAAACTTGCCTTACCATGCATAGAAATCTGAGCTTCATCTCCGTGATTAAGCCTCCGGGCTTATAAAATGTCTCCACTCTCTAGTTCCCTAGTGATGCAGCTATCCACAGTAAGAGCCTTATTTTTTTTTAAAAAAAAAGAAAAAAAAGGAAAAATAAAAGAAAGGCTCTTGCTTTTAAAATCACAGCAACCCAGAACTCTGGCACTGTCTATATATGTATAGCCCTGAAAGCCTAGACTAGAGTGCATTTTTGTCTCAGTACTAAATGATTGGTCATTTACCAGTAGTACTACCGAGGCGGCTTCTAATTGAGGACAGTTTGAGAGGGTATGACTTTAAAGAGCTAACAGAAAATAAATAAAATAAGGATTTTGACTCGCTTGTGTTCCCCTGATGGATGAACAAAGAAGAAGCTTCTTGCCTTTTATCCCTTTCCATCTATCTACGGGAGGGACTGTTTTTCTGCCTGGATGAATGAAGACTTTAGTTCTGATTACAGCTTGTCGTCTTCTTTCTATTTTCTACTTTCTTCTCAAGATCGGGGATCTGAAACCCAAGATTCACATTCCTCTTTTTTTTTTCCCCTTCAAAATTTCCCCTCTTTTAAGGTTATTAGAAGAAAGATGCTTTGATTCTGCCATATTAGCTAGCTGTAGAACCAGCTAGACCACATCAGGATTAGGGATGGGAAAAGATAGACAAAGCTAAGAAAGGGCTGTTCAAAAGAAAATAAAGAAGAAAAAGAAAAAGAAGAAAACAGTACAACCACTCCACATTCCTGATTGATTCCTCTCTACAGTGTCATTCATCTGCTTTCCTTCAAAGTTTTCAGCCATAACGACATGCCCGTCAATTCTCCCCCTCTACCTGTGGCTGCAGAAGTCCCAAAGCTTCTTCCTGCCTTCAACAATTTCATCGAAGAGGTCATCAAGCTGTCCAATGATGTTCTCAGCCCCAGATCTCAACATCCCCAGAAAACCCTTCAAGCTCTCCACTTTCTCCCTTATCCCAGCCTCAGTTTCCCACTCCACCAACACTCCCTGTGAGCTCCATCTCTCCAATTCTCCCCTCAGCTCATCCATGCTCATCTTTGATCTCCTTAACTCATACAGCAGAATCCCCGGCCGGCTGCCAATCTGCCCGATCTCGGCCGCCACCCTCTGCTGCAGCCTTGCCACTGAGATCATCAGCCCTGACCCACAGAACAAGCAGCCTTCATATCCTCCCAGAAAATTGGAGTCAGGCCAGAAGTACACCAACCCATATAGCAAGATCATGAGTAGCAGTGAGCTAACATTTCTCATTGCATAGAGAACTCCCCTGAATCCACTGAATCCATTGAGCTTGGATTCAACAGAGACCTTTCCATCAAAACCAAGTGGGAGCTGCTCAATTCTTGCCTCCATCATTGACCTGTTCTCTTCTTCCAATCCCACCGCCTCTCTGCGACACCCTGATATCGCCCGAATCACCTGCTTTTCAAAGAATTCATTCAATTAAGAAACTGAATACAGGGATTCAAACCAAGCCAAAAAGTTGGAAGTTTCTATCCATTTTTGCAAGAGTTTCGGCGATCAGACCTGGCAACAGAGCTGTGGGCTTAGATGGCTATGGCTATCGAGCGAGGAAATTAAATTGAATCCCGAGGAGTAGTAGTTCTCCATGTTGGATATGCCTGATTTGAGGAGATGACAGACCTCCCAGAGCTTAGAACTCTCATCCATGTACTCATCAAGCCACTTCTCACCCACTGGCAAGTGAAGTTTTTGAACAAGAAGAGTCAGCTGAGTATGAAAGGATCTAAGCAGAGATAGGACTCTCTGGAGGAATTGAATTGACATGAAGTTACTGGAAAGGAAGTGTCTTTCAAGATCATCGATTCCTCGGGCTAGAAAGGAGTAGAAGCCATTGACAGAGTTGGTGGAAGAGGGATCCATCATGAGAGAGGGGAAGAAACTACTGAGGAGGATAAGAAAAGAAACGAGGGGGGATAGCTAAGAGTGGGGGTGGGGGAAGACTGAAGGGAAGGTTATAAAGGGAGCAGTGTTTAAACTGGAAGGAGGAGGGGGAAAGGGAATGAATTGGAAGGAGAGAATGAATGTCTTAGAAGCTCAGGTTTCTTTCTAAGCTTGAAAAGGATTTGTTGGGGGCAATAATGGGTGTTTCCTATAGAGGGGAAAGGATGATTAGTAATCACCTATTTCCATTCTTTAATGGGTACAAAGATGAAATAAAAAAGAGGCAATTAAACAACACAATAGAGATAGTAAAACCATGCTAACCCAACAAACATCCAAGTCCAAGTCTGCTCTCTCTTCCAATTTGTCCCGTACTACTTTGGCACCCAAATTTAGTTCGCGTGAACTAAATCTTGCACTTACCGGTAAGCTTATTCGACACGCACAACCGCTTACAAATTTATATGTTACAGTTAATTTTCATCCAAACCCTTTGAACTTGACACTTTTTAGTTGCACTTGTTGTGGGGGCTCAGTTAGTCCATTGGGTTGTAAAAAGTCTTTTAGAGCAGATTGACTGGAATTCTGCTCCTGGTTTGGCTGTTTATTTCCTCCTTTTCTTCCTCGAGCAACTGACTTTTGCTCCTTTACATCCCTTGGGTGCCAATTGAATCTGTTGGTTTTTCAGTTTATTCAAGAAAGATAATGATGGGGTTCTTTAATAATTATATATGTGACCCATCTACAATGCACAAAACCAGTCTTTTGAGGCCATCCAATCCTTCCATTTCTCAATGTGCCTACTTCCCATTTGGGAAAGGGCAAGCCTTAATAAAAATTATTTTATGGCTAGTGTTCTTGACAGTTTCTAATAATACCAACCATTGTTTGATTCTAACAAGTCATCTTAAATTAATATAATATCCCTAATCAAAGCAATGCTACTAATAATGTCACTAATTAAGCGCTTGTAACGGGCATTTCTTTTACACTTTTAATTTTTTAAAATAGATTTTTCTTTCTTGATATATGTATATAGTTTTTGTCAGTCATATGGGGGAATGAGGGGACCAAGAAATCCTAATTATAGAGAGAGGTTGGTGCTTGTTGTATTGTAGTGTTATATATTTTATTTGGATATATGGGGAGGCGGGGAGAGTGCTCGTGGGTTTTTGGGGAATGGGATGGTTGAGAGCATGTTGGTCTTCCTAAGATCTCTTTGGAAGGTGAAATCAGATCTATGGAGCATTCTTTTAGGCCATTGATTTGGGCGCCCCTCTCCTCTTGTTTGTTCACACTCAATTATAAGATAAGATTGCTCATCTTCCAATCATCACACACACACACACGCGCGCATATATAAATGCATAATATCACTAAATAATTTATAATTACAAAAAATATTATTGCATAATTTTTGTACAAATATTTATACAAGTATAATGTTTCTCTTTAACACATTTATATATATAGTTGTTGTTGGCCCTGTCAATTTACTTTTATACAAAATTAGAGCAAGAAATAATTTTTTTTTTTTGTGTGGAAGATTGTTGTTTTGATTGGAAAAATAAAAAATAAAAAGAGAAATAAAATAAAATGGTAAAAATAATTAGTTAATAAAAATATTTTTTAGATTATAAAAATAATTTTTTTATAAAAATAATATTTAATTCCAAAAAATCATATAGTTACCTAATATATGTTAAAAATTAGTCAAAAGTATATTTTTATCCTTTTAACTTTTACGATTTTTTTTTGGAATCTTAAACTTTTTGTGGTTTTAAATGTGGCCATGAATCATACAAAATTACTCATTTAAACACCTGACCGACAGATGATACATATGTGCGCTGATGTGGTAGTTTTCCAACGTCTTCTTATACGCTCTCTCTTTCTCTAGCATCTCAACTCCCAATCTCTCTCTAGCTATGTCTTTTCTCTCTCCAACATCTTTTGCGTCTCCTCCAATTGTGTCTCTTCTAGTATCTCTTTTCTCTTTCTAATGTCTTCTCAACTCATTCTATCTCTTTAGTTGTGTCACCTTAGATTTGGTGGCATTTCCGGTCTCCTTTTCTCTATCCAGTTACGTCTTCTCAGTTCCTCATCTATTTTCAACGTCTCTTCAACTCTTTTTCTTTCTCCAACTATGTTTTCTCTAGTTTCTCCTTTATTTATGGTGTTTCCTACCTCTCATCTAACTATGTCTCTTTCAGCGTCTCTTCTTTCTTTTTCTCCAACACCTTCTCAACTTCCTATCTTTCTCCAGTTGTGCCACCCTCAGATTTGGTGGTGTCTCCAGTCTCCCCTTCTCTATCCGATTGTGTCTCCTCAACTCCCAATGTTTATTCATCATTGCTTGATTTTGAGGATGAGGAAGAAGATGTTTTTTCACAATCAACCATGTGTAGAGTTTGAACAACTCTGACTTTGGCCTTTTCTTCTTTCTTCTTTGTTTTCAGATATTTCTTCTCTATTGATCTTAGTTGTTCCAGTTACCTGAGTAAGAGTTTTGTAGCTTCGCTAAATAGAGAGAGAGAAAGAGAGAGAGAGAGAGAGAGTTGAGAAGATGTCTCCTCACTGCTGGAGAGAGATAAAGATGTCGTCAAAGAGATATGGGGAGTTGAGGAAACACCCTTAGAAAGAGAAATGGAGATGTCGTCAGAGAGATATGGGGAGTTGAGGAAACACCCTTAGAAAGAGAGATGAGATGAAGAGATGTCAAAGAGAGAAAGGAGACACTGAAAGAGACACAGTTGGAGAGAAATAAGGAGTTGAAGATATGATGGCATCGGAGAGAAATAGGGAGTTGAGGAGATGTCAGAAAAAGATAAGACACCAGAGAGAGAGAAAATGAGTTGAGAAAATGCCGAAAAATTGCCACGTTAGTGCGTGTGTTTAAATGAGTGATTTTATATGATTCAGGGGCACATTTAGAATAACAAAAAATTTATGGTTCCATAGGAAAAAAAAACAAAAGAGTTTAAGGGCAAAAATATGATTTTGGTTGCTAAAAATTATTTTTCATTTTTAAGCCAAAAATATTAAATAAAAATTGAATAATAAATTTTTATTTAATTTTTAAATAAAATTAATTTAAGTGAGGAGGAACAACAGTAGATTGTGACAGTGGTGGATGACAATGAATTTACATATGTGATAATATGTAATTATAAGAAAAATATGAAGATAAAAATATAATTATGCCACCTATTTCTTGGAATGTGAAGACTTTCTATTTATTTTATGATAAAAAATCTTTCTATCAATTTGAAAGAATGTTATTCAAATGGATCATTCCATTTCTTCGTAGCACTATTTGAATAGTACCCAACGACAGATCTGAGTGCAACATATCAGTCAAATCATGAGAATAAATTTTTGTGGTAATAAAAATTAAGCAACAAGAAAGGGTAGTGATAAATGTATAACTAGCATATTCTATATATATATTTTTTGGATAATATTCAATAATCATATCCCTTCTACATATATATATATATATATATATATATATATATAAGAATGAGAATAATATGATTTGCTATGACACTTGTTTAATTTATTTTTATTTTTTTGAAACTAGCTAGTTCCATTTGAATAATTAGTTTTACACAAATATATATATACTTGAAGCTATACATTGAATTAAGTTGGCTTTGAGACCATTGATGCCTAGCAATAATTAAGAAAAATAAATGCAATGGCTAAATAGTAAGGTGTGGAGCCTCACAGACGACATTAAAGCAAGCTAGCCAGCTTGAGATTATGAATGTTTTGGTTGAGATGATCATGCAAAACCCTACAGATTGTTACTTAGAAGAATGTTTCATTTTCTTCTTAATGATCATAGATGGTTACAACTGGAGGGTTCAGAGCCTCACACACAAATGAAAATCATGATACAAACGCATAAAATGAGCGACTTCAAAAAAGGCCTATTGACTAATTTATGATGATTTTTTTTTTTTTTAGCTAATCTTGGCAAGTTGCTTTTCATATCAGTTTCCAATTCAATTGGGTGTTTGGGGGACCAGGGAAACTTCTTTTCAATCTTCATTTGATGACCCCTATATATACATATATTTGTTTTCTTTTTTAAAGTGATATATAAATGGGTAGATCTAGATTAGGATTTATGATAATCAATGTGTTCAGAAGCTAGGCCTTTGAAACACCCAACACTTTGTCTTCAATCAGTGTGGAACGTGACACTATTCCTATATATGTAATTATTCATTCTGAATGAATGAAGTACTACCATCCATAGACATATATATATATAGTATCCCTTAACATAATTTTGGTTGATTTATGTTACTGGATCCCGGGCATACCTTTGAAACACATAACTCGATGTGTTGAATATCCATATAAAACATATGTAACACTGTACCAATGTAATTATTCACCATGAATGAGATACCGCCATGTATAGTCCTTTTACATGCAACTCCACTGTGAGGGAAGACTTTGCATAAGTAGCAGCCCTAGCTAGCTAGCATGAAGCCCATGAAAGAGAAAAGAGAGAGAGAGAGAGAGAGAGAGAGAGAGACAAAAGAGAGATGTGTCTCCACTAGTGCATTAGATAGCTTGCCACTATCTGCAACATGAAAGTTGTTACTTATATAGACAGCTAGAGCATATATAGTCATAGATCTTCGCAGTGCCTAACTTAAAAAATAAAAATAAATAAATAAAGGCAATACCTTTAATCATTGTTATCATTGACCATCTTGCTCAGAGGAAGGAACCCTAGTGGAAGAAGGCTAGAAAACACCACAAGAGCCATGGCAAAGAGCTTGAGCTGCAGCTCTCTCTCTCTCTCTCTCTCTCTCTCTCTCTCCAATTTGGCACTGTCAATTCATGAATCTACAACCATGTCAAAGGCAAGTGACATTGAAAGTAGTTAATTCTTTTGTCAATTTGATTTCAAGGGGATGACTAATTAGGGCTTTCTACATCTCAAGGCATCTCTACAACATATTCCATTGATAATGGTCAATCCAGTTGCTCCAAGTCCACCCCACTGCACATCAAATATGTGTTGTTCCCATGTGATATAAGAGATGGTAATGGCTAGGCAAGCTAAAAGGGTCAACCATGCACATACAGCCCCATATTGGCTAAGATAAGGAAATAGACAGTGAACTCTCGTTTGGGCAATTCATACAATCCATACATATGTTTTGATTAAAATTTCACTTCTTCCAATGTTCCACTAGTAGTATATTGTTCTATGAAACTAAGGTTCAAAATATAGAAGAAATAAGTGTTAATTTCTATCGTTCTTACCATCTAGTTGATTCTGTTTCACTTAATCACTATTTCATAGTTATGTACCTTTTCGATTAAAGAATGAGAAATCTTTCTTCCGTTACATAAATTCAATTTTTATTTCATAAGAAATCATCATTTTTTTCAACAATGCATTTTTCATTTGATGCAACAACTTTCTCTTAGATAAGACAAGATTTGATAAATACTTACAACTCTCGAATAAAGTATTAGAACGAAAAAATCCATTATAAAATGAACTATTAATTCTAAACTATTAATAATTTAAAATATTTTTCTTATGTATTCTTGATAAATTAACCTTTATATATGTAAAAGGATCAAATCAAGTAGTGTGTGGCCTTTATAGACAAAGATGAGGACAATAAAGCTAAAAATTAAGAAAAATAGTATTATTTGTTAAAGAAATGATGCAAGTTATAAATAAGATGCACTTTAACGAATTTTTTCCTTGTTAATGTACGAATATAAAGGTGCAATTGTATAAAAAATTATATTTATGTGCCTTTGCCCAACATTTTAAAGAGGGTAGGAGAATAAAGCACAAGTCCTATCACTTTCTTTTGAGGTTCATGTACCCAAGTTTTGAGGCTATACCCTATAACCACCCATCACCCTTTTTTGACTAACATTTATATATGCTGCTGAGAGGTTTACAAGTGCAGAGGGCTAGTGGGCAGTGGGCACTTGGCTTTTTGATTCAATTGAGAAAGGCCCACTTTTGAGGATTCCTTCTCACTATAGATGACCTTTTAGTCCCACCTCCACCCTAAAAAGAGGCAAACCTATGAAATCATCTCATAGATTTTGAGCAAAGTATAGTAGCTCTTATCATAGTAACCTATTAATACAAAGTGGTTGTAGGCTTCCAATGAGTACTAAAGTGAAGCCTTAGGATTCCTTTACATGATTGCAATTTCCTTATGGAATTGACAGTCAGCAAAATATGGGGGCATTACATCATCGTGTGCAAGAAAAAAAACCAAACAAAAACGTGTCACAACCTGAGTGGAGAAATCTGTCATTCGTTATATAAATAAATGACTTATGTGTTGCTTAGAGGATCAATTCATGACATTCTTAAGCTTTTTAATACTACTTTTATTAAACTCAAGCGATGAATATAAAAGTCATGGATATATGACTTGACGTTATATATTATGAAGGAATTAAAATGACAGACTTGTTTTTTTAATAATAATTATGATTTAAATTAAATATTTTTTAATAAAAATAATTCTCATAACATTAAAAGAGCTACTAGCCTAATTGTTTTCATTCCACCTTTTCTCTTTTCTCAAGATAGAAGTGGGTACATGGCAAAGAAGTGCTTGGGAATGTTTGAAAAGGGTAGCTAGGTTGAGTTAGAAGTAGGGTTTGCTAGGTGAGCCTCATAAATGGGTTAAGCTGGCAGAGCTTGACATGACCCAAGAGGGCTTCCCATCTTCAGCCGGAATTCGCACCAAATTAATAGGTTAGGGTCCACTCAAATTATGGCTGGCCTTGCCATTGAGCCCCTCTAACTTCCCTACCACTAAGATAGCCCCTTTGTTCAACAAATTATGAGTGATGTTTTCTCTAAATTGTCACACGTGTCGAATTCGTATAGAGTATGTGTTTGATGTCAATTTTTTGATCAAATGCCTTACTCCTAAATTAGATCAAGTTCGTGTCAATTTTTTTGATCAAATTCGTATAAAACAAATTATTATGTGTTCTCTTTTTTAGATGGGAGCATTTGTTAAAACGAGCAAGATAAGAGGTATTAAAATAAAGTTAAAATATATTTGAGATTAAGATATAGAATAATCAAGATAAGATTGAAAAATATTTTAAGATTTTTATCAAATTATTTATTAAATTTTTTAAAATGTACTATAAAACACAAATGTCTTTTTTTTCTTATTTATAAAGACCAAAATATGCTTATCTTGAAGGAGAGAGAGATAAGTATATCTTGAAAAATCAAGATAAGGGGTCAATAATGATTTTTTCAAAAATTTTCAAATAAACTTAACAAACATGTTGGAAATGATAGAAATTCGAGATGCATCTCACATCTTGATTAACAAATGCTCTCTTAATGGAAAATCTAAAATTAAATTCAAATGATGTAATAAAACGAGTATTAATTAGACTTAACATTGAGTTGAGTACATAACGAATGATGATTAGATTTACGATGCTAATTAATATTTTTGATGGGTATTGAAGTGTTAATTTATCAGTCTTATTGAATTGAAAAATATACCTTTGTATACTTTGTAAAAGAAAAAAATAAAGAAAAATTGTAGCCTTTTGTTTGCTTGTCTTCCTAAATTTTAAATATAATTTTGGTATAGCACGTTAATGATCGTATATTGAGAAAGAGAAATAGTGTTACTATTACCTTATTTTGATAGTATTTTCGAATAATTTTTTTGAAAATTATCACTTTATATTATTTTTAAAACAAAGGGCACGAAGGATGTAGTTTTTGTGAAGCTAACTTTTATAAAATCTCCAATTTATTATTTCTCCATAGAAAAAAAAAAAATCTGCCGTTACATAAAATAACTTAGTTGGTTGTTTATATAATTTGATATGGGACCCCAGAACAAAGGCGCCCATGGCCTAATGGATAAGGCGTCTGACTTCTAATCAGGCGATTGCCCATGGCCTAATGGATAAGGCGTCTGACTTCTAATCAGGCGATTGTGGGTTCGAGTCCCACTGGGCGTGCGTATACTTGCACCTTTTTTTCCCCCTACTCTTCACTTTTTATTAAGGTGGGCCGGCCCACTGATTACTTGGGCCTTCAAACTCTACCGGGTCCAAATACACAACGTCATCGTTGCGATAGCCACTTTAATACTGAGAATTGGTAAAGAAATAAAAAACTTTTAAGAAACGCAACATCTTTACATTGCTTTCATACAAAATTTAGTTAAATGGGTCATGCTATTTGTACAGAAGCTTACTTACAGGTGGGTTTACAGCTAAAGTGAAAGGACTATTTTATCCCCAACACTCTTATCTCAATGACAATTTCATCCCTTTCTGTCCCCTCTCTCCCTCATTTCCCCTTTCTCTCTTCTCCTCCCCCTTCAGCACCGCCCGCCGCAGCCTGCCTCGCCCTCGCCGCCCGCCGACGCCCACCGCTGCCTCGCCTGGCCGACCGCCGCTTCTCGCATCTCGCATCTCGCCTCTCGCCTCTCGCCCACCTCTGCCCGCCGACACAGTATATATATATATATATATATGTGCAGTGGGCAACATCGGGTTTGTGGGTGAAGGAATTTACTGTGTGCAGGTGTGTGATTATCTAAGTGTTTGAGGTTTGAGGTAGTGTAGCCGTGAGTGCAAAGAGCCGTGTAAGTGTGTAAGCGTGTAAATGTGCAGGGGCAGTGACTAGGAGCCTTGGTTGGGGGTAGAAGATGCTCCACAGTGTAGGTGTGTTACTGTAATACTGCGTGTGTGTGTAAGTTTTAAACATTGGCCGTGAGTGTGTAGTGTATTGTGAGTGTAATCAGTTAATGTGAAGTGCATTGTGTGTGTATTTGTTCAAAACTAATTGTGTTAACAAGGCCAGGCGAGAGGCGAGAGGCGAGAGGTGAGAGGCAAGGCATCGGCTAGGCGAGGCAGCGGCGGGCATCGAACGGCGGCGGGCGGCGGGGCAGACGCAGCAGTTGAACGGGAAATGAAGAAAGAAAGAAAGAAAGAGAGAGAGAGAGAGAGATGAGAGGAGAGAAGAGAAGAGAAGAGAAGTTGTGAAATTCTCGTGATAAATCCTCAATTTATCGTGACAATATAATTCTGTAAACTCACCTGTAAAATTATTTCTGTACAAATAGTATTATCCTAGTTAAATATTCTGCTTATATAACATGACCCAGGCGTGGGCCTATTATTTCCCTGCATGCCCGCAAACTCGACACAAGTAGGAGAACATTTCTGAAAATATTTTTCCTTTTAATGCTCGAATTACAAAGGTTGCATTCAATAGTGGTGTCTACATTATGTTATGATGATTGTCAGATCATTTGCATAACTTTTTTAGCAAGGAAAATGATATTTCCACATACTTATCACCATTTTAACGATTACGCGAAGCTATGTTAACAAATGTTAATTTTTCAAATATAAGAAGCCCCAGTATTCTGCATAAATCATTCCCCGAAACAAATGCTTACTTGTAAGAACAGGAAACCCACCTTCTCCATGAGCTATCAATGAAGAAAAGAATGAGAAAGATTGTTTCCTATGCCCCTTTGTTTCAACAAAGAATAATCCTCCTCTCACGTTCAAAAACCATTGCAATGCAACCTTTCCACATTGACACCTCTGTTACAGCCGCCTCACAAAGATAGGCAAATAATGGACGATTCAATCAAACAACACCTAATTGAGATAGAAGAGGTTGGCAAAGTCTACCTGCCAGCAGAGGAAGAAACTGATGAAACCCAGTTCATATTCATCCTCAACACAATCCTAAGCGGCACAGCTCGCCTTAACGTTCTTCTGCCCTCTGCCACCATCCTCGCCTTCACCATTTTCGCGCCTATCCTCACCAACGATGGCCAATGCAATGCCCTGAATCGGTGGCTGATGGCTGTCTTCTCGGCACTTTCAGCAGGGTCCTGCATCTTCCTCTCCATAACTGATAGCTTTCGAACTGCCACCGGGAGGTTGTACTATGGCGTGGCCACATGTGGAGGAATATGGACTTTCAATGGAGGGAGGAAGAAACCCCTAAGGCCATCAGATTACAGGCTGGGATGGGGAGATCTCTTCCATGGATCACTTTCTCTGATTGCTTTTCTCACTTTTGCAGCTTTGCACCCTGATGCTGTGTCATGCTACTACCCAGCATTGCCCAGAAAGGTTAGCAACACTGCTCCTCTGGTGGTTGGATTTGTAGTGAGTGTTCTGTTTGTGATTTTCCCTTCAAGGAGAAGAGGAATTGGGTACCCGTTCTTGCTGCAGAGGGATGGCTTATACAGCAGGAAATGAATATTACATGATAAAGACTTTTATATAAATGATAAAGAGGTCTATTTGTTATTTATGTCCCATGGATCATACATTTATACTCCTTCCTGAAGGTTCAAGCACTGAACTGATTAACATCTCCAAGTTCCTTTAGAGTACCATTACTATGTTATCTGTCCTATACTGTAGGTAGCAAAATGCAGTACATAGTTACAAAGTACCTGCACAATAGATCAACATAACAGTGGATCAAATATTTCCAACTAAATCATCACTTTTAGTATGTAACAATTCCAGGATCACCATCATCACAGAAAGATTTCCCAAGAGAAGCAGAGATAATAGGAAAAGAAAGAAGAGAAGCTAGCAATTCAAAAAATTGGAACTACCCAGGCAAAAAGAGAAAAAAAGAAAAATGGAACTTACAAAAAGAAAATGAAGATAAACCGATGCATTTCTTTAAAATCAGGTGCAATGGCACCGAAGTGGAATGGATGCACCTTGCGGTTTCCTCTTTTCCCGGATGATAACTTCCTTAATCATGGGCAATTTTTGGTGGACCTTTCTCCATATGTAGTTCACAGCACCATCAGGTGCGATAGGCCCAAGACCACCTGGATGGCCGTTATCATACTCAAAGATGGGCTGAACTTGAGCCATCTTTTGTCGAAATAAATCCTTCTGCTTGTCAGAGTAGCTTCCTAGATGATGCACGAGCCAGTTTGGACGTAAAGCATCACTTACTGCAATGAAAACAGAAAATTCTGAATAATCCACCATTCCTTCAAATGGGAGCTCAATGTAGTCACTAACGATGACAGGTATGCAGAGGCTCTGGATGGCATCAAAAAGTCGGCAAGAAGTCGGGGTGTCCCCAGCAGGATGCAAGCAGAATTCTGATGTTCTCATCCCTCTTATGGACTGCTCCTTCCCAGTGGCATTAGGGAAGCCTTCTTCCATAATGACTCTGGGTTCATTAAGCAACAAGTCCCACAATTTCTCTCGGACCAACCCTCCCTGCATTTAGAATATTGAATGCTGTTAACAAACTGCTAGATAAAAGAAGTGAGAACAACATTATCTTCATCTCTGGAAAAGGCTGCACTAAATTCTCATTCAAAGTAAGTTTGGGGAGAAGCACAGCTTACAACTTCCTTTTCGCATCTAAAACTAGAAACATTTATAAATGGACTGAAAAGAATATGATGCTACTATATGTCTTCAGTCCATCATCATAGAAACATTTTCAGAGATGGCTCATCAAACAAGCCTTTAATTAACTAACAGGCAGAAATTGAGTACTGACCCGATGTCGATGCTTAGCCCCTTTGAAGTAAAGAAGGGTTGGACGTTTCTGGTTTTCAGATGTTTGCAACCTAGGCAATAGATGTGTGTATGGCACTATCACATCTTTCAGCAGTGAAACCTGGGTGTGCTGTATCATATCTGAAGAGTTACCGCTGGATGCTTTTGAGTCAAGCCTATACCACCCACCAAAATCAACCACCAGAAGAACTGCTGGGGCAATCTCAGCTCTGACATGCCACATAGCAACAGGGTCTGCCAAAGAATGCTTCAAGTTTTAACAAAACCTGACAATGCAGAGACTAAATGATAAGCAAATATGACGTGCTTTTGTTTTTTGTTTTTTTTTTTTTCTCTTTTTTCATGTCTGGCAGCAGATAACTAAAGAACTTTTCCACATATATTGATCCACGTAAATTGGTTGCACGTGCAAGGAATGCCTAAGAAAATAGTATTATTACCTTTTTTTTTTTCATTTGCTTTGGCAAGATTGTCAAGCCTATGGTTTCGTAAAAATATTGATCTTAATTTGAAAGCAGAACAGTGTGATGCTGTAGTCATTTCCAATGTCAAGAAGAAGAAACAAGAGCAACACATGAAATACATTTTATGTCCACAAGAAAGCCAAATAATAGTTGCACGTTATGGATAGATGCCCAAAATGTGAAGGCATCAAATGCTTTTTATTTTGTATTTTTTAGATAGATGTCCAGTACTCTTTTCTTTTCCCTTTTTTTTTTTTTGGGGGGGGGGGGGGTTGGGGGGTTGTGGCCCTGTGGACGGGCTGGAGTGGAACTAGAAATTTTAGGGTGTGTTTCATTCCCTTTTCTTTTTCAGTTTTTTGTTTTTGTTTTCATTTTTTCGAAATGAAAACAAAAAATGGCATTCCATTGCTTGTTTTTGTTTTAAAAGATTTGGAAACTTTTGAAAAAAATCAGAACATACAAAAGGGTTTCACATTTTCCACTTCTGTCTTTATTTTCTTCCTCTCCCTTATGTTCTCTACAGTCAGGTTACCTTATTTGCAGAGATTCCAATGGTCACTCCATCAACTAAGGTTGTTGGCAGGAAGAGTGGGAAGATTAAAAAGTTAAAACAAAACTGAAAGCAAACCCAAATTATCAAACATGTTAAGTTTTTTATTATTTTAATGAAAATAAAAAAACACACACACAAAACAGAAACAGAACAAAAAAGCTCTGTCAAATGTCCCACTTAAGAATTCAAGTAGCGTTTCAAGGGAATCACTTGAATTTCATAACATTTACCACATTCAACTCAGGAAGGCCTCAGCCAAAGTTCTTCATTTTTAACAATTTCCAGTAGCTGTTTAAAACACCTTTCTTTTTGTAGTTAACAGTGCTACAAATTTCTTATTCAAGCATTCACTTACATAGTCATCAAGGACCTTAACTGCAGCAGGACCTTAAGGTGAGAACCAGAATAAAAGGAGTCTGAAGCCTTATAACAGCAACAACGTTTTTGCCTTTCCAGTACAAATAAAGGGCACCAACCTAAAACTGCACCATTCCATTAGAAAGACACTAAAGACTCTACATGGGTACTTCTAGGTCATAAAACCCCTTCTCAATTCATGATTTTCTGAACAATAAAAAGCTGGCTTCTAAGCTGAGGAAGTAGTTTTCCAGATTGGAGAGAAAAGAACCGAGCTATGGCAGGAATCAGCCTGTTCAACCTCAGCTTGCTTGAACTCATACTGTGGCAATTGATAGGTGGTTTTGTGATTAATGCTGTAGTAATTGATAGGCTGTTTCTTGGTCAAAATGGTTTTACTGACGTGAAAAGAGGAGTTGATTTTCAGTTCAATTTGCCAACAGATTGCCCCTACTTGACATCATTTGTACTTTTGACATTGGAATTGGATAATAATCTTTGCCCATTCAACTTAACTTATTCACACATAACCCAACACCAATTCATAACCTTCTTTCACCTCATCATTCCCTCGCTAGAGGGTTGCATCAGAAAATCCAACATACAATTTTGCCCCATTGTTCTTCTCCATGGATTTATATTATCAAAATAAATTTAGAAGTCAACTGACATTATGAATAGTGTGCCACTGACCCTAACTTGTTAGGATAAGTTGTTGTTAATGATGAATAATGATAGTTGAATTCATTGAAACTTCTGAAAACAGAGGAACTGAATCTCACTATTCTTACATATCATCTGTACTCAGCTCAGGAAAGAACTGAGTCAAGTTTGAGCTAGGGTTGAATTTGTGAAAAATGAGGTCCAAAGAAGTAGCTGCTAGTGACCAGCTCAGTTAGATTACAGCTATACTATTAGAAGCTCAGAATCCTATGCAAGAAAGACGTTCAAGAAAAGAGCCGCTCAGCAACTTCAGGGGAAGCGTTTCTCCCATTCCCAGTTGAGGCACAAAGGAAAGAGCCCTCCCAGCTAAGGCCAAAAACCTGACTCTTCACTTCACTACACTATTGTTTCACTAGGGGCGGACCATCATCAGCTAATTTACCCATTTCTAAACAACACTTCGCCCACACAATCCAATGGATTTCTTGATTATCAAAATGTTCAACTCTTCATATTTATAATTAAGAAAAGCCCAAAAAATTGGGGCTCAGTTACCTGTTATTCAGGTTATATGTAATGACCCGGCAACTGAGGGGCAGCAAAATTTGGAAAGATTGATCAATAATTAAGAAGACATTAGAAGCAACTAGCCTTTCTGTACCACACGTAGAAGATAAACCATACCATAGATCACTATATAGAGTGGTGACACGCCAATTGCAAACATTAACAAGCCTAGGAGAGCAATAGGATAAGACGAAACAGCTTAGCATGAAAAGTTGGAAATTAGAATTCCAAACTTTGTCCCTCTAAAAAATTTAATTATCGTCTTTGGTAGTTTTTTTTTTAAAATCACAATAATAAAGCATTCAACGATAATAATGCAAGCTATGGAAACCACTCTGTTGGTTTCAACTCGCCTAATTTAATTGAACGAAAGCGGTAAGAGTTTTACTGGATTGCCACTTGCTTCTCTTGTAAACAGAAAACAGAGATTAAAATCAGCAACAGAAAAACAGCAAGCAATCATCACATTTCAAAGCAAATCCGACTCACCAGTAAGAACAAACACATGATCACGGCCGCCGGACCGCTTCCAGGGCTCAGAACCCTTGACAAAATCCACGACCTGCCTCTGCCTCTCGTAGTCCGCATTCCCGACCTTCTTCCTGAACGCCCCCTTGCCGACGCCCAGCTGCAATTCGGCGCTCAGCGTCGCGAAGAACGGGACGAACACGACGTCGGCCTCACCGGCGTCGAAAACCCGTCGGGCAAACGACCCGGACCTCATCTCCTCGGGCGTCATCAGATCGCCCGTGATCCAGTACTCTACGCTGTACTGCTTGATCAACGGACTCTCCGGGTACGGAGGGAACGGCTTTTTCCACGAATTGGTCGATCGAATTTCGTTGTCAGGTTCGCTTCCCAGCCTCGAATCGTTTTGCAGAGACCAGTATTCTTCTAAGAGGCCGTAGTTGAGAGATCGAGGTAGGTCTGCTACATAGACTTTGAGGGAATTGGGTGGAAATGGATGGCCAGTTGAGGACAGCGTGGAATAGGAGAATAGAGAGTTGGATTGGTGGGTTATGCTGGAGAGGAAGAAGAGAGAGAGTGGGAATAAACAGAGAAGTGAGGGAAGGAGAAAGAGAGTGGAGATGGAGCAGGAAGCTGTGTTGGTGTTCTTTGGGGCCATTCTGGTTGTGTTTCTCTGTGACTTCACTCGGGCTTGCGATTTGAGGGCGGATTGGATTCATATTCGGGGAAGAAGAAGGGTGATTTGGTCTTTTCGTAAAGCTCTCGGGTTGATCCGACCCGCCGGTGAAATACGTGAACATTCAAATTTAATTTAATTAATTAGGTAAATTACACCGACATAAATCAAATGATAAAAGAACGAATGATAAGTTGATATAATTTAATGAATCGTGAGTTTAATTTCTCCTCTAAATAAGTGTCAAAAACTTAATCTGTAATTTATCTTCTCCTATATACTCGAGAGTATGAATACATGAGATCAGGCAAAGATGATGATCTTAAATTATGAGAAAAATGAATTGTTATTTTTTTTTTAAATTTTTAAAATATATTTTATGTTATCTCTCTCCTGTTCAGCTTTGGCTTTTATTTAATGGATATATTAGTAATTTAATTTAGTCTAAATTATAAAAAAATAATTATTGGACCGACCCTTAAATAAAAGAAGGAAGGATTAAAAGCATTCAAGGGAGACAAAATCGCCAATTTTGGATTTGGAGAGAAGGAAACAAATCAAGGTTTTATTGTTGGGCAATGATAGAGTAATAACAGGGATTAATTGAACCCACAACTCATAGTTATTGCAGCCACAAGGGAGCCATTGACGCAGCCAAGCCATCAACCAGGAATCAGTTAGCCAGGCGTCGGAGACACTCCATCAGGGCATCTGTATGTTCCGGCTTCCCCACAGTGATGCGAACAAATGCGTTCAAATCCCCATAGTATCGAATGACTATTCCCATCCTTGCGAGCTCATCCTGCCCACAAATTATTATGATTATTATTTTTTTACTTCATAGTGAAAACAAACAGTGCACGAGATCAGACCCCTCAGGTTGGAGAAGAAATCAGTACACGTACCTTGAGCTGTTTAGCACCCTTCCCGGGGGCGACTTCACAAAGAAGGAAATTGGCATAGCTCGGAAAGGGCTTGAGAAAGGGAACACCCTTCAGAAGCTCATACATCCTCCTCCTCTCCTTAATCAACGCATTTTTCACCTCCTGATATCATCACAAATATATTGCAAACGATCGAGCATTAGAAATTTAGAACACGACATGATCTTGTTCATATATGTTTTTTAAATTTCTTCCTCAACCTGCAAATTAATAATGCCTGTAATTTCTAGTTCAATATTCGCTTCGACAAAGAATTTTTAATTTCTAGCTAGCTGGTACTAAGTACCTCGAGATAGGAAGCATTTTGCAGTGCTGCACAAGCGGCAGCTTGAGCAGCCACAGACGCACTGAATGGTTGTTTTGCTTTTCGAAAATAGTCAATCATGCTCAAAGGGAAAGCACCATACCCCACCCGAAGCCCCGCCAAACCTGTTTCAATGTAAAGCACCACAACCAACTAAAGCCGAATCCAGAACCAAAACAACAAGAAAACAAATTAATTAGGTGTAGAAGCTGTGTGGAGGAAAATTCATCCTTAAAAAGTATGCATATTTACCTGCTACCTTGCTGAATGTTCGAAGGACAATCAAATTCTCGTGCTTCTTAACCCACTTAATCCTTGATTCCATACCTGAAAACTCAATGTAAGCTTCATCTAAAACAACCAGTATGGGTAGCTCAAGGATCCTCAGCAAAGCTTCATCCGTTACAAGGCTGCAAATATAGAAAGGAGGAACGACTGTGAGCCAAAAATGCTTAATCATCTACGTACTACAAGATCAGCTCAAAATAGTGTATCGAAACTAAAGTTTCTTAGGTGCCAAGCAACTAAACATGGGCTTGCATGTGAATGAAAGTTACCTCCCATCTGGATTGTTGGGAGATGCCAAGATTATGCATTTTGGCTTGTCTTTCGAGACAGCTTCACTGATTCTTTCCAGGTCCAAGCTGAAATCGGGCTTCCTTGGTACTGCGCATACATGCACATATATGAGCCAAAAAGGTAAAGAGAAAAATTAAATTGGGCATATGTGAAATAGGAGTTGTGGATTTCCTTTTTCATAGTTTTGTGTATATATTGTCATTGGCATGGATCATTAATTACTTGTTTGACAAACTAGAAAAATAAAAATAATAATAATTATTACAAGAGAAGATCAAGAAGCTTAAATTATATATCTTACCCTCGATGACTTGACCAACGTAAAGAGTCGTGCCGAATTGGTACATAGGAAATGTTGGAGGGCAATCCACAATTTTGTCATTGGGATCGAGCACACAGCTAGAGAATTTGGGCAAGTAAAAATAAAACCGCGTGCAAGACATGATGAACGAAAAGGAAACTTAAAGATAATTAAGTTTGGGGATGGAGCAGGAGGAGGAGCTAGCTAGAGAGTTAAAAAAATTGACTATCACAAGGGAAAGAGTTGAAACCGCATGATCAAGTCCAAGAGCTCATAAGCACCGCAGCCTACTATCAAGTGTTGGGATTCAAGCCCAATATAACTCTCCAGACCTGCTCGCAGTTGACGGCATTCAGCGTCGGGATACACATGTGGGAACTTCAACGCCCCTAAAGCTTTGGAGACCTGCAAAGACGCGCGCGCGCACATATATTCATCAATCAACTTTGATCGAATTCAGTTCATCTGAAGCTTGCTGCATGCTTCTAATTAAGTGCCCCGAATTGAAGCACCAAACTATGTAATATGCATGAACTGCATCTAATTAAGGGTGTGATGATTTGCCTCGGGAGGAGGACCATAGGGGTTCTCGTTCGCATCTAGTTTGATAATTTCTTCGGGTTTCCTTCCCAACTGAGCAGATAAAACCTGCAATTAATAATTAATTAATGGGGGTTAGGCATTTCATAAAAATGATGCATATAGAATATCAGAAATATCACACACACACACACAGTGTTGGTTCAGCTAATTAAAAATCTAGAATACCTCAAAAGGCAAAATGGAAGTATAAGATCCTATGTTCTTGAGATGAGCCCTGATATATGAATCCCCACTCACAACAGCTTTCTTGTTGTCTGCCATATATATAGTGATATGATGAGACCAGCCCACCTCAGATTCAAAGCCTAGCTGCTAGCCAGCTACCAGTTAATGGATTAACGAGGCCTCCTCCCGCTGTTCCTGCTGCTGTGTTTGTGTTAGTTGCTTTTAGGGCAGCGGAAGCAGGAATATCAATTAAGAAGAGAGAGAGAGAGAGAGAGAGAGAGAGAGAGGAAATTCACAGCTGAAGCCTGAAGGTGCGGCCGCTTCTTGGCCTGCTGCCGCGCGTTTGGAGGAGGGCAATGAGTAGTAGACTCGTTAATCCCTTTTTATAATGTTTTTGGTGGTTTTCGGAATTCCGATTGAGCGGAGCACAAGGACTTGGAATTCCATTCCGTTTCTGTATGTCGAGTCGACGAGATGTATATAGTTTATACATTTGTGGTGGCTATGTATCTCTTTGCAACGTGTATCCACATCCAATTTTCCAAGCCCAGCATTGTAGTCATGGCAATGTTTTTATAAAATCCTTCATACATTCCTCCAATTCTGTCCAATTCCATGGTGTATTCATGCCCAAGAATAGGGTCTGATCACCTAGCAACAAAAGGAAAAAAAAAGGGTTTTAATCCGGTGTAGGTCCTCATCGGACTATCTTGGTTGAGGTTTGACTTTAGTCATTGAAAAGTTTATGTGAAGACACTAACTGACATTCTTATCCGACTTCTTTCTCAACAGATCACTCATATAAAAAAAGTCATTAGTCACCCTACTTAAGAGTCATTCAATTTAGAAGATTCACTCACATCTCTTTTGATCACTCGCATCTCACTCTCCCACATTGAGAAATTTATTTTTATAACTAAACAGCAACAACAATTTATTTGACATTTCATCTTATACAATAATACTACTAAGAAAAAAAAATATATAATTAATAATACCTTATTAAATAGGTGTATCAAAAGAAATATTTGAAATCTACGTCTTATTATAATAGAACTTTCTTTAGATTTATTGGGGTATGATATCTATTTACTATATTTGTTATTAAAGTTGCATAAAAATATTAAAATTCCAATTGAGCGAAACTAATACATTTGAAATTTCAACTAAACATACACATCTGAAATCTATATTTCATATCGATGGAACTTTCTCTATATTTGTGTAAGATGGTATCCTTTTTTGTTATATGTGATATTGTTATGTTATAGACAAAAGCCTATTACAAAGATCAAAGAAAAAACCCAAAAGTCCAAAAATTGTTTTGAGCTAAAAAGGGTAAATTTCTGGTACACGAGGTGGTGGGATTCCACACAACGCGAAAACTAGATAACTTCAACATCAAAAAATTTCTCCAAGAAGATAATCAATTATCCATAAAGAATTCTAATTTTAAGAAAATTACAGAATATTGTGATAAATAATTATCCACAAGAAATTTTATTTGCAAAAGTGACAAGATAAATATCATTTATAAAGATATATGTCACCTATAACAATCTTAATTCTAATCAGACTAGACTTAATCGAGATAAACATATTATCTATAATAATTTTAATATCGAATTAATTAAAATTACTCCATATTCTTCTATAAATAAGTAGACACTCATTCTTCAAAACGTATGATGTCTCTAATATTAATTTTAATACAGTTTATATCATATTCAGTTTATGATTTAAACATCTAAACGTTTGCGCGAAGACCTCCCTGTACCCTCTAATTGTTTTCTTATTTTTACAGATTCAGACGATTTGATGACAATGTTACAATCAACTAAATTCATTGTTTTATCCAACAACAACAAGTTTTAATATTATATAAAAATATTGAAATTCCAGTTGAGTGAAGTTGATACATATGGAATTCAATAGACACATTTGTCTAAAATATACATGTCAAATTAATAGAATTTTATCTACATTTGTGGGTTATAGTATCTTTTTACTATATGTGTTATTGAATTTGTATAAAAATATTTGAATTCCAATAGAGTGAAACTAATACATTTGAAATTCTGTTTATTTAAAATATAGTAATTTATTTGACTATTCATCTTATATAATAATGCTACCAAGATAAAGAAAAAATATAAATTAATAATATCTTATTATACACGTGCATCAATACATTTGTTTGAATTCTAAATCTTATTATGATAAAACATTATCTAAATTTGTTGGACATCAAATATGTTTACTATATTTGAAGTTGCATAAAAATATTAAAATTTCAACCAAGTGAAACTAATGAATTTGGGATTTCAACAAAACGTTGCGTTCTCTTTACTGTTTTCAAGTCATTTTTAGTTTTTAATTTTCTAAAATAATGAAAACGCGTTCTCTTTGTTATTTTTAAAAATGTATGTTTGAAAAAAAAAATTATAAAGAAAACTCAAAACAACAAAAAATTGTTTTGAGTGTTTTCATCCAAAATAAACTCTAAACTCAAAACATATTTATTTATTTATTTATTCATATTTTTATTATTGTAATGAGAAAAAATATTACAAAATTTATTAACTTTAAAATATATATATTTTTTAATAATATATTAACATTAAATATTTATAATGTACTGAACAATCAAATTTATTGAATAAAATATTATTAAAAAATAATTTTCAAAATTTTAAAAAGAACGTGTTTTCTAATTTTGTATTTTGAAAAATAATTTTTTAAAATAACAAAAAGAACGTATTTTTAATTTTCTAAAAACAGATTATCAAAACAGAAAACTGAAAATGAATTCAAAATTCAAAACTGAAAATTGAAAAGTAAAGAGAACGCAGCTTAAATGTCTGAAGTCTACATTTTATATTGATAGAAGTTTCTCTATATTTGTGCAATATGGTATCTTTTTGCTATATTTGATATTAATATTGCATTAAAACATTAAAATTCGAATCAAGTGAAGCTCTTGCATTTGGAATTTCATTGAGACATGTGTGTCTAAAATATACATATCATGTGGATAGAGTTTCATTTAGATTTGTGGGGATTGATATCTTTTTATTATATTTGGTGTTAAATTTGCATAAAACATTTGAATTCTAATCAAGTGAAATTGAAACATTTGGAATTCTATTTATTTAAAATATAGTAAATTATTTTACATTTTATCTTATGTGTCTGAAATATAAATCTTATTATGATATAATTTTCTCTAGATTTGTGAAGCATGATATATGTTTATTATATTTGGTATTGAAGTTGTATAAAAATATTAAAATTTCAATCAAGGAAAACTAATGCATTTGGAATTTCAACAAAGCATACATATTTGAAATCTATATTTTATATTGATGCAACTTTCTCTACATTTTTGTAACATGGTATCTTTTTGCTATATTTGGTATTAATGTTGCTTAAAAACATTGAAATTCTAATCGAGTGAAATTGATGCATTTGAAATTCCATCAAGACATGCGTTTGAAATATACATGTCATAATAATATAATTTTATTTACATTTGTGGGCTAAGGTATCATTTTACTATATTTGGTATTGAATTTGCATAAAAACATTTGAATTTTAATCAAGCAAAACTAATTTGGTATTGCAGGCTAAGACCTAATTTGGTGTTGCAACTTACCAACTGAAATATGAACAAACAAAACAACACTAGTCTTGTTCTCGACAATAAGACTTTTACCTTCTTCAGTTATTTTCCTTATTTTTTCTCCAATTACATGTTATCCTCATGTTTCCTTAGAGTCCATAAAAGATTGCTTATGTCCGAATTGCTCAATTAAAACTTCGTTAACTGCATGAGGAGCGTTAAAAACTTGATCCATCATAGGATAAATGTCACAAGCATACACCTCATCGGATACATAAATGGTCTCTTCTGCACTACTCTCATCTCCATGGGAAGCATATCGAATGCATCAATATTTTGTTCCAATTTGGATTGTTACTCAATTTTCTGTAAGTTATAAATCTAAGGAATGGCTCTACCACCATCTGCATGGATGGATGTTCCTTCAATTAGAACTGCCTTATCCAATGCTACCTCATTAGCATATTTTTCTTTCTATTTGTTGGCATGTTCCAATGGTTCACTTTCAATAGTTTTTTCCGTCAAAAATTCTTTGTTAAGATAGTTATTTGGAATATCTCCTCACAATTTCTTTTTTTTTTTTTTTACAAGGAATGAGAATACTCCTTGTAAAATAATTCACTTGCAATACTCACTGAAACTTCTTAGCAATCATATTCATTAAGTCATCTAGTTTTTGGCCAACATTATCAAGACTTTCTTTATATTTATCAAATTATTTCTGCATCGTGTGGTTTCCTTCTACCATTTCCTCAATATACTTACCTCAAAAAATCGTTGTCGATCTACTTCCAAGGATCACCTGAGATCAGAAATCACCTACGACAACAATCACCTGTATTCTAGCACTGATTCTAATCCTCGCCTAGATCTAGTCACCTAATTTGACTTTAAAATCGTTTCTTGATATTCACCTCTTGAAATTGCCTTATATCTATAAAAACAATCTCCTGAAATTGATCGCACCTTTTAAAATTGATTGCCTCTATTGTAGTTTCTTGCAAATCATCTGCACTTAGCTTCCAAAGATAACCTTACTTTGATATCAAATGTGTTGAACTAGGATTTAGAAGGAAATAAGAAGAATTTGAGGGAGAGAGAACAAAATCGAAGGAGAATTGGATAGAAAGAGAGGGAAAAACAATAATAAAGGGAGAATAGATGAGATCGGGAGAGAGAGAAATGTAAAGAAAAATGATAGATTTCAGATTATCTTTCAACAATCAAATTCTCTACCTACTTTGGTTTATTTATAAGTTGTCTAATTAAAAAGTACAATAGATAAAACAGCAAAGTACAACACCTAATTAATACATGTAATATACTATTACTAATATGCCTTTGGAGTTATGACACTCAAGTACTAGAAACAAGAAGATCCCATTAGAATTTTCTCTATATTTATGGGAAATAGTATTTTTTACTATATTTGGTTTTAAATTTGCATAAAAATATTTAAATTTCAATCAAGTGAAACTAATTTAGTATTGAATTTGCATAAAAACATTGGAATTCCAATCTAGAAGTTGAAGAAAAGCATTAGAATTCCTGATGCATTTGGAATTCTATTTATTTAGAGTATGGTAATTTATTTGACATTTCATTATATATAATAATACTAAAAAAGAGAGAAAAAAAAAACAAAAAACATACTTTAGGTATATTCTTTCTTGTCATCATGGTTGAGTATTTTGGATGTATTTGTCTTGAATTTTGAATAATCTTTGAG
This sequence comes from Diospyros kaki, assembly GCA_036245055.1. Taxonomy (NCBI): domain Eukaryota; kingdom Viridiplantae; phylum Streptophyta; class Magnoliopsida; order Ericales; family Ebenaceae; genus Diospyros; species Diospyros kaki. Next base: position 8,658,355 of record BSEG01000016.1, on the reverse strand, counting down.
ATAGCTTCCCCTTTTTACCTAAAGTATTTATTTTTAAAATTTATTAACATTAAAACACCCCTTACGCTCAAGATATTATAAACATTTTTTTTTATAAGATTATGAATTGATTCTCAACTGATTTTTAAAAATAAATAAATTAATAATTTTATAAGGAAATATGACTAATTTCTTGAGTGTAAAAACTTGTATCCGTACAAGCAACCTTACTATATTTTAAATTAGAAATGACAATGAAACAAAATGAGGATGAAATTATAAATCTGGTCCCTAACTTCAACATGAACCTGTCCTTAAATCCAACAACGTTAACCACTATAAAAATATACCCCAGCTGGTCCTTTCAAAATTAAAAAGATTAATGCACTGGTCCTTTCAATGAAATTATAAGTTAAACTTTTCACACATTTTATTAGAAAGAAGTAACAGTAGCACGAGAGTCGCCAAACTACTTAGATCTCATTGGATTGGTTTTTATTCTTTTAAAAAGACAAAAATGGCAAACAACAATCATGGTGAATGAAGTAATTCATCCAGAGGAGAAGATATATAGAGTTAAAGAGTGTTTAGTAAAGATGTCAAATGACTCACTTGTTTCTTGTTAGGCCCAACAAATTTGTGTCAGGCTGAGCAAAAACACGAAAAGAGGGACCTGCGTGACTCCCATGACTCTTATAGATCGAGCTGACTTGTTTTCCATTAGGCCCAACAAATTTGTGGATGGGGGGGAGCCAGAACACTTAGTCCTAGCACAAATCTGTGGTTCTTACAGAACATGCCGGGAATAGCCATGGGCTAGCCTGCAAGGTGGGCCATGCTAGGCAAAACTGGCCATTTTGGGGGAGGTGTTTGGGTCGGGCCATACCACATGCTTCAGGCTAGGGCAAGTTGGCTTTATCATAAACAACTTAATCTATTTGACATCCCCAATATTTGGCCTGAAAATAAATTAAATCCAATCCATATTCCACACAACCAGCCTTCAGTAAACTAAGACCTTATAGTAAAAAGGTTAGGAAAAACACAGTGAATCCAAAAAGCAAAAACTGCACAAAAGAAAAGACAACGTTGAAGGAAAAGACATAAATGCTTCCAGTTCAACTATTCGCAAGTTTCATTAGAAGCTCAAACTCACATTACACCAAAGAGTTCAACTGCAGCCAAGAACACAAGTCAATGAAGTTCAAATCTCTCTCTCTCTCTCTCTCTCAACACTATCCTAAGAGAATAGCCCATCTTCCTCTTCCAGTTCATTAATTAGCTACCTCTCCATCACTACTTCATCAAAATTCCAGTCTCTGACAAGGTCTCTTCTGAGAGCGCAGCTCCGAACTAGGCGTGGGGGGCCTGCAACTACGTTGTTTGGGATACTTGGTTGTGGGGTGACCTTAGATGATGATGCAATGGGGGTATTTGCTCTCAGGTGGGCTACAAACACCTTCCTGTTCAAGCAGGTAGTGATTGCAGAACATCTTCCCTCGTTGTCTGAACTCGACACCGAGTAACTCCTAAAAGAATGCGAAGGACTTTCTACACTGTGGCATGCAAGACATGCCCGACTCATGTTTTTTCTTCTTTGGGGAGCCGCAAGCCGCAGAAAGTTCCTTGCTGCAAGTGCAAGCCAAAATTAGAATACGAAGAAGCACATAAAAGCACGAGAGAGAGAGAGAGAGAGAGAGAGAGAACTTTGCTATCAGAAGATGTACACTGGCACTTATATCTAATTTTGAGTAATTGTTCATTAATTTGGTAAACAATAATGCTTAAGTGGCCACAAACAAACCCAATAGAAGAGTGTGAATGCTAAAAGGAATATTTTGAAAAATATGCAAAACCAAAAAAAGAAAACAAGTAAAACAACCAGAAAACTGTTGTAGCCAGTGGCCAGATGCATGCATATCTGGTATGTGAACCAGCAAAGTAATCAAATGCAAAGAAGTAGAACCGAGAAGTTACATGATTGAGCAGCATTCAGAAACTGCAAGTTATGCATACCTGGTATTTAAACTACAATGAGAAAATGTCAAAGGTGGTCCAAACTCAAGTACTGGAAACAAAAAGATGTCATTAAGATAAGAATCATATTTAGTTGTTAGCAAAACCTAAGACATGGGCTCCTTTACACCTTGTTTACCTTGGCCTGGGCTCACCTTTAAGTTTTCATTCTCTCTCCCTTGTAAAAACTCAATGATTTTCGGCTAACAAAAAATGCAGAGCAGATACAAACATTTTGCTACAGTAAAGGGGCAATATTTCATTCCCCGTGATTGGAGAAACTACATCAATGATCCTACTATGGAAAGATCTTCCGATTTCAGAATTTGAACCAGGTATGACTTACTTGACTAATACACATCATGCAAGGGACAGGAAAAAAACCTATTTGTAGAAAGCGACTACCAATGCTCATTAGAGAATCAGAGAGAATTATAACTTCAATGGGGTTAGTTTACTGAGGTATGCATGAAATAACTAATCCTTGGCAAACTCCATTTGTCTTATTTATCAAGGATAACCTTTTAACTCATAGCAAGAGAAAAATGTTCCACCTAATTTGCACTCTCCCAATGCTATTGGAACCAGAAAGTGAACGAGAGAAAGGAAACTTTTGACAATTTTTCCATCTCTTCAATTTTTGTCATCTTTCTTAGAAATTGTCGGTCATATAAAAGATACGTCAATCTTAGGAATAAAAAGAGTACACAAGTAGACATATATAAGCCAGGAAATACATCCAGATGAGAAAATTGTCATAACCAAGTAAAAGGAGTCATCAGTATAGCAAATTGAAACAACTAAACTCAACTTAGTTGAACTTCAAACAATAGCATAGATAATATCAAAGACTCTTCCTTAAAATAACTTTGACTCCCTATATTTTTGTTTTCAGGAAATGCTATGGAAGCAATTTATAGTGGTTAATATATTTATCAATTGGGAATCGTAGGAGGGGAACAGGGGTGGTGCGACCTTAATGAAGCTAAAATATTACCACCAGGAGCACTTTTTACACTCAAGAACATATTGCTTGGGGGTCTCATTTTTATGGTAATATTACCATGCCTCTGTTAATGATTAGTTATAAAACTTCACATATTGGGGATGGTAGCTTGTAATATTTTGAAATTCAAGAGATCTTAAGATGGCCCTGATCTCAGTATAAGAGAAAATTTGGGCCATGCAGGCATTTCCTCATCATCTCGATTAATTCATTGCTTGCTTGGTCTCTTCTAGGCAACATAATTATACCACCATCTCCCATATTTTAGTAGTGACATGGTTGTCTATTACTCTTATCTCAGCTAAACACAAGCTCCAAACCTGCTAGCTGCAATATAATTTATGACTTGCTTGGTCGCTTGCTTTAATGCCTCTGATTTACATGTCTAGTATATCATCTAAGAAAACTGAGAATAATACTAAAGGCAAATTTGCAATTATATTAGAAAAAGAAAAAAAGAAAAAAGAAAACCTCCATTTCATAGAAGAAAAAGGGGAGAAATGAAGCATCTGCTCTTTTTTTATTGACAATGATTAGACTAAAATGGTTGAATCAACACAAGTCATTGATCAAACCACAAAAGCCCCCAAGAAGGTATGAATACTTCGATACAGTAATAATATAATAACAATGTTGCATGAAGCATCTAATCAATCAACTTCCAGTGCATTAACAAGTCCAAGCACTTCAAACTTCAAAGTACCAGATAAACTTCCACCAAATTAAGTAAACTAAGTTATCAGCAAACAAAAGAATGTACATTGTCAAATTCGTATTGCAATTTTAGATACTGAAAATAAGAACAATCTAAATTGAACCTTCGTACAACTGAAGTCAGTGAAATGTCAAAGATGCTATATTATCTTAAACCACAAACAAGTTTTTTATTTCAAAATCACATATGTATGTAGAACATCCATCACATATAGTTAGGAATAATAAAATCAGAATAATGCAGCCATGAGATGGAAATCCTTCACTCTTATCAATTAAAAAGCTCATCCTCCAGAAGTTTTTATTTTCAATGAGTACCAAAGGTCCAAAGAAAGGAACTCGAACATACAATCAAGCAAAATCAACTTCCAATAGTTTTCAGAAACCTGTCACCCAATCAAAGAAAACACTACAAACGGTCATCACTAGCTATGCAACCAAACTGTGTTGAAGAATAATAGTAGTAAAAGCCAACAAATACAGTTTTCCTTTAAGGGGATGTACACTCAGGTCAGCAATGTCCAACTCAAACATAGCTTGTGAATGCTGTGGTAATGCGTGGTTATCCCACAATACCCAATATCAGAAATCGAGCAGAGAAATGGTGCCAGAACTGGGACATTATTACCAATGAAAACATACTCTTCTGAAATTAGAACAAAACCCAGCAGAAGAAGACTGAGATGGCAGAAACAACAGCAACCCTGCAAATGAAAACTGAAACTGCTAACTAGAGGCCTTGAACTTGAAATTTAGATAAAAGTTGGAAACCGGTAACTGTCGTATTTTTCTCCGTCTTCCCTCCCCCATGTTTTGTCCACCATATCTAAAATTTTCCGCTTTATTACAGCCAAATTGCTTAAAGGGCATGAGCAAAATGGTATCTTGCATAGCCAAACAAATTACAACCATCAAACTGAGCACCATATCTATGAACACTAACCAAAGACCTTAACAACAGAAAACGACCATGTTGAGTCCACTTAATACCCAATCAGGAATCGCAAGTACCCACATGGAATTGGCGAGCATTAAAGCCTCAAAAAAAAAAAAAAAAAGAACAGAAAACACGGAAATGGGATTTAAGTAATTTTGATCCGTCCACATCCCATAACCCAGTAAACAAGAATCAACTGAAATCAGAAGAGATCTGAATGGAAGTTCCAATAAACAGCTCAAATAATAACAATAACCATTACCATGAAATTTAGGACCCAGAAAAAATGGAGAGTCGGTTCAATTATTTCAAACGAATAATCAAGAAGTTCTAAACAAACACACAAACAAGAGTAAGATCTGAGGAAGAAACTAACCTCTCTTTCTCTGTACTCTTGTCTGTCGCCTGAACCTGCAACAGAAGTAGTGACGCGATGACTGGGTAATTATTTCCCTATATGAGATTGACGGTAACGACTTGACGATGATTCATAGCAAGCCTCTACTGTAGTAGGATCTGATGTTTGGGCCAAACAACCTCCAAAACTCGAAAGTAAAGGGTGGAAAAATCATCAGCTTTACATTGACTCCCCACGACGACGGAGGATCTATCTGATATTATAATATAAAGATTCTAACTTTAAAAATTAATACCATTTTTAAAATATGGTATTAATTGTTATTATCTTGTTAAACATGAAATAAAATAAGTTAAATTTAAGATAATTTTATTCAACTGAGAGATTAAATATAGATTGTATTGGCATCTTTGTCCCTAATTATATTTAAACAAATCTTATCTACCCATTTCAGCTTGCTTGGGATCAATGCTCTGGGCATTTTTGCTTGGGCGGATTTAGCTGTGACATTTGGATTTTTTTAAAAAGGGTTAATTAGTAAAAAAAAATTATCAAATTTTGGGATAATATATCAATTCTATAATAAATTTTAATATTTCTTGATTTTACATTTTATATACATGCACTAGTCCCGATCATGGTTTAGTTCAAAAAATGAATCGAATCGGAACTATTTTTCCAAAAATCAAATCGAAATCATCTTTTTAGTTTTGGTTTTAGTTCAAAAACTAAAATTAGATTCAAAGACTTACAATTTGATTCTGATTCTTAAAAATAAGAAATTGATTCAAAATATGAAAAAATAAATTTAATAAATATAAAATATATAATACAATACACAATAATTGATACTTCTAAAAATAATTTCGATTGAGATAAAGGAGTTACAAATTTAAATGATAAATGAATTACGTGAATTTTGATTCTTTTAAATCTCAAAAGAATAGAAACGGAGTTTGATTTATATAAATTAAGTCTAAATTTTATTTTTATTAATAAATTAATTTGAACCGGACTCTTTGAAAATTGAAACTGAACGGTCAAATAATTAGGATAGAAACCATCTGTAGATAATTTAATTCCGATTCCAAAATCAAAACTGTTGGTTTCCGAACCGTAGTCATGGCCATGCGCCGTTTATTTTTAGTACTTCATATTCTCAAATTTTATTTCATAAAATAAATACATTTTACACTTAACAAGAATGCATTGTTAGAAAAAAAATTAAAATATTAAAAATAAATCACATGAAATATCTATAAAAAGTAACATAAATGGGCCAAAAAAGACCATTATTGTAATTTACAACTTCCTACAATTGATGTAATCTTAGAGTGTGTTTGATTGCACATATTTTCTATAGAAAATGTGTAATCATTACACATTTTCTATGAAAAACAATCAAACATTCTTAATTTTTCTATGAAAAAATATGTAAGGTACAAGCATTTAAAATTTTTTTCCATAGAGTTTATTTTCCAAGGGGGTGAGATAGTTTTTGTTTTTTAGCCAATATTACTTAAAATTAAATTCTAGGTAATGCAATCAAACACACCTTTAGTGTTGTGCTATAGGTAAAAGTTTATTAAAAGCTTAAAAATTCAAAATAATTCATTTGGCCAGAAGGTGCAAGTATCCCCATAACCACAGGGTGTGTAGTCTCACACAACGCATAAATTAACTAATTTTGACATTCAAAAATTCTTTCAAATATTTCAAAAAAATAATAAGCAGTTTATTCATAAATAATTATAATACTAAAAGAATTTTGAAATATTGAGATAAATATCATCCATAAGAAATTTCATCCAAAAAATATTGCAAGATAAACGTTATCCATAAGAGATAGATGTTATCCATAACAATTATATTCTCAGTCAGACTAATAGTAATCAAGATAGGCATTATCTACAAATAATCATAATTTTGAATTACTTAAAATTATTTTCATACTCATTTATAAATAAGTATGACACTCATTTATGAATACGAATTTGAATACAATCTTCATTATTTTCATTGTCTGACTTAAGTATCGGAGTATTTGCACGGAAATCTCCCTACGCCCTCTGATTATTCATTTTTTGCATATTTAGAGGTTTGACGACAGCATTTCTATTCAAATAAATTCTTTATTGTATCTTAAGAACATCACTTAGGGTGCGTTTGATTGCTAGCATAGAATTTGGATGGAAATAAAATATTTTATAGGTAATTGAATTGTCTAGAATTGAATTTCAAGGAAAATGTCAATTGAAGATGTTTAATTGGATTAAATTAATAGTTAGAAATTATTAATTTTTTTTTTAATTTTGGTGTTTGATTTTCATATATACATATATATATATACGTATATATATGAAATTATGGTTGCAAATGGGACAGTGATGAGGAAAAAGACGAAAGGGAAGGGCTGTCATCACTGGTCGCCACTACTATTACCGTCGTCATTGGCCGAGTTTCCTCTCTTTCCATCGTCGTCACTAACTGAGCTTCCCCCATCACTATTGTTGGTGAGCTTCCCCCATTCCCATCGTTGCGCTTCCTCCATTGCCATCGTTACGCTTCCTCTTTTGCTATCGCTGTCAAGCTTTTCCATTGCCATTGCTACCGAGCTTCCCTTTTTGCCATCGCTGTTGAGCTTCCTCCATCGCCATCGTTGCCGAACTTCCCCTTTCGCCATCGCTACCAGGCTCCCCCTGTCACCATCACCTCACTGGGTGAGCTTCTTTTGCTTCTTGCTCGTTGCCTCTTGTTTGATCGCCTTCTCTCTCACTCAAGATTTTAGTTGGGTTGATTTTCCATTTCTCTGGAAAATCAATTCCCGCCCCCGCATAGGAAAATTTTTTCCAGCAAAAGTGTCAAATCGACATTATGCGACTCAAAGTGAGAAAATAAATTACCTAAAAAATTTGACTAATCAAATAACTCAAAAGCTAGAATTTGGGTGAAAGTTTATCATTTTTCATAAAAAAAAATGTACAATCAAACATACCCTTAGTATAATAACTCACATTTTAATTTCATATTTCTTCAAGATTAAAATTGTGATTAAATGATACATGAGCCCTTCATTTTTAATTTACCATATATAAATATAGTATACTAATATAAAATGACAATGTGTCTGTAGTTTTAAAAAAAGGGTAAATCAGATATTACTATAAAAATAAATTTACCAAATGGCCCTTATAAGATATAATAATGTGACAAAATACCTAGACAAATAAAATTAATTAGACTGCATGGTGTTTGTTTCGTCACTGTAATAATTAATTAGAAACAAATACTTATCATAATCAAAAAAGAAATAAAAAAAGTTAGCTGCACAAAATTACCGAAGAATTAACAAAAAAAAAATGTTTTTTCATTGTAGTCAAACTAAAAAATAATAGAAAAAAATACACGCAATACTCTTGAGACTTAATTATAAAAATTATTCTTAAAGTTTGAGAATATACACTGATTATTCTTAAAGTTTAATATTATATTATAATTTGTCTTTACTTTAATTTATCCAATTAAATATTTTTAAATAACTAAAAAAGTCTTATATTTAAAAACTTGTCTCCTTTCTCATTTTTTCTCTCTTGTCTTAAATTTTTTTTCTCTCTCTCTTTTTTTTTTAATTTCTCTATCTCTCTAAGTTTGCCAACAAATATGCAATTTCTTACTTTAGATTTATCTCGCTCTCTTTCTCTCTTATCAATAAACCCAAAATTTGGTCTCGAGATGAACTCAAATCTAAGTTCATCACAAATTTAGTAATATGAATTTAGTGATGAATCTTAAATCCTAAACTCTAAGTCTAAATCTAAATTCATCATTAATGTCTCTTTTATCTTCAAATCTAAATTTAAATTTGATCGTAAACCCAAATCAAGTTTCAATTGGGTTTGCGATTGAACCTATATGGGGTTTTTGGATTCCATTTGTACCCAAATACCTATTAGTCTTTAGTGACCACTAGTTTTTTTTTTTTTAATTCTAAAAATAGATAGGAAATGAGACAAAATAAAGAGTAAAATAATTATTTATTTATTTTTATTTAACAGAGGAGATATTATTACCATTTCTCAAATATTAATTGTGATTTTTGTAATCTTTGCCAATCCTTAGAGGTGGTTTTACAATTGACCCAAATTACATCGATAAACAAATAATGTAAGCTAAACACAAAAATTTGCGACAAATGCCTGTTTAGTAATGTTATAAAATTTTTATTATTGAAAAAATAACTTTTGATTATGTCAAATTTGTTTAAGATAATTTTAGTTTTATTTTTATTTTTGTGAAGCTCTGAATTTTACTTCTTGTTCACAACAAATAAATAATTTTAGCATATTTTAACCAAAGGACTTTTTATATAAAAAGAAGTGCCTTTAATTTATCCACAACCGAAAAGGCTGGAAACCATTGTGTTTGTCTAAACTTATATTTAAAAGTATATTCACTCTTAAGAAAAGGTAAATTATAAAAAAATTAACTTTATTTGAATTTTTAATTTTAAATTGAAATTTTAATTTTTTAATAATAACATAATACTTTTAGTTAATTTCAGTCTCTAATTAAAATTAAATAAAAACAGAGTGTTAATATTAAACAAAATCAAAATTCTATTTAAAATAAAAAATTAGATTTAAACTCAAAGTTCAGAGGGCAATTAGCCTCTTAAAAATTGTCTTTGTGGTAAGATACCTTCATTAATTTAGGATCAATATTCAAACTTCATGCAGGATGGATCATTTGTGACCCATAAACATTTGACGTCATGCTTTCGTGGCACACAACTATTAGTTGGTACAGATTTTCCCACATTAGTATTCCATTAATTTTACAGGGAAACAAATATTAATGATGAACAGAAGCAATGGTCCAACTTGAGGGTGCATGGCATGGAAAGGACGAGAAGGATGACTGCAACAAGAAGCCATTGAATGTGCAAAATTTTCTGGGTAAGCCATTAAATGGGGTGACAGCAGCAGCAGATATCATAATTTGCATGGGGTAACGCCAAACCCGACAGTTGACCACCCCCTCCCAGTTTTGGCAGGCAGGGATCATCAGTTCTTAGACTGACAGTGAATTAGGAAGAGAATGCTGAAAGCTATTAAATGATAAAAATATTTTTATTTAATTTATAAATTTATTACGCTTATCTTTGACCATCTCGTCTCTTCTATGATTGTCTCCACCAAATTTCGCCTCACTTTACCTCATTTTAGGAGAATGCTGAAAGTTATTAAATGATAAAAATATTTATATTTAATTTATAAATTTATTACGCTCATCTCGTCTCTTCTATATCATAATTATCTCCAGCAAATTCCGCCTCACCTTACTTCATTTTATCGTCGTCTCACGTCACTTAGTTATCTTGTCGATCATCGATGCATCCTTTCGTCGTCCCATTATAACGCTTCACACGACTATTATTACATCTTATCATCGCTTTACGTGATCGTCGTTGCATCCTATCATTGTGTCTCGCATCAATCGTCATTGACTATCTTGTCACTTTGTTGTTATTGTCTCTATATAAAATTCAATTCGATCATCAAATCTATCATCTCGTCGGTACATATAATACGATTTTTTTTAATATCATACAAATTTATACATATAAAATAAGATTTTATTTCAATGGTGCGATCATAACCCTTATAAAATAAACTATCACATGGATTATTAAAAAATATTTGGACTCAGGATACCGATTGAAGTCTGCCTAGGGGTTCATCAAGGGCCATTCCCAAGCCCGAGCCTTGCATTCACTGCACCCCACCTAACGTCAACTTTGCTGCAGCATCATCACTGCCCATTTCCCCTCCTTGGATGGACATGTATATATAGCAATTAAAATTCAAACCACCTAACTTGGCATCTTTGATTGCCACTTCTCTTGGGCTCTTGTCCGATCTTCTGTATCTGCCTTCAATGCTTTGCAGTAATTGTTTTGCAGCTGCCCGACACGTAAGGTCTGATCACATTTGAACCAAATCAATGCTCCCCATAAAAAGAACCAAAAAAATATTTCCATCTCTCATTAAATCATCAGAGCTTCTATGCTATTCCAGAATTATCATTCTCCTGTATCTTGAGGCGTGTTTTATACAATCTAAATCATATACTATATAGAATACGAAATATCTCTATATAATATACTTTTCAGGTTGAATATTTTTATATAATATACTCTTCCAATTGTAGACATCACTCTCTTATTTTCATATCACACTCTCAAATATCAGTACCTTCAAATATCCTACTTGCCTTACGGAAACTTCAAAGTTTCCTATTTATATAATATACTCTTCCATTATCCCTCCAGGTAAGCTCTGGAGGGATAATGCTACAGTAGTCATCTAGTGGATTTTTCAAACTTGCTGACATGTTGCAATATTGTTATTGGTTTAAATAAACTTTGAACGACTTTTGTTGGTTGTACTGTATATATGTGTTCACCAGCCAAGTAGCAACTGTCACTTCTGTATTATTATTATGTATTGACCCCATTGCATATCTATAACCATGAAAGTTAGCTTTGCATATGCAGCTTCTATCCATATAAAGTTCAGAAAGTTGTGCAATTTAATCAATCAATGGAGGAGCTGAGATCTGCTGTCCCATTGCCTGTCTCCTTTTCGCTGTTCCTCTCACTTTATTAAATTAATATATAATAATGTATATTAGTAATATTAAAAAATTCAACCTTCTTTTTTCAAATTTCATTTTGTAATTAACAAAAAAGACCCATCTCTTCTGAATAAAGAGATCGGATTCTTTTAGACAGAATACTTCTATTTCTATCTTATTGAAAGTATTTTGTTTGAAAAAAATTCACTCTTCATCAGAAGAAAATAGGTTTTTTTTTATTGATTATAGAATAAATTTTAAAAGAAGAATATTGAATTTTCTGACATTATTAATACATATCATTATATATTAATTTGATGAGATTACTTAATTTGATTGGAGTGACAAGCAAGGGAACTGGGACAGTAAATCTCGGCTCTAAATGGAGGCAAAGTAGGTTCCGGACAATGTTAATATCTTTATCTTAGATTTCTTTTTTTTTTTTTTTTTTAAAAAACATGTTTGGTATCTTCATACATTTATTGCACAAATCACCGTATAGTTTCCCTTACAGATCCTTAACCCAAATTAAGTAATTTAAAATAATAAATTATCCTTTCATCATCTCTCTCTGTCTCTCTCCCTCCCTTCTTCCTTAGACCATCTCCAACCCAATCTCAAATTTGGGATAAAACTCCCTCTAACTCACCCCCAAATCCTACCTCAAATTTGGGGTTATGAATAGTATTATTTCAAATTTGGGGTTGCACTATTCCTTGACCCAAAATTTGGAGTAATATATTTATTTCTATTTTGTTCTCCTCATTTTAACTATAATAAAATTTAATTCCTTTTATATCCCACCTTTATATATTTTTATATTTTTATTTACTTATTATTAGTATTAATAATATTTAAATAATATTAATAAATTATAATCAATTAATGAATAATAATTAATAAATTTTGTTGTGTTCAATATAATGTTTTATTAATTGAGATAGTAAATGTAATGTTTTTATTTTTTAATATTATTGATAATTAAATTTTTTAGTTAATTATGCAATTTTTAGGTAATAATTTAACTTGATATATAATAAATAAGTAAATAATTTACATTATAAAAAAATATTTAGAATCAAAAAATAAAGAAAAAAAGAATAAACTATTCCTTTATCCCAAATTTAGGGTGAAGGGGTGGCGAGGAATTAGGTCTCCAAATTTAGGGTGGAGGGGTGGAGAGGAATTAGGTCTTACCCCAAATTTGAGGTAAGTTTTACCTCAGATTTAGGGTGAGAGGTTGGAGATGCCTTAGGTACAATCCATTGAATTCACTCCTCCATGCTAGCTAGCTGTAATACGCTCTCCCCCTCTCTCTTTCTGATAATAACCTTATTCGTGATAAGGTTCTATTATGGCTTCTCTCTTGTGTGTGCACACATGCGCATATATATATATATAAATATGTCTGGTCTCTCTCTTTAATTTAGCAAAAGGTTCTATAACTATGAGTAAACCCTTTCTCTATCTGTGCTTTTGAGAGAGGAGTTTTGGTCTTTCGTTCTCTTTTTTTTTTTAATTCAACCATGGACGACATAACATTGGTGATGTGACTGGTAATAGAGTGACTAATGTTATCCTATCTTTAAATTATTATATAAATACAAAGACTAAAATATGTATTTGCCCAATACCTCTAACTCAATTTACCATATAGAAGGTTTCAAAGAGGGCGAAACCCTGTTAAAGTCTTGGGTGTTCGCTCATTTATGGTTTATATAAACTCAAATAAACAAATAATAAAGTGAGATATTCACATGAGACATAAAAATATCATCCAAAGAGTCACAAGCTTCAAGCTCATACGGTGTATGATAATTTTGATGACATATATATCATGTGAATGTTTGTATGAGTAAAAAAAAAGGATATATAGTAAAGATTTAATAATTATGCTACCCTTTGCAACTTAATTTTTTTTTTTTTAATTTGTTTAGGGTAGGTAGGTGGAGAGATAAATTGGATGAATTTCTGATCCCACATTGAAAATTTTACACTTCCTCCTCCCACTATGATCTATATATAAATAAAAGCAACCCGCCCCTTGCCCTCCCTCGTTCACGCACAACCTGCAAAACGAACAACACCCTTATATCTCTCTCTCGCGAGTCGCAATGGCAAGGACCAAACCTTTTGGCATTCTCCTGATCATGACGTGCTTCGCTTTGCTCGACCATTCGCCTGGCTCATGCGGCGGAGTTGCAGAGAAAGAGGAGGAGGCGGCGGAGGCCGCCGAAATCCAAGGAATGTTCGTGTTCGGAAGCTCTCTCGTCGACAATGGCAACAACAACTTCCTGCAAGGCTCCCTGGCCAAGGCCGACTACTTGCCTTACGGAATCGACTTCCCTCTCGGTCCTTCTGGAAGGTTCACCAACGGCAAGAACGTGATCGACCTTCTTGGCGACCAGCTCCGCTTGCCTTCTTACATTCCCGCCTTCGCAAATCCCTCAACCAAGGGAAGGTCGCTCGTCCATGGTGTCAACTACGCCTCCGGCGCCTCCGGCATTCTCGACGACACCGGCTCTCTCGCTGTACTAAGATTTTTTCTCTCGTTTTCTTCCCGGCTTCTTTTCTTAATTTCTGGTTCAAAACAGTCATTAATCAAGCTGGATAATATATATATATATATATATTTATGTGCGTCTTCAGGGGCATGTGATGAGTCTGAATGAGCAGATCAGGAAGTTCGAGGAGGTGACGTTGCCGGAGCTGGAGGGGGAGCTGGGCGATGGAAGGAGAGAATCGTTTGCTCGGTATCTGTTCGTGGTGGGAAGCGGAGGGAACGATTACTCGTTCAACTACTTTCTGAGAAGTTCCGGCTACAACGTCAGCCTGGAAGACTTCACCGCCGGCCTTCTCACCACCCTCTCCGGCCAACTCAAAGTGAGTCTCAACTCAAATGGATTTCATTTTCTTCATCAGCTTTTTTTTTTTTTTTTTAATTAATACACTATCACGAGTGTCCCGTTCGACCTCACGACATCAGTAGAATGTTCTCGATCAGCTTTCGTTATTGCTCATTTTCCTGTATCTTTCATTGCTCATTTTCTTGTTATAAGCAAACTTAACATATATATAGGGGTGTGTTTGATTCTATTATATAGAATTTAATTTTAATAAATAATAATTATTTAGAAAACAAAAATCACTCTATTCGTTGAAAAATAAATTTCATAAAAAGAGATTTTAAATACTTGTACTATACATATTTTTTCATAAAAAAATTAAAAATATTTGATTAGTTTTATAAAAAATATATATAATAATTATATATTTTTTTTGATGAATATATGCAATCAAACTCACTTTATATTATTTGAAGAGAGTGTTTTGATATTTTAAAAAGTTAATAATATTTTTTAATCGAAATATTTTATAAAATTTTATTTTATCTTTTAAATCTGTATTTTTGGGCAAAAATCATTAGGCGTACAGGACTAAAGTGGAAATAGCCATAACGGTGACTGCCTCTGCCGCTAGCAAATAAGGCATAGCGTGTTAATAAAGAAGAATCTATTCGTATTACTAAGGTCAACGGGACAGCAATGATGAATACAAATTTATTGTCAAGCTGACAAATTATAATGGCTATGCATGACCAAATGTTGCTTCCCACATTTAATTTTGAATAATGCTATTTGTATACATCGAATTTTTACAAGAATTTAAATAATTATTTTATCCTCTTCCTCTCTCCTCACAAAAATTATTTTACCCCTTCTTCTCCTTTTCTCATCTCTTTCCTTCCCCTTCCAACACTGTCTTGCCACTTGCTACCCACGTTGCATCCTCGCCTCGCTGACTGTCGCCCACCTCACCGCCTATCACTTGTCATCACGAGGGGCAAGGTGGCCAGGTGAGGGACAACGATGGTCGATATGGTGAAAATGTAGTGACAAGCGACGAGGGTGAGGTGGAGGTGACAGTGAAAGAAAGACTATGAGAGGTTGTGTTGGAGAGAAAATGGGGAGAGAGATGAGCGGTTGCTGGATGGGAAAGGAGAGAGAGAGGAGAGAAGAGAATTCCTCCAATTTATCGCGAGAACACCTACCTGTAAACTCCTCTTGAAATCCTCTCTGTTCGAATAATATGACTCGTTAATTTTAATCTTTAAGATAATATTTATGTATAAATATATTATATGACATGTTATATTAATATAAATTTATAATTTATAATATATTGGTGGCTAGTGTACAGAAGGATGCCTCCATTTTACCCCTCCATTTGATTGAAGAGTTTTGAATGGTGCAGAAACTGTATGGATTGGGGGCCAGGAAGTTTGTGCTGATGTCGCTGTATCCACTGGGGTGCACCCCAATGGTGTTGGTGAGGCGGCCGGCGGGGAAAGGTTGCATGCAGAATCTGAACATGGCGGCTCATCTCTTCAACACCCAGTTGAAGAACTTGGTTGACGAGTTGAATCCCCAGTTGCCTGCCTCCAACTTTGTCTACGTCAATGCATACAAGATGGTCAGGGATATCATCAGAGACCCTTCTTCTGAAGGTAATCTCTTTCTCTCCCCGCCCCCCCCCCCCCAGTACATGACACTTGCACATGATATGGTTAATGATTAAGGACAGACTGAGTCGGCAGACCCAGTTGGTGATGATAAATTTGGTCTTTGCAGGGTTTATGAATGCTAGGAGCCCTTGCTGTCAAGTGTCGTCGATAGCGGAAGGTGGAAATGGCGTTTTGTGCAAGAGAGGAGGATCAGCCTGTGGGAATAGGAGCGCTCATGTGTTCTTCGATGGGCTGCATCCAACAGAAGCAGCCAACGCCGTGATAGCCAGAAATGCTTATGCTTCCAACCGGACGACTGTAGTCTACCCCATGAATGTTGAACAACTTGCTAGAATTTAAATTCCTAGCTAGCTCAGCCTCCTATATATGTGTTGGTTAATCTAATCTTAGCTACTTGAATGACATGTAATCTAGGAACCAGATGCTTATCAATGTACGTTAACGTTAACGTTATTATCAAATTCTACCGTGAGTGTTGCGCCGCCTTCAATCACAGAATGATGTCCTGTAGCTTGCTGCGACTGATTCTATCCTCAAAATAGAAAACAGATGAAAATTGATATGAGAAACTCATTACTAAACATTTAATAAATTATTTCACAAACTTCTGAGAAGAGTCGGAGCATGAGCAGAGAACAATACGCCACGAGGAATCCCGGGTAGAGTGGCCTAATACTGGGATTTCCCTTGGGCCAAGTGCATTCCAATACTTTTACTTGGGAAGTAAATCTCTTCATCATCCAAGTGCTCTCAAAAGGTCCTTGTGGACTGGAAGCTAGAGTACCTTGGCCGGTCTCACGAGATTGCCTACTTGTTTTCAGACAAAGAGAAAGGGGCAAGGCTGAGCTTTCAGAAAGACTCTCTGCCACACCTGAGGGGGAGAAAAAGGGAACGTGATTCTCTTCTTCATCGAGAACAAAAGTGGTTAAAATGCAGCAACACATTGCAAACAAATTGTGCACTCTATAATCCGCAGCTACAACAAACATAAGGTCAGACTAGAGTAAAATAAGATGGTCGAGGCTACTATTTTAAGAGTCTGAACCAGTCTAGTAATCGGCTGTATCCAGATAGTAAACCGTTTTCTATGATCCCATTAAAATAAGTTATCCATTTTGCTTAATATGTGAAACGAGAATGACTATGCAGAGCCCTGCGGACACTGCAACAGAAATTGAGGTGACTGGTTCAAATACCAAATTTTTTTTCCAAGTAAAGAGGCACTTTAGTATACTTATAAAGGGTAAAGAAGGGTTGTGTCACATAATCGATAGCTATATGTATTGAATCAAACAAGAATTGTAAGGGCATTACAAAAGATAGAACAATAGATAAAAATAATTACCAAGCTAGAATTTATGTAATCAACCTTTCCCAGTGGGATAAAAGTCTCGGTTTTTTTATTTTTTCCCCTCTTTGGGAGGTTTAAGAACAGTATTAGTTGTGCCCAGAATAAAGTTTGATTAAATCATTGAATAGGATGCATCAGACATCCAACCAAATCTTGATTATCAAACACTTGGTACAAAGAGTAAATACTAACATCAATACTTGGGCAGGATACTACAATTCTATTCCATAACAGATTCATTTATAATGGTTTACGACATTGAAAACTTGCAGCAAGAAAATGCTGATTTCTGATAATTCAGCAAGATACTAAACCTCACATTTGCTGGTGGTAGTGGAAGTCTGGTGTCCACGTACTCCACGAGCAATTCTTAAAGGAGTTGAAAATTCTATTCCTTGCTTAGAAGGAACCATTTTTCATCCACTATTTTTCGTGTCTTTATTGTCTTTATTCTTTTCCAGCTATGATTGCACAAAAATGAGTTTTGTCACTCTTTTTTCACATACAGCACGCAGGAGAAAGCCTCTCCCTGACCAGAGAGCCGCCAGGACAACAAGGCAGCCGTCAACCATCCTTTCAGATGATATATTTATGCATTGAGATTGATATGATTTTTTTTTTAAATCTTTCTACGTTTGCACAATGTTGTCAGCCTAAGAAATCTTCTTTGCATAGACATTATGCATTTATGCTGGAACCACATTAATCACACCAGCTTATCCCATAATTTCTTGCACACCATGGGTTTTAGGGAAACCAAAAATGACGTCAGTAGAAAAACCTTCAGCATATAACCCATGCTTAATATATCAGATATAATAGCCAACATTTTATAATCAATATACGACGGAGAGAATCAAACAATGCAGTCACCAACATATTTCAGGCAGAGTAACAGAACGAATTGCACCACATACAAGAAGGTGATTCTGCAATTTAATAATAAAGGACACTAGAGAAATAAGCAAACCTCTCTCTCATGTGCTCCACAAAATAATCATCATCATTTCTAGGTAGAAGTTTTTGACCTTCCTCTGGTTCTTGAAAACTTTGGTGTCTCTGATCGCATCACTGTTCTTCTAGAAACTTCAACGGGGTCTGTTCTCCTAGTCCTGGTGCTCGGGTATCTTCTATCTAAATTGGTTGCAAGTGAAGTTTTCAAAGACCTCTCAACCACATATTTTGAATTCCTTCTAATTCTTGCCCTGTTACCTTCGGCATTCCTGGAACGAACTGACCTACTCTCATATTCATCCTCTTCCTCATCATCACTTGCATGCTCAACATCAGAACCTGACAAGCCATACAACTCCTCGTCCTGTTCATCTTCACTTTTATCAACCTGATCTTCACTTGGCTTACCTTGTGCACTCCCACCTTGCACATTCTGTCGTTTCTTATCTTCTTTCACTGTGTTCATCAGATGGATATACTTATGCCTCATATCCATCAGCGGGTGCTTCTCAATCAACGAATCCCTCTTGTAACCATCCCTCAAAACTACAGTATGCGTCCCAATCTTACTTGAAAGATAAAATATCCCAGGATGCTGAAGCAACGCCCTCTTAAACCTTGACCTCAGTCCCAAGCACTCTCCAAAGCACAGTACATTCTCTCTCTCAGTCTTCTTCGAAACAAGAAGATGCAGAAACTCGTGGAGTACCGCGACTGCCCATTTGTCAGCCTCGTCACTCTTGGCTGGAAGATGCAATGCATTTTCATATGGAGAAATGTAAGGCAATTTCTGCCACTGATCAACCCACTTCTTGAACTTCTTATCCATCTCAAAACCTCTCGAATACTGTAAATGGAATTCAATAAGCTTACCTTCAGTTGCCTTCTTCTCCATCGCTGAAACAGCCAGTTCACTGCTCCAACACACCAATTCCAATGAGGGATCAGAGCCACCAGTGATCCGAAAATAGTCCGGAGCTTCAGGGACGATTGTTTTGGCGTAATCTTGGGGTAAACCTAGATCCCGTTGCAAGCGATGGATTAGGGGCAACGGGATTTTGCGAATTCCAGTCAACATCAACAGCTTGAGGAGCCGGTCGGCCGAATCTTGCTTGTGAATTTCACTCTGGTAAATCAACTGCTCCTCGGCATCAAGCCCCAGGGTTTCGGGAGTGAGTTTGACGTGCGGGTGGATTCCGATCCCACCAGGGAGGAATTCTTCGAAGACGGACGGATATTTCCGGACGAAATCGATGGGGCGGATGGGGAGACCAAGGGCCTGGCTGTTGGTGGCGATGATAGAGAGCGGGAGGGACTTGGAAGGCTCGGACTTGACGAGGTTCTTGAGGTTGAGCAGCGGCGAGAGGTTCCTCTCCTTCTCGACGGCATGGTCGAGGCCTCGGTCTCGGACCCATTTGATGGCCGCTAGGTCCACCAGTGTACGGAAGCTCTCGCGGCTGTGGAGCAGACCGGCACGGCGGCGGAGGAGAGGGCTGAGGATGGAATGCATAATGAGGAGTCTTCTGGCTTCCTGCGTTCGGAGAAGACGCAAAAGGGAGGGCTTTGCGAGGGCTTTTGGTTCCGGTTTAATTGTTGTGCTAATTGCGTATGGACCCCTTAACTAGCTTATTATGACTTAGTGCCCTTGAGGTTTTACTTTTTAAATTTAGACCTTCCATAGT
Source organism: Diospyros kaki (assembly GCA_036245055.1). Lineage (NCBI taxonomy): Eukaryota > Viridiplantae > Streptophyta > Magnoliopsida > Ericales > Ebenaceae > Diospyros > Diospyros kaki. Next base: position 8,638,197 of record BSEG01000016.1, on the reverse strand, counting down.
CCATACTAGACATGGCCACGGTTCATGAACCACCGGTTCCGGTTCATGAACCGCCGGTTTCAGTTCAAGAAATCTTTGAATCTGAATCGAACCGCCCAAGGGCGGTTTGGGACGGTTCGGTTCCGGTTCCAGTTCGTGTCGGTTCGGTCAACGGTTTGAGCCGGTTCGGTCAACGGTTCCGGTTCCGGTTCAAACCGAATTTTTTTAATTTTTTTTAAATATTGTTGTATTCAATTTTGGTCCTTGTTCAGTTGTTCGGTTCGGTTTGGTTTCGATTTTTAATTGTTAAATGTAATTGTAAATATAGATATTCTCAACCATATTTTTAATAAAAAACACTACTAAAAATTGAAGAAATATAAGTAATAATTTCATTAAAAATAATTAAAATAACTAAACAAGTATGTAATACAAGTATGCGGGGGAAAGGGGGGTGCTGCACCCCTCCGCGGTTCCGTGGAATCTCGAACCGGAATCGCACCAAATTTCGCCGGTTCAGTCCGGTTCCGATTCGAACCGCCGATCCGATTCAATTTTGGCCATGTCTAGTCCATACCCTATCTCGGAAAAGAAATGGCCCTCCACGGTTAAATCAATGCAAAATGTTAAAAAAATAAAAGATCTTAAATAAAAATTATTGAGTATGTCTGATAATTTTGTTATAGTTTTTAGATAAAATTTTAAATAAAATAAAATTTAGCATAGTGACAAGTATGGTATTTTTACGTTAATTATAATCAAAGAGCATTAGTTTAAACCTTGTTAAGGTACCAATGGTTTGTTTATATAATATAATAGATGATTGTTTTTGCTTTTAATATATCTTTTGTGTAAAATATTGTTTACATCTTTTGCTTTTAAGATTAAATATTGTTTTTAGTAATTAAAAATTTAAACTTTTTTGTGCAAGTTGTTTTTAAAAATTATTAAAATGATAAAGAAAATAAATTGTGTAAAAATTTTTCACATTTGGTATATTGGCCCCGTTTGTTGCAACTTAATTAGAGAAATTATAGTTATTAGCTTCTCAGATTATAACTTCTAAAACTTAGAATAAGTTGTAAACCTATTTGCTATATCTTCTCAGAAATTATAGTTAAGCAGTCGTGGTGTTTGATATCATAAACTGTAAAATAACTTATTTTTTGTATAATTGTCTATAATACCCTTAGTAGTTATAGAATAATAATTTAAAATTAATTAGTATATATGTATAAGTTTCAAGTGTTATAACTAATGAATTATGAGAAGAGAGACGCTTGATTGCGAGAAAGAGGGAGGTGGCGAGAGAGAAGAAGAGATCTGAAAATAGAGATGACGGTGGAGAAGATAGACGCTTAATTGTGTGTACAGGAGGATAATTTTTTGTTAAAAATATGGGCAAAATTATTACAAAAATGTCATTAAAATGTAACCGTTTAATCAGAAGTTATAGAATGTGAGGTACTCCAACTTTGAAAAATTCAGCTTTTACCCCTTCTAAAAGGTAGTAGAAGCTGTAAGTTATAATTTTACAAGATAGAACAAACACTACATTCTTACTTTTTTAAAGTTAGAAGTTAAAAGTTATAGCTTTTAAGCTACAACAAACATGCCTATTATTACTGACGTTAAAATCTAGAATTTATTGAATAGGTTAAGATAGGAAAATTCAAGTAATTCTTGGTTTGCCTTAAAAGCCTAAATGTTTGTCTCTATTACAACTGTTTATCCTTTTATAACTTAGTGAAATAATAAGTACTTAAGAAGTTAGAATTATCTAGTAATATAATGTTGATGAGTTATTATTAATCATGCATGTCTTGATAGCATGTTTATCACTTATCATTTACCATGATTACAATTGTATTACTCATTCTCGGCCGTTCCTCCCCCGACATTCGCTACTGTCGTCTTTGTTGACGGAGCAGTGCAGTTCTGTCAATGCACTTAAAGTCTTCGAGGACAAGCTCCAAATACCTTAAAAGATCTAAAAGGAATTTCAAACCTTACAGATACTCACTCGTCCAATAAACTGTATCACTTAATAATAAAAATATTGTATGAAAAGTTTTATCTAAGAGATTTTGTACGAGCCAAATTTTACATTTTTGTACAATAAAAAAGTTATACAAATAAATTTGTTTTACTATAGTTTTGTATAAAAAATTTAGAAAGCAAAAATTTATTTGTTTGTATAAACTTCCATACAATTTGGTGGTAGAGTAATATCTGTATTACTACGAAAATTTTATACATTTTTTTTTTTTTTAACTCTGGGTGGATGTTATGATTTTTGAATGACACTCCATCACAGACATCCCTGTTATCCAGTTCCAGAATTTCAACAAATGATGTAAATCAGAGAAGTGTAGCAGTCAAAGTTCGAATACCAACACACCACAAACATGAGGGCGAAAAATCTTTTTTCATGCCCTGGGCTATGTATTGGGGCCTGGGTGAATGTTCTTAGTTTATACAAGTTCTGTTCTTCATATATCCTTCTTATTACTTGCAAATTTGCTTTATGATACCTCTGTCTCTATTCCTTACTCTATTTTTTCTTGTTACTGTACTAATTGACTACGAGCACATTGGACGAGCCAACCAGACATGAACAGTAGATGTTCTGTGGCTCGAGATGGTACTGTCAATCATAGCAAAAACCGCTATGGGAATGTCTTACCCTGTGTGTTCCTATGTTGTCGTTTCTTTTCTTTTTTTTTTTTTTAATTTGGGAAACTAAAATCATTGAGTTCATATGATGAGACACAATTGTACTGAAATTCATTGTTGTTCAGTTGACAACAACAGGGTTGCACTTAACCGGCACAGGGATTACAGACCATCACCCAGGGATTATATCAACGCAAGCTTCATTGCAGTAAGAACTTGTGTATCTCTCTCTCTTGTCATCCGAAAATGCCACTCTAGCGCACATAAACTTGGAACATTCTTAAGTTTGACACCTTTGTGATGACTCTTCCAATTGTAGACTCCTCCATGCCAAAGCATTTTCCGGTTCATTGCCACACAAGGTCCATTACCTCATACATGGACTTGCGGGAGATGATAATGTTGGAAATTTTTGATATATTAGATATATTTACATGTCCCAAATGATAGAAATTAATTGAAAATTATTTTGAAGACATGTGTAATATAATATATATATATATATTATAAAAATAAAAAAAGAGAAAAAATAAGAAATATACCATGCACACACTATACACACATTATGCGACTGTAAAATTAATAACTCAAAATACTATTTTAATAGTATAATATATATTATATATGAAGGGGTCTACTTGAATTATATTATAAAAATATTATATATATATATATATATATAATTGAGGGTTCTGTTGAAACCTCCCACATCTTCTCCTTCTTTCTCTATTATTTTTTCTTCTTCCATTTCTTTTTCTTCATTCTTTGGAAAATGAAGGAATATAGAACAAAATATTTTCATACTCTCTCAATTTTGATAGTGTTCAATCGATATTTTAATTCGTTGTTAAGTTCTTAGATTTATGTTAATTTCTCAGTGTGTAAATCGTTGTACTCTAAAAAATAGACTCTAACCAACCTCTAGCATATTTGGTGAGATGATGAATATGTTTTAAGGGAGCATTTGTTAAAATAAGCAAGATAAGAGACATCAAAATAAGGTTAGAATGCATTCTGAATCAAGATATGGAATGATCAAGATAAGGCTAAAAAATATTCTAAGATTTTTATCAAACTGTTTGCTAAACTTTTTAAAATGCACTAGAAGACACAAATGTCTTTTTTTCTTATCTATAAAGACCAAGATATGCTTATTTTGAAGGGGGAAAGAGATAAGTATATCTTGAAAGATCAAGATAAGGGGTCATTAATGATTTTTCCAAGAATTTTCAAATAAGCTTAACAAATATGTTAGAAATGATAGAAATCCGGGATGCATTCCATATTTTGACTTTTCTATCCAATATCTTATTTAACAAACGACCCCTAAGAGAACTATGTATTACACAGATCTTGATTTTACCATCTATTTATATACTATTGTACTTTTATTTTTCTTTGCACAATATTGTATTAATGGCCCCAGGGTAGAGAAAATTTAAATCTTTTGTCCGGTTGTTACTGATGAACTGGGACATATGGCCTCATGGAGCCATTAATAATGCGGAATTAGTTCATGATAAATGGAATATAGATCAAAGCCTTTCATTGGTTGTGCCAAGTCGATTTCTACTTTGATATTCTGAGAGTTTGTTCTTAGAAAAGGTCACTCGTATTTTTAGTTTATTTGTGCTTCTGATTTGCCATCTTATTTAGAGTCTTAATTGTGCATATGTAAAGATTTAAAAGGGAAATGATTAACATATTCTGTCTTCCTTACTGTTTATATCTGTATATTTGTTGCAGTCAGAAGTTCCACGACACTCTACTTTGCATATTCACTATCTTCAATGGCCAGACTATGGCTGTCCCAAGGACACTGTTTCTGTTTGAGAAATCATAAAAAGAGGTTACATTTTACCGCCCAGTCTAGGACCAATAGTGGTGCACGGCAGGTTATCTCATGTTTAATGCATATCCTCTTGGTCTTCAAGGAGCAACTTATCCATACATTCCTGAAACATTCTCTTTCTTGTGTAGTGCGGGTATTGGGAGAACTGGAACATATTGCGCAATTCACAATACGATCCAGAGAGTTCTAGCTGGGGATATGTCTGCTTTGGACCTTTTTTAATACCATAACTATGTTTAGATCACAGAGAATGGGAATGGTACAAGCAGCGGTACGTTGTGCTCTTGCTTTTGCTGTTTTTTTTTTCAATTCCTGCCCTATCTTTAGCTTCAACTTCATGACTTCAGACTCAGCTTAAGAAAATACGGATTTCAGCAGTCCATTTTCTCAATGTAAATAGAGTACAAGTGATGGGCATACAGTTCCATCGATGAAGATGAGAAAGTTTTGCAAAGATCCTCATTAGAGTTAGCATTGACAAAATGCTTCCTCAGCGGTTTTTCTGTTTGTTAAGCTGAGGAGAAAAGAGACAAAAGGGAATAGCTACTGTCACTGCCATTTTAGTCCATGGTGCTGGATCATCTAATCATTTGGGAAGATAAGAAAATGTTATTAGCATAAGGCGAGCCTCGATAGCAACTGGAAGGTTGCTCACTTTTGAATAGGAAGGTCATAGTTTGAGTCATGGAAGAGTAAGAGACAGGCGGATCCAAAAATTTACGTAGGCAGAGGCTAATTTTTTTTTTGAGATGTTGAACTATATATCACAAATTTTGGGGTGAAGTCTAAGGGCAGCTTATACATAGATCCGTCAATGATAAGAGAAATGCTACATACACATACAACCAGTGGCAGAATTAAAACATTGGGTTGGTGGGAGGAGATAGAAGTCTCAAATCTATATACTAAATTTTTTTGTCATTACTTAATTGTCCTCGTCTTTTTTTTATTTCAAGAGGACAAGTGTTAGAAGACATAATAATTTATATGTACGGGGTCAAGGATACTCTCACACTGCGCCGCCGGGGGGGGGGGGGGGGGGGGGGGTTGTTGCCCACCATGTAGTTTCGCCCCTGCATACGACTCAACATGGACTTGGAGCCTCTTGCATTGGCCCTTTTAAGAAGTGTTACAGGCAAGTGAAGGAATTTGTCAAATCGGCAGAGAACACAACTTTGTTAGTTCTTTTTCTTGGTACATTTTGTTAGGTTATTGTCCTAGGTAAAGTGGGAGAATCAACCTTAACAAAATTCATGTTGTTGAGTAGATAATAGTATTGCGCTGGTTATATAAGTCCTACAGAGACCAAAAAAAAAAAGAAAGAGAAAATTCACATAAGAATTGGTGCATATAATGCATAGGATCAGCAGACCTAGGCAACAGATATGACCTTAAAAGACCTTGAGAAATCAAAGTTGGCTGTTCTTATTCTTTTATGCATTTACTTTTCAGATGCTACCCTGTTATTCACTTTTATTTCTTCTTCCTCTGTTGATTCTTCCGTTTCTCTCTCTAGGAGCAATACTATTTCTGCTACAATGCTGTAGTTGATGAACTTCAAGACCTCATCTTCGAGTCCAACAAACAATTTTTATGGCCGCACAGTTCAGGTTCCTCCCACACCACACATTCTCTGTAACTCTTATGTTGACAGCTTCTTGATTTTCTCTTTTGGCGTCTGTTGCTCTCTAGCAGGCCTTGCTAATGTAACCCGAATTGTTGAATGCAGCTGCAAACAGAAAATGACCATATGTTTGATCAGAAGTCGAGAGCAAGTTTCGCAGCTTCATCGGGTTGGTTTGAAGTGCCGTTCTTCAGCAGCAAAAGTTGATGTGCCATTGTTCAAGTACACTAGTTTTCTGTTCACAAACTGATATCTCCACTTTTGGTGCAAATTTGAGTTTGCATTACCAATTAGCAGTTCTACCGACATTTGGGAGAATTTACTTGACAGCACAATTGTAACCACCTGAATTTTTCCTCAATTTTTTTTTTCACATAAGCAAAATAAATATTATAAACCATAAGTTTAATACAATCATTCGGATTTATTTCACCATAATTCTTAAAAGGTTCAATTAAGTTCAATATAACATAATTTGATATTTTTTTTTCTTACCCCTACATTCAAAATATTCTTAAAGATCTTTTTGATAGGGAATGCTTCATACACTAAGTCTATCTCACAAGGATCAAGTTTCACTAAGCTCACCCTCGACCTTTGCATTTTCCATACCTAGAATGATGTAAAAGCAAATATGACTCCACAAGTGTAATTTTACAATGGACAGAATCAATAAAAATTGAAGCAAGCGACAAAATTACTTAATTAGATTAAACACATCTATGCTATGCTTCACAACATTATGTAAAATTATATGCATAAATGCATACATATGGCCATTGAGACTCACATAAGTCATACCGACACCCAAAGCCTAAAAATACTTATCTGACTTATGGTTTTATACCTGCAAATATAAACATAAAACATTAAATTGTGAATCGAGATTCTTCCTCTAGTCAGACTTATGTCTACTGAGCTTTTGGCATAATAGCCGTCCAATACGAGTTGAAACCCCCTCACGTCAGATTTTCGTCTATTGAACTTATGGTACAATAACCATCATCATGTACACTTAAACAGTTTCAAAGAATAAAAATTCATACAAAATAATACAAGATAATCATATGCTCATACATGATCATATATTATGCATCTCATCATACTCATGGATATACCCTTAAAACATATAACCTCAATCCTGATTGATCATAATATAAGATCAATTAGAGTGTGTTTGATTGCACATATTTTTCATAGAAAATATATAATTATTACAAATTTTCTATGGAAAACAATCAAACACTCTTTATTTTTCTATGGAAAAATATACATGGTACAAACATTTAAAGCTTATTTCCATGGAATTCATTTTCCAAGGAAGTGAGGTGGTTTTTATTTTCTAGGCAATATTACCTAAAATTAAATTCTAGGTAATGCAATCAAACACACCCTTAATGTACATATAAATAACTAACATGATTTATGATTATCTACTATTATATGTATTATATATATATTTCATATACTTGAATTAAATAAGCAGAATAAAAAAAAGAAAAAAATAAAAATAGCCACTTAAAAATACATTAATTGAGATTTCACCTGCCAATCTTTTATATATTATTCTTATATATATATGTATATATACACAAAATATATACTTAGAGTGTGTTTGATTGTATTGCCTAGAATTAAATTCTAGATAATATTACCTAGAAAATAAAAATCACTCCACTCCCTTGGAAAATGAATTTCATGGAAAGAAATTTTAAATGTTTGTACCATACATATTTTTTTATAAAAAAATTAAAAATATTTAATTACTTTCTATAAAAAATGTATAATAATTATATATTTTTTATAATAAATATGTGCAACGAAACACTCTATTAATGTTCGCAACACATGAGAGATTGTCCCCCATTTCAATTTCTTGTTTGCAGCTCGCAGCATGATTATGCAAGCTGCCTCGTCCCTAATTTATTTTATTTTATTTTATTGATATACATATAGATATATAATCATGTTTCAAATTTTCTTTTCATTTCACCATGCCAACTGTTTATAATTTCTTTATTTTTCAATAATATGTATTATACTATCCGCGTAGATTACAAAAATTAATTTTATTCACATATATAATTTTTATAATAACAAAAGAGTAATTTAAAAATATCAAAATATTAGTACCTCTAATAATATTAACGAAATAAATAATCAATCATAAACATATTATAAAGTCACACATAATGTTTGAACAGAATATTATGAAATAAATATAGTTCATCACGGATTAAGCGGACTGAGAAGTTTGGATCACTCAAAAAACAGAACTTATTATGACAAAGAACATTATTTCGTTTAAAAATATAGAGTGAGTCAAAACCCTACTTTCAAGATTAAATATGATAAAAATAAGTAAGAATATAATATCAAATTTATTAAAAAATGAAAAAAATAGATTTTTTGAACTAGAAAAGGAGTTTAAGAACTAAAAAAATATACCAAACAAAGAGAGTATGAACTTGTGTCTAAAATTTAAATGAAAAGAATATAAAAACTTGCTTTAATGTTTTTTTTTTTGTTTTTGTGTGTGTGTTTGCAATGAGGTTAGGAGCTATAAAATAAGAAGAGTAAATTTGATGAGCGAACAGATGAACAGAATGAAAGAACAAAGAAGATGGCGAAAGAAGAGTTGCTGAAAATCAAAAGCAAAACGCACGCATAATACTCAACCCATAATACAGGGTAAATTACACCAAATGTCACAAAATTTTGGTCTCTTTTTTAATTTGGTCACTAAACTTTAATTTCTTGTAAAATGATAACAAAACTTTAAAATGTTTTGCAATATGGTCACTAAATTGATTTTTGGATAATTTTTCACCAAAATTGCTGATGTGACAATGACTACATTATCGCCACGTCAGTGTCACATCATCGTCATGTCAGCAATTTCAGCTAAGAATCATCAAAAAATCACTTTAGTGACCATATTACAAAATATTTTAAAATTTTATTATTACTTTGTAAAAAATTAAAATTTAGTGATCAAATTAAAAAGAAAGTCAAAATTTTGTGATCTTTGATGTGATTTATCTCATAATACACGTTGAAAATTATAAATTAGGGAGAGAGACAGCTGCCGCGTGGATGCTTAAATAAAAACTAAAATATAACATAAAACATATTTTAAATAGCAATCATGTCTCTTACTTTTCACATGGGCTTGTCTTTGCCAAACCACGTGCTCCCTTTATTCCAAGCTTTTATTTATTTATTTTTTATTCTTTTTCAATTCTCCAGAATCTCATTGTTGCTGCCGCTACTTGATCGCCGATGCTGCTTCTTTCCATTCCTCTTTCATTAATATTTATATGTATATATGCGTTCACATGCAAACACATGGGTGTGAGAATACAATTAGAAGAAGAAGCCCTTTGAACATGCCCTATATCCCTAAAAAATTCTGTCAATTACTTCATTCATGGACATAGCTCAACAGTTGAGGATGGGTATGAATTACTTTCAAAAGATCTTGAATTATATACTGCTATATAATCAGTTAAAAATCTCATATTCGAACCTTGATTCTAAATTTTATGATTTAACTCTCTACATAAATTTTGAAACTAAATTGCTGGAGCTCGGGACGAGGGACTCCACCTTTTTCTCCCAAAGAATTCTGCCAATTACTTTCACCATTTCTTCTCCACCCAATTCCAGTTGACAGCTCTGCTATTATATAATATATATATATACATATTCTTTAAAACTTTAAATATATTCATATGTTTATATATATTCTGAGATCAGCAGTAAGTGAGAGAGAGAGAAAAAAAGGTGGAGAAAAAGATCCACAAATTTCCGCCCTCTCCTTTGTATATTAATATAATATTATACTATTTTCTTTATAAATATAAACAATACCACATAATAATTTCTTAACATAACATATATTTTATTTTAATATTCACGTGCACACACATCACAGCGGCCCTTCAATTCCTTCTCTTTGATTTTGTTAATATAATATGAGACACAATATACATATATATGTCTCTTTACACGATAAAAGACAGAAATACATAAAAGTCTAAAATTCATATAGTTGATTTCAATAATGAGATAAAGACTAAATATGTTGTTGTTGAATTTTCATGCATAAACAAGATGGAAGTAAGTTAACCATGTTCTTGTTCATTAGTTGGCTATGCTGCTTAATTTGTTCAGTGCATGGGGTTGGCTTTGCCTTTATCATTGCAAACATTTATTATTGGACATTGTTGGAACTTTTGTGTGGCAAGCCCTTCTTTGTATCATCACTTGGTACCAACACCTGCTTAGCAGTATTGGAGGTAGAATCAATACCTATGATTGTCTCATATATGCACTTTCAGCCATTGTCATTGCTCGAGAAGTCACAAGACCTTATAGAAATGCTCCAAACTATTGATTTCAATTCTGTCGTGTTGTACTTGCAATAGCTTCAACCTAATTATCTAATTTTTTGAAAAATTTCCTACCTTCTTTGGGCCTGAGATCTCGAGAGAAACCATTAAGTCTAGCACGCACCTTACTCATGAGTGCTCTCCAGGCACAAATCTGACACTGGCTTCCAAACATTAAATTTCTTAGTAGTATACAAAAATGCAACTCATCACAGAACTCTATCTTCCTCATCACAGTTGTCAACCTAGGATGTTTGCTTTATATATTCTTGTTTTGACTTTTGGTAATCAAGTGCTTGGTTTTGCAGTATTGCTTAATCTCAGTCTGATTCTCATCTGAATAGTTTTTGCTTATTAAAAAATTATATGTATATGTATGTATTGCGTACATATTCTCCCAAGTTCTGCTGTACAACATTTTGCTGCTGCTCAATGGAAAGTTATAGGCAGAAACTGTAGAAACTAGAAATAACAAATCAGACTCTTTTCTCAAGGTCCATCTGTAACCCCTTTCTTGTTAAATAGAGTTTGTATTTTTTTCTTCTTGAGAAGTCTATAGTTTAAAAAATGAAAGATATATTACTTGTAAAAAAGAAAAAGATGACATTTTAACCTATCTTGTAAAAAAAAAACCTTCAGCCTGTCTTGTCTGCTGTTACCAGAAACTATGACTTTTTAAGCTGTTACAAATGAGGCCTATTTAGCAGTACTCTTATTTTTGAAGCCTGAAATGCTAGTTAATAAGCTCCAAAGCTTTTCTCTGTGTATGGTTCAATTGATTTGTCAATAAACTTCAAAGTTTCTTCAAATATCTTTAATTAATGGTGCTGAGTGTATCTTTATCTCATGCTTATATTCTACTAGTTTTAAGGAAAACAGCTTATATGATCAATTTTCCTGTGCTATTTATTGGTGCAGTCACTGTATGGAGAAATATATGTAATTTTTTTATGATTTTCTTCTAATGTCAATTGGTCTTTAAAAGTCAAGAAATTTTTTTGCTCAGTCATTTTTAACTGTTTGCAGACTGTGAAGTGCGGAGACTATTTTCAAGCAGAGGATGGCCCTAGAGAATTTGGCAATATCTCTATTGTCACTAAATGGATAAAAACAACTGACACTGCATTAGTGTTGCCTAATTTATGGGAATTTTATTGCCTACTGGATTTGGAAGAAAGATTGTCTGATCAAAGAGTGGATAACGAATATGTTCTTGCTTCAGGAAAAAAGAAAATCATAGCTGTTGTAATTACTTAAACATATAAGGCTTGTCAAGACCTTTTCTATATGCAATTGTGGAGCTATGCAGCCAGAGTATTCATGAAATGGGTGTACCATTGTTTTAATGAGTTACTTATCATGCAAATGCTCTATAAAATCATAAATTATACTTATAAAAAGTTGCATAATATAGAAAGATCAATTCATCAATATAATATGTAAAGGCGAAGTCCAAACAAGAATATTTTCTGTACTTTAAACATAAGGAACAATGCAACAAACATGTTTCATAATTTTTGAACGGTAAAAGAGAATTTTTAGAAATATTCTGGCTCTGTTTGCTTCATGCGCGCTAGATCATACATAATGACACCTCTCCTCCAAGCTATGCAAAACAAGCACATGTAATTAAATTGCTTAGCCAACTCAATTATAGTGAAGTGGATGGCTATCTTCAGCCACACCTTAAAGAGAAGAAGAATACACATTGTCGGTCACTTTACATTGGGGGTGCTTGGAATGGGCAAAACGTGATCGTAGAAAAATGCAATAGCTGAATCCCATATGGAGCATGACCGGGGCTTAATATAATCATGTTTAGGACTAATTTGTGTTTCATTTTGTTGTCTTTGAAGATGAGAATGCATTTGGACAGATTTAATGACTTTCGGTGGGTTTTAGTAGTTGGGGTTTTATTGGTGATTTTGCAAGTTGCTAAACATGGGCTGTGACATTGCATTTGGGTTTTATCACACGTCAAATTATACTTTCAGATCTTTTGTCCAGTTGTTATTGATGAATTGGGAAATATGGAGCCATTAGTTGCTGGGTTACTCGGTCTCTATTTTTACCATTTCCTTTTCTAATTTCAAAAAATGAACTTCCCATAGATTTTATATGTTTATTTTTTATTTGACATGGGACTCCCATGAAGGAGAATTTATGGTCCTTGAAACAATTCTATTCGATGCATTTGCTTTATCTCATTCCTATACATGCCCTTATTCACATCAAGAGACACTATAATGTGCTTTTGTTTTACTAAATTTATCTCTCTAGTCTCAACCTTTCAAGTGCCACAACAAGAGCTTTTACTTTTATATGATTTTGCAAGGATAATACTACATCAATTTCTCAGGACTTATGTCATGACTGAATCCTTGCTGAATCACTCTATTCTGATGTTGCCATGTCCCCATAAAATAAAGCTGCACTAGCATCTTCTAAGCCTTTTAAACTCTGGAATACTTTTGACAGCCTTCAGACCACCCCTCTATTTAACCTCAAAACCTAACTAGTCAAATTGAAACAAACACAACACTTCACGCTAGACATAGGCTTCCATTCTTCCCCATGAGATCACCATATCGATGTCGTCTAGTCTACAGATTTCCAGATGCTAATCCCTAAAATTCTTGCAGAACGTTCAGAGAATAAGCAAAATGGTACATACCATCATCTTGTTGAAAAATTATATTAAGGAAGCTTACAATAGTGCTTGGATATCATCCAAACAAATGAGTTGAATCATTGGTTCAATTTACCCAGATTTCATTGGCAAATATGCGAGGCTCCCTGCTTTGTGAAGCTTGGATTCCCCCTCTCCCCATCCCCCAAAAAAAGTGAAGTGGATTCTTTTTCCTTTTCGATTATGTGTAGGAAAATGAGACCCAACATCCAGGTGACATTCTTCTGAGCTGAAGCCTTGAATTTTATACTTAATGATAAAATCAATACATTCCTTAATTTCTTCATCAGGACAAATAACTTGATCTTCTATTTCTACTCCATTCTTAGTAAAGGTCTCCCATTGTTTTTTTTTTATTTGTATTTTTATTTTCTATCTTTTTGGAATGCTAGTTATGCATCTGCAAAGATGTAAAAGGGAAAAAAAAATCAAATTCTTCTGTGTTCCTTACTGTTTATTTGTATATATATGTTGCAGTCAGAAGAGCCACCACTATCTGTTTTGCACATTCAATATCCTGAATGGCCTGACCATGGTGTTCCCAAGGACGCTGTTGCTGTTCGTGAAATTCTAAAAAGAAGTTACCATATACCTCCCAGTCTAGGACCAATAGTGGTTCACTGCAGGTTATCTGATGTTTAATGCATATCTTCTCTGGTCTTAAATGAGCAAGTTATCCATATATTCCTGAAACATTCTCCTTGTTATGCAGTGCAGGTATTGGTAGAACTGGAACATATTGTGTAATTCACAATACAATCCAGAGAGTTTTAGTTGGGGATATGTCTGCTTTGGACCTTGTTAACACCATAACCATATTTAGGTTACAGAGAATTGGAATGGTTCGGACATTGGTATGTTCCATTCTTGCTTTATTTCAATTCTTGTTCTATCATTGACTTCAACTTCATAACTACAGTTTTACCAGCTTAAGAAAGTGGGGATTTCAATAGCCCCCTTTTGACAATTTAAACAGAATGGAACTGATGTTCTAGTGTCAATTAGACTAACAATTTCAGGATAATATCCGTTATTAGATGTCAAAAGCGCTTACTTTGAAGGGCCAGTATATTTTGCTCTGTCTAGGCTGACAGGTCTTTTATCAAACCAGGAATGAAAAGCTAATGCCTCTTGATACTAGTCTAAGTGTTTTGATAAAAATTTTGATAAATGAAAACCAAGAATAAAATTTTGATAAAAAATTTAGAATACTTCTCAATTTTATTTTGAACATTCCATATCTTGATCTGAAAATTATTTTAAATTTATTTTAATATTCTTTTATCTTACTCATTTTAACAAGACTGACTAAAAAAATTCCAAATTTTAAATGGCTAGGAGCCCAACCCCATGAGCCAGCCCTGCGAACAGACGGACAGCATCGAAGAACAAAGAAGATGGCGAAGCAAAAGTTGTTAAAAATCAAAAGCAAAACTCACGTACAATACTCAATGCACGATACACGTTGGAAATTAGAAATAAGGGAGAGAGACAGCCGCCGCATGGATGCTTAAATAAAAACTAAAATATAACATAATATATATTTTAAATAGGAATCATGCCTCCTACTTTTCACATGGGCTTGTCTTTGCCAAACCACGTGCTCCCTTTATTCTAAGCTTTTATTTATTCTTCTTTTTCAATTCTCCAGAATCTCATTGTTGCTGCCGCTACTTGATCGCCGATGCTGCTTCTTTCCATTCCTCTTTCATTAATATTTATATGTATATATGCGTTCACATGCCAACACATGGGTGTGACAATACAATTAGGAGAAAAGCCCTTTGAACGTGCCCCATATCCCTAGAGAATTCTGCCAATTATTTTCACCATTTCTTCCCCACCCAATTCTAATTGACAGCTTTCCTATTATATACGGGTTATCCCTAGTATATACATATTCTTTAAATATATTCATATGTTACAACAATGCCAATGATGGCATTTTTCTGTGTCTTTGTTACTTTGAACATTTGAAAGAATCATTTTCAACAGTAGTTCACCTGAACCATTAATCGGTTGATTGTAAATAGTTCCTTAAGTTGAAGTTTTGTTACTATTTATTGAAGGTGGGTTTATGCATCTCTGGAGACTGGAGTCAACATGTTGGTAAGAGGCAGACTTCCTGTTCAATGTGTATGCTTAATATCAGCCATAGATGTTAAGCTATAAGCCACAATCTCTGCTTGGAGTCCCTGAATGTTCATCAGAGAACAGAGTCTCCAAATGAAAAGTTCATATAAGGCTATGGCAAGTGATTTTTGGGTTAGAGTTGTCAAAGGAGTTGGGTCAAGGGTAACACTTTTTATTGAAAGCCGTATTGTGTCAAGTAAATTTGAATCATAAAAAATAGGTTTAATGTATTTTTTAATCTCTAGACTGATAAAAAAAATAAGTTTAAGGATATCAACTAAATTGTACTCACTATTCATTATTGGATAAAATAATTTTATATACTTTTAGTTCCTACCTTAATCGACGTTAATTTTGTCTCGTCACGCTACCACATCACTCATAATATCCAAGTTTGTTGTCCATATTTTTATTAAAAAAAAAAAAACATCTACACACACCCAACTATGGCTACCGGCATCCATGGGAAGCCCTTCTTCCCCCTTTTCTCTCTCTCTCCTCGTTCTGGATCGTTCTTGCCTCTGCACCCATCGTCGATTCACCCATTGTCAATCACCTCATAGGCAATAGCAGTGTGACTGCCATCGCCGTTCGCCTCTACAACCTCTGTCGTCCTCACTGTCACCTTGCCATTTGACTATCGACCTCACTTCTTATTCTCAAATTTGCAACTTGCTATTTCAGCCACCAACCGCTGCTACTTCTTGTCTCCATCAACAGCCATCATCGACCGATCTGTTTCCTACACTGATCGCTGAATCTCCTCCTCATCCTTCTCTCTCTTTCTCTCTCTCTCTTTGTCGCAACAACTGGCCATTGGGACCATCGAATGAGCTTCATCTTTTCCAGATCTGGGTGACTGTCGACCAAGCTTCGTCTCCACCAAATCGGGTCTTCGACTAAACTAATAAATTCGACCAAACCCACACACAAACATGCAGATGCCTTTCTCTCTCTCTCTTACCCATATCTGTTCCTCGACCGCTGGGGGTCGGGGAAACCTGGGCTCCCTGACCCCCAATGGTTGGGGAACGACTGGGGGTCGAGGACTAAGGTTCTGGGGTTCCCCGACCCCTAACAACAAACGGCCATGGCGGCCAGCCACTTGATCGCTAGGTTCCTAGTCCTAGTCCTAGCCACAGCTGGGTCAAGGAACCCAACCTCCCTATGGCAGTGATCGGGGAGCCCAACTGTGGAAACATTGTTGTTGTTGTTGTTTTTTTTTTTTTTTTTTTTATAAAAATATGCATACCAAACGTAGATATTATAAGTGACATGGTAGTGACGTGACAGCGTAACGAGGCAAAGTTAACGTTTCAGTTAACGTCGATTAAATCAGGTATAAAAGTGTATAAATTTTTTTGTTCAGGGATGAATAGTAAATACAATTTATTTAATATCCTTAAAGTCATTTTTTTTTTTAGCCCAATGACTAAAAAATGCATTAAGCCGTGTGTGTATATATGGTGACGTGGCAATGTAGAGGAGTGATGTGGCAACGTGATAATGTCTCAGTTAACGTTGGTTAAAGCAAGAACTAAAAATGTATAAAATTATTTTATCAAGTAATGAATAATGAGCACAATTTAGTTGATATCCCTAAAATTATTTTTTTGATTAATCTATAGACTAAAAAATACATTAAGCCTAAAAAATATTTGTCAACATGACTCACATGACATGAGTTCTGAAGACTGTGGTCAAGACTTAAATTTATAATATCGATTGGTTTAACATATTTTTAGATCATGTTAATTTTAATAATTTTGTAAAATTATAAAAATATGGGAATTAACAGTAATTTCTGGTTTAATATCTTTCTATTTCATTTATTTCTATTGCTCACTCAAACAATAAAAAAATATTTTATATTACTTTTCATCTTAAGTTGTCTCTAAAGGATAAAAAATATTTTACATTTATTCTAATTTTATCTCCCTCATTTCCGTTATATTATATATGATTTTACGAACGCTTTTGATTTTGATTTAATAGTGGTTCTGATCGCATGATAACCTATTTGTATTGTTTCGTAAAATAATAACAACTATTGTTGGTTCGAAATCTTTAACTAATTATGTTTAAATTGTAATAGGTTTTCAAAACTAGCTTCTTAACAAAAAAATTAGAAATTTAAATCCAAATTAACTTTGACAATTAATTTTAAATAATATTTTTTTATGAGAGATTGAGTTGAGAGTCAAACATCTTCATAATACCCATTAACTTAAGAATAATACTATTTTTACATCGTTGTATACACCTTAAACTACTCAATGATATACAAATATCTAAAATATTTTTATACCATTATATAACTTAAAATATACACAATAATATAAGAGTAGCATTTTTCTTCACTTAGAGGCTGTTTGGCTCAGCGGTTTGACCGCTTATAAGCTACATAACCAGCTTTTCAGCTAAGCAGCGATTTTGGATGATGTGTTTGGCAACCTAAATTAGCTTAAACGTTGGGTAGCTGAAACGCCACCATAATAGCGTTTGAGGAAAGCTGGTACCCCCAGCTTCTGCGAAAGAAGCTATTGCGTTAACTAAGGGTATTACTATTTTACCCTCAAACATTTTGAATATTTACACCTTCCCTTTCTTCTCCATCTTCCCTCGTAGATCCACCAGCGCTCCTCCTTCACAGATCCACCCTCGCAATCGCCCCTCGTCTAGATTCGTCCTCGCCATTGTCCCTCCTCCAGTTCCGTCGTCGGCGTCGTCCAGCATAGCTGCTTCAAGCCGTCGTCGGTGGGTCGCGCCATCACCCTGTTCTTCTCGCTGGTGCAAATCTGTATATATATATATAGTGTATATATCTATATATAAAACAACAATAATATATGTTATATGTATATATATAACACAAAATAATATATTTTATTATTATATATAACATATATATAGTAATATTGTATTAATATATTTTTAATAGTTATGTAAATTTAATAATAAAATTTTACATCATTTAATATTATGTCTATTTTGATCTTTTTATCAGTTTTAATAACTTATCAGCTCTTCCAAACCAAACATATAAATATTAATTGATAACTTAAAAACACATTTATCCAAATACATTATCAACTTAAACACTATCTAACTTTTAACTTGAAAGCTAAATAGCTTAAAAACTATGAAAAAAACCGCTAAGCCAAATAGCCTCTTAATCAATCATGTTAAAGACCTTCCCAGAGATTAAATAAAATTTAATAATAACATTATAAATTAATTTGTTCCGTAAACTCAAATAAGCATGCACCAACCCATTTGGTGTGTCCGTCAACGCCAAAATATATAATATCGCAAGCGGTACACACGACTGATGAGCTTGGAATGATTGATTGATGTGAGTGAGAGAGAGAGAGAGAGAGAGAGAGAGGGTTTCGAAAGGACGTCGAATTTTAAGATTTGGAGCCACGGGTAACGTCATTTCCAGGCGCAGTCGCAACGGCCGGAGACCGGAGATGGCCTCCGCCGGAGAGCCCCTCGCGGCTTCCTCCTCCTCTCCTTCTTTTCCCGGACGTTTCACCTTCTCCGCCGATTCTCCGCCGCCGCTCCCCCTCTCAGCGGAGCAGGTGCGCCGATGCAGCGACGCTCTCAAGGCTTTTAAGGACAAGCTCCAGATGCCTCAAGAGATCCGCCAGGAGTTCCTCTCCTCACAGGTCTCCTTCATCAACTCCTTCTCATAATTTCTTCAATTTATGTATTTATATGCATACATGCGTACTTGTGCAGTACAGAGGCAGGCAGATACCTATATTTATGGCTTGAATATGAAGTAAGCTATTCATGCCATGGATAGATTCGCAGCGAGGGGAATGTTGGATTGATTTACCTTTTAACTTGAATCTGGTGCCCCAAAATCTCTCCATTTGATTCAGAGAGAATAGAAAACATAAAAGGGGAGATGCAGTAGAATTGAACTAACAGGTACTAGTAACGAAAGGTGCTGAGAATATTGGAGTACTCAATAACTCTGCTAAGAAGCCGTTAGGCCCTTTATAGAGTGCCATGGACGTGGAGTGGAGTACTGATGTTTCTTGGACGGAAGTTGAATCATTGCCTAAAGGTGTCCAGTTTTCTATTTTTATAGGACTAGACACAATTTCAATATTTTTGGGGATCGACCTAACAAGCGGGAGGCATGAAGTCATGGTTTAAATTTGAAAAAGAACGAGTAGGTGATTTAAGCTAATGGAGCTTTTAGAAATTATGGAAAGCATGGAGGTGATGAGAGAGGATCAAAGGTGCAAGGGCGCTAAGGCAATCTAAGGAGATACAGGGAGTGATGTATAGCTGGAGCTTGGGTGTGATGAACTAGAAGCCCCATATTTTCAGGGGATGGTGTGTGCCGCTTGGAGATGAAAGTGATGGAGGATTAGTATATGCAGACAGGTTCAGGCCAAGAATATCACTCACCTCCAGGTTGTTATTTTTGGAGACCTTAACACTTAATGGTAGGATAGATCTTGATTATTAGTGAACAAGCTCCTTTGATGAACTCAACACTAGCTGCCAAGCAGCCAGGGGGTCTTGTAGGAGAATTTAAAGTTGCTTGGGTGAGACAGACTATGAGATCAACCTTATAGGGCTCCTTAGACTTTGTTAAGTTTGTTTTTGACTTTGATGGCTCAACTTGCAAACTTGCCACTAGAGATTTTCTTGCAGATAAGAGACTTAGACATAGGATGGATACCGTTGGGGTTTGGTTACTCAATAGGGTCATGGGTGCTATGCATTCACTGTGAGCAAGAAGGATGGCAAGCTTCAGCATCATTCACTCTGCTGAGCCAAAAGGGAGTGTTGAACATAATTGAAGAGGCCTCAAAGTATTTCTAATTCCTCTGGCTCAATGCAAAGGCAATGTACATAAACCCTAGCAAGTTGATCCCTTGTTACTTGTAACGTGGATTGTCTCTGAAAGTGGAATGATAAGGGAAAAGATGCATTGCAACTGTGTGATTATAGCATAACCATTTTCTTTTGCCCAACAATTCAACATGCCTATAATCATATAATACAATATTTTGTTTTCCAAATTGATCATGTGAAATTGCTATTCAAGAACTATGACTTCTTTTTGTTAGTTTTGCCAGCACTCTGAACTACCTGGTTTGTAATTCATCATATTTGAACTTATCCTCTATGAAAACTTTGAAGAAAATATTTGGAAAAGTTTTTGAAACCACTTTGGATCACTAAATTCATTGTCTTGAGATTATATGGGATTGTGTTTTGGAATTGCTAGGGTTTTTCTTATGGTGGTCTTTCTTACTGTGCTTTTGGTATGAAAAACACATATATGAACCTTGTGCCATAATTTGCAGTTCAGTATAACATTCTTGTAAGTCTGCTAACTCCTTGTTTGTGTTTTTGTCAAAAGCACCGCCCTTTATTTGTTCTAAAATATTTGGCTTGTCAATTATGGTTCACCAGGCAACTCTCACTAGGTCCTCACATTCTACTAAATATTAATGTAATATGTTTTCGTGAAACACTTTCCCCTCCAAGGTTTTGATGAGTTTCCTGTATGAGGATTTTGCCCCAAATTATCTTACATTGTTCTACAACTTAAAATGGGGCTATCTAATCTTTTTAGCATTCTCATTCTATCTCGGTGAATGTTGCTGGTTTCTTAAAGTTTTGTTTTTCATTTATATTTCTTATTTGCAATTTTTCTCTTGTTATGATACCTCTGTCTCTATTTCATTTTTTATGTTTTCTGATTATGGTACTAATTCCTAATGCCCTTGACTACAGGCGAATAGGATGAGACCATCAGACATGAAGAGCAGATGTTCTGTGGCTCTTGATAGTGTCAATTATAGCAAAAACCGCTATACAGATGTCTTGCCCTGTATGTAATGTACTTAAGTTGGCTTATTTTATCTGGCATACAAAAATTATTGAGCTCATATGACAAGCCATAATTGTACTGAATTTCATTGTTGTCAGTTGACAGCAACAGGGTTGTACTTAACCCATGCAAGGATTACAGACCGTCGGCAAGGGGTTATATCAATGCAAGCTTCATTGAGGTAGGAACTAATATCTCTTTCCTTTATCATACAAACATTCCTCTCTAGCATATATTAACATAGTAGTAAACTTCAACATTCTTTTGTTGACCTTTGAGATGGCTCTTCCAATTGTAGACTCCTCCAGCTGAAAGCATTTCTAAGTTCATTGCCACACAAGGTCCATTACCTCATACATTTGAGGACTTTTGGGAGATGATAATCCAAAATCATTGCCCTGTCATTCTTATGCTCACTCGGTTGATCGACAATTATAAGGTACTCAACTGTGTAGATTTCATGGTAATATTTGTAATTTCTGGAGTTGTATATATCATGTATTATTCATTGGTATCACTTCTCTGAGTTTGTATTGTAGTATGAAGAATAATATATGTATTGTGTGACATTGGGGAAATATGTGTGGGCATTTTTTGTTCTATCTTATTCAGAAGCTTTGAAGTGGATTGCTATTCATATGTTGCAATAGACATTCTGTGCAGAAGGCAAGGTACACGTGATATGCTTCTATGTGGTTTTCATTATCAACTTTAAGAAGTACCTGTAATTATTTATCACTTAAAAATTAATGTTTCAGTAATGTGTTTAGGAAAGGAGGAAGGGAGATCTTTTTAGGGTTTTAGTAGTGGAGAGTGGAGCCATACACTGAAAGTGATTAGCAAGGTGGAAAGGATTTTTTTTTTTTTGTTTTTGTGTGCATGTGCGTGTAGCCGACGTGTTTGACATTTGATGAAGAATTACAAAAGATCTTCTCAGTGGCTGGATGGGAAAAGTTCAAGCATAATTTGATTGATACAAAAGTGGTCTATGCTCCAAGAGATTTTTATCAGATTCTGTTAATGGAAGGCCATGAAGGTATGCTTGTCAGAAGGCTGATTGGGCATTTGAAGGTTGGAGATTTTAATAAATTCTGTTAGAGAGTGGCTATGAAGGTATTCCAGTCAGAGGGAGGGATATTGGAGCAGAATTGTGTTACTGAAGTATGGTCATGCATAGTGAATGGAATTGGACTTTTTATGGACATTCTTCTTATTAGTGCTGCTTTTGGAAAGGTTGGGATCTTTCACTTATATATGGCTATCTTATCGTGGTTACTGGTAGGGGAGTTAAGTTTTGGCAGCAAGTGTTGTGTGGATGGGGAATTTTGTGAAGTTTCTCTGTGTTGTTGAAATTGCAATTGATATAGAGGTGACCATTCAAATTAGGTGAGGAAGACTGCTAAAGATTTTGGGAGATTTTTATCAGGTGAGAAGTTTAATATTGGAAGTTGAATGAATTAATAGATATCCCTCATAAGCTTCATGGGTTAAGTCCTATCTGGGAGGGAGAGGATGGGAATGAGATCAAATTATAATTGGTCTCTGTATTTGAAAATTTGAGTCTTTTACTTGAAGTTGGATTTTTTTGTTTAGATGGTGGCATACAACAAAAATTCTTGCTATTTGCTGATGCCAAAAATTTCTAAATGGAATTTTCATGTATAAACAAGATGGAAGTAAGTTAACCATGTTCTTGTTCATTAGTCGGCTATGCTGCTTAATTTGTTGAGCGCATGGGGTTGGCTTTGCCTTTATCATTGCAAACATTTATTATTGGACATTGTTGGAACTTTTGTGTGGCAAGCCCTTCTTTGTATCCTCACTTGGTACCAACACCTGCTTAGTAGTATTGGAGGTATAATCAATACCTATGATTGTCTCATATATGCACTTTCTGCCATTGTCATTGCTCGAGAAGTCACAAGACCTTATAGAAATGCTCCAAACTATTGATTTCAATTCTGTCGTGTTGTACTTGCAATAGCTTCAACCTAATTATCTATTTTTTTGAAAAATTTCCTACCTTCTTTGGGCCTGAGATCTCGAGAGAAACCATTAAGTCTAGCACGCACCTTACTCATGAGTGCTCTCCAGGCACAAACCTGACACTGGCTTCCAAACATTAAATTTCTTAGAAGTATACAAAAATGCAACTCATCACAGAACTCTATCTTCCTCATCACAGTTGTCAACCTAGGATGTTTGACTTTTGGTAATCAAGTGCTTGGTTTTGCAGTATTGCTTAATCTCAGTTTGATTCTCATCTGAATAGTTTCTGCTTATTAAAAAAATTATATGTATATGTATGTATTGCGTACATATTCTCCCAAGTTCTGCTGTACAACATTTTGCTGCTGCTCAATGGAAAGTTATATGTAGAAACTGTAGAAACTAGAGATAACAAATCAGTCACTCTTTTCTCATGGTCCATTGGTAACTCCTTTCTTGTTAAATAGAGTTTGTATTTTTTTCTTCTTGAGAAGTCTATAGTTTAAAAAATAAAAGATATATTACTTGTAAAAAAGAAGAAGACGACATGTTAACCTATCTTGTAAAAAAAAACCTTCAGCTTGTCTTGTCTGCTGTTACCAGAAACTATGACTTTTTAAGCTGTTACCAATGAGGCCTATTTAACAGTACTCTTATTTTTGAAGCCTGAAATGCCATTTAATAAGCTCCAAAGCTTTTCTCTGTGTATGGTGCAACTGATTTGTCAATAGACTTCAAAGTTTCTTCAAATATCTTTAATTAATGGTGCTGAGTGTATCTTTATCTCATGCTTATATTCTTCTAGTTTTAAGTAAAACAGCTTGTATGATCAATTTTCCTGTGCTATTTATTTGTGCACAGTCACTATATGGAGAAATACATGTAATTTGTTTATGCTTTTCGTCTAATGTCAATTGGTCTTTAAAAGTCAAGAAATTTTTTTGCTCAGTCATTTTTAACTGTTTGCAGACAGTGAAGTGCGGAGACTATTTTCAAGCAGAGGATGGCCCTAGAGAATTTGGTAATATCTCTATTGTCACTAAATGGATAAAAACAACTGACACTGCATTAGTGTTGCGCCATTTGGAGGTGAAATACAAAGAGGTAAGTTAATATATTCAAAGTGATACACTCCGCAAATCCAAACCTAATTTATGGGAATTTTATTGCCAACTGGATTTGGAAGAAAGATTTGCTGATCAAAGAGTGGATAACGAATATGTTATTGCTTCAGGAAAAAAGAAAATCATAGCTGTTGTAATTACTTAAGCATATAAGGCTTGTCAAGACCTTTTCTATATGCAATTGTGGAGCTATGCAGAGAGAGTGTTCATGAAATGGGTGTACCATTGTTTTAATGAGTTACTTATCATGCAAATGCTCTATAAAATCATAAACTATACTTATAAAAAGTTGCATAATATAGAAAGATCAATTCATCAATATAATATATAAAGGAGAAGTCCAAACAAGAATATTTGCTGTACTTTAAACATAAGGAACAATGCAACAAACACGTTTCATAATTTTTGAACGGTAAAAGAGAATTTTTAGAAATATTCTGGCTCTGTTTGCTTCATGCGCGCTAGATCATAGATAATGACACCTCTCCTCCAAGCTGTGCAAAACAAGCACATGTAATTAAATTTCTTAGCTAACTCAATTATAGTGAAGTGGATGGCTATCTTCAGCCACACCTTAAAGAGAAGAAGAATACACATTGTCGGTCACTTTACATTGGGGGTGCTTGGAATGGGCAAAACGTGATCGTAGAAAAATGCAATAGTTGAATCCCATATGGAGCACGACCAGGGCTTAATATAATCATGTTTGGGACTAATTTGTGTTTCATTTTGTTGTCTTTGAAGATGAGAATGCATTTGGACAGATTTAATGACTTTCGGTGGGTTTTAGTAGTTGGGGTTTTATTGGTGATTTTGCAAGTTGCCAAACATGGGCTGTGACATTGCATTTGGGTTTTATCACACGTCAAATTATGCTTTCAGATCTTTTGTCTAGTTGTTATTGATGAATTGGGAAATATGGAGCCATTAGTTGTTGGGTTACTCGGTCTCTATTTTTACCATTTCCTTTTCTAATTTCAAAAAATGAACTTCCCATAGATTTTATATGTTTATTTTTTATTTGACATGGGACTCCCATGAAGGAGAATTTATGGTCCTTGAAACAATTCTATTCGATGCATTTGCTTTATCTCATTCCTATACATGCCCTTATTCACATCAATGTGTATCTCCCTGATATTTTCGTAAGAGACACTATAATGTGCTTTTGTTTTACTAAATTTATCTCTCTAGTCTCAACCTTTCAAGTGCCACAACAAGAGCTTTTACTTTTATATGATTTTGCAAGGATAATACTACATCAATTTCTCAGGACTTATGTCATGACTGAATCCTTGCTGAATCACTCTATTCTGATGTTGCCATGTCCCCATAAAATAATGCTGCACTAGCATCTTCTAAGCCTTTTAAACTCTGGAATACTTTTGAAAGCCTTCAGACCACCCCTCTATTTAACCTCAAAATCTAACTAGTCAAATTGAAACAAACACAACACTTCACGCTAGACATAGGCTTCCATTCTTCCCCATGAGATCACCATATCGATGTCGTCTAGTCTATAGATTTCCAGATGCTAATCCCTAAAATTCTTGCAGAACATTCAGAGAATAAGCAAAATGGTACATACCATCATCTTGTTAAAAAATTGCCAATACTTAATAGCTTATATTAAGGAAGCTTACAATAGTGCTTGGATATCATACAAACCAATGAGTTGAACCATTGGTTCAATTTACCCAGATTTCATTGGCAAATATGCAGGGCTCCCTGCTTTGTGAAGCTTGGGTTCCCCCTCTCCCCATCCCCCCAAAAAAGTGAAGTGGATTCTTTTTCCTTTTCCATTATGTGTAGGAAAATGAGACCCAAAATCCAGGTGACATTCTTCTGAGCTGAAGCCTTGAATTTTATACTTAAATGATAAAATCAATACATTCCTTAATTTCTTCATCAGGACAGATAACTTGATCTTCTATTTTCACTTCATTCTTAGTAAAGGTCTCCTGTTGTTTTTTTTTATTTGTATTTTTATTTTCTATCTTTTTGGAATGTTAGTTGTGCATATGTAAAGATGTAAAAGGGAAAAAATGTTCCTTACTGTTTATTTGTATATATATGTTGCAGTCAGAAGAGCCACCACTATCTGTTTTGCACATTCAATATCCTGAATGGCCTGACCATGGTGTTCCCAAGGACACTGTTGCTGTTCGTGGAATTCTAAAAAGAAGTTACCATATACCTCCCAGTCTAGGACCAATAGTGGTTCACTGCAGGTTATCTGATGTTTAATGCATATCTTCTCTGGTCTTAAATGAGCAAGTTATCCATATATTCCTGAAACATTCTCCTTGTTATGCAGTGCAGGTATTGGTAGAACTGGAACATATTGTGTAATTCACAATACAATCCAGAGAGTTTTAGTTGGGGATATGTCTGCTTTGGACCTTGTTAACACCATAACCATATTTAGGTTACAGAGAATTGGAATGGTTCAAACATTGGTATGTTCCATTCTTGCTTTATTTCAATTCTTGTTCTATCATTGACTTCAACTTCATAACTACAGTTTTACCAGCTTAAGAAAGTGGGGATTTCAGTAGCCCCCTTTTGACAATTTAAACAGAATGGAACTGATGTTCTAGTGTCAATTAGACTAACAATTTCAGGATAATATCCGTTATTAGATGTCAAAAGCGCTTACTTTGAAGGGCCAGTATATTTTGCTCTGTCTAGGCTGACAGGTCTTTTATCAAACCAGGAATGAAAAGCTAATGCCTCTTGATACTAGTCAAGTGTTTTTTTTATTCATGATTAATCAAGTGCTTTTGAATAGTGTCATTCTTTTAATGCCCATGAGTTCTAGGAAGTCGTCCTCAGTTTATCCTTGAATGTTCACTTGCTGTTTTGTAAGAGTTTAATTTTAAATTGTTCATATGAACCCTCATTGGAACCTGCAATGTTGAGACCACCTTTATTTTTACATAAAAAAAAGCTATTATGTGCATTGATTCAATGATAGAGAAAAGTTTCCCTACATTTTGATCTTTCATTCACCATTACTTGGGCTATTACAATGCAACATAGACCAACCAACCATTTTAATTGCTTACAAAAGTAATGCTTGGAATGGGCTACAAGCAAAGTAGGGGAGACCACACACTGTTTATTAAGCATTCAAGTTAAGGTATGGTTATTGCCCTTTTGGTGTATGTTGATGATATAATTGTGATTGGGGATTATAAAGTTGAACAAGAGTCTTTGAAGAAGTGTCTAGCCAAAGAAGTTGAGATCAAGATCCTTGGTAAGCTCAAATACTTCCTCAATATTGAGGTGTCCTATTCTAAGAAGGGCATCTTCATATCTTGAAGAAAAGTACATTTTGGATCTTCTCAATAGCAAGGTAGGAAGTACTCCAATTGATCCAAACTACAAGATAATTGGAAAGGGAGAGAGTAGTGTGATTGATAAAGGAAGATATTAGAGACTAGTGGGTAGACTTATATATCTATCCCATATAAGGTTGGACATAGCTTATGCCGTTGGAGTGGTAAGTCAATTCATGCATGATCATAGAGAAGAATATATGCATGCTGTCTTCAAAATCCTCCACTATCTTAAGGCATCTCTAGGGAAAGGTATCCTATTCAAGAAAGGTACCAAGTTGATTATTGAAGCCTATACCGATGCTTGTTGGGTCTCTCACGGATAGAAGGTCCATATCAGGTTATTGCACTTTTCTAGGAGGAAATTTAGTTACTTGGAGAAGTAAGAAATAGAGTGTGGTTACTCGATCTAGCGCGGAGGCTGAATTTAGAGCAATGACAAATGGGGTATGTGAACTTCAATGGCTTAAGATCATTGTTGAAGATCTCAAAGTTCAACAAGAAGGGACTATGAGATTTTGTTGTGACAAGAAATTAGCAATCAATATTGCTCACAATCCAGTTCAACATGATCGAACCAAACATATTGAAGTAGATCAACACTTCATAAAAGAAAAGCTTGATTGTGGATTGATTGATAGTCCTTACACTCCAACTAATGACCAGCTAGCTGATGTCTTAACCAAAGGACTACCAGTGTCAACATTTCAGGAAATCATCAGCAAGTTGGGAATGGATGATATCCACTCTCCAACTTGAGGGGGATTGTTAGAAATCTGGAAACCTTTCCTTATCGCTAGAGTTTCTTTTTTATTAAGATAAGATTATGCTTTCCTATTTGTATTGTTTTCCTTATTTGTCCTTCCTTTAGTGAGTTGACTAATCCCTGATTATTTGGGATTAGTTACCTAAATCGGGATCCACTCTTGTATTTAATCTCTAGTGTACAGTGTACAGAAATATACAAGAGAATATAGAGCAGTATTCTTTTCCACAGTTTCCTCACGTTTTGATTACAACTGGAGCACGTGGGTAGAGATACCTGTCAATTGAAAGAGAGTGCCTCAAGTGTCCTACAGAGCTATCAGACAGATTTTCTTTGATCGACATAAGAATGTGTCATAAGTGTTGTGATGAATGGAGAATAGAGCACAACCTAACAGAGGTCCCATCGGCAAATCCGAGGTGCCGCAGCTGTTATGGACATTTTGGGTGGAAAGGATTTTCAGTCCTTTGTGAGGAGGTGTTGTAAGCGTCTTTCAGTGAATGGGTCTAAGCATTGCCACCCTATAGCAATATTGCCTTATGCTCTGTGTGCATTACCTTTATTCAGTTTCAAGCTTAATCCTTGGAGGTGAGAGGTCTCTAAAGAATTCATATAATCTCAAGAGTGTATGGAAAACTGTAGTCTCACACGCCAAAGTTGGATTGAGAGGCATGCAACTTGGATAGAGGTGATAGTGAATACCTACCGTCACTAGAATTTTGGTACATGGTGTTAGATGATCTTATTATTTTGGGAGATTAGGGACTGCTGTAGGCAAGTCAAAAGAATATGCAAAAAGGACACAGAGCACCTTTGTTAGGTTTTTGTCCCGTGTATAACTGGAACATCAACTTTAGAAAGTTTATCATACTTTTGTTGAGTAAATAGTTGTATACCATTGGTAATCTAAAACATACAGAGAGGAAACATTCAGAATAAAAGTTTGTACATCTTGAGCATATAATGCATAGAACCAGCAGACCTAGACAAAGTAATGAACTTAAAAAAACTTTCAGAAGTTAAAAGTAGTCTCTGTCTATTCTCTTTATGCAATTACTTTTCAGATGCTAGGACCATCTGGTCCATTAATTGCTTCAAACTTACATAATTTTTCTTCCTAGATTAATTGGCAATAGTTTTAGCAGTTCACAACAACACTCACAAGCCTTGATCTCTCCAACTGGGGTCAGCTACATAAATTTTAAATCTTAAACCATCTCTATATGATCATGTATAGACATAGTTAGCCCAGTATTAAGTGAAATACCCTTAAACATGACATAGGATATAATGATATTCCAGAGGATATGAGCCATATATATAGAGATGGTTGGAGGGCTAGAATGCATTTGGTGGACCCCACATCATTGGATTAAGATTCATGATTGTTATTATTGTATGGTCATGTTAAATTGTGAATTAACATGAGTACAGAGTTAAGCCAGTATTAAGTGCCATCCCTCACCTTAGGAGGCCGCTTTGGGGCTGCAATATATACAAAAGAAAAGAACTGATGAAAGTAATTCAGTACTATTTAAACAATTGAAAACAGTTATTTTAAAACTCTTTTCTTTTAGAAAACTTTACAACTGTAAGATTAAAGGAAAAAATTAAAAGAAGGTCCACAGGGGAATGTATTGTCAAGGAGAGAATTTTTAGGCACTTATTCAACCATTTATACTAGCAAAAATTGTCCTTCCTGATTGCTTGACAATATCCAATCAATCATTGTTCAGAATGCACTTAGTGTTGTGTGCTGGAGCAAACTGTTTTTTTCATGTAGAATTGAAGGATAAATATAAGCTGCAATAAGGAGATACTGATGCCATTCATATACTACCCTGTTATTTAATTTTATTCTTTATTCCTCTGTTGACTTTGCTTGCCACTTGCTGTTCTTTAGGAGCAATACCTTTTCTGCTACGATGCAATTGTTGATGAACTTGAAGACCTCATTTCAGAGTCCAACAAACAAAGTGGCGAATAAAATCTCCAATTCAATTGTGGTGGTAGTAGTACAGGTTCCTCCAACACATGCTCTATAACCCTATGTGGACTGCTTATTTTGGTCCTTGATTTTAAGTTTTGCTCTGTTGCTCTCTAGGATGCCTCGCTAATTGTTGCAGCTACATTGGTGCCCAGTGTTGGTTAGTCTAACTGCAACCGGAAACAGAGTACCACATGTTTTATCAGAAATTGAGAGCAAGCCTTTATAGCTCTCGTCAGGTTTGACTGCCACTATTCAGCATCAAAAGTTGATGTGCCATTGTCCAAATATGCATGTTTTCTTTCTATTAACTAGCAACCACACGTTGGGAGCAGATCTGAAATTGCATTACCAACATGTAATAATTTTCCGCAAACTCTGAAAGAGCTGGACAAAATCATAGACCTTAGGCACAGTGACAATGATGCCATTTTCTGTCTGTTACTTTTGGACGATCGTGTTTAGTTCCTAAAATTGAACGAGATCATTATTGTATGAGGCTTTCATAGCTCCCGGAACGTGATCATTAAAAAGGGCTTACGAATGATTTTTTGGGTGCTACATTTTCATCTTGGTCACTCGCATCATTAATGGCTAATCGTAAATAGTCCCTTCTCCAAGTTGAAGACTTGTGGTAGTAGTTATTGGAGCCGCGATGTTTGTAATAGGCCAACTCCATCTTTAATGTTTTTGCTTGGTATTTAGCCAGAGAGACATTAGAAGTTACATACTCGTAATGGCACATTATTTGCAATAAGTACTTTGAACTTCGATGTGATCTATACTTGGAATCCCTTAATCTTCACGGAAAACAGACTTGAAATTAAAACTTTAAGGTATTATTGGAACTGTCTGTAACTGGAGATCTCTAATGCTCGGATACGTCTAAAAGGTTCCATTTTGGTATTTTCAAAACATTTTTTAGCCTGAAATGTTAAGAAATACTATATAAAAAAAAAAAAATTGAGCCATCTTCATAATTTTAAAAATATTTTAGCCATCATTTTAGAATATTAAAAACACATTCCTTGTCCTAGTGACCATGTTAGAGGTGAAATTGAAAATTTGTAACCCTAATTTGTTCTTACTTTATTTCGCAAAAAGCTAAAAGTTATTTCTTGGTCATTTTTCTATCTTCTCGATTATGTTTAGCATTTTGTCTTTTTGTTTGTTGCCGTCATCCTTTAATCTTTTCAATGTCATCATTGTTGCTTCCTTGGGAAATGGTCAAGGAGGGAGGGTGTATTGGATAAAAAAAAAATTATTTATTTATTTATATGATTATTTAAAATCAATTTTATCTTATACTGAATTTATATTATGCCAAACAATATCACAAATAAGAAGACAATAAAGAATGAGTAAAGAACATAAAGAGATATAGTGGTTCAGTGTATCGAAAATATCTAATCCATTCTTCCAAGATCTCAATCATTTTTAGGGTTTCACTAATCAATTAACACTAAGGTTTTTCCTTAACTTACCTTAGAAATTATACACACAAACACCTAAATTTTCACTAGATCTAGGAAACCAAAACAATTCATATAATAGTTTAATGATTACAAATATTGTCCTCACAAAGACACAAGTAAATCGTAGAATCAGAATATTTCAAGGTAATGATAAAATAAACTGATTATATCCTTAGTTGATGGAGATGAAAATTGGTCTCTTTTCAGCACTTCAAACTCGAATTGTCTTGGGCTCGTTGTTGATAAAAAAAAAAAAAAAAAATGCACGCAAGCCTTGCAGATCTTGAATGAAACAGTAAGGATTTTGAACTCTTTTTGATGACTCTTTGAATATTCAAAATGTAGTTAGTGTGGCTTCAATCCATGCTAAAAACATTTATATATTTTTTAGGGCAACTTGCTTTCCTTATAAATTTTTCTGCCCTTTAAATTTGAATAGTCGACTAATAAGAATCTTTAATCGATTATTGATGAATCTTTAATTGACTAAAATAAATCAATAGTTAATTTATCTGAATCTTTAGTCAACTAATGCTGCAAGAGAGGGAATACTTATGCAGAGATGTTCTCTCCTTAGTCGACTAATATTATATTGAATAGTCGACTAATGAATCAAAAATATTGAAAATAAGTTTTCTCCATTAAATCATATTTGCAAAGAAATTTGAATAAATAACTATACTTTACTTGAAATAAGACCATAAAAAAATAAAGTTGAGGGTTAACCATTTGTACATGTTACAAAATTGATCTTTTTATTAATTATTAACTTTTAAGATAAATTAAATATAACAAGTTAGCTCAACAATCATAATTTTGTCGTTTCTCTACTGTTATTCTTTTGTCTTCTCAATATCGTCGTGATTTTATCATTCTATCTATCTTTAACATGCAACTCCAATTTTGAGCTCTTTGACCAGAGAGTAGCGGCTAGCAACCATCAATTTTTTATTTGTATGTATGTATACTCTTATTCTCAAGTGTTTCTCAAATAGATTGTAAATGTATTATATATATATATATATTTTGTGAATGTATATATATAGTTATGACCGAGAATGTATATATATGTGTAAGTGTGATTTTATGAATATATGCACATATATATATAAAGAGAATGATGATGAAGTGAATAAATTTTCATAAATTGTATTATGTTTGATTATTTTTAAAAAATTTATTATTTACTTTTAATTATTAAATCATGATTCATAAATAATAAAATTTGTGTTTATGTTCACTAAGAGAGTATTTATATTTATCTTTAATTGAATAGTTATCTTTTATAATTTTTTATTATAAAAATTTATACTTATAAAAAGACCCTTTCTTTTATTTATGCATTTTTTATGCTTTTGTTTCTATTTTTTTAAAAAATATTATCTCTTTATTTTTATTTTATATTCTATCCGTTTGTTTTTGTGCACCCTACTTAAAAGACTTCAATTGCACGTGTTAACGGTGAAACTGGGTGCATACGGCATACCGGCAGCTTGCCATTGTTCAGAGAGCAAGGGACCCCATGGATGCTTCAAATACAACGAGGGACAAGCTCTCAAGGCTGCAAAGGAGCTAATTATTTTGCTGGCCTTTTATTGACATGTTCATTATGGATAAACACCATCTGGACTGGATCGTTACCTTAATGAATAGGGATCGTATTGGATCCAAAGCGAGTCTGATCCAAATTTGAACAGTTACCAGGCCTTACTTCAGGCAATTCCACGTTCTTCTAAAATACAACCACTACGTTAACCAATCACAATTTTCCGTCCAACTTAACAAAATAAGAAAGAAATACACGAATTGACTTATACCCAAAAATTATGTCAATCATCCATGGCAAAGGCATCAGCAACAGCTTTGATCCTACTAGGTGGGGTCGGGATCCATGACAGATGCTTAGAACAGAAGGTTACAATAGACTGAATGAACAACTCACATGACATACGTTTAAAACTTTTACTGTACTCTCATTTGGTTGCCTGTGCAATCATATTGCTAATTGAACTGGCCTGTTCTTTAGCAGCTTCCACTAAAGAATCCTGCCAACAGAACATAAGCCAATAAACTCTTCTTCGAGATGCATGCATCGTGAGTATAAAATAAAGAATTGAGGCTACAGAATCTCATGGTCAAATACCTGTGCGGCTATCAGACGTGCAACTGTTTTCTTGCTAGACTCCTGAAGTTCACCAGCAATTAAGAGCTCATCCAAGATGTAATAAGCCTGACAAGTTTTCTATTAGGAATTTCTCAAATTTTACGGGAGGGGGTTTATGCAAACAATATACAAGCCATAAACCACTAACACCAAGAATTGTGTGATCAACACGCCAATCATCAAACGTTTCCACAACTCGAGAGCAATCAAGTAACATCATGGCCAGACAAGTAATGGTAAACTACGCTATCAAAATTAGCATGTACACTCCAAATGGTAACTTTACCCTAAAAGGTTTCATTTCCTCCAAATAATTACATCTGACCTGCCAACAGAGGCACGGGTTGAATAAAGAAAATCAAAAAGGACAAAATGAGATGAGCAGCAACTTATTTCTACCATTCCGATACAAGAAAGTTGTAACATCCATTTTCACATGGGGCATGATGTTCAACAATAATAATTGCTTGTGACCATAGTTCTGAAAGGCGTGAGCCGCAAAGGGTCCTGAAGTTTGAGGCGCGAGACGCACAACGCGAGGCGCGCCTTTGCGAAGCGAGGTGCACTTTTTAGAAAAAAACTCAAAATCTTGTAAAATCATAAAAAATTATCAAATTATCAATAATAACACATGCATATCATTAATGATTCATTATCTTCAAATTCTAAACTAACATCATCAAAGTTGATTCATTCATCATCATACAAATTCTAAACTATAAACATCATCAAAGTTCAAACTTAAAGTCTCAAACTCAAACAAGTATCAATCATCATGGAAAGTTCTAAATAAACATATAAACACTACAAGTTCACAATCAAGAAAATGTTTTCATTTTGAAAAATGGTATTTTTCTAAATTTGGAAGATTAGCATATTATAAGGAGACATATAAGAAAATGTTTTCATTTTGAAAAACTATCTCCCGATATTTTGATAGCTAATATTCATTGTTGTTAAAATGATTTTTAATGAATTTTTCAAGAAATAGTAGGTATGTATTTTGGGGGTGGTAAAATCGCTAAATCCTGAGTTTGCACTAAAACCAAAATTCTATTTTCTTATTGTTATGGATTTTGATTTTTTAGATATTTTTATTGAATCCAAATAGGGGGTACTTTCTTATTTACATTTATGTATTAAAGTAAATGGAAGGTAAAATATAAATAAAAGAAAATGTGGACATTTACTTAAACTAAAGAAATGTAAATAAGTTGTATGTTGTAATGTATATATGCTGGAACCAAGAAGAGGGGAGGAATTGGGCTGCCCAAGTTTTAAATTAAAAGCAGTTTCATGAGGCGCGCCTCTCACCTCTGCGCCTCACAGTGCAAGGCGCGAGCCTCATTGAAATCGCCTCCCCTCGGCCCAGGCGAGGAGCAGAACTGGCGCCTTAAGGTGCCTAGGCGCGCCTTTAACAACTATGCTTGTGACAATCTCTCTCTCTCTCAATTGCACCTCCCCCCCCCCCCCCTTTTGCGGGGCACAACAAACAACTGAAGAAGGTTTATTTGCAAAGCATTTCCTTTTTCTGGATAACAAACAATTAACTTAATCAATTGTTTTACTACTCAGACTAAGAAGATGCTAAAAGATTCTCAGCTTTAA
Organism: Diospyros kaki; assembly: GCA_036245055.1. Lineage (NCBI taxonomy): Eukaryota > Viridiplantae > Streptophyta > Magnoliopsida > Ericales > Ebenaceae > Diospyros > Diospyros kaki. The sequence continues at coordinate 8,602,530 of BSEG01000016.1, read as the reverse complement.
GCAATGCAGTGTTTTATTCCCATATTCCCTGCAACACAGAAGTCTAGAAAACAGATGTTGTGATCAATTAAATGAATCCTTGCACACCAACCATTAAGTCCCACCCACTGTATTATCCAGTTGGAGCTACAAGCAGAATGGAATAAATTTTCTTTTGTTAAACAATGGCCTTCCACAAAAACTGAAGAAAAAGATCAAGAATTCAACCATGAAGCAGGCATAAGGAAAGTACCTTATGGAAATTGAAGATCAGATCCAGCTCACACACCTGATGAAGAAGAAAAGAAGAAATAGTACCACAGAAATTAATTTATGATACTTGAGAAAAGATTTCCATAACTACTAACTGGTTAATTTACCAAGGAAAACAGGCTTACACTTCCAAAATAGCGGTCAAGAATTTCAACATAATGGTGGATGATTTCAAGGACCTCCAATTCATTGTCATCCTGATCAATGCACATGCAAAAATACAGGCTAGCATATCTGCACATTACATTACCAAATTAACCTGTCTTTATGGAAGTTGAGAGAAAGATTGTCATAACTACTAACTAAAACTTTTAGAAAGACCAACAGTCCCTTTACTCATAGAATCATGGTTGCAAAGCATGAATTTAAGATTGGATGGAAAACCTAAAGATACCTTCTATAAACAACTTTGAAACCCCTCCACTCCACAAAGTTGCAGAGCTTTACGCCTCGTGAGAGAATTAAGCCACTAAGCTCTCTAATGACCTGTGCAAGTTGTACATCCATTACTATATAATTTCAATGAAACATTACTTGAGAAAGCTATAAAATTTATTGTATGGTATATTGCAGATAGAACAGTTCAAATTGAGGATGTTACCTAGAATCAAGGCATGATAGTTAAAGTTAAAATAGAGTAGTGCATCCAGTATTTTATGCAAACTTAAAATCCATATTAAGGCTAAAAGGTAAGTTCTGTTGGTTGACTATAAGATCATCTTTGTTGTATAGCTAGAAATGTTGTTAGTTAAGTACCAATATGTGCAAAATATTTGTTTTAAGAAAAATAGAGATGTAACGTTGGATGTATGACTACACAAAACAAGACAAACTTAAAAATGAGATTATTCATGATAAGGTTGGAGTGGAGTTTATTGAAGATGTGATGTAGAAGACACAATTAAGATGGTATGGAAACATGAGAAGAAAATCAATAGAAACACATGTGAGAATAGTGGGTGGAATGAAATATGTTCGTAAAAGTAGTGGAAGACTAAAGAAAGCTTGGCAATAACGAATACAACTAATTGAAGAGCTAGAATTCATATAGTTGATTCTATTTAGTGGAAGTAAGGTGATAATGATGCATATCGCCAATGAGAACTCTCGAGTTCTCCAGCTTGCTTCTGGATAAATCTTGACACAGAAACAATATGATCATTACAACAATAATCACAAGCCTTAATCTCACTAGGTGGGGTCCAGAAGCAATGATGCAAGCCTTAATCTCATTGACAATGATGCATGTTGACAATGACAACTCTTGAGTTCTAAATAATGGCCAGCTTGCTCCTGGACAAATCTTGAAACAGAAACAATATGATAGAGACAACAATAATCAGCAGCCCTATAGTCTTACTAGGCGGGGTTGACTACATGAATTCTAAGTATCCAACCATCTCTATCTATGGTCACAGACAATCATAAATGCAATTTCCAATAGTTGTTATATTCTGCAAATATCTAAAGAGAAAAACTTAATTTCTCAAAATTTAATTGGCAATGATCGTCACCTCCAGGAATCAGAGGTATAACCTTTCAGGTATCAAAGAGTTGCAAAACTTAATTACCTTAGTTCGTTCTTTCTGGGAGTAAGGTGAATACCACTTTGTCAACCTCACCTTTCCTTGTCGGCTAATAAGCAGCACAAAGTGAATCTGAAATACATGTAGAGCACATGCCACTAAACATTATATCATTTTCAAGGGCAAAAGATACAAAAGTTATCTTATGACTTTAGCAAATGCATAGTTCTATTAGAAAGCTACAGAACCTATAATCTCATTCATGAGATAATTTTATTTCCAACAAGTAAAAACAACTGTTCAGATAGAAACAACAGGCAGAATTAGTTTTGCATCAGGGAAAATAACATCAATGAGAATTAAGCTACCTTATACTATTCAACCAAACTATCTCAACTGCCTCACTTCTTCAAATAAATATGCAGAGCGATTTATAATCAGTGAAGAATAGCTGACTCCATTCCATTAAGGAATAAATACTTGAAAAGTGACATTTGTAAGTTCATAGAAAGTAGGCTGACACTTCTACTTGCGGAAGAGGCAGCTATTACAATTTTGGTTAACATTAACAAACACAAGTTCATCTCTTATAAGAATACAGCATTTAGAAATGTAAATCCACTATGACAGTCTATCACAATCAAACGTATAAATTTCACTAGCACATTCCACTCACAATCCTTCCCAAATGATGAATGAAACCTTTATCAGTAACAGTTAAAGGAAAAGAAAAAACCAGAAAACCTATCTAAGCCATAGTTTCTCTTTCATACATGAAGACTAAATGGACACTACACTTCATTATCATTAATTTAGTAGAACAGATCAGATTGAGTTAGTCAATAGGTGTGCAATCAAAAGACAAAATCACTTGCTTCCATTCTGTCCCAGCCCTTCCTATGCAGCCGTATGAATCATACTCAACTACTTCACAGATCAACAAAGAATGTTGAAGTTGTATGATCCAAAAGAAAATTAAGAAACCATACAACATAAGCACTAACAAAGCTGTTATTCCTCTCCTCATGGTCCTTTTGAGATTGTTATAGGTGGCATAAGTTCTACATAATCCCAAAATAACCTCAATCGCTACCTACGCCCTCTCCATTTTTCCAAATATAGAGATGGGGAAAAGGAGCCGGGCAATCATTTGCAGTAGAATATCGGCAGGAATGGCATTAAGCTTTCGTTGTTAGCGTTGACAAGAGCCGAATGCATATTCAAACGATTAAAGATTGCAGAAAATTCAGAGTTTATAGTGATAAAACTCAGAAATGCAGAAAACAGGCAAAAGGAGTGCGTGGATTCGTAGCAAACAACGAGAAACCACCACTTTAAAATGAATTCCAACAAAAAAAGAAACCCAGAAATAAGAAACGAAGATCCGCTCAACAAGCGAAATCGAAATAAACAGTTAAGTTTCAGGTCCAACAATCAGAAAAAAAAAAAAGAACCGGATCGCATAACTGAAAATTCCTTGCGCAATTCAAAGGAGCTAGAATCTCAGGAAAAGAAACACATAAATATATATACATACATGCCAAGAAAACAAGGAAAATAAATCAATAAAGAAACGTCAAGAAGATCCGATGAAAATTTCTTTGAATTTTACCATGGTTGAAGATTCGTAGCAGAGATCAGAAGAGTTGGAAGCGTGCCCGAACACCGTTCTCTATCGATTGCTCTTGTCCGATCGACCTCCCTCTCCCTCTCTCGGCTCCTCCAAATAGGCGAGGCAAACAGGACGGGTTAGAACTTGGAACAGACTAACCCGAGATTATAATAGGGTCGGTTTTTATCTGTCTCGCTAGCGAATGCAGCAGTGGTCCGGAATAGCCACGGGCTGAAACTCCAGCATCAGGTGTAGGCGGTAGGCCTGGGCCTGGGCCTGGGCCTTGGCCCAAATAAGCCCCTCTCTCTCTTTTTTATTTTATTTTTTAAATATTACTATTTAAATATTTATTTTGTTAAATAAATTAAGGGCGGTTAGAGGTGAGAAAGGAGGATCGGTCCCTCATCGCTAGAGATTCTGCTGCTTAATCAAATCATGAATGGAGGTACAGTTTTGGTGAATTATCTGTTAATTATAAATAATAAATAATAAATTAATTTTAACATTAATTAACTTTATAATTTATATTAATGTGTCTGGTTAATTTTGTTGACAAAATTTGATAAAAATAAAAAAATATATCTTACAATTGTAATCACTTAAAATTAAGGAATTCATTTGTTATTAAAAATTTATTATTATGAATGCAAAACTCGTAAATCTTATTTTTTTGAATATCGATTAAAAAAATTATTAAACTGGAGTAACAATTCAGGAATTTCGTCTATCAAATAAATAAATAATGCAGCTAAAATACTGAATAATAATATTGGTAACGTAGCAAATTGTGGACCGTCACTGCTGACGACATGGGCTGGGCACTAGTGGCTAGGCGGCTCGGGTTGGCTGGTCCAGAAGGACGGGAACCGCCAAGCCAATACAACAACAGCGATGGTCCGTACCAATCAAGCAAGTTTGGTCAAAGTGTGGGCCACCGCGCCAGAATGTTTGGTTCACGTTCAATCGATCGTTATATTTATATTTATTTATTTATACCCTCACTTTAGCACGTGTTTGCAATTTTAACTAGGACTAGAGTATATGTATTTATTGCGGATATTATTATCTGCACAGTTAAAAGAATTTGTGTGTTCATTTAATAAGTAATTTGCAAATTATTGAAGCTCCAAATGCAAACAAATAATTATATAGGTACAATCTTTTTTAATATTTTATAAATTTATAAACTTTAATTTAATAAACTTAATTATACATTCATTCCGTGCATAATTGATTGATTGCACATCAGATTCATAGGAAAAAGAAATTCTCTCTCTCTCTCTCTCTCTCTCTCTCTATATATATATTTATATACATTTTATTTTGCCAACTTCGGGCTCTGTTTGTTTTTTAATGAGGAGTTCCGATGCGCGCGCACTCTCCCGGTAGGCCACGAGCCACCACTGGTCCCGTTGCTAGAGTTCTCGCCACAGCCCTGTATAAGCAGTCCAAAATCATAGTCCACTTCAGTCCTCTCTCAGTCTCTGCTTTGGACTTGGCCTTTTCTTCTCTTTCTTCTGTTTATGGATGAATATATACATAGATAGAGAGAGAGAGAGAGAATAGAGAGAGCAATACCTTAGAATCGACGGAGAGATGGATGGTGGCGGCCTGAGCAAGGAAAACGGACAGCACCCTTTGCAGCCTCGGCCTTGGAAGATTGTGGCGGTGGCTGCCATAGGCGCCGGCGTTCAGTTCGGCTGGGCGCTGCAGTTCTCTCTCCTCACTCCATACGTCCAGCTTCTCGGAATTTCCCACAAATGGTCGTCCTTCATTTGGCTCTGCGGTCCCATCTCCGGCTTGGTCGTCCAGCCACTCGCCGGCTACTACAGCGACCGCTGCACCTCCCGGTTCGGCCGCCGCCGCCCCTTCATAGCAGCGGCTGCGGCGCTAGTCACTTTTGGAGCAATCCTCATTGGCTTCGCGGCCGACATCGGGAGGCTCGCCGGCGACCAACTCGGCCACACCACCAAGCCCCGGGCAATTGCCATCTTCATCGTCGGGTTCTGGGTACTCGATGTTGCCAACAACATGCTGATGGCGCCCTGCAGAGCCTTCCTTGCAGACCTCTCGGCCGAGGACCAGCGTAAAACTCGTAACGCGAACGCAGCCTACTCGTTCTTCTGCTCCGCCGGCAACGTCCTCGGCTGCGCCGCCGGGTCGTTCTCCCACCTCCACAACCTCTTCCCTTTCGCTTCCACCAAAGCCTGCGATGTCTACTGCGCCAATTTGAAAAGCTGTTTCTTGATATCCGTTACGCTGTTGCTCACTCTAACTACACTTGCTCTTACCACCGTACGTGAAGAAGGAATAGAAGGAATTGAGAAGAATGGCAAAACGGCGGCGTTCTTCGAGGAATTATTCAGTGCTTTGAAGGAGTTTCCGAGATCGATGTGGATTCTGTTGCTGGTGGCTTCTCTGAATTCGTTGGGCTGGTTCTCTTTCCTGCTCTACGACACAGATTGGATGGGGCGGGAGGTGTACGGCGGGGCGGTCGGCGGAAAGCTATACGACTCGGGCGTGCACGCCGGGTCACTTGGGCTGATGCTGAACTCGGCGGTGGCGGGGGCCACGGCGATGGCGGTGGTGCTGGTGGCGCGAGGCGTCAGGGGAGGGAACCGCCTGTGGGGGTGCTCCAACATTTTGCTCGCTGTTTGCATGGCAGGGACGGTGTGGATCACCAAGGTTGCTCAGTCATATCGGCGGCATGCGGCGGCGAGCGGCGGCGGGGGGACTCCTTCCCCTCCTGCCCCGGGCGTCAAGGCGGCGGCGCTCACCCTTTTCGCCGTGCTGGGCATTCCTCAAGCGGTGAGCTTATTAATTAATCTCTTGATTTCTTTTCCGTGTTCTTGTCAAATACCGGATCACTGAACACCCAATGATGCTTTAATTTGCATTTGTAGGTGAATTCCACCATTCCGTTTGCGCTCGCATCAATCTATTCGTGCACGTTCGGCGGCGGACAAGGTAACAAAACTTCGCACTGCAAATTTATTACTAAAATCAAACATTAGTTAACTTTAATCTGTCTCAGGTCTGTCTATCGGTGTCCTCAACATATCTCTAGTTATACCACAGGTAATTAATGAGGATATATTCATTACTAATTAACATATATATATAAATATGTTTGAATTAATTCATAGCTAGATCCAATTATTTAATCTAATCAGAGATCAGTTTGAATGATTTTAGTTGCTGCTGTCGTTAACGAGTGGGCCGTGGGACGAGGTGTTTGGAGGCGGCAACTTACCGTCATTTGTGGTGGGAGCCATGGCAGCCGCCACGAGCGGCGTCTTGGCGCTTACGTTGCTCCCGTCGCCGCCACGCCCTGCCGGAGGATCACCAGCTGCTGGCTTGAAGATCCCTGTTGCTGCTTCACACTGATATTTTATTGTTTAGGAGTTAATTAGGACGCTCGGTATTAATTATGCTTGATGTTGCTACCAAATTCTACTGCTTGTATTAAACCTGGGGCATTTATGTGCTGCTACTATATAGCACATTTCATGTTGTGCATTTTATTTTTTATTAATAAAATTACAAAACTAAAATGTTGTTCATTACCTATTAAAAATTTAAGAAGTGCAAAGAAAAACTATATAAACTATATATACACAAAACTCGTTAATTTCCTTATTGATTATGGATTAATTCAATTTTAAGTAGTTAAAATTAGATTAAGTACTATTCACGTGTGTGTTAGGATTGAAATTTTTATTTTTTTTTTCTTAGAAGAACAAATAACTAATCAAATTGCATCATACGGATAGAAAAACTGTTCAATTCAAATGATAGATTTTTTTTAAACACTTCAACTCACTATTATATTTATATTCTTCATTATAACGATATATTTATAGTTCAGTATATGCAAATATAATAATATCTTACATTCCTACTATATTAATATTCATGTGGAGTTAGAAAATTGAGTGATTTTCCCTTTTAATGAGAAAGTATAATAATATTCCATATTTGTATATAATGGAAACCCCAAATAAAAACACAATCAAATAATAATGGAAAGAAATAAATTATGATTAAGACAATGATATGCAATAAAATAGGAAAATATGTAAAAAAAAGAATTCTTTATACAAGTGAGATGAATAGATATATGCATTCAATTCAATTATAATTAAATGAGTATTATTCACCAAATTAATGTATTAAGCTCACTGTTACAACATTATTTTGTTAATATACATATATAGGTTATGATATTAAAAATGTTGTAAAAATATATGTGTGTGAATAAAAGATGAAATTATGAATTGATCAGTAGTTGAAATGAAAACGGATGTTTGGAAGGGAAAGGATGGATGGATGGATGGAGGCGAGGAGGAGCAACTCTTATTGCGAGTCAATAGCTTGGATACAACACAACTGTCGGAACAGTTGGCAACTGAGGAATAAGAGGGAAAAGGCAAGTGCGATCCAGCAATCTCTACCTCGTCTCTTTCCGCCTTTCGCTCTGCGCCCACCAGCGGTCGCCGCCCCGTTCTCCTCCCCTGCTTTCAGCCCTCTCGCTCCTCTTATAAATTGTTCTTCCCCGCCTCATTCCCATGGCATCCCAAACACAAAAAAAAATAAATATTTCAGGCCTTCAATCCCCAATAAGAAGTGTACAGATCTCTCTGCTTCCCCTGTCTCCCCCATCCCCGGCAGGCCTCATCATTCATTAATAATGAAGCTTCCACTACCTACTCTATGAAACTTGGCCTCGCCCAGAAAATAAAAATAAACGGCCGCGGCCACTGGTGAATTGAGACAAGGGATAGATAGAGACAAAGACAAAGAGAAAAGAGAAAAGACAGAAAGTTTCTTTTAAATTTCAATCATGGAGCACGGAACGATCATCACCTCCTCTAACCACGACCCGAGTTCGCCATCCAGTCCCATCGGGAAGCTCATCCTCGTGGCTTCCATCGCCGCCGGCGTCCAATTCGGCTGGGCTCTGCAGCTCTCTCTGTTGACGCCCTATGTACAGCTTCTTGGTGTTCCCCATACCTGGTCCAGCTTCATCTGGCTCTGCGGCCCGCTCTCCGGCTTGCTCGTCCAGCCCACCGTTGGGTATTTCAGTGATCGGTGCACCTCCCGGTACGGCCGCCGCCGCCCCTTCATCATCTCCGGGGCCATCCTCGTGGCCTTCTCCGTCTTCCTCATCGGTTTCGCGGCCGATCTGGGGCGAGCGTTTGGCGACTCGCCGAAGAAGAAGACCAAGCCGATGGCCGTCATCTTTTTCGTGATCGGATTCTGGATTCTGGACGTCGCCAACAACACCCTCCAGGGCCCGTGCCGGGCGTTCCTGGCCGATCTATCGGGCAACAGCCACGCCAAGATGAGCGCTTCCAACGCCTTCTTCTCCTTCTTCATGGCCGTTGGAAACGTCCTGGGCTACGCCGCCGGATCCTATTCCCGGCTCTACAAAGTCTTCCCGTTCACGAAAACCGAAGCCTGCGACATCTACTGCGCTAACCTGAAAACCTGCTTCATCTTCTCCATCATTCTCCTCTCCGTCGTCGTGGCCTTGGCTTGCAGCATAGTTCCTGAAACGCCATACTCCAGGGAACAAAGCGAGGAAGATAACGATTCCACGCCCTTCTTCAGCCAGCTTCTGACTGCCCTGAAAGGCCTGTCCAAGCCCATGTGGATCCTTTTCATGGTGACCGCCTTGAACTGGATCGGCTGGTTCCCCTTCGTCTTGTTCGACACCGACTGGGTCGGCCGTGAAATCTACGGCGGAACAACGGACGGTACAGCGCAGCAGAGGGTCCTGTACGACAAAGGTGTCAGCTACGGAACTCTGGGCCTCATGATCTACGCAGTGACGCTGGGGGTCACATCCTTGGCCATTGAGCCCATGGCCAAACTTTTCGGCCATGTCAAGCGAGTCTGGGGCTTGGGCAACGTGATCTTGGCAGTGTGCTTGGCATTGACGTTGGTGGTGAGCCACAAGGCCGCTGATGCCCGGAAAGACGGCCTGAAACCACCGCCCTCCGGCGTCAAGTCCAGCACCCTAGCCATCTTCGGAGTGTTGGGCTTCCCGCAAGCGGTATAATTCATCATTTAAGATGATACAAAACAATATCCATATATTGTTTTAAAAGCAAATCTCTTAGTGTTTCTTAATATATCCCTGATGGTCATATAATTAATTATATATATTTTGATTTTGTGCAGGTGACTTTTAGCATTCCGTTTGCGCTTGCTTCCATATACTCCAACACCTCGGGCGCCGGCCAAGGGCTCTCTCTGGGTCTTTTGAATCTCGCCATTGTGATTCCACAGGTAAATTAAAGAATCCAAAAATGAATCCTCCTCGTCAATTTCTTCGAAAAACACTACTTGGATGTGTTTGTTAATATGATGATGATGTTGGAATTAATGAATGATCATCAGATGTTCGTCTCCGTGATAATTGGACCGTTGGATCACGCTTTCGGAGGTGGCAACTTGCCTGGCTTCGTACTGGGAGCCGTTGCGTCTGCGCTGAGCGGTATCTGTGCATTCGTACTACTGCCTTCAGCGGCGGGGCCACCGAAGAACTGAAGATCCAAGATTACTGAAGATCCAAGATTATTAACTAACGGCACGTGATAAAAAGATTTTAAAAACATTTTTTTCTTTGTTTTTTTCGCTTTTCTTTTCGCGTGCTCTCTGCCGGATGTACTAGCAAACTCAATGCGTTCGTTCGTTGGTTTCTTTACATTCATCTCAGAATAAATGAATCTTCTTGTTCCTCCTGTAGGAATAAATGAATTTCAGTAATAAAAACATTTTCTTCTGCTTCCTTTTGGTTAATTCCCTTCTGTGTTAATTTTCTCATGCTACTCGTATCATCCAAAGAAAACGACTCCGCTGCAATCGGAGTCATAAAATAAAATAAAATAAAAATTACCCAAAATTTAAGATTGTTAATATGGTAACATCATGATCATCATCCCATAAATATATATATATATATATATATATATACATTATCTACCTTTTCATTTTGGTAGACCAAGAGTATGTCCCCAAAATGATACGATGAGCAGCAAAATTTACAACGTCAGCAGCTACAGCTAGCAATTATATATTAAGAGAGCTAGCTAAATGGACCCCGATCCCAATATTCATGTGCCCTCTGTGTTGCCAAGGGATACACAATCAAATGTGCATCTATTTTTATAATGTCACCTTGCCTCGGCTTCATTATTATCATTTGTAACAAACGGCGTGATATTTATAGTATTAATTGAGTTTTAGAAATATTTATACTGACAGTATAAATTAATGTAACGTGGTAGAGTATTATTTTTCTCACATAATTAATATTTGTTTTTGTTATGATTAAATCGTTACATAGAGTATTGCACCCATAAAAAGCAGATGCATTGAGATTTCTTTAAATAAAGGAACATAGTAATAACAACGGTTGACGCAAAGATACATCTGAAGGGGTTGAGTCATGTACGTGAAAATAATTAAAAAAGTAAAAAAATTTAAATAAATACTTAGTTTCTAACGTTTGACAATTACATTTTAAATTTAGTTTCTTATGTAAAATTGAATTACAAAGAGGTCCGAGTGTATTGATAAAAGTATTTCTAAATTTATTATAATGGTAGAGATTATAAGTTTAACATTTATCGATAATTTATTATCATTATTTTTAATTTCATAAACAAAAGAGAAAAAAGAGTATTTTGGAATTTAATATGGTTTGAGTGAGAGACTATTAGAAATGAAGGGTTGGAGCCTTGAATGGTATTGTTTCCATCGGGGAAGAATACGCAGCTGTGATTGCGCTGTACGGATGGGCTTGCCAGCCACCTTCATTCAACAGCTTGTCACGATGATGAAGAGCTTGTCCAAGCCAATGACGATATTGATGTTCTTGACGAGTCGGAACTGGGTTGGATGGTTCCCTTTCATATTGTATGACACGGATTGGATGGGGAAACAGGTTTATGGAGGCAAAGCTGAAGGGACTGCAGCCGAAGTGAACTTGTACGATGAAGGAGTACAAGCTGCTTCATTAGGGCTTTTGTGGTACGTGTCAACGATGGCCGTAACATCGTTGGGGGGCTCGAACCTGAGGTTCAAATTTTGGGCGGCGTGAAGAATGTTTGCGGCTCGGAAACCTCCGGTTGGGGGTTGACGGTGGTTATCAGTAAGATGGCCAAGCAAGGAAAATTAGGATAACAAAATCACCGTTTCTCTCAGTTGATATGTTTTTCTGTCACCATTTTTGGCATTTTTATTAACTTCTCATCCTTTTCTTTTGTATGAATATTGAATATACTACTCCTTCCTTAGGACCAACTTTTTTATTGAAGGCACATTTAGGTTGACATCAATATTGATATTTTATTTTTTAATTACCAATATCCCTTCATTAAATCATTTAAATGAATGATATATTGATAATTTATTTAAATATTTATATTTATTATTTATATAAATTATTAATATATTCTTCACTTGAATATATAAAAAAATTAATATTAATATATTGATAATTAATTAATAAAATATTAATATAAATGTCAATCTAAACGTGCAACTAACAGTACTCAATTTGTAAAGGGTATTTATGTATCTATTTATTTTTTTCTTTTTCTTTTTTTCCTCCGAGCCGACAAGTTAGCCGTTCGTTAATTGGAACGGAGGCTGCCAGCTGGCTCATTAATTAATGTTACGGTTTCCCTACCCCAATCTCATTTTCATGCAATTCGTTCGCTAAAACCAAACAAACGGCATAGATTAGGGGAGTGTGGTTTCTTCTCTCTCGCTATGGATCCCTTGGAATTGATCAATTCATCGGAAAATGCCTACAGATTGCTCTTCAAGGCGGTCTCGATGATTCCGGTTTCGCATTACGCATTCGGGATTTTGTTTCTTCTTGTGATTTTCTTGTACAATTTCTTGGAGTTCCATTTCTTGGAAGACCTTCTCCCTGGATTTCGAGGCAGCCCGGTGAAACTGACGTACAATTCTTGCTCCCAGATTTATCAAGGCGTCGCCTCCAAGTGTCGAATTCTTCATGGCAGGCACATTTTCGTCATCTCTTCCTTTTCTTCCATTTCTGTACTTGCGGATTCTGATTTTTCTCGGGGAATTTTCTTCTTCTCTTTTTTTCTTTTTGGGGTTGAATTTGAATCCCCGCTCTGTATCTATATATGTTTGTGTTGGTAATGTTTAGGTATTTGACGACTCCGTGGCTCTCGAGTCCTCATATTCAAACTGCTTTCTTGCACTTCTGTGGGAGGCCTCCTGCTGTAAGCTACAGAAGTTGAGTATTATTTTTCTGGTCAAGATTTTGTGGTCCACATATTTACAAGTCTAATTGCATTAACTCTGTTTTCATGTGGAATGATAGTTTGTAGAATTATACACATTATGGAAACGTTACAAAAGAAGTTTAGCTGAGGTTTGGTGATCCTAAAAAGTGATATTATAGGTTTAGTGAGAAAAGGGGTGAAATGATTAAAGAGGAATAAGAACATCAATAGCAGAAGGTGCACGAGAAATGAATGCGTTCGTGATAGCCGGTGTTGCGGGGTGCTAACCATGTGGCAAAATTTCTGGCACTGCTTTGTTGGATTCAGTCCACGCTAGACACACTACAAGGCTTTACATGACCTTTTTTTTTTTTTTTTTTATGAGTAAGGCTTTACATGGTTATCACAACAATACAATCTTTGCCCATACATTTCAGTTTGCACGTGCATCAATGGTACCCTTTTCTGTCTCAAGCACCTTAATTGAGGTATTGAGCTTGTTTCCTCGGTGGTACTGTTACTTTTCATTGTGGTGCATTATGTTCCTTGTGAATTCACTCTCTGTTCTGCTGCCAATATATTTGTTTGTGTGGTTTCTGATATAATCTATTTCTTATATTGTAATTATACTATATTGACTAAAGAAATTCTATGCCCGTAGATGAGAGAGACCAATTCACTGTATATGTCAAGATTACAAATATGAGATAACACACCACTAACATTTGCACCGGAGTATTCCAGCTCAACAGTATCTCAGTCCTGTGAAGAAACACTCACCTGAATATGGGACTGAATAATGGGAATGTAAGAGAATAATGGGGGAAGTTCCGACTAATTCCCAAAATAGAGTTGTATTAAATTAGAGCAAGTAACTAAAGCTGCAACAATCCTAACCAATGCTGGTATTTGCTGAATCTCTGCAACCAACACCCTGTTTACTAGCTCATGTTTTTGAGCAATTTGGTAGTCTACTTTAGTTTCTCATTTCAGTTGTAAAAATATGTTAATCATGTGTTTTAATAGGATGCATCTTCAGCATCAATTTGGATTTTACACATTGTTCTGCGTGACTTTTTCTTTTTCATGCTTCAAATCTTTAGAGAAACTTTGAAGTTTGAAGTATAAATATCCACTTTACTATTTGGAAAGCAATAGATTCTCATCTAACAAATGTTTTTGATTTGTCTCAGACAGTTATTCCATGCAGCTGATGGTGGAACTATTGCTTTGGATTGGCTAATGAGTTCTGATGGTAATGCAAAACAGTAACAATCAATAAAATGATTCTGTACGTACGCAAATGAGCATAAGCAGATATTGCCAAAAATAAATATTAATATGGGGACTCTATTGGTAGTAACTGATCTTGTTTCTGGATTTTGTGCTTCATTTTGGAATCTTTAAAATTCGAAAGTGTTTGTGGGTAAGAAAGTATTGAATTGATTCTGTAGTTAGTATTTCATGGCATTGCAAACAGAACAATCAATACCATATGAAGATTTCACATATTTTCGGTGCTATGACATTATATTCTATAAATTTGAATGTATTTCATCATGAAGTGTTTCTACATTTCTACATTTATTATCATTCAGGTGGGTTTGATTCTTTCATCAATATAGTTCATCTATCAATCAGGTTCAACTATGTGGTAATTGCCCCTGTACTTAATATGCCTATGTATGACACGTTGATTGGGAAGGAACTCAGGGTCTTATTCTTGATAATTCTGTATGTGGTCTTGATTTATGTGCAGCTACTGATACCTTTAACTTTAATTATTTCTTTACGTTTCTCTTTCTTATTGTCATTAGTTTTCCTTTAAATGAATCTCCATGCCATAGATTAGAACTTAGAATATTTATAACTCATAATAATTTGGTTTTTATCATCATATATGCCAACATACATGTTTGATTTTTATTTTCCTGACTTGATATACCTATTTATCATACAGTTTCAAAAGATGCCATATACAAGAATATTTCAATTTCTAAAGATGACACAACTCCTATTATGGTTGTGATACCTGGCTTAACAAGTGACTCTGCCTGTGCTGTAAGTTCAATGACCACTTCTGTATGCGTCTCCTAGTGCTTCCTGAAGTTATTCTAGGTTTTTTTTTTAAGATTTATTTTTTGTTTTTGATAAGTGAAGTTCCTCTTGTAATGGTAAATGGTGAAGATTTTCTCTTGAAAAGGGAGCAAAAGAAGTCTTAGAAACCACAAACAAGGTTAATATTGCATTCTCTTTGTTTTTGTGGGGTATGATGAATTGACAGTTGATAAAGGCTAATAAGGGAGAATGACTGGGGAAGAATTGATGTTGCATTGTTAAGATCTACAACCATCCAATCTAGATCCACCATTCTCTCCCCTGATTCCCTCCTGTCTAGATCCACCATTCTCTCCCTTGATTTCCTCTAGTCTAGATCCATATTTTACTCTCTTTGCCTAGTTAGGCTTATACAAGATGTATAGGGGTCAATACCCATGTAAAGGATGAGGAAAATTTCTCCAAATATTTCTGAAACAATACAATTCAGCATGATATTAGAGCATTATTATCCTGCTTAGTTCAGTCATCATCAACCCATCTCACGCTGCTACAACTGCCACTTCCATGCTGTGCCAACAGTTTCCACACCAGACATCGCCAAGACACACTACTGACTGTTGCTTTGTCAGCAACCGCTGTTGCCACCATTGGAAACTGCAGCTGTTCTATTACTGCTTGCTGCTCTGTTGATTGCTATTGCAGTTTCACTGCTTCTGTTCTAACGCCATTCACAAATTTTTTGGTAACAGCATCTTGTGGGAGTTGGGAGTTCTTGTCATGACTTATTCCTTGCGGCTGCCTTCTCTAGTTCCTCTTGTGATAGTTCAATATTCACAAACTCTTTTGTCCAAATTAACACATGAATTCATGATTAAGGATCTTGGCAATTTACAGTACTGTCTAGGCATTGAGGTAGCGCGATCATTGAAAGGGATGGCCCTCTCTCCATAGAAGTATGTGGTTGACTTTTTGCAAGATACAAGCATGCTTGGTTGTCGACCCACAACACCCCAATCAATCAGAATCATGGACTCCAAGCTAATACAAGTGATCAAGTCGACAAGGAGCAATATTAGAGGCTGGTTGGGAGACTGATATATTTATCACATAGTTGTCCATATATTGCTTATGTTATGAGTGTGGTTGGTCAGTACATGTGTGACCCAAGAACCTTGAATTTGGAGGTTGTGTACAAGATCATGAGATATCTGAAGAGTTGCTTGAGTAAAGGATCAGAAAGATGGTCTTTATTAAATCTCAAGGCCTTGTCATTTCATTGGATCTAGGTCACATATCCGATCCTTCTTATCTGTTATTTCAGATTCTGAAGTTATGCTATGGCACAAACATTTAGGGCATCCTAGCTTTAAGTATCTTAAAGTTTTGTATCCTTCTTTTTTCATCAACAAAAGAGCCCTTCTTTTCATTGTGAGCAATGTATCCTTGCTAAACAGATTAGAATTCCACATCCAATTCATATCTATAAACCTTCTAAACCATTTTACTTGGTCCATAGTGACATTTTGGGACTAGCAAGAACTCCTAACCTAACTAATACTCGTTGTTTTATCACCATCATAGATGACCATACAAGAGTTTGTTGGGTTTTCTCAATGAAAGACAAATCTGAAGCCTATATTGCCTTTAAAAGGTTTCATCAAATGGTGAGAAATGTGTTTCAATCCTCCATCCATGTTCTGCGTTCAGATAATGGCTAAGAATATTTCTCAAATGAATTCAACCATTATCTAGCCAAACATGGCATCATTCACCAAAGTTCATGTCCTTACAATCCTCAACAAAATGGGGTGGCAAAAAGGAAAAATCGTTACCTTCTTGAGACTATTAGGGCTATCATGTTTACTAGTTCAATGCCTAATTCATATTGGGGGGAAGCCATCCTCACGGCCTCATATCTCATTAATCGACTTCCGTCTAAGGTTCTTGCATTCAAAACTCCCTTAAGTGTCTTCCTTGACTTCTACCCTCATCGTATTAGAATCCTTAATTCCCTTTCCCCAAAGGTCTTTGGATGCACTGTTTTTGTGCATAATCATCAAATTTCTTAATCCAAACTTGGACATAAAGCTCTTAAATGTGTGTTTGTTGGCTACTCTCCTAACTACCAAGGATATAAGTGCAATTGTCCTTATACCCAACGATTCATTGTGTCCTATGGTGTCTCTTTTCTCAAGCATCAACCTTTTTACCCTCATATTCCTCTGCAGGGGGGCAAGTCTAGTATAGAGCAATATTGGGATCCTACCACTTCTCTTCCTTCACTTCCTTCCTTTCCTTCTACTTGTTTTTGTTTCTTCTCCTACTGTTTCTCCATTATCCGTTGAAAACCTCACAAAAACAGTCCCTATTTCTACCCAAAGCTTGGTGCCTGATCAAGGGGGAGATAAGAACAACTAGGTCCACGAAGTTTAGGCTCCTAAAAAGCAACCATTGGTTTATTCCAGATGGTCTGATGATCCTCATCAAGGCCCATTGTCCAATCTAGAGATAAGTCCAGATACTAATGATATGGAAAGAGAGGAATCTACAGGATTTGAAGATTTAGACATTCCAATAACACTATAGAAAGGGGTGCGATCATATACTAAACATCGTATTTCTAATCATTTGATGTATTCAAACTTATCTCCTCAATTCAGGGCTTTCACTGCTAGTATTAATGAAATTGAGATCCCTAGAGATACATATCATGCACAATAGGAGTCAAGATGGAAGGCAGTAGTTATGGATGAGATGCAAGCCTTAGAAACAAATGATACTTGGGATATTGTGAGGCTACCTGATGGCAAAAAGATTGTTCGTAGCGAGTGGGTGTTCACGGTTAAGTATAGTTAGATGGCAGCATTAACAAGTATAAGGCTAGACTAGTAGCCCAAGGTTTCACACAAACTTAAGGACTTGACTACGAGGAGACTTTTGCTCCTGTTGCTAAGCTAAACTCTATACGAGTTTTACTTTCATTGGTAATTAATCGTGATTGGGAATTGCACCAGCTAGATATAAAGAATGCTTTCTTGAATGGTGACTAGTGAGCTAGAAGAAGAGATCTATACTAAGATACCACCTGGTTTTGAGATAGAGGATAAAAAAGGGAAGGTATATAGACTAAAGAAATCCTTATATGGCCTTAAGCAATCCCCTAGAGCATGGTTCAAGTAACACTAAACCATTTGAACCAGCTTGAATACAAGCAAGACAAGCGGACCATACCTTATTTACAAAGCATGCAGAAGATGGAAAAAGAACAATTCTCATTGTGTATGTGGATGATATTATCATCACAAGGGATAACAACCAAGAAGTTGTGAATCTCAAGAAGCAGCTAAAGGATATATTTGAAATAAAAGATCTAGGTAAACCAAGATATTTCCTTGGAATGGAGGTGGCTAGAAGCAAATAAGGTATTTTCATTTCTCAAAGGAAATACACTCTAGATTTGTTGAAGGAAACAAGCAAACTTGGCTGTAAACCTACTAGCACCCCCTTAGAACCAAACTAGAAATATAAAGAAGAAGGCAGAAGTGAATACTAGGTGGATAGAGGAAGATATCAGCTCTTAGTTGGGAAGCTAATCTACCTATCTCTCACTCGTTCTGACATTGCATGTGTTGTGAGTGTAGTAAGTCAATTTATGCATTCTCTCACAAAAAAAAAAAAAAAAAAAATCTTGATACAGCATGTCACATCCTTAGGTACCTCAAGAGAACACCTAGGAAAGGATTGTTATTCAAAAAGAGCAAAGACAAGGAACTTATGGGGTATGTTGATACAGATTGGTCTGGCTCCATTGAGGATAGCAAGTCTATGTCAGGTTGCTGCACAAAACTATGGGGTAACTCAATTACATGGAGAAGCAAGAAACAACCAGTAATGGCTCGTAGGAGTGCGGAAGCAGAGTATAGAGTCATTGCCCGAGGTATATGTGAGGTTATTTGGTTGGAGAAACTAATGAGGGATTTAAACATACCTATATCCTCTCCAATTAGGCTACATAGTGACAACAAGTCAACAATAAATATTGTGAATAATTTGGTGCAACATGACCGAATGAAACATGTGAGAATTGATCGACATTTTGTCAAACAAGAAATCGAAAATGGGGGTATGAGCCTTTCTTATGTTCCTATTGAGTTTCAAGAGGCAGATATTCTTACTAAGGCAATGCCAAAACAAGGCTTTAAATCAATTAGAAACAAGATGGAAATGATAGATATCTATTCACCAACTTGAAGAGGAGTGTTGGAGAAGATAAGAAAAGAATGAGTTCAAGTTATGGACGGGAGGCAAAGAGATAAGGTTGTTATGAGAGAAAAGATAATTACAAACTAAAAGGATGTGGAAGAAGAGATGAAGCAGTTCCAAAATGGAAGAGAAGAGATAAGTTAAAGTTCAAAATTCTGTCCTCATCTGTAATATTTGAATGTAGTGTTGTTTGAATTTGTTGTATCCTATCCCTGTTCTTTAGGAGATATTTTAGGATATCTTGTGTATATATTTCTAACCTAAAATTCAGTGCAAAGTGAGGAAAACACTTATTTTCGTTCAGCCTCCAAAACACTCAAGATGATCCTCCTATCCATCTGGATTATTTTCTGTTCAGTTTTCTCTCTCTCTCGTATCTTCTCTCTCCCTCTAAATTCTTCTCCATTCTTGAATATACCTACACGGACCCTTGTCGAATCTGGATTTGACACTGTGAAAGAAGAGTTAAGCATTTAAAAAACAAATAGAAAGGGAGAGATGATTAAAGTGCAGCAGCAAATGACTATGACTTAAAACATTTAATTGACCCAATCTCTAATAACTTGTTACATTCCAACTTTTTTTGCCTTATCATGTTGATTTTAAGGGATGAGAATATTTTCTTAATCCGTAGTTTTACAATGTTGCAGTATATAAAACATCTTGTTTTCAATGTTGCAAAATGTGGATGGAATGTTGTTGTTAGCAACCATAGAGGACTGGGAGGCATTTCTATCACTGTGAGTCTTCCTTAACATCTTATTATGAATGTTATTGGTAGTTCAAGGTTACCTTTGGTTAAGAGTTTGACATAATTGAGAGTTTGACATAATTGAGTGTTAAAGCTTCTTTAACATGCTGAGAAATAATATTATATTACAAAACTGAAAATATATATACTGTTCTGACTATGTACTTGCATTTTGGTGTTCATGCTTGCTGCTTGGCCTATATTAGTATGGCCCCTATCTCATCCTATGAAATTATGACTCATTTCATTAATTGAATGAAATTAAATCTTCCATTGTTTATTTTATATCTTTCTAATGAGCAAAACCAAGCCATTGGGCTCATTTGACCTCCATCTCAGTCAATCTTGTTTAGGTTTTTCTTGGCTTTCTTTTTATCATCTTTTCCTTCATTTAACCTTCTTTTCTTAGAATTTTTTGGGCCATCTTCTAGCTGGATTTCCAGCAAAGTGAGGGCTTTGGACCCTTATTTTGGCCTCTTTTTGGTGTATTTTATGTTCACTAAGGTTTTCTCTTTATGGCTAATTCCATTCTAAGAGGTATCGTGGGGCAGTTTGGTAACTCACAATACATAACATAAGCATGGAATCCATAAGACATACCAAATTCTGAAACATGTTTAGTGTGGTATTATCATCAGTGTTAAATGTCTCTTATCTATTGAATGGCCTGTCTTGATTCATGATCTTGGAGAATTATTTTTGCATTCATTCTCCAAAGCACCCAAGGAATAGATAAATAAAATAAAACTTACTTGACAAGACTTATTATATGGTCTCTATTATTCATTGCTGATGAGCAGAAGGCATCAAATAGTATGGATAAACTTTTTCTGTTTAACCAGTATGCATGAAATTTGGATGATATGTTTTGTCATAATTAATGCTAGTGCAAACTTATGCTTGAACTGTCATTATTTTTCTATGGTCAAAGGTAATATAGTAATGGTTCCTAGATTACTTCTTATTCATTGTTTAAAAATCTGCATTATTAGCTTGCAACTGTTCTTCCCACCTGTGCAGTCTGATTGCTTTTATAATGCTGGATGGACTGAGGATACAAGGGAAGTAATCCATTTTCTTCACCATGAATATCCTAAGGCTCCAATATTTGCTGTTGGAACTAGTATTGGTGCTAACATTCTGGTATGTTTTGGCTGGTAAATTTCACTCTTTCACACTTCAAATTAGCTGGTTTGCATATTTTAGTTTTTTAATTTTTATAATAGTGTCTTTTTTGGTCATCTAAATTAGTATCTTTTTTCCCATGAGTATTAGAAAGAAACTGTCATCCCAAATTTTCTTGGAATTCATACCCCAAAATATCCTACCATCTCATAGAAAACCAGAAGATGTCTCATGATCCAAATAAGTAGGGAAAATTACATGTAATCCCGAGGTATCTGAAAGTGACAGGACCATGCCAATATTGATCAATCCAGAGATTTCTTATGTTTCTCTTTCCATCTATCTCGATCACCACCAATAAACCACTATCAAAAGCCCCACACCTTCACATCCTCCCAAAGCACAGGCTATAGATGGCCAGCCTAGCCACTCTCCTCATTGTGCAGCTAGCCCTATGTCCACCATGGCAATGCAGGTTCGCCACAGCCAATCCACACCCCTGCAGCCCCCAACTTGAGCCCTTCCCAATCCCAATTTTGTAAACCCTATTCCTGCCTATCCACTTCCCACTTGCACAACTCCCATGTCACTGGCCCTCATCCTGCAACCATTACCCCACCATGGTCGGTCCCCACATCCTTTCTGATTCCACCTTACCACCACCCATTCTATACTGCTTCCAATTTCCTGTTTTTCCAAAAATTCTCTTGTCCTTTTATGCAGGTATGTGACTTCAAGTTACCTTACACGCCCAAATAATATCTATTTTCCCATATATAAATGCGAATAGACATGCGGATATGCTATCATATACATATTACAGAGAGATAGGCACACGTATGTTGTAAAGATGGTGGCTGCTAGGGAGGTAGATTTTAATATCACGCTCTTGGAAATGAGGAGAGAGAGGGAGATGAAAATAATTGGAAAGGGAGCTAAGAAGAATAGAAACTTCTATTAAGGATTTTTATCATGTTGACACTCATCCAACAATCTACTACATGTTTGATTTGCATTCAAATGTGTGATATTTTTTTTGTATAACCAGACACCTTACAGGCATTTTCATAATATCCATATCTATAGTGGGATTTTGCATTATAATTTTGAAAGAAATTAATTCGAAATCAATAACAAAATAAAAATGATATAGACTACTTGTAGGAATTCAAAATTTTCAACTTGTTTACATATGTAGTTTTCTAAATTATATATTTTGAATCTAGTAAATCATTTTCTTTCAGGTTAAATACCTTGGGGAGGATGGGGAGAATGTTCCTGTGGCTGGAGCTGCTGCTATCTGCTCACCCTGGGACCTACTGGTTAGTGTGCGAGTAAACATGCATGAAATAATGGATGTTTGAACTTTTAAACCTGCAATGGTTTTCTTTAATTGTATTGTTGTTAAGAAAAAGGGTGTCTCTACTGCACAAGGCTTTCCTCTTCACAAGAGTCAGAGGGTCACTGCCTGTAGTATGTGGACTTGACAAGCTATTTTTTTGTTTTTTTGGAGAATTTTAAAATTTTTGTTGTGCTTAACATAGGTCTTAGGTGGGATGGAAAAGCAACTGGCATTTCCAAAATGGATCTGAAATTGGAATTTTAAGGTTAATGGCATAGTCACCCTGAGTTTAGAAATTCAAACATCCATTGTTTATGTCTTCAACACTTTAATGACCATTAAAAATAGTGTCTTAAATAGAAGAATTTATAGAGGAATATCTTATGACTTGGGAATATCCTTGGGTTCTCATATATAATTTCCAACCTGAGATAAGGATGTGAAGTTTCGAATTGAAGATTCAACCTTAATACAAGTAATGTTAAAAGAACTACAAACTATTTCTATTTGATGTTGGTTTTGCTTGGAGTAATTTGTCTTACAAAGATTCGACCTGAAAACTTTTGTTTCTTTTCATGTTGAATTGAGTATTTCAAATTCTAAGAAGATTAGGAAAAAAATGAATTACAAAAAGAATGTTCAATTTCAAACTCATGCATGCACAGCAGGATGCCAAGGAAGTCATATGGGTTGCCACATAATTATAGTATGTTGCGATATTCAGTACATATTGTGTAACCTACCATAATGAGATAAAAGCTTGCTGTGTTGTTGTAACCTACTAGTCCAACCGTGGCTTGTTACAAGATTGAATGCTTTTTATGGGAACACAGTGTCTGTCATGGATAATATTAAAACTATTAGGGTGGTTTTGTTTGGAAGATGCTATGCAGTTTAAGATTTATGGGCTATTTGTTGTCAGACAGGATAATACTTCAATTCTTAGAGATCTAGATACATGTACCTCCCTTCTATTTTGCATATCTGTACTTAGTTTAGTTTGTGAATTAGCACCAATTTTTGCCTCTCGTCTTTCATTTATCTTCCACATGCTATGTGGGCTCACAGTTGAGGTGGGATGTGGCTTCTATATATAATTGTTTCCATTCCTTAATATGTTGGGGGAATTCATGATCTAACATTTGACATTATTAAGTTTAACCCATTGTATGACATGCAAAGTAAAACACATTTACTCACTTGATATGTAGGTAGGAGGGCTGCATAGTTTGTTAGAGCATGCAAAAACCCACATATATATACAAATACTAGCCCATGCATGAGGCATATAATAAATGTACATTTTATTACTTGAAACAATTTTTTTTTTTTTTTGGCATTCTTTTTCATAATTTCTTGATATTTCTGATATGTATCCAAGCTAAAATTTCACTTTGTATGTATCGAAATAACATTGTTCATGCTTTTTAAGAGTGGATAAACAAAACTGATCATGTATTTGGAATATACAGTTAGTTTACATGCATATTTGACATTAAAAAAAAAAAAAGATACCTTTCTTAATATATTTGGAATTAATTATAACCATGGATTGGGTATTAGTTCTTATTAGTTGTTACCCAAATTGAATTCACATTCTCTTTACTCTCTTCAGATTGGCGACAGGTTCATATCTCGCAGGCTTATACAGAAGTTATATGACAGGGCTGTTACCATTGGTCTTCAAGGTTATGCCGAATTGTATGTTTTCTTTTCTTCTTTTTCAATAATTAGGCAGGAATTCTTGTTGCAGTCACTTTATTCTTCTGAATTCCGCATGAATTATTAATTAATTTTTACATGCATGGTTGTGGCTTATTGTAACAGCATATATATGCCTATTGCAGACATCAACCTCGCTATTCTCGTCTTGCTAATTGGGAAGGCATTAAAAAGGTTATGCTCCTTTAACAAATAAATCACCTTGTGTGCAAAGATGCAAATCATCCTATCACAAAATAACTGTTTGCAGCTGAGTTAAGGTGCAAACCCAATAAGTCAGATGTGGTAATACTTCTACTTGTGGGATTTCTTAGTGTATCTAGAAACTAATTGAGCAGACTCTCTTAAAGCACCTTGCTGAGAACTAAATATATATTCTTGTTGTAATCCAACTTGATTAAAGAATGTTTACCAGGCAAATAAATTTGGATAATTTGGACTTCTAAATGCAACTGCAGACATTGGCCAGGGTCTTCAAAATGAGTGGAGTCATTGCACAAGGCATGATCAACTTGTGAGCATTTATTTGGGAGTCACAGTAAATGGAGCCAACATTTTGACTGCTTCATTGACTTTTTTTTTATGCATACTGCTTCATTGGCTTTGATCACTTCGAAAATTTTGACTGGTGCACTAAATTATTTTGAGTAGTTAGGATAGGCTGGTTATGTAGAACCTGACTCCATGTGATTTAATCCTGGCTATAAATATGAATAGGGACAATGAACAGTAATGTGAACACAATATTTTTCTGCCATCTTCAGTGCTGCTTAATGCTTACAGATATGATTTATCACCTTTGAATATTTTCCTTGTCTTCAAACTTTATCACAAAGGTAATTTATAATGCTTCAGCTGTGCACATTGGTTTTCCTTGTGTTATTCTTCTGAATTAGAATTTTAGTGGTCAACAGTATAAACAAAACTTGTTAAAATAAGTTATGGAGGATTTTACTACAGTTGCTGATAAAGTATTGTAGTTAATAGGTCATGGAACTTTTTCTTTGTTACTACTGTTTTTTATTCTAATCTCTTAATCGTTTAATTGTAACCACATCCTGAATATATACTGTTCTATTTAATGTCTTGTTAAATGTTACAATGTAATGCATATCAATAGTTACTGAAAAATTTAGTTCTCAGGCTATGTAATACCCTGAACCTTATTCAATGAGAAGTATAGGATCATGCACCTAATTTTCAAAGGATTATTGTACTTGGCTGCATAAATGCCCTTTTATAGTTCATTAATAATGATGCTATTATCTCTGAGTTATGCTTTGACAAATTTCTGCTAGTATGAGTTGGATGGGCTTATAAGGGTGTTGATAGTAATATAATAATTTAAGGAGATAATGTTAACATTCTATCTAATAGGTTAAGTTTTTAGATGAGATGATTCCTAATGGTTAACAATTCAACATGATATCAGAGATGGGTGCCCTAATTGACAATGTACTTGAGCATTCGTAATGAAAAATCTTTCAAAATTATTTTCGATCTTCACCACCTTTTGTGCTTGAAAACTCACTCAATTTGATTTGTCAATTTGTGTTCTTCATAATGATAATGCACTTGAATACTTGTTTGCACCTTTTAAATCTTACATGGCATCCTGAGGGATTCTTCACCAAACTTCTTGTCCTGAAACTGCATGCACTCTACTTCTTCACATGCATGCCCCTCTCCAATATTGGGATGATTCTGTTTAACAGCATGTTATTTGATTAATCGGTTGGTGCTGTTAATCTCTTCTAATGCAATCTTTGTTTCCTGCTCTCTCCCCCGCTGCACGTACTCCTCTGCTTTCTGCTTCTTCACTCAATCATCTTGCTGTTCTTTGCTCCTTGCTCAGCCATATTTGGAATCTCAATGCCACGACAGAGTAGTAGAGAGGATTTGCTGCAGCAAAATTCAGTTAAATGACAGAAATGGGCAATTTCCACTTCATTCTTGCAGTGGATAGCCAGAAACTTTTCTGAAATATTTGGTTCCAACAAACCCAATGCACAGTAACTGAAACTGCTACAACTATCGCCATTCACCACCTTGTGTGGAGTCCCTTTTTTTACACTGGCTGAGGGTCCAGTTGTGCTTCCTTCTAGCTACCAGCAACTGGTTTTGCGCAATTGGAGGCAGCAACACAGCCTCATACCGACTCCCAGATCTGGCAATCTCACCTACTGTGGTGGACTCCCATGGTAGTCGCTGATGACCTTCTGGTGATATTGAATTGCCAGCGGTGAGGAGTGCGGAAAGGGGAAGAAATGAAATGACAACAAAATTGTGAAAACATATTTTTTGAGTTTTCAAAATTTTGAAAACAAAAACAATGAACCAACCACTTTTTTCAGTTTTAGTTGTCAAAATAGTGAAAGTGGAAACAGTAAACCGTACCAAACCTGCCCGTAGGAGTGATCTTCAAAGTGAAATGCCCCAAGAAGTGGGCCCAACTGCCAGCCTAAAACAGGGGGATTAGGCTGCCCTGTTTCCAGCAGAGTATCTGCTTTTTTTTTTTCCTACTATTTTACCTATCATGATCAAATTTGTCATGAAATTTGACATGTTCCAAGAAGATTAAATTATATAAACGCTGATATGTGGATCAAAGCTTTTGAACACTGTTTGACGGGGCTACAGGCCTCAGAAGTGGGCTGACCGGGAAAATGCCCTGTTTGATGACAGTTATGGACGCCCATTTTGAACAAAATCTGGTAGTGATCCACAAGTTCAAAAAAATTTGAATCAGGTGTGCTAATTTTGATAAGATGAACACCATAAATGCTCTGTAAGAGCCAGATTTGTAATAGATGGGTTGGTATCATTGCGCATGACCAACTTAAATTCAATGGATTGGTATTGCTTCTTTTGCCTATGCACATCTTTCATAACATTTTTCTTATTTAGTTGCTGGATAAACATTTGTTAAGTTGAAATTCGTTTTCTAGCAGTTGTGTTACTATTATTTTCCTTTTGCTTCCTGGCTACTATTATTTTCTTTCTTGAATTGAATACCCATTTATTTGTATTACCTTCAATAAAATATCCGGTTTCCAATCTTGTGCTTGCACAGTCTCGTTCTATCCGGGATTTCGACAACCATGCCACCTGCCTTGTTGGGAAGTTTGAGGTATTATTTCTCTCTCTCTCTCACAGACACAAACCCCACCTTTTCTCTTTGAAGTTATTGACAAGAACATCTTGTTTCATGAAGACTGTGGATACATACTACAGACGGTGTAGCAGCTCTAGTTTTATAGGAAATGTATCGGTACCGCTACTCTGTATCAGTGCCTTGGATGACCCACTCTGTACAAAGGAGGCCATTCCTTGGGATGAGTGCAGGTAGTAATGCTTCTTTTTTTTTGTCACTGGAAAGATGCTCTACCTTCTGACAATTTCATATCCTCCCTGTGAACATGTACTTTAACTAATTTTGTTCCATCACAGGGCAAACAAAAATATTGACTTGACTACAACACAGCATGGTGGACATCTGGCATTTTTTGAAGGAATAACAGCATCTGGTCTCTGGTATTTTTTTCATGGACAAAATGTCGTGAACCATGTCTTTACTA
This sequence comes from Diospyros kaki, assembly GCA_036245055.1. Lineage (NCBI taxonomy): Eukaryota > Viridiplantae > Streptophyta > Magnoliopsida > Ericales > Ebenaceae > Diospyros > Diospyros kaki. The sequence goes on along the minus strand of BSEG01000016.1, from coordinate 8,575,026 downwards.
GAATTATATTTGTGGATTTGAAATTGCATCGAATTGTTTAGAATATACAAAAAACTAATGCATTGAAATGAAGAACGACAGAGGGAGAAAGGATATAAATATCTAAGGTTCACCAATAAGGCCTACAATCATGGGAGGAAATCAGTAGCACTGTTCTCCTTTCTCAAATTGACCACGGAGTACAATAAATATTTTGTTATTATTATTGCTTTTTTGTCTTATCGTTTCCCCTCCCTCAATTATTTTCTTCTTTATATATGTAGTTCGAAACGAAGAACAAAGAAAAACTGAAAATGCACAAGAATCAAATAAATCTGGTCAAATATCAAACTTTTCTTCTGCTAGTTCTTGATGCATGAGATTTTTCTTTTTCTTTTTTAATTTGATTTTTCTATTATACGTGTCATCCTCTTAAACTTGTTATAAAATGATAGACCTCATAGATATCCCGGTACAAAAGTCAACTTCACTTGTTTGTCCCTTGCAGGTGGGTAAGGGCAGTTTCTGAATTCCTCAGCCTCCTCCATCGTAGTCCATATATGCATACATATAAGAAGGTGCAATTGAAAATCATATTCCTCGAACCGCACTTGCTGCGTATATATGACAATTATGCTAATTTCCTTTGTCCCAGATTCATTCTTTTCAGAGAAGTATTGGAATAACACTGCCAGGGGCAGTGGGCGGTAGTCCCAGTTGCACCAATTTGCCCAACCACAAGGGCTTCTTTGTGCAGATGTTCCTTTTTTTTTTTTTTTGTGTTTTGTTATGTCTTCTGCTTTATGCAAGTCACCAGCCGATTCACCTTGCGTATTTGTTGGTTGTCTTCCTTCTGCAGTCGGCAAATCCTGGACCACATTCTTCATTAGAATCTTCTATCGATCAGGGGCCATATCTAAATGTTGCAGACGGAATGGTGGCTGCAATGAGCAATGATCTAATCGCTAGCAATGCGGTGCAAGACTTACCTAAACAACTGCAGAAGAGCCATGACAAGTCAACTGATGAAGGCATTTTAGATTCAGAACGAGAGGAGCTCGTTACTGAAGTGAAGCCTTCTGGGAAAACCAGTGAGGCTGAGACCTCCGAACCAGCAGCAGAAACCAACAAGTCCAATCCAATTAGGAGATGCATAAATCAACTGTGTCGGCAAAACAGAACATCGATGTGGCTGCTTGCTTATATTGCTATCTTATCGACTTGGCCATTGGTTGGAGCAGCTTTTCGATTTGTTTTCAAGAAGAGACCCAGAAGAGGTGTCTCACCTTCTAGGTTAATTAGATCCTAGATCTCCATGCTGTTAAATCTACATCCTTTCTTCAGGAATCTCACTTAGACATTTGATTTTTTTTTTCTTCACTGCTTCCATTATGTCTTGGTTCTGAACAATTGTTTCTAGTTTGAAGCATAGAGCCAACACAGAACACCTATGAAAATTTATTTAGCTTTAGCAAGATATTAACTGCTAATCTTCTTCATCATGAAGCATATGAAAACATTTGTTTGATTCATTCATGGACAAGTTATTTTCAACTCCGTGGTTTTGTTTCCATAGCCCCAACCTCTGAGAACACTCTAGCTCAGGAAGGGGTTATGAAAGCCACCCCTATTCTGGCACCCATGAACATGAAACTGTTCTTTCAATTAAAGAAAGTAAACTAAAAATTTTAGAAGTGTGAGAAGAGAAGATGGTTCATAAATGAAAAAAAATGGTTGTAAAATAATACCGGATTAGACCATTGTCGTATTTAATAATTTAAGAAAAAATAGAATAATGAAGAAAATTAGGCACAAAGAATTTTATATAGAAAACATTCAAACAATTCAGAATAAAAATCACAAGTAAAGATAGAAAAATTTACTATAAGAAAATAATAGGAATTACACATTTTTCTCTAAATTATAAGGAGATAATAATAATAATCTCTTTTAAAAATATATATATATATATATACTCTCTCTATTTTTCTTTTTGACAATAGGATATTAAAATGGAAAATAATTGAGTTAGGGAGACCTATTTATAGCATTTTTTTACCCGTTTGGCACCACTTGAAATTTCAGCTACAACAATTATCAAAATTACGACTGTTGTTTTAATTACGACTACTATATGAAATGCGGTTGCTAACTTTTTTTAACTTTTTTTTTTCTTCAATTTTAATATTTATAGTATTATATATGTGCATTCACAACTTTTGACATTTGGGCACAAAAAAATTAGTGTGAAATTTTTTAGAAGAAAATGAATGAGAATTTAAAGATGTCATTGCTAAATTCAAACCGACTATTAGTGAAAATGCATTGGTGAATAAAAAACATTAATGCAAAAACTGTTATTGTTGGGAATTCGAAAGTTTTCCGGGTCAGGTGCCGCTGCGGGTTTCCCGTGTCGGGCTATCGCAATCCGTTAATAGGGATTCTCTCGAGTAGCCATCTCAGGCTGGCTAGATCAAGCTGTGATCTCTCTCCCTCTCTCTCTCTCTCTCTCTCTCTCGGCTGGAACTGAGGGCCGAAATGGAAGAGCTGAAATCGGCTGTGGGCGACCACATGGACCTAATGGCAGATCTCATCGAGAAGCTCAGTGCTGAGCTTCGCTCCGGGCTCCGACCGGCTTACGACAACTTTATTGGCTTCTTCTACGCCATTGACTGGACGGTGTGCGCCTCTCTCTCTCTCTCTCTCTCTCTCTCTCTCCACACACTCACACATCCTGGTTAGTAGTTTGTTTTGTGCGATGAACTAAACTCTGTTATATGAGCGCAACACTTCGAGAAATTGTTGTCTTTGTGTTTGATATAATCGTATGGTAGAACACGTCCAGTGTGTTGTTTTTGTGGTTGTACTTGTCTAAATTACCTGCCACCTTAGCTTTTTCAGTTTTGAGCAAGGTTAAGTTCAAGACCTAATTGGGTATGATGTGAATTTTGGTGCAAAGTAGATGAACAGAGTCTGCAATAAAGTTAATAGAAGAAAGAAAAAAAATGATATTCTAGGTTTTTCAGCCCATTCTTGGACAATGCAAGGGGCTCGTTTGTGGCGGATTTAGCTCAACCTTATCTCGGAGGAAAACCTCTTCCCGTGCCGCCCTAAACCTGAGCCAAGTTGAACCATCCATGCCATGCACGCATGTTGAAACTGTTGTGAGTTGACCCAGTCTATTCCATACTGAGATTTTGACTAGTGAACACCTTCCTCACATCACATTACTGCATTGCCTAACTTGAACGGGATGCGGTTGAATGGATTGAAATGAGTTAAAGCCTTTTGTAGGTTCTTCTGATGGTTTGAAAATTATAAATTAGTACTAGTCCTCTGGCAATCCAAATTCTTAATGTAATCTATGTCACCTTGTTGGCAGGCAAATACAATAACCTGGTCTAACTGTTACCTCTCAGCTATTTGAAAATCAATTTAGCTGTTTGCTCTCTTCCTGAGTTTTGCAATCTGCTTCCCCATTAATGCTTAATGTATGTTCTAAGTCTAATCTAGTTCATATCTTTGTGTTCATTATTAATAATCCAAGACTCATAAATATGACACTCTTAACATGGTCTTTAAGTTCCTTGGTCTTTTTGACAGTGAGTATTAGAAAATTTGAAGTGATTCAAAATGCTTTGAGTATGTAAATGTGGAATAAGTAGGTCGGCTAGATATTGTAATAATTATTTACTACTGCTAGTTACATCAAGTATACAAATACTTTTAATCAGTATGGTTTGTACTCAAGATTTTCCATTAACATTTGGGAAGAAATATAATTTGACTAAAAAATCTTTGATTATAGCACATGCTAAAATGATTTTTTAATTTAGTTTTAGCTATTCCAATATGCTCAGTGATCTTCAAATTATAATACAGATGACTCTTATTCTATCTCTTGATAATTTGATCAGATCTAATATGCAAACCGCATGCATGATGTCTCAATATATTGACTCAACTCTTTGCAACTATGGCAAAACTAGCTGGACTGGCCTGAAGGCCCTAAACCACTTTGACATGTGTGTCCGAAGCCCAAAGAAACAAATATATGTGCCTTTGCTATGTGTCACAGCCCAAGGGCTGTTATGTAATTAGAATAAGATGGCAGGGTTATTCAAGGGTTGGTGTTGGTATAACTGAATCAGCAACTTGGCACATGGCCAGTTGGAGCTTCTAGAAAGGTAGTTAGAGAAGTCTCTAGTGTAACCAACTCCTATAAATAAGAAGCTGATCATGAGGATGGGGATATGTGAAGATTAATACACAAGTCCTTTCCCTCTCAATTCAATCTCCAATCTCTCTCTCTCTTTCTCTATTTCCTTTCCCGCCAAATTTTCTTCCAAAAACTCGGAAGAACCTTAGTCAGACCAGAGGTCTGACACTAAGATTCAAATCTAAGAAGCATGGACATAGACATGGCATGATTTATGGACATGTTGATGGCTGTTTCTAAAAATTATTGCTTGTCTTTTCAATAATAATAAAAAAAAAAAAAAGTTTGTCATGCTATACTAAGAGGTTAGTTTGCACATTCTACATCTTGGGAAATAATCATGAAGAAAATGTTGTAAAACCTATTTTAGAAAGCTGTTTTGTTGAAAGTTTTGGGTTTGAGAATTGCTAAAGCTAAGAATCTTAAGGAGTAATAGATATAGTACTTTTATAATTTCTCCCAGATAACAATGAAACGTTTTATCTTAAGTACTGTTTATACATCTCCATCTTAATGCCCCCAAGCATATATTGTAATCTTTTGTTGCCTGATGAACATTTGATTTCTAAAGTGACATGGGTGTAAAGAAGTGATGTTGGTACCCAAAGTGAAATTGGATGGATGAAGTCAGTACAGCTCTTATGCCCCAGAATATAGAGCTTAAATTAATTATAGTGCTTGAAATGCGTGAATTCTTAGTATTTTTTTATGGGTTGCCTTTATAATCCTGAATCATTATACACCTGCGATGCATCTAATATTTTGTTACAATATGTTTTACAATCCCTATTTTGAACATTATATATGTGCAAATTATTTATAAAATATGCTATATAAGGCTTATATCTTCTGTCTAACTTCCATTTAGTTCAGATCATTAAAGTGAACGTTGTCTTGAGCACCTTTTTTCATGTTACAGCTGGATTAGATTTATCATGTTTCTTAATTATCATTGTGCAGGAACCTTGGTTAATAAGCGTGTTGGCGTTCCATGCTGTGTTGCTAATAGTAGTAATCATCTCAAGGAAGAACATCAACTTTCAGATGTGTTTGTTTCTTCTTGCTTGTAAGGTTTTATCTGCATGTGAATAAATGTAACCTCTTTTTAGTTGGGCATGATGAATTATTACATATTAATGTTGTGCATCAGTGTGTGTTTGTTTTCTCTTAGAGTCATGATGCTTGTTCCTTGTTGACTGGGCTAATGTAAATTTGGAAAGTTGCAGGACTACTACCTTTAATTTTGTACGTTAAGATTATCACAATAATTAATTCCTTAGTTTGAGATGATCCTTTCTTCTCAAGCAAAGTCATTATTTGGCATTAGCTTCTTTTTAGTCAATCAATCCTCGTGTAGACTACATTATTGTAGTTCCTGGGGTTTTTTCCCTCCTAATCCTTGTTTTATGCCTTTGGATGTGTATGAAGGGATTGGTGTTGGGTTGGTTAATTCCTCTCCCTCGGCTTCAAATCCCTTTCTTGTTAAGGGATTGGTGTTGGGTTGGCTAATTCTTCTCCCTCAGCTTTAAATCCCATTCTTGTTTTAGCTGCTTTAACCTACATCTGAGCTATTAAGTTTCCCAGCCTGGTTTCTTGTTACTTGTGGAATGCCATGTTTCTCTCATCTTCAAGTATGCATATAAGTCGCTCTATTGGTTGTTGATCTCATCTGCAAGTATGCAAGCTTTTTCTTCTACTTGGCAATATTCTAACTACATGGTTGATGTTACCCTGAAACATGCCATCCATTGCTCAGTGTATCAATCTGATTAATTATAAGCAATCAGTAATTATTCAGCTCATGATTTCCTGCCTTTTGAATTACTTGACACATCTTGTATCGCCTAAATGCAACCAACACTTCTTGATGAAATGCAAAAAGAGCAAAATACCCAACTTTCCTTCTTCAGCTCTTATTGGATTTTCAATTGGTGAATTTATGAATTGAGCCGAAAATCAAGTGGTTCATCCTGTAAATATTTGTAGGGCCTGTTAGGAGTAGCTAGAAGTTGATATGAACATATAAACAAAGCTCATTGTACTTTTGTTATGCACTGGTAGTGACACATACAAGGTTCAATAATAATTGTTTGAAGTTATAAAGGTGTTATGTGAAGATTCAGCTTAATTTACACCATTGGTATGGTGCAGTGGCTGGTGTATATCTTGCCGAGACACTTAATAGTGTTCTGAGAGACAACTGGAAAAGCTTTGCGGGCCAAAATTATTTTGATACCCATGGACTTTTTCTCTCAGTTCTTTGGTCGGGGCCTCTTCTCGTAATTGCAATGATAATATTGGTCAGTGCTGACAATCACTTGGTCCTCTCTGCCCTCCATGCTTTTGTATGCTTCTTACCTGAGTTCCTCTTATTTTCATTTGCAGGTCAACACCCTATTTTCCTTATGTTATCTAATTGTCCGGTGGAAGAGAGCTGAGCTTCGACATCGAGCAAGGCTTTTACATAACAAGCAGGATTGATTTACTCCTACTTTGCTACTGAAGCAACCTCCTCTGAGTTTGGAAGTCAACGTATATCCAGTGTAGAGTGAGTAGAGTCCAACTTATAAGGCGGAACCTCAGAGTCATTTCTTTATGTCTTGATTGTAGTATCAACCACATATGGCTATACATTCCATGGTTTTTGCTCCCTGAAATTTTGAACTACACCGGTTGACAACAGATTGAGCTATACGCATGAGCTTTACATCCTCTTGTTCCTGTTCACTTCATTCCTGCTCTCTTTTTTTCATTCTGCTATTATACTTTAGAAATCCTATTTGCCCTGGAGTCTTGGAGCTTGCTTTCTGATCACAGTACAGATGCATCGAGTGAACATTATTGTTCTCTATACAATTGGCAAAGGTGATTTCTTGTCTTTCTATGCAGCCAAAGCTCAACTTTCACCCGGAGAAATGATAACAAGCTTCAAATCATAGTTGTAAGGATTGCGGTACGATGGGGGTCGCACAACGGGGTCGTGGTTGAGGTCAGGTCGGGGTCTGAGTTATGTGACTTTGTATAATAAGGAAACATGGGGTAGGCTTTGTCGGTTTTGAATATTAATTAGGGTTGATATTAAATTTATACTATTCTTATAATTTTTAATAAAATATAATACTTTTCTTAATATTTTAAAATAATCCTAATGATGTTTATCTTCTTTGTCAATATTGTGGTCATTGAATTCTTCAATGTATTGGTTAATATTAATTCAATATAATTGCAGTAATTAAAAAATAACAAAAGAAATTGCAAGAATTGTAAAAGAAAGTTATTGGAAAACAACAAAAGCAAAAAAGAATAATCTGTCTAGAGTGAGAAACTAAATAACTAATTGTAAGAATAATAGGATAGTCGTCGAAGGTAGGGTGGTTGCTTTCAACAACATTGTCGGTGGATGCAAGTCATCGAAAATTAAGTCCATGAGCCCCCATCTGGCTTGTTTATCGACATATGAGAGCCACACACAAAATGTTGGACCATGTTGTAGGTATCTCTTAGGTTATACAATGCATGACAAAGGACAAAAATATCTCTCGCACTTCACCGTCTCGTCTCATTGCGTCTCATCACCTTGCACCATCTCATCACCTTACCTCACTGTCTTGGGGGGAGTATTCTAGATATTTTAGCTACATTATGTAGTCCAAATATAAACCATGATATACCAATAATATTTTTCCAAAATGTTATCGGTACATGACATGTTTGACGAACTTTTAGCTTGTCAGTGGAAGCAGATCATTAGAGATCAAGTCCACGTGTCCATGCATAATTTGTTTATCGGTGCATGGGAGCCCCACGCAGAATGTAGTTGGCGCGTGACATGTTTGATAAACTTTCAACCACTATTGGCAAGCTCACCTCTCTTTGATCCATGTGAGTATGCTTTCTTTGATCTATGTGAGTATGCTTCCAATATTAACAAAATAAAGAACTTATTTAAGGACAAATCATACTAAAATCTCAAAACTTGTTGAAAACAAACTAAAAATCTGGTTCACCATTTTTTGGCAATTCAGTTCACAACCTAGGTCACTTTTAACCCACAAATTGGGACATTCGCCCCAATTTGTGGTACCAAGGATGGGATTGCGACCCTAGCTTCTACTTTTCAAATTGCTTGAGATTTCTGATAATCCCATGAAATATATCGTTTTGTGTACAAGAGGCCCCAAAACCATAATTAGAGGAGAGAAACATTTATTAGAGCTCAAGAAACTATGTTACCCATATTGATGTCGCTAGGAAAAATAAGCTTCTTCTACTAGAAAACAAATAAAACTTCCTATCTATTGAAAAATTATGGTGTTATAATGGAAAATATGTTGTAGTAACCTAAAGATTCCAAGGCACGAAAACTCGCATTCTTTAAGACTTTGTTTGTCCCAAAATACAATGCATAAGGGATTCAAACAAGCCTCCAAGATATAATAGAATCAAAAGTAATGTTTGTTAGCGAATGTGCAATTCCCGACAACAAACTCAAACACACGGAATTAATAACAAACACAAAAAACTTTGTATTCTAATTCTGCAGTAAAAGAATACAAAGAATTGATCTTTGAATGCACGAAAATTATGAAGTTTTATGTAAGAAGGTAGGAGAAGAATAAGAAGAGAGAAACAATATGAATTCTCAAGTGTTTTGATCAAAGAATACATCAATCTATTTATAGATAATGTTACAACCATTCATATGTATTGCAATCATTCACCAAAGATTACAACCAATTTCTATGTGTTACAACCCTTCACCAAAGATATACCCCTCACCAAAGTTAATTATAACCATTTATTTATATAAATAAAATTTAAAATAAGTGAAAGGTTACAACCATTCATATGTATAAATAAAATTCAAAACGAGTGAAAGGTTGCAACCTTTAGTTTTTTGATTTGGATCTCTTCCCAAACATGTCAACTATATTATAACAAATTCTTTTTGAAAATCTCTCCAACAATCCTCCACCATTTTCAAAATGAATGAAGTTTTGAAAAACTCTTGTGTAAGTTAGCCAAACTTATGCATAAATGAATGTGTCTTTTGGACTCGAACTTTCATGTAGTGAAAGCATTTCAAATGTTAACTAAGTTAGCATTGTAAACAAGCTTTGAACCAGCAGCCCCTATTTTGTTAGGATGTGAGATACTATGGCACACACTAAGAGGGGGGTGAATTGATTATTTAATTTTTTTTTTTTGCAAAATAGAGATGTAGTCGATGAAGACCACGGATTCGTTAAACCTCAAGACCTTGAAATGGCACGATGAGGTGTCAACCGTGTAAAGACACTCTAGTTTTGTGAAGAATAAAATTGAAATCTTATCAATGAATAAACAAAGTGAGTAAGAGCAAAAATGCAAACGTAAGTAAGAAAAGATGAAAAACAAAGAAGACATAGATTTATATTGGTTCAACTTTCCAACCTTAATCCACTACCTTAGCTACCTACTAAGGATTTTAAAACCAACTTCACTATCAGACCCCTTACTCAATACGAGCAGGTCCTCTAGTCCTTGACTAGGTAATGTACAACCTCCCAATTTAATGGGCCCTCTAGGTTCTGCTAGAAAAAAGACAAAAATCGCGAAATAGAGATTCTAAGAGTACAACTCTTAGTTACAAGCTCTCTTTTTAAATGAATGATCGCAGCTTAAAATGAATGGAACAATGAGATATCAAAGCCTCTTAAATGAAAATACAGAGAGAAAAATTAAATGCTCGATGTAATAGTGAAAGCTCGGTAGTTCAAAATCTTCAATGTGTTCAACAGCCTTTAATGCGTCTTCAACCACCTATTTATAGTTGATGGTGGATAAATTTGAATTTTGGACCTTTGTGGGTAGTTGGGCGCACATTAAATGTGTCAAAAACTAGCCGTTATACGTTTTTGTGAAACACATAGTCGATAGATAGAATAGGTTAGTCGACTATTTCTTCAAATAAAACTAAGCATAGTCGACAGACAAGAAATTATAGTCGACTATCTCTAATACAAATTTTTCATAGTCGATAGACACATACACATAGTCGACAGATAAAAAAATATGAAAAGGATTTTGAAAATCATGAACAAATATAGTTGATAGAAGAAAAGCCATAGTTGTAATACCCGAGAAATTCTAAAGGACTCAAGGGTAATTTACCTTGGGGCAAAAATGAAATTTAAGGATAAATTAAGGGTATAACGGTAATTTATTATCGTATGATTGTTTGAATCGACTGCCAGGAGTGCCTTGGAGCCGAGATTCTAAAGGAAAATGATGTGGCATTAATGAGCACCCCGAGATAGGATTTATGGTGCCAAAAGAAATGAGGTCGGGAACGATTTTTGGTACAGCTAAAAAGGCAGCTGCCAAATAGGCTGCAAAATCGAATCTTTATAGGAGACTTCTCAAAAATCAACGGAAGCTTAAAGGGGCTTCGATTTTTCATGAGGAACAACCCTTCAGAGGTTTCAGGAAGAAACGAGAGGGTTTAGGGCCAAAACGAAGATTCAGGCCTAAGTGTAGTTTTTGAAAATTGCTAGAGGGAGGCCAAAATGAGGTATTTTTGGAATCCTCGGGGTCAAAGTGAAGTTTTAGGACTTAAGGGTTCTAAATGCAATATTATAAAGTAAAGGGGCTAAGTGAAATGGGTCGAAATGAGATAGCCTAAAAGTCTAAGGGCTAAACTGCAAATAATGAAAAGTTGGCCAAAGGAAATCCAACCAGCCACTTTTTCGGTCGGCGACCGCCGAAATGGACCATAGGGTTGTGTGAGGCTTGGTCGGGAGACCAACCTTTGTAAAGGCATGGCCGACCAACAGTCATCATGGTGGCCGAAAAAAGGAGAAAACCAACCGAAAGTTTCGATCGGTTGGTCGCGCCTGCAACTCGCTTTCTTGGTCAGCAAGGGCCGATTTCAGGGCCATCTAAGGGAGGTTGAGACTCTTTAGAAGGTGTATTAAGCGGCCAAAGACAATTGGTTGCTCGGTTTTGGCTATAAATAGTTGAGAGATGGCCGAGGGTTTTAAGCATTTTTGAGCTTCAAATCGACCGCCTTATCGAACGAATTGGCAGTCCATTTTAAGGGGCTTTTGAAGCCCATGAGATGTAGTCTCATTCTGGAGAATTTCAGACATTTTCATGGTCGTTTGATGGGCATTTGAGCTTTGCCGGAAAAGGGGAGGCGGACGGCTGGCCGAGGCTTTGAGCCTCCGGTTGGGGCATCTCCGGTGCTTATTTCAAGCTCCAAGATGGGCCAATAGGATCGACTAAAAGAGGGCTTCAAGCCGGTGGAGTCATCTCAAATCGCTGGCATGGCCGACGCCGGGGAAGATGACCAGCGCGTGGGCCACACGCGCTGGTTAACACGTACAACCCATGCGCTAGCGCGTGAAGGAGCGTGGGGCCGTCTAAAATCCTGCAAAAAAGTTAAAAAATTCTGGAAAATTATTTTACGGAGGTTCGTGCAAAAATATTTGAAGTTGGGATTCCCGATGTCTTAATTTTAGAGCCAAAGAGCCTCGTATTGCGTGAAAACGCAATATCCAGGTAAGTTCAGTATTTTTCTTTTGAAGTTCATTGGATATTATGAATTATTGTGGAGATAGATTTGAGGAAATAGTCTCGATATAATTATTGAGATTTTTAGAAGGAAAAATGAAGGAAAATGGAAGAAAATAGGAAATAAAAGGAAATAAATGAAATATTGAGGATATTTAGTGATTAAATATTACTTTATGATTGACGAGATTGAGATGATGAGATTGGTGCAACTTTTGAGAGTTGGCACAAAAATCGAGGTGGGACACACATATCGGGGCGATGCACGCTTTTCGAGGTATCTTGATCTTTGGACAAAGGTGAGTGGTATTCTCACAAGAACTTATATTTATGATATGATTGTTATATATACATGCTATTTATGAATTGTAATATTCATTTTGTCATATTGCATCGAAAGTCGTGATATTGCATTGCACGATATTATTGTCATATTGATATTTGTGCATGGAAATGGGATGTCGCCCCTAGAGTGTAGCCGTAATTCCCCAAGGGCGTTGAGGGAATAACGTTAGGCTTATCCTGCAGAGTTTCAGGATTTGCCTAGGATTCTTAGCCGGGCTTGCGGGCCAGGGAAGTTACACTAAGGGCAAAAATGTTGTTCATGTTATTGCATCATGCATTCATATATATATTTATGGACCCTCACTGGAAGTTTCATCTTCTAATGGGTTATGCCCCTGGAACATTCAACGTTCTAGTTGAGATTTGCAGTTAGGACAAGGAGCAGGTTGAGATATGACGGCACGTGATGGCGTGGCCGATGGATTCAGCAGGAGATTCTAGTATTTTATTTATTGAGAAATGGCTATGTATGTATTCGGGGTTTCATATGATTGCACCTAGGGTGTTAGATGTTATCTCGGGAGACGTGTCTCAATGTATTTATGTATTTGAGGATATGATGGTAATATATGGTACAAATTCTTTATGATATATATAAGTGAATTGTTTATGTACCATATCAGGTTTCGATTATCGCTTTCGCATTTGTAATGATTTGCTGGGGGGTTTCCCTTTGAAATATGGTATTGAGGTATGAGAAATGTATAAGGGAAGAGATTATGTATGGATACGATGGGCCCAGCATAGTGGCACGCCCTCCGATGGGACGGGGTGTTACAATAGTCGACTATCCTTACATGATAGTCAACAGAATGAAAAATAGTCGACAAATTAAATCAATATAGTCGACTATCCTTATGCATAGTCGACTATCCTTAATAACATAGTCGACTATTTTCAGGCATAGTCAACAGAATGAACCACATAGTCAACTATCCATATGAAAATATTGAAAACTTAAAAAATCCTTATTTTGATTCTTTTGAAAGCAAGTTGAGATTATCAAAAATATATTTATTTTGAGTTTAAAACACACTCAACCAACCTCAATCATATTTGATTAACCAGAAATACCTCACGCGCTCGTTTGAATGTCCTTATTGTGTTCATAAGTACCGACACGTGAATAGGCCATGTGTCCCATATCTTAGTTTTTCTTTCATGAATATCTTGAGTAGTTTACCAAACCACTTTAGAGACAGCACCATCCTCAATATTCATATAGATAGGCTTATAAAAAATGCCAACATATCTAAAGTATTTTATAGATATCTATATAAGCCTATTAAGAGAAAATTAGTTCAATCTCCCATTATTAAAACATTCCCAAACATTTTTACCTTAGGATTAAGTTAAATGTTCGCAATCACTCATATGACGTACTTTACTCATTGAACATAAGATCTTGATATTTCAAGTGTTAGGTCGAGTTTCCATCACTGAAAATTATGAATTGGTCATAATCCCATTCCCTTTGACGTTTTAGAAACTAAATCCCTTGCAAGACCTTTCGTCAAAGGATTTGCCAGGTTTTGACTTGAATTCACATAATCTACGATAATGACTCCATCTAAAATTAATTGTTTAACCATGTTTTGTCTTAACCCAACGCGTCTAGACTTGTCATTATATATTTGGCAATATGCCCTAAACAATGTAGCCTCATTATCATAATGGATAGAAACCAAAGATATAGGTTTAGGCCAAATAGGAATTTTAATCAATAAATTCCTTAGTCATTCCACTTCTTTACTACATGAAGCTAATGCTATAAACTTCGCGGCCATAGTGGAATCCGTTATACAAGTTTGTTTCTTTGAACCCCATGATATAGCACCTCTACCAAGTGTGAAAATCCATCCACTTGTTGATGCATGATCTTCTTGATCGGTAATCCAACTAGCATATGTGAATCCTTCTAAAACTAGAGGATAACCAGAGTAATATATGCCATAATTCACAATTCCTCTTAGATATTTTAGAATTCTATAGACTTCTTGCCAATGTAATAGGCTTGGATTGCTCGTATACCGACTCATTTTTCCAACAGTGAAAACAATATCCGATTTTGTAGATGTTATAGCACACGTGAGACATCTAATAACCCGAGCATACTCTAATTGAGATATTGCTTTACCGGTGTTAGAATACATTTTAACATTTGGATTAAAGGGAATAAATACACACTTGCAATCAAAATGATTAAACTTTTTCAACACTTTTTTGATATAGTGTGATTGAGTAAGTATGATCCCGGTATCTTTTCTTATGATTTTAATTTTCAAAATCACATATGCAAATCCCATATCCTTCATATCCAAGTTGGATGATAATAGTGACTTAGTAGTTTTTATGACTTCTAAGTCCGTTCCGAATATTAACATATCATTAAATGATAACACCCTTATATCCATTAAACTTGCTATACACATATTTGTCTGATTCATGGATTATAAATCCATTGGCAGCAACAATTTTGTCAAACTATTCATGTCATTACTTAGGTGCCTGTTTAAGTCCATACAATAACTTAATCAACTTATACACATTTCTTTCTTGTCTCGATAAGATAAACCCTTTCGGTTGCTCCATATATATTTCCTCATCCAATTCTCCATTTAGGAAAGCTCTTTTAACATCTATTTAATAGATTTCAAACTTATATATGGATGCCAAATCAATCAATGTTCTTATTATAATAACCATTCTGGCAACCAATGCGCAGGTATTGAAGTAATCAAGGCTTTTCTTTTGAGTGAACCCTTTAGTTACTAACCTTGCTTTGAACTTGTCTAAGGTTGTATCTACTTTCATCTTCTTAAAGATCCACTTACAACTAATAGGTCTAGAACCCGGAGGAAGATCTACCAACTTTTAAGTCTTGTTGTTCATAATAGATGACATTTCTTCATCTATTGCTTCTTTCCAAAAGGTGAAATCATTAGATTTCATTACCTCTTCATACGTAAGAGGATCAGACTCAATTGACTACGTAATTGCAGCTTAATTTATGTGTGAGTCCCTAATACCTTCTATTAGATGCATAATGAAATTGGGTTCAAAAATTTTCTTTTTTCTAGCCCTTTTACTCCTCCTCAACTTTGGAGGTTCTTCATTAGCATTTCTTTTGTTATCCTCTCTTACTACCGGTACAATTATATTCGGATTTGTAGGTTTAGGAATAAAAGGTTGTTAAAATCGAGATTTTAAGTGGGATCCATAAAATCGATTTTACGAATAATTAAAATTATCCTTTAATTTATGTAAATATATGTTTATAATGATATATTCCTTATTATAAATAAAATATATGTACATATTTTAAAATTATTTCATCTATCAATTTTAAAAATACTAAATAATATGAAATTTTTAAATGTTAAATATATCATTTATCATCAATTCATCATTCATCCATCTATAATCAAAATTCCGAACAACAAACATTATCATCATTATCAACAGATATTGTTAAATATAAATAAAAATACTAAGTCATAAAAACAACAAATATTGTTAAACTTCTACATTATATCATTACACTAATTAAGTTACCAATACTATAGAGGTATATTTGTTTCTTTCTAATCATCAATCTTAATGTAAAAATAGACCTACCCATGATCTGATTGTAACATATTTAAGATTAATTATTTGAATCTATACCTATTTGTACATGTAGATAACATCATAAATGAAAATGTACACATATATATATATGGTAAACTCATAAAATCGGATCGATAAACTCGTAAACTCGGGCCGGTAAACTCGTGAATCAGGTATGATTCTATAAAAACCCGATCCTACAAGTCAGTTTACTCGTTTTATGCCTCATGACTCGTAAAATCGTACGAGTTGACTCGCAATTTTAACAATAATAATTCAAAATAGTAGTAAAGCTATTCTTATAAAATATATCATTTCTAGATTTTATCACAATACGTTAACTTCAACTGAACTATTATATTCTATAACTACAAACCTATACCCTTTATTACATTCTACATATCCTAAGAATATGCATTCTATTCATTTTTCATCAAATTTCTTAATCTTTTGGATCAAGTAGCCTAACAATAGCTCTATAACCCCAAACACGTAGATAAGATAAGTTAGGTTTTTTATTTTTCCAAAGTTCATATGGTGTAATCTTATTTCCTTTATTAGGTACTCGGTTAAGAATATGACAAGCCATTAACAATGTTTCTCTCCAATATCCTTTACTTAAACCCGAGTTATTAAGCATAGCATTAACCATTTACGTTAAAGTCCTATTTTTCCTTCTTGCTACACCATTTTGTTGAGTGGTATAAGCAATCGAAGTTTCATATACAATTCCTACATCTTCACAAACTTAGGGAAATGATACTCACCACAGCTGTAGTGGTGGAATTTTCCATGTAGATGGTTAATTTTTCCATCTTCAATAGATTCATAAGTGGTGAATGGGCTTTGATTCTGACATACATGTCTAGTAACACCTGAATTGATCAACCACTCGTTTTCATTCTCCACCACGAATACCTCACTTATCATAACCATGAAGTTGGAGTTTTCATCTTGATTTTGCTTTTTCAAAATGCGACATTCCTTTTTGATGTGGCATATCTTATCACAATTGCAGCATGACCCATTTTTCTTCTTTGAGTTCTTATTCTTGGAGTCAAATTTTCTCTTTTTGTTGTTCTTTGAAGAGTTTTGTTTTCCCTCCTTCCTCTGGTTGGTTTCTTTTTCGTCCTCCACCACATGGACATTAGAAGATTGACCATTATTTTTGTCAGAGTTATTCACTCTAAAGTCCTCTTCTATTCGGAAGATGTTGGCCCAACTCCTAAAGGGAAATATTATCTTTTTTATGTTTGAGATTCTTTATAATCTTTCCAACTAGGAGGAAGTTTAACAATGATGAATGATACAACAAAGGATTCGTCCATTTTCATGTCATGTTGTTGAAATTGGTTATAAATGCAAACTATTTCATGAAATTGTTCAATTACCTTTCTATTGTACATCATACGATATTGATGAAATTTAGAGGTTAGAAATTTCTTACTTGTGATCCGAGATGTACTTAGCCTCCAAAGCATCCCAAATCTCCTTTGCATTCTTCTTGTTATGGTATTGGTCAAATAAAGCATCCAACATAGCATTGCAAGTGTGGCCTTTGCAAATGTAGCCATCTTGATCCCACTTCTGTCTTGTTCTTACATTTGCTAAACTTTCATCTTTGGTTTCCTCCGGTCTTGATGTTGTAAGCACATATACCACATTAAACGTGGTAAGGAGAAAATATAGTTTATTCTACCAACGTCAAAAATTAGATCCTTCAAATCTCTCAAATTTTACAAAATCAATAGCAAAGTCCCGTAGAGAAAAAGCTGGTGGAGCCATCACAACTTCAAGAAACAAAGTCTTAAGATTGTTGGAAATTTGTGGTATTGTAATGGCAAATATTTTACAACAATCCAAAGATTTCATGGCATGAAAACTCATTTTCCTTAAAACTTTGTTTGTCTCAAAATACAATGCACAAGGGATCCAAATAAACCTCCAAGATACAATGGAATCAAAAGTAATGTTTGTTGGCAACTGTGCAATTCCCGATAACAAATCCAAACACACAAAATTAATAACAAACACAATAAGTTTTGTATTCTAATATCTGCAATAAAAGAATACAAAGAATTGATCTTTGAATACACGAAAATTATGAAATTTTATATAAGAAGGTAGGAGAAGAATAAGGTGAGAGAAACAATATGAATTCTTCAAGTGTTTTAATCCAAGAATATATCAATCTATTTATAAATAATGTTACAACTCTTCACCAAAGGTTGTAACAATTTATTTGTGTGAATAAAATTTAAAATAAGTGAAAGGTTATAACCATTTATATGTATAAATAGAATTCAAAACGAGTGAAATGTTACAACCTCTAGTTCCTTGATTTGGATCTCTTCCCAAACGTGTCAACCATGTTACAACAAATTCTTTTTAAAAATCTCTTCAACACTATCCATGTTATTATGTTATTGAAAATTATTTGTAGCTGATTGCCCTATTATCTTCTGGGGATAATTTCATGATCCTGAAAGAAGAAATGAGAATGGAGTTTCCAAATCTTGAAATGAAGGCTGTGGAAATTCACAGAATTCATTTAATGGTGAGAAAAGAGTAGGTGGGTCGTCAACATTTCCTTTCACGCTCACGACATTTTGAACTCCAGTTGGGACAGTTGAGACAAAGTTGAGTTCTGAAAGTCCTAAGTTGTTTGTAGATTCCTTGCTTTCTCCGGGGGGATCAGATGGGGCGGCAGCTGATCCTCTTGTCTCATCAACGGGAACAGCAGGTGTATGGCCCTGGAAAAGAGCAATGTGGCCAAAAAGCTTGTCTTTCCTTGTGAAAGTTGTTCCACAGGAACAAACCCATTTCTCCCTGCCACAATGCTTCTCATGAGTTCTAAGATCAGCAATGACCGAGAATTTCTTGATGTTGCATCTACTGCAAGCATAACTCTTGTCACAATGTGTCCTCTTGAAATGGTTTTTGACACACAAAATGGTCTTCAGAGGTTGAAAGTTCTTGTGATCTTTGTTCCGCTTGCAGCCAGCGTACGGGCAGGAATACCTCTTGAGGAGCATTGGCTTGGAGCTGGGGTCCTTGTCGGGCTTTGCCAGTGCTGCCAGGGCTTTGTACTCATCGCCATGGCCTCTCATGTGCATCCGCAGGTTAGCATGCCTCTTAAAGCTCTTCCCACATATTGTACAGAACTGGGTGTGAGATGCAAGAATTTCTTCTTTCTCTAGTTGCAAGATTTCATAGGAACCATGGGGAAGGTTCTCTCCTCCATCACCATCTTCTTCATCTTTTTTTTCATGTTCTTCATTGAAGTTTTGCTCAGCCTTGCAGCTTTTGATCTGATCTACCTGATTCAACTGCTTAGGAACTTTGTTTCTATTAACATTCAGTGACTGACCACCGCCATTTAAGCTGGGCGCAGGAGTAAATACGAATCCTCGAAGCTGCCCAAATCGGCTGATTGAAGAAGGATCAGTCAAGGGGTTTCCCTTTGCTGATGGGAGAAGACTACCAGCTGTTGAGATCAGTTGAATGATTATCGAAGTAACATCGGCAGCGATAAGCTGCTGCTGCTGAGCTGCAAGTTCATCGGGTGGACCTGCAGCTTGCCATCTCTGGCGAACAACAATACGCGCCAACTCCTGGAGTTGACGGATCTTCTGTTCCAGAAACGATAGATTGTTTAGCATTCCTGTCATATCCCAATCTTTGATTCGACTCAAATCATTAATCTCATTCAATGCAGCATCCTGTTGATCTGGGATCCTGTTCTCATTACTGGGATTGCAAGAAACTGTAGGTGCGCTCTGAGAAGGCTGGTTGAATTCTCGGAATTGGGGATCAATTCTATCATCATAATCTTGAACAAAATAATCTACCCAGTTCCGCTGAAGCTGATGCAGATTGAAATTAGTGAATGACTGGTTAGATTGGTTACCAGGGGGCACCACTTTTGGTATTTTATTGCCAAGGGAAGAAGGGTTTGTCCATGCTTCTGCAGATAGACTCTCCAATGGATCCATTCCAAATCCTGAAGTATAATAACTGAATCAATGGAAGCTGCAGTATTTGGAGCAGATAGAAGAAAGTTTATGAGAATTTGCAAAGAGAATAAATAGGAAGAAAATAAAAGTCAGATGGAGTTGAATCGGCAAAAGGCTAAAAGCTTAAACAAATACCAAGCTTCCAAACCCAACTAAAAAGAAAAGGGAGAGAGAGAGAGAGAGAAGAGAAGAATGAATCATACATATCCAAACTATTTGAATTCGAAAGAGAGAGAGACAGAGAGAGAGAGAGAGAGAGACAAAAGAGAAGAATGAATCATACCTATCCAAACTATTTGAATTCGAAAGAGAGAGAAACAAAAGAGAATAATGAATCATACATATCCAAACTATTTGAATTCGAACAGGTGAAGGGAATTCCATCCAATAGATAAAAATCTGGTCACAACCTGTTACCAAATAGTTAATAAGATCAAAATTTTTTACTTTCATTCTCAATGAAAGATGATAAGTATACACACACACACACACATATATGTATGTATGTATGTATGTGTAGGACAAACATTGGAGATGGTCAAAACCAGACTATGTTCACCTCATCATAGGATCCTTTGGTATCTTGTTGTAAGATATTACAGTGGCTTATGCTATTAAATTTATCAGAGTGTTTTAGACAGTGGTTTCACGTTCTTATGGATACGAAATAAATAAATATATATACATCCCATTGCATATGAACAGAAAACGGCACATGAAAGCAAGAGCAAACGTGCATGGAAATTGAAAGTGAAGATGTAATAGCAAAACCAGGAGATGGAGAGAGACTAACCAGATTGAAGAACGCTGTCAGATGCTCTACCCGACCTCTATGGTTTGATTTTGGCTTTATAAAGACCAGAGCATTCAGATAAACGACGCAGAAGAAGAAGAAGAAGAAGTGGCAAAAAAACATCAACTTCGGCAGTACGCGCCCATAATTCGTCAAAGCTGTCAATCGAAAACGTGAATCCCATGTCATCATACACGCTAAACCCATCAATCACAGCCGTTGATTTTTGGGTCAAATCGATTTTGATCTTCATATTCGCCATGGAAGTGACGGCGGTTACTTACTTAGAAGCCACCCTCGTAGGACCTTTTAATCCAAATTTTGACTATAATTTAACAAGGTTAAATTATAAAAAATTAAAATTTTGTAATTGTCATGACATAAATATAAGAATTAATTTACTATAAAATACAAAGTTTAATTAAGGGTTACGGGGTATTGTGTAATTCACCCACCAACCATATTAATTTTCTAATTAAGATGTATTTGTGTGAATTTATATCTTAATTATGTCATATTTTAAAAAGGAGGGCCATCAAATTGCAAATGTCAAATTGATCATGTCGTTCTTCTTGGAAGTCTCTTTATTTATTTTGCAGAAGTACCTGGAAGTTGATGAGTTAAAATAATATTATAATATATTGGAGAGGTTGAACTGGGGATGAGGGAGGGCTGGAGGTGGACCAGGCGGCGCCGCCGTGCCGGAGAGCTGCCCAAGTTCAAAGGCACGAGTCATTAGGTCACGCGGCCGGTGTCAGAAATTTTATAATAAAATGATATTATATAATATTAAATATAGATTTAATTTATTAAGAATGGGGACAGGTGAAAGAAACATTAACATGAGAGTAATAAAAATAAATTAAGGATTGTCGAGATTCTCTGTATCAGCGGTGAGAGAGTAAGTGTTAGGAAAGATGAAAATAATGAAAAATAAAAATATATATTTTACTTTTATTTTGTAAAAGTTTTAAAAACTGAAACCAATAATAAAACAGTGCTTTATGTATAATTAAAATAACAAAATATAATATTCTCCAGATAATAAACTAAGAGGGGTAAATTTCCACTTTTCTAATTATAAAAAAAGTTGATTTAACTTGTAGATTTAATTGAAAAGGATTTTATGGTAATAATGAGATAATTATCAAGCAAGAAAAAGGAAAACACAGCCAAGAACAGAAATAATTTATAGAGATTGGATTTTAATCATCTCTTTTCTCGTAACTTTGAAAGTTTTATTAAGAGTGTGTTTGATTGCAAGCATAAAATTTATATGAAAAGAAAATATTTTTTAGACAATTAAATTATTTAGAATTAAATTATAAGAAAAATGCCAATTGAATGTGTTTGATTGGCTTAATTTTTTACCTAGAAATTGTTACACTTTTCTAACTTTTGATGTTTGATTGCTATTATTTTTCATGAAAATAATTACATACACACATTACAGATAATCAATAATCAAATACACAAATCAATAATAAACGATATAAAATAGTCAAATATATACATATTCAAAAAATAAATCAAATATACATATACAAAATATTTAAAAAATAAATCAAATATACATAAAAAATATACATACAAATCTTCGATAGCCACAGAAAATGCCTATGGAACTGAAATTGCAGTAAAAAAAACTTCTGGGCAAAAACCACGACCATCCCTTCATTTTCTGTTAATAGGAAACAACAATCACGACCATGGAATTCGAGCGGAGATCCAAATGCTGGGCAACATCTGACACTAAAAATCGTGAAGCTGCTGGTGGATCTACAGAAATAAAAACAGAACGTGGTCGAAAATCTTACAATGGAAGAAGATGAAGATGCACTGGTGGTCTGAAACTCGAAATCGGAGATGGTCTTCTATAGAAATAGCGATGAACACAAAGTCGGAACTGGTCTTCTGCGAAGATGGCGACGAAGCCCAAGGTAGAGCTTGTTTTCAGAGGTGGATGGCGACTCATAGAAAGTCAGAGATGGTGACGAAGCCCAAGTATGAGCTCAACTTCGGCGGTGGATGGCGATGAAGAGAAAGGAGACAAAGCCGACGCGAATGGGAGAAGAAAACCCTGAGAAATTAAGGTGGACAGAAGTAATGGAATTTGGGTGAATAAATGCTCATAGGCGAGTGAGTTCCCTAAAAAATTAAAACTACCCCCCTAAGGAAACTATTTCTAGTAAAAGCGAGAATTTGGCCTCACATGACCAAAACTTAGAAATCAAATTGTCTGAAAAAATTAGCTAATCAAACACTACAAAAGTTAGAATTTAGGTGAAAAATAGTGATTTTCCATGAAAAATACAAGCAATCAAACAGGCCCTAAGTAAAATTCTTAATTTTGAATGGGCTTATAAATCAATACAAATTCTTTACCAAAATTAGAATTATCTTCTTGTAAGTCTCCCATACTAATACAAGAATTTCTTTATTTGAGTGAGTAATTGCACCAATCAAAAACACTATAATTTATAAAACTTTGAATGGGACAAAGAGAAAATATGTAAATGAAGATATTCTTCAATGCTCCAACCACAAAAACACACTTTTTTTTCCTTGAAAGAATTGAATGTTGTTGTAAGCATTTCTTTAAATTTTCTACATCTTTTAAGACTTGCAAAAAGCCTTCATTTAGAATTCCAAGGCAAGACCATCTCTTTTCATAATGAAATATCACAAATATACAGAAATGAAATTAAAAGAAGAGACAACAAATTATAGGCAATAAACTTAGTTCAAATGGACATAAATTGAAAAGAAAGTAGTCAAACCCCAAGTGTAATAGGCAAAATATCATAATAGAGACATAATTGCAACAAAACACCTACACATTCGATTTGGAACATATTTTTTTGTTTGACTTGATTTTAAGTAAAGTATTGGAAAAGAAATTTTAATTTTCTTCAAAGATGACTATTACAAACATAAATAATATGTTCTCTTTTGTGAGTTTGTGAAGATAATGAAATTTTTTTGAGAACAAGTTCAATGTCATTTTCATTCAAATGTTTAAAACTTATGACTCAAATTTCTAAATAAGACATGATCAAAAATAAGTTTTGATTCAAACGTTTGTGAGAGTTTTGTAAAGATGTCTAAATAATCATTCTAGAGAGATTCGAATATTTGAAGTGATTCCATCAAACGTTTAATTAAGTTTTCTAAAGTAAGATAAATTTTTGAATGATTCAAATATCAAAGGGTTTCTCTTAGGACGTTTAAGTAAACTTTTTAAGAATCTCTACATAAATTTGAACATGTGAATAAGTCTTAAACAAGGATTTAATTTTAGAAAAATTCAAACATTTGAATAATTCACTTTAAACATCTGAATAAAGGCTTAAAACGAGAGAGAGTATTTTAGAATCCTTCAAACATTTGAAAGAGTGATCACAAATGTCTTGGGATACTTTTATTATTATTAAAATAAGTTTTATTAAACACCATTTATGTCTTAGGATTAACACATAAAATCCAAAATAAAAAACATACCAAAAGTAAACTTTCTTTACATTTTATTTTCTTTGGTTTTTCATGTTTTTTTTTTTTCAAATAAAAAACTTTGAAACAAGGCAATCTAACGAGTGATTTTACAAATAACAAATCTTTAGAACTATAAACTAAAAAAATCTAACACAAGAAGAAGAAAAAAAAATCAACAATAATACCCAAGAAAGAACAATAAGAAAGAGGAGTTAAAATAACAAATCCTAGAGGCAAGAGTTGAGCCAACAAACTAATAGCAAAAGTAACAAAAGAGTCTTAACACGATAGAAGGCTAACCTTGGCCTTCAAGGCTTCATAACCTGAAGAGCATCAAATATCATACGCATTTTCATGAGAAACCTTTCTCTTGCTCATTAAATATAAAAATTTAGAATAATAAGTGTGTTTGTGCTAATTATAATTAATAATTGTAGGTACGTGCAGTGTCACCTATAATATCAATACAATGTTATTAGCTCAAACTTGATTTAAAAATAATACTGATAAGTTTGTACTAGCATAATTATATACGTAGGACTAAACAGGTTAACGATATCAATTTGTATATGATTCACTTTTTTTAATTTTTACAACCAAAATGACACTTATTTGATCCATTAATTGCATAGATAAATAATAATTTGTTATCTGCATTGAATAGAAGAGCTCGATAACTATTCAGGAGAGTGAAATTATCATTTTATATCTCTGTCATTTATAATCACACAAAGGATGGAGAGGTGAAATGACAATATCTAATGCATTGAAATATCAAATTATGTCGTTTCGAAGTTTTTAAAATATTTTTTATCTTGAAATACCTAAAAACATCAAAAAAATATTTTCAAGTTGCTTCCATAATCTTTAAAATGTTTTGAACCTGTTTCGCAATATTAAAAAAATGTTAGAAATGTGTTTCCTATTTAGAAACATATATCTCTTTTACGATCACGTTGAAGATAGAAATAATTTCATCTATATTGTCTTTGCGACCACATTAGAGGCAGAAACAATTTATGTTCATATTTTCTTGAATAGATGATGAACTTTATGTTTGTATTTAATTGAATATTTATTTTTATAATTTTATATATTAAAAATAAATTTACAAAAAAACTTTTATATTTTTTAATTTAAGTGTTTTCCCTATATTTATTTTTTTATTTTTTAAAAAAATATTATTTTCTTATTTTTATTTCATATCGTATCCGTTTTTCATTTTTTTTAAAACAATTGTCTTCCCCTTTAATTTGAATATCATATCATTATATATCCTAAATTAATCTTATTAACTCTTACAATCTTGTAATTTTTTTCTTGTATAAATACCATTTTAATTAGTCTTAAACCAATAAATGTTCACTTAATTAATAATTCATATGTAATATTTAAAACTTAATTTTGTAACTTTAAAAATTAAAAAAAAAATCTCACTAATAATAATAATAATAATAAGGTGAAAAAATTTTTAAAAATAATAATTATCTTTCTCGGTTGCCATAAAATCCCTCTTTGTTTATGATTTTAACCATTTTATTTGCTTTGAAACTAATTTGGGGTAGAGAGAGAGAAAAGCTAATTTTGGTAGCAAATCCAGATCCTCTATAGGCTATAGGCTATAGCCCTCCCTCTCCCTCCATTCTTCCTCTATTTTGAGCTTGAATACTGCAATCAAATCGCTATCCATTCATTACATTATAATATGGCTAATCTCCCAAAAAAAAAAAAATTAATTACCCTAATGCCATTGTCAAACTCACTTTCAATTCATCCAACGCCAAGACAGAACTGGGCTATGGGCTGTGGGCCATGGGCTATGGGCCCATACCATGTTATATAAAAATAGTTTTGTATTCAACATATTTCTTCCAATTTTTTTATATACATAAAATTTTAAATTGTTTTCAAACATTATTTTAAAATTTAAGTTGGTTTGACTTGATAGATCAGAACCCATCTAGTTAGGCAATAACAAGAAGTCAATTGAAAAAAACTGCCCATTGAACTGCTTGATTTAACTAGCCAAACCCATTGGGATTAGGGTCTTTTATTTGATTTTTTTGCCTTTTATTTTATTTATAAATATATTAATAATTTGAGGTAATTATAAAATTTTGATGCCAACGAGATTTGAATACTCAATGATGAGGTTGAGAGGCCAATCACCATCTAATTTATATTTTTCTTATCTGCTCTTTGTGGAGTCCCCTAATTTAAGATTATCTTAGTATTTTTCAAGTTCAAGTGTGTTTGCAAGAAAAAAAGACGGGGTCTTGTTTCTTATAGGTCTTTCGACACTTAAATTAATTATTACTTAAAAATAATATAATAATAATATAATTAAAATATAATAATTGGCATACCTCACTCGTTGGCCATTATATATTTATATAAGTGTTCTGTGTAACAAGAGTGGTCTAAATAGTGTCACATGATCAATGACAATAAAATTTATTGGACGGCTAAAGAGCCGTTCATGGCCCTGCTTTCGGCCTGGGGAGAATGATGGAGGGCTAGGAAGTGCAATTGGGACCTTTTTTCATCCCCGGCCTAATTCCTAGGCTTTAGGCCACGATGGGCTTTTCAATTCACCATCATTTTAGAGTTGACTTATGAAGTCTGTTATTCACCAATAGCTATTGTTTATCATTTTGTTAGGGGCTATTAACATTAAAGAGTCAAACGTTTTTTTTGGTTTTAACGAATTTATCCCATACTTTCAATTTTATCCCATACTTTTCGATTTCGATAAACTTTCGATCTATTGATTGCATTTTCATTGTTTTCGATAATAGTTATCTACTTTCGATACTGACTTTGGTATGAAAGGGTTTTCGTGAGAGAAGATTCCCACGAGCCTTTTAACTCATTTTCTGAACATCAACAAGGTCAAATATTTGTGGTAAGACCTAGCGGTGAAGTCAAGACCTAGCGACAAAGTTAAGACTTTGTGGCAAGACCTAACGGCGAAACCAAGACCTAGGAGCGAAGTTAAAACCTTGTGGCAAGACCTAGCAGCGAAACCAAGACCTAACGGTGAAACCTTTTGACGAAAGAACTAGTGGCAAAGGCTTGTGGCAAAAGAACTAGTAGCAAAAATTTGTGGCAAAAGAGCTAGTGGCGAAAGAGTTAGTGCAAAACCTTGTAGCGAAAGAGTTTGTAGCAAAATCCTTGAGGCAACTCCTCTTACAGCAACCTAATTTCACCCGACAACGAGTTCAAGTGAACCCCACATCATAAATTTTAATTGTTGTATTTTGGCAATAACAAGGACTCAATTTCTAAAATTAGTTATAATTTTAACCAATGCTAAAATTAATTTTGATCGATGTGTGACTTTTTCCAGATAGCATGTCATTTGGCATTTAATTTATTTTTTAATTTTTTTCATTATTTTTTGAAGAAAAATGCTCTCTTCTCTTCCTTGTCATGGCCGTCTCTTCCTCCTCTGCAATGGCCGCTTCTTACCTTGCCTCATTGCTACCTAGGATTGCCTAATTATCTCATCACCTCTTTTCTACTTTGCATGAATTGGTTAACACATATACAACAATATATATTTATATATACACACACACAACAACAACAACATATATGTACACACACATAATAAAATATACAGTGGCCGACGGTAGGAAGGGCGACAGACGGCTGATTGAGCGACGACGAGGGGTAACGACGATGCTAACGGGAGGGAGAGAGAGGGTGAAAGAGAGAGATCAATGATGAAGTCCGATAGCCTTTATCGGAGAAGTCTGATCGTGCTTCTTCAATCATTATTGAATTCTACAGCTTTTATTATCGAACTTCTACGATCTTTATTATTGGACTTCTCTGATCGAATTTCTACAACCTTCATTATCGAACTTTTACGACCTTCATTATCAGACTTCTTTAACATCAAACTTCTCCAATTGGACTTCTTCGGCCTTCATTATCGGATTTTTTCGATCAAATTTCTTCAATAAGACTTTTCTTATCAGACTTTTCTAGCTTTCATCAGTATAATCTTCGATGAAGTTTGATTGGACTTCAGATCAGACTTCTTTGTGTCTTTCACCCTCTCACTCTTTCTCTCATTCTCAAGAGCGTCGTCGTTACCCTTTACCATCGCTCAATCTGTCATCCGTCATCCCCTGCTACTGCCAACCATTATATATTTTGCTCTGTGTATATATTGTTGTGTGTGTGTATATATATATATATATGTTGTGTGTGTGTGTATATGTTATTGTGTGTGTATTAACCAATTTGTGCAAAGTAAAGAGGAGACAATGGGGTAAGGCAACCTTGGACGACGACAAGGTAAGGCGAAAAACGGCCATAACAGAGAAGAAAAGAGGCAGCCATGGTAGAAGAAAGAAAAAAAATATTTTTCTTCAAAAAATAATCAAAAAAATAAAAAAATAAATTAAATGCCAAGTGACATGTCACCTAGGCAAAGTCACATGCTGGTCAAAATTGATTTTAGTATTGGTTAAAATTGCAATTAATTTTAGAAATTAAGCTTTTCTTGTCAAAATTAAAAGTATTTGATAAAATTATTAAAAGTTAAAAAATTTAATTTTTTGATGGTAATAGCCCTTTTATTAATAAATGAATAATATATTTTTGATAAGCCTAATATTTGATTTTAAATTTTATTCTCATCATAAAACTGTATTAATATTATTATATATAAGCCTTTTTAATTATAATATAACGTTATTAATACACTTTTTAAATGTGTTATATTTTAAGAATTTCTATATCATAATCTTAATTAATATATATTTAATAAAAACACATTTTAATTCCAACCAATGCCCACTTGGACCACCCCTTCCCGTTTTCAAAATATCACTTCCAAATATCCATGAAATTAGTACAAAACATTAGAATGTCTTGCTTCCTTATCTTTTCATGAAATTTCAATATTTTCTATGTGCTCTTTTTTTTTTTTCTTCTTTTTTCCACACTGCTTGCTAGAAAAAAAAAAAAGGCCAGTCATCACAATCGCCGGTAAGGTGGGGGAAATTTGCAAAAATAGGACTGCCGGCGAAGAACTTTGCAAAAATAGGACTCTTAATTTTTTTTAGCAAAACTAGGACTTTTCAGAGTTGAATGGACTAAAATGCCCCCGAATTAAATTGGCACTAGGATCCCTTCGTCTTCTTCCTCTCACGCGCACATCCCCAATCGCCCGCCCGACAGAACATCTCTCTCTCGTCTTCTCTGTTTTAAGCATCCAGGGTTGCTGCTTCTTCGTCGGTCTTCGCCTTCAAAGCCATTGCAGGTAATTTTCAGAGTGTTTTACTATCTTCGATGCGATCTTTTTTTATGACTACGTACTGGGTATGCAAATGAACCTCGCTCTGGTTCTGCATTCTAAAGCTAGATTGAGAGAATGCTATGCATTTCTATCGGTTGATGTATGGGATGGATACGGATATACATCTATCGGTTGATGTATGAGTTGGATACGGATATATGTCAACCGAACCGATATAGCTTCAAACCAGAAGCATAAACAAAAATGTTTTATATCGGTTCGGTTTACATATCGGTACCCAAAAATGTTTTATGCACCGACATCGTATATCGCTATATTTGTATCGATATAAATTCAATGTAAATCGATACATAGTAACCGATATAGATCCTATAACAAATATTATTTCAGTATAAATGTATCGGTTGTAATTTTATATAAAGCTGCATATAATAACCGACATAACTTGCGCGACCGATATAACATTATATAACCGATAATTTTTTTTTTATTTTTCTAATTTACAGGAATGGCAGCTCATAGACCTATATTTATCAGTATGGATGTCGGTGGGAATATAATGTTGATAAGGGCGAATACAAGTAGGTGGCGATATATTTTGCTGTGTAATACGTGTGCATCTAGGCTTCACATTGGACCAATTGGTAAGTTCCGTATATAGAGTTCAAAATATTAGTCAAGCTGAGAAGTCGGATGTGATGAAGTACAAGTTGGTTATCATTTTATAGCCGATTTAGAAGAATATAACCGATAGTATAAATCAAATAGTCATTGGCAACCGATATAATCAGAGATATTAAAATTGAAACCGATACATGGTCAGTGCGAATATATCGGTGTAATGGAACCGATAGTATTTTCAGTTTGTGTTTACATTATAATTGGAAGTCAATCATAACATCTATTATACACAAACTTCATATTTATACACAAATACCATTACATTAGACTAACACATCATTAATTCAATAAAAATAAATAAAAAAATTTGGTGTCTCCCTTGTGATGCACCTCTGTTGCATGTCTCTCTTCTACTGGGTTCTGCTTAAGTTCATTGGAGAACGTCCCGATACGAAAGCTGGTTGTGTTGCACCTCTATTGCGGGTCCCTCTTTCTCGTCCTTATCAGTTGCAGTTAAATGTTTGTTAATGAACCTTCAACTGCAACTGATAAGGACGAGAAATAGTGATCCTAGAGCAGGTTCATTCACAAACAGTGATTTCTCGGATGGTGGCCAGGTTCATGGTTGGGAGACTGAAACAGAAGGTTAATGGTTGGGAGACTGAAACAGAAGGCAGAAAATATATCAATTTTGTCTGGCTTCTCGGATGGTGGCGCAGGTTAATTCACAAACAGTGATTTCTCTGACCACTCTGGATTATTCAACCTCCCAATACATTGCCAAAGTATTTCCTTGGCAATGTATTTGGAGGTTGAAGAATCCCGAGTGGTCAGAGCAATCACTAACAGTTTGCAAATGAACCTGCTAGATTACGAGCTTCTAAGAAAGCGATTTATTTTCAAGTCGGTGATGAGAGCCATATTTATAGAGCGGTCCTTCCAATCGGTGCTTACATTGGGAAGGGCAAAGGACAGATATTTAATTTCGTCATTAATATAACATAGAGAGGTATCGGTGTATACATATCGGTTAATTTATCGATATATTTGCACCGATGGTAACATGCAAAACGGTCGGTTCCGTAAAAACCGATATCCTCTTCGTTTTATGATTAATATCGGTAACTATGTATCGGTACATATTCAAGAGATATTAAAACGGTTGAACTTCCCGCTAGAGTTATCGGTTCAGATACAAACCAATAAGTTTAACCGACATCCATCCTTCGTACTTATGACTATCAGTCAGAATATATCGGTATAACTATTGAAGACTTATCCTTTTAACTTATCACCGATATTTAAACGGTTAATGACGAAAAATCAATAAATGAGCTAGTAAAGAATGGATACTAAAAGTCGGGCAACCGAACGGTCGGTTCCGTAAAAATCAATATCATCTTCGTTTTATTATGAATATCGGTAACTATGTATCGGTTAACATAAAAATTGAAACCGATATAATCAGAGATATTAAAATTGAAACCGATACATGGTGTAGGTACATATTCAAGAGATATTCAGATACAATCCAATAAGGTTAACCGACATCATTCGAATATATGACTATCGGTGCGTATATATCGGTGTAATGGAACCGATAGTATTTTCAGTTTGTGTTTACATTATAATTGGAAGTCAAACATAACATCTATTATATACAAACTTCATATTTATACACAAATACCATTACATTAGACTAACACATCATTAATTCAATAAAAATAAAAAAAATATTTGGTGTCTCCCTTGTGATGCACCTCTGTTGCAGGTCTCTCTTCTACAGAAGGCATATCGGTCACCTTGAAGACGTTCAACAGATAGGACGAGAACCAACTTTTGTATCGGTCACCTTGAAGATAACCAGCTTTCGTATCGGTCACCTTGAAGACGTTCTCCAATGAACTGAAACAAAAGACAAGGAAATATATTGCTTTCCTCGGGCTTCTCGGATACAAGAGCAGGTTCATTCACAAACAGTGAGTGATTGCTCTGACCATTCTGGATTATTCAACCTCCCAATAAATTGCCAAAGTATTGCCTTGGCAATGTATTTGGAGGTTGAAGAATCCAGAATGGTCAGATCATTCACTAATAGTTTGTAAATGAACCTGCTAGATTACGAGCTTCGAAGTTTCCATGGCTTCCGCTTCAGTGATCTCCAAGTCGGTGATGAGAGCCATATCTATAGAGCGGTCCTTCCAATCGGTGCTTACATTGGGAAGGGCAAAGGACAAATATTTAATTTCGTCATTAATATAACATAGAGAGGTATCGGTGTATACGTATCGGTTAATTTACCGATATATTTGCACCGTTAGTAACATGCAAAACGGTCGGTTCCTCTTCGTTTTATGATTAATATCGGTAACTATGTCTGTATCGGTTAACATAAAATTGAAACCGATATAATCAGACCGATATATGTTGTCGGTACATATTCAAGAGATATTAAAACGGTTGAACTTCCCGCTAGAATATATCGGTATAACTATTGAAGACTTGTCCTTTTAACTTCTCACCGATATTTAAATGGTTGGTTAATGACCAAAAAAATGGATACCAAAACTTCGTTTTATTATGAATATCGGTAACTATGTATCAGTTAACATAAGAGATTAAAATTGAAACCGATACATGGTGTAGGTACATATTCAAGAGATATTAAAACGGTTGAATTTCCCGCAAGAGTTATCGGTTCAGATACAAACCAATAAGTTTAACCGACATTCTTCATACTTGTGACTATCGGTCAGAATATATCGGTATAACTATTGAAGACTGTTATCCTTTTAACTTATCACCGATATTTAAACGGTTAATGACGAAAAATCAATAAATGAGCTAGTAAAGAATGGATACCAAAAGTCGGGCAACCGAACGGTCGGTTCCGTAAAAATCAATATCATCTTCGTTTTATTATGAATATCGGTAACTATGTATCGGTTAAAATAAAAATTGAAACCGATATAATCAGAGATATTAAAATTGAAACCGATACATGGTGTAGGTACATATTCAAGAGATATTCAGATACAATCCAATAAGGTTAACCGACATCATTCGAATATATGACTATCGGTGCGAATATATCGGTGTAATGGAACCGATAGTATTTTCAGTTTGTGTTTACATTATAATTGGAAGTCAAACATAACATCTATTATACACAAACTTCATATTTATACACAAATACCATTACATTGGACTAACACATCATTAATTCAATAAAAATAAATAAAAAAATTTGGTGTCTCCCTTGTGATGCACCTCTGTTGTAGGTCTCTCTTCTACAGAAGGCAAATCGGTCACCTTGAAGACGTTCAACAGATAGGACGAGAACCAGCTATCGTATCGGTCACCTTGAAGACAACCAGCTTTCGTATCGATCACCTTGAAAACGTTCTCCAATGAACTGAAACAGAAGACAAGGAAATATATCGCTTTCCTCGGGCTTCTCGGATGCAAGAGCAGGTTCATTCACAAACAGTGAGTGATTGCTCTGACCATTATGGATTATTCAACCTCCCAATAAATTACCAAAGTATTGCCTTGGCAATGTATTTGGAGGTTAAAAAACCCACAATGGTCAGAGCAATCACTCAGTGTTTGTTGATGAACCTGCTCTTGTATCCGAGAAGCCCGAGGAAAGTGATATATTTCTTTGGCTTCTGTTTCAGTTCATTGGAGAATGTCTCGATACGAAAGCTGGTTGTGTTGCACCTCTGTTCCGGGTCCCTCTTTCTCGTCCTTATCAGTTCCAATTGAATGTTCATTAACAAACCTCCAATTGCAACTGATAAGGACGATAAATAGTGATCTCAAACGTCTTCAAGGTGAAATAGAAGCCAGAAGGTTAATGGTTGGGAGAATGAAACAGAAGCCAGAAAACTAAACCTACTAGATTACGATCTTCGAAGAAAGCGATTTATTTCCATGGCTTCCGCTTCAGTGATCTCCAAGTCGGTGATGAGAGCCATATTTATAGAGCGGTCCTTCCAATCGGTGCTTACATTGGGAAGGGCAAATGACAGATATTTAATTTCGTCATTAATATAACATAGATAGGTATCGGTGTATACATATCGGTTAATTTACCGATATATTCGCACCGATAGTAACATGCAAAAAGGATGTCGGTTAAACCATATCGGTTGCGTAACATGCAAAAAGTTACGTAACCGATATGTTAAAAAGGATGTCGGTTAAACCATATCGGTTACTTAACCGATACATTCTCACCGATTATGTACTGTAAAGTCTGCAACAGACATCATTCTTCATATCTGTTGAGTATATGGAATGCGTTTAATTCCAGTCGCCAACGTGTCTCATCTGTGCAGATATTGGGAAGTGAACAGTTAAACAATATCGGTAATAAATCGATAATAGTTGCCGACATCGATCGGCTTTGATATATCGGCTTTTACCGATATATCGGAATCGATATCTTATATCGGTCAAGGATATATGGGTTTATATTATATCGGTCAAGGATATTCGATTTGGTTACCGATGCATTTTACCGATATCAATAAATAATTTGAATTTTTTCTGACATATGCATTGCCCAATGTAGGCATCGATTGGCCTGCTTTTTACTGGACAAAAATGCCCTTCCCGCTAAAAGGGGACTCTTGATCTTACTGCTCTGCTACGGTTACACCTACGTCGCTCTTCCTTTCGTCGCTCTTCCTCTTGCTTCCCATTGTGCGCTGACTGATATTGAAGTTCTGAAGAGGTTATATCGACGTCGATCATTGCTAACTTGTTATTATTTGCTTCTGATGGCCCGCTCACGTCGTGTGTCGTTCGAGAAGGACAACATTGATAAGATGGAAACGTCGTCGAATAACACGGAGAAGAATATGGCAAGGGATAAGGACTTCGAAATCAATAAGTATTTCACCGCCAGAGTCATGAGGCTTGATCATTTTGAAAGCACCGTTAAAGGCATTCGGAGTATACTGGAGCACAATCATCGCCTGGAGGAACAGTTTAAGGCATCTGTTTTTGGCCAGATTGTATATGGGGTAGATGGACTAATTTGGAGCATTCAGTTAGTCCACAGGCTATTGTTAAGCCTGTTGCAAAAGAGAGACGGGGAAGGTTCATTGTTCTTCAGGCTCAGAGGTCAGGATATAAAATTTGGGAGGGAGGAGTTTGCTCTGATAACGGGGTTGAAGTTTGGCAACAGCGAAGCAGCGATGCGAAAAATCAAATTGAAGGAGCCCCCACAAATGTTTGCCAGGTTTTTTTCCGAATGCAACCTGAAGACGGGTGTTTTAGTGTCAAGGTTAATGAAGGTGTTTCATCAGGATATTGTTAGCGGAAAGGTGGAATGTTCTAATGACGAACTCCTGTCCATGTCATATCTGATGATTATGTGTGAAATCAATTCCAAGGCTCATGCCACGAGGGTGGATATCAGGTATCTTGACCTGGCCTCTCACTGGGATGAGTTGAATCGATTCCCTTGGGCAACCGACTCTTTTATCACTACAACACAGAGTGCTAGAAAAGGCATATTGAATGCGTTCAATCAGAAAAACAAGCAGAAGACGTATTCCATTGGAGGTTTCTCACTTACCATACAGGTATGGATTTATTATGTGATGTAGATATCTATTAGTGCCGTTGTCGTTGCTGACTTATCGGTTTTTAATACATATCGGTAATTCAATATCGGTCGAGTTAATAACTGGTAAGTATAACCGATATGTCTGCTTTTAAACATTATGCTTAGTATAACGAACATGTATGTTATCGGTTATATAATATCGGTAATTGGCAGATATTGGTAACGAACAGGAATATTTTTAGAATTGGTAACGAACAGGTATATTTTTAGAACATTATGCTTGATCTCTTGAAAATCGATGCGGAATAACCGATACAAAATTTGATATCGATTATATAATATCGGTAAAGGATCGATTGATTTAACCGATACATTATTACCGACATGTATGTTATCAACCGATATATACAAAATTATATATGTCTAATTTAAATCGTTTTCTTTTTTTCGATTGCAGATCTTTTTGTTTGAGGTCATGCCACATTTGGTTGACCTGGGAATTGTGAAAAGAATAAAAGGCCCTCAAGCTCCAAGAATAAAGAAATGTGAACTTTATAATGCTACGATCTCCCAAGAAGAAATAAATGAGCGTAGATTTTTTAAAAAAAATGTTATCCATATGAAGCCAACAAAAGAGGAGATGATTGCAGATTATTTTTACAAGGCACATGATGTGGAGGTTGAAGAAGAAGATGAAGCGGAAGAAGAACAGGAAGATGAAGAAGAAGAAGAAGAAGGAGAAAATATGGTTGAAGGAGAAGGAAGGGGTGCAAATGTGGTTGAATCAGAAGAGAAAGAAGAACGAATTGGTGAATCAAAGAAAATGCATTTGGAGCCGAAGAAAATAAAAACTTTAAAGAACTATTTACAATGTATAAAGAATGAAGTTGGAGAAGTTAGTAGGGAAGTTCAAGAATTGAAAATGGAGATCCGAACGATGAAGATGAAGGTGAATAGGGATATTGGAATGATGAAGATGGAGGTGAAGAGGGATATAGGTAACATTATGAACCTATTAAAAATATTTTGGGGGAAGGTGGAGATTATGGTGGAGAAGAAGGATGGGGATGGGAAGGGGAATGGGGAAGATGTTGATGGGGGGAATGTGGATGTGGGGGAGGATGTGGAGGTGGGGATTGAATTGGAGGGGGTGATGGTTGAGGTGGGGAATGAAATGGATGTGGAGAAGGTGGAGGAGTGGGAGAAGCTGGAGGAGGAGAAGGAGGTGGAGGAGGCAAAGAAGGTGGAGGAGGAGAAGAATGTGGAGGAGGAAATGAAGGTGGAGGAGGAGATGAAAGTGGAAGAGTAGGAGGAGTTGAGGAATGATGGGGAGGGTATGCAGGATGTGTCCTTAGAAATAGTCACTGCGACAACTCCTATTAAGGAGACGTATAAAAAGAGACGTACGCATAAGGAGTAGAAAAGAAAA
Organism: Diospyros kaki; assembly: GCA_036245055.1. Taxonomy (NCBI): domain Eukaryota; kingdom Viridiplantae; phylum Streptophyta; class Magnoliopsida; order Ericales; family Ebenaceae; genus Diospyros; species Diospyros kaki. The sequence goes on along the minus strand of BSEG01000016.1, from coordinate 8,538,113 downwards.
AGGCATATTGAATCAATATTGAGACCCAATGCTGAAACAGAGGACAAAGGACCACCCACATACACCTCCAAACTTCACAAGCTGAACCCCCTAGACATCGGTCCTCCAACAAGTGTGATTTGGGAGTCTTTTCAGAGATATTTGAAGAGGCCAAATAGTCGGACATCAACTATTATAGCAAGTTCCTGTTCAATGAATAAGGACTTTTTTGAGACATTTACCACTCCGAACGAGTGGCTCCAATCTCAGGTAAGTAATTCTCTAATTGAATAGTAATTCTGTTATTGGTATTTATAAATCGGTCATATATCGGTCCTCATGTATCGGTGTGTGACCGATATATGTTACCGACAGTTGTGTTGGTAATGACCAACATTTATATATCGGTATTCATACATCAGTTAATGACCGATACATGTTACCGATGGTTGTATTTGTATATATCGAATATGAAAACTTTATCGACATTCATATATCGGTATTTATGTATCGGTTAATGGCCGATATATGTTACCAATAGTTGTATTGGTATTTACATATCGGTATTCGATGTCGGTTACGATAAATTTTTTATAACCGATATGTATTTATGACATTTTTTTTAAATCCTTGCAGCACATGGACGCCTACGTGTTCATGCTTAACAAGAGAATGAAGGAATCAGATACATACAATGAGAAGTTAACATTAGTTGATACAACATTTGCCGTAAGTTATACAAAAATATTTATATGGAATTAACTGTTTATTTTGGATATTAACCATTTATCATTTTGACCTCACACAACAATTCTTGAAAAGTGATTGGAAACTTTATAAGACAGGCAAATGAAAGACGTGGGATGATCACGACATTCCTGTTGTATATTTTTGGGCAGAGACAGGTTACTCCAACCCATTTTTGAACGCGGATAACGTGCTCTGCCCAACAAATATAGATAATAATCACTGGGTTCTGGTTAGGCTTGATTTGGTCTCTCAACGTGTTCATGTTTACTCCTCTACCAAACCCATTCGTTATGAAAAGAAGTTTCAATATATGGCAGAGATGATACCAAAACTATTTACAAAATGTGGATACGGAGATTTGAAACCTGGATTTATTGTGAAGGATAAATGGGAATTAAAGATTGAGCACGCTCCGCAGCAAACTGGGTAAGCAACATTTATTTTATTTTTATTAGTTAAAGTTTTTTTGATCGCGATACCTATTAATTTGTGCAACTTGTTATAATTGGCAGGGGTGGTGATTGTGGGATTTTTGTTCTGAAGTGGATGGAATTAATGGCCCACAACAAACCAATTGTAGAAATGACACAGTCAAGAGCTTCACGATTCAGAACTCGAATGGCTTGGGAGTTTTTTGCATTTGCAGTATTGGATACAAAGGATTTTGCAGCCAAGATTAATAAAAAGTGAACTATTATATTTGTAGTTATTTGTAAATTTGCATTCTTTGCATAGTTGTAATTCTTTACGTACATATTTACAGGTTGGAATAGTTCAATTATAGTTCAATAACTGTAAATTTACCATTTGTAATAAACATTTAAATTTATATGCTATACATGCATTTACTTTTTTGTAATTTATATGCTATACATGCATTTACTTTTTTGTAATAAACATTTACATTTGTAGGATTAAAATTTACATGCAATTATATCGGTCATGAAACCGATATCATAATCCGATATCGGTACAACATATCGACCGTATACCGACGTAAATTACCGATATCATTTGTTTTCGATTACATCTGTTTACATACATCGGTCGCACCGATATCCTAATAGAAAGGTTATTCGTTTGTAAAATATCGGCCGGTGATCGATTCAAACAAACTGATATCCTCGTTTATTGTAATCGATTTTCTTACGTCGATTACGTTACCGATACATATTGACCTATACCCTATTACAGACTTGCATACCTGTTATAGATCAGATATCGGATCCATATACATATCGGATATTAATGCTAATATATATCGAATTCGATATACATTGTTTCGGTTACTGATTGTTAGATTCCATATACATATCGGATATTAGTGCTAATATATCGGATTCCATATACATTGTGTCGGTTACCGATTGTCAGATTCCATAGGTTTACATACATGGTGATGATAACCGATATGTCCGAACCGATCTCGATCACCAAACAATTTCTTTTTAAATACTGCAATGTGACTTGTTCTATGGTTGTTACCATATTTGAATGTATATTTAAATATTTATTACAACATTGGATTGAAGCAAATATATTGGTTCAATACAATCATATGTGTCAGACGAGTCTAACATGATCCACTATTGCACCTTTCTTGATGCCTTCCCATTTTTCATCCAGACTTATTGGATTTGAGCCAGTTTGGCGATTGTGGCCAATTTGACCACAACGACCACATTTTACCCTCCTCTTATCTTCACCGGCTGAAGGAATTCGGCATGTCTTGCGTCTTCCACATGCTCGTCTAGTTGCCGGAGGTAGTAAATTAATAAATGCACTTTCGTCCGGTATGATCCAATCGGCCTGACTGCCCACCGGCATAATCGAATCGGCATAGGCACATAACAGAGCCTCTGTTTGGTCGTATGCGGACGACAAAGAGTATGGGTCAATATTACGTGAACGTGCAGCAGCCAGGGCATGTTCACATGGCAATTTGTCAAAATCAAACACCCGACATGTGCAAGTTTTCGCCTTCAAGTCTACTATGCCACCAGAGTTACCATCTTTGACATTGAATCTATACATATCAATCGGTTCTAACTGCCAATATTGGGATAATGCAAGTCTTTTGGCTATTTCTCCTTCAGCCCAAGAGGTGAGATGTCCACCCATCTTACTAGCGTGACCCCGTCTCTCATAAAACTATTGTTGGAGCATATTCCTAATATACTCCATCAAACATTGAATAGGCAATTTACGTGCATCCGCTAAAGCTGTGTTGAGGCATTCTGCAATGTTTGTCGTCATTATATCAAACCGTTTCCCATCCGAATAGGCACATGCCCAACGACTGAAGCCGGCCTCTCTAAGATAGGTCCCGACGGCTGGATTATATTGCTCGAGCTCATTAAACAATTCATGGAATTCTGATTCTCGATAAGCCTTCACTGCCTTGTAGAACAAAGCATGCACATTTTCATGCTTGAATTTAGCCTTAACGTTCTGGCCAATGTGATATATACAATGTACGTGTAGTGCATTAGGGAAAACTGTCACTATCGCCTTACTGATGCTTTTATGCCTGTCAGACACAAATACCAAATCAGGTATCTCATGGCCAATTCCTGATCGCAATTTAGTGAAAAACCATTCCCATGAGGCATCATTCTCGGAATCTCCTACTCTCCATGCTATAGGATATACATTGTTATTACCGTCTTTGCATGTGGCAACAAACAAACTACCAAGATATTTACCCTTGAGAAAACAAGCATCAACTGCAATTAGGGGCCTCATTTGGCTACGAAATCCAGCAAGGCATGCACCAATTGCCATAAATAGGTACTTGAATCTGCTCTCACAGTCACTCTCGATTTCAGCAATCGTCCCAGGGTTTTTCAACTTCAACATGTACATATAATATGGCAGCAACTGGAATGATTCCTCCGTACCCCCCCGGATCATGTCCAAAGCCTTTTCCCTCGATCGCCATGCCTTTGAATAACTTATGTTGATACCAAATTCCTTGCGAACATCGTTGATAATGTTCTTAGGCTTATGAATACGCTTCACATCCTCGTAATAGGGTTTTACATGAGAACCAATTACTCTGCTCTTCGCTTGGCAATGACCAGGCCGCATTATTGAAGACGAACATGAATGAGTATTTATATATTTCCTGACTACCCAACCAAAAGAAGTGCCAAGCGTTGTTGCCCTCAACCGCCATTGACACTTATCGTGCTTACACTTCATGTATAATACCTTCGTAGTTGACTTTACCACCTTGTATTCATAATTCTTTCTCAATGCCAACAAACTCATCATTTGATGCAATTCAGATTTTGAAGCAAAAATTTGGTTTAACTCAACTTCTGACATCTGGGATGATGTTCCCGCACTAACCCTTGATAATCTCGAAGATGGGAGAAAAGTAGGCTGCTCAGCGCCATCACCAACTTGTACATCGATATGGACCAATTTTCCAACATCAATCCCATGGAAAACTTCTACTTCTTCAGACCCTGCTCTTGCATCATCACAATTAACATCGTCGTGCAACCTCTTCATTGTTCCTTGGGGCCTCATTATGGTGTTCATGTTCTATATTGGACTATCGCTGCCCAACCGGATCACCGGCAAATTACTGCATCCTTGATTCTCTGCAACCTCTTCATTCGGCTGTGTACTCGGTTTTAATTTGTCCTCAAAATCAACACACAATGAGCTTCTGGATTCTATCCGAGAGCATTCCAGTATAAAGCACTCAACATCCGTATCACTTTGAATCTTCATTGGTGGTGCCGATATATCTAGAGTCCCAAACTTGTACTTCAGCACAACCGACTTCTCAGAAGGACTAAAATTGAACCTTCTATATACGCAACTTATCAATTGGTCTAATGTGAAGCCTAAATGCACACGTATTACACAACAACATTTATCGGTCACGTACTTATATTCGCCTCTATCAACATCCCACCGACCTCCATACATCACAGGTACAAATATAAGAGCTGCCATTCCTGTAAGTAAAAAAGGTTATCGGTTATATCGGATTCAGTTATACCGATATACTAGTTGAATTAGGAAGTATATCCTTTTACTATGTATCGGTTTATATTAAATTAAAACCGATCAAATCATACCGATATAGGATGTATATCGGTTAGAATGTATCGGTTTACGTTAAATACAACCGATACAATAATACCGATATATGGTGTCGGTAAATAAAACATTTTTTGTATCGGTTATATCGAATTCAGTTATACCGATATACTAGTTGAATTAGGAAGTATATCCTTTTACTATGTATCGGTTTATATTAAATTAAAACCGATCAAATCATACCGATATAGGATGTATATCGGTTAGAATGTATCGGTTTACGTTAAATACAACCGATACAATAATACCAATATATGGTGTCGGTATATAAAACATTTTTTGGGTATCGATATATAAACCGAAAGGATATAAAAAACATTATTGGATATGCTTCTGGTTTGAACCTATAGTGAAATGCATAGCCTTCTCTCAATCTAGCTTTAGAATACAGAACCAGAGCGAGGTTCATTTGCATACCCAGTACGTAGTCATAAAAAAAGATCGCATCAAAGATGGTAAAACACTCTGAAAATTACCTGCAATGACTTTGAAGACGAAGACCGACGAAGAAGCAGCAACCCTAGATGCTTAGAACGAAGAAGACGAGAGAGAGATGTTCTGTCGGGCGGGTGATTGGGGATGTGCGCGCGAGAGGAAGAAGACGAAGGGATTCTAGTGCCAATTTAATTCAGGGGCATTTTAGTCAATTCAACTCTAAAAAGTCCTAATTTTTGCTAAAAAAAATTAAAAGTCCTATTTTTACAAATTTCGCGTAAGGTGGTTGAGACCTCAGCCCGTTTTCGATGAATTCGAGGATGCGCCGTCTTCTTAATTCTCTCCCACTCTCAACCTTCCTCTCTCCAATTCTCTTCTTCCATCCCCCCTCCTTCTCTCTCTCTGAAACTCAGCAATGGCTCACCTTCTCAACACCACATTCATCCCCTCTTCGCCCATCCTCCGCCGCGCTTCACTCTCTGCCACTGCCGCCCCCGGCGCAGGCCGTAGGGCCCAAATTGAGGCGAAGATCCGGGAGATCTTCATGCCTGCGCTGAGCTCCACCATGACGGAGGGCAAGATCGTGTCTTGGGTCAAGTCCGAGGGCGACAAGCTCTCCAAGGGCGAGTCCGTCGTCGTCGTCGAATCCGACAAGGCCGACATGGACGTCGAGACCTTCTACGATGGCTACTTGGCCGCCATCATCGTACCCCAGGGTGGCACCGCCTCCGTCGGCTCCGCCATCGGCCTCCTCGCCGAGTCCGAGGCCGAAATCGCCGAAGCCCTTTCTAAGGCAACCGCTCCTGCCACCACTACTGACACTCCCTCTTCTTCTTCTCCTGCCGCAGTTTCGGATTCCCGACCGCCCGTGGCGGCTTATTCTGCCCCTCCTCCACCGGCAGCGGCCAAAGCCCCTGTTTTGGCATCTTCTGTGCATCCGGCGTCGGAAGGCGGGAAGAGGGTCGTGGCGTCACCCTTCGCCAAGAAGCTAGCGAAGGAGTTGAATGTGGATTTGAGAGGGGTGGCTGGGAGTGGGCCGATGGGGAGGATTGTTGCCAAGGATGTTGAAGCTGCCGCAGCCGCTGGCGTCATTGCCGCGGAGGCGCCAAAGCCGGCCGAGGCGAAGGTTCCGGCAGCTTCGGGGATTGAATTGGGTTCTGTTGTTCCGTTTACCACGATGCAGACCGCTGTTAGTCGGAACATGGTTGAGAGCCTTGCTGTGCCCACTTTCAGAGTTGGGTATACCATCACAACCGATGCACTTGATGCTCTGTACAAGAAGGTAACTGTCTCGACCCAATCCCACATTGGTCGTTTATGATCGGTAGTTTACTAGGAAGTGACTTATGGGTTCATGAAACCAAGTATTATATCCACAACTTCTTCGATAAACTATCGATGTGGAATTGGATCGCGCTAGTAAGTTGATGCTTTTCAAGTCATTTTATGAGCTCAAGTAAATTTATGTTGTGTGTTCCTCGGAACACTTTCTTGTTTCAGTGTTATCCATTGGGAATAATTGTTTGTTGCTGTATGATTTGTTTCTGTCTAGTGATTGATTTGTTCTTTTAATTGTTTAGATAAAATCCAAGGGAGTCACTATGACAGCTTTGCTGGCAAAGGCAACTGCCCTTGCATTGGTCAACCATCCAGTTGTGAACTCTAGTTGTAGAGATGGTAAGAGCTTTACGTACAACAGTAGTGTCAACATTGCCGTTGCAGTGGCAATTGATGGTGGGTTGATTACCCCGGTACTTCAAGATGCTGATAAGGTGATGTCAAAATGTGATCTTGTTTTTTCTAATCTTACTTGACATACATTAGAATTGTTGTAATTAGAAATGGCTTGTGCAAATCTTGTATTAGGTTGACATATATACCTTGTCAAGAAAGTGGAAGGAATTAGTTGATAAGGCCCGGGCCAAGCAGCTCCAACCTCATGAATACAATACAGGTATGTAGTGATCTCTTCAAGTATTTATGTACATGCTTGCTCCACATCATCTTTCCATGCAGAATAGTGAGTGATTACTATCAGGGACATTATCCACCAATAATAAAAATAGTGTCAACAACTTCCAATTGTCTATTTTTTTTTCTCTTTCATTATGTGATTGACACACTCTTATTTCTCTGATATTTGATGCTCATTGCTTATATTTTTAAAGCATTGAATAATATTTATTCATAACTGATGGTTGATTCTGAAGTGAGCTACACATATAAAGTTAAATATATGTTACCTTTTTATGTTGGTCATAACTTACCATGTGACCTCTTGAAAACATGGAAACAAATAATAGGCAATACAGGTCATATGTGGCATGTACCTGGTTTAGCTAATTAGCTTTGTCAGGTTATATGTTTGTCACCATTTTCCTTTTCCTAGAGGAGTATGCCAGTACTTTTTTTTTTCTGGATAAGCAAGAGCATGTCAATACATGTTGAATCCTTTTTAACTTAAAACTTTTAATCCACTATTTCATTTAGCTTCTCGGAAGGAAACTTTAATGTGCAACTGTAGTGCATATTGGTGTATGTGTGTGTTCATGTGTGTGCATATAAAATGAAATGCCTCAAGGGATGAGGCTTGTACTAGAAGCATCTTAAGTGGGCACACCCTATATAAAAGAATATGCAGGAAAGCAGGCATTCCCTCTAGAATCCAGGAAGAAAAATGGAGGCCATCCAGAAATTGTACAAGGACAAGCAAAAAGAAGTGTCCATCCATAACCAAGAATGTAAAATAAAAATTAATTTTCTCTTTAGACACATAACGGTATGACAGGCTCCATGTCCATTTGTCCTTCCCTTATTCCTTCATTAGATAGCATTGGAGTAGCTTGAGGAATGTTGGCAATAAATGCATCCCAATCCTGAAAATTTTGCCTAAATCCCAAGGACCAAATTGCTCCACTAGTAATATAGTGAATCAACATGCAACTATAGCTTTTTTGTTAATAGCCACACCATAAAGGTCAAGATAAAGATCACATAATGGCATGTGAACCACTTATCTTGCCAAAAACTAACACCTATCGCCAATGTGCACTCGATGTGGAGTTGGTTACTGGTATGTTCTTGATTGATAAATTTAATGTGCATTGCATAATACTCCAAAATCAAATGACATTATTGTCTAGAAATGTACTTCAAAGGTGCAGGAAAAAAATCATATTCTTATCTTAATCCTGTTAAAGCTAAAAGGGAAGTTTTATTGGATGGCTATAAGAAATCTTTGTTGTATGACTCAGAATGTTAAGCAGTTCAGGATTATTCAAACTTGTGATGATGCTGATTGATAATTGATTGAATACAGACATTTGTTTTTTTCTCCCCATCCTCTTTTCCCTATTCCTCCTTCTATTGCCCCTTAAATTTGATACCCTTCCCCAATCATTAACTCCCATAGAGTGGAGATTTGTTCTTAAACTTGCCTGGAAAGAACTTCTGTTGATTTATTTATAAGGTTCTACTTCTTTAATCGAACCTATTCTGAAATAGTACTAAAGCATGCTTTTTTTCTTTTTCAAAATTTTGGCACATGATTATTTTCTTAATTGAACTTTTTCTGAAATAGCACTGGAGCTGGAATTTTTCATAATTGTGGCACATGATCATTTTCTTTAGTAATTATTTTTCTTTGAATCCTCATAGATGTTGGTGATATTATGTTTGTTAGTGCAATCAAGTGACTTTGTGATGTGTCATTTTTAGCATATTCACCTTTGGAAGTTTGATGATGATGGGTACACAGAGGACCACTAAAGGATGGTTGGAGAAGAGTTATAGGCAGTCTGTGTTGATATTAGGACTTACAAACCAGGAACAATGAGAAGAAAACTTCCACACAAACCGTTACACACTCACGAAATTAGAAAGCCAATAAAGTAATCAATTATAACAGAAGAAAATATAAGAACAGTAAGCGAAAAATCAAACCACAAGATTGAGATTTATCCTAGTTCGGAATGCACTTAGGCAAACCTACATCCAGCGGTCCGACACCCACAGAACAATCTTTATTAAGTCAAAAATATGATTAGTACATCAGCCTCTTGCCTTCATCTATATCCCCAAGTACAAACCTCTCATTCTCTCAAGAATACACAAGAACTAAATCCTTATCACTTAGCCTCTCTTTTCTCAAGAATGAAAACAATACTCGATCACAGATGAATAGAAACTCCCTCTTGGATCACTCGACTGCCCCTTGCCCTCTTATTTATAGAAAAGGTGGACATCTCAATGTAACTAATCGACATTGGGATGTTACAATTAGACCCCAAAAAACTAAGTAAATTACACCTGGAATTTGAAACCTATTCTTTCTAACTTCCAGCTAATGAACCACCAATATTTTACTAATCTCCTATCGCTCAAACTCGAGGCCAACACAACAGTTTGGAGGAGAAAGTTTGCAATGGTGCAGAGTCTTTGGTAACAAGAGGGATTATGCAATGATCTATTTAGGGTTTGTGAAGTGCTATTTTTAGGAATCCTAGCTAAGTTGGCAAGTGCTCCTATGCCAACAGCTTAGTGGCCACGAGTAGGTGGCTACCTACCTCTACATGTTGTCATGCCTTGTAATGGGTGATCTCAATTCATAGTAGAGCTAAGATCATTTGTGTCCTTATATGGTCTAAAGCAGTCTACTTGGTGTTGATTTGGTCACTTTAGTTCTGTCATATAATCCTTTGGTATGACTAGAAGTGAAGTTGATCATTCTGTAGTTTATTGCCATTCTATTGGTGGAGTAATATTTTTAGCAGTGTATGTAGATAATATTGTTATCACAGTTGATGATAAGGTTGGTATTGGACAATTGAAAACTCACTTGCACTCTCATTTTCAGATTAAGGATTTGGGCAAGTTAAAGTATTTCCTTGCCATTGAAGTAACTTAATTTGTACATGGTTTGTGCATCTCTCAACAAAAATATGTCTTGAATATTTTGGAGTAGAGTGGTATGCTTGACTCTTAACCTATAGATACTCCTATGGATCCTAATGTTAAGCTGGAACCAAGATAGAGGAAGCCATTGGAGGATCCTTGGCAATATAGGAGACTAGTATAGCTTAATTACCTCACTATTACTCAATTCAACATCTCTTTTGCTATTAGCATGGTGAGTTAGTTCTTAGATACCCCTTGTGATAGCCACTAGCATGTTTTGGTGCATATCTTGACGTACATTAAGAGTGCCCCTAGTAAAGGCTTTCTGTTTGAGAGCAAAGGACTTAAACAAGTTGTTGGATATACTAATGTACATTAGGCTGGTTGTCTTACAGATAGGCGCTATACCTCGGGCTACTGTGTTTTGGTTGAAGGTAATTTAGTGTCTTAGAAGGTAAGAAGAAAAATGTTGTGGTTAGATCTAGCGTAGGAATAGAGTATTGAGCCATGGTTTTGGCCACATGTGAATTCGTTTGGCTCAAGCAACTACTTAAGGAGTTGAGATTTGGAGATTCAGGGCCTATGGAGCTTTTTGTGATAATTAAACAACCTTTTATATTTCCTCTAATACAGTTTTTCATGAGTGAACTAGACACATAGATATAGACTATCACTTTGTGAGACTAAAAGTTGATTCTTGGAGAAATTAATACCTTATTTGTTGGCTCTAATAACTAGCTGGTTGATCTTTTTATAAAGGCATTACGAAGTCTACAACTTGACTATATTTATACCAAGCTAGGAACATATGATGTATATGCAACTACTCAAGGGGGAGTGTTAGCTTTGTAGCGGTGTACATGCTTAGACTTGTACATACTGCTTTCCTAAGTTTTACCTAGTAGATTTGTATATATACCAATACATGAATAAAATATTCAATATCTTTCTCTTCTTCAAAAGAGTATCTATAAGTCATTAATGCGGGAAACATAGAGATGTAGCAAGCCGCTACACGATATTCGAGATAGACCATGTGACATTTAGCATTTCTTCTGGTACTCTTACACTGGTTGACGTGCATGCCCCTTGAGGGAGAATGAGGCAAGTTGCTTCAATGAACTAATCTTGTCACAAAGGCACATGACCTTGGTGATTCTTTGTAGAGTATAAACTATATATGTGTGATTGGGAGGAGAATCTACAATCTGTCATGACCCCAAGGATTCCTGAAGATAGATTAGTAAATATAATAGGAGTTTTCATGTATCATACAATAATTGTAATTTCCTTTTGTATTTTCTATTATAGGGCCTTGTCCTTAGCTATAGGCAGTTAGACTATTTGTTGTATTGCACATGAGTGCATGTGGGTGGCTATTAGACTATATATAAGCCACAACTAAGGATGAGAAATTATGTTATGAATTAATAAACAAAGATCTGATTTCTCTCTAGAATTCTCTCCCATTCTCTCTCTCATTTCCCTCTGCAACTCTCTCTAAAATTCTCTCCCATTCTCCCTCTCATTTCCCTCTGCAACTCTCCCTCATTTCTCTCTAATTTCTTCCCCCATTTCTATCCAATTTCCCTCTCCAATCATTCTGTTCTTGGTCTTACTTCTATTGGATCCTTCTGATTCCCAATCCAACCCTAGGCTAAACCCTAGGTTCATGATAAATTGGTATCAGAGTCAATGATTCTTGGTTGTGATTCCATCAAATCCTATTAATATTCAATGAGCAGAGTTCAGTGAATTCCAGTGGTTCCAGAGCTATTGGGCGATAGTTGTTCCCTGGCTTGGGTTCCGATTCGATTAGAAGGCTACTGAAATTAATTTTAGTGATTAAAACTAGGGTCCGGAGGTTGTGATCCATTGCATCAGACAATTATGATTGGCAATTCAGTTGTAGATCAGAGGCACTCCTGTCCGAGATTTGAGGATGACCATTGAATCTTGGAATTAAGTCCGACGCACGAGGAGGTGAGTGTTGACTCAGATCTGAAGGAGAAGTAGGAGGAATGGCTTCCAGCTAAGACTCGGGTAATTTGTTCGACAATTGTAAACAAGCAAGCCAGACTACTTCGACCATACAGTAACTCCGATCACCTCTTGCTAGAAATTGAAGGTGAAACGAAACAAGTGAATCTCGAAGGACAGATTAGGTTGTCGAAGGCAAGGTCAAGAATCGTTTTTAGAGGCATGGCGGTGTGAATTTGGAATCGACTTGGCAGAAGGTTCAACTGTTGAAGGTGGAATCGCAGGCTGATTTGTTGCTGCTTTCCAAGTTGTTGTAGTTGATTAAGAAGGCGAGGTGAGTATAGGAGACTTTTGCAATAGGCGAGCCAGGAGGCGGAATCAGATCCATGCCTAGCGGTTCATTTTGGTAGAGAATTGAAGATCACTAACTGTGGTGAGGCGATCGCTCGTCCTGGGCGACTGTTGTGAAGCAGAAGAGCAGATTGATCGCAGCTATTTTCCGAGGCTAGGTAGTGTGCGTCAATAAGTTGAAGCACAACATTCCAACAAGTTCAAGTGGTCTTGGTTGTTGAAATCGAGACCGATCATAATCAAAAGGGAGAAGCAACTCTCTGCTCTAAAGTTGTCGTTGGTTTTGTTAGAAATTTTAGACAGCAACTGATCCAACAGATTCGGCGAAATTCCTTATCAAATATTGAATTGTGTTGAGGCGATTCTAATTTAGAGTAGATTAGCTTATGGAAGGGTGGATCCATCATGTATAGAACTCTTGCTATTTGGACTTCGAAGTATATTGTTTGTGAAAAATCAGCCATAGGGAGCAGTGCATGCATGAGATCATTGGAGTCTCAATTGCAGCGGAAGAATACTACAATTTCAGTAGGATGTCTTGCTCGTGAGGCCATGGGAAGCAGTGCACACATGAAACAAATGGGGTCTCAATTGCAGCAGAAGAAGGCTACATTTTCAGTTAGAGGCAAAAATCATGAGGATTTTGGCCAAAATCACGAGATAGGGGGAAAATAAATTTGATAATGAGTCCAATCGATTGGACTAGGAAACAAGAAAAGTGATACCCGAATCGTGCGTGGAATGGGGTTGTGTACTACGAGAGCAGCTACAAGAGCTTGCAAGGATGTTGACTAAGAGGTATAACGTCAACTTTCCTGCTAAATTCTTTCATAAACCGAGAAGAAATCTTTTGGATGATTATTGTGGAAGTTCTAACCAAAAGGAGTCCCTTAAAATGGGGTAGCCTAAGGAGAGGTTTGGAGATCGGGGCTTGTCTAATGTGGTGGAATAGTTCAATAAAATTAGGCAGGTAGGGTTAATGATGGAGTATCAATTGAGGTTTGAAGAGCTGATAGCTTTGATGCTCAATCATAACCCCTATTTGATAGGGGCCTATTTTGTTTCAAGTTTCATAATTGGCTTGAATGAAGAGTTGAGGCCAATGGTGACAGTGTTTCAGCCCAAGACTATCAAGTATGCTACTGATAGTGCCAGGCTCCATGAATTAACGTTGGAAGCACTGAAGAAGAAACAGAGAGATAGAGATGCTGATGGAGCAGTATAGGATCAGGAAAATTCGACCGAAGGACCATCCATCAGTGCAGATGATGGTGTTGGTACCTTTCCTCAGATTTTGGACTTATTGAAATTTGAGGAACAATCAGATTTGGAACAAAACATGGATCCATTAGATAAGCTGATTATAAAACAGGTTGGAGCTGAGAATGGCAATGCTTGTAACATCTATCCTAGGCGGAGTCAAGATTGTGAAGGTCTACATGCAGTTGAAGAAGGTCTGATTGAACAATTAGGACCTGGACAATCTTATATTGGCTCTACGGAAACTGATCCTAAGGCTGATGAACTTGAACCAGCATTAAGGAAGAAGCTGGAGGTTGAGAAAAGGCATTCTTTCGATGGGATTTTGGTTTCGAAGTAGGTTGAGCCGTCCTTGACTTGGGTTAAAATAGGCAATGAGAAGGTGAAGACAACACTAGCTGGAGGAAAGCTAAGGGATATAGCGGAAGAAGCCAAAGGTTATGCCGAAGGGAATAAAACTTCCACTGCTGTGCTAGTTTTTACTCCCACTGGAAAATTCAAGTTGTTGTCTACTGCATTGAGGGATGAACCGATGGCTGATTATGTTCTTAAAGTGGAGACCAATCTTGATTGGACAGTTATTGTAGGAGGCAGTTGTAGTGGGCTTAAACTCGATCAGGTTGCTTCTATTGAAGTTCTGGGCCAAATTATGTTTGGAATTGATCTTGGAAACCTAAGAACGAAGAAGAAGAGGTCTAAAAGGAGAAAGAAAGAAAGAAGAATAAAACAGATGGAGAAAACTGGTATTGGATAAGAGCAGTGGCCCAATTGTTGCAAGTTCTTGGTGACAAGAACTCTTTGAAGGAGGAGGAAATTGTCATGACCCCAAGGATTCCTAATGATAGATTAGTAAATATAATAGGAGTTTTCATGCATTATACAATAATTGTAATTTCTTTTTGTATTTTCTATTATAGGGCCTTGTCCGTAGCTATGGACAATTAGGTTGTTTGTTGTATTGTACATGGGTGCATGTGGGAGGCTATTAGGCTATATATAAGTCACAACTGAGGATAAGAAATTATGTTTTGAATTGATAAGTAAAGATCTGATTTCTCTCTAGAATTCTCTCCCATTCTCCCTCACATTTCTCTCTGCAACTCTCCCTCATTTCTTTCTAATTTTTCCCTCTCTAATCATTTTGTTCTTGGTCTTACTTCTATCAGATCCTTCCAATTCCCAATCCAATACTAGGCTAAACCCTAGGTTCATGACACGGTCTTAGAAATAAGGGGATATCAAATAGCCAAACTAAGGGAGAATATGTTTCTGTGGCGATGAGTTGAGATGGTGCACTTGGTGGGGAGTTTTATGGGAGGGCACGGTACAGCTCAGGAAGCTGTTGGAGTATAGACACTATATAGAGGGCAAGCTCAACACAAGAGCATCAAGTATAGACACTATATAGCGGGGCAATGACACATGGCAGATTTGATATTAAATTTTACAAGTAAATACAAATATTGTAATTAACATATTAGTACTTGTGATGATAAATCAGAATTACTGAACTGAATTGCACTTATGCTAGCTTAATATGCTCCTTGAGAGAGTGATTACTATTTTCAAGAAGCAGACCTCTCCTGAGTCTGCCAACAACATCCTTAAATTACCTTACCTTTGGGGAAAACCTAAGTTGGAGAGCATAGTGACATCATCATGTCCCAAATTCACCACTAAGTCTTTGAACTATATTATATAAGTTCTCGCATTCCCAAGTTATTGTGAAGTCCCAGCACGACCTCAAAGCACACTTCATATATCAAAAATCTAACTGCTTAGTCACCTTTACCTAAATGTCATCTCAGTATGAAATTGGTTATTTTGGTATTGCAGGTACTTTTACTCTCTCTAACCTTGGAATGTTCGGTGTGGACCGGTTTGATGCTATCTTGCCACCTGGAACTGTGAGTAACATAACTAAAATTTGGACAAGATTGTCCCTGCTGTATTGCCTTTTGAAGTCGTGGATTATATTTCAATTGACTTGCATCTGTCTAGAATCTAACCAAATATATTGTGGATTCCATTGTAGGGTGCAATCATGGCTGTTGGAGCATCTCAGCCCACCGTAGTTGGTACCAAGGATGGTCGGATTGGCTTGAAAAACCAGATGCAGGTGCTATATTTGTTTATGTATTCCTTTCTTCTTGGTTGCTAAATGTTTCTTCCCGTGTTGTTTCTCCTTTGGCTGGAAGAATTACGTATGAATTATTCTTACACTGGAATGTGTGATTTACACAGGTGAATGTTACAGCAGATCATTGTGTCATATATGGTGCTGATCTAGCTTCATTCTTGCAAACCCTAGCTAAGATAATTGAGGATCCTAAAGATCTTACCCTATAGTTCACTTCTCTGGTCTGTGATTACATCCTTGTAGTGTTTTCCTCTGTTTCCTAATATCTTCGATTATCATCCTCAATATTAGCGGAGCATGCTTATGGAAAAACTTAGGATCAAATCGCCTTCTGCTCAATCAAGGTTCCAAGAAACAGCAGGAGCAGAATTTTGAAAGGCAGTTGTATTTTCATGTTTCTCGTTTCATAAACATTTGTTGGAGTTCAATAGAGTATGTACTTGAAACTATTCTCATAAACCCAGATTCATTACAGTTAAACTTATCTGAGGATAACTATTGTCACCATAGTTTGTTGAGGAAATTTCATGCTATAAACTTCATTCAAATAGAAATTTACTCCTGAAATTTGATTACCGAGTGATTTTGTTTTAGTATCATCAATGACAACAAAATAGACATGAATTGTTTAGGACCCATTATGGGTATCATCAACCATTACTTCTGAACTGTATGGTTGGTTGATGTGTTGTTTATCTATATAGGATTTAACCTCTCTCAAATGACAGTGGAAGGTTGGTCATTCGCAATTTGAGTTATGTTGATTTGGAGAAAGTAGGAGAGGAAGATTTGTTGACCACTTGCAGCTCAACCCGGTATTGTCTGGGACCGGTTAGGGAACTTGAGGTGTAGCTCTATGCGATAAGTCCCATACTCCCGGCTTGTCTGAGACAAAACAGCAAGGCCTCGAGCAAATGCAAAGGACCCTGTTCCGCCAACCACAGCTAGTTTGCCTCCATCCTCGCGAGCAAAATGCTTGGCTTCGACACTCAGACTACCCGAGTACTCATGTGTATCGAAGGTGAGGTAAATCAGATTGAAGGCAGAGTGTGCAAAATGTTCGACAGGGATTATGAACCCTTGAGCCTTCCCAACAACCTGGGAAGTGTTCTCCAGCCCCTCTGTCAGTTTCCGGTGGAAGACCAGTGCCCCATTTCCCGACCTGGCCACCGGAAGTGGTCCACTGGCGGTGGTCGTGGCTAGTTGTGGCTGCTGGATGTAAAGGGAGAGAGCAAGCGAAGGCCTGTTGGGGCTTTTTCCAGGCTTCCTATTGTGGTTTACAGGTGAGAAGAGAGCCAAGAGAACAACAGTGAGTATGGCTACAAAGATTGAAGTAAAGAATATGATTCTGGCCAGCATAGTTAGTGCCTTCTGCTGATATCTGCCTTGAAATTATTTGGGACATTGGGCGTGGGCATGCTTAATTCTAGGGAGATGAGTTCCTCTTATACATTTCTTTCAATGTGGTTTGGTTCACCATACCCACATCTGGATCCTGGACCTAATCCTCAAGCTAATCTTATCTAGACTCTACGTATGACTCTACGTATGAATAGGAAATCTTTCCCTATGCCCCACTTAAAATTTGCATCCTGTTTTATACTGCAATCTGATATCTATTTATTAATTTTATTTAAAAAAAATTAAAACCCATGTGTCTTATTTAATGAATTGCTTGAAACTTAGATGGGATTCCAGTAATGTACAAAGGAACGGAACAGATTCCCAAAAGCTTTTACAGCCGTCAACTCTCTTTGAGCAGCTCTATAGAGTTATCTTATTATGATTTTCGTATTGATTGGCGCAACTCGATTGATCTGCAGTTGCAGGTTCCCATCTTTGATGGTTGGGTTTATAATTGCCATGGGGCTGTTGCTTACTTGAAATGACCAAATAGATGTACGTATATTGTTGCAATGGTTAAAGTTATTAGTTTTAAAGATAAGAGAGTTAGCATGCATGTTTGACCTCCATTGAGAGTGGATATAAGATTTATAATTTTGTTCTTGTGGAGGTATAGGGTATCCTTGGTTTTTTTTTTGTTTGTTTTTTTTTTTTTTATCAAAAGTAAATACGTATAGATCAAAAAGCGTACAAGAAATCACTGGACATACCCAGGACATACAATGACAAGAACCACCGCAAAAGCCAATGGCCCGCGAGACACAGAATTAAAAACATACAAAACAAAGAAGCAATGACCTTGCAAATATGTTAAAATTCGCCACACAGCAACCACCGAGTCCAATTGGAGCCGGCCCACGAGCATGTGCAAAACCAAACATGAAGGCCCAAAATAAATCCCAATCAGGCCCACAAGCAGAAGCCCAAATGCTAACCCAAATAACATCCCCAGTCAAACTGGATCCCCCACATCACAGTTGGAAAAGTCAACGAACGGCTGAGAGCTCTTTCTTCAAATCCGAAAGCGAGGAAAAAGGATTCTGCACATCTACATGAATTTTCTTCTTCCTAGCCCCTATTCTGGGTTTAAATCTACACATACCTTTAGGCGCCCCCTCCATAGTGGTCAGCCCCTTGGACTTCTTAGCAACCCCCCTTTTCTTCTTAGATAGCTCCCGAAACGCCTCCTCCATGATCCTCTGCACCGAATCAGGCACAACAGGGACCGACTCCGCTCTGGCCGCTTCCTGCTCCCCTTGGACCTCTTTGCTGGGCTCGGCCTCCACATTAACAGCACCCTTCTGAAACTGACGGCACGGCTCCTTAAGAGCTCTACCCTTCTCCTTGCCTCCACTCCCTTCAGTAATATCAGGAACCACCCGCTTACCAGCAGAAGCCCTCGTGTCATCCACTGGAACTGAAGGATTTAAATCCTTCTCTCTGCTCTCAGCACCCTGCACATTAGCCTTGCACGAATCCTTAGCATGGCCCAGAACTCTGCAATTCACACAAAACTTGGGCTCAAATTCATAGGCAACCAGTTGGTCCCGAAACTTCCCAGTTGGCAGCTTAATTCGAACATTCCGTATCAAGTCTTTTGAAGCGTCCACTTCCACAAGCACCCGAGCAAAGGAGACTCTTCCTAATGTCGCTGTCATTTTATCCGTAGCTATCGGCTTTCCCACCTTAGACACTATTTTGCCTAGCGCCACAGGGTGCCAACACTGAATTGGTAAACCAGGTAGGGTAATCCACACCGGAACCGAACAAAAACTGTCCGCATCGAACTCAAACCAGTTCGGCAGAATTTTCAGCATAAGTGGTCTACCATAGACAAAATACGGGCCTCCTTGAAGGACCCTTTCCCTATCCGCATCATTAGTAAATTTAAATACAAGCCATCCACTAGAGTGAGGAGTATACTGGTATCTAACATTCCAACTCTCACACAGCTTTAATAAGGCGCCTCTACCCGGAAACTTACCCGCAACGTAGCCCACCAGACAAGAGCCCCATGCATCTTCAATCGGATATACTTCATTCGCCTCAATAGAAACCTCTTCCTGATCACAATCATACCTCTTCAGCATATGTCCCCGGTCCAGTCGCCTAATATCTTTTAACAGCCCCACCCAAGGGGCCAATTTTGGTCTATCAGACCTCGCACCCGCTGAATCGTCAAGAACAGGGGATGATTCCAGAACGGGGGCTGAAGCCAAAACAGAGTCAAAAACAGGGGCTGATTCCAGCTGGGCGTCAAACACGGGAATAGTCGGCATCTGGGCCTGCTGAACCTGAAGCTGAGTTGGAGAACCCTTCTCCACACTGCTCTGTTTCCGACCCTCCGCCTCTGGGCCTGAAGCATCAATCTTCTGATGACATGGCTCTGGAACTTCCACCTGGGCAAGCACTTCCTTCGTCTTCCCCACTCCCATAACCGGGACCTCCTGAATCACTTTATCGCTTCCAGCCGCATTCAACCCCAACGGAAGACTGTCCGATGGTTTAATCCTGAATGCCTTCAGGACTTCTTCGACTAATGGACCAGACTCCTTAGCCGCACCCTTTATCTTCTTCCTCCCCATCGAGGACGATGGGAAAAAGAATACCCAGATCCAGAAATAAGGACAGCAACGCCGCCCCTTAACAGCGACTTCACCCGCCCAAAAACGCTAAGGAGAGCACCGACGAACCCTGAGAGGAAGCCCCAGGGCTAAGCAAACCCTCGGTGGCCAGTCGCAAAATCGGGAGAATACACCCACAGACCCAGATTTCAAACAGCGCTTAAGCGGGAAAAACAGATCTGAAAAAACCCACTGAGAATCTGCAATACCCTCGCCCAGAACCGAGAACAGGTTCACCAGCGCACACCGCTGAAAAAATAAATCAAGACAACCCCATCAGGAAATCAGAAAACTCACCACGTCCATGAGCCTCCATACGCAGAAACCATTCCTATGGCTGAGAGCTTCAAACGCTGACTTTTCAAAATCGCTGAACTCAGCGAAACAGTGGCTCAAACAAAACAATCTGGGACCCCCGATCTGATCCCACGCACCCAAGAAATCAAAATGAGGTTAACAGAATCAAAAACCAAGAGAAGAAATCAGCAGCGCCATGTAAGGAAGCAGCAGCGAACGGAAACCCATTCCCACAGAGAGTCTCTCTCTCTAGCTTCCTGACTGACGACTGAGAGCTCTTTCTTATCATTGTTAAATATATATATATATATATATATAAAGGATCTTATAATCTTAAAGCATCTCCAAGAACGAGTGTAAATACTAAATTACTTATTTATAATTTTAAATAATATTATAATATTTTTAAAAAATAAATCTGTTCCAATGACAAGTGTCAAAATAGAGGTATTATTAATATTTTAAATTCAAATAATCAATATTTTATAATAAAAGTTAAAATAGACTAATTAGAAATGACGGTTAGAGTTTGCATCTCTTCATTTTTCTCTCTCTAAAGATTGCAAAAATAACACCCCAAAAGGGTTGCCATTTTACAACCCCATATGACACCCTCATTGGAGTGATTAATTTTTAATTTAGAGTATCATTTTGGTGGCTATAAAAATAGCACTCTATATGTCACTCTTCGAGATGCTCTCATACATGGCTAGCTACATAGATCTTGGAATGGCAAAATGAAGCCCATCCTGATTGTTGGGTTCATGTGTTCTTTTCTGTATTGTTTATCTTGCTATGTTCAATTAAAAAAGAAAAAGCACAAATAACCATGAATTCATGTTCTATGAAACAATCCCTTAGAGTTAGCAGGAACCTGACCCAACAGCGGCTGCCCGGGCCCATAATTAACTCTAGGGCTTAGGCCCAGTAAGCTACGTCCGGCCCATTTACCATTAGCTGTGCGTGTTGGCCTTTCCGGGCAATGAAACGTTGTTTCCGGGAACAGAAATACCGTCCAGCCGTTTCTGATTGGGCAAGTCAGAGAGGCTCTGACCGACCGGAAACTGCTGGTAGCATCCGCTTCCTAGTTATTATCCCAGGTTTGTCTCCATATCGATCTGGGTTCTGATCAATGTTTATATTCGTAACTATTATCTGAACTTTTTCTTTGATTTTCTGCTTCATCCTGCCATTGAAGCATCTTTGTTTCCCTTGCCGCTGTTGTTTTTCTGCATTTTGAGAGGATGGTAATTCTGGGTCTTGATCGAAATTAGCAAAAAGGTTGATTTATTGCTTCACTGTGATTTCTTGATTTTGGGAATGTTGAAGGACAACGTGATGATTGTGGTTTGCTGTGTTAGCTACTGAGGAGTTCTTATAGGACTTGTTTTCACAGTGGGTTGTGAAATATTCAACAATGTTTTGGCTAACCTGTAAGAAATATATGGTTTACAATTCTAGGTTTTTGACAAAGTTTGCCATTATGATGATTTGGTGCTCCCTTTTGATTTCTAGCTTTGTAAATATTCAAGGAGAAGGTGTTAATTGAGCCTTTATATGTTAATTGCTCTGTTTATAGGGTCTGGACAACAATCTTGTGTGTAATATTGTGAAATTACAAGCTATTGGGTTATAGTTCTCATAACTCATCTCAGGCTGAGCAACAACTTCCATGAATTAGTAGAGTCAAGTTCTGGTTTTTCATAGATATGGGTCATATGAGCAATAACTGGATGGTTGATATAATTTGGGCAAAATCCCAGTTCTATTTCCAGTGTTACTTAGCTGCTTGTGAAATGTTGAGTTCCTTTTTCACCGTTCTTTTGCTTTGTTTGAAAACAGTACAGGGATGCCTGGAAATACGTTATCTTCTCCTCTCTTGACATTTAACTCTGGGATATGCTTCTGCTTTTCTTTTGTAAGTATTGTTTTACCTAAATGTACATTAAAATTTCTCCATTCTGGTTCAATGGCAACAAACACACACACACGTACATACTTTTGAATGGACCCTAAGAACAATAATCTTGAGTTAAAGAGTAGAATCAGGGTCAAATGGTAGAAAATCTGTAAGCTCTGGGAATCAACTTCAATGTTCAGTTTGAACTTTGTCTGTGGAGGAAGGGGTTGAAACTTCAAAGGAGGAAACCCCTTGGAAAAGGGCCATTCTTCTTGAGAAAATTGTTGGCCGGATTTTTATTAGCAGTGTTGATTTTGTCTGAAACATTTGGAGAACAAGCAAGAAGTTGGTGCTGCAAAAATAAATGACATCAAGTTAGGGAAGTGTAGTGGGAAATAATTGTTGCAAATAGCCCATTTTTTGTCATTCAAATGACTGGTGCATATCGATAGATGTAGATTTTGAATTTATTTGTGTAGTTTTCTTCCCCGGTATTGATCATTTTAATGTGCTTTAAGAAAACACATTGGCCACGGAGAGTGCTTCCTTGTTATGCTTGAATTCATTAGTTAGAACAAAAGGAGTCTTCCACATCCCATCTCACTATTTACCATACCTTGTTGCAGCCTGATCTTGCAACAGCTGCATCGGTTGTGAATTTTCACTTAGTAAGGGGAGCTTGGCCCCTTCCTTTGTCATGTAGGACATGGGAGTTGCATTCCACGGCCCAAACCAATAACTTAGTCTTAAGCAATGAAGAAAGGCCGACTTGGGAAGCATGTAAACAAGCTCTCTCTGTGTTTAAATTCAGCGCCGACGAGGAAGACAAAATACTTGGCAAAGCATTCGGCCATATCCACTCGCCTTACTGGGGCGAAGAAAGGAAAAAGGAAGTGCCAACTCTTGAACTTGTCAATGAAACATTGGACTATCTGAGGAGCCTAACCCTGTCAGATGATGACATTTCGAAGCTGCTCAAGAAGTTCCCTGAAGTTCTGGGTTGCAGTCTTGAAGACGAGTTGAGGACCAATGTGCAGATTTTGGTGGAGAAGTGGGGAATAGAAGGGAAATCCCTTCGAAACCTCCTTCTTCGTAATCCAAAACCACTGGGCTACAATGTTGATTGCAAGGGAGATTGTATGGCTCAATGTACTTGTTGTTGGGCTCGATTTTAGCTTCATAAATTCTCTTTGTATAAGGGTCTTTGGAAGATCGATAAGATCACGAATAAAAATGATATGTAGCCGATGATATCATGAGATGAGATAAAAATTTGATATGTTGTTGTAAATTCTCATAAATTATTTTGCAGAAAAATCATGGTGATTTTGCTTCCAAACGTGAAGGGAGAATTGCAAGTTAATGATTTTTTGGGGGTTATAATTTGAATTGAGTGCAGGCCAAATATGGTCAGCTGAATGTTGGGCAATTTGTGTGTACAATTATTTCATTTTGTCTGTATCAGGCTAAGGATTTGTCAAAAAAGAAAAACGAGGTGGTGACAGAAACGTCCACTCTCGTTTCGTTATGAACGAATGAAAGTGGAAGCAGCTGCTGGGGAAGCAATTATGGATTGAAAACATAGCCCCAAAAGCATTGGATAAATTTGAGTGAACCTGATAGATGAGGCGGATATATATATATATATATATATATTAGGATGTGATCATGCATGCATATATATTATATAAAAAAATTGATCAAAAAATATATAAAAATTTAGCGGATTTCTGCCCCCTTATTCTCCAAAAATGAGACAAATCTATTAAAATCTAGTTTTTGAAAGAAAAAATCACACTATCTCAAGACATAATTTTTACACTAACAAAAGTAAAAATTCTCATAACCTTTATCAACTCCAAATGACTTTGTCATTCATACTTGAAAGGACACATTAATTATTTATGTACAAACAACCAAAATAACTGCACTTCGTCGTCATGAACCTAAATGTGACCGACCCTGTGACAAGAAACCATTATTATAACTAAATTTGGTTATCATTTGAAGTCGACTAGATCTAGATATCCAGCGATATGGGTATGATGAGGAGGGTTGAAATTTCTCTCCAGTGCACTGTATGTGTGATAAAAGCATCACAACCTCTGCAGCCAGCCCCCACCAAACCGCCCCAAAATTAAGCACCCAGGCCACTTGCTTAATCAGCACTCCCCCTGTTTGCCAAAGCCACCCGCACCCCCCACATCCTAAGACATATTGCTTATGCTTCCTGTTGATGGTGTCTTGTCTTGAAATTTTAAATAACGATAATGACATATTAACTTTTTATCACGTAGCTATGAATTATATAAATTTAAAAATTTGTATTTAAAATTTATATTTATTGTATTTGATACAATAATTTTTATATTAACTGTCAACAACCTACCTAACATAACCCTTCTTTTTATCTAAATTTAACTAACAATAGATAAAATCGACGTGCGGAGTTTGTCATGAAACTTCAAAAGAGACAAATTAATCCAAGCCAAGCCACAGACCAGGTGAAAAGAGTGATGCCTTTTGGGAGACTCATCGGACGAGGAATTGATCTAGCCCACAAATAATTGGCTTTCTGATGCAGACAGGTCGAGAGTCTTACCTGGCATCCGAGTGGCAGCCTGCCAGCGCAACACGTGGCAAAGGGCGGCGCACCAAATAGACGAGAGGAGATGGAGGGAGGGCGAGAGGAAGGAAATAATTAGTGCAGTTGGTTATTGGGTCTCAAGAATGGGTTATTTCAAGTTCATCTTATTGTAAATTTAAGCTTGCAAAGTCTTCAAACGCAATATAGCGGTGGAGGGAGGTGGCGTAAAACGGTGGTGCGCCGCGCCGTCCAAATAAGCCTTTCATCTGCAACCCCCCACGCGCAATCAATCCCCCTTTCTACCCATATTTCGTCCTGTGCTGCTTCCTCTCTCTATATATACACACATAAATATATTTGGAGACAAGTAAATCATCTGTCTAGCTAGTATATTCAGCTCCAACACCAAATAATTTTAAATCTCTCTCTCTCTCTCTCTCAGCTGTAAGATCAAGGCAAGTTTCAATTTTCTAGCCGGTCAGCAACTTCTGGGGCCATTTCCGGTTAGTATCCAGTTTTGGTCGATCTTAACTTTTTGGAAATGTCATCCGCATCTTAGACGAGGGGGTCAGAAGATATTTGTAATCATCACAAGCAAACTTTGATGAGTAGTTATTTCCTTTCTAGTTGCATCAATTAATACTATCCTTAATAATCCTTTGATGATAATCAGTAGCAGCAAGTAGCTAGTTTTCTTGGAATTAGTAATAATCTTGTGATCATTATTATTCATGAAGATAGAGGGCACTTTCTGTATGGTTGGTGCATATTGTTAAGAGTGGACTGCACTCAAAGCAACATGCATAAACTATAATATTATTAATGCTTGTGGCTATGGAAAGTCAATCTTTCCGGCGCCGGCCGGATCCCAGCTGGCCGGTCGGATGTTTTCAAGATATATGAATGATGATCGATCGTACTAAACAAACGTTATTCAATTAATTATATGATCAGTTGTTTAAATACATTCATGGAGATCAGTATAACATCTGCCTTTACATCGCAGACTAATAGAAGGTGCTTCAATATGGAGATAACCATGGAGCCGAGTTTTCCTCCAGGCTTCAGATTTCACCCCACAGAGGAGGAGCTGGTGGGTTACTACCTCGAGAGAAAGGTTAACTCGCTGAACATCGACTTGGATGTCATTATCGACTTGGATCTGTATAGAATGGAACCCTGGGACATCCAAGGTGCGAAAATGATCTTACGAGTACTATGTACTAGGTAATTTATTAAACGTACAAAAATTCTTTTTAACGATGATAAGATTCTACAGATAGGTGCAGATTATGGTATGAGGAGCAGAATGAATGGTATTTCTTCAGCCACAAGGACAGGAAGTACCCGACTGGATCTCGCACTAACAGAGCGACGGCGGCCGGGTTCTGGAAGGCGACGGGGAGGGACAAGGCCGTAGTTTCAAGGAACAGAAGGATGATAGGAATGAGGAAAACCCTAGTGTTCTACAGGGGACGAGCTCCAAATGGAAGGAAAACCCAGTGGATCATCCATGAATATCGTCTCCAAACAGCTCAACACGCTCCCCCTCAGGCAAGTTCTCATCAATATAAAACATATTTGCAACAGAAATCCTACTCTAAACGGCGAGTTTTGAGTATATTATTTGGTATTCTCAACCAGTTAGTATTTTTTAGTGAAGACTCATGGTATTACTATCTAGTATATTGTTAGAGTTAATCTAAAACCATTGCTAGGTTTGTGTGAGTTTGGAAAACTTGGCTGAGACAGCAAAAATTAGAAAAGAAGTTTGTCATGACAGAATCTCATATCAACAATTATTAAAAAAAATTTCAATTTACGCCTCAGCTTATCAACTTAATATTTACCTTTAATTAGTTAGCACTGATGGTACGCAAAGTTGACAACAAGAACATGGGGATCTTGCAAAGATGATATCTTTGAGAGTTTATATATATATATATATAGTTATATGAATGAGCTGATGCTTAATCTGAGGTAAATATATACATGTATGCATAATGCAGGAAGAAGGATGGGTTGTGTGCCGGGCATTCAAGAAATCGAGCCCCAGTCAAATGCCTTGTTACAGTAACAATGCATTTTACAATCAGCTGAATGATCAAACCATTACACTTCCTCCTCCTCATCATCAACCAGCAGAACAAGAGCACGTCTTCAACCACATCCACCATCTTCATCAAAATCAACTACTTCTCCCACTTTCGCCGCCGCAGGAAAGCCCCAGCCTCTCAACCAGTCCGGCGCCCGGCGGCGGCGGCACCGATCCGGCGGCGGAACACAACAGCATAGTCAAGAAAGACTCTGACTTGAAATATTTTTTGGAGGATTTGATCAATGCATCGCTTCTGCAGGCTGAATCTCCATTAATGTTGTCTCAAGAACACGAGCTGTATGATCAGAACCACGCTAGCCATCTGTTCAGCTTTCCTGATTTGTAGCAATCCATATATATATGTACGTATGGAGATAATACATTTATTGTAATGGCGCAGCTATATATAATGCAGTTGATTTTACTTCTCTGGTAATTAGTTCTCAAAGAATTTTGATGGTGAAAGAAAATTAAAGAGCAGAAGATGAGAAGAAAGGGCAAAGATGAAGATGGCTTGCAGAGGAGCTACACCATCATTCAGATATATACATATTTTTTTCCTTTAGTTCTTTATTCTGAAATTTTAAGTTGTGCATTACTGGACCAACCAACTGTAGCTACTCACATCGATTTCATTAATTGTTGTAGAAATTTAAAGTATTTGTTATTTAGAGGTAAATTTATTGCAATTGTACTATAAAAATCAAGAATATTTCGGACATACCAACTTGTTTTTCTACATATATCAGTTTATATTGATTTGTATCTGTTGTACCAACTAATATTAGGAACTGGACAATGTTATTTTGTCCTCAAGACTCAAGAGGTGGTCAGAGGCAATAAATTTTCCTTTTACCGC
The DNA here is from genome assembly GCA_036245055.1 of Diospyros kaki. Taxonomy (NCBI): domain Eukaryota; kingdom Viridiplantae; phylum Streptophyta; class Magnoliopsida; order Ericales; family Ebenaceae; genus Diospyros; species Diospyros kaki. The sequence continues at coordinate 8,510,434 of BSEG01000016.1, read as the reverse complement.
CTTTTGCTTTTTAACAATTAAAAAGTAAAGAAAGGTAAGAGGGAGATGATTTACCCCCCACGAATCACTTGAAAAGAAGAGAAAAAAAAGAAACAGCATTATCGTTGAGATTTTAGAGTCATGTTAAATTGTATTGGATATTCAAAATTTAAATATTTTTATTTTCCATTGAATGTAAAATGTTAATTTTATACAGATATAGAATAAAAACAGATAACTATATAAAAAGCTTTTCATCACTTAAAAAGAAATTTATGGTTAGAGCTAGATTGAGAACTATGGCTCAATGAACAAGAATTTGTTGTATGTGCAATGATATATTAAAAAGTGATTTTTTTTTTAAAAAAAAGGCGCCTAGTGACAAGATAACATAGTGACAAGCCTAGCCCTCCAACCAAGCCTAGCCCTTCAACCAACATAGTGATAAGATAACACAGTGTATTTGACATCTCATGGTCCAAGGCGCCATCAGTGGACCCCGTCAGTGAGAACCCACCACTATCCCTCTCGTAAACGTCTCGTCTCTCTCGAAAAATGTCACCGTCTCGCTAAACGTTGTGAGCCGCTCTCTCCTGACGTTGTCGGCCATGAGTTTCGACTGCCACTCGCCACGAGCTTTTAGCGTCGGTGAAGAAGATAGCCAATAGCTAGAGTTTTTAACGCCGGCTTTGCCGCCCTGATTCTCTGTCTCTCTCCAGAACTTTCCTTCCTCCCCATTCGCCCCTTTCTCACTCCTCTCTCCTGACGTTGCCAGCCACGAGTTCTAACAGTCGACCAGGAGTTCCGACCGCCATCCACCACGAAGTTTCAACACAGGCGAAGAAGATTATTGTAGAGATTAATACACCTCGCAAACAATCATAAGAATAGATCGTTAGGGCAAAGAATACAGCAAAACAGTAAGTAACATAAACTAACAGCAAGATGAAAATATAAATAACAAACTCCTTATTGATGCTCAGTAATGGAGAAGAAGAAGATGGATTTGCAAGCGTTAGCTTTTGATTGGTTCGACACTCATGAAGATAACCTAGAATCGATTCCAAACACAACCCAAGAACCGTACTTAATCGACACCCAAAATAACCTCAATCACATAACCCACAACCGAGGATCGCACACCCACACAAGGACGAAGAAACCCCACCAAGGAGAACCCTTTTTTTACTCTCGGCTCTCTCTCTTTCTTCTCTCATCACCCTCCTTTTTAGCGCCTCCTATTTCCCCAATATATGGATACAAAAATCCTCCTAAGAACCAGATAGAAATCTCCAAGGATGAGGATAACCATCAGGTTATCCGATAGATTGAGATAAGGTGAGGGAAAAGGACTATACCTGTGTTAGAATCGGCTGAAAAAGGAAACAAACCTCCATTGGAATCGGCCAGAGAATAGAATTGAAGAGGCTAGGTCAAACAAGGACTTATATATGTGGGCTTTTAGATAAGACAGTGGGCAGTGGAAGAAATGGACCTGGTCTTTGTGTTGAGCAACTGGGCCAAGCCCAGCTTTTCTCAAAACCAAAATAAATGTGCTTGAGCCATCTTCTTGATGGGCCACCTCTTTGTGGGATTAAACCTCTCAATATAACTATCAATCTTGGGCCGAGACCTATGATAGATAATTTACTCGACCAAATAATATCATCGCCTTAGACTTGTTGGGTATTACACCTCAACAATTATTAAGAACCAAGATGCATAAATTTAAGAAAGGTGTTAAGAATCAACATCCCTAAAAAGAGGATGTTTTCTGGGGAAAGGTGTTTTAACTTTTATGATTGTGCTTTGTTTGCTTTTATCTCTTTCATGTATATATATATATATATATCTATTGTCTTATTCAAAGAATATATACAAAAAATATACACTTTCAAGAATTCTTTCACAGTATCAGAGTAGTATCCTTGTGATATCTTAGGGTGTCAATCTCTCTGCTAATTGCGTACACAACTACTTACAACGCAGCTATCAAATCCACTACATTGCCCACCGCCACACTCAACCGTGTCGACCACCGTCGTTGTGCCTAGCCATCTCGTTCACCCAAATCCGACCATTGCCATTGTTGCCATCACCGATCGTCGTGTCTTCGCCGTTGACTGTCGTATCAGCCTCCTTCATCTAGTGTCGCGACCTGCTGCACCTCCTCCAGATTTGACATCTTATGACGTTAGATCCAGCCGCGCCTCCTCTAAGTATGAAGTCCCTCAGCCGCCGCTGCCCATAGATCCAGCCGTGCCTCTGCCGCCACTGCCTCTAGATCTAGCCGTCATGTGCTCAACTAGTAGTCACCGTTGTCTGCAGCCCTCCTCCCACTGCTGCCTCTAGATTCGAGCGCCGATTGGCCGCCGCCGCCACCCAAGTCCGCACTTGCAACTGTTGTTGTCGCTGCCCAACCTCGCGATCGCTCCAATCCATATCTAATTTCAGGTCTGCTGCTGATGTCTTTAATTGGTGTCTTAAAAAAAAAATCTAAATCTGAAACCAAATCTAGTTTAACTCGACCCGTTCATATCTATTTAGCTCAAATCTAACTCATCCAAACCAGATTTGACCCATCAGATTTATCCAGATCCACTCAACTTCAAGCATCCATTCCTTCCCACTTTCATGGCAAAAATTGATGAAACTTCCAGATCTACCATTGCATCTGCTTTTGTTGTAAAAAATGGACCAACAAATCTTAACAGAAATTACTCACCAAGAAATCCACACCTCAAATGTGATTGCTGTAACTTTGTTAGGCATACCACTACACATTGTCTCCAACACCTTAATTGTGACCATTGTGGTTACAAAGGTCATACCATCAATGTTTGTCGCAAGCTCAAGGGAGCAAATGCTCAAGGGGATACAATACAATCTCACTACTGAACAATATCATGATCTCCTTGAGCTCCTTGCATGAGCAAAATCTGTTCATCCTACCAATCAAGTATCAACAGTGAGTAACCTTTCAAGTATCTCTCCTAACTCTCTCACATATGATAAAGGCATTCGATGGATCTTTGACACACAAGCCATTAACCACATGATTTGTTCCCCTTATTTCTTCTCCAATAGTATACCTGTCACCAATCGTTATGTTCATTTACCAAACTATGCTCTTGCTCAAGTCACACATATAGGCACAGTTCAATTTTAAAGTTCACTGGTTCTTTAATTATAATGTGCTTTGTGTTCCTTCCTTCAAACTCAACTTGATATCTGTGGCCAAATTGACTCAAACCTCTTCATGTTCCACGACATTTACCACCAATCGTTGTTTCATGCAGGACCAACATTCGGGGAAGACAACTGGTACGGGAAGTGAGTAAGCTGGACTCTACTACCTGGACGAGTCAAAGCATGCTAAGTGTTTTGTTTTCCTTGCCACCACCACTTCTGTCAATCTTAGTCTTTGGCACCAATGTCTTGGTCATCCATCCCATAAAACCCTACAAGCCACTTCTTTAAGTTCAGACTCTGTTAAAGCCGGTATGGTCAACGATTGTTTTATTTGTCCACTTGCCAAACAAACTAGGCAACTTTTTCATTCCAGTTCTATTCACACAAAATCTTGTTTTGAGTTGATTCATGTTGACATTTAGGGTGGTTATCATATCCCAACTTTCCAAGGGGCAAAATATTTTCTCACTATCGTAGACGATTTTTCTCGATGCACATGAATTTATCTTTTACTCAACAAGTCTGAAGCTAGAAGTTGTTTACTTACCTTTATAAACCTCGTTAAAACCTAATTTGATTCTCGCATCAAAATCATTTGTAGTGATAATGGCCTTGAATTTTCCATTCCAAACACATATCATGCTAAAGAGATTATTCACCAAACTAGTTGTGTCTCAACCCCACAACAAAATGGTGTTGTTGAACGAAAACATAGGCATCTCCTCAATGTAGCCCGTGCCTTACTTTTTCAAGCCAACATTCTCAAACCCTTTTGGGGTGATGCTATTCTAACCGCCACCTATCTTGTCAATCATACCTCAACCCCTGTTCTTCATGGCAAAAACACCATGAGGTACTATTTCATACAGCACCCACTTATGACCATTTACGTGTTTTTGGTTGTCACTATTCTGCCTCTACCTACCACCACTAACCGAGCAAATTTGATGCTCATTTTCTTTGTTGTATCTTTCTTAGCTACCCTTATAGTACCAAAGGTTATTAGGAATATGATTTAACCACTGGAAAAATCTTCATTTCTTGAGATGTCGTTTTTCATGAATATATTTTTCCTTATGCTTATGCTACTCCCATCTCTCCTTCACCAACACACTCGACCCTTCCCGTCATGGGCCCTATTGCTTCCTTTTTTCCCTCTGCAACACCTACAACCCCAAATTTGCCTGCTACGACGCTTTCGTACCCATCTAAACTTGCCTATCGTGGTGCCATCTTCATATGCCCTAACACCTTCAGTATAATCCGATTCCCACCCGAACTCACGCAATGGGACGCCAACTGTAACGCCCCGTTTTTCTGAGTGTTAAATAATTTAAGAATTTTGAGAATATTTTTTTTTTTTATAAATCATCTCCCGACAATCCCATTTTACCTTCTCAACTCACTAAATAAGAATCAATAAGTTAAGACAGGTAATCATCATAAATGCAGAAGCTTAAAATTGAAACCTGATATGATACATAATCAATTTCACTTTATAACCGTATAAGAATTCATACCATACATTAACATCATATCCTCAATATTGAAATACATAAATACATAGAGATTCTATAATGTTCTAACAAGGCTAATCATCAATAAAGCATTAGGTAAAACATATTCGAGTCAGCTTGCTGAATCCATCGGCCACGCTATCACGTGCCGTCTAATCTCAACCTAATCCTTGCCTAAGCTGCAATTCTAAACTGGAACGTTGAATGTTCCATGGGCATAACCCATTAGAAGATGAATCTTCTAGTGAGGGTTTAAAAACATGATGCATGAATACATGATGCAATAACATAAACAATCATATGCCCTAGTGTAACTTCCCTGGCCTACCAACCTGGCAGGGAACCCTAGGCAGAATCTCGAACCTCTGCAAGATAATCCTAACATTGTTCCATCATTGCCTTTGGGAATTACGGCTACACTCTTAGGGCGACATCCTCATCCCATGCATGAGTATCAATATGCCAATAATATCGTACTATGCAAGAATAACGTATTTCCATGCAATATGAAATGATCATAACTTCAATAAATATCATGCATAATGAAGCAAAGGTTTCATATATAGGTTCTTGAGATAAAACCACTCACCTTTAGACGTAAACTCAAATTTTCTTGAAAAACGCGTATAACCTCGTTTTGCGTGCCAACCTTGAAAATAACATAAATCATCAAGACCCATGGCCAAATCACTTCCTGGCCAATTATTTCCAAGTAAAATCAATAATCTAATTTTTTCATACTTTTTCCTTATTTTCTCTATTTTTCATAGTCATAATTTCTTTCAAAATTCAAAATAAATACCTAATCAGGTAATTTATTTAATTTTTCTTCATTTAAATTCATAAAATAACATTTCTAATCTCTATAAATTTTCTGATAATTTTCCAAAATCTCTTCCTATTTTTCTCTAATTAAGTTTCCTTTCAAAAATTCAAAATAATTATTTCATCATAACATTTCTCAAATAAAATTTTATAAAACTGAACTATTCCTTTTTCTTGTATTTCTGGATATTTTTTCAAAATTTTATCTCTTTTATTTCTATTTTTACTCTATTTTTCTTTATTTCAGCATTTAAATAATATTAAAAATTATCTTCGGTCATCTTCTCTGGCGCTGGCACATCGTAAAATTAAAATGACTATACCAGAAGATAGCTTACCTTGAGTTGATCACTCTGGCCAAATTTGAGGTTGAAAGAACACTTGGAAGACCTCCCTCCGAGCAAATTCAGTTCGGTTCTGGCGAGATCCGATTTTTCCGGCGAAGCTCCGATCACCCCTCAAATAAACTCTAAAATTACTCAAACTTTCCAAAAATGATCCTTAGCTCATGGGCAACAAAAGCCCTATGGTTTGGTGCCTCAATTTGTTCAAAAGTGAGGTCGATTTGAAGCTCAAATCTTGCAAAACTCTAAGCCACCATATCCTCTATTTATAAGCGATTTTGGCCCCATAAATGACGGATCTCGCTTCAATCAAGGCCTCTGATGTCCCCTATTGCCCTTAACAAGTCCAAAATCCACCGAAAGAGCTCCATTTTCATGATCTAAGTGGCCAAACTTTCGGTAACTTTTTCTTCAATTTCTGGCCATTCCATTGCTTGTTGTCGGTCAAGCCCTTTACAAAAGATGCTCCTTGAGCAACCCTTTTGCCATCCTTGTGGCCAGTTTCGGTGATTTGATGGGTTGGTCGGCCATGGTTGTTTGGAGATTTTCTTAAAATTGTACTTTGGCCCCTCAAACTTTGGTTTTCTCACTTTGGCCCATTTCACCAAGCTCCTTGACTTTTGATAATTTCTTTCAAGACTCTAAAGTCCTAAAACATCAATTTGACCCCTGAGGATTCTGAAAAAATATCGTTTCGGCCTCTCTTGAGTAATTTCAAAAAACTACACTTAGGCCCGAATCTCTGTTTTGGCCCTAAACCTCTTCGTTTCTTCCTGAAATCACTAAAGAGTTGTTCCTTATGAAAAATTGAAGCCCCCTCAAGCTTCTGTTGACTTCTCGGGAGTCATCTATAACGATTCGGTATTGCAGCCTAATTGGTAGCTGTATTTTAGCTGTACTGAAAACTGTTCCCAATCCAATTTATTTCGTTGCTATAAATCATATCTTGGGGTGTTTGTTAATGCTACATCATTTTCCTTTGTCATTTCGGCTCCAGGGTACTCCTGGCAGTCGATTTAGTCAATTTTTTGGACTATTCAGATACCAATTTTCTCTGAAATCCCATTTCTCTAATACATTGCTTATTTTTAATTAATCCAAATTTCTCGGGTATTACACCAACTTTGCCCCTTACCACGCCTTCAGACTTGATCCTCCCTTCTGGATTACAGATTCCCAATTATGCGACTTTCGAGCCTGCCCATGTAACATTGCTTAATGCCCCCACATACTTCTCCCACACTCAACACCCAGCTCTGGCGACCCACATGAGCACCTAGTTATCTTTAACAATACCATGTAAAAGCTTCATTGCTTGTTCGCTCCCTATCGTCGTCTCACTCGATGTTGACTACAGTCACAGGTATTCCTCACCCCTTGTCTCATGTCCTTACTTATTATTGTTTTTCTCCTATCCATCGTGCTTTCACCACTTCCATTTCAATAATCAAAGAACCTAGCTCCTTTACCCAAATTGTCAAAGATCTTAAATGGCATCTGGCCATGATCGAAGAACTTCGTGCTCTCCATGATAATGACACTTTGTCTCTCCAACCTTTGCCTTCAAACAAGAAACCCATGGGTTGAAAATAGGTCTACAAGATCAAATTTAATCTTGATGGCACTGCCGAGCATTATAAAGCATGCTTGGTTGCAAAAGATTACAGTCAGATTGAAGGTTTTGATTACTGTGAGACTTTTGCCCCCGCTTACTCCTTGTTGTTACGTCTTCCATGAATTGGCACCTCCAGCAATTAGACATCAACAATGCCTTTCTCCATGGAGATCTGGAGGAAGATGTCTACATGTCACTCCTTTCTTGTTTCGGAAAAAAGGGGGAGACTCGAGTATGCAAGCTTCAAAAATCTTTGTATGGGCTTAAGCAAACTTCCCGTCAGTGGTTCATCAAACTATCCAAAGTCCTCATCCTTGTGGACTTCATACAATCCAAATCACATCACTCTTTATTTGTCCGACAGCATGGTACTTCTTTTACTACTCTCATTGTCTATATGGATGACATCATTCTGGCAGGCAATACTCTCTAAGAAATTGAATAGATTAAAGCTTATCTTATGCAACAGTTTAAGCTTAAGGATCTTGATAACTTGAAATATTTTCTAGGCATAGAAATATCTCGATCAAAGCAAGGAATTGTTATTTCAAAAAGAAAATATGCCCTTGAAATATTAGAAGACATGGGGTACTTGGCAGTAAAGCCCGTCAATTCTCCAATGAAGCAGAATTTATCTCTTAGTAAGGAAGAGGGCGATTGTATTGAAAATCCCTCATCTTATTGAAGACTTGTTGGGCGATTGATTTACTTAACTATCACAAGGCCAGACTTGGTTTATTTCGTTCACATTCTCAGTCAATTTATGGATAAGTCTCGAGTTCCACACCTAGAAACGGCACAAAGAGTTCTACGTTACATCAAGAAAACACCTGGACAAGGTATTTTTTTTCTCACCCACAAGTTCATTGAAGTTGAATACTTTTTGTGATGTGGATTGGGCTCGATGTCAAGACACACGAAAATCAATCACAGGCTACTGTGTGTTTATTGGAAGTTCCCTCATTTCTTGGAAAACCAAAAAGCAAGCTACTGTCTCCCGATCAAGTGCAAAGGTAGAATATCGGTCCATGGCATCTGTTTGTTGTGAGGTCACTTGGTTCCAAAACATTTTACATGACCTTGGAATAAAGCATTCACAGTTGGTTAAGTTATTTTTGTGATAATCAAGCCGCTCTACACATAGCTTCCAATCTAGTAGTTTATGAATGGACAAAACACATAGAAATTGATTATCACCTTGTTCGAGAAAATATTCAAGCTGGTGTAGTCAAGACTTACCATATATCAACAACAAAACAACCAACTGACATCTTCACTAAATCATTGAGCATTCCACAGTTTTCAAGTCTTATCAACAACTTAAGAATAATCAACATCTATTCCAACTTGAGATGAAATGTTAAGAACCAAGATATATAAATTCAGGAAAGGTGTTAAGAACCAACATCCCCAAAAGTAGGATGTTTTCTAGGAAAGGTGTTTTAGTTTTTATGATTGTGTTTTGTTTGTTTTATCTCTTTTATGTATATATATAGTTATTGTCTTGTTCAAAGAATATATACAAAAAATATACACTTTCAAGAATTCTTTCAAAGATAGCCAACTGTTGGGGCTTTCAACGCTTGTTTTGCTGCTCAGATTTTCCATCTCTCTCTCTCCAAAACTTCCCCTTCTTCCTTGTTAGCTCTTCTCTCACACTCTTTCTAGGCGTTACCGGCCATGAGTTCTGACTACTGGTCAAAAATTTTAACCGCCATCCATCACAAGTTCCCTCATCCGTCCCTCCATCCACCACAGCTCCCTCATTTCCCTTTCTCAACTTTCCCTTTCGAATCCCTCTGTTCGCTCATCTCTTTCTCTGTCCTGATACATTGCCAGCACATATTTGGGTAGTGTGCCTTATCACTTAGATAAGAATTATTTTGACAAATTTTTAATAATATAAATAAATATTAAAAATTATTTTTTATTTTTTAGATGTAAATTACTAATTAAATTTTTGTGTTTAAATTTAAAAAATAAATAGTTTTTAATTGATAATATAACTAAATTATTTAATTATTCTTGTGACATAATAATTGAACGTAAATAAAATTTTATTAATTTTAATTTTAAAAAAATTATTTCTAAACTGCAGTAACATAAATGATTAATATTATTCTATAAACTATTTATGCATTTGGAAAAGAATTTATCTTTTTTTATAAAATATAGTATTGCAAGTGTTGTTTTTATTTCTACGATTATAATTTTTTTTAAATTTTTATTTCTTAAAATAAATCATCAATATAAGAGAGCATGTCATGTTTTAGAAAATTTTTAAGATTTAATTTTTTTTTTTAAAAAAAATATAATCATCAAGCAATTTTAACTTTTTTCACATTATAAAGAAAACCAAAATTATCTTCGTATATTTTAAATTGTTCAACTCTGTTTTGAATATAGAAAATGACATGATCAACTAAATATATAAAATAATTAATTTTAAAAAATTCTTCAATAGATAATTTCATCTCTTCATTTTCATTCTCATCAAATTGTTTTATTTTCCTTATTTTACATATTTCATAAAACTTTGGTTCTATATTTATTTGCTCTGCAACCTCTTTATTAGAAATTTTAAAAGATTTAAACCCATTTTCTCTATAGCTTTTGAAAAAGAAATAAAACTTTTTTAGGGATCTAGTGCAACAACAATGTCTATATTTTTACATTGTAAATATTTACTAAACATATTAATATTAAACAATATATCATACCAAATAATCATGCTTAATAGAAATTCAAAATTTGCAATCTCATATGTTGCTAAAGAAATAGCTTCACTTTTTATTTTAGAATCCTCATTAGTTTCTATTAATTAATATAAAACATTTCTTATTTGTAAAGTTTGAAATCTGATTGTTTTAATACTTTCCATACAACTTTTCTAATGTATTTATAATAATGGTTTAAGTGTCAAATTAAAAACAAAATCTTGTAAAAATTTTCATCTTTTTTGTAAAACAAGAAAATAATGAGTATATGTTTCGTGTCACTCCAAACAATGTGATAGCGTTAACACATGAATTAGTTATATCACAAAAAATTAAATTAAAATTATGATAACTACATGATGTATAAAATACTCTAGAATTTATATCTAATAATATTTTTTGCACACCTTATTGTTTACCTCTCACATTAAATCCATTATCATGTCTTTGCCCTCTCATATTATTTATATCAAGTTCAAAATTTTTTATTTTACTTATGAGTACATTAAAAAGATATTGACCAAATGTATCATCTATTTTAAAAAAACCTATAAAGTATTTTTTTATTTTTATCAAATTTGTTAAAATATCTACATATTTTAATATATATATATAATAAAACAGAACTGTTTTTGAAAATATCTCACTTATGAGACATTTTAATGGCTAAGATCATTTCTGATGTATTTAACGGTTGGGATTAAAAATTTTCCTGCCCAATAATTCCTAGCACTACCTCATTTCATTTCTCTAGGCGCAATTACGCACCTCTGTCACCCATTTAATTTCTCAGAAGCCATCAAATCTCACACAGTCAATCTCTCACCTCTCTCTCTCTCACCTCTCACTCTTGCATCACTCAAGCTCTCATCTCTCACCCACTCTCTCTCTCACCTTTCACTCTCTGCATCACTTGCTCTCACCTTTCTCTCTGTCTCTCACACACACACACATATCATTCAAGCTCTCACATCTCACCCACTCTATCTCTCCCCAACGCTCTCTCTCAAACCCACTCCTGTGGGTTGTAGTGTCCGTCGAAGTAGTAGAGGCACGGCGGGTCACCTGCGGCGACGAACTGCTGATGGCGGCGGCCTCTCTCTGTCCCTCTCTCTTTCTCTCTCTCAGACCCACCCCCCTCCCTCCGCCGTTCACTGCTGCGGCCAGATCTCAGTTGCTGTGTATATGTATGTGTGATGTTTGTTGTGTATATGTATGTGTGTGTTGTGTGCGTGTGTTCTGTGTGTATCTATGTTTATATTATGTATATATTATGTATGTGTGTGTTCTGTGTGTGTGTATATATATATGGGTGTGTATATATCAATCTCTGTCTTTCTGTATTGTTCTCGGATGCCACATATTTATATACCCCTGTGTGTGTTTGAGTTTAAATGAGAATGAAAGTTGGATTCTTGGCTCTCTGTGTGAATATGTGCATTTGAATTTGCTTAGGGTGAGTTGAAAAATGGAAGTTGAAATCTTTTCCTGAGAACTGAAATTTTTGGTAGTTTTTATTTTGGTTTCATTTGAGATATTGTTTACATACATACATACAATAATATACATACATATAATATAGATAATGTGTTCGTCTTTGTTTTCAACTTTTATCTTATTATTTTAATTATAATTAGTGTAATACAGTAATATACGGATAATGTGTATATATAGTTTCAATGCATATAGTTCCTTTAGTTGAGCTATATGATTGAAGGTCAATAATATAGCATTTTAGTTGAGCTATTTTAGTACATTGATAGCTTAATTAATTTGAAAGCATAGATAGAGATAAATGGTTCCCTCTGAACAATTTTGCCTTGCCCTTTTGTGTAGAGAGAAGATGGGGAAAGTGGGTATTTGTGAAAAGAGAGAGCCTTGCAAGTGGAAAAGCATTAGTGCCCACAACCCACGATTTGAACTATTTTAGTATATTTTTAATATATAAATAGTAAATACCATCATATAAATAGTAAATGCCATCATAAATACCATCATACAATTTGCTCATTTTATTTAATTGATATTCCTTAATTAAATTTAACTAATTGATTAGATTGGATTCATACATTAATGATCTTTTTTTTCTTAAAATTTTAAAATAAATTACGTAAATATTAATATATTTCAGTCTATTAACAAATTTTTAGATAATGTATTTTGGTCTATTAATACAGGGGATGTCACTTTTTTATTAAAGAAAGCATCAAAAAAATAAATCAAAGATATTTTGAAGAATAGGTATTTTGGATGTCTATTTAAAAAAAAATTCTTAATTAGACATGATTTTCTAATTTTTATTTTTTGTAAATGAACTTTTTGAGTTGTGCAGATATAAAGAATTGATGATTTATAGAGATGTTAAATTGTTTTATATTTAATTTATAATTTTAATGTTAGATTTTATTTTTCACTTTTATTTCATATAATATAGTTTTAGTTTTAATTAAGAATTTTTCTGTAAATTTATGTTTTTAAAAAAATTAAATTTACATACTGATGTTTTTAATTGTAAACAATTAAAAATAGTCTCTTCATAAAATTTAAAATGTCATTATTTTATGTTAAAAATAAAATTATTATTATTATTATACCTTAGAAACTTAAGCCCAAATCCAAGCAAATTCTTTATAAAGACCTAATTTGTCCAGAAGTTCACTTAACCCAACATCAATGGTGAATCAAATTGGAAAAATATTTAATCTAATAGTAATTATAAATTATCTAATCATATATTATTATGTAACTAAATTGTGAATATATGGCATCAGAAAATAAGAAATGCTATTTTATTAATTGTCATGTGTCAAATTTTCACATTATGTCATTTTACTTAAACTGTTCTTATTCATGTGTTGTAATCAATGGCAGTGGCGACAGTTGAAAGTTTAAATACTTTTGCATTGAATGTATTTTAAGAATTGTTTAAAAAGAAAATGAGAGTGAAGGTGATTTGTTGTAGAGTTATCTAACAAAATTGGTTTGAAAAGGAAGAGACTGTTTGTTTGGAGCTATTTAAAAAGAAATGAATTGTTTTAACATTTATGTGTAATATAGCAAGAGAGTTTATTTTTTTTTTCTGCACCTTTTTAATGGAGTATAATATTTTATGTTGTATTTTTAAAAAATTTGATGAATCTTTACTTTCTATGACTTTGTTATTCGTTGAAATTTATTTATTTTTACATAAATTTATGTTTGGACTTTCGAAGTGATAATTATTCATATTAAGTTTTGATTTTGGTTTTAATTTTATTTCTATAAAATTGTGCTTCGATTTTAATTTTATCATTTTAATGTAATTGTTAAAATACATTTATTCTAAACATTTGGGGGGAGGTGAGACGGCGATGGGAGGGGGGGTGGGAGGGATGACGACGGATGGGGGCAAAGCGTTGCTAGGGCTGGTCAGGGGTGATGGCGGTCCGAGATGACTAACGGGCCCTCGACTGGCCGCTGTTGGGGGCCCTTGAAGCCCCCAACTAGCAAAAGTCGGGGGTTCCAAGGGTTCATGGCAGCGTTTGGTATGTATTGTTTGATATTTAATTTTTAATTTAATTTGTTCAGATTCTATAGCACTAATGTGCTTTATTATATAAATTTAATAATTTTATTTCTTTTTATTATAAAACGATAACAAGTATATAATAATTTTTATTTTTATTTTTTGTTTAGTGTTTATAATTTTTTTACAATATTCATTAATATTATTATATTTTAATCTTAATATTATTTACACTGTGTCTTTAGACACGGGTATACGCTAGCATATAAAAGACATTTGTTTTTGATGACTTATATTTGGGGTACAATCAAGTATAATTGAAAAATATTTTGATTTTTTTTAATAATAGTATTTTTTATTTCTAATGTTAAAATATTTATCAACTCATTTTGTATATTATGATCAAGATAATGTCAATGAATTTCTTCATTTTGAATATGTCTAAAATGTTATTGCATTATTGCATCAAACTTAGCGATCATTTATGTCAATCTCAAAAAATTTCAATTATTATCTTGATAAATCTTTTTATTTGTACCATGAAATGCCAAATTATTTTTTGAAATAGTTTTTACAATAGCAATAATTCTTAATAGTACACTTGGACCGTCAGGGCCCAATCCTGGCCCATCTCTCTCTTGGCCCAATCCTGACCCATCTCTCTCATGGCCCAGTCTCGGCCCATCTCTCTCATAGCCCAATCTTGGACCATCTCTCATGGTCCAATCTCGGCCCATCTCTCTCTTGGCCCAATCTCGACCCGATCTTAGCCCTGTGCCAGCTTGCAGCAACATCATTGTAGCCTCTACTGTGTATTCATGCGTGCACCCTAGATCTCATCCTCATTAATGACAAATCTCATCCACATTAATAAGGATCTCGTTGACACCATGCAATCACCTGGGAACTCCATCGGCAACGAATACTCAGTCTCATCACCTGCAAATGCATGAAACATGCATACAGAAGGACGTCTTCTCCCCCGACATCAATCAACTCTTTTCGAAGTTAAGGTATGTTTTACTCTCTGACCTACAGATACACTGCCATTTATTTACTCTCTCACTCACTCGAGCGTCAGAGTGCTTGTACGTGCCAGCCACTCTCCGGGCGGACTCATCGTCGGAGCCCACTCCTTACCGTTGCAATCCTGTCTCCAACCGCTCCATTTGGTCAGGAAGGAATAACACTTTTTCAATATTTTTTCTTATTGTTTCTTTTTTTCTTGTAAATATTTATCAATTGTTTGTTTTTAAGTAATCTCATATCAGTATTAATCCAAATGTTTATATTTATAGCATATTCATTACTTGTTTCGTGACTTTTAAGTTTGGCACTAAGATTTTTCCAATCTTCATACCCTTCATTTGCTAATTGAATTATATTTATTTTCAAACTAAATAATTTACAATAATAATAAAATATTTTATCTAATTTTTTTGAATATACTAGGCATTTCCAATCATGTTTTTCTCTATTTGGCAATTTTCAAATATAATGAATTGTAGAAAAGTGTTTAAAATTTTTATCTCTTAAAAAATCTAAAACTTATCTAATTGAATATTTCTCAAATAATAAATCTATTTGATTTAATATTGGTAGTAATTGGATAAATGCCTGGCAGGGTTGTGGCCACCCAAAAATTGACCTAGACTTGGTTCGCAGGGCTCATGCGTTGATGATGGCGTTGCATGTTACACTTATAAGATTAAATGGTTGCCTTAACTAACAGTTATACCTTTTAGCTTGAGTGGTAAGTGCTTGGGTCTTATGGTTCAACAAAATCAAGTAAGCTTGAGTTAAATTTAAATTGTTATTTTCAAAAATTTCTTTATAATTTTCAACTAATTTTTTAGTTAAATCGTCATTTGATTTTTTTAGTATTTAGTGATTAGTATTAATAACAAATCTATTAAGTGCACCTTTTAGGAATTGAATTAGTTCTTTCACCTTTGTTTTTCTCTTATGTTTTTCAAATCTAAATTCATATTTTCTAATAGACGTTTTTATTCAAACAATAACTAGTTTAGAGTTTCTAATATTATTTTGCTAAAATAAAAATAATTTTAAAAAATACAAGGAACTGTGGCACCTAGTTATGCTTTTTTAATTACACCTAATTATGATGATGTTGTGATAAAATCTTATATTATTACATAGATAAAAATAATCAAAACATCATCTAAGACACCAATTACATTTTGATTTATACATGATCATCTAATAGGAAAATATACATAATTTGATTAATTTTCTTATAAATAAAAAAATAAGCAAATGAGTTATGGAGGAAAAAACAAAATATAATGTGAATAAGAATATAAAATATCAAATTGTTTCATAAATAAAAAAATGATTTATAGAGGAAAAAACAAAATATTATATGAATAAGGATATAAAATATCTTACCTTCTTTATGTTGCTCGTGAGAGACCCTTTGGATCAAAATAGTAAATTTTAGTATACAGTATTGAGATTTTATCAAAGAGAAGTACAAGGGGGAAAAAAAAATAAAGGAAGAGAAAAGAGAAATGAATGAATAAAGCTAAAGAGAAAAGTGTCTAAAAATGTAAGAGTAGTAAAAAATTTAGAGAGTCCACACACATATCTTACAAATTAAAAAGTCATTGATTTATTTTTGAATTTTTTTTTAATGCCTAAATCAGTGCGACAGAATTTTCACATTCCAAATAATTGTTTTATCAAATTGCCCACTTAAAATAATGTCATTTTTGGTTTTTATTTTCTGTTATATTATTAATTTATACCTTACTATTCATTACCTAATATTAAAAAATAATCTATGAATTTCTAGAGTTGGGAGCTTTCTTTGTCTAAATGAAACAACAAAATAAATAGAGTATGAATTCAAACAAAAAATCATCATGAAATAGAATTTTAAAGGATAAAAGACCTCAATTTTTTAGGGCTTTTTTTTTTTGTGGGGCCCTAGGCTCATTGAGCAGGCTTTGAGTTTCGATCACAAATTCCTTCTCCCTTTTATCTCTATATATGCTCCTTTTCTCCATCTGCCACAAAGTTCCAACAAAACTTTCTCGGCTCTCTCCTTCTTCCCATTTAAAAAAAAAAAATTATGAATTTTTAATTCTATTAAAACTATTTTCTCTTCATTTTAAACTTAACACACGACTATAAAAGTCATAAATTTTCATTCATTGATTGTGAAAAATAAGTTCAAAACTGTTTTCAAATATGTTCAAAATAGTTTTAAGTCCAAGATTAAAACAACACTTATTAAAGTTTTAGGTGAAAACACTCTAAACTAAAAAATGATTAAAATTAAATCAATTAACAAGTTAGTTGAATATCCTATTCTTTGTTATATTTGGACATTTTTTCAAGATCGAACTATTTACATAGTCAAATAGATATTACAATTCTTTATCTCATCATGCATAAATATTTTATGTGTTTAGGATTTTGAAGTATTATTATTTTTTTTTTTTTTTTGTCATTGCTCATTGCATCATCTATAAAGGCCTTTATGTAATTACTTGAGAAAAAAAAAATTGTATTGCAATTGCTGCTGCCTTGACACAATTATTAGGTTAAAACTAACATAATATAAGTAGCATAATATTTTTTTCTTTGGTAATAACTCAATAAAAAACATTAATATATACTAAAATTGAGATAAGTACCATATTTCTTGGTAACAATCTAATAAGAAGCATCCAAATAAGCTGAAACATAACGAAATCTTGTATATACAATCGAAATTCTACATTTTTAAATAATCCAACAATAGAAATTTTGCATTTTTAACCAATACAATCAAATATAAAATAAGCTAAAGTATCAATACAATCGAAATATTGCATATATCATTGATCAGGCAAAGTCACCAAACCTATAAATTTACTATGGTGTATCATTAGCATGTGTTCCTCCACCAATTCATATTAGAAAATTATGGGTATGGTTTAATATCTCAAAATTTTGGAAATGATAAAAAAATATATTAATTTATGTATTTGAGGATTTAAGGTATTAAGATAATGAGGATTTAAGGTATTAAGATAATGATAATAATGATAATATTATAATCATCATAATAATAAAAGAGTAAATGAAATTAATTTAATTTAAATGAAATTAATGAATGTGTTATATCACTACAAGAAAAGAGGCTATTACCGACGAACTTTTTCCGGCGGTTTAAACAATTGCCGGGAATACACCAAAATTCCCGGCGGTTTTATTAACCGCCAGATATGGATACACATCCCCGGCAGTTTTGATGACCGCCGGTTATTCATGAATATCCCCGACGGCTTATAAAAACCGCCGGCTATAAAATGCACATCCCCAGCGATTTTGTGAAACGGCTGGTGATGTTTGCCCATCCCCGGCGGTTTTAGAAACCGCCGGGGATATGACTTAATATAACCCCGCGTAATCCCCCCCCTCCTCCTCCTCCTTCACTCCTTAGCTTTACTCCGCAAAATCAGACGATGAAGTTCTGAAGACTTTGAATTTCGAAAGACAAGCCATACCTAAATCCTCTCTCTGCGTCTGCGGTGTGGTGTGGAGTGTAGTCCAAGCAAGGCGGCCAGGAATGAAGGTAATCTCATCGAGTTTGCTTCTCTTTCTGAATCTAGTCTGCCTAAATCCTGATTAGTGATTAATTTCCTTCTCCTCGTCTCCATTTATTTCTGATTTTGATTCTGATTCTACTTCTGCGTTGTTCCTTGTACTCTTTGCAGACAATCAGATTCATGCGCAATCTCTTCATTGTTGCGCTCTTACTCGCTACTGTTCTCTCAGGTTTCACGTCGGCTCTCGAGGTTAGTTCTCATTCGATTTCGTCTTCCTCTCATTCTCGGAACGAGTATATGAAACGTTTATTAAATCTCTCTCTCTCTACATATATATATATATGTGTGTGTGTGTGTGTGTTGTGAATCTGTTGATTGTTGTATAACAGGAGGGAGAAATATGCGTCTCAAATCAAAATTGCGACGCAGGGCTACACTGTGAGACGTGCGTTGCTAATGGAAACGTACGGCCGAGATGTACTCGGATTCAACCGTTGATTCCATCTTTAAAGGTTCCTGATTGCCTTTCAGATGGCCACAAAGATGATGATGCACTTGCTTTTATTGGCCAATGAAACGCCATTCTATTAAATGAACTTCTGAGCTAACTCTTGATGGGACAGAATCTGTTGAAAGTGTAGGCTGTGTTTAATTTTCACAATTAAAATGTTTCAGTGGACTCTGTAGGAGACAAACGCAAAGTGAAAAAGGTTCTGGAAGTTGAGGTTTTGGCAAGGCATACCATTCCAGTTTTCTTTTTTATTACGTGATATTCATTTGAGCAATGCAACCAATTACATCTAGGAATCAAATTATGCCATGAACTATTTTAGTTTGTATACTTTCTATCAATTCACAGGGGAAGAATTCTATGTGGGCAAAACTTAGGACATCAATCTAACAGAAGCATATGCTATAGATGTAGATTACTTTTTACTTGCCAGTGGTGGTGTTTTTTATTCTAACAATTCTTTAGACTGCATGATATTGGTTTTTTCGTGATGATATTAAAGACGCTAAGAATCCAGACTGTTTTGTTAATATTAAAGACGCTAAAAAGGTTTTCAAATTGAACCCTAATCCCAAATCATGTTTGTGTAAATGGAATTATATTCATGTTCTTATGGATCGAAGACGTCATCAACTACTTAATTTGTTCAAAGTACTGTGCTTGCCATTCCTGGACTGCTATTTTGTATCTTTTGTATCACAACTTGCATCTATTGAAGATAAATATTCTTGCAGGGCTTAAATTATTTTGAGTTTTCAAAATAACGTGATGAAATCCAGTGATGTTGCGTGTAGCATTGGATCCCACATAAAGAACTCCAAAATGCAAGAGGCAGCAATATCTAACTTGAATGGATCAGTACCAGGCAGGGCGACCTCCTCAGAAGATCCATCAAGTGAGCCTCAATCACGCTTTGTTCTATTTGGAGGTTTGAAAGTTTGTTGGTTTCTATACGGAAATTGAGTTTGGCTATTTACAAAATTTAGATAGTGAAATGCTGAAAAAGTATTAGCTCTCTGTTACAGAGGCCATTCACTTGTCCAGTCAATGACTGCCAATCTAGCTACAGAAGAAAAGACCATTTGACACGCCACCTTCTTCAGCATGAAGGGAAACTTTTTGAATGCCCTGTTGAGAATTGCAGCCATAAATTTTCCTTTCAAGGGAATGTGAAGAGGCATGTTGAGGAATTTCATTGTATGTCATCATCACCTGGCGTTGGTACTGGTAAAAACCAGCATGTCTGCCAAGAAATGGGATGTGGAAAAGTGTTCAAATAACGATCAAAGTTGCTAAAGCATGAAGCTACTCATGGCAAGTTTAATTTTTTTGTTGACATTTTTTTATTTTCCTTTTATTTTGAAACATTAGTTTCATTCCTTCTGGTATTGTTGGTGTCATCGCCTTTTAATTTAGTAGTTGAACACATGTTAATAACATGCTTTCATGTTGAACTTGCCATTGATGATTTCTTCAATAATGCAGTTACTTTGGATACGGTGGAGGTTATTTGTTCTGAGCCTGGCTGTATGAAATATTTTACCAATGAGCAATGCCTTAAGGCCCATGTGCAGTCCTGCCACGGGCATATTATTTGTGAAATATGTGGAACCAAGCAACTTAGGAAAAACATCAACAGGCATCTCCGCACTCACGAAGCTGGTGGGTCACCTGAGAGAATTAAATGCAGTTTCCAGGATTGCACCCACACATTCTCGAAGGTAAGATACTGCAATTCTGCTGTCAATTTTATTTAAATTCTCTAATTTATCTAGTTGTGTTGTGTTATATGATGTGATTGTAGTAGTTAGTTAACTAAAATCAACTGCCTCCGAAACCATCAAGTCTTTTAGAAATCTTAGACTATTTGATGCGTTATTAATCTTGAGTAGATTTAGATTGAAGTAAAATGTTGCTGCTCATTCAGTTATTACAATAATGAAAGGGATTGGTAAACCATGAACGCAATACGTTGTGTTACTTGCTGCTAATCTACATCTATAGCATGTTAAAGAATTGTTATGCAGTCTCAGTGTTTTTTGACATTTCATCGGAACAACATCGGAACAACAGTAGGTATAATTTTGCCGCCGGCAAAATTATACCTTTGCCGGCGGTTTTGAAACCGCCGGTAAAGGAGGTTAACCTTTACCGGCGGTTTTAAAACCGCCGGAAAAACCTTTTCCGGCGGTTTTAAAACCGCCGGTAAAATAAATCTCACTTTGCAGGCGCTTTTAAAATCGCCGGCAAAGATATATTTTGCCGGCAGTTCTTAAAAATTGCCGAGAATGATTATTTTTATCGGCGATTTATCAAAACCGCCGGTAATTAATTTTTTCCGGCGGTTTTCAACCGCCGGGAACCTTTTCCGACGGCGGTATTTCCGGCGGTTACAATTACCGTCGGTAAAACTTTTACCGGCGATTTTCCAACTTTTTCCGGCGGTTTTTTCACCGCCGGAAAAAGTTAAAACTCTTGTAGTGTATTTTTGTGTGGTTGAGCGTGAGTGCTTAAAGGTTAAGCAAAATGGATATTTCTTCAAAATGGAAAGCAAAGAAGAAGTAGAGGAGAGAGAGAGATCAGTGGGCTGAGAGATTGGAAGAGGGAGAGGGCTCAGTTGAGTGATTGAGTGAGGGAGAGATCGAGATTGAGAGAGAATGAGAGCAGTGAGAGAGAGAGAGAGGGAGAGAGAGGCTGGCCGAGTGAAGTTCAGCCATGGCAGCTGAGCGAGGAAGCAGCAATGGGGGGGAGCGACGCGAGCAGCAGTGGGCCAGCAGGCGAGCGGTGGCGCGCAGAGGTAGCAACGGAGGCCGGTAGGGGCCGGCGCTGGTGCGTGCAGACGTGCACTCCATGGAGAAGAAGAAGGAAGCAGCGGCCATGCGCGGGAAGAAGAAGAAGGGAAGAAGAAGAAGAAGAAGAAAAGAAAGAAGAAAAGGAGAAGAAGAAGAATGACGCTGGAGCAGTGGGCGCGGAGAAGAAGAAGAAGAAGAAGAAGAAGAAGAAGAAGAAGAAGAAAAAAAAGAGAAGAAAAGAAAGAAAATAAGAAAAGAAAAAAATAAGGGAAAAATAATAGAATTTTGGAATTATTTCGGCGTGGAAAGTGATCAGGTATGTGGGTAAAAATTAGTAGAAGCGTGATATGTTTAAATTATAAATTTTAAGCGATTAGAATTAATTAATTTAATTTTCGGTTGTGTTATTTTCTAGGAAATATTTTAATTCGCATCGGGAGCTCAAGAGAGGTCAGAATCAGCTGGTTTCAGGCAAGCTCCCAACCCTCTCTTCCTAATCTTTAATTTCCGTGAAAGACCCCGTGATTTTCTGTATTTTATCACCTCTCTTACTCTAATTCGGCACCTAACCTTATTTGTTAAATTATTATTCATTTGTTTTAATTTAAATTAAATCCGAGACTTCTAGAGTTTTATTTGTTGAGTGCCTACGGGGGTTTGTACTGCCCTCATTCCTTTCGGAATGATACTGAACCCAACTTAGGGACTAGGTTCCTAGACATGTGGGTTTATTTACAGTTTTCTTTAATATATTTATGGTTCGGTTAGAGCTATCGAGCAGTAGGGTAGGGGTCGGCTGTTTGGTGACATTGGGGTAGACTATTGTACGGCCCTAATATGGACCGTCGGGTGGACACTCCTAATCACTGGCCATTAACCGGTGCCGGGCACTGCTGGCTAGCTCTGCCAGTATGTGATTTACTGCATGATTAGATACATTATATTACTGTTCATGATTTGATGTGCACATGGGTACAAGATGCATGTTGGGATATTCATTTATTGAGTATGCTTGGACACGGACATTTTAGCTTGGTTAGATTACATCGGGCACTGGCATATGCATGGCGTGTGGTTTACTATGTGAGCGGAGCATGGCCTGATGTCTGGATGTATGGGGGTCAGTGTATCACGTTAATGCTCACTACGTCATTGCATTTTTATGTGCATTGCATGGCTACTAGTAGTATATAGTTCTCGGACGGGAGTACCGTTTCAAGGGAGCCTATGGCTCGGGTGTCGGGAGTACCGACATAGACGGGTGACGGGAGTACCGACCCCGGACAGCGCGTGCAGGTTTGTGGAGATATTTGTTGCCTTTCAGGGCAGCGGCAGGTTGGTATGGAACTTGGGTGCAGTGTGTCTTGTGTGGGCCCCAAGGACCGGTATGTGTTTTATTATGCTATACTGTTGTGTTGTAACGTCTCATGCCTTATGTGTACCTGGGAGTTTATTTTGGGAAGAGCTTTCTGGTTATATTCAGCCTTCGGCCTCTCTTTTCTTTATGCTTGCTGAGTCTCTCGACTCACTTTGTTTTCTATCATTCTAGATAGTGCCAGCGTGAGTCCGAGTAAGGGAGTCAGCGCCTAGCAGCAGAGTCGATATAGTGTACAGGCAGTCCCGTCAATCTCTGTCAACTCTGATGGTTGTGTAGGGTCTATTCTTTTATTTTTTACTGTGCCAAGTCATACCTCGTGTCTCGTATGTGTCGGCACAGGAGTTTGTATTCTTTTATTTATCTTGTGACCGCTGTGCTAGCGGGGTACCCATAGTGCATGCATGTATGTATTGTCTCGCTTCAGTTGTTTTAAGTTTTTGTGTATGCATGTCAGGGTAGTTTCTGTTTTGTGTTTCATTCTTTCTCTTTCTGTAAGTGCTCCCGTTCGGGTAGTCCGGGTGGTTGGGGATATCCAAACGGGGGTGCTTACATATGGAGGTGCCATCTAGCAAATATTGAAAATAAAATATTAATCATCTTTAAAATCAAATTAGAATCAATATAACTTAATAGTCATATTCGTATAATAATTATACCTGCATCCCATTTATAAATGACATGTTAGATGGAAATAATATTCACAGAACTTGATTTGCCCCCTTTAATAACTATAAGCAAACTACTAATACTTTTGTCTCCCATCCCATTATTAGCAATAGTAAAAAGAATATAATTTACCTGAACTTGTAATAAATGCATATTTGGGCCAAAATAAGACACTTGGGTAGGATTGTAAAAATTGTTATCATCCAGTGTATAAACTGGTGGTGTTGATGGAATAGGAATGGTACTAGTAGTCATACCACTAGGAGTAGCCACGATACTTTTTTTTACTTATAATCTTATGTTTTCCAATAGCATGTAAATTAAATCATATGCAAAAGATTTGTGTAACTCAAAAAATAAAAACTATAAAGCACCCTATGAGATAAATGAATAGTTTGGATGTAAAGATAGTTGAAAACAAATTCTACAAAACACATACCTGAATTAGTTAAAATTGACATCTTGTTCTATCACTTCTCTCAATGGCTCTTTAATCTTTGACTCGATACACCTTTTGTTTTACTTTGCAATGGTTCATAATAGACTTTTCAAATAAGATATTGTCTTCTTTAACTATGTCACTACCTGATACTCCTTTGCCTCAAATATCCTTAATAAAGTAATAAGTATCTAAATTTGGGGAACTTAAATTCTCCTCTAGTTTTACATGCCCATTCTCAAGAATATGGTTCACATTTCGATTGACAAAGACTTTTAATGCATGTGAGCAAAGAATACCCATGGACTCAAACTTTTTACAACTACAATTTACTTCCATGTGTTGGTTTCTTATTCAACCTAATTCTGAGCCAAACCACAAGATCAAGCGTAAATCATGAAAGATAAAACAGAAATTAAAAGAACACAAGAACATGAGATTTATGTGTTCAGATATGAAAAAGAACCTACTCATAGCAGAGGCTTATCACCCCTAGTCAATCCACTAAGATTTCAGGATTACAATCAGATTACAAAATCACAACAAGAATAAACAGTATTGCAAATACAGAACTGAAACATAAAACCTACAAGAACAAGTGTAAGATCTATTTGACCGATCTCAAGATCAAGTCATGTATTTGTTCTTTTAGTTTCTTCCCAATCTTTCACGCCTCAGGCGATTAAAACAACAACAGAGATTACACAATACTACCTTACCGAGTGACCTTACCACAAAAACAAAATCGATTGATCGAGAGAAGAATTCATGAGAGAGTGTTTCTCTTTAGCGCCTAAATAAGATTCCAGAAAATGAGAATGCAATTTGTTGATTAGGGCATGAAGGAACCCTTATATAGCAGCAAGAAACCGAGCTGGGTCGAAGAATAACACTCATGGGCCTCATGGAAATTGGGATTGCACCATAACATATCTCGGCCCAATAGATCTTGGCCCATATTGAAAACAATAGATTATATACACATTTAAATTTCATTTAAATGACAATAATATGAGAAATCCAATTTGCATATATGAAAAATGCAAACAATATGCACATAACAAATATATGAAAATACATTTTGAATCACTTTAATTAACATCATGGTATCACAATTAAGATGAATTATATTAACCTTATTACCCTTCCCACTATGGGTCACCTTCTCATAAATATACATACACATTATCACCCTTTAACTTATCTTCAAAAGTTGTCGACTAGGTCCCCGTGAGATATTCTTCCCAAAAAACCTATACATTCTGTTGGTATAAGTTTTGACAGCTTGTTTCAACATAATGGTCTCATTTATAGTACATGATAGAGCACATCAAAGGTCTTCATCTCTCTTACAAGATTGCCATTGCTGAACCATTTTCTCAAAACCTTTAACAAATTTTAAAAATGAAGTTGTTTTACCACCAAACCCATTGAGTACATAATTTGTGCTTTCATTTCAAGATGTAGATTTAATTCTACAGTGAAATGTGTTATTATTGAAAGTTATGCTCCATTTATAATGTAGATTGTAAATGTTATTTAACCATTTATTGTTCTGAACTCTGTATTTAGTTAACATATATTATCATGTATCATTGAAATATTTTTCTATTTAGCATCTAGACAAATATTTGTGAAAGACCTTTTGAAAGTCACGATTTGAGTTAAAACTACCCAAATAAGATAGAGTTTTTTTAGCAATGTGCCATTGGCAAAGGAAATGGGGTGATAATGGCACGATAATGAAAAAACTTCCTTGATTGCATTTGACATGACTGCATCTTGGTCAGTAAATATTATTTTTGGTTGCTTACCTCTCATTGAATCTAAACATTTTGAACAATCACTCAAATGTGTTTGTTGTCTCATTAGACGAAAAAGCACACCCAAACATTATTGTTTGCCAATGGTGGTTAACACCAACAAATGGAGCACATATAGTATTGAATGATATAACATCTCCAAAAACATAGTATAGTTAATCCTAGATCTCCCATCCCTTCGAAAGAAGTTTATCATCCGACTTTCTTGATCAAGTTGGACATTTCAAGAAAACAACCCTTCCTAATTACCTTTATTCTTGAAATAGTTCACTGAACTCTGTGAATCCTCGACCTTAATTTGAGATGTCTTCATCTCATGTGTATAATTATATGCATCTTTTTTAGTGAACCTAGTGTTTTCCATGCCAACACTTTTATCTTTTAAACACTCATAAACATTGACAAGTGAAATTCTAGTATTTACAATGGACAGCAATACACTACCACTATTTTTTTATATTGATTGTAAAGATCTCAACGAGTGCTTTTCATAATACTTAGCTATTTCATGATTGTGCTCCCTAATGAATTGCTTAACCCTAAACAAACCATCTTCATCACATCCAAACCAAACCATTGCATTACAACTCGTCTTCATATCCAATTTTTTAAATGAAAAATCCTTGTGAATACTCATTTTCTCTCCTTACATCTTTCTTTCCAACAAACAAATTTTTTTGATCTAATTTTTGTAGTGCTTGTGAACTAATATTGTTTTGATTTCCTAACACTAAATCCCAAAGCATGAGCGTAATCATAATTCATTTGATATGTCACTTCCTGACTATTTGTTACTCCATTAACAAGCCTATTTTCAAAATCTTGAATATAATAATTATCAATATGGACCTCATCTACAACAAATTCATCATCATTGTCTCCATTCACATTTCTATCTTAATTACTATCAAGGCAAATAGTGTCTCTACAACTTGAAGTTTGATTTCCTAAACTCAACATCCCTATTAAAAATGAAAAGACCTTTAAATGAATATTAATACGAGTAATAGACAGTTAAGAAAATTCTTTCATGGTGGATGGCAGTTGGACCTCGTGACCAAAAACGTTAGGATAGAGAGTGTGGGAGAGGTGAATAAGGAGGAAGGAAAGCTTTGGAGAGAGATGAAGAATCTAAGTAGCAAAACTGGCATTGAAAGCTCATAGTGGATGGCGATCAAAACTTCTGGTCAGCAATGTTGTGTGAGAGAGAGAGAGAGAGATAACGCTAGGTGATGTTTTTGAGAGACAATGATAAGAGAAATAGAGATGTTTTTTACAAGAGAAAAAATGAGAGAGGCATGGGTAACAATGTTGGGATAAGGGGGGGGGAGAAAATGGCTTGTTTTCGAGAGACAAAAATGTTTTCAAGAAGAGAGGGGCAGAAAAATGTGTGGTTGGAACGTTGGGAGGGAGAGGGAAAGAATGACTGGCAACATTTTTGAGATATGGAGACGAGAACGACAGGGATGTTTTTGAGAGAAGAAAAAGGCAAAGAGGCTTGGTCAACAACATCGGGAAAGAGAAAGAGAGAGCAACTAGCAATGTTTTCGAGAGACAAAGATGTTTTCGAAAGGAGAGAAAAAAAGATAGAGAAATTTTCTAGAAGAGTAAGAGGGACAAAGGCGTGATTGGCAATGTCAAGAGAGAGAATGAGAAAGTAGTTGACAACTTTTTTGAGAGACACGAATGTTGAGCCAAATTGTTCCAATCAACCTATTGTATATTTTGATATTTAACAAAACATAATTTTAGTAAAATTATTTTTGATATATTTAAATCTTCTATTGGATTTTTCATATGTCTTATGATGAAAAATATATTTTAAGTATTATAGAATTTTGTGTATCAAAATGAACAAAAAAAATGCTATTTTTCTAAGTCTGAAAATTTAACACATTATAAGAGGTCATATAAGAAAATATTTTTATTTTGAAAAACTATCTTATGATATTTTGATAGCTAATATTTATTGTTGTTAAAATGATTTTTAATGAATTTTTTAAGAAATAGAAGGTAGGTATTTTGGGGGTGATAAAATCGCTAAATTCCAAATTCGTTCTAAATTCTAAATTCTATTTTCTTATTGTTATGCATTTTGATTTTTTAGATATTTTTATTGAATCCAAATGGGAGTATTTTTTTATTTACATTTATGTTGTAATGTATTCATGCTATGGATTATATTATCAAGCAAATCTATTTTTTTTGAAAATCTAGACTGAGAGTCGACCTCCGATAAGGGATAATCGACTGTGGGTTATGCAGAGTCGAGGTAGCTGAGAACAAGTTATGCAGAGTCGACTTGACAATATTTGTGTATTTCGAAGAGCCAATTTTAATAGTGGAGAAGTCGACTCTTGTATAACTAGAATCGACTCCCACTTATAATGAAAGTCAACTCCTATTTTAAAACAGTCGACTTCCAGATTCTAACGGTCGAATTTTTCTAACCATTATAGATCCATTAGAAGTTCAAGTATATATATCAAGAAGAGTTTTTGGAGAAAGTTAATGCATTATCAAGATCTATTATTTTAAAGTACATCCAAACTCTCAAGATCTCATTCAAAGCAATTCAAGGCTCAAACTACAAAGATCAATCCATTTGGAGTCCAAGAAAAAGAAGAAGAAGTTTTCTTCTTATTGGTAACTCTTGTATCATTTTTATATTTGTCTTGTAATATTTGTTCTTGTATTCATATCCATATTAGTCCAAGTTTGTTGGACATAGAATTGTTTATTTGTATTAATTGTAAATTATGAGTGGCATCCTAGAGCTCGTTGTAATCTAAGTGCGTTGTATTAGTTTTCGGGGTGAGATAAGGGAAAAATCTCGGTGTGGTGTAAAAGTTTTCTATGTGAACTTGTTAGAAAACTTAGGTGTGATTATAGTGGAACCACAAGTATCAGGTTAATCTTGAGAGAGTAGACGTAGATGTTGGAGATACCGAATCACTATATATCTTGTATTAATATTATGGTTATTTGTGTATTTATATTACTATTACTCCCAAACAATATATATATTTATAACAAGTATTTTTTTTACAATAAGAAAAATTTAAAAGTTTTAAAATGAGATATTTAATTTAATAAGTTTTTAATACTTAATTTACTCTCTTCTTAAGTGGTCATTATGTGTCAAGAGGCCAACAAGAGACACTTTCAAGATGAGAGAAAAGATAGAAAGGAAGAAAGAAAGGGGTGATTGGCAACATTTTTGAGAGAAACAAAGACGAAATAGATGGGACATTTTTTAGAAGAAGATAGCGCATGGGAACAACCTAGCGGGTTCTCACTGGCTAGCTCCACTAGTGGGGTCATGGACCCCAGCATAGAATTTTCCTAATACTCCTCACCAAGTACCCAATTAACACCCAATGTAGGCTTTGTAGGAGTAACATGTAGTCTTCATCTTAGCCCAAATTTAGTTTCCTAGTTAGCACAACCTAAGCCCAATTTGTAAGCAAGTAATAAGCTGTAAGCCCATTATTTTAGAGTCCAAAATCACGGCTTAAATTTTAAAACTCTCGTTAAAATCAGCCCCTAACCAACCCAGAAGAATCAAGAATGGTGGCAACCATATATCAGCCTTCTTGTCATTTTCTTGGAATCTTCTTCTTAACCCTTTTATGATTGTCTATCCAATGCTAAGAAGTTTCCCAAGTTGAGTTCATTGGAGACTCTTTATGGTCAAATGGGCTATATTTCTAACGCGCCGCCAACGGCAAGGTCTGACTATAAATAGTATGGCAATTTTAAATTTTTTATGACTTTGTAATAAATAGCCCACCTAGTTGATTTTTATTTTCAAAATTGCCATTGCTGCATATTTTTGGGGTGTGATCTATCTCTATTAGAAAGACTTGATAAAAGAACATTTACATTGTCGAGCAACAAGACATAAGACATGTTATTATGTTTAATAAGCGGTACTCTAAATTGTTTTAAATGATTTAATTATTATTATAAGAAAATAACATTATATTCATATAAATATAGCAATTCAAATGATTTGGCCATTCGAAATTTGCAACGTATCATCGGTGGAGTGGAATGGATATAGGTAAGGTACACCTACCTGTGTGTACGCCTCCTCCGCTATTTAAATTGAGATCGAGAGCCAAGAAAAGGCCCAAATGGTTAACGGCCCGCACGCATGCACGCTTTCTCTCTCTGTGTCCAAAAATCCCCAAATTCCAATTACAGTACACAACAATTAAAAAAAGCGATTCTAGGGTTCAGTCCACCAACTCCGAATCCCGAAACGAAAAGAAACGAAACAAAACAAAACAAAACAAAGCGTTGGTCAATTGTTTTCTTTCTGATCACACGCCAAAACCTGCTCCATGGCGGTGACTGCCCACAATGAGGGCTAAAATCTCGCGTCGCTACTCGTATCCGAACGTGTTGCTGATGGCGGCGCCGAGGAACCTGGTGGTGGAGGTCGCGGGCTTGAGGGACGAGGAGAATGCGGAGGACTCGCCTACGACCAAGAAGCCGATCGGCGCGAGGTTGGACGGCAAGATGTCGCTCAGTCGGTGGGAATTCACCGCGGCTTTGGGCGTCTTCCTGATCTTCTCCACGGGGCTTTTCTGCATATATTTGACAATGCCAGCTGCCGAGTACGGTAAACTCAAGCTGCCTCGCACAATTTCGGATCTTCGAGCGCTCAAGTAGGTTTTTCCTTCCAATTATGCGCACAAGATGGTGACATTCACCGTCTTGTTGCAATAACGATATCATTTTCGTTGCCGTAACTTACTTTCTTGTTGGGCTCTGAATGCACGTATCTTCTGTTCTGGTATTGCATAGGATGATCCAACTGAGAGGGGGGGGGGGTGGATCTAGATTGATTACTTAGTGGTGGCTGATAAGCTTTGCCAAATGTAGCGTTTCTGTATTATGGTTGTATGATCCATATTCTAGGTTTTTTCTTGCTTCAAAGTCCAACCTTTTCTAGTAAATTAAAATAATAGAAATGGAGAACCAGCTCCAAATCTTATACTTAGTTCAAATCTGTCATGATCTATTGGTCGGAAGAATCCTGGGGGAGCTTTATCTGCATTAGGGTATTCATGGTGGTCGCACACTTTAAGAATGGAGCTGTCTATTCTTCATCAAAGATTGAAACTTCTTGAAGGCACCTTATCCAGGCGGTATCTGTGATTAAAATTTAATGGCATATATGTAATAGGGATCTAGCCAATTCAATTGAATTACTCTATATGTTAGAATTGTGATGTTCGTTTTCTTTTTTCATTTGAAACGGGGTGATTGTGGAGCATTGTCTGTTAATATTTGGAGTGAAACTGTTGAATAGCAGTTGATGGAGAAGAATACAAGGTTTTTGTTCCATGTCCATTATATTATAGAACCGTCCTATAAATTTCATAAACAGAGAGCATGATGACACAAGGTAACTTTCTTTGTCAGTTTAAACCTGCTTCTAGTTATACCTATCTAGATATGCATATGTGGACCTGCGTTTGAACCTGGTTTCATAAAGGTTCATACTCGGTTCGACCAACAAACCAAGTCCGTTACTTATTGCTGGCTGCAAATATACCCTTTTGCCTTTTCTATTTTCCCCTCCAATTGGCTCTCTTCAAATCTTCAGCTGTTAAGTCTGAGCTATCAGTCCTGTCTTGCTCCCTTTCCTCATATCATCTGATATGCTCTTTGACAAAGATAGCTCTAACAGCTAACTGGATAACCTAAGGTGAAGCTTGGAAACTTTAGGGGCTCTTTTGGGAAACTTCCAAACAGACTGGGCATGCTAGTCCCTGCTTCAAGGTGTGTCGGGAAGGGTTGAAGGGTCTTCCTGTTTTGACTTTTTCATATTTTGGGCTCCCTTGCAAACCAGAAACGAAATGCATCCCTATAAAGGGAAGGTCGTCAACCTGAGAGGTGCTAACATGTTGGTCCTGAAGGATATAAAATCTTTAGCTTTCAGATGAAGCAGTTCTGGTCTTTCCAGAGAAGATCATGATTTTCTGTGTTATTTTGTAAAATATATTTCTTCCATTTTCCTACTAAAAGCTGGTCCCAACCT
Organism: Diospyros kaki; assembly: GCA_036245055.1. Taxonomy (NCBI): domain Eukaryota; kingdom Viridiplantae; phylum Streptophyta; class Magnoliopsida; order Ericales; family Ebenaceae; genus Diospyros; species Diospyros kaki. The sequence goes on along the minus strand of BSEG01000016.1, from coordinate 8,478,517 downwards.
AAATAAAGGAAGAGGGTTGTGTTAGGTAGGCGACAACAGGTTAAGATTCATGGGATCAAACATCATGAGTTCTAAATACATGTTGTTGTATGTTTACCATTTGTTGCATCTGCTCCTGGTTTCTTCAATTATTGTGTTTTTTTTTTTTTTTGTGTGTGTGTGTGTTTGATAGTTACATCCATTCGGTTAATTCTGGACTTAATTTTATCTGCTATCTGACAGGAAAAAAAGGTCAATTCTGTTAAGTTATGGATTGAGTTTGTATTATATTCTGAAGCACAACAATGGTAATTTGAAGTGTTGACTGCTGTAACTCTTGAAAAATCTTTTCCATGCATCAAATATTGTTTTAATTGTGTTATCTTCCCAGATGTTTTTGGTTTGCTAAAGTTGGTTGTGGAGTTTCCTACATCATATTATGTCCTTGACAAATTTGAAATGCCCTGTTCAGTGAATTTTAAATCATGCAAAGAGGTTATGCTATAAGTCTTATAAAATGCATTATGTAAATTTTTTCCCAAGATCTAAGAAAAGAAACATAACACTTCTTGTAGGGTTTTGTATCTATGATGAATGCATGTCAAAACATTGACACTAATAAATCAACCCTGACATCCATTGAACACTTTTCCAACCCACTGAGAACTCATCAAAACATCTCCTATTATTTTTGCAGTTCTTTAGAACCTAAAATTGTTTGGACAGCTTGGAGATGCATGCCGCCACAACTCAAACTTGTGGCCTTTCAATCACAAAGGAACAACCTTACGAGCTACCAAGGCTTGCCCTTTAATAATAAATATAAAATAAGGAAAAATATATTATCTTGATGTAACTATAAATATCTGTATGTACAAATGAAAGAAGATGTACTATTTTCTTATATCCAAATAAACTATATTTCTGTATCTTCTGTTTCCTTCCCTGGCATCTTCAATTTTTTTTCTTCTTCATAAACCACCACATGTCTCATATTTGTGTCCCATGACCATACCTAAGTTTTTTAGTTAAAGAAAATTGGAATAATTTACACCATCTGATTACCTTAGTTTTTCTTCAAATAATTCATTATCTGGTTTAGTTGGATACAGTCTTTCTTAATGCTACGTGTGCACGTGGTTGATTATGTTATTTCCTTGTTCATTTCGGTGATCAATGTCGTGCCTTCTCTATCATGCTTAAGTATTAGATGCTCTGCTGCTCCAGTAAATGGAATGTTGTAAGTGTAAATCCTTGCAACAGAAGGTGCAAGACTGAAGGCCTATATAGACAAGAATGTAGTAATAAAAAAATAATTGTTTATACTAAATGTGTATTAATACATATCCTACCGGTTTTATGATCATAATGAGACACTGATTCATATTCTTTTCAATTTTGTTTCAGAGATCACCTTGCAAGATATGCTGAAGCTTACCCTGCAAAGTTCATTCTCGGTTACTGCTCAACTTACATATTCATGCAAACATTTATGATTCCAGGCACGATTTTCATGTCATTACTGGCTGGAGCACTTTTTGGTGTTATCAAAGGTCTTTTCTTGGTTGTCTTTAATGCCACAGCTGGAGCATCATCGTGCTATTTTCTGTCTAAGCTGATTGGCAGGCCTATAGTTAGCTGGTTGTGGCCTGAAAAGTTGAGATTTTTCCAGGCAGAGGTAATCTTTTTGAGTCCTTTGTCTTTTTGTGCATGACTGTTGCACTACATGTAAGTTCTATGTTTGATGTTCTTGATTTTGGTACCATACTAACTTAATGCTTTGCAAATTCAGATAGCAAAGCGTAGGGAAAAGTTGCTGAATTACATGCTTTTTTTGAGGATTACTCCAACTTTGCCTAACCTTTTCATCAATTTGGCATCTCCAATAGTGGATATACCATTTCATGTTTTCTTCCTGGCAACAGTAATTGGTCTTGTTCCAGCCTCTTATATCACTGTGCGAGTAAGTCTTTTCTAGTCATTTTCAGTATTCCCATATTTGTCATTTACACAGAAATTTTATTGGTATTTCCATACAGCATGAATACTTCATCTTGCTAATGTAATGGCTGTGTTCTTTTTAATATGTTTCATTCTCATAAATGGTCTCAAAGACCAGCATAGTTGATATGTTAAACACTTTTCATGCCATTTCTTAGAGAGAACATAATAAAACAGCAGCAACAACATGCGAAGCCTTTACCCCACTATACAGGGTCAGGTAATTGAATTCTAGCTTTCTATTCATTTCTATCCATGACCTAATCTTTTGTTGGACCCATATAATATCAAACCTAAGTGTCTCCTACCAAGTTTTTCTTGGTCTTTCTCTACCTCTTTTGCTAAATATTTGTTCCATTCTATTAGAGGGAACAAAGTAACAAATTAAGCTATAATTTGTTAAGAAAGCTCAGAGCAGCAGGTGAACTTGCTAAAACATTGCCTACTTATGGTAAGCTGATTTTTTCTTTTTTCTTATGATAACCTTTCTCCTACAATCTATCTAACCTCCCACCTAATGAGATTAAGTCTTGATATGTTGTTTTAACTTCTGTGAATCTTTCTGAAGATAGCTTTATCTAGATATAAATATTTGCAAGGGGAGATTACTAACCAATTTTTATGCTTGAACAGTTGATGTGATGATTAGGAGAAAGATAATATTATGTGCCTTCAAGAGATGAGATGGGTAGGAAAAAAAGTAAAAACTTTGTCAGAAACTGGATATAAAATATGGTACATAGGAAATGATCGAGCGAAAAATGGAGTGGGGATTATTATGGATAAAAGCTTAGTAGATGAGGTAGTGGATGTAAAGAGAATAGGGGATAGGATTATTATGGTGAAGGTTATTCTAGGAAGAATGACTATGAATATCTTTAGTACATATGCACCACAAGCGGGGTTAGGTGAAGAGATAAAAACAAAATTCTAGGAGGACCTAGAGGGACTCATACAAATGATACCAAGAGGAGAGAAAGTGATTATAGGAGGTGACTTAAATGGTCACGTGGGTAGAGACGGAAACGGCTATAGAGAGGTACATGGAGAGTATGGATTCAGGAAAATTAATAATGAGGGTAAGTCTATTCTAGATTTTGCAATGGCATATGGGCTCATCATAACCAATACTAGGTTCAAAAAATGGGACGAACACTTAATCACATATAAAAATATCACATCAAGTACCCAAATAGATTACTTCCTCATGAGACAAGAGGATCGGGTATATTGTAGGGATTGTAAGGTGATATCGGGAGAGTGTTTTAACTACTCAACATAGACTTCTAGTACTTGACATCCAAGTAAGAAATTAGAAGAGAAAAAATCACATAAAACAAAATCCAAGAATCTAGTGGTGGGATTTAAAAGGAGAAAAACAACTAATCTTCAAAGAAAAATTAAAATGTAGAAGAGAATGGAATGGAAAAGGACCTTCAAACCAATTGTGGAGAGAAATGCCTAATGCCCTGAGAAGCACAACAAAGGTAGTGCTTGAAGAGACAAATGGTAGAGCCCTTAACCTTAAGGAGTCTTGGTGGTGGAATGAAGAGGTACAATTGAAAATTAAAAATAAGAAAAATTACTATAAGGTTGTATATCAATGCAACAATGAAGAAAATTAAAAAAATCATAAAGAATAAAAAAAGGCAGCAAAAAGAGTTGTTAGTGAAGCAAGGTCAAAAGCATATGAGAATCTATATAAACGACTTGATACAAAAGATGGAGAAAGGGATATATATAAATTAGCTAAAGCAAGAGAAAGAAAAACAAGGGATTTAAATCAAGTGAAATGCATAAAAGATGAAAATCAAAATGTATTAGTGAATGAGGGAGCGATTAAGGAGAGATGGAATGAGTATTTCACAAAATTATTCAATGATGATGGCGACACAAGAGTTAGGTTGGGATATCTTAGTAACTCCAAAGGGAACGTGAGCTATACATTTTATCGACGCATAAGTTCAAATGAAATAAGGCAAGCATTAAAAAAGATGAAAAATCATAAGGCGGTGGGACCAGATAATATACCAATAGAAGCATGGAAATGCATGGGAGAAGAGGGCATCTCCTGGCTAACGAAATTATTTAATGCGATCCTTAAATCAAAAAAGATGCTAGATGAGTGAAGGAAGAGTACTTTGGTCCCTATATATAAGAACAAATGAGATGTTCAAAACTGTGAAAATTACAAAGGAATTAAGTTAATGAGCCATACCATGAAACTCTGGGAGAGAGTAATAGAGCAAAGGCTCAGAAAAGAAATAGAGATCTCGGAAAATCAGTTTGGTTTCATGTCTGGTAGGTCAACAATGGAAGCTATATACCTACTGAGGCGCCTAATGGAAAGGTATCGGGATTATCAGAAGGACTTACATATGGTGTTTATAGATTTAGAAAAGGCCTATGATAGGGTCTCTAGAGAAGTATTATGGTGGGTTTTAGAGAAGAAATGAGTCTGAATAGCCTATATACAAGCCCTTAAGGACATGTATCATGGTGCAGAGACAAGGGTTAGAACATGCGGAGGGGATACTGAACCGTTTAAAATTACAATAGGATTGCATCAAGGTTCTGTACTAAGTCCATACTTATTTACTTTAGTAATGGATGAACTCACTAAAGATATTCAGATAGAGGTGCCATGGTGTATGCTATTTGTAGACGACATAGTGTTGGTGGGTGAAACAAAAGGAGTGAACACTAAGCTTGAGCTATGGAGAAACAATTTTGAATCTAAGGGATTTAAATTAAGCAGAAAGAAAACAGAATATATAGAATGTAAAATTAGTAAGAATGCAAGAGTATAGAATGTTATAATAAAATTGAAAAACCAAATCTTACAAAGAAAAGACCATTTTCGATATTTGGGATCAGTGATTCAAAAAGATGGAGAAATTCACGAGGATGTCACACATAGAATTAAGGCAGGTTGGCTAAAATGGAGAAATGCATCGGGGGTGTTATGTGATGGTAAAATCCCATTAAAATTGAAAGGAAAATTCTATAGGACAGGTATAAGATCAGTCTTGTTGTACGGCTCAGAATGTTGGGCAGTCAAATACCAGTATGAGCAAAAGATGAGCGTAGCAGAGATGAGGATGTTAAGATGGATGTGCGGCCATACAAGAAAAGATAAAATTAGAAATGAAGTTATTCGTAATAAGGTAGGAGCAGTGCCAATAGATGAAAAGATGAGAGATACTAGACTAAGATGGTTTGGTCATGTGAGAAGGAGATCAAGAGACGCTCCTATGAGGAGAGTTGATGAAATGGAACAATTGGTCAAAAAAAGAGGTAGAGGCAGACCCAAGAAAACTTTGGGAGAAACAGTAAAGTTTGATATGAAATGTATGGACCTCAATAAAGATATGACAAAAGACAGAAATACATGGAAGTCTAGAATTCATGTAGCCGACCCCGTATAGTGGGATAAAAGATGGATATATTGTTGTTGTTGTTTAGTTGAACTATCATAATCATATTCCCTTAACCCAAAAATAGGAGTCATTTCTCAATTGAGCCACTTTATATATGTTTATTAACTCTTTTATCTTCTTTTTTTTTAAAAAAAAAAATTGAGTATGGTGTTTGGTTTGATAAAAGTACCTGTTTTATTATAGCTTCAGTGGTGAACCCAATCTAGCTATGCTTGTGAACCTAGATATGAAAGTATTGAGCAAAGAAGAAGAAAAATAAAGAAGAATGAGAAGATCAAGGAGAGGAGTTGGCCAGTGGAGAAGATTGAGGGTGACCTTTGACTACATTAGTAGAGGAAGGTTGGCGGAAGAAGTAGGGAAGTAGAAGGTCAGGGGAGAGGGAAGAAATAGAAATAAAAAAAATGAGCACAATCAGGAGTTTTTTTTTTTCTAGTTCTTAAATCTTTTTGCTTTTTAAAAATGAAAATAGTCAATCAAACACTATTTTATGTTTTCAACAACTAGAATACCAAGTCTTAGTCTCACTAGTTAGGGCCAGCTACATGAATTTTAACTTTTACTCTCTTTATCTCTCAGCAAAAGAAAGAAAACTCTATCAATGGTTACATTTTTTGTAATATCATTCTATTTCATATATAATATTTAAGGGTTTCTTGTAAAATTTTTTGGTCTTCCTCTATCTGTTTTACTACAAACTTCTTTCTTTCTTTCTATCTTGCTGCATGGGTGCATTTGTTTATCTTTTTCTCACTTGTTGCAAACCATCTTAATTGCACATTTTATCTTCAATTAGCGCCACTTCAACTTATATGTATAATTTAATTCTTTATTCTATCCTTTCTTCTAGGTTCACACGTTCACCTTAATATGTTTTTATGCTCTTATTTTTCACATTTTGATACTTAACTACCCATTATTCTAAGCCATACAACAAATATGGCCTTATAGCTGTCCAGTAACTTTCTTTTTAGTTCTATAAGGATTTTATGATTGCATGAAATGGTAGAGATGCTTCTCATTTTAATCATCCTGCCTTGATTCTAAAAGTAACGTTTTTAGTAATCTCCCTTTCTTTTTTAACAATTTATTCATGGACGAAGGTATTTAAATTGCTTTTTTATGGATAATTTAATCTTCATGTTTGACCATGACGTCAACCACACTTCATTTTTACTGAACTTACATTGTATACCTCAGGTTTTCTACCTGCTCAACTTGAAACCTTTAGAATATAAGGTGTTCTCCATAATTCAAGTTTAAAACCCTTGCTTTTTCGTTTTCTATTATCTCATCCACCATTTTTTGTTTTTATTTTTAAATTTTGAAAACTAAAACTAAAAGTTGAAAATGGTAGTTCTCCCAAGTAGGCCCTTGGTAATTGTTTTGCTACCAAGAAAGTAGCAAGAATTTTCAAAAAGATGGAAAAACTGAAAACACCAAAAAACAAAAAGTGCTCATGTTTCCTGAAGGAAGGAAAAATCCACCTTTTCCCCTTTTGCCCTCTCATTTTAGTTTGGGCACAGCGATAGGGTTGTTCCATTGTGACCTGGAGGTCACAGGTTCAATTCAGAAAACAGTCTCTTTGCTAAACAAAGGTAAGGGTGCATATAATTGACCTTCCCTAAAGCTTGTAGGCGCTTCATGAATTTGGTTCACATATTTGCAATTAATTTCCAGCAGATTTGTTCTCCTGCCCGTGTCGGGCAAACGTTTGCCGGGGGGCGGGGGGACGTCCCCTCTCTCATTTTGTCCACGCCAGGCAAATGTCATGTTGCCTGTGTTGGGCAACATAACATTCTCGTAATTTCCAGAAGGGGATGGGAGTTGTTTCACTTTTCACCAAACCCAAGGCCTGGTCAGGATAATGCATACCCACCCTTATTTGAAGTATAAGCATGAGCTTAGAACTTGCAAGTTATCTTGCCTAAAAGGGGAAGTGTTTGTTTGATGTGGCAAGCTAACATCACCATAACAAGAAGTCAGTTATATAAATTCTACCTCACCAGTCATTTTTATCTACGATTTTATCTTTTGTAAAACCTGTATAACCTATATCATACCTAGTGACTCCCATCAAGTTTTTATTGCTCTATGGCAAGATAACCACACTAAATGATTCTATAAATTATTGATTAACAATCTAACAGGAGAATGGTCTGACGTTAATTTCAACTTTATAAGTAAAATAGCAAACAACAACAACAACATATTCAGCCGTTATCCCACTATGTGGGGTTGGCTACATGAATTCTAGAATTCTATGTGGGTTACATCCCAACAGATAGTTTGTCTAGAATTCATATTTGGATCCGACTAGGTTTTACGCTGGCTGTCGGCTACCTAACGCAACCCTCCTCCTTTATCCGGGCTTGGGACCGGCAGTGGATAATATCCCCTGGCGGAGTAATGATGAAATGAAGTTTGAACACCATCTTCACATGGAGAAATTTCATGAGATGGTGGTGAATGAAGATAATTGATATAGTTGTGTTCCATAACTTAGTTGACATGGTGAAACCAACAAGTATAATATGGAAACACAACATATAAGTAAAATAGCAAATAAAAGAAAAATTAGAAAATGAAAAATGGGAACTCATGTCAATATTTTTGCTCTGGTAATAGGCGCAATGTGACGTATACACTTTTTTGGCCTGCATAAACTGTTTCATAGATCAATCGTGTATTAAGCTTCTTTAATTCTCCGTGTGGCACCATCACTAAATTGTTGCTATTGCTTCTTTCTTACCATCAGGCTGGCCTTGCTCTTGGAGATCTGAAGTCAGTCAAAGATTTATACGATTTTAAAACATTGTCTGTTCTTTTCCTTATTGGATCCGTGATCATAGTTCCTACCCTCTTAAAGAGGAAGCGAGTATACGAATAAGCTCTTGGTGAGTTCCTTTCATCTTTTGAACCAACAAAGGATGACAGCTACCTTCACCGCTAATGTTCATTGTATATTGAGAGAAGTAATTGAGAGGTGCAAAAACGTGGCACTTTGTTGATACAATGTAATACCAGGCAAAAAGGGTTGTTCTTTACTTGTGATACACAAGTTACTTACCCTGTTAAAAAGAACAAAGGAAGAGTAGTCCTTTATTATTTATTTCTCTTGCACTCAACTCTCTGTAGGTGATCTACAATTGGGGCCAGAAATCCTGATGTTTGAATTCATGTACAAAAAATGTTGATTGTAGCTCTGATTATCTTAGGCATGTCATTCGTTTATGTCGGAAACAGACAGGTAAGTTATAATATGGAACTCCATATGGCAATTTAGTACACTTTGCTTTCCTTTTTCATTTTCTATTTTTACTGATGAAAATCTCCAGCTAGTGCCCTTAAGATACGGGGTAGTCAGTTTGGCACACACATTATTGTACAATCTGTTGGGTTGAATCAAGTATGGTACCACACATCCAAGATAGAGGGGTGAATTGGGTATTTTTTAAAAAAAATTATTTAAAATATGAAAATTTTTGCTTGAAGAGATTTTAGTGAATTAAAACAAAAAATGTCAAATGTCAAATGTAATGGTAGAAAAATATAAAATAAGAATAAAAAATAACATAAGAGATTTATAATGGTTTGTTTCTCTATTACTTTAACTCTCCATTATAGATTTTTAAATCCACTAAAGATTCCTACTTGAACTTTAGTGGACTTTTTAACAAGAAGTTAGGTATATACAAATTCTCCTATTAATATAGGGTAGGTCATCTAATTCACAAGTTAGGTAATATAACAATATATATTACAATGATTTTTTAGTTACAATGAAGCACTAGTATTGAAATCCAAAGCTAAAACAAATAATACAAAAAATACACTTTGCCTTTGAATGAAAAATTTGAAAGCGTAGAAGATTGTAAGATGCATGATTAGTTTGAGCACTTGCACTTCTTCATTACCTCTCTCACAAGCTCTTTCATACTCTATTTATAACTTTTTAGTTGGCCAAGCACGAAAATTTGATTTAATGACTGTTGCCCCCACATTAAATGCTTGAAAAATTAATTGTTTTAATGTTATCAGAACAAAAACTATCGACAGATTCAAAGAATTAGTCGATTGTTTCTTTTGAAACATTTGAATTTGAAACCAACATTATCAAAACTTTTGACTCTTTTAAAAAGAAGTCAACTTGACATCGCAAACTTTAATTGATTTTAACAAAAGGTTGACTATTTTAGAGGAGAGTTGACATGTTATAGTCATCGTCGACTGATTTTGAACTAAAGTCTTTTAGACTGAGAGCATAAAATTTGTCTATCGACAAATTATTAAAACTGTCCACTGATTTTTCTCAAAAAGCAAAAGAAATCAATTGATTTTTATAAAAATTTGATAGAGTTTAACTTCACAAATTTTTTCAAAAACAAAAGCATAAAAAAATTGACATTTTTAAGAGAAAAGTTGATATTTTTTACTTGTATTATTTTAAAACAAAGTGAGATTCAAATAGAAAACTTGATAAAGATTAAACACATATTCTTAACACATATTTTTCAAGAGATGAAAACATTTTTCATAGAGTGAGTCTTAAAAGAAAATTTTATAAGAATTGATAAAGCAGAAATAACATCTTTGTGCTAAGGCTTTTTTATTTGGAAACTTCAAACCATAAATCAACATGAGTCATTTTCACATTCTAAATTTACCAAGTTTTTCATCATCAAAATTACTTAAAAACAAAACAACACAATCCACGTGCACCAGCTAAGTATTCAAAAATGTGTGTGAAATCATGGGTTGCAAAGCAAGCCACACTATAATTTCTTACCGCCAAGTTAACCCTCTAACCAAAAATGAGTAACTGTACCAGCTGGAGATTTGTTGAAGAACCTTCTAATGAGTTTAAAGAAGACGCTTCAACCTTATTAACTTAGAATGAAGACACTCCCACGGCTAACTATGTTTTTCCTTTTTCATAGATGCATTGCAAAAAAATAAAGGCAAGGCCTGAAGTAGGAACATGTCATGTACCTACTGTTGATGGGGTTGTACCTAGTATTGTTGGTTATAACTGGGTGTTTTAGAAGCTAGCTATAGTAATTGTACTTGGTAGTTGCCTATGGTCTAACTTTGAATTTGGCAACCTTGTTGGTGCCAACCCCTGCTGTTGGGATTAGGAGCTCCACTATAGAGCCAGAGAGGCTCACAGAGAGCCTTACAGATAGGGGACAAAAAGACAAATTTGTCCCCACCCATTTTGCAAATTTGCAAAGTGGGCCACTGCCCCGCCTCTGCTTCTCTCCCTTGCCTCCCATGGTCGCTGCCCTAGCATCGGCGCTGCCCTTGCCTCTGTCGCCTCACCTCGCCTGATCGTCGTTACATCTTCAGTGATGATCGGGCGAGGTGAGGCGGCGATGGCGGTGAAGCGACGGAGGCACAATAGCGAGGCGGCGAGGCACAGTAGCGAGGCAAGGTGAGGGCGGCGCCGATGCTAGGGCAGCGGCCATGGAAGGCGAGGGAGAGAAGCAGGGGTGGGGCAAATTCATGGGAGGGAAAGGAGAGCAGCAGGCGTGGGGGCAAAATCGTTTTTTTGCCCCCTTTCTGTCATCTCGTCGGTAAGCCCGTCGGGCTTTCTAATATTTTCCTGGGATTAGTATATTACAACTTATCCAACCTAATACAAATCATTGAAGAATATTTTGAGACAATTCTCTATTTTCTGCCCAATGGTCCTTCTCTCTCGATCTTTCTCTCTCATGCACTCTATTTTCCCTCTTCTCTTTGCAATTCTTCCTAATTTTCTACCCTAATTCTCACCAATTAGTTGATAATTCACTGTTAGATTTTAGAATTTGACAATTTATTATTAGAGTACATCTTCAACTGACAATTTCCACTTACAGTTTCAATTTTGATGGCGGGTGACACTAGGATGTAGAACTTCAAATCCTAGCTACAACAATTGAACTAAAAAATCTTTAATCTACAAGCCAAGGTTGATTCCTTGGAGATTGGATCGAATAAGAACCATAAGACAATTATTTTAATGGATCGAAGATTGGAGACAGTGGATCAAAAGTTGGAGAACTCAATGGATGGGTAAGTGAAGAGGTTAGATAGCTTCACGTTGATATTTTTCAAATTACCCCAAGTAAGTCTCCCTCCTAAATTTTCCCTTATGGAAGATTGGATCCACTCCTACTCGAGGATGGAGTGATCCATAGAGCTGTTGAATCCTTTGAATCTGAGGTAGAACAGATAATGGTTGGGAAGAATGTAATAGAGAGAAGACATGAAATACAAGCTGCCACTAATCAACCTTGTTTTCCTATGCCTAAGATGGAGATTCAGATTCCCTTGTTTGATGGTCAAAATCCAAGGTGGTGAGTAAGAAGAAGTGAGAGAATGTTTGCCCAATACAATATTCTAGACCAATAAAAAGTCACATTGGCCTCTACTTATGTCAATGATATTGGGGATGTCTGGTTCCAAGACTAGATTAGGGTTAGAGATGGTTGTTAATGGACAAAGTTCGTGGAAGATCTGTGTGAGATGTTTGGTGATCGAACAATGATAGATGTGGTAGAGGAGTTCAACAAATTGAGACAGGAAACTTCAATGCAAGTCTACTAGCTTAAATTTGAGGAGTTAAAATCCTTGATGTTGAACCTTAACCCTCATTTGACTAAGGCCTACTTTGTCTCAAGCTTCATCAATGGTTTGAGTGAAGAATTAAGGCCAACAGTAAAGATGTTGCAACCAAGGACGGGTAAACAGTCAGTAGAGAGTGTTGGGCTGCGGGAGCTTACGATTGAGGCCCTAATGAAAAAAAAGAGGCTGCAAGCAAGGGGGTGAGTTCCAATACTTTACTGCAAGGGAGTAAAAGGTTTAAGAGGCCATTAAGAGTATTAAGAACTCTAGAAGTTTGATTGTTATACCCATTGCCATTTCAAATCAATCATCAAGAGGAAGGATTGTTGAGCAAGGGGGACAGGTTGGACTATGCTTTTGGTGTGGGGATAGATATGTACCAGGGCATCAATGCAAGAGACAATTACTCTTGCTCAAAAGAGAAGAAGTAGAAGCAGGAGAAGAGATATCAACAGCTACAACTAAGATTGAAGAAGAGGATACTGGGAAGATTTCCTTGCATGTGCTAATGGGTTTAACCAATAACAAAATCATTAAGGTGGAAAGGAAGGTACATAGCTACATGCTAATGGTCATGATTGGTAGTGGAAGTACTCACAACTTTTTGAATAAGAGCATAGACAAGAAGTTAGGCTACAAACTCACTGGCACATAGCCCTCGTTAGTAACTATGACCAATGGCAGCAAAGTACTTTGCAAGTTTGATTGTATTGGCTTCTTATGAGAGATGCGCATGGAGGAGTTTGAAACGGACCTGAAGCTGTTGAAGTTAAGGGGACGTGACAGTTTTGGGGGTTGACTAGATGAAGACTGCGAGCTCCATCAGCTTTAATTTCAAAAAAATGCAGGTGACTCTTGAGAAGGATAGGAGAAAAATGACTTTCTTGGACTCTCTGTTCTTCCCTTTCTCTATGCAATTCTTCTCAATTCCCCCTAATTTTCTGCCTTAATTCTCACCAATCGGCCAAGAATTTACCGTCAGATTTCAGGATCTAACAACACAATATGAATTTCAGCATCATAAGGCTTGTAAAACAACATTTTATCAACAATACTCTAATTGACTGTTGTGATCACCCAGCCTCCCAAGAAACAACAATTTGTCAGCAAAAAGGGCAAAATCTTTGCAAAACCCCCAATGAGAGAAGCAAATGAAACGAAAAATCTCCATCCTTACATAGGCCTAGATAAATCTAGGTCTGTCAGAATGTTGCCATGGGAACCTTTCTGAACAACTACTTGAAGGTTCCTTGAATCCCAGATTCCTAAGGTTAATCTTTTCTCACAGGCTCAGAAGTTAGGCTGCTCTTGAAGCAACTCTTCTAGTAAGTCCATCCGAATGCAGAAGCAGACTTGCAACCATTGCTAAAGAGAAAACAAGTTATTGAACATCGACATTGGTTATGATATTATTCAGATCAACAGCTTATGAAGTTGCGGTATCTGATGGCATGACCACACAGATCCATTGTTTATACACAACCGACATGCTTATAAGAAAATAGAGTACATAGAGACTTCTGCTGTTTCAGACATTCAGCTTCGCAGGTCCAGAATGTAGCTGAACAGTCCTGCTTGGAACAACTTGAAGAACACCGGGTTGTCCTGCCAAAATATTACTCAAGTTAGTTTTTCTTTTCCATGTTAATATCTCTCATCCTAAAACATCATGGCAATGCATAACAATACTACAACACTCCATGAGAAGCAAATAGAATTCATATTTTTACATAACAAGTATTAGTTAATAAAACCATTTGTGTGAAAGATATATTAGACCTCTTTTGTTTTTAGAATTGTTCTTTTAGGTTACAGGCAAATACGAGAAATATCCATTGTTCATAATTAATACATCATATGTCTGCCTGCTTAAAGAAGATCTAAATGAAACACATACCATGTCATTAGCAATATGTACCTGTCTCAAATTACATTCCACAATCTCTCAACTCCCTTTCACAATCAAGGACATCATAAAGACAGAAAGACGTGTAGCCAAAAAGAAAATTTGCATATGCCCCAATAACTTAATTCAACTGTAGAAGCCCTTAAGCCTCGCATAGATGCACATAAGAAAGGTAGCCAAGGTAAAGGGACTGTATTCCTTCCAGAACATGATTTTTCAGATTTACTTTCTTCTTCTGTGAAAGGAAAGAAATGATTATTGTTATGCTAACCTACATGTCAATCATAAATTCATAACAAGGAGTTCTTGTTTATAACTCCATGTGCCAAATAGGATCAAACTTCAATAAAAAACTGCAAGATATCCCAATTAGATACAACAGAGATGGCAGTACTGTCTTGCAACCATTACTTGAGTTAAGAACCTTCAATTGTGTTCTACAAGAAGTTGCCACATCTTTCTTCCTTTTTCTTCATGAGTGAAGAAAATTTTATTGAAGAAACCAACAGAAAAGGACCACAGAAAATGGTTGCTCATCTTACAACAAGAGCTCCCCAGCATATGTTGATTTTATTCTCTAACCTAATAAGAATCCTAACACTTTTCAAGTAGCTTGTAGCCTCTTTGTAGACTAGTATAATAGACTTTTTGATAGGGACATTTGAGTTTGATTTTGATTTTAAATAAGATTTAGATTATATTTCATCTTGTGTTATCTTGTTCAGTTTGATATTTGATTTTATCCTAGTTGGTTAGCAATTTGATTTCTATTTACAGTTATATTTAAAAGATTAGTGTTATCTTTCAGATAGGTTATCATTAATGGCCTATAAATAGGAAACATAATGTAGCCTTATTTTCAGCTTTTGTGATTGAAATATTATTGATTTCTATTTACAGTTATATTTAAAAGATTAGTGTTATCTTTTAGATAGGTTATCATTAATGGCCTATAAATAGGAAACATAATGTAGCCTTATTTTTCAGCTTTTGTGATTGAAATATTATTGATTTCTCTCTTCTTCCCCTATTTTCCGCAATTTTGACCACTGTTCCACATCAACGGAAGTAGGAAAATTGAGCTCCTCTCCAACTCTACTATAGCTACTGGCCCAGATAGAGTGCCTTTCCATGACATGGTTTATATGATTTCTCCGGTTCGGAAAACCAGAAAAGATACCAATTATATATAAACACAAATAACAAATTCACGGTACAATGCCAGCACTTTTTGGTTTCATTGGCATCTGCAAGCCACTAAAGCACATAAGAAGACCCATACTTGATTAATAAAAAATCAATTGATGATTCCCTACAATTTTCTGGCAATTTGGGAATGTCTTTACAATAGACAAGCAATGAGAAATTGAACATCCAATTTCAATTGGATGCTGTAAACACTTAACAGACAGGACGCTGTATTTGGCCTAGGTCATCAAGATAACAAAACAACCTAAGTTATATGCTCTCTGTAAACTACATGGGCAAATGCTACATTAGAACACAAAGTAGCAAAAGAACAGTCCACTCAGAGTACAACAACAACTACACTGTTCAATAAAAGCCAAATCCATAGTTGTTAAAGGCGCGCCTAGGCGCAAGGTGCCTTAAGGCGCCAGTTCAGTGCCTCGCCTAGGTCGAGGCGAGGCGATTTCAGCGAGGCGCCCGCCTTGCACAGTGAGGTGCCGAGGCGAGAGGCGCGCCTCATGAAACCTAGGTTTTAATTAAAACCTAGGCAGCCCAATTCTTCCCCTCTTCTCAATAAATGTCCACATTTTCTTTTGTTTATATTTTACCTTCCATTTACTTTAATACATAAATGTAAATAAAAAAGTACCCCCCATTTGGATTTAATAAAAATATCTAAAAAATCAAAATCCATAACAATAAGAAAATAGAATTTTGGTTTTAGTACAAATTCAAGATTTAGCGATTTTACCACCTCCAAAATACATATCTACTATCTCTTGAAAAATTTATTAAAAATCATTTTAACAACAATGAATATTAGCTATCAAAATACCGAGAGATAGTTTTTCAAAATGAAAACATTTTCTTATATGTCTCCTTGAAAATAGAATTGATTTAGCGATTTTACCACCTCTAAAATACATATCTACTATCTCTTGAAAAATTCATTAAAAATCATTTTAACAACAATGAATATTAGCTATCAAAATACCGGGAGATAGTTTTTCAAAATGAAAACATTTTCTTATATGTCTCCTTATAATGCGCTAATCTTCCAGACTTAAAAAAATAGCATTTTTCAAAATGAAAACATTTTCTTGATTATGGACTTATAGTGTTTATTGATTAGAAGAGTACTAAAACTTGTCTAAAATGTCCTCCAACAGTAAAACAATAGATTGGAGAGTACATGCAAAAAAAGAAGAATAACAGAGATGAGTGAAATATGGCACCGTTAGATGATTTTCAATTTGGTGAAGGGTATGATGATGATGATGAAGAGCTGCCTCAAAGTAGGAAAATACCCAATGTATCTATCCAATGTATTAAACAAACTCGATCACAATCGGGTTCAACTTCGGCTTCGACTTCAAAGCGGCGAGTACCTCAGGTGATTGAAGAGGAGGAAGAAAATGTGACAGAGACCGGAGATGATGAAGACTTGGAACAGAAAGAAGAATTGGGACAGGAAGAAGAAGATGAAGGGGTGATTGAAGGGGATGATGAAGATATTGACCTTGATGTTGATGATCTCCTTGATGATGATTGATTAAAACTTCTTTATTAATTGTGGACTTGTAGTGTTTATATGTTTGTTTAGAACTTTGCATGATAATTGGTACTTGTTTGAATTTGAGACTTTAAGTTTGAACTTTGATGATATTTCTAGTTTAGAATTTGCATGATGAATGAATCAACATTGATGATGTTAGTTTAGAATTTGAAGATAATGAATCATTAATGATATGCATATGTCATTATTGATAATTTGATAGTTTTTTATAATTTTACAAGATTTTGAGTTTTTTTTCTAAAAAGTGCGCCTGGCCTCGTGCGTCTCGCATCTCAGGCTCCAGGACCCTTTGCACTTCGTTGCGCCTCGCGCCTTTCAGAACTATGGCCAAATCCCTCATTGGACAGTATGCACAGAAATAAATGCCTTAATCTCCCCTCCACACAGGTTATAACAACGCTTCACCTATAGACAGATATGATATGGTTCAAAGGCATCCACAAGCGAAAAACAATCATTCAATTTGTAAATAATTTAACCTAACCCAATTAATAAAAATAAACATTCAAGAACTAGGTCCCAAATCACTCAGCACAAAAATCAATCCATCAATTCAAGCCCAAAAAATTGAGGATAATCCAAGAAAACATGAGAGAACCCTAGACCAACCTCCTCGATCATAGCATAGTAAGAATGACAAAGGGGACAGAAAGAAAACGTACTTGACATCTGGGAAACCTGCTCTGGAGTGAGTTTGGCAGAGAACCCACTTGCCGCGTGCTTGTAACTGTACACCAGCGCCTCCTTCGCTGCCTCCTCGCTAACCCACAATCAACAATTACATACAGAGTAAGATTCCAATTTTCCACATAAACCCTACCAAAGCATATCTATGAACATATATATATATATAGAGAGAGAGAGAGAGAAAGAGAGAGAAGAAACCTGCCGACGATGGAGGTGAGGATGCGGATGTGGAAGGCCTCGGGGTCTTCGTCGGCAGGCCTCTCGGTGTAGACGATGTGGACAGCCGTCGCCTCCGGCGTTGCCGACGGCTGTGGTTTAGTAGAAGCGCCGTCCGCCATAGCTGTTGCGATCGAAGAAGAAGAAGACCAGATTAAGGAGAAGAATAGTAAAGATGAAACCAAGAAGGCGCTTGTTCTTATCTTCTGCATTCGGATGGGCGGAAGAATCGTGGAAGGAAAGGGAGTTTCGATTGTAGGTAATTGTAAAAGGACTGTTACCGTAGTTTTTAAGCGTTGGATTCGATGTTCTGGCAATGTTATTATTATACGTGGCTTCAGCGTTCCTCATGCGATGCCGTCTTGGCCTGCACTTGGAAGAATGCGCCACGCCAAGTTTTAATTCTCTTTTGGAAAGTTCTATCCCTATCGCCAACCCACCGTATGACTCTTCCACACCCCCACACTTAATATTTTTTAATTCTCTTGTATCAAAAAAAATTTATTACCCTTCCCCGGCCATTTTTCCTTCCTTCCTCAACCATTTCTCCATAGTCCACACTAAATATTAAAAAAATTATTTTAAAAAATAAATAACAAGCGACAACTCTGCCACCATCACGGTCGCTGTGGAGGCAATCAAGGGTTGCCGAACACCACCCCCCCCCCCCCCCCGACTATTGCTCCTCAAGGGTGATAACAGTAGGGTGATAAAATGAGTTAACGGGTTATAATTATATTATGTCGAGGCACACGTATAATATAATTATAATAAATATGAACATAATATAATTAATTAATTATGTCAAAACTCTTAAGTCTAACACAAACATATTTATTAAACGGGTTAATGAAACGACACGTGTAACCTATTTAATAATTTATATATTAGATCTATTAATTATAAATATTAAATTATAATCATAAATTTTTTGAATACATAACAGTTTTTTAATATTATAATTATTTTTAATTTATCTTTATAAATTGATCTTAAACGTGTCATTTTATATATAATCATGTTAACGTGTTCGGGTCAATCCGTTAATTCATTTAATTAAACGGATCATTACGTATCTAAACGAGTTGACCCGCCTGAGACACGAAAATAATCGTGTCATAATCTGAAACCAATTAGCCCTAACTCTAACTCGCTTAACTCTATGTCGTTTCCTATCGTGTAATTGGGTCATATCAAAAATTGTCAGCCCTAGATAACGGGCGGTACCCTGAGCAGTCCGGAGTTCCTCAAACCCTCAACCAGCGATGATCGAGGGTTCTGTAACCCCCAATAGACTGTAAGGGTTCCTCGAACCCCCGACAAACAGTGGTTGGGGGTTCCTCGAACTTCCCATCGTCATCGAACGGTGGGTTGGCCTCCACCACGATCGGCTCATCACCTAATAACCTCCAACTCTTATTATCGTCGATTGAATTTGTCAAAATTTCATAGATGAGTGTCAGAGGAATTTTCTTTCTTTTTTTTGGTTTTTAGCTAACGGTTAATCCTTTTCTTTTTCTCTTGAGTAAATTAAGGTAAATACAATTTAGATGATAAGTTCACATGATATTAGGAAGAACCATGTCAAACCTAGATGGAAGATCAGAGCACTTGAATCACACACTGTTTGAGATCAATTTCTCAATTTATACATAGCCATCTAGATCATAATCTTTAATGAATTATTATTGATAACGATATTATACACTTTGTCCATTATAAAATACTAACAACTTTGATATCTTGTGATTGACTCTACTATAAGAAGTCGTCCGGATTTTGTTCTTTTTATTTATCTCCACTTGTTGATTTAACCTCAATCTTTCCTTCCTTTATTAAACCTTGGTCGACCTATATATATTTTATGGATTACCAAACAAGGTCAAAGTCTGACTCTCCTCCCCACGCCTCGTTTAGAGGCTAATTTGGGTCACCTAGCTCGATCCAACCAGACTCCAATTTTTTCCCCTTCTTTGGGCTGGCCCCTTTAGATTTAGTTCATGCTACCTGTTTTCTTCTTCTTTTGTGGTCCATTCTTGAATATTTATGGATCATAACCAAGGGTGGTTTCTATAGGCTGCAAGTTGTCATTTTCTGGGCTCTTAAGCTTATGCTATGTTGCGGCCCACTAAGGAGCCACAAGCTTCGAAAAGTCTGAAGTAAGGCAAAAATCCATGTTTGTTCTATATTTCATCCTTGAATAAGTTATCCTGTGCCCTCTTTATCTAACTCAGGATTCATCATGAGTATAAAACACTCAATAAAAGCCCTACATACAAAACAAACAATTTACATGACAATTGAAACCTCCCCCCACGAGTCGGACCTTAATCGATATCCGTATGGACGGGGCTCCTTTACTCCAATTCAAGAGACCATTTCATGCCTTAAACAAAAGGCACAAGGGGATAACCCTAACCTAAACATATAACATTTACTTAAAAACTTGGCAGCCGACCAAACAAAATAACAAGGCAGCTGCTGCTAAATCAGCAGGAACAGCAAAACCCTCCCAACAAAACAATCATCAAGCGAAGACCACATAATTAAGGACCCACAAACCAACCAGGGGACAACATCAGTCTAATCTTCTGAAGCATTTGCAATGATTCGAGACCAAAGCACTATAAAGGAGCAAATAACAAAACAGAGCAATCTGAAGAGGGCTTGATGGGCAGGAAAGGAGCGGTTCATGGAAATTCCTAGATCCCAAGGCCCAGACAGACACCTTGAAAGCCTTTGGATCGGATCATCCGAATGCTAGAAATAGAGTTAATCTCCTAAAAATTTCAACTCAAATCAGATGAAGATGGACCACACCTGCAGTTACATATATAACTCGCATCAAAAGCCTTCTCCCGTATATGTATGTATGTATGTGTGCGTGTGTGCGTGTGCGTGTGCGTGTGCGTGTGCGTGTGCGTGTGTGTGTGTGCGTGTGTGTATATACAATGACAATTGAGAATTATAGCAAAACCCCTATGTTCCTCCTACACACGCGCACTATATTATTTTAATAATAGGTCAAAGAAACAATTATGGCATAGACTTCCAATAAAATAACATGTGGGGAGGGCTCTAGGAAGAGCTTGTAGTTGTGGCAGCCTATGCTCAAAGCGTGCCCACCTACAACCCTTCCCTCAAGTTAAATCACAAACCTTAGCTAGGTTAGGATACCTTCACACCTAAGTACCCCCACTTGATTACCTCTTTATTAGACCCCGTTAGGTTACTAGATGAATCCCAATACCCAACCATATCCCTCTTGTAGCTAGGTTATGCTAGCTGGCGTTTGTCAATAAGTAACTTTATACATGGTTGCATCAAACTATATATAAATGAGGGAACTCATCATGAAAGCTTGAATTATTAAGTGAACTCATTATGGAATGAAGTCTAACAGTGTTGGAGATAATGTGACTTTGGAGCAATCATCATGATGGTCAATAACTAATTCAATGCATGGTATCAAAATATTCAAAATTCTTAAATTTAATATTTAAATAGTTACAAAATATTTAGATCAGTTATGAAATAAAATACAGCCACACAAGAAACAGTGTTTGCTTGTACGTATTTTCGTGTGGTTGATTAAATAAGAGATCTAATTAAAAATAATATAAAAATAAAGTCACATAATATCTTTTTATAAGTTTAAGCTTTGAGAAAAGATAACAATTAATACAATGTAATCATACTAACCATTCACATTAAGTGGAAACATTAAGTTCAAAAGCAAATTAAATTCTCATAATTGTTATTAGATCCACCCACCGACCCACACGCACACACATGATGATACAAGTGATGCATGGGTAAAGAAAGCAAAGTTGGTGAAAGGTACGACAGCCAGTTGGGTGCACACATAAATGAACATGTGCCCTACACAAGGGAGAAGACCGCATGCAGGCCATATAAGTGATTGACATGTGTTAGGTTTTTAGAACGATCACACAGAAAATAAAGTTGTTCTTAATTAACGTTTGTAATTACGAAGCTATTAAAGTTGAGCTAATTAGATTCAAGGATTTTATGGACAGAAGTGGATCACACAATGAATAGTCAGTCGCCATTGCTGATGGCGTGGCGTCACTTCAGTCTTCGCACATCACATTAACATGAAGATCCGTATGTCGCAACAAGATTTAACTAATGTCGGTTGCCGTAAGTCCCCGTCGCCGCCGTAGATCGATGGTCACCTCTTTTTAATTTCACTAGTGGGCATCTAAATCGATGGAGACCCGTGAATGAGTGTCGATCTAAGAAAGTCTTCATCGTCGTCGTCGCCGATCCTAATTGTAATACTTCTTCTCCTGATCAATCCTGATTACTCAAATGGTTGATCACTTTGGAAAATTATCCGATTTGTTTTAATTAATTTTTTTTTATAAATTATGAGGAGTATTAAATTGTTATTGTTGTTATGATGATAATGGTGTTAAATTTAAAATAGGATAAAACAAGTAATAAGGAGGCTAAATATTATTAATCCAACATTTGGAAAGGGGAACAGGGGATTAGGAAAAGTGGGTATATATAGAAGGATGAATGGGCCGGGGCATTCATGATATCGGTTGGGTAGGCCTTCACATCTTCAGCTAATTAGCAATGAATAATCTGTAGGTTAGGAGGTTCCCATCGTCATCGTCCCAACCCCCACAGTGAACGTCTATATTATTATCCCCGGTCGCCCAGTCCCTTGTTTCTCCATTTCAAGCTACAGATTCAATCCTCATTATCTGATTTTCTTTACAAATTTTTCACTATTTTTTTTAATACAGTTAACATCATCTGTTGTAAACGTGATTGATTTAGATAAATACGCTCAACTCCACAATTTATTTTTAGTTTTTTTTATAAACCAAAAGAATGTACGTAGCATTCAATTCAGAGGTACAAATAAGTTGAGCGAGTCAAATAAGGACTTGAATATGATTGGGTTTTAGCGCATTTGCATTTTAAAAGTGTTCAATCTCCACTGATTTATATGATCAGTTGAACTTTATAAAAGTTGTTTAAGTTATACTCATTAACATCTAATATAGTTTTTGACTTAGTTAATTATTTAACTTAAATAATGATCCCATTTAAACTTACTAAAAATTTTGTTTAAATTAATTTAATTAATAAATGAACTAAAGTTGAGCTCATTCATGAATTATCTAGTGATTTACATTAATTTTAATTTAAGGTGAAACATAATTTGGGTAGGTATTTGACTAATTAAATGACAAATATATGGAAAAAGTAATTTTCATTTTCAATTTGATTCTTTCAAGTGAAGCAATTGCATGTTGGAGCCTGGAGCTGGATGGTTATTCCTATATGGTCCCCCCTGTGACTATATATATATATATATATATCTAACTATGTCCAACAATTGGCACTTGCATATTATAAGTGCAAGGATCAGTGCAAGCTTCCCGAGTTAATTAAATGAATTAATAATGATGACATACTAAAATAATGAATCGTTTGAGGCCTTTTGTTTAATAACTAAATGATGTTGTTAATTATTTTATTTTATGGCAAAGTTATGAACACAATAATATCCTTTAATTATAAACTATTTTAGCAGTACTTTTTGGTTTCCTAATGAAACTCCCTTTATTTCGCTTATATTTTTATATACAGAAGTTTGTTTTAGAAAGCATGCATGGATATGGGTCTGTCTTTATTTGCTATTTTTATTTCTTGGGCTGTTAGCTTTCCAAGTTTAAGTTTTTCAAAATTTTGTATTGCACCCAATTAATGTAAAATTTAATGATTGAAAGATATTTAATCTATAATGTCTTGTCACGCAAGATATATACTTGTAATAAACATAGATAAATTTTGTTAAAAAAACAAGTAGAACAAGGAGAGGCAACGGGATCAGTACAAATATGACATTACTAGCTAGAACGAAACAACCAACGGAATAAACAAGCAGTAACAAGCACAGAAAGAGGCCAAATATCTACACAACAGCAGCTGATAAATAGAATGCTCACGAGGGTATTCATCATCGTTATGAAATAACATTGGAACCTAGACTCATTCTTCAAGCAATGCAGCCTAATCAAAATAGAATCCCAAATCAATTACTTATGACTAATCAAACTAAACAATAAGTTCACATGATGATGCGTCCTAATTACTGCTCGCTTTGCAAAACCATCTCCGACACAATTTGCATCTATAATGAAGTGCGTACGATCGGGGTATTTTTTATGTAAAGCAACTTGTAGCCATATACATCGATCCTTCCTCGAGTGAACAATATATATAAAAGCAAATTGCAGCTGCCAAGCTTGGGGACGGCTGATGCACGTGGTGACTGAAGAGACCAGCCGAGTAGGAAGACGACGACAAAAGAGTAATATAAATTTATAGCCAGCGTGTATATATACCATATAGAAAGAGGCCCGACCATCCATTATAGATTTTCTTTCTTTTGACTTTCAGATAAATAAATATATTACAGTGTTAATCAGCATTATTAGTTACTTTGTTTAATTCACTAATGTTGGACATGATGATATTGCCGAAGATATGCTAGTCGATTGCGTGATGTGGATAGAGGACCAACTGGCCCTTCATCGTGCTGCTGCTTCTTTCGCCACTATGCATTTGTAATAAACAATTGAAGCAAATCAATTAAGAAGGCTTAACCTGAAAGATAGGACGACTTTGAATTGGTTTGAAGTGGGATTTGAGCTGAAATTAAAATTGTTAAACATGTATATATATATATGTATATATGATTTAAGAGGGATGGTCCTTTAATTTAATTTCAGTGTAGCTATATATACATACACACGCACACAGAGTAGGGTCACTGGATTCCCCAGACTAATTAAATAATTATATTTATAGCCACCAACAAACTCAGTTGTTTCAACTGATATTCCTTCTGTTTCCATTCATTAATTTGACAAAAATGACTTTCAAAACAGTTTTTTCATTCATATATCTCTACCTAGGAAAAAAGAAAGGAGGAGTTTTTCATATAAAATTAATTTCCCACAATACAGAAAATATATCATTCTATACTAAATTTTTGTATTAAACTTGGTGTTTGTATAAAGGTCATCTTTTTTGTTACATTGAGGGTTTGAAATGCTGCGGTGGCCTCTTTGTTGAATAGTCAAAGTTTTGGCTATATTTTATATTGCACTTGGAGGCCAAGGAATTGGAAATGTGGCAGCCGCCAGAAGCTTTGCAATTTAATTCAAGTGGTAGGCAGCCTACCAATGTGAAGAAAAGAAAGAATTAGGCAGCCTACCAAAGTGCTCATGCGTTTGGCAGATCCCATTTGATGCGTGAGGGAGGCCTATAAATAGGCCTTCCCAATTCATTTCTAATGCATCCTATCTCATCCCACCTCAATCCCAAAAAAAATCTCATCTCCTCAAATTTCTCAATTGTAGAGAGAGAAAAAAAAATAGAGAGGTAGAAAAATATTGTTTTCTCCTATTTTATAAGAGAGATTATTTTCTTGTTATCTCCTTGTGATTTAGAGAGTAAGTTGTATCTCTTATTATTTCTCATAGTGAATTCTTCTATCCTTGCCCGTGGTTTTTACCCTAATTTATTTGGGGGTTTTCCACGTAAATCCTTGTGTTCAGTTTATCTTCAATTTGTCTCATTTCAACTATTAGTTGCAAGCCATCTAGAACCCATCATTTTTCCCACAAGTGGTATCAGAGTTTGATTTGAGTGTTGATATCTACTTATCGTATGCTCTATGGTTGCCACTGAAAAGTGGATCCTTCACATCAGAAAATAAGTTAGATTATTATTCACTCTTTTCAAAGTACTGGGCATGTATACGTATTGTTCACGTATATGGTACTGTTCACAGTTCAAGTGAAACGGTTGAAATCTAGGTGTGCAAAATGGCAACAAAGTTCGAGATAGAGAAGTTTAATGGGAATAATTTCTCGTTATGGAAAATGAAGATAAAGGCGATCTTAACAAAAGAAGATTGCATAGAGGCGATCGGAGAAAGACCGGTGGAGATCACTGACGATAGTAAGTGGAAGAAAATGAACGACACTGCTGTCGCTAATCTACACTTGAGTCTAGCTGATGAAGTCTTGTCAAGTGTGGAAGAGAAGAAGACTGCAAAGGAGATCTGGGATACTCTCACAAAGTTATACAAGGCCAAGTCACTACACAACAAAATCTTCTTGAAAAGAAGACTCTACACTCTTCGGATGTCGGAATCTGTTTCAGTAACAGATCATATCAACGCCATCAATACACTATTTTCTAAACTCTCAAAGTTGGGTTACAAAATAGATGTAAATGAGCGTGCAGAACTTCTACTTCAAAGCATGCCAGATTCGTATGACTAACTCATCATCAACCTGACCAACAATATTCTCACTGACTATTTAGTCTTTGAGGACGTAGCAGCCGCAGTTTTGGAAGAGGAACAAAGGCGCAAAAATAAGGAGGACAGGTTGGCAAGTTCGCAACAAGCGGAGGCATTATCGATGACGAGAGAGAGGTCAACGGAACGTGGTCCCAGTGGGAGCTAGAATCATGGTAGATCAAAGTCAAGAAGTAAGAAGAATATAAAATGTCACCATTGTGGCAAGAAATGGCACATCAAGAAGGAGTGTTGGCATCTTCAGAAGAATGGAAAAGGTCCCGAGTCATCAAAAGCTCAGGGCAATGTTGCAAGTACTTCAGATAATGGCGAAATCCTATACAGCGAGGTAACAACGATTGTTGAAGGCAGAAAGGAACTCACTGATGTTTGGATAATGGATTCAGGAGCATCATGGCATATGACCCCTCGGAAAGAATGGTTCCATAAATATGAACCCATCTCAGGAGGATCTGTGTTCATGGGTAATGATCATGCCTTGGAGATCGCTGGTATCGGTACTATCAAAATAAGGATGCACGATGGTACGGTTCGCACTATCCAAGAAGTACGACATGTGAAAGGCCTGAAGAAAAATCTATTGTCTTTAGGGCAATTGGATAATGTTGGGTGTAAAACCCGCATTGAGAGTGGGATCATGAAGATAGTCAAAGGCGCGCTTGTGGTGATGAAAGCAGAAAAGATAGCCGCAAATCTATACATGCTTAAAGGATAGACACTACAAGAAGGAGAAATGAATATTGCTTCAGCAAGCTCTGTAGAAGAATCAACGATGATGTGGCACCGTAAACTTGGCCACATGTCAGAACGAGGTTTGAAGATTCTCTCAGAACAAAAACTTCTCCCAGGGCTCAATAAGGTATCACTACCCTTTTGTGAGCATTGTGTCATGAGTAAGCAGCATAGATCAAAATTCAACAGTTCTACTGTTAGAAGTAAAGTTATCTTGGAACTAGTTCATTCTGATGTCTGGCAAGCACTGGTGTTGTCCCAAGGAGGTGCAAGATACTTTGTATCTTTTATTGATGATCACTCCAGGAGATGTTGGGTGTATCCAATCAGAAGGAAGGCAGATGTGTTCCCAGTTTTCAAAGTCTTCAAGGCGCGAGTAGAACTTGAATTTGGACAGAAGATCAAGTGTCTGAGGACTGACAATGGAGGAGAATTTACTAGTGATGAGTTTAATGACTTCTGTCAAGAAGAAGGCATCAGGAGACAGTTCAGTACAACATACACTCCACAACAAAATGGAGTGGCAGAGCGGATGAACAGAACCTTGTTGGAGAGAACAAGAGCAATGTTGAAGACTGCAAAACTAGCTAAGTCGTTTTGGGCAGAAGCAGTCAAAACTGCCTGTTATGTGATCAATCGATCTCCATCAACTGCGATTGATCTGAAAACGCCGATGGAAATGTGGACTGGTAAGCCATCTAACTATTCTCACCTCCATACATTTGGAAGTCCTGTGTACGTGATGTACAATGCCCAAGAAACAACGAAGCTGGATTCAAAATCCAGAAAGTGTATTCTCTTGGGATATGCTGATGGAGTCAAGGGGTATCGCTTATGGGATCCCACTACCCACAAAGTTGTCATCAGCAGAGATGTGATATTTGCAGAAGATAAACTGCAAGGAAAAGAAAATGATTCTTCTGAAGCAGCACCAGAGCATGAGGAACAAGAACCAGTTGTGTCTGAGGCACCAGAAATTCGTCGATCAAGCCGCTTGACAAGACAACCAGGTTGGCACTCAGATTATGTCATGGAGAGCAATGTTGCATATTGTCTTCTAACAGAGGATGGAGAGCCATCAACTCTCCAAGAAGCACTGAACAGTTCAGATGCATCTCAGTGGATGGCAGCAATGCAGGAAGAAATTGAAGCTCTTCATAAGAACAAGACTTGGGAACTTGTATCGTTACCACAAGGAAGAAAAGCCATTGGAAACAAATGGGTGTACAAGATCAAGCGTAATAGCGATGATCAAGTGGAGCGGTATCGTGCAAGACTGGTGGTAAAGGGATATGCTCAGAAAGAAGGTATTGATTTCAATGAGATATTTTCTCATGTTGTTCGAATTACTACAATTCGAGTTGTCCTGGCAATGTGTGCTACATTTGACCTACATCTGGAGCAGCTAGATGTGAAGACGGCTTTTCTTCATGGAGATCTTGAAGAAGAAATATATATGCTCCAACCAGAAGGTTTTGAAGAAAAAGAGAAAAAGAACTTGGTTTGCAGGTTGAACAAATCTCTATATGGTCTCAAACAGGCGCCGAGATGTTGGTATAAGAGATTTGATTCCTTCATCATGAGCCTTGGATACAACAGACTTAATGTAGACCCTTGTGCATATTTCAAGAGGTTTGGTGAAAGTGATTACATTATCTTGCTGTTGTATGTGGACGACATGTTGGTGGCAGGCCCCAACAAAGATCGTATTAAAGAATTGAAGGCACAGTTGGCTAGGGAGTTTGAAATGAAGGACTTGGGACCAGCAAACAAGATTCTAGGGATGCAAATTTACCGAGACAGAAATAACAGGAAGATTTGGCTTTCTCAAAAGAACTACCTACGGAAGATCTTGCGACGCTTCAACATGCAAGATTGTAAGCCAGTTTCTACCCCACTTTCTGTTAATTTCAAGTTATCCTCAAGTATGTGTCCTAGCAATGAAGAAGAGAGGAAGGAGATGTCTCGAGTACCGTATGCATCAGCAGTGGGAAGTTTGATGTTCGCTATGATTTGTACAAGACCAGACATTGCACAAGCAGTGGGAGTGGTTAGTCGGTATATGGCGAATCCTGGTAAAGAGCATTGGAATGCCGTGAAAAGGGTCCTAAGATACATCAAGGGGACCACAGATGTTGCATTATGTTATGGGGAATCAGACTTTACTGTCAGAGGATATGTTGATTCAGATTATGCAGGTGATCTTGACAAAAGCAAATCCACCACAGGATATGTGTTTGCACTTACTGGAGGAGCTGTAAGCTGGGTTTCAAAACTCCAGTCAGTTGTGGCCACGTCAACAACAGAAACAGAATATGTTGCAGCTACACAAGCTAGTAAAGAAGCAGTATGGTTAAAGATGATATTGGAGGAACTCGGGCACAAACAAGAGAAGGTTTCTCTGTTCTGTGATAGTCAGAGTGCCTCGCATCTTGCAAGGAATCCAGCTTTTCATTTAAAGACAAAGCACATACGAGTTCAGTTTCACTTCGTTCGTGAGAAAGTGGAAGAAGGAACAGTGGATATGCAGAAAATTCCTATAAAAGACAACCTAGCAGACTTTATGACAAAGGCAGTCAATACTGACAAGTTCATTTGGTATCGATCCTCTAGTGGCCTAGCAGAGACGTAAGCAACACGGAATGACAGGGAAGAAAGAATGGTGTGAAGATTGATTGATCCTCAATCAAATCTTCAAGTGGGAGATTGTTGAATAGTCAAAGTTTTGGCTATATTTTATATTGCACTTGGAGGCCAAGGAATTGGAAATGTGGCAGCCGCCAGAAGCTTTGCAATTTAATTCAAGTGGTAGGCAGCCTACCAATGTGAAGAAAAGAAAGAATTAAGCAGCCTACCAAAGTGCTCATGCGTTTGGCAGATCCCATTTGATGCGTGAGGGAGGCCTATAAATAGGCCTCCCCAATTCATTTCTAATGCATCCTATCTCATCCCACCTCAATCCCAAAAAAAATCCCATCTCCTCAAATTTCTCAATTGTAGAGAGAGAGAGAGAAAAATAGAGAGGTAGAAAAATATTATTTTCTCCTATTTTACAAGAGAGATTATTTTGTTGTTATCTCCTTGTGATTTAGAGAGTAAGTTGTATCTCCTATTATTTCTCATAGTGAATTCTTCTATCCTTGTCCGTGGTTTTTACTCTAATTTATTTGGGGGTTTTCCACGTAAATCCTTGTGTTCAATTTATCTTCAATTTGTCTCATTTCAACTATTAGTTGCAAGCCATCTAGAACCCATCATTTTTCCCAACACTCTTGTATATTGTTCGTGCGTGCATGTGTAGGATCAAGTGTAGGATGAAGTGATCTTTTTTCATTTTATACACTCATGATATCACAGGTGGATCTATCTACTCAATTGTGTCTCTCGCACTTCTTTCTTTCTATCTTTCTTTAGGGTATAAATATATTAATATAATTTTTATTTAGTTTGTGGGTACGTAGCATTTAAACAAGTACATGCATATAGCACGCGTTATTAACAATTTTTATTTGTCCCAACTGATTGGCCTTTGTATATAATCTTCCTTGAGGTTGAGGTACTGCTCTCATGTGTTTTACCATACCATTTGAAGGCCAAGAGAAGAGACTACACAAAACTAATATATATATATATATAGAGAGAGAGAGAGAGAGAGAGAGAGAGCTTTCAAAAAGTGGAACTCAAAATCTTAATATAGCTACGGTACAGCGTACAGAGTACAGACCTGAGTTGTCATAACTCATAAGGAGCAGTTATAAATGATCAGGGAACAACATGGCTGGTTACTACTTACTGGTATGAAGCCGCGTATGAGATATGGCTTCGAGTGCAGTGGGCCGGCAAACACATTTTACACAAAAACGCCGAGTACTAAACTATGTGATGAATGTCGGCGTTGCAAAAGGGTGGACATAAATAAGATGACGACGAAATTATTTTCTCCACTTTTTAAAGGTTCTTTTTTCCCCTTATTGTGCTCATTTTCCAAACATATATATATATATATGTAACTTTTTTTTTTTTTTTTGATAAATGATAAAATTGAATGTCTCCATTCTATTTAACCCAAAAAAGTTTTTGATGACAAGATGTGGCCATTGATCCTATTTGGGATTCGAAAGGGTTTGGTGATTAATACTCGAGCTCGCTACCCACCTGTGAGTCTAACTATATATATTTTATTAAACTTTTATAATAATATTAATTAAATCATGACATTGACTGCCATCGCATCAAAAAATATTGAATAAGTAAATAAAACTTACAAATCTTGATCTTGAATTCCTGTACTCACAATTATCAAGTTATCACTAATTCAATCAACATTTTTAAGTAACCCAAAAGCCAGTCATAAGAAATGCTCTAAACATGGAAAGATGATGGTTTTTCCCCTCAATGAACCACTCATAAATAAATACTAATTAACTCCAAAATGCATATTAAACTCCATGCAGCGACCTATATATATATATATATATATAAAGCGTGTAATTTTTTTTTTTCTGAGAATATATATATATGTGTATGTATGTAATTTTATTAACATGTTTTTACATAAAAATTGATAAAGGATGGTTGTCGTTTCCGAATGGCAGCAGCCAGCCGACAAGGAAAGGCTATTTCTGGCGTGCTTCCACCGGGGTCCAAAGCTTAATCATCTCTCCTTCTCTCATGGCGGTGGCGATTACTTAAACTTCACTCCTAGCTATGAACTGCCATAAAACACCCACATGAATTACAGACGGACCGATCAATTAATAAATTAGATTCTGGTCCACACACAGACATAGCTTAAATTAATAATTAATTAACAATTACGCTTATACAGACCACGTACAAATCCACAGTAGTAATTAATAATTCCAGTACAGAAAATTAAAAGTACGCACTACTGCTTGCATCTGCATGGTCGGAAAACACAGTTGTCTTCGCGCACCATTGAACTTGCCGACAGTAACACAGACCCGCCGGCCGGCCGGCCGGACATGTCCAAAACCTTGAAACAAGCTTTTGCCATCTTCGAGTACGTACTGGTTATGTACATAGCCCATATTAATGGCGGATTCCGATTAACCCTTGTGGGTTCGTGGCCGTCGAAGGTGGGTGATGGAGTCTGAGACGGAGCAAGCCCTCTTGCAGGACGAGTAAATGGTCACGAATCCTAAGCGATCGCTCAGAGTCCTGCTGGAGACAGTTGATCGATTCCATGATTTGGCGCCGCCGATTGGGTCTCTGCGATGAGCGATACCGTCTCTGGAACACTCCACAAGGGCTGCAAAGAATGGATCTTCGGAGATATCTCGTAATTGGAGATCGGTGAATCGCTTGGAGGGGGGCAAGGGGAGGAGACCCAGTGAAGCGTCGGTGATTTTCTTGTAATGTTGTGGCTCTTGCTGTTGTTCCTTGGGGATTCCGGGAAATCTTTCCCAGGAAAATGGGATGAGTCCGTGGGGGGTGCCGGGGCTGAAGAGAGGGGATCCGGAAGATGGCGGCCATCCGAGAGAGGAAATGGAGGAGAGGGAGGAGGAGGAGGAAGACGACGGCGTGTGGCGGGACGAGCGGCGGATCGGAGCTGCATCAGGCACCTGAGAAATGGAGGCATGGCGGCCATTGGAGGGTGGTGGTGGAGGTGGTTCAGGCATGGTAAGGACGAATCAAGGAGTGGAGAGGCTGTGGCTCGTGTGTGTGTTTGATTAGTCTCTTTCCTGGCCTGGAGCTTTGCTTGCTTGTTATATAAACAGTAGGAGAGTGAAGTCAAGGTGAAAAAAGATATTTGGTGAAGAAAGAGGACCACTTCACATGGATTTTACTCACAAATGATAATATAAATATATGAAAGAAAGAAAGAGAGAGGACCCAATGAATCAATGTAAACATATGGGCAGACTCAGTGGAGGGGGAGCATTATTGCTTGGAGATGGGTAGTTTGGGTATATATTCTACCCAATTGGATCAAATAATATTTCCATTTGATCGACCCACCACAGTACAGAGGAGTATATCCATGTCTCACTTGCCCAACAAATTAACATTGGACTTGTCTGATTCGTGCCAATTTTAAGTAGTTTCTCTATAACCACAATATTTAAATTAAAATACATATAAGTACCTAAGTAGCTGTAAATCCTTTAATAATATAACCTTGGGAACCTCAATTTTTTCTATATTGGTTTTAAAATTAGTAAAATAACTCAAATTAATGAGAGTCTTATCTTGTAAATAATCAAGATAAACAGTCATTGATCGATATTAATTCAGGTTTAGGCTTTGTCTTAGTAAAAATAATTAGGGTTGAGCTTGTTAAACCTAATTTTGTTCCTTTTCGATATTATTTATATATTATAATTATATATAAACAATGTATATATATATTATCTATTTTATTAATGAAGCAAGAAAATCAATCTAATATTATGAAACTCTATCATTAATGTAAGTTATAAAATAATCTTTGCTATTTTAGTGAAATAATATTTTGATGAATGTTATATAGTATTTATTTGCCGCACTTATAAGTTAGATTTCAAATACAATTCTGAGCAAATAGTATAGTTTTTATTTTTTTAATGTATGTCTAAATTCGAAAATTAATTGTACAATTAATATATTTTTAAATTGTACAGACAGATTTTTAGTATATATTTTTTTAAATGTAGTTACATTGAGTCAGGATCAAAGTATCATATCTTGCCTGACGTCCCTCGGAGGCAGGTGCTAGGTTGAAAAATCTTGCCCTATCAAAGTTAAGGATGTGACCTACTCCTATCCCACATCACCTCATCTCATCTCGTCTTGTCGCTAACCTAATTCATGTCTCAAGTTCATACTATTCAAACGTTACATGATAAAAGAAAGTAGTAGTTTGATATATTGTAACTGCATACCTATTTTGGGTACCATTTACTACTATATATATATTTTAAGTGTGTGTGTGTGTGTTGGGGGGGGGGGGGGGGGGCATAAACTTTAATTCTTGGCAAATTTAGTTTAGTGGTTGAACTGAACTTGTATTTATGTGACGTAGTGTCACCATCTCGCTAACAAACAAGCATAATGAAAAAAGAAAAATATTTTGATATATTTAATCATAAGCTAATTAGGAGGATTCTAAACTTAGGAATCATGTTGAAACTGTGGTATTCGTGGCATCAGTGTCTGTGTCAGTGAGGGTGTGATTGATGATGGATCCATGTTGAAAATTCAAAATATAAGTGCATTAATTTCAAGAAGGGTATGTTGAGAGCAAAGATCAAAATGGATTCTGTTCAAGACAAGACGCAATCTGAGATGGGAACCCACGACCGTATCGGACTTTCAATTTCCTTGGCATGCCTTCTTTTACTTCGCGTCCCTCCACCAACACCCCAATCATGTAAAGAGGAGGAGCTAAATCTCAACTTGCCCAAACAAATGATCGTGGAAAAATTCCAACCTTAACTTCCAAACTTTTCCACCCCAGACCGCTCGGGCACCCCTAGGAGCGCTAATTCAGACCAAACCTTCCTTCTTGGCTTGGCTTTCAATGCGTTTTCTCTGTCTCTCTCTCTTCATAACATTAATTTGTAAGTTATACATATTACATACATACATAAAAATTTATATACAACTTCATCTTAAACCTAATCTAAACTTCAATAATGAGGTATTATAGAATTTTTATATTATCCACATCAAATAACATAATAATTGTTCGATACGAACAATTTAAGAGAAATGACATGGGTCTCATGGTAGAATCCACACACTAAAACCCCATTCCACCCCCCATTAGCATGGACACTAGGATAACATATCAACTCTTATAATATATACATATATTAAGGGTCAAAATAACCCTAAAAGATGGGTTAAAGGGGGAGTTTGCAAAATGACTAAAATCGGATACTTTTAATTTTATTCTCATCTCCATTCTTTTAGTACCCATTAATGATTTAATTTATATAAAAATAAAAATAGTTTAAAAATAATGGTTTTATCTCTAAAAGCTATGTTATTCACATGCAGATATGATGTTATTTTTGAGATATTTTATTTTTATTTATTATGCTTTTATCTCCAAGAAATATAACAAAGCCCTCCACTTATAGTCTGTGAGTTAGGTTAGGGTGCCTTGTGGGGAATTTAGGTGACAATTAATGGTACGAAAGCTGGATTGTGGCAACATAATAGCGCGTAATGAGTAGTCCTGTGTGATCAGGTGATGACAATTAGGTGGACGTGCATGTATCTTCAATGGTTACACAATAGAAATTGGAAAAAAGTTCAGACCTTACTACAGTGAGTTAAACCCACTAATGTATCCATAAATTTATTAAAATTTACTAAACTCTTAACTCAGGCTTACCAAACTTTTCAAAAAAAGTTGGAAGCACTAAAGGCCAAGCACTTCATGGTGGTGTAGACAGGGCTCACCCGACCAGTGTTCATATTAATGTTACATAAAAATGGAATAGGGAAGGGGTGTTGCACACATAATGAAGATATCACATATTTGGGTGGGGTGGGGAATGTTATAAGCTAGGGGTTTTTAGTGCCAAGAGTCAAAACTTATGCCCAGTAATTCTTATATTTTTTTTAGTTTTGGAATCAAATTAATTGTTGTTTTTTAAAAATGACCAAATACGTAATTATACTTTAAGAGTTTAGGTCAAATTTAGAGACAAATTCAGAAATAAATTTGGGGGAAGACTAATTTCTCGATTCATAAGTTATTTCAGCTCATCTCTCTCTCTAAATGATCCAAATCTATAAGCCAGATCTAGTAGAAGATTAAGATCGACACGGGTTGCAGTTCGTGCATGTCCCCTTAAATCCGCCCCTGGTCAAATTGATTACTAAAAATTTTAGAAAGATAGATTATGAGTATATAAAGTTTTTTTATCTGAATTTGAGATTTTGTGAAATTATTTTGATTGGAAATAAAATTGGTGTTCCTAATAGAATTAAAATATTGTTAGATGATGTTAAACAAAGTTTATCATAATACCGAATATGACCTTAAATTTAAAATTATATTGACTTATTTAATACTTTAAAATATAGTGATCAAATTTAGTTAATGCCACAATGGTGTCTAGTGTTCGCAACGACGCGCGGCGAAGGCTTAACAGAGAGAGCATAAGAAGGTGGGATCCAGTGGGCTTAACCCCGTCGTATATGGGCTGGAAGCCCAAGCCCACCATCCTACTACATGTCCTGCACCATTACGATGGATGACCATTAGTTTGCGGCCTCGTGATGATGATCACGATATATCATCGTCGCGATGGACATTCAGACCCACTGAGCTGGCGATGAAGTAACAAGGGAAAGAATATCTGATATATCCATAGAAAAGATCACAACCCATAATATACATTGCATTTTGGTATGATTGCACTCTCATCTTCTTCCTTAGTTCCATGATATCTCGATGCATGTATGATTCAGGGCATTGGATTATGGGTCCAATATTAATTTTGATGGCATATATTCATCATCAATCACTTCTTCATCTTCTTTTATTATATCCCAGGTGAAGTTAATTGACAACACTAGCCTCAGGCCTTAGGGACGGACAGACACCCACCCACCAACCTCACAGAAACTACATCACTAGCTAGTGCCCAAACATGAAAACATATACTAATGCCTGGTGCAGGGTGTTACTTGTACCATCTTCACTTTTTCAGATTCCTTAATTCCCCTCAACTCACATATCATATCTATATATTTTTTTCATGGATTTCGATCTATATTAGTTGGACTAAAGACTAATTTCGCCTATATATATGATCATTGAAACTAGCTAGTGAATGAAAGAGTTAAAAAGTGGTTTTGTTGGGACAAGTTAAATTGCCTACTTGTATGTTAATGTTACCAACTCGATCTGATGGATCACTTTTGTTAAGCTGGTAGAGGTTTTCTTTTTTATCTTCTTGATTAATTATTAAGCTGGCAGATAGTTTAATATTGCCACATCGATCATTCTAAAAAATCTATCTTAATTAACCTCGTGTCGCCTGTAGCCAGCTCAAGCCCCACATCGTCAATATTAATAGAGTTTGATGCTATTAATTATGATCAATATGGCTTTATTCACCTGGCAACTATAACTATGCTATTCATCTATCTAGTTCTATTGTGTATGCTATCTGCTGCTCCTTAATTTGGCCATTGAAGGGCCATGGTTGAACTACTGTTCTGCTGATCTCTAGCTATGTGTTCAACTAGTCCTGCAGTTTAGGTGTGTGTTTTAATTAGAACCTTTTCTTTTGTTTATCTGCCTTATTGGTCTGATTTAAGGATTGATGATCATATGGGTTCCTTTTGTTAAATATTTGGCTTTTACCCCTAATAATATTTTACTGTTTATAAGGATACTCCTTAGAGTAAAAATAAAAATATAAAAGATAAAATGAATAACTTAAAGTTTTTTAATTAGATTGTAAATAACAATTTAACATAGATTGAATATTTTAGGATTTTTAATTTCATGTTTAAAATTGTCAATATAATAAAAATATCATTTTATTTTCTCTCTCCTTTTATTATAACCTCCTCCTTTGTTCGTCGAATTGGCTAGAATTTGATTGTTACTCAAAGATTTCAACTAATTCACTATACAAAAAAAAAAAAAAAAAGAGAGAGAGAGAGAGAATGAAAGGATAAAAAAAATATGAAAGTATTTTTGTTATATTAAAATATTTAACATTCTTAAAGTAAAAATAGAGGAAGATCGAGTATATATATACTTAAAGTTATAAAATCAAATCAAGAAAAGGCTATGATATATATATATATATATGAGTTTCTTTATTAGATCTCAATGATGTAAGATGTAATTTATTTATTTATTCTTCACTCTCATATACATTAGTCATTGCAATTGATGGTGGCGATGATATATGATGTTGTCCGTTTGAATTGAAACACTGCCCAAAGAATGCATGTGTGATGTACAGTAGGAGGCCGCCAAGGCATTGGTACTCAGTGCTCGTATATATCCAATCGACATGAGCAATGGTGGCCACAAACCACATTTATCGCAGATCTTGTATAATGATGATGATGAGGTAGGAGAGAGAGAGAGAGAGAGAGTTTGCTCTTTTATCTGTGCCATCAACTCGATCGTATCAGATCATCCATGATCATCATATCAACATCTTCATATCTATATATTATGTATATGTACGCATACGATCTTCCATGAAACCAAAATCAGTGCTTTCACTCTGGAAGAGAAGATAATTTCAAGTTTGAAGAATCAAAGTCATGTCCCTATAGCCAGCTAGTTGGTGGGCGCCGACCGACCGCCGGGCCGGTTGGCGTCGCTTTATATATGTTCTGGGCCACTCTTTCACCCAGTCCAATGGCTCCATCGATCCCCACTATCTAGCTATGTATACGTGTGTGTGGTGTGTGCGTGGGTGTGTGCATTCGACGTGGTATCTACTATGAATGGCCGACTTTCCCCCATCAACATGACATGAGCTAATTAATTTCACCATTTTATAACTTGGCCACTTTTAAAAAGTTGAATATATATATTTCTTGACATCGTTAGTCAGCAATATCAATGCCAAACATGAAAATTTGAATAATATAGAAACAAAAATAGAGCATAAAAACGAGAGAAGAGTCTTCATTTTTATACCTTAATTTATTATTATCTCGATCGGTATGTACATATTTGATATTAAACAATTGATTATGATTATGACATAATGTTTGAGAGGATAGCTAGCTAGGATACATAAGTTATAAGTTGTCACTGTAATGTAAATTAATATTAGGCAAGAGGAATTGATGGTTCAAAAGGGGTTGTACGTGTTCATTTATGGTTGCTACTATTTCAGGAAACAAAAGTCTATCTCCTTTAATGACTTGGAAAAGTTGGAATTAAAATGAATTGATACATATACAATTGAGATAGTATTTATTAAGATGAGTAAAATAAAAGTGCACTAATATAAGGTTATAATATTTTTCTGATTAAAATATAAAATAGTTAAAATAAAATTGAGAAGTATTTTAATTAAGATTTTTATCAAACCATTTATTAAATTTTTTAAAATATATTAGCTAAAAAATATATACGTTATTTTTAGAAATAATAAATTTCGTGACTTCTTTTTTAAATGCAACAAAAAATATTTTTGTCTGAAATACTTTCTGTATCTTATATTTTTTATCTCATATCTTGATTAACAAACACTATGAATATATATAATTTGAGGTGAAAAGAATTGATAGATGGGAGGGGCAAATTAATGCTAATTGAGTAGAATAAAGAATGATCTCTCTTCTTAAATTCATAAGAAAATATCAGAGAGAGAGAGAGAGAGAGTATAACAAGTAATCAGAACGTAATGAGCACACAAAACATATATACGCCCACAAATTAAAACATGAAGACCCTTGGATGAACAAAAATGGAAGCTCATGATATAGGGGGGAGTCCACACTAATCATCAATTAATGAAGATAGAATAATTATTATGAATGTCCAAGGATCGATGGAGGCAAACAGCATCAACAATATTGTTCATGGAGGACAGCTTGAGCTTGTCTCTTGCATACAAACATCCATGGCCATTAATTACGAGCAATTAATTAATGGTGCCCAATCAAGAAAGAAAATTAGATACAAGTCTCAACAAACTACTTTAAAAAAAAAAAAAAAATTCATGACGTGTGGATTGTGAAGCCATGAATGAACCACACCCTGCACAAAAACTGATTAAAATATCATCACCTGGACAGAGAGTAGTCGAAGCTTAATTAATTTTTTTTTTATTTTTTTTACAGACACTACTGCAATTAATTAGTTTATTTATGCAGTGGCATGGAGAAGAAAAGTGAGAGTGAATGAAAGAATGCCAGCCAGCAGTAATTAATTATCTTAATTACCTGACTTATTGATCATATATATGGTATGGATCATTGGAAAGTGATTCCACTACCATTAGGGGTGGTGGAAAAGTCAAGCTCCAACCAATACAATAATATTACTTACAGAAGTCAAGATGATCTTTCAGTTTCAGGACATGAATGAGATTACCATCCATCAATATTAATTAACAATAATAATAATCAAAAGCAGACAGATTGATTGACAGATAATTTGTTGAATTGAATCCAATTAAACTGTCCTCCTCCCTCTCCTCCCTCTCATCTGGGGAACTCATTCACTCACATATTATCTAATGACTTTGTTTGTTTGACTGACTCTATGATTATAAAGATTAATTAATTAATTAATTAATTATACTCCAATATATATATGTGATACAATTTAAGCCATTCATTCAACAGAGAGGGCCTAAATGAGACCCAACAGAGAGGGCCCAAGTGAAGACTAAGATCTAAATCATTTTTAAAAAAATTGAAATCAAATCTATAAATACCTTAATTAAGCTCCACCATTAAGTATTAACTGACTTGAACTTAATTATATATTTGTCCTTTTGTATTAAGTTTCCTTAATTTCCCATCTTGCATCTTCCTTCAACTTTCTCTTCTTTCTTTTTTTCTTTTCTTTCTTCTTGTGTTGGATTCTCGTGAATATGAATATGTAGTCATACTTGCATATATGTACAGAAGATGGTGTAGAGGTGCACAGGTCTGTTGAAATGCTAAAAATAGATAAATATGCACCTCCAATTAGCAAAGGGCTAAAAGAAGACATGGAGCATTCAACAAGTTATAAACTTTCATTTCCAGACAATCAAAATTAACTAGCAAATAAAAATGTTACCATATTCAACCAGATTTCAACCTTTTTAGTATTTACACCAAACTACCTCATTTTAGTATCTTAAACTCTGTTAATAGACTGCCACATATTATTATTATTATTATTATTATTTGAATATAATAGTATTTTAAAATCTTAATTCTACTAAAATTGAAAAAAAAAATAGATTGAGAATGTGAAATTGGAAACATGTGGAGCTGGGAGTCACTTAAGGCTTGTTTATTTGTATCCAATAAATTAAGCAGAGTATATATTGAAGATTTTTTGAGCCCATGCCATGCCATTGACAGCTCCCTTAAATCTGCCCCCGCGTTTAAAAGTTAGACAATCTTTAATTAAATCGTACCTTTTCTTGGGACACCTTCTTTATAGAGATTCTGATTCTATCGTTCGATCTCATAACTTTTAATAAAAAAAATAAATCTAAATTTGATTCGTGTAGAGAGTAGATTCAAATCACTACCCACTACCTTTTCTTGTTTAAGGTAGTGATTCCTAAACATATATAATTGCAAGATTATAAATTTTCATAATTGTATTTGTAGCTAATTAATAGATTAACTGTATTTTTTTATTTGTATTCACAATATTTTAATAATTGAATAAAGTTTTTAATCAAAATCAAATTTTTTTATTAAAATAAATAACGAGTAACTGACATATAAAAAAAATACATGAAATTGAAATTAGTAGTTAAAACTAAAAATAATACTCACATAAATTAGAATTAAAACAATTATTCTTAAAAAATTTTAGATTAAACTAAGCCCGTCCGCTCCTAATCCGATCCCTGTGACCACAATAAAGAAGAAAACAGTGATAACGCAATAAAAAAAAAATCAGTTATTTAAATATAATAATGTTACATTCTTTTTAATATTCTTAAAATAAATAAATATAATTTAATATATTATTGGTGGGGGCGAGCAACCTAAAATTATACGTAAGCTTGCAGCCTAACAATCCTCCCATTACATAACATAGATGTCTGACTTGACTCAATCACTCACTCACACCTACGTCAATCTCGCATATATTCCAACTTCCTCTCTCTCTCTCTCTCTCCACAATTGTACGTAATATATATATATATACACACACTTTAGCGACGAAAGAGATATCTGTTTCTTCTGCAGTTTCTGGTAGGAAGCATGAGAGCCAACTCTCTCTCGCATTCCGAGCACAAATATTGGAAATAGAAAATGATGAGCTAATTTGAACTTTTTTTACTCCGGGAAGTAAAACATCGGCCGGCCTGGTAATTGACTAATTGGGTAATAGACTAATAGTAGTAGTAGGGGTGTGTGTGGCCTAGCTTCCGTCAAGCTTCAACTATGGACAAGGGCAAGGTGGCTGAGGTGGATTGCCACGTGCTATGTGAAGAGTGGGCGTCTGACCTTGACGTGGCGAGCACTGGGATTCCAGAACTAGATAAATAGGTGAAGGGGAGCGAGGGGGGGGTCTTGGTCTCGTGCACTCATCAACCCACCACCCCCAACCTAAACAAATTCGTCCCACCATAACAGAAAAAGTTTGTCCCCTTTGCTTTTTTTCTCCCACTTTCCCTCCCTCCAAACACTGCCAAGAAAATAATGCCAGCCCCTAGATCCACAGACCCTCCTCGAGATGGTATTCGTGATTTCCACTCCCTTATGGCTTCTTCTTATCCTATCGTTCTCAAGGTCGAAACACGGACAGAGTAAATTTTCTTGGGTTTCCCGAGTCAAAATGTTGACTCGGTGATGAATTATAGGTTGACCAGGAAATTAATTTGACTTGTGTTTTCTCTTGTTTTGCAGTTCATCGACGTGTCTTTTAAGTTGAAAATGGAGGACAAGGGCGGGAACAATCTCAGGCGCATGTTCACCCGTGGGCCCACCAGATCAACGGCCAGGATCACCGAACGAACCATCCTGAATGGCATCACCGGAATGGCGCCCCCCGGCGAAATCCTGGCCGTCCTCGGCCCATCAGGGAGCGGCAAATCGACGCTCCTCAATGCCCTCGCCGGCCGCCTCCAAGGCCACGGCCTCACTGGAACTGTCCTCGCCAACGGCCGGAAACTCTCCAAACAGGCCCTCCGGCGAACCGGGTTCGTAGCCCAAGACGACGTCTTCTACCCGCACCTCACCGTCCGTGAAACCCTGACTTTCTGCTCTCTTTTGCGGTTGCCAAACTCGCTCTCGAGGAAAGAGAAGATCGCAGCCGCCGACTCGGTGATCGCCGAGCTGGGTCTGGCGAAATGCGAGAATAC
Source organism: Diospyros kaki (assembly GCA_036245055.1). Lineage (NCBI taxonomy): Eukaryota > Viridiplantae > Streptophyta > Magnoliopsida > Ericales > Ebenaceae > Diospyros > Diospyros kaki. The sequence continues at coordinate 8,435,811 of BSEG01000016.1, read as the reverse complement.
CATCGTCGGGAACGCCTTCGTGAGGGGAGTCTCCGGCGGGGAGAGGAAGAGGGTGAGTATAGCTCACGAGATGCTGATAAACCCGAGCTTACTGGTTCTGGACGAGCCGACGTCGGGGCTGGATTCGACCTCCGCGTACCGGGTGGTGGCGACGCTTGGGGCGGTGGCGGAGAAGGGGAAGACAGTAGTGATGTCTGTGCACCAGCCGTCGAGCCGGGTGTACCAGATGTTTGACTCGGTGCTGGTTTTGTCGGAAGGGCGGTGCCTCTACTTCGGTAAGGGCGACAACGCCGTGGACTACTTTAAATCGGTTGGGTTCTCTCCGTCTTTCGCCATGAATCCGGCGGATTTCCTGCTCGATCTCGCTAATGGTACGTACACTTGGCTTTGTCTCTGTATATACTGACAAAATTTACTTACGTAGAAACACACGATGCTGGCTCCAGAATTCTCTTGTCGTGTTCTAGCTAGTTACTAGATTATAATATATAATTAAGAGTTCACACGCTAATTGTTAATTAACTTTATATTTTTATTATGAACACTTAATTAGCTAGCTTGTGAAATTTATACTCGTATATGTATGATGTGTCTATATATATATATATATGAGTAAATGTTTATGATCATATATATATATACTAGTTAATGTATTTTCATGATCATAGTACTAGATTTGATTGGGAAACACAGAGTTGTCGATTTTCATTGTACTAACTATGGAGAAAAAGTGAACGGCATTAAATGTGCATGGTTTTACGTTTTAGCTGGTAGAAATATTGAGAGTAGAGGATGAAGATGAGAGTGGCAAACGGGGTGGTGGGGGTCCATGTCCTACTCCTTGGCCATATAACCCAATTAGTGCACACTTGCTAAGATTAGTAAACAGTAAGTCTTTATAGTTATGACATTTTTAAATTTTTAATTTAATTCTTTTAAAACAGGCGTACGTGTCGCGGTTGTACCTAGGTAGAATAAAGAATTGATGCACCCACGACAGACCAGAATGTGTGGGTTGTGGTTCCTTTTGTGCAATATTATAAATTTCTGGGTTGTACCTTTTGTGCATCTCGAAGTTTGAAATATTACGGAAAGAGCCACGTGTTGGGACAGTTTGTTCATCGAGGCCCAAAGTGAAGTTTGTGGGGTTCGAGTTGGATAAATTAAATAAAGAAAAGATTGGTGGGTGGCCACCACCTCCCACCTCACCACCAGCGGCGGACAGCTTTTTTGAGGGCTCAGCTGTGCTGATTACTGTTGGATCATATATATAGTGATTAAAAATTATTAAATTAGTGATTTAGGCTTAAGTGGGTTTTGTGCTTCCTTCATCTATATCTCTTTCCAAGGTACATATAGATAATATAATATAATAATGTAACGATATATGTATATAAGGTTTATAAACAATTTAATTTGACACGCTCAAAATTTCACTAAATTATAGCATGTACACTTATATTTTAAATATTATAATGAATTCCCTTCTTTAAACCCGATATTAAGAAATCTATGTAAGAATATAAAATGCCAAGAGTTCCTTACATAACTAAATTTAATGGCACAGGATGGTCTCGCACCTTTGTAAATAGTAGGAGCAATCAATGTAATTTTTGAAATATAAGGGGCACTTCTTGTAATTTCATGTATATCTTAGCTTTTTTTTTTTTTTTTTATAGAGAGGAAATAAGTGTAATTTCTAGAATGTGGGGTACACTATAATAATTTAGTAAAGCTTCAACTGTAGAGTGGAATTTACCTTAAAAATATTACTATATCATATTATTTTGCATGAATCCTGTGTGTAAAAATCCTCTGTATCTCTATTTTACATTTTTCAGTATTTTTCTCACTCTCCACACTCCTATTCACTTGAAAAATATCTTTTTAGTTTACAGAGAGTGCAGGATCTATCACAATCTTTCACCATGGTTACTTTTTTTGTTTTTTTTTTCCCACAAATATATATATAAGAATCTTAATTTGGAAATTAAGATTTTGATAAACTGACTCTCCATGCACACACCATATGCAAATGCAGGTGTATGCCATATTGATGGTGTAAACGAAAGATCAGAGAAGCCCAACGTGAAGCAGTCCCTCGTTGCATCCTACAACACTCTGCTTGCTCCAAATGTGAAAGCAGCCTGCTTGGAAACTACATCAACGGCGACCAAAAACCAGATTCAGGTAATTGAAGGAAATTTTGTTTCCAGAGAGCCCAGAAGAAGCATCTCCAACAATGGCCCTTCCACTTGGTTCAGCCAATTCACCATTCTTCTCCAGAGAAGCCTCAAAGAGCGAAGGCACGAAGCCTTCAACTCCCTCAGAGTCTTCCAAGTCCTGGCCGCCTCCGTCCTGGCGGGCTCCATGTGGTGGCACTCCGAATGGCACCAGATTCAGGACCACTTAGGCCTCCTCTTCTTCATCTCCATCTTCTGGGGCGTCCTCCCGTCCTTCAACGCCGTGTTCGCATTCCCCCAGGACCGAGCCATCTTGCGCAAGGAGCGTGCGTCGGGGATGTACACGCTCTCACCCTATTTCATGGCTCGAGCGGCAGGGGACGTACCCATGGAGCTCGTTCTCCCAACAGTTTTCATCTCCATAGCCTATTGGATGACCAGCCTAAAGCCTGAAATCGGTTCATTCCTCCTGACCCTACTGGTCTTGGTCTATTACGTGCTCGCCTCCCAGAGCCTCGGCCTAGCTATTGGCGCACTGATCATGGATGCGAAGCAGGCCTCAGCGGTGGTCACTGTCACAATGCTAGCGTTTGTATTGACAGGAGGGTTTTACGTGCACAAGATGCCTTTTGGCATGGCATGGACGAAGTACTTGTCCACCACATTTTACTGCTATAGGCTGCTTATTAATGTCCAATATGGCGATGGCAAGGCCATTTCGGATCTGCTAGGTTGCTCCCAAAGTCATGGAAGCAATTACAGAGCTGCAGGCTGCAAGTTCGTGGAAGAAGATGTGGAAGGCCAAATCCAGCCAGCCGTGAGCATAGCAGCCTTGCTTCTCATGCTCGTCGGGTACAGGTTACTGGCTTATGTCGCGCTAAGGCGCATCAAAGTGTGAAAAATGTCTGCTATATATATTTAATTCGGGGTGGCTTCAAAACGATCGAGCAGATGATGCAGAAGGATAGATTCATTGTTTGAGCTGAAGCCAGTACGTACGTACGTTACATGCATGGCAGTGTTAATAAGCTAGATTTTACACCCAACAGTGGCATAAGTTTGCCATATACAAATTGAACGCATTAATTATTATTTGAGTAATGTAAACGTACAAGCTAGAGATCAGATCAACTTCATTATTGTTGTTAATTTACTTAATTAGATTTGGCAAATGAAATCAACATTGACCAAAAATTCCTAATGGAAAAGGGGGTCTCTGCTGGAGTTAATTAACACTATCAATCGTCTTGTCTAGAAATTAACTTCCTTGTATTAGATAATTTATGAGTTGCAAAACTATACAAGTATAAAGAGTCATATAAATATATTAACGCAATGTATGTGACGTATTATTAATTCAGGAAGAGCAATCATTGAATGAATTATGAATTAAATACAAAATATTTGCAGAGCTTCAGTCCGATTAAGCAACTCATATCCTTCTCTATATATACGAGTTAAACTTGTAATAATGCAAATGGGTAAAATCTAGCCCACGAATTAAGTCAAATTATTTGGTGGAATTTCTTGCATTGCTGGTGGATGTATATGTTAAATCTTTTTTGTTTTGGCATCTTTGTGTTTTTTTTTTTGTTCAATCTGTTACAAAATTGAATCAAATATAGATTGTCAATTACACATACGAATACAAAATTTTACATGAAAAACTCAAATTCGAAATAATTACAGATAGAAAGAATAAAATATCACTAATCTTATATTGGTATTACAAAAATGATATTGTTGCACTAATTCTAAGGTTTTAGACATCTATTTTTAAACCTAAAATCATCTGTAGATATATTCACAAAATTATATTTTGATTACAAAATGATTCAAGAGAATATTTCTCCAGATAAGATAAATCTCAGTCAAAATCAAATTTGACAATATCCTAATCACAATCAAATTTGAAATCTATTTGAATTTAAGTCATAATTATAACAAACTCCATTTTGACACAAAATTCAAATATGAAATTATTCATAATTTTTTATTTTAACAAAATCACAAAAAATTAATCTCTCTGACAAATACCAACAAAATCCACCTACCGAGGAATACCAACCAAATCTATATAACACTCACTATAGTGATATTTTCAACTACCCTCAAACCATAGGCAACAAGATCAAACTTAACGTATGTATCTTTCCTGTTCTTAATGACTCCACATTCACTAATGTAAATCCCTCTTAATGACTCCCCCTTCACTTAAATCACTACAACAATTTTGAGATTAAGAGACATTTAAAAACACCCAATATGTAGTTTATTGGGCATTTTAGTTATTAGGGCACTACTTAAAAGTGTTACATGTAATAATTCCTCAAATTTATTGAGACACTTACAATTAATGTTGTGTAAATCCATCAAGATATCCCTCTTAGTTTTACATGTAATGACATTTAAAAATGGCTCGAAAATCACTGTAAATTTAAGCATATAATGACATTTAAAAATGCGTTGAAAACAAATGTGGTTCTAACTGCGTTGATGTCGTAAGGCCTTCATTTCCGCATGTTCTCTCTCTCTCAGCAACACATAATGTTGTTCTTCCCTGCTTGATTCTTCCCGAAAGGCCTTCTTTACGCACACGACCATGTGGCACCCCATGAAACAATCGAATGGCAGGCTAGAAAATAACTCCAAGGTGCTCACTTCCCCCTTGGCTTGAACCACGAACCTCTCATTCCTCATGTGTGCATGTGACCACCTGATCTGCAAGGCTCCTCACTAATACATGCGCTCATATTAATTTTATAGTAAATCAACTCTATTAAAGCATTTCATCAAAGTGTCTTATTATAATTATTTTATTAAGCCACTTCAAAAATTCTACTCTATTAGATTTTTCTATTAGGGCACTTCATCAAAGTGTCTCATTAAAATTATTTTATTAAGACACTTCATCAAAGTGTCTCATTAGAATTATTTTATTATGGCATTTCAAAAATACTGCCCTATTAGATTTTTCCATTAGGGCACTGCATCGCTGCGTCTCATTAGAGTTGTTTTATTGAGACACTTCTTTAAATTGTGCCTTAAAATAGTATTTTGTAGGGAACTTTTTAAAAATTGCCATAAAAAGAATGCCTCAATAAATGTTTTTTTCTTGTAGTGAATATATTCGTCTAAAATTGCACGCATCTTAACCTGTTATAGCGAAAATCTAAGACTGCGTTATCTTTGTTGTTTTCAACCATTTTGAGTTAATTTTCAATTTTTCAAAGCACTGAAAACATGTTTATTTTACTATTTTCAAAAACGCATTTTCGAAAATAAGAAAAAAAATTGTAAAGGAAACCCAAAACAACTTTTGGGTGTTGTTTTAGGTGTTTTTAGCCAAAACATGCTGAAAACACCAAAACGTGGAAAGCAGTCCCAACCCTCCTCCTCTTTCAAATCTCGCACACAGCAGCATCTCTCGCCTTTCTCATCTCTTCTCTCTATTCTCCTTTATTCTCTTCCTTCTTAAGGCTCAACTGTCTACTACGCCTGCCACAACCATCACCATCGTGAGCTATCGTCGACCACCGCCCGTCGTTCGATCGTCCACTAATTTTGTCTTCTTTCTTCTTTTCTTTTTCTTCTTTTGTTGGTTTTTGGTTATGTTAGTCAATGGGAATAAGGGTATCACGTGATTGCATTTGATCACTAGAAACTATTGGCCACTGAGGCCGGTGGCAACTACCAGTGCGTTTATTAAGGTCTAGGTTTGGCTGAAAGTTTAAGTGTAGATATATTGAGATTCGGTCGTTGAATGTTGCTAGTTTTTTGGTATGTTGGTCAATGGGGATGAGGGTGTCGGTGGTTTCCTCTAATCGCTAGAAACCATCGGCCACGATGGCCAGTGGTGACTGTCAGTGTGTTTACGTGGGTGTGAATTTGGTCGAAAGTTTAAGTTTAGATCTATAGAGATTCGGGTGTTGGATGTTGCTAGTTTTTTGGTATGTTGTGTAATACTTTAAAATTTTTTTGTGTACTTAAGTGTCATTTTTATTGGGGTTGGAGTGTAATTTTTCAAAATTGTGGGGGCTAAAGTATAATTTTTGAAATCTAAGAACTTGAGGATAAGGGCCAAAGTGAAATAGGACAAAAGCTGAGGGGCCAAAATGTAAATAACAGTGTGAACACTACAAAACAGCCAACAACTGCACTGTAACCACCAGTAATAGATGTCAAATCAACATCTAGAAATGGGAGGATAGGCCATCATGGCCTAGATAGGTCGACCAGCATAAGGAAACGATCTGATTGGCTAAAAAATCAACTGAAAATGGCTATAACTAGGTGGGTTATGGACAAGAAATTCAAACATTCGGGAAAAAATTAGGGGAAATTGATAAACGACTTTTGTTCTTCAAGTGAGGGAGAGCATTTTTGGAGAGTTTAAGGGATTTTGACATTGGTTTGAAGGTGTTTTGAGCCTCACCAAAAAATCAGGGTACCCACTGGAGATGCACTATTATCGATCGATTTGAGGGTGTTTTGGCCAAATTTTGAGCCACAAGTGATCATATTGTGTTCGAGGGAAAGAATAAAGCAAGAAAAAAGAAGAAAAATCAAGGAATCGAAGCAAAACTAATGGCCGACAGTGAGAAGGCAAACGGAGAAAATGATTGGATCAGGTGCCTGCGAACCCGCGAGGTAAGGGAACATATAGAAAATAAAAAAAAAATTATGAAAAATTTCAAAAATTAGGGAATTAAATTTTATTAATTTTTCCTGAAATTTTGATTAGAAAAAATATCAATAAACGAGTCTCAAGGTCGGGCACAAATTTTAAGGAAGTTTAAACAGTTAAAACAAGGTGATTGATTATTCCGAAAAATATACATGAGATGATTTACCTAAATTGAGCATGATTTTCGTGAGGGATTTGCCAAAATTTATGTGATCTATGTGCATCTTGGCATACATATGCATGTTCATGTTATGTTGCCTCAGTAATTGTGATATTGCATTGGGCATAAAATTATTAATATATTGATAATTGTGCCATTCATGTTGAACACAGTGGGATGAGATGTTGCCCTAATAGCAAGACATTCATCTCTCGAAGAGAGTTTTACCAAAATGACCATAGAAGTATCTCGTGCCATGTGTGTTTTGCTAGGATAACTGTAAAGGGTATTCTGTGCAAGAGCTAGAATGCTAATGAAAGCTGCTCTAGGGTGTTGGTTGATTCATGTCCGTGTCTGTGCATCATACATGTAACATATCGCATCAAGCGATAAAAAGAACCGGATCAATTTACCTTGATGGGCTTACGCAAACTTCCCAAGGGTCACCTATCCTTGAGCTACTCAAGCATACTTAATTTGAGAGTTCTTTATTCACATTCAGTTCAAAAAGTATCTAGCTGGTATTGTTTCCTTTCGTACTATTCTCGATATATATACTTCCTTTTCTAGAGTCTCTTCTTGGACCAGATCTTGAGCTCTTGGGGTATTATAATACATTCACTGAAATTTATTTTAAACCCTTACTTAGAAGATTCATTTTCTAATCTGGACTTTGTCCCTAAAATATTCAAATACAAAATGATCTCAAAATATACACTCAAAATACAAAACTAAAACACAAAAGAGATTGCAACCTAATATTCTGGTCTGACAATGGAATATCATATTTCAAGATAATCATTACAAATATCAAATAATATCAAACAATCGATAATAAAACTTAAATAAAAACAAACTAGGATAACGGATTTGGGCAGGAAATTCGGGTGAATCTAGGCTAGACAGATTTGGAAGGTCCGATCTAGTTTGTTGGGTCAGATCTAGTCTGATGAGTCAAATCTGAGCTAAATAGATCTTAAACGAATTGAATTTGGTTAGTTAAGTCAAACTAGATTTGGTCAAGACCTTGAAGCTTCTTTAATGGCAAAAGTGTGTTTTTTTTTTTTTTAAGTTAATGGCATAAGTTGCAGGGATGCATAAATCGACGGTGATGAAGAAAAAGGCTTGCTAGACAGTCGACGACAAGGACGAGGTGGCCAATGAAGTTGACTGCGAAAGGGGAGGCCGATAGCCAATTTGTGATGAAGTAAGGAGTAGGCTATCGATCGATCGAGGAGCAAAATCGATCGGAGAAGAGAACGACGATGATGATTGGCCAGAGAAGGCGATGACGAAGGCGAAAAATGAGCTATCTATCGGAAAGACGAACAATCGATTGCAACTATAATGCGAAGCTATATATGCATGACTATTGCCTATCGTCGTCAATGGCTAAAAGCTGAAGAGTCGTTGTCAGCGAACAAAGCAACTGGGGAAGACAAAGCAAGGGTCTTCGACAACGATGGTGGCGAAGATCGACGATTGAGAACAAGGCCGATAACAATGAAAAAAAATCAAACAGTCGACCTTAAAGAGAAGACTAGAACAAAGGCCGATAGTGACACGAACGGTGATAGAGGTGGCATGGTCGATGGCGGCGATGCCCGATGGTTAAGGCCAGTGGCCATGGAGGTTGCAACAGCTAGGAACCTTAAAATATGATACATAAATTACAAATCTAACAGTTGAAATTTGTCAACTGTTGATGGTTTGATCCAATGACTTTCATATTAATTTGTTACGAAATTAGATAGAAAACAAACCATCAATCACTCACACGAACACAAAATTTTAAGTGAAAAACCTAAATTGAGAAAAATCATATGCAGAAAGAATTAAATATCACTAATCTGATATTGGTACTATAAAGTGATATATTGTTGTACTAATTCAAAAGTATCAGATAGATATTTATAGAGTTAAAATTATTTATAGATGTACATAATAAATTTTATTCTAATTAAAAGATAAACATTCAATATAATATTCCTTTAAATGTGATAAATTTCAATCAAAATTGAATTTAATAATATTTTAATCATAATTAAATTTAAAATCTTAATCTAAATTAAAAAAACTCAATTACAAATGAATTTGAATTGCAATTAACAATTATAACACAATCTATCTGTAGCTTATAAATCACTTGTAACTATTGTCATTGATTTCAGTCAGACCAATAGGAAGAGGGTGTTAGTAATATAAAACTTTTCTTTCAATCAATCTACAAGCGCACACACGCTATAAAATATATATATATACATCACCCTTGGCTGCCCAAACATGGGGCCGTGCCAACGCGGCACTTCATTTACATTAATATCACATATAATTATGAAAAAAATAAAGCGTTACGGATGTCACCATGGCATATATTTATATTTAATTAATGTATATAGCTTCACTAATATGTATAATTAGGTTTATGTTGGCTCCGGCGGTGGGGAAGGATAATGCCGGATCCAAGAATATTTTTCTCTTCCCTAATTATTATACCCATTCATTCTGCTATTGCCACACAAATTGTTAAATTCAAGGCCGTGTTTGGCTTTCTTACATTTTTTTCTTTTATTAGAATGGGATTTCATTATGCGTTTAAAAAATATACGTAAACGTTAACTTTAATTTTTTAGCTTTTTAGATAGAGTAATACTATTTATCTGAATTAAAGATAAATTTTTAATGTAATTGACATATTTTTATTAAAAATCTGCATATCTGTATTATTTTATTTTTCAATAAAAATGTACTAACTAAACTAACTATTCATTTTCAGTTTAAATAAATAATATTATTCTTTTAAATAACATTTAAGTAACGAGAGTTTATATGTAGTGGTATAATTAATTTTAAGTTAATTATATATTCAACGCAAGTTTAAATCTTGTTTGGATAAATAAGATTTGTTTTTTAAATAAAATTCTCAAAGGGTGTTTTAAAAAATAATTTTATAGACAAAACTTCACGACATTAAAATAAAATATTTGCTTACATTATAAAATAGAAGAATAGATAGATAGACTAAGGAAAAGAGATCGGTGTATGGTCACAAAAAAATAAAAGAGCAAAAATAATGTATCGATTGAGATATTTTTAATCAGTCATGATTAAATTATATTGTAATCTCACAATTAGTTTATAACTTTTGAATTTATGTGTACGGAATAGATTCTTAATTTAGCAAAAAGATGTTCCAATTGATAATCAAATTGGTTACAATGAAATTGAATTTTTAATGATTGAAATAAATTCCATCTGTGATGTATTTAGGAGAATAGGTAGCTCATTTGATTCACAATATTATTTGACTACGTCTATCTATTTTTTAATTTTTTTAATTTCTTTAGAAGATTCATCTTGATCTATTTATTAAACCAAATAATTGAGAGTAGAGGAGAGGAGTATAGCTGTACCTCCAATTTATTTTTTTTTATAGAAATTAATTGATTTGATTGAAAATTTTAATTGAACTTGTTTATTATTTGGGAACCCAAAGGCCTAATGAATCTATCAGAAGCAAAATTTGCTCTGGCAGTAGCAGCAATCAGGAGGAGATAAATACTACGAGAGAGAGAGAGAGAGAGAGAGAGAGAGAGAGGGCTCCTTTCCTTTCCGTAATTGGAGAGCGTACGCACATATATATATATATATATATTTTATGAGGATGAGGGTTTAATAGCTCAGCATATAGAAGTTGAAAGAAGCTACCGAAGTCGATCTTGGCTCGAACGAGGCACTTGGGGAATCCCAAATCCACTAGGAGTGGAAGAAGTATGGAAGCTGATGTTTCCATCCTGATGAAAACCCCAATTCTCTATATATAGAATAGATAGATAAATCTTCTGGAAACTTTACTGGGTTTATTTCGAGTTTGTCGGATTTGACCAGGGAGATCATGAGAAGCTCCCCGCTACTCTTCTGTCTTCTTTCTGTGATCTATAGCGTGGCTCTCGGCAACGTGGTATTGATGGGTCACAACGTTACGTTGTCGTTCGAAGACATCGAAGCTAACTTCGGTGAGTTTCATCTTGCCCCTTGGTCCAAGTTGATTTCAGCCTTTCGAATATTTTGCCCTTTGGTTTTTTAAATCTTCGAGATGAGTTTGTTGCTACAGTGACTAATTTGTAGTAATTTCTAATTTGGGGTATGCTTTGTGAGTTTCATCTGGCTCTTTGTGATCTGTAACTATCTACACAAGGTTGAATTTCGAGCTTTTTGAATCGTTCAATCGTTTTCCTTTATGAATTTTTGTGAGGGTAATTTTGCTTTAGGGACTGAATTTGTGTTTGTGGAGTTAGGTTGGCAAATCTGTGTTACCTGTCCTACTCAAAACTTATTAGGAACTTCGGATTCTCTATTAGGTTTTTCCTGCTAGTGACGGTATTTGGTTAACTTTAGACTTTAGAGTGACATGTGAATAATTAAAGCACAATAAATCCAGGATACCTTCATCTTCGATTCAAGATTGGTGAAATTCTGGTTTGGTATATCTTACCCGTGTCAGGACTTTTTAAGTTACTGGGTTTTGATTATGAAATTTTGCAAGAATATAAAACTAGCTTTTGCGTGTTTCTGTGGTCATATTTTGACAAAGAAAGATGTTCAAGTGCTTATTAGGTGCAATTTCAGCTTATTCCTTAACGTTTCTCTTCATGAATAATTTCAGCTCCTTCTGTGAAAGGGTCTGGGGAATGTGGCACATTATATGCAGCGGAGCCTTTGGATGCTTGCTCGCCCTTGGTTAATAAGGTTAATTCAAGTATAAAGGGCACTCATTCCCTGTTTGTATTGATTATTAGAGGAGGATGTAGCTTTGAGGAGAAGGTTAGAAGAGCTCAAGCTGCTGGTTTCAAAGCAGCAATTATCTATGACAACGTGGATGGTGATTTAGTTGCAAGTAAGGTCTTTTTTCTTTTTGCTGAACTTTATCATTGATAGATTGGTTATTGCATTCTTTCTGTCTGCATTCTCTGGAAATTGATATCTTTGTTCTCATATTAATCAAGCCTGAGGGCCATTCTTGGTCTAATAAAGTAGCACTCAAGTGTGAGAACTTGAGTTCAAGCTTTGTCCGGCCACTTTGTGTCAATCAAGAGATCGTTTGATTTGTTCCTAATCTACCTTGCCCAGCATCCTGGTTGGTGGGATGGTGGTGCGAATCCTAGGTTAATCACCTCTTGAGCTAATAGATTAATCACCTTTTTCATGACTAATCACCTCTGGTATTGGTGGGATTTATTTTTTCCTGCTTTTTGGGGCAAGCGTGCTAGGGTATTATCTCCTGCACATGCTGGAATTCATCAATACGCTTATGAGGCAAAATAGTAAACAAATAAATTGGTTCTCACTCAGCAAAAGATTCTTGCTTGCAGAAGCCAAATTTCCAAGTGACGAATAATCTCCAATTGAGATTGCTTATACTTGGCCTCCATATTTGATCGGAGTTACGTATATACTTGATCAAAGTTATATGAGGCATGATCATGTTGTCTTTCTAGATGTTTCTTTTTGTCTTTTTCCTAAAATTCTAGCTATGTTAATTAGGTGCTGTAGAATTAGTATTGAGATAGGGAAAATTCCTCTTTTAGAGATTAAGTTGAAGATATGGTTTTCCACTATAATAGTAATCACCAACTGCATCATTTGATGGCCTGTTTTTCACAGTTGCTCCCATAAATTATAAATCTCAATTGTATCATCATCACTTTAGTAAACATGGCTAGTTTTCTTTTAGTAGCTGAAGTTGATCTTCTCTTTCAGTCCTAGTTAAGCCAATGACTATATTTTTTGTTCTATCTGTGAGAATGTCTTATCCAGCCCTGTCAAACTGCAGTGGCAGGAACTTCATCTGGTGTAAAGATTCATGCTGTGTTTGTTTCAAAGGCATCAGGTCAAACACTCACAAAGTATGCTGGCATCAGCAACATGGAACTGTGGATAATCCCAAGCTTTGAGAATTCAGCATGGTCAATCATGGCCATATCATTTATTTCTTTGCTTGCCATGTCTGCAGTCCTTGCTACATGTTTCTTTGTCCGAAGACATCGCATAAGACGAGAAAGGCCCCGATCTTCATATGTTCGTGAATTCCATGGGATGAGCAGTCGTCTGGTGAAAGCAATGCCAAGCTTAATATTTACTGCTGTTGTTGAAGATAATTGTACTTCAGCGACATGTGCTATATGTCTTGAAGATTATACCATTGGAGAGAGGCTTAGAGTTCTGCCATGCCATCACAGTAAGTCTTCTTTTAACTTGTCAGCATTTTTCTGTAGATTGTTTTTCTGGATATTCTTTTTAGGAATGGTAATTCAGATAATTATGTAACACCTAGCAGATAATTATGTAACACCTAGCAATTGACTAACTTTGAAAAATACTCCTCTCTCTCCTTGCTTGTCCCCTCATTTACCCGCACATTTTTTATTTTTTGTCTTTTATGCATCTCACTTGGTGCAAATCCTTTATTTTCCTCTCTCTTATTTTAACCAGCTATATATATATATATATTGCTGTCTTTTATGTCAGGGCGATGGTATAATTTTTAATAAGCCTTTGATCTTGCTTACTGACTGCTTTTCTTTTTTTTTTCCTTCCTTTCTTTTGCCAGAATATGCCACTTCTGTTTTCTTTATTTTGTGTTGTGGGGTGCATATATATTAAGTATTGTTACAAGCCCTCTTGTTTTTGGTCTTTTTTCCCTATACATCTTCAGTCCAGCAGCAGACTTTTTGTGGTTTGGAAATTTTCCTCCAACTCTCCTAGAACATTTTCTTTTTCATGCTTTGTATAACAATAGCCATCTCAACCCACGTTGGGTTAGTGTCACCTTCTATAATCCAATTTTTTATTGGATATAGCTTGCTTTTTACCTTAAAAATCCCAACATTTGATTCTTTGAGCTTCTTTCCTTTTTTTTTTTTAATCATTCTCTCTCCATTTTTTGATATGGACATCAAAGATCATGAGACCATGTTGAGTGATTAAACATCTTCTGGGATAACTTTACAGTTCTCACAATATAAGTGATCTTTTTGTCTCATGTAATAGTAGTCTATTTGGGTAGTTGTAAGCCATTTTAATGTATCATCAAGTATTCCTCATGCTTATTCAACATGGTCTTAACTACGATGAGATCATTTGTCATTGGACAATCCAAAATATATTTTTCCTCATTATTTGTGTACCTGAAGCCATAATTCCCATATACAGCCCTATACCCATTCACTTCTCTACCCACAGACCATTTAAGTCTCCCCTATAATGCTCTTCTCTTCTATAAGTATTCCTTGTAACTTCCCCTCTAAATCTTCTTAAAATTTTGCCCTTTATCTCTTCTCCCAACCAAACTTGTGGGACATTTGTACTAACAATATCCCACCTCCTAACCTCTTTACATTCGCAACCTCATCTTGGAAAGTCTTATCTATAATAATTTCTTCTTCATTTCTGGTATGAGCCATTGATCCTACCTAGAATGTCAAAGTTTATATCTAGACTTAGTGAACATTCTAGCCCTCTTGCCAACGTATCCCATTTCTTGAAGGCAAATAATATGAATTCTTCTCCTCATCATCACATCCACCTTTATAGGTTTTTCTTAATTGAAGTTATAATATTCCATGATCCAATCCTTAGCTTTTGATCCTGGACTAACTTCCTTACTGTATTCTACCATGAAAATGCAAGGACCTTTCTAAGTTTAAAACTATATCTCGGCAGCATTTCACCAACCTAGCTCATTTTTCACTGCACTTGGCTATACAATGTGTGGTCACTGAGAAAGTTACATTCCAGCGTTTTTACTCTTTTCTCTAGTGTGTTTGATATAAAAAAATCCAATATTATCTACACTGGCTACAAACTAGTTAACACAACCCTCCCTTATATCCAAGCTTGAAACCGGTTGTGAATAGGAGGAATACTTTTAATGCTGAAAGTATTGAAGGGATCACTCAATCCATGCAGAGTTCAGACATGTCATAATAAATTATATATTTTATATATGCATAAAATAGCTCAGTCTACATAATAAGAAACAAATATTGATTAAAACTCTTAATATATCTTATATAAGTTTCCTTTTTCAAAAATTTGGTGTTTAATATTCTTAAAATTTAAAAGTTTAAGGTAATACATATAAATATAAATCTATATTATTTTTATTCCATAATTGATTTTTAACGTGTGCTTTTGAAATTTTATAACAGATCTAATTTGTTTAACTAGCGGGCATACTGCATCACATGATAGATATGTTGTTTCCAAATTGTTTGTGAAAATTAAAAATTACCTAGACATGTTTGAACAAGCGTCTGATCGCATGTGGATATGCTGGCCGAGTCATTTCTGGCACAAGTGATTGACACAATTATGTTTGTAGAAGTGTCCAGCTGCTCATCAAGATAGTGAATAAAAGAAGAGAGATGAAAGGGAATGAACGAACTCCTCCATGCAGAAAAATAAAGAAATGAGATAGTTCTCTTCAAGTAATAAATAAATAGAACACTCTGTTCCATGTGTTGTTTCTGACTTGTGTGATTCATGCTATCACATTTGTAGGAGTGTCCATACTTTATAAGTAGACGTAATACATAGAATGCTCACTAGTCATTTCTGATGCAAGCATTGACATAATCATATTAGTAGGATAGGGCTTCTTCAACATCTCATCAGATAGTGAATAAAAGAAAAGAGATAAACGGGAATGCAATCCTTCAAACACAAAAATAGAGAAGCCCTACCATTACTCTATCCTACAAAACACATCATAGAAAATGAGTTACAAAACAGGTGTCAGCCTAACTCCTATGTGGGCAACTGCTAAAACACAAGATATAGTCAACACTATGGTGAGTCATTCACTGAACACCAATTGGCTGAAAGAAAAAGGATGCTTCACCTCGAGGCACAAGACAATGGAGAGACAAGTCATCTATAGGTTCACTATGTCCTCCATTCCCCTATATGGGCATCACTTTTGTTTTATAAATTTTTATAACATAGTGCACTCAATCACTTAATTGATCATTACACTTTGTGGATAAATATTGTATCAGTTTCATTAACTTGTTCTTGGAATTTTGGCAGAATTTCATGCTTCTTGCGTTGATGCTTGGCTTACCTCATGGAGAAGCTTTTGCCCTGTCTGCAAGCGTGATGCTAGAACAAGCATTGGCAATCCACCAGCTTCAGAACGCACGCCATTGCTTTCATCAAACCCTTCTTCAATTGCTTCATCTTCAGTATTGTCATCCTTCAGATCATCATTGCCATCCACTTCAGCCATCCAAATTGCCCCATCTTCATCTAGGTCCCCTTCCGTTTCTCATATTCATTCTGTTGCTAGCAATCCATATCGACATCAGTCCTTTCAAACGTACACCCAATCCCCTTACTTAAGTGCAAGCCGAAGCTCAGCAGATCTTAGGAACGCATCTTCTCAAAGATCTCATGCCTCTCATTTGCTTTCTCCTCACTCACTGGCTTATCCATCTGTATCACCACTTAACTCTAGATACATGCCTGCATATATCCCTAGTCCCGGCAATGCCTTGAGTTATGTTGGATCTTCTAGTCATCAGCTGAACCCACTACATTGTAGTGAGTCAGCTGCAAGCTTTTCTCCATTTGCTTCCGCTCAATCTCTACCAGGTTGCTGATTCAAACTTTACAGTACATCATGGAGAGGTCTGCAGCCTCAGTTTGAGTTCTTTTGGCCTCTATTTCAAACCTCCAGGCATCACATTGAATTGGTTGGTTCCATGAGATGGCAAGTGCAGCTTGATTATGACGGAGCAACTCCAAAGCCTGATATGTAGCACCTCTTTGTACATTGTAGCATAATAGGGGCCTGGCTTTTTGTTGATTCACTGATTGTGGTTCATAGATTTGGGGTGTCCAAATATTCACGCTATTTGATGAGTGCTTCGTGTTGTGTGATTGTTTTTACTTGATAAATGATAATGTCCTGATGGTCTTCATTGATGAAAATTAGTTAAAAGACTAGCTCTAACTCCCAGCAGAACAACACTCAGAAGGTTTGGTCTTGCAATGAGACAGCGAGTTCAACACAGCAGTATGTGGTTTGGTCTTGCAATGATACAGCAAGCAAGTTCAACACAGCACAGTATGTGGTTTGGTCTTGCAATGATACAGCGAGTAAGTTCAACACAGCACAGTATGTGGTTTGGTCTTGCAATGATACAGCAAGTTCAACACTGTAGGGAGAGTGTGAAATGAAGATCTTCCAGTCCAGCCATGTGGTCGAATACAGGATCTGTAATCACCACTTGTCATCAGTGCTAAAATGCCTTGTAAATTCTTTCACAATCATCTCCTTGCCCTTTGCTGCTTCGGGCTTTTTGTCTTCTTGTTGGGTGGTTTGTGTCTTCTCGAGATAATCAAATGCATTGGGGTACCAACTCTCAGAAGCAGGATGGAAATTTTACCCCGTCTAATGAGTAGTATTTGACAATGTCTATTTGAGGTGAGTATTAACCTGAACCTAGTGGATGTGACCGGTTTAATATAAATATCCACACGAGTATTACGAGTATTAAGGCTCTAGTCCCGTATATTTGTTTAACATAATATTTATGTCGTATGCATACAAGATTAGGCTCAAACGGCCTATCAAAGTCAAGATTGGCGCTTGGCTACCAAGTTAAGTCCACACTTAGTCTTGTTAACTAATTTGTTGGCAGGATCAAACTTAATCAAATAAAAAATCAGCTTTCAGTAACCTTTATTTAAAAAACTCATATTTTGATTGAGAAATTGTGATTTGAGGTAGATAAATAAATTATTTAAATTTAAATTGAACTGGTACAAATAATTGATGGATCTCTAATACTTCATAGACAAGTAAGACTCTAAGCGCACATGCACCTCATTCATTTCCAATCCATAATCATTCTTACTTAAAATTTTTCAAGACTAAATGTCACATAGCACTCTTTAGGTTTGACTAAATTGCATCAACTATCCCTGTATTTCAGAAAGTATATATCCCCCTCTTCATTAATATATCAAATAAAATTATTATTTTTCCCTTATATTTAAAAATATTTCCTCTCTACCCCCTTCTCTTTCTCTCTTCTATCCCTACCCTCATATCTATTCCCTCCCCATTCTCTCAAGTCATTGCCAATCGAGGATTCATCGATTGATAATGAGTTATAGCAAGACAATAGAAAGAAACTTTACTGTTATCTGATAGAGTTCTAACGATAATAATTGAGTAATATATTAGTGATAAAGACTGAATAATAGTATATGTTAGTTGTGGAGATGGAGATAGAGGCGACATCTAATAGTAACTCCATCCCTTTATTTGAATTATTGTTGAAGAACCAAAAGTCTTGGTTTTTGGAACCTTTTTGAAGAAAGGTTTTCAAATAGTTATTCAAAATCAAAAACCTTTGGGTTCAAATAAGCCCCTTCAAACAATTCTTCAAGTATTTAGATTTTTCTCCCTTTGTCTCTCTTTCTCTCTCGTGTTCATTGATGAAAAATGATATTAGTAAATTTTGATAATAATTTAATTATTTTTTATTTTAAAAGAAATAGAAAGAAAGAAAGGTATTTTAAGTATTTTAATAAAATTAACTATTATCACTTAAAAGAGAATAAGACTCGTGTTATATAAGAGTTAATTTCAGAGAGTTTAATAACATTCTTAAAAACATAAAAGTAATTGATTCAATTCAATCAAATATAAAGGCTAGGAATGGCAATGGGTCATAAATGAGTAAATAAGACTCCTTTAAATTTAAAATGATTATGCAAAATTCACATTTTAAGTCATAAACATATAGTTTTTTGAATATCTATTAAAATAAACTCTAATTATCCATTTAAAAGTGAATTAAGTTTTAAAAAATTCATATTTGAAATATATATGACATATTGTGAATATTTACTAAATATAGACATGCAAACGGGTTAATAGGCAATTTGTTGCCATTCCTACTTAGAGGTGGTGTGTGAAATTTGCTCAAATTTTCAAAAATGATTTAGGTTAACATAAGAGGAAACAAACAAAATGGGAATTCAACTCTGCTTCACTTTGGACACACATGTAATATTAAGGAAACACAATGTTAGCAAAATGGAAAGCCAACAGTCACGCTGATCTATGTATCATTCCCTGGACGCTATTGATTCAAAAAGCATTGGTTTTATGAATAGGAATCCAACAGGGTCCGAGCTTAATCTTCCTTGTCTTCCTTGTCTGCCGGCCGATGAGCCTCAGCCGCAACAGCAGAGCTGCTGCTTGGATGATCAGCCGGGTCCCTTGTCCCAACCCTGAGAGGTTCCTCTTTGCCAATGGTTTGGATCAGCATGATAACCGCTACCACAAAAATCAATATGTAAACAGTTCTGATCCCGAGCAACGACTTAATATAACCCATAAATGATAGTCCACTAATTTGTTTCTGTATCACGCTTCCGTCTCTGTACCCTTCCAGAAATCTTGTGATTTGGGATCCCTGATCCTGCTCCGCAACGCTTTCTGACCCAATAACCTGTCATGGAAACCAGTGTTCTTGTTGGTCTTTGAGAGTGAATGTGCATTGTAAAATTTATAGTTTCTACTAAAGAAGAAGGAAGAAATATCACGTTCAACAAGAATTGCCACTTAAAAAGAGAACACAAATAGCAATCAAACACACATTAAAAGATCAGCTGAGAACTCCCAAAAATGCTTGCTACTAGTACATATACTCTAGTAAAGTTTCATGGGCATTGCCAAGCAAAAAACCAACCCGATCCCAAGTAAGTTAATGCCAAGCAGTGTTTACCAGCAGCATGAATATTTTAGACAAATTAAAGAGAGGTCGTCTGCATATTCTAAGCACCTTCTATGGCAAAAGTAAAATGAAGCATAAGCTGTTATCAGTAGGGCATATTAATGATAAATCACATTTTGCCTACGGCTACAAATTGCTCAAGTCATTAGTATCCAATGCAACTTCTAAATATCTACAGAAAGAATTGCAGATAACTGTTACTCATAACATTAGGGTAAGAATGACAGCTGATTTCATAATGAAACAGAGAAAATGTTTTAAATTACCGAAAAGTAGTCCTCATTTCCATCCCAAACAACCATTTTTGGCAATTTGGTATGTTTTGTAACCTCAAAGGATTGGGAAAATTCTTCCCACTGCTTGAGCCCAACATAACCAAACATTAAATCACGGTTAGCAGAGGCAGCAGCTTTCAATAGCTTGATTAACTCCTTTGATTTTTCGTCTGCTTCATCCTCCATAATTGTCAGCACAAATTTTCTTTTATCATCTTTCAATAACTTCAGTGTCTCGTAATTTATGGGCACAACCAGAGGGAACAAATTCTGCTTTATAAAATCCTCCAAGAATTTATCTGCGCATGTTAAGAACAGGGGAAGGTCATATCAATGTCATGGTCAGAACTATAATAATTAGCAAATTTTGATTAAAATCACTTCAACATTAATTAGTTGGAATGATGGTGATATCTATGAAAATTACAAGGAATTCTGATTTCCAAGTTAAAACAAAGAAATTCATCAAGTGCAAAACTGAAGTTTAGGAGCTTATGCTAATTCTTAAGTGAAGATGAATGAAAAGTATTGAGGAGTGTGCTGCAAATTCTGAACAGCATTCACTGAAACCTTAAAAAGATAATAACTTTAGGTGCTGGTCCAAACTGAGGGAGGTGCAGGAATACACCTAATGTAGCTCCTCTTTGACATCAGACTTCTCCAGATCTCACATGTTCACCCACTCAAAGAGATCATATATCACTGCCATATAAGTATAACCATTATGCCTTGCTGCAGTTTGTCATAAAAGTTAAAAGCATTAAGCTCATACCTGGTTTTCCTTCCTTTTTTTCCTTTTTTGTTCTTTTGTTTTCCTCTTTTTTTTTTTTTTTTTCTTTCATATGAGTGTTGGGAGAGAGATTATAAACAAAACCACCTTTGGCATCATTTGCACAAAGTGGTTGCTATCAAACTGGAACCATGTCATCAGACTTGGCAGCCCAAGCATTACCATTGCACCAAAAGGACTACAACAAACAACAACAACAACAACATATCCAGCCTTTATCCCACTATGTGGGGTCGGTTACATGAATTCTAGACTTCCATATGTTTCTGTCTTTTGTCATATTTCATTTAGATCCATACACTTTATATCAAATTTTAATGTCTCTCTCAAAGTTTTCGTGGGTCTGCCTCTACCTCTTTTTTTGACTAATTGTTCTATTTCATCAACTCTCCTCACAAGAGCGTCTCTTGGTCTTCTTCTCACATGACCAAACCATCTTAGTCTAGTCTCTCTCATCTTCTCCTCGATTGGCACTACTCCTACCTTATTACGAATAACTTCATTTCTAATTTTATCTTTTCTTGTATGGCTACACATCCATCTTAACATCCTTATCTCCGCTACACTCGTCTTTTGTTCATGCTGGTATTTGACTGCCCAACATTCTGAGCCATACAACAAGACTGATCTTATAGTTGTCCTATAGAATTTTCCTTTCAGTTTTAATGGGATTTTAACATCACATAACACTCCCGATGCATTTCTCCATTTTAGCCAACCTGCCTTAATTCTATGTGTGACATTCTCGTGAATTTCTCCATCTTTTTGAATCACTGATCCCAAACATCGAAAATGGTCTTTTCTTTGTAAGATTTGGTCTTCCAATTTTATTATAACATCCACCACTCTTGCATTCTTACTAAATTGACATTCCATATATTCTGTTTTCTTTCTACTTAATTTAAATCCCTTAGATTCTAAAGTGTTTCTCCACAACTCAAGTTTAGTGTTCACTCCTTCTTTTGTTTCATCCACCAACACTATGCCGTCTGTAAATAGCATACATCATGGCACCTCTGTCTGAATATCTTTAGTGAGTTCATCCATTACTAGAGCAAATAAGTATGGACTTAGTGCAGAACCTTGATTCAGTCCTATTGTAATTTTAAACGGTTCAGTATTCCCTCCACATGTTCTGACCCTTCTCTTTGCACTGTGATACATGTCCTTAAGGGTTTGTATATAGGCTATTCAGAATCCTTTCTTCTCTAAAACCCTCCATAATACTTCTCTAGGGACTCTATCATAGGCCTTTTTTAGATCTATAAACACCATATGTAGGTCCTTCTGACGATGTCGATACCTTTCCATTAGGCGCCTCAGTAGATATATAGCTTCCATTGTTGACCTACCAGGCATGAAACCAAACTGATTTTTCGAGACCTCTGTTTCTTTTCTGAGCCTCTGTTTTATTACTCTCTCCCAGAATTTCATGGTATAGCTCATTAACTTAATTTCTCTGTAATTTCCACAGTTTTGAGCATCTTCTTTGTTCTTGTATATAGGAACCAAAGTACTCTTCCTCCACTCATCTGGCATCTTTTTTGATTTAAGGATCGCGTTAAATAATTTCGTTAGCCAGGAGATGCCCTCTTCTCCCATGTATTTCCATGCTTCTATTGGTATATTATCCGATCTCACCGCTTTATGATTTTTCATCTTTTTTAATGTTTGCCTTATTTCATTTAAACTTATGCGTCGATAAAATGTATAGCTCACGTTCCCTTCGGAGTTACTAAGATGTCCCAACCTAACTCTTGTGCACCAAAAGGACTAGACAACAGAAAATTAAAGACTATGGGTCGTCTCTGAATCAAAGTGTATGATGTCTACTAATTCTCCTAAAAAGTTTTGACTCCATAATCCTGAAACCATGTTTCTAGAAGCATAAGTATGGAAATGTCATTATGTAAACTGAGAGAGTTAAAAAGAACTTCTATTTCCAACCTTTTAATTTTGTGTAGTAATCAAAGTATGAAACAAACCTTCAAAGGGGCCATAAAAGATGCTCTGTTCATTGTACTTTGGATTAAGGGATGCCAGAGCAGGAACTTTATCAAATTCATACAGCACCATAACGTCCTCTGAAAAATCTTTTGCCACTGAAAACCAAGCTTTTTTCTTGTACTTGATAGCCAAATTTGATATCACGGATTCATCTAAACCAAAGCCCAGAAAAATAGGAAAATCGGTTCCAGCTGCTTCAACAAAGTCACTTATATCAGCGTCAGAATTGAGAATGGCAACATTAGGAGCAGCAAATTTCCTCAAGTAGCGAACAAGTTGATCAGCCTTCCTTGGGCCATAGTACTCTGTTGGAACTCCATGAATAAATATCTTTAAGGCAGGAAACCCACTGCATTACAAGTTAAACTTTCAGCATAACAAGGAATTTTCAGCAACTAAACATTAGTATTTACAACTGATACTTCTGTGCAAACTGCAGTCACAGATTGTGTTTAGTAATTTTTTATGTGAATTCATTGCAACCAGTTTTGTCCAAAAGCAGCACCCTAATAAATGTCTCGTTTATGAAGATGAAATTCCATTGTCTAGACATCAGATAATTTCAGCTGATTATTAGAGTTGGAACAGAAAAGCAAGGCCGTAGCAGCATACTCGATTTCATATTTTTTAGCAAGACGGGTAAACTTGTCGGCATTTACTTTTGCAATTACTATGGGCTCCTTTAGTCCAGCAAGAATAGGAGCAGCTTTGTCCAACTGCAATGCAAAAATTAGAGTGGTTATTCTTCTAGCTGAAAAATGGCATTTGATATACAAATGAGAAATAAAAAATATCGTGTAAAGAATTGAGAGCACTCTGAAAATAGGAAACTCATTTTTTGTTTTTGTTTTTCTTCTTTTTTTTGGAACAGCACATAGGAATTAATAAACTAAGATTACTACAGTATCCTCAAAACTTAAGTGGCTTTCAGTTAAACTGAAATATATTATACATCTAAGGATGAGGTAATAGTCCAATAAAGCAACATTTGAAATATGCAATCAACCTGCCAGTGAGAATTGCATTTTGTGATACCACTAACAAAATCCACAAGATCAGCTGATCAATCAAATTTAGGATGTCACTATATTTTGTTTGATTTTCTATCCTTGCAAATTACAGTTGCGTTCAATAGCTTGACAAACAGCAAATTAGTCCTCAACATGATCATCTACAATGCAATATGCCTGTTGCTGTCATATTTCAAATTATTCAAAGGAGGTATTCACAGCTCTCCCTTAGAGCAACTGCCTCCCCAACTTTGAAGTTATCTATTCTTTCCAAAGATAAACAGTTAATGTATTGAATAATTAGAATTATTCATGAGTGGTATCTCCTTAATATACTTTTTGATTTCACAATATCAATTATATGAATATAACCATCATTTTCCACATGAAGATGATGTTGGAACTTTATCAACTTTATCTCATCATTCTTTCACTGGAGGGTTGTGTCAAGAAGAGCATCTGACATAAAATTTTGTTGCCACATTGTTTTTGTTTTTTGACTTTTAGAAGTCAATTGATATTATGAATGTTGTGCCACTGACCCTAACGTGGTTAGAATAATTTACAAAAAAAAAAAAAACTTGGTTAGAATACGATGCAGTTGATGATGATAATAATGAGAGTTATTCATTTTCCTTTTTTTTTTTTTATCAAAGGTAAATAATTCATTTTCCATATTTGCCATTACATTAGGAACATCAAAGCCATTTGTATGTTGAAAGAGTTAATCTAATCTCCAGTTAAGAAAAAAAAAAAATCTAAATGTTTTGTTTGAATAAGTAAATCAATATATTTAGCAAGGCATCACAAAAGAAGTTAGTTATACATTGAAAAACCTATAGAAGCTGCTTACTAGTGAACATCATCCCCCCCCCCCCCCCCGCGCGGCCACCGGAAAAAAAAAAAAAAAGGTGAAAAGAAATCAAAGGAGAGGGGAAAGTTTTCCCTCATCCATAAAAATAGGGAACTGAGGATGTTCCCTTAATACTGTAAATCTGCCTCTATCTCTCAATACACTTGAAGGCTCCATGGCAATGCTCCAGCCATATGAGCCATGTGACACGAAAAGGAATATGGTCCCCCAAGTGTGTTTCAACTTCCTACTAGAACAAGCACAGCCCCACATGAAAGGACATCCAAAACAGTAACTGCACATCTCATTGTGCACCAAAAATAAAGAACAAAAGGCTCCAAACATCCTCAGCCGCTATATAATGCAACCTGAAATGGTCAGGAAATTCACATATCATCCTACTCTCAGATTATCAGAAGTAATAATCAAAGAAAGAGAAACTATCCAAACAGAGAAGGCCATCCTAGGAATCCACAGAATGTTCCATGAGAGCCCACTCTTACCTTTGTCATGGAGGACCTAATAAAATGAAGGAATAGTGCAGTCTCCTTTCTAAATGAATGTCAAACCCAAATGTGCTCCTCTTGTACTGTGTACTTGTAGCATACAAAGAAGGCAGACATAGATGGTAGTGTTCCAACTCCATATCAAGTTCCCCACAATCATCCTTAGTCACAAACTACCCATATTGATTAATTTGCTGATGATGCTCTATCTTTTTGGCACTCTCTTGTGATTTAGATACAGACTCGACTGGTCATCTCATACCTTCTCTTGAAGTATATGCTTCATTTGATGATTTTGTCTTGCAATTTAAGGTATATTCTATTTTTTCTAGTATTCCTTCTATGTCCTGCCATTTACACCACTCTGCTAGAGTTAGTATTTCACTTCCATCTTCAAAATTACTAATATCATTTTGCTATTGTTTTATTATATGAACATAATCTTATCGAGAGGCCAATATTGACCTTTTTTTGAAAACAAAATATAGTAAATGAAATATCAGTTTTGAAAAAGACTCAAACCTGGCACTTGGTTGATCCGTCTCTTAGCAAGTGTATTGTTGGTTGTAAAAAGATTTCAAAAATTAAGACTCAATTGGATGGTTAGTGGTGTAGTACAAGGTGCAGCTTGTAGCCAAATCCTTCAAATACAACTCCACTATTAATAGAATTAGTTTTTAATTTGGTACCTATGAATTACGATCATGCTCTCTTTGTTTAGAGGACATCTCAACATCATATTCTTCTTTTGTTTGATATTGATGACACGATTATAACTAGGAGTGCTTCTCAAGATATTACAAACCTGGAACACTAGCTTCATCATTATTTTGAAATAAAAGATTTGGGTCTCTATATTATTTTCTTGTCTTAGAGATTTCTGTAGGTGATACAAATTTTTATCTTTCTCAAGCCAATACATTACAAATCTTTTACCTCAAGTTGGTCTATTTAATAGTAAAGTTGCTCCCACAATTATTAAGACTAATGTCAAATTTACTCAAATATATGGTAAGCCCCTTGATAATCATACTTTTTAATTTTATCGCCAGATGGTAGGGAGTCTAAGTTATCTCATAGTCCCCTAGTTTAATCTAACTTTGTGATTTATGATATCAGTTAATTTATATCTCACATAACTCATTTTGTTATAGTTTTATGTATCCTTTGTGTTATTGTTTTGCCCAAAGTAATAGTGTGCTGGAATTATGGAAGAAATCAGGAAGGAATAGAGATGATCGGTGGCAGTTAGTTTGCAGGATCTAAATGTAACTGATTGTAATTAATAAGGGTAGTTTAGACTTTATGTAAGTTGGTTATTTCCCTTAGGAAGTTCCGCCTCTCTAGTTTATAACTAGAAGGGTGCGGAGGTCAGATAGGATCATCTATCATTCATCATCTCATTCCTTTGTGTTCGAGTGCAGTGAGAAGCGAGTAAGAGAGCTGTGATAAGATAGTTCTTGTAGTCTTCTTTAGAGGATTGTATTCGAGAGGCAAGAGAAGACAAGAGATAGGGATATTCTTGTACAGTTTTCTACGTTCTTAGTGGATTGTTCGCTTCTTGGATTGCTAGATGTAGTGCCATTTTTATGGCATGAACCAGGGTAAATCTGGTGTACTGCTTTCTGGTTTGCATTTCTATCTTTTCAATTCTGTCATTTATATTTTCTGTCATTAAATCTTGTATTGTGATTGATTGTGGTGAGATCATTGAGTGCTTCTTGAGTTATATTAGTACTCGGTTTTAACACTTTGCTATGTAAAAGGAATTTTATTTCATGATCTTCACTTTCCTGCTCAATCCTCTCTTAATCTCAGGTTCAGATGACAATTAGACTAGTGACCCCATTGATAAACACTTTACTGCAGGGCACTGTTTTCTCAGGGCAATTTTCTTATTTTCTGGCACAACAACAAGCAAACTATTACTTCTAGATTCAGCACTAAAGCCAAGCACCACACTATTGCTGATACTATGTTCGGATTTCTCCAGCTATGTTGGTTGTTATAGATATGGAAGTTCCATGGTTTTTTGCCACAATTTTGCACTGCAACAACAGAAGTGCCATTTAAATTGACCACAATTATGTGTTTGATGAATGCATCAAGCAAATTAAGAATTATTGTCATTCTGTTTGTCAACACACTGTTCATGGGGGTATTCAAATCGTTTCTATGAGCTTACAAGATCAAATTGCTCATCTTTTCACTGAAGTTCATTCACTCGGTGCTTTAGTAAATTAATGCACAAACTCAAGTTAACTAATTTCTTAGCCTCCTGAAACTGGGGTTGCTGAAACAATTAGAAATATCTGTCAGATTCCCGATCTGACAATTAGGATTCTCAATTGCTGAGAAGAATTGAGAAAGAGGCAATTGGGAAATTAGGGGGAGAGATGAGAGAAAAGAGAGAGTAAGAGAGAATTCAGAAATGAGAGGGAAAGAGAATTGAGAGGGAAACTGATTTCCAATTTCATTCAACATGTGGGTCTAGGCGTAGATCCGAGGTATTTATACTGCTGATCTATAGCCTAGTTTGGGCGCCAAAAACGGTTATCCCTTGCCCACTTGGCTTTACAACTTGCCATAGGACATGCTGGAACATTCCTCTAGCTACGCAAAAAAAGGTGGCTTATTTAACAAGGCCTAACAGCCTATTACGTAAGGCTTAACAGCCTGCTAACGTGACAATATCCTTAGCATATTTTGAAATATTCTTGTGTAAATTGTTCCTTATTTATTCTTTTCCTAATTTGTTATGTCCAGCTATGTATATAAACACATATATGAATATAGGCAATTACAGAACTTCGCCCCATGCGCAATACAAAATCAGTCTAAGCTTTTCGCTACTTCCAATTAGATTAACGTTCACAGTTCCAAATATGGGCATATATAAATGAAAAAAAATAATACAAAATGGATCAAGAGCAGTACAGTGTTTGTGCCTCAAGCTTCTTCATATTGATTGCTTTCAGAATCGAGAACTCTTTTTCCCCCCATTTCCAGCCCTAACTTTTTTACTCGTTCGATAGATAAATACGCATAGACAGAGTGAAGTTCAGGAAAAAGCGGGGGTGGATTTGAGGACAACAAACTCATACACATCACAAAACGAATAGATTTCTAGAGAGAGAGAGAGAGAGAGAGTGAAGACCTCGGGGGAGAGGCGCTTGCAGTGGCCACACCAAGGAGCGTAGAAGTCGACGAAGATGTAGTCAAAGGCAGCAATGGCGGCGTCGAAATTGGACTCGTTGAGCTCCAACACCTTCCCATCGATGGTGAATTGGCCCGAAGAAGAAGAAGAAGAGATCAAGCGAAGGAGAGAGAGTGAGATCGAGAGTGCAGAAAGTATGAAAGGACGCATATCTGCGCAGTTATGATCTCAGACTATCAACGACAAAGACTTGAATTTGATTTTCTCTGGATGGATCTCTTAACACAATTTGCTTGCGGAAAGAAATCCTTTGAACCCTTTCAATTGCTGTTCATAAACACGCTTCTTCGTATCGTCGCCTTGGCTTGTCAGTCCGAGTCTGATTAGTATTTCCCTTCTGGATTTCTATTTGGGCCCCGTCCATTCATGCTGGGCCCTACTCTTCGTAAAATGGAATTGGGCCTAGGGATTGGAGTGGACCCAATAAGCAGGTCCAAAATTAAAAACTCGATTACGTGACCCGATTTGGATTTTGGGGGGGGGGAAAGACAAGGATGACGATGGATAGAGCCATTATTCCGGGGAAAAAAAGGAAAAGGTGTTTATAGTAATTAAAAACAAATTTCCATTTCATTTTTAAAACCTATTTTGTATTTTTATCATAAGTCTCATTTTTCATAAATTTTAATTTCTGAGTGTAAATATTTTAATAGATTAATAACGTGAGGCGTGATGGAAATGGACACCAAAATATCTACCACCTTATTATTATATTTTTCATTTTATATATGTTGATTGATAGCTTGTCTCCCCTGATGTATGCTGCATATGGCATGTTGCGTATGGCTTATGACTCCCCAAGAAAAGGACTGGAGTCCTCGTGGTTAGGGCAAAAGTAGCTTTCCACAAATTTCTAATTTTCCCTAACCTCTCTCTTTTGACATGAACATGCTTCCAAACTTGAAAATTTTGGCTCCCATGGATGGATGGATAAGATCTCCACCTGGTCTCCTACGTGTCTCTCCACGCGAATAAGTAAGAAGGATAGAAATAATGTTTTTAAGATTTGAAAAGAAATATAGAGAGAATTAGGAGAGAGCAGAGCACTGGTTGCCAATAAGAAGCAAGTTGATGATGTGTGAGGTCAGACAAGGCAGGCAGCTGCGGGCATGGGGATGGGCAAAGCCACAACGCTCACCTACCAATTTTTCTTCTTCCTCCAGCGTTAAAAGCGAACGTTGAACGGGAGCAGCACGTTGTGAAGGGGGCAACGGGCTATTTTTAAATGATCACGTGTTCCAAACAAGCCAACAACTTGGTTAGGAAAACCATAATAATAATAATGTTATTACTTAAATGCCGCACGCATATGGTCCACTCTTACCGCCCTTCCACAGCTGTAAATCCTATCTTCTTGGCCTCGTACGGATGTAAAAGGTCGCGTTACGTATAAAGCAGGAAAGTAGTACAAATTTTTTAAGGTAAAAAATGTGAATATAGTTTTCAAGGTGGTGTATGATTAAATTTAAACTTTAATAAAAATACGCACAAGCGTAACTTATTCTACAAGAATACAATACAAACAAATATTTTAAGCCCAAAAATCCATAACAAAATATATTAATTTTGTTGTGATTAGTGAGATAATTTCAAGAAATTAATGGCACGGCCGGTTGCCAAGAAAAGCTGCCAACTTCACCAACCCAGCGCCATGCCACGCCACGCCACGCCACCACTAGCCAAGAATGATTTGACACCATAATCGTAAATTTATTCAGGTCACCTGTGATAAAGAATGTGACATTTTTTTTATAATTAATTTATATAAAGGTTTAGAACCAATTGCGATTAATGACTTTACCAACAACTCCACGGATGTATGTTATAATATTTCCTATGTAATAACGTGGAGTGTGGTTGAGTAGGACAAGGCCATTTGACCAGCTCTTTACCATTTCTTTGTTTCTTTTCATAATTTTAATTTTTAAACTTCATTAAGTAACTAAATACACTTCAACCCTTCAAAAATGAAAATATTTCATGTTTAGAAAGTCTCCAGTTTAATATATATATATATATATATTAGGTCAATATCCTTCCTAATTTTAGAATTACATTGAATAATAAGGTCAATATCCATTTTTTTCATCATTATAACATTACAAAGAAAATGACTACTTCTATTAAATTAGTAAATATGAAGTTCTGAGGGTTAATTAGGCCAATTATTACTCAACTTTGTATTATATTATTATTATTTAATTACTAAACTTTAAAATATTATTAATTAGTCACTAATATTTTAAATATATTACTATTTAATTATTGAATTTTAAAATATTACCTATTAGTCAGTGATATTTCAAAACTGTTTCTCACATGTTACTTGTGAACTTAAAGTTCAGTGGTTGACGAGTGACATGTGAGAAATAATTTTGAAATATTAACGACTAACATATAACATTTTAAAGTTCACTGACTAAGCAATAATAATTTTGAAATATTAGTGACTATTAGGTAATATTTTAAAATTCAGTGAACAAACAGTGACATAATATAAAGTGAAGTGATTATTAATATAATTAATCTAAAGTTCTGAACTTTGATTCCTTTTTTCTCAACAATTATTCAATATGAAGCTCTAAACTCAATGCTTTTTTAATAAATTCAACCCCTACCATTGTATCAAAAAATAAATTAAAAATATATCTCTAAGACATAAATCGAGTAATTGGACAAACAATATGTCGGTGTCAATTCGATGGGTCATGAATTCGATTTTTGTCTTGCATAATGAGATAAAATCTCATACTTGTAATTTATCTCTCTTGATATAATTAAGGACACAAATACTAAAAGTCATGTAAAGACGACCATTCTAATACATTAAAAAGATGAGCAGAACATGAAAATTATAACTATAATAATTTAAATGACATTTAACAAAATGGGAATTGTTTTGATTGGAATCTCAGTCAATATTTTCCCAGGAAAAGACGACATTGTCCAGGAATTCTATGTCTTACCGTGTGGTGGTAAATTCAAGATCTCATCTGAGATGATTCCCTGAATTTTCACATGTCCTACGGTGGAAAATTTCTCCCTCCCTCTCTCTCTCTCTCTCTCTATGCGACCGGTTAAGGCCGGTAAACTTGTTACGTTCGGATGTGTTTGATTAGGAAACTAAAAATAGGGACGGTCCATTCACAGGGACGGTCCATTCCACTCCTCTCTCTCTCTCTCTCTCTACAGCTCTCTCTCTCTCTGTGGCTATATATATACATCCTCTCGCGGACATTCTCTTTTTTTCTCTTCTCCTTCTCTCTCCCCTCTCTTACGTTCGCTCGCCGACCGCTCACCGGCGGACTCGCCGTGGCCTTCAGACCGTTCATCGAGCCGGAACGTTTCATCCTCCGCTGCTTGACCTCTCCAAGGTCTTCCCTCTCGATCTCCTCTTAGCTTATGAGTTTCCTAGTCTCGTTTTCGTCAGAAACCTGTAGATCTAGCCTGTTTGCTGCAAACTTGCCTGCTTGATCCTTTTTTTATTCATTGAAGGCCATTGATGATCTGTTTTCACGGTTGATTTGACGAGTTCTTATGGCTTTTGTAATTGTGGAGTTCTTTCTATCGGATCTCGGGTTTTCCCCCGTGAATGATGAGATTTTCGGGAACACATAACAATGTCGTTATCCTCTTGTTATAAATACGTGATGTGACCTTTTTCAATATTTTTCATATTGCTGGATTAAAACAACTTCATGACGTTTCTTTTTTGACAACTTAAGAAACACACAAATGAACAAGTCCGATTTTCGGGGCAGTGAAGGAGGAACGTTTTGATAATTATTTGCTCTTTTATCATGTTGAATGAATGGGCAAATCAAAATTTTGTTTTCTTAATTCTTCTATATTTACAATTATGACTGGATGAGAATAATTTTATCTTGAAAATTAACCGCAATTAATTGTATGTAATGTTCTTTCTGTTTTCCCTGAATTTGTGCTGTTGTTGACGTACATATAAGAAAAGTTTTTTTTTGGTTTCCTTTTCGTCTTGGTAATTTGGAGTTTGTAAGATTTCCTTCCTTTCATTTGTTTTTCTTCCGTTGATGGACAAGATCAACTGTTAGGTCAGGCCTTATCATATTGATGTCCCTGTTTCATGTTTGTGTGATTTCATTGAATGTTTAACTCCGAGGTATGCTTGTATATATCCTGTCCTCTGAATAATGTGTCTCTCCCCTTGCCAGCAGAATATCTTCGACTTGAAGAGGTTAGGATTATGGATGGTACCAAGGGGCATGGGCTCAGAAATGTGGCTTCTCATTGCTCCATCTCTGACATGGACGATTATGATATCTCAAAGCTTCCCGACAAGCCTAGGCTCAACATAGAGAGGCAGAGATCGTTTGACGAAAGGTCACTTAGCGAGTTGACCATTTCCTTAGCTAGAGGGCTTGATTGCTATGAGCCCTCATACTCGCCTGGAGCACGGTCAGGACGTTCTGGATTTGATACACCAGCTTCCTCAGCTAGGAACTCCTTTGAACCTCACCCTATGGTTGCTGATGCATGGGAAGCTCTTCGCCGATCTTTGGTGTACTTCCGGGGCCAGCCAGTGGGCACACTTGCCGCATGTGACCATGCTTCAGAGGAGGTACTTAATTATGATCAGGTAAAAGGCCAAAGAAAACACTTTAAAATTCATTCTGTTTTGAATATGTTGGTATTGTAACATATGTGCATGATTTGTGAAGTAAAACTTACTAACTGAAGGTGAAGTTTTGTGAAAGTACTTGGAACTGATTAACATTTTGAAGATCTTGTTACTGGTATTGGCATTGAGCTCTGTTTTGGGTCTATAAGGTTCAACCTAGACCTGAGTCCAATGGATGTTAAAATCAGTTGATCTCAACATCGCAGTTTGCATGAATCCATAATTTTGTCTGATTTTTGTTTTTCATGTAGGTTTTTGTTCGAGATTTTGTACCTAGTGCTCTGGCTTTTCTAATTAATGGTGAGGCTGATATTGTCAAGAACTTTCTACTAAAGACCCTACTGCTTCAAGGGTGGGAAAAGAGAGTAGATAGATTCAAGCTTGGGGAAGGGGCAATGCCAGCCAGTTTCAAAGTTCTTCATGACCCAGATCGGAAAACAGATACTATAGTAGCAGATTTTGGTGAGAGTGCAATTGGAAGAGTTGCACCGGTTGACTCTGGATTCTGGTGGATCATTCTGCTACGTGCATATACAAAGGCTACTGGAGATTTATCCTTGGCTGAAACTCCAGATTGTCAGAAAGGAATGAGACTTATACTGGCCCTGTGTCTGTCAGAGGGATTCGATACATTTCCAACATTGCTGTGTGCCGATGGTTGCTCAATGATTGATCGGAGAATGGTAAGATATCCTGATTTCAATATTTTATTAAATTTCCTTATGTTCCAACTAATATGCTCATGATGCTTATCTCTTCAAAGACTAACACAGTAAAATGTTAGCGGTCTTCACCCTTCCAAGACCAGTCTATGACTCATGGGCAATTACAATAGTTTTTAGTACAGAGCATTTGTTTTGTTGTGGTCTTGTTTGAAGGAAAATATCATCTTTACGATTATATATTAGAACAAACCATACCACATAATTTTAGTGGTTTTGAAAATGTGCATTAGACTTATGAGTATTTGGTTTTCAACAAATGAACCACGAGCAGTCACATCATTTTGCATATGGATTCCGGATAAAATTATGCATTCACTATGTTTTTATAAGTCTAAATTAAAAAGTATGCAGTGCTTAGCTCTTCCAAACCTGAAGTTCATATGGCTCGGAATGCTTGTGATGCATCATTCTTTATATTGGCTTACTAAGGAATGCTTATGTTTGGGTTTCATTTAGACGTGTGTTTGGACTAAAAGAAAGAAAAGGAACTCAATGTTAGGTTGCCTTTGTTGAGTAAAAGTAATATCTTACCTAAATTTACTAGACTTTGGTCTAGAGTTGGGTTGAAATAAAGTGGAAGGAGTTCTAAAAATATTACCTTGACCATGGAACTACAACTGGCTTTTACATGAAAGATCTTAGCTTATTGTTATTCGTATTTGGTTTAGAATAAATGCTATAATTTATTATCCAAACAGACCAAGAAAATTCCCTTCTGCGTTCTGATTGTTCCCTATATTATGTACTGTTATGTTTGGAGGCACTCCCATGTTCTACGTGTAGTGTGCAGAGTTGATGATTTATGATATGGAGGAATGAGCTCTCTTTGTTATTTATGATTTGTATGCTATGGCCCCAATGCCAAAACATCTCCTAAATTTTGGAGTTATTTCAAGAAAATATTTTTGATCAAAAACCATCTTCACTGCTTAGACTTCCTAAAGTTTGTTGAGGAGTGTGCTTCTGTTGTTTCCAAGCACAATAAGAGGGCGTTTAGATTAGCTTCAATTTAGGAGCTTTAAGCTCTAAAGCTTATTTGGTAGGGCATTTTGGTCTTTTACTTGGTCAGCAAGAGCTTTTTTGAGATAGCTTATAAGCTCTCCATAAAAAAGTTAGGGGACATCAACTTTTGAAAAAAGCTGTTGGAAGTGCTTATAAGTCCTTCCATGTTACCCAAACAGGTAAAAAAAAAAAATAAAAGCTGATAAGGAGCTTATAAGCTCCCTTATATAAAAAGATAAGCTAAGCCAAACACAGCCTCTAAGAATGACTGACCACCAATCCTCTTCTCCTTGTTTTCTGCTCACCTCCATCAGCACACCATTAAACCCTGGCTGGGCTGCCTTGGGTTCAAGACTATGAATGTTTAGCCATGGGATAAGAAATTTGAGCTCTGAGACACTTCCTTTCTTGAATTTAATTGACACATCAATATGGAGGTCTAGAATTCATATGGTTGCCACCTAGAGGGATTAAAGCTTATGATTGTTGTTGTTGTAAGCATTGCTGCTGGAATATGGAAATGTAGGAGTCTTGATAGATGTTGATAATTGTGCAGGTAACATTGTCTTTGGTCTTTAAATATGTTGGTACTCTGTATTGTAGCTGCAGTAAAGATGTATTGGTTCTTTTTATAACCAATGATGTGTGATTTGGTTTGATCAAGGGGTTGGTTATTTTTTGGCTGAAATGACCTCACCTTGCATGATGTGTTTTTGGTATGGTAGATACAATAGAAGTTAAGTAAATGAAGAGATGTGGCACACAGAGCAGTTGGTTACTGTTGGTGCCAGTGGTTAAATTGTGGAAGAGAGACAAACTAACGGAGGTGACAAATCAAGGGGTTGGTTATGGTTGGTAGAGGCTTAAATTATGGAAGGGTAGATGTGATTTGGAGGGTCAAGAGGGGAGATGATGTTAGCATGTGGTGGAGATAGTGATGGTGGAAAGGAAGAGGGTCCTGTTCAGAAAGAATCCCATTTTAAAAAATACAAGGAATACAAGTATTTTGGTTGAAACTATCCTCATCACTTCAATCTATTGGGAGGGAAATCTCTTTCAGTTTCAGCAGATTGAAAACCATGGAGAAGGATTACAGGCACGACCCCTCAGTTTTCCAAAATAAAGTCGCACTAATGGCCCATCCTCTCTGTTCACAGTTGAGATTAAGACGGGCGGAAAAAGAGGAAATTGCAATCGAAGATCTTAGCAGAACAAAGCTACAAGTGTAAATTTGTTAAACTAGAAACATAATACTTGAATAGCTTTCTGGAACGTAGTTCACTTTTACTGTTCAACAAAGGGAAAATTAATGAAACCACTCTTATTTTCATTTGTTTCTTTCATTTATAAGTGCTGATTCTCTTAACTTTAAGAGCTTTACCTTGTGCTCCAGAATTTGCACATCTTAGTTGGATGTATTCATTTACAGGGTATTTATGGATATCCCATCGAGATTCAAGCACTTTTCTTTATGGCATTGAGATGTGCATTGTCAATGCTAAAACATGATCAAGAGGGGAAAGAGTTTGTGGAAAGAATAATGAAGCGCTTGCATGCCTTGAGTTATCACATGCGGAATTATTTCTGGCTTGACTTCCAACAGCTAAATGACATATATCGCTACAAAACGGAGGAGTATTCACACACTGCAGTAAATAAGTTCAATGTTATTCCTGATTCAATCCCAGACTGGGTGTTTGATTTTATGCCCACGCGAGGTGGCTACTTTATTGGAAATGTCAGCCCTGCAAGGATGGATTTTCGGTGGTTTGCTTTAGGCAACTGTATTGCTATATTATCTTCTTTGGCTACTCCTGAGCAATCTGCTGCTATTATGGACCTCATTGAAGCACGTTGGGAGGAACTGGTTGGAGAAATGCCCTTGAAGATATGTTATCCTGCAATTGAAAGTCATGAATGGCGAATTGTAACAGGTTGTGATCCAAAGAATACCAGGTGGAGTTACCACAATGGAGGGTCTTGGCCAGGTTCTACTACAGTTCTCTTGTTATTCTATATGGTTTAGTGCTATTATTTCTGCCATTTGATTGTTATTTGTTAACAGCATTAAAGGCTTGATATATTGTTGTGCACCAGTGCAGATGCTGGAGTTCAGTTGGACCCAGAACTTAGATAGGGTGAAGGTTAAATTTTAGCTGGTAAACTTGTGCGTATCATTATTGCAATCTGAACCATCTCAAGTAGGCAAAACTAATATAGGGAAAAGCTAATGCAGAACTCTCACTCATTAGTTCTATATGTGTCAATTTTTACATATAGGGAAGGACAAAAAAGAGGGTGGGCCTTGGTAGCAATGGACAAGTTGCTCCTTTATGAATTATGACTTTTAGGTCACATGTTGAGTTGTGGAAACAACCTCTTTGCACAGCAAGGGTAGGGTTGCATACAAAACAACCCTTCCTTGACCTCCCCACCTCCCCACAAAACAGGGAGCCTTGTGTACTAGGGATGCCTTTCATGTAGGGGTTTAATATGTCCATTGGTTGTTAATAAGAAGGCTTTAGTTACTCCTATATTTACTGGATGGATATCAGCAGCATCTTTCATTTGTCTAGATTGCTTTTTTCCCTAAAACCCACTGCAAGGAAAAGCCATAACTGTTAGCTTAATTTTTTTAACTGTGGGATAATAAAAACTGAGCTTGCCTGTTACCTGTGGCCTGCAGGGTGTTGCAGATATCTAGGAGGCTGGGTGGGTCCAATGTGGGCCAGCCTTGGGTAGGTTAAAAAAACAAAAAAAAATATATTGTAGGATAATTCCATTAGTGTAATTAATCAAGTTTATGCCTTTTATTTTTATTTTTTTATTTGTATGTTTAATTTTTCTAAGTATAAATAATTGACAAAGACATATGGTCCACTATGTCTGGGGACTCGGGCTTTCTTGGCTCTTTTGCACAGATTCACAACTGGCTGTCAGCCAAGATATTGGAGTTGATTTATTGTCTTTATCCTTTCTGGAAGATTTTTATTTTCTTTGGCTTCTCTTATCGTAAAACAGAAAATTTGATTTTGTGTCCATTGCTCTCATTGATTGCCTAGTTCTGAGATAGGAATAATGAAATGATTTTGATGAACACTGCATTAGTGTTGTAGTAGATTATCACGAGTTCATTACAGTGTAGATCTTGCAAGAAGTTCTGCTCCATTCACGGTACTGGTCCTGGGATTTAGGGCCAAATTGGTTTGAGTTACAATAAACTTCGTAGTGATCACAGGATCAATAGGGCTTGTTATCAAGGGGCTTGTTCCTTGAAAGGCGATGAGGAAACAGTTTCTGATTTGTGATGAGGAAAGTAGTTTCTGATTTGGCTTTATTGCGGGTGTTGTATATATTTCCTAAATCAAACAAGAGTAATGCTGCTATGCTCAATAAGGTGAAGAAAAAAGAACAAGAAAAGAGAACAGAAGGAAATAGTGGCAATTTTTACTGCTGTTCGGGATTTCTTTTATCCGTGAAATGATATAAATATATAAAGATGTCCATTGAGAAATACTTGAGTTATTGTATGTTGTATCGATTCTTCTAGTTTACTGCATCAAAGGCTTTTTTATGTTAACCAGTACCCCCATTCAATATTTCCTGGATGCTAGGCTGAGACATTAACGAAGTGTTATTACTTGTTCCAGACTATGTTGTAGAAAGCTCTCCATTTAATGCTACTATGTTTCTCTGTTAATCTTTCATGTCTGCCTCGTGTCTTAATGCAGTGCTATTGTGGTTGTTGACGGCTGCTAGTATCAAGACTGGAAGACCCCAGATTGCGAGACGAGCAATTGATCTGGCTGAAACCCGTCTTCTGAAAGACACATGGCCAGAATATTACGATGGTAAACTTGGGAGATTTATCGGTAAACAAGCAAGGAAATACCAGACATGGTCAGTGGCCGGATATTTGGTGGCGAAGATGATGTTGGAGGATCCATCACACTTGGGAATGATCTCCCTAGAAGAGGACCGGCAAATGAAGCATGTGATTAGAAGATCCCACTCCTGGACTGTCTGAAAACGCTGAAGCAAGCAAGGAAAAAAGTAGCATGAATGGGTAGATGTAAACACAAGGCAAGAGTACTAATTATCTATAAAAAAAAAAAGTATTCTTTTGGCAATTTATGTTTTATGTTCAATTCAAACTTGGGTTTTGTGTACATTCATATTGGCTGGAGTAGCTTTTTCTTCCTCTTAAATAAGAGATACATTATAATCCGCGCTTTGCTCTTGAAAGTCATTCTGCCAATGAAGTGTAGATGCTTCCCTTTTGTTTCCAAGAAATACATATATTTTACTGCTTTGAAGTTTATTGAGCATATGCAGCCTCCCGTTTCATCTCTTGAGAAGAGTCCTTCTACTTGACAAGTCTGTTTAGATATTAAAACTAAAATAAAAGAAATGAACACATAATGGCTCACCTTTATGCGTAAAAAGGAAACCAAATAAGAGGCGAGATTCATGTTTGTTTCCTTAGCATGTTTCAGGTTTGAAAACTTGGAAGAAGACAAAGAGGAAAAGAAGGAAAGAAAGGAAAGGAGAAGAAATTATAAAGAAATAATGGAAGAGGAGGTGGGACGACTGGTGAGCTGTTGAATTGGTTGCAGCGGCATTGGCAATGGCAATAGATGCTCTGAGTTGAGCTGTCAGAGCTGCACTCTCATTTTAATTGTCCTATTGCTTGTCGTCTCCAAGTCCCACTTCTACCTTCATCCTCAGAATAGTTGGCCACCTTTATATCCCCCGTCTGGCTGTCCAAATATGAACCAGTAGAAATTCTCATTGTTGCACATTTTCTTATTCCACACCTCTTTTTGTATCAATTTTTTTTTTCAAGTTATTGAACACTTTTGTAATCATCAAAAACATATGATTGATTGCGTACAATAACACATAAATAAATTTACTAGTAAATATAAAAAATTATGTAAAAAGCCTTAAAATTCTAATTATGAAGAAGAGATTATAAACTTTTATTATTAAGTCAATTATTGGGTTGTATACAAATTAGGGTTTTGTTTTAGCATGCCATTCTGCCCAACTATATTTATGTATGCATTATGATTGGGGGTATCTCTGATTCTCTGTCTGGTTAAGTTGGCAGGCTGGGCTGCAGGGAAGACCCCACGAGTGGGGCAACTGCAACTCTGGTGGGTCCCACCTGGCAGCTGGTGGGCCCCATCCATCCTCTCCCGGCCTCATGAATTGAACCCCACTAACATTATTCATTGATTCTCTCCAAACCCAAGTGCCGATAACCTACCTAATTCCCCAATACCGTTTTGACCAATTCAGTATAATTCATTCTCTGACTATTAATTCTATTGGCCGTTGAATCAATGGATCAATCCCCTTCCCTTATTATTAATAACCAAATCAACAATAAAATAAAAAAGAGGAAACCTCTTGTCTAACAAATGTGTAGCGTACCTCCTATTTTTATTGAGTGTATTAAAAAATTGTATTGTTTGGATTTGTATATTATTGTTATTATATTTATACATCACTACCTAAGGTTTAGTTTTTTTATAATTGCTAAATACAGCAAATTGTATGTTTTTCTTTTTTAGGTAAAAAGAGGACGAAGGGCAAGCATCTTTTTTTTTTTTAAGAGTTATTTTCAGGGTCTTTGATGTATTCTCCTTTTTCCTACACTCTTTTAGAATTTCTGTTTTCATTTTAGCATCACTTGTCGACTTATCTTTCCTATTAAATCTGTAAGGTAAGGTGTATAAATATAACCAATTCAACATAAATCTAAATGCTAAAAATATTTATGCACAAAAAATAATATATTCTAATCTATTCTAAATCTTGTTTTAGCTTTGAGATTAGACCTCGATAGCGTAGTTAGCATAATAAGAAATCGATATTTCCGTGGCACTCAGGTAATTTTGAAAGACTCAATAATAATATTCTTGTTAAACTTTAAAAATGACATCATAAATTATTTTATTTTTAAAATCACACTTTCGACCCAAAAAAAAACTAATAATATCACTCATAAAATTGAAACACGAAATCTCCATGCATACGACAGGCGCATCGCATCGCGGCCAGGCTACCAGTTTGGAGGTGTAAAGTGAGAGAATTTAGGTGCACAAACAAGAGGGCTATAAGAGGGATTAGTGTGAACGTAAGTTACTTGACAAACATTAAATTGGGCATTAAGTAATTTAAAAAAGCAAGAGGGGGGGGGGGAGGTGGGGATGGGGGTGGGCCAAGAGTGACAGTAACACCGCCCCTTTCCTTCCTGGTTGGTTGGCTTATCATATATC
The DNA here is from genome assembly GCA_036245055.1 of Diospyros kaki. NCBI lineage: Eukaryota > Viridiplantae > Streptophyta > Magnoliopsida > Ericales > Ebenaceae > Diospyros > Diospyros kaki. The sequence goes on along the minus strand of BSEG01000016.1, from coordinate 8,394,637 downwards.
ATTGTGGGGTTCTCTCAGAAGACAGCAGTCAACCACTAAGCAGAGCAAGGCCACCGGAACACAGCCCCCACCCCCACCCAATTTCCATTTCATTTTCACTTTGCAATATCACACACACACAGCCCCAGAGCATAATCTCCACGTTTTCTTCCCTCTCCTGTAAATTCCACAAGATTTTCTTCTATGAAAATCCATGGATTCACAGAGCAATAACACCCATGTTCCAAGAAGTGGGGAAGGAAGAAGTGGCTCCGGGCACCGCCATGGCCACACCCAAGAAGCTCCTTCACTCCAGCTCGTTTCACTTCAAAGTCAACCCGAACCTGGAGCTGGGTCCGATCAGGCCCCAGCCCAAGATCCATTCATGGGCTCCATCTCCCTACAGTCTTCTTCTCTCTTCTCGTCACCTGCTTCCGCCGCCGCCGCCAACTCTACCACCGTCGCGAAGGCTGCGAAAAGGCCTTCCAAAGACCGCCACACGAAGGTCGAAGGCCGCGGCCGACGCGTCCGCTTGCCCGCCGTTTGCGCCGCCAGGGTCTTCCAGCTGACCAGAGAATTGGGTCATAAGTCCGATGGCGAGACCATAGAGTGGCTCTTGCAGCAGGCTGAGCCGGCGATTATCGCCACCACTGGAACAGGCACAATTCCGGCCAATTTTTCGAGTCTTAACGTCTCGTTACGTAGCAGTGGGACGACCATATCCTCGCCGCTGTCGAAGTCCGGGCCACTCTTTGTCCACGGTGGCGGCGCGGCCATGTTGGGGTCTCACCACCTGCTGCCTGGTGGCGGCTACGGGGAAGTCTCCGCCGACAATTGCTTGAAAAACACAGCTTCAAATGCAACCTCCCCTTCAGCCAATAAACCGGCCAAACCAGGAATTCAGGAACACGAACCGGCCTCAGACCATAAACCCGGTTCAGCCCAGCCAGCCAGCTTTATTCCGGTGCCGGCCATGTGGGCCGTTGCACCGGGCGCGGCAAATGTCGGGAATGGGTTCTGGATGCTGCCGGTTAGTGCCAGCGGTGCAGCCACCACGATGGGAGCGGGGCAGCTGGAGCACCAGATGTGGCCATACATGGGATCAAGTATGCAGAGAGTTGGTGGGCGGTTCAGCCCTGTTCAATTGGTGCAGCCGTCGCATCCGGTTCAGCAGCTAGGGCTAGGGATCGTAGAGAGTACCAATTTGGAAATGTTGGGCTCCATGAACGCGTATGGGAGCGAGAGAAATAGGATTGAATTGGCCATGAATTTGGACCCTCCAAGCCACTCTCATCCTCAACCTGCAAGTGATAGTGATAGTGGGGGTGAGAAGTGAAACCCCCCAAAATTCAGTGACTTTTTGTTTATTTCATGTTAATAATATAGCAAGGAATGTGATACTCTTGCTTTCTCCTTTTTTTTTTTTTTTTTTTTCGGGGGGGTTGTTTACATGCTTTATGTGATCCTTATTTTGCTTCGTGCTAGCTCCATCCAATAGAGCAATTGGACATCTTGCTTTCAATGTCTTGGGATGTGATCAAGCCCAAATGTTGTTTCCATTCTGTCTGCATTTTGAAGGAAATCAACATTTATTCTCTGAAAAGAAAGGGCCTGATTTCCTACTGTTTATATATACACCACAAATCATCCCAACAATGGCGAGGCAAGTAGTTGAAAACAAATGGTCATGCTTACATATTCGATGGTCATCTTCCAAGCATCGGCACAAAATGAACTGCGAACCACAGATATTATTATGAACAGAGTGTATCAAACAACTATTTCTAAGTTGGAGGCTTAAGAAAATGAACATGACTGACTGAAAACAATTGCATAAACCTTTCAGAATTGTTCAGCCAAACAAAACCATACCAGTCCAATAGTCTCACTATATGGCACTTCGGTGTCTATTATTGCAGCAAAAAGATTGACAAGATAAAGTGTTAAGCAGAAGCCGTTTTCTTCTGCTGGAAGATGACTGCATAAACTGGCACGCCAACACCAATGCTGAAGGCGGTGAAGACACCAAGTGTCATCTTCAGCTTCTGATGCCTCATCCTGTCCAAGTTGTACATGTGCTTTGCATGAAGGTAAAATGGTTCATCATGGCCATGCCCGTGTCCTCCTCCCATCCTTTTCACTCCAGTTGAATGGAACCCTCTATTCACTGTCACCAAAAACACCAGATCGTTATGGCAAATTCACACAAACTTGTTAGGTATTTTTCAGTAAGTTTAAAATTTGAAATTAACCAATTTAACCAAGCAACAAAAAAAGCAGATCATTGTTATTTATAAAAGTTGTAAAGGGGTTTGAACAGGGAATAATTATTCAGCACGTTCTAATTCTAATGCAGAAAAAAGGAGGATACGGGAAAGAAACGGATAAATAACAAAAAGAAGCATTTTTCCTGGGTAAGCATCACTTTTCAGGGGCCCACATCTAGGAATATTAGTCAATAAAAGGCAATATTGTCAGGCTGTATCCAGCAGGTAATTTCAGTGCAATAACTTTGCCTTGATCATGTAAAAGTGAAAAATTATGGTTAGTGAACATCAACCTCAAACCCTGTCAAAATCATCCATTCTTAGCATCTGATCAGGATCATCAACCAAATATTAGAAAAAACAAACTACCCCCTCACCTGGTCAAATACAGATTGAAAGTCTACAAGGTTAGTCAATACAGATTGGACTATAAGATAATCTTATAAACCATATCTCACACAGTGGATCTATCAGTTGCATTCAAAATTCAAATCAACTCAAACAAATGTTCATCTATTGAACTTTAGGAGGCCTTTTAGCTTCCAATATATCCAACTCCCATCTCTACCCAATAAAGCTAATGGAGATACAGGAAGTGAACCAAAAAAGAACAACACAGTGTACACCCAAGATAATAGCATCAAAAAATTTCAAAGTCCACCTTCATAGCCATACTTCCACGTTGCATCACAACCCTTTAAAATACCAAAAAAAAAAAAAAAAATCAAAAGGACTTCATATTTCCAGTATATATAACTTATATAAACATTAATTTTTCCCCTTTCACCAACACCAGGCCAAGCTCTCCAATAGCTACTGCGGTTGAAATTTCCTAAAAGCTGCATGAATTAAAATAGTGAAGTGATATCCTGCTTAGGTCCAGAAATGGAGCTTTATTGGGAATAAATTTTTGTTTCGAGAACAGAGGGGATCTCCCAGTGTTTTCAAAGGCCCTAAGGGTAAGTGCAAAAGGCCTATGGAGCTTGAGTACAATGCAAAGTGCACGCTTACGTAAAGTGCACATAAATAAAATAAAGAGTACAAACTTTTATAAGCACAAAAAATATAAACCATTAAAAAAGCAATCATTAAAAAAATTAAATAAGAATGTGGGATGCAAATTTAACAAATGATGAGATGCCATCTTTCATTTATATTTTATACCCTTTTACAACTTCATACAATCATTAAAAAAAAAAAAAAAAAAAGCAGAGGGGAAAAAAATCATCCCTATGTTACACCTATCCCCAATCAATCAACCTCTAATCTACAGCAATCCCCAAACAATCAACCCATAACTTACAATCAATCATCAATCCGTAATTTATAACAATCAAGAATCAATCACCAACCCTAATTTACACCTAATTATATGTTTCCATCAATATCTTTTGCTCAAGAATACAATTGAGTCTTCTTTCCTTTTTTGGTTTAAATATACATACATAGATACATACATATATATATATATGATTTTATCAGATCTTAAACAACTTTTTTGGGGATGTTATCCACTGCCAGTCTCAAGCTCGGATAAAGGAGGAGGGTTGTGTTAGGTAGCCGACAGCCAACGTAAAACTTAGTCGGATCCAAAACATGAACTCTAGACAAATTATGAAAAATCGTTTGAACGTGGGCGTAACCCTTCATAGCGACGAGCTACACTGCCCCCGTGTAGTGACAAGTGAGCTAGGGCCACTGCATCGGCGCCCGGATGTAGTGATAAATGAGCAAGGGTTCCCGCATTTGCTTGGACGGATGTGAGTAAAGAAGTTAGTCCAAAATCAAAATCAAAATCAAAACCAAAATCAAAATCAAAATCAGAACCAAAATCAAAATCAGAACCAAAATCAAAATAAAAAACAAAATCAAATTCAAAGTCAAGGCAAAAAACAAAATCAAATCCAAAGTCAAGGACAAAAACAAAATCATAGATTAAAGATTGGGTCATGGAACATAGGAACATTAACAGGCAAAGCTATGGAAGTGGTGAATGTGATGATTAGGAGAAAAATTAATATTATGTGCCTTCAAGAGACGAGATGGGTAGGGAAAAAAGCAAAAACTTTATCAGAAGCTGGATATAAACTATGGTACACAGGAACTGATCGAGCGAAAAATGGAGTGGGGATTATTATGGATAAAAGCTTAATAGATGAGGTAGTGGATATAAAGAGAATAGGAGATAGGATTATTATGGTGAAGATTAGTCTAGGAAGAATAACTATGAATATCTTTAGTACATATGCACCACAAGCGGGGTTAGGTGATGAAATAAAAGCAAAATTCTGGGAAGACCTAGAGGGACTCATACAAATGATACCAAGAGGAGAGAAAGTGATTATAGGAGGTGACTTAAATGGGCACGTGGGTAGAGACGGAAACGGATATAGAGAGGTACATGGAGGGTATGGATTCGGGGAAATTAATAATGAGGGTAAATCTATCCTAGATTTTGCTATGGCATATGGGCTCATTATAACCAATACGAGGTTCAAAAAACGGGACGAACACTTAATCACATATAAAAATATCACCTCAAGCACCCAAATAGATTACTTCCTCATGAGACAAGAGGATCGGTTATGTTGTAGGGATTGTAAGGTAATACCGGGAGAGTGTTTGACTACTCAACATAGACTTCTAGTACTTGACGTCCAAGTAAGAAATTGGAAGAGAAAAAATCACATAAAACAAAATCCAAGAATCAGGTGGTGGAATTTAAAATGGGAGAAACAACTAATCTTCAAAGAAAAATTAAGGGGTAGAAGGGAATGGAATGGAGAAAGACAGACAAACCAAATGTGGAAAGAAATGGCTAATGCTCTGAGAAGCACGGCAAAGGTAGTCCTTGGAGAGACAAATGGTAGAGCCCCTAACCTTAAAGAGTCTTGGTGGTGGAATGAAGATGTACAATTGAAAATTAAAAATTAGAAAACTTGCTATAAGGCGGTATATCAATGCAACAATGACGAAAATCAAAAAAATTATAAAGAAGCAAAAAAGGCAGCAAAAAGAGCTGTTAGTGAAGCAAGATCAAAAGCATATGAGAATCTATATAAACGACTTGATACAAAAGATGGAGAAAGGGATATATATAAATTAGCTAAAGCCAGAGAAAGAAAAACACGGGATTTAAATCAAGTGAAATGTATAAAAGATGACAATCAAAATGTTTTATTAAATGAGGGAGCGATTAAGGAGAGATGGAAGGAGTATTTCACAAAATTATTCAATGATGGTGGTGACACAAGAGTTAGGTTGGGACATCTTAGTAACTCTGAATGGAATGTGAGCTACACATTCTATCGACGCATAAGTTCAAATGAAATAAGGCAAGCTCTAAAAAAAGATGAAAAATCATAAGGCAGTGGGACCAGATAATATACCAATAGAAGCATGGAAATGCATGGGAGAAGAGGGCATCTCCTGGCTAACGCAATTATTTAACGCGATCCTTAAATCAAAAAAGATGCCAGATGAGTGGAGGAAGAGTACTTTGGTTCCTATATATACAAGAATAAAGGAGATGTTCAAAACTGTGAAAATTATAGAGGAATTAAGTTAATGAGTCATACCATGAAACTCTGGGAGAGAGTAATAGAGCAGAGGCTTAGAAAAGAAACAAATGTGTCAGAAAATCAGTTTGGTTTCATGCCTGGCAGGTCAACAATGGAAGCTATATATTTACTGAGGCGTCTAATGGAAAGGTATCGGGATCATCAGAAGGACCTACATATGGTGTTTATAGATCTAGAAAAGGCCTATGATAGGGTCCCTAGAGAAGTATTATGGAGGGTTTTAGAAAAGAAAGGAGTCAAAATAGCCTATATACAAGCCTTTAAGGACATGTATCATGGTGTAGAGACAAGGGTCAGAACATGCGGAGGGGATACTGAACCATTTATAACTACAATAGGACTGGATCAAGGTTCTGCACTAAGTCCATACTTATTTACCTTAGTAATGGATGAACTCACTAAAGATATTCAGACAGATGTGCCATGGTGTATGCTATTTGCAGACGACATAGTGTTGGTGGATGAAACAAAAGAAGGAGTGAACACTAAGCTTGAGTTGTGGAGAAACAATTTAGAATCTAAAGGATTTAAATTAAGTAGAAAGAAAACAGAATATATGGAATGCAAATTTAGTAAAAATGCAAGAGTGGATGATGTTATAATAAAATTAGAAGACCAAATCTTACAAAGAAAAGACAATTTTCGATATTTGGGATCAGTGATTCAAAAAGATGGAGAAATTCACGAGGATGTTGCACATAGAATTAAGGCAGGTTGGCTAAAATGGAGAAATGCATCGGGAGTGTTATGTGATGGTAAAATCCCATTAAAATTGAAAAGAAAATTTTATAGGAGAGCTATAAGACCAGTCTTGCTGTATGGTTCAGAATGTTGGACAGTCAAATACCAGCATGAGCAAAAGACGAGTGTAGCAAAGATGAGGATGCTAAGATGGATGTGCGTACATACAAGAAAGGATAAAATTAGAAATGAAGTTATTCGTAATAAGGTAGGAGTAGTGCCAATCGAGGAGAAGATGAGAGAGACTAGACTAAGATGGTTTGGTCATGTGAGAAGGAGACTAAGAGACGCTCCTGTGAGGAGAGTTGATGAAATGGAACAATTAGTCACAAAAAGAGGTAGAGGTAGACCCAAGAAGACTTTGAGAGAGACATTAAAGTTCGATATGAAGTATATGAATCTAAATGAAGATATGATAAACGATAGAAATACATGGAAGTCTAGAATTCATGTAGCCGACCCCACATAGTGGGATAAAGGCTGGATATGTTGTTGTTGTTTAAACAGCTTTTTTGGGGTAAGGTTTCCATTCAAGGAGCTACATCATTGCAAAAATTTAAACAAATCCAACCATTCATATTGTTTGATTAAAAAAAAAAAAGCATATTTTTGAAGCTTGCTTTTTTGCACTTCAAAGCTCAGGTAAAACCGTAACTTAAGCATACTTTAATTGCAGTTAGCTAAAATCACTGAGCCGCACACATAAAAATCCCTAAGCATGCTGCACTTTGCACTTAAAATGCGCTTAAGTGCATTTTTTAAACAATGGGGAATTCCCAAAATAAGTATATTGCATGGATAGAGAGAGCAGTTCAGTGAAATACAAAAAGGAAAACTGGTGCACAAGTCTCTAACCATTTGGAGGTGTGCTAATGCTAGTATAGGTTATTAATGAGTATGAAATGATATAATTTCATTCCTACTTCACAATATCTGCAGCCTGCTATTCAAAATGGCCAATGTTTCAACATAATTTCTCTGGTACAATAAGAAAAACAAATTTCCCTGTACAAAGTGAAAGATGTTCTCTTAGCTGTCCAAGGAATGTCAAGCCCATGGCACTAATTGTCGTCCACAGCAATATATCAAGGCTTAATCCAGCTATGCGGATTTGGCTATACGAATTTTGATTGGCAATCATTTCTATTGATAACCTTATGTTCTGTAAACCATTGTAACTCTTATAACTAAGAGCCTCCCAAGCCCCAATAACTCTTTTTCCTCTTACCTCTTTATGTTAAATACTTGTTTAATTCCATCCACTCTCCTCGCATGAGGCTCTATTCCTCCTCTTATCACATGACCAAATTAATTTAATCACATCTCATGCATCTTATCTTTAACAGAAGCCACTGCAGCCTTATTACCAATAACCTCATTCTTAAATTTATCTTTTCTTATATGGCTGCATATCCATCAATTCATGACATCCTCTGTTCCATTATATTCTTATTCTTCAAATGTTGGCGCTTTATTGCCTAAACATTCTTGAAGTTGTGCCATAAAACAACACTGATCCTATAGCTACCTTATAAAATTTTCCTTTTAGCTTTAATGGAAAGTTTAAGAATTTAATTCAAAGCTCGTACAGTATTTCAAGAAATCCAAAATGCATGTCACCTATCTATAAGATCTTAAGCTTTATGCACTTGGTACTTTAAACTCCATTCACTAACAAACAGGCTTCACATCTAAGAACATGATTGAACATGGGAAGTTTATGGTGTGCCAATTGGAACTGAGCCATAACTGAAGCTCAGCCAACAAACCCACCATTAACATAATAATCCCAAGAATCATATATTGTTGAGTATCATTTAGCAAAACACAAATCCTATGAAGTAAAAGAACAAGTGGCACATTTTCAGCAGGAATAAATCAACCCATCCCAATTTATCCTCTGGATTGTCAGCGCACAAAATTTGAGTATAAAAACTCAATTTCGCTGAGGAATTTCCAATGACTCAAACAAGTTGTGATTCAACGATTCAAAAAAACATTCAAGCTAGCTCAACACTTTCAATTAGACGACCAGTTATTAGGTCCCAATCCCCATAGGAACCAACTAACTCCTCACCATGGCTACGGCATAAATCAAGCCGCAAGCAATCCAAATAAAGACCACGCGTTACACACATTTCATTTAATTTAATAAAATTAATTTAGACAAAAGATGCAAACGTATACGTATAATCATAGACAACGATATCCAGAAAATAGACCTAAAGAAATCAACCATGAATAGAATCACAGCCTCAATCATTGACCTCAATAGTGATCTAATAGTTTGGTCGCCAAGGAAAATAAACAAGAGATTTTTCTGAATCCAACATCCTGTGTTATAACATGAACCACGATCCACAATAAGCTTCACATTTTTCTCAGAATCCAAACAAAGCGGCTGCGAAACCCTAGAGCGAGACAGTCGAAACGAGTCGCTGAGATAGGACCAACTCACCTGATCTCGGAAGCATCATCGACTGGGAGGAAGCGAGCAGCTTGGAGGCGCACGATCTGAGCCCGTTGTTCAACGCCATGAGCGGCTGCAGGTGCTGTGTTTTCCAGAGAAACCCAAAGAGACGAGAGGAAGAGGAAACGAACAGAAGCGCTGGATTTTGTTCTGTGATACACTTTCTTTGCATCTCTGTGTGAAGGATTAACGGCCCACGTGCCGGCCCTTCCGGCCCGGGCTTTGGCCCAATAGTATTAGTTTTTATTTATTATTATATGATCCATGCCAATATGAATAAGATAATGTCATATAAATAAATAAATAAAAACTGATCATAAATTTTACTAAAATAATGGACATGTTGAATTGTTAACTATTATGAACTGTTTCTAAGAATTAAAAACTGTGTTCAAAATAGTCATGTAAAGTATATATTCTGATCGTTACATAATAATATAATATCATGATATTTGGTAAATGGTAGTAATTATATTATTATTTCTAGGATTAATAATATTGATATAATATTTTTAATTGTTACAAATTAATAATTTTAAGATTCATAAAAAGAACTCAAAAGTACAAAAAGAATATAAATGATTTACAACTTTTTGTTACATAAACATATAATTGGTTTTGCATTTAAATAATACTACTGTGGGTTCTTATCAATTGAAAAACTGAACAAATTAAATCGATTCAATTCAATTCAATTTTTTAATCTATCTGAAATCATGGGCACCCTAATTATATAACTTGTAATGGTGCAAGCCAAATGAGACATGCAAGTGGAGCCCTCCCTCCTTCCCCATTTCCAAATCTCAGCCACAGAAAGAATAGGTGGCTAAGGAATTCCATGTCTGTCTAAGTTGAAATGAAGCTCCAAAACCAGACCTTGCAAACTTCACTGCCATGGCTTCCGCAGCTGCTCCTCCAGCTTCCTACTCTCTGCCGCTCAGCGCCAAAAGCCGTGGCCGGGAACCGCAACTGTGGATAGAGCAAACCACAAGAGGAAGAAGAAGAAGAAGAAGAAGAAGAGGAAGAGGAAATGGCATGATTAGTTTGAGAGTTTTTGCAGCGCAAGAGGCAGCTGGAAAGAGACAAAGGGTTCCACCAGGAGTTGACACCAGAATCCACTGGGACAACGAAGATGAAGGCTGGATAGGAGGAGGCCACTCAAATTCAAACTCATCCTCAACACAGGAACCCCTTAAGCCTGAAGAAGTCCGCCAGAACAACCTCTTAGGTGAAAAGTTCTCTGATTTGCTCAACACGTCAGATTCTCATTACCAGTCAGTCTCTCTCTAATCTTCTCATTACAGTGATGCACTTTCTTTCCCTTTTATGCGACCAAATTCATCAACAAAAACACAGCATTTTGATGGGAGAGTTCCTATGTGTGTGTGTGTGTGTGTGTGTGTGAAAATTGGTGGACAGGTTCTTGGGAGTATCTCCAGATGCAGATTTGGAAGAGATCAAAGCAGCTTACCGGCGCTTGTCGAAAGAGTACCACCCGGACACAACTTCACTTCCTCTGAAAGCGGCATCGGACAAGTTCATGCAGCTGAGGGAGATCTATGACGTGATGAGCGACGACGAGAAGCGCCGGTTCTACGATTGGACGCTGGCGCAGGAGGCGGCCAGCCGCGAGGCCGAGAAGATGAGGATGAAGCTAGAGGATCCATACATGAAAGATGTGGAGAACTGGGAATCGGTTCCAGACATGGTGGATAGGCTTGGTGGGAGGAATTTGGAGCTCAGTGATCAAGCCATGACTGCCCTCACCTTTGATGTTGTCATCATTGTGTTTGCTATTTGCTGCATTGTTTATACCATCTTCTTCAAGGAACCATATTACTAATTAAGTTGAAGATGATCACTGCATTCAGTTGGTTGCGGGGATCTTGGATTCTTAGCCCATGTATACAAGCCCTATTTCATGATACATAGAAAATAATGTCTCTGCAACTTGAGGTTACATATTTTCTTTTCACAAACGCAGCTGGATTATATGCCAGTGACCACTGTCCATTTGGAATTCCGCGGAAACAAAGTGCAAGAAAAATATTTTCAAATCATGCATCGTGCTAACTAACGTAGTATCATAATTCAATAATCTATTACTCATGAATTCAAATCGTGAATACATTTCATTTAGCGAATTCACCATCTAAATACAGTAACATAAAATTGGGTTTTGATATTATCTCAATATGAAATACTATCACAATTACATCGAATATTTTCCGTCAAAATGAAGTGTGATTCTACGTATCACCAGAAGGAGCCAACATTTAAGTTATACTTCCATTGTGAACTGTGAGGATAACTTCAACTATATCCACAACTAGCGAACTGTCTGACGTGGAAATCATCATTCTTTACAGCCTATGAAATTTCATTCACCGTTTCATTCATGACAATACAACTTACAGGAGAGTAAACGCCCAAATTTACCCACAAACAGAACATTATTTTAAATAAAGAAGGGATCCTGGACTGCTATATGGACACAGAAACAAGTCTTACTACCTCTGAAGTCGGTTCAACAGATGGTCCGCTGGACATATGAACAAGGTGAGATGAGGAATAACATAAAAAATTCTTAGATAACACTAATTCTTATAATCACTGTTAAGTACCCTGCGGAGATGGAAAGCTTCACCTTGATCTCCATTTAAGGATCTCCTCTCCATGTAGCAAGCAGTCAGTTGTCTAAGTAACTTCTCAAGTTTCGAATACAAGTAAACCCGTGAATCTTTTAAATTAGGATTTGCAGTTGCAGACAAGATTGTTGCGTTCACAGCATCAGCTACAATCTCCTTCTGTGACTCCTCAAGAAGATACCCCACTGAGGACTTCTGGGGTTGTTCATATGCCAACAGAGTAGCACAGTCCTAACACAGAAATTTTCACAAAGATCTCGCTTGAACCTTAAAGGCAATGGTCCAATTGTGGACTTTGATAACATATGCAATTAGGATTCACACCCCAACGAACACCAAATAACCAAAATGAGGCTAAAAAGTAACATTTTCTCATAATATACACATATAAGTTTTTTATCAATGATTTTCCCGCAAAACCTACTTTAAGGAGAAAGACAAACAGAACAGCAAAGGTAGACAGAATCTAGGTGAGTTTGTGATAAAAAAATATGTTCAGAAATAACAGGAAACATCAACAAAATTAGTTATAGCCACAAATTCCAGTATTGAAATTAGTTATAGTGACAAATTAAATGTAGACAAACAATAAGATTTCCAGAAATAATGGGAAATATTAGGATATGGGTAGGAAAAGTTTGTGATCAATTCATGGATGGAAGAACATTATTGAACTCGAGATATTTTCAAAATTTTGAAGTGGATTTTTTCTCCTACCAAAACAGATAATCTATTACATATTTGCAGTGGTTATGCTAGCATCATAATGTGTAGTGCACTGACTGCAAGAACAGATACATTTTATAGGTGCCAATAACTCAGTTGTGCAACAAGAAAATTTAATACCTTAACTAGATCATCAAGCTCTGTCAACTGATTAAATTTTTCGAACTCAACTCTTCCATATGCCAAAGCTTCTTCCACTTTCCCAGCCTGCAAGAGAAACAAAAATTAATTAAATCTCAATTTTTCAATTCATTTTCTTTAATTTTCTCCCACATTAATTTCTTCAGTAAAAATGAAACTATGTTTTGGTATCCTTATTTACTTTTTAGAAAAGAAAAGCAATAACACTGAATACAAAGTCTTTCAGCTTAGCCAGATAAGATAACGACAGAACATTTACCCGAATCAGTTCGATAAATCGTTGACAATGAAGTAGAAAGCAAATGGGAGATGTATCATCCTGCAGGAAGCAAAATTCAGTTTGTAGCATAAGTCTTAAGAAAGACAAAAACTTAGTTTGTAGCATTTGTGGCAGTAAACAGTAAGAAATGATGGTTACATAAGAACACAGTTGCTCTGCACTAGTAAACTTGATAGTCTCTGATAGACAGTAATAGGGTATATATTTACATCATGGATTCAGGTTGTTTTGTTCAACAAGAATCAGGAAGGGCCCACATTCATCCATGCCAAATAATGGCAAAGAAAAAGGTGATGAATACTTTTGTAAAGGTAAGCTAGTTTGGTGCCTAAGTGTTGCCCTTGGACTTTTTCCTCTGCTTTTGTAAAGGTAAAGTATGTTCAATACCCAAGGCCTCTGCCTATATTTCTATAAAGGTAGGTCTGGCTCCTGAAAGCTAGCTTGTTAGCCTTTGCATTTATTTCAACTAAGGGCTCAAAGACTAAGAAAAAAGAAATTTATTTCAACTAAAAATTTCTTCAGCTTTACTGACTTTAATGAACATGGTATGGGAGGAGGTATGGAGTATGTTCACATGCTACTTTTGTGGTATGGGGAGGATAGGCTTGGCTCCATTGCTCCGTTATTTCAGTTTTTGGTACATCTATAGTTATACTTGGGTCTAATTGGATTGGTATTTTGCTATTGTAGAAGCTGGGTTCCTTTATTTTGTTTAGAATTCTTTTCTATGTTCTTGTACAACTTATGCATTGAAGAATCCCATAAAATCCAAGTCAAGTTTGAATATAATTCAAAATGCAATAGAATGTACAAGAAAGTGGCAGCTTTCTTTTCTCTAATTTTCTTTGAAAATTATTATGAATTTAAGTTCATTTCCTACTTTTAAATTGGTTTAACTAAATTCATGCACCAATTGAGATCCCATTCTTGGGGATCCAGATTGCATCCCTCATGATCCAGGTAAACACAATCTGGAATGCTGTTCCAGAGGGGAGGAGTGAACTCGGTAACTATGGGGTAGGCCAATTTTAAGCAGAATTATTAGATCTATTCCAAGTGCTAGAGAAAAGGGGGTTGACTTTTTTGGGATAGTTTGGTACACCAATAATATGCAACTCTTCTGTCCATCTCCCTTAGCTTGTTCTAATTTTTGTTTAATACTATATAATGTTCACTGTTGTGTTTCCATATTGTATTTGTTGGTTTCACTTTGTCAACTAAGTGATGGAACACAACTTATCAATTATCTTCATTCACCACCATCTCATGAAACTTTTCCATATAAAGATGGTGTTGAAACTTCATTTCATCATTACTCTGCCAGGGGATGTTATCCACTGCCAGTCCCAAGCCCGGATAAAGGAGGAGGGTTGCGTTAGGTAGCCGACAGCCAGCGTAAAACCTAGTCGGATCCAAATATAAATTCTAGATAAACTATCTGTTGGGTTGTAACCTACATAGAAGTCTAGAATTCATGTAGCCGACCCCACATAGTGGGATAAAGGCTGGATATGTTGTTGTTGTTATTGTACTATATAATGTCTGTGAGAGGTTAGAAGTAGAACTCCAACCTGAAAAACTAGCTTAACAAGTAGAGGGATGCTCCTCCTTATAGATAGCTCAGGTCTCCCTTACGGAGGCGATGTGGGATTCTCAACACTTCTCCCCACGCCAAATCTTCTCCAGTAACTAATACATGCCCAGGTGATCGGACAGGGTACTGGTCTATGACCACAACAGCCAAGAGTTAGTTTTGATATCATGTGAGAAGTCAGAGGTAGAACTCCAACCTGAAAAGCTAACTTAACAGGTGAAGGAATCCTCCTCCTTATATATAGCCCAGGTCTCCCTTGCGGAGGCGATGTGGAATTCTCAACACGTTTAGTTTGATTATTCTGCTTTACCATTACATTTGAGGCCAACCCAGTAATTCTGGATTTACATGATCCAAGCAGAACTTTCAAACAGAGGAATTCAACAAACTGTACTTCATTATCAATGACCATAGTCTGAATGTTTATCCAAAGGACCTGCTTTGCTTCTGCCTCCCAAATTGTATACCACAGCTTTGCTTCAATCAATTTGATGAAGTAATTCTTGGCAATTATTAACCACCTTTTGTACTGGCAGTGAGATTCATGATCATTTTGCTTTTGTTTTATGGAGATTCATAACCGCAAACTATATCCAGTTCCAGGCATTAACATCAGCATAACACCTAACAGGCAATACAGTTCCCTATCACTAAGTACCAACCGGGGGAAAAAAAAAAAGCATCCTTAAAAGAAAGCCATTGGGTAACAAACATGAACAGCAGGGCAGCAAATGATATTTAGAAGTAATAGGAGATCGTGTTACATGGCGAGACTGCCAACCTGAATAATTTGAGGATACCAACTCTGAAGTTTATTAAATGCTTCATCAATTTCACCACTCCTGATCAACTTTACAATCAGCAAAAAAAGGGTTAGCTGAAGCAAAAAAATTTATTACAGAAAATACAGAATGACCCCCTCCCAGCCTCCCCACACCCCCCCCCCCCCCTCCCCCCCCCAAAAAAAAGAAAGAAAAAGTGCTTCATAAGCAGAAACATTTCAGCATTATCCAGTATCATGAAAAAGAACAGGAAGATTCCATAATTTCCATTACATGAAAAAATTGAACATTCTCAATTTCAGTTACATTACAAAAAAGATATTAAATAAGGAGATATTTCCAATCTGTGGCTGTGCTTGCAAATTGGGGGGAAAAAAAAAAAAAGAACAAAAACAATTTTTATAGAGTTAACATGTTTCCCAAGTAGTAGGGTATAAAAATTAAACAACACGAACTGTCAAGTGATAGCATTTTATAAATATCCTAAAGCCTCCATATGCTTAGTCAACTATTAGGCCCACCACCATATTAAATGGACCAAATTTTCAATATCATCCGTGGATTTCTTTCCACCAAGTCAGCCTCTTTTGCACATAAAAACTCGGCAAATACAAAGCCTGGAAAGAAAACATATTAATCGACACCATGGTCATGGTGAACCAACAGTCATATTATATAAAGTTTTGTGCCATAAAACATCAGAAATTGTTTTGATACAAAGAGATTAAATAACATACAGTTGCTACAGTTACTCATTGTCAAATCTCTAAGATGAGACTCAAACAAGGCAGACATTATCTGGTGACCGAGGGAGAAAAGAGAGTTTTGGAGGGAGAATTTGGATGTAGGGAGACTTTGAGAGGGAGAATTGAGTGGGAAGAGAAATAGAAGGGAAAGAATTCTGTTATTTGTCAACAGGAATCCCCATCATCATACATCTTAACCTTATATAGGCTCTTCCCGTCAGCCTTGCATAACCACAAGGGCACAATCACCAATGTAGCAACTAACTAGTACAAGTGGCTAATGCCTTAACAACAAAATTTCAAAATTGCCCTTAGATTGTGACATTCCGCACCCATTGAAATCATTCTTGTCCTCAAGAATTTAGAGTAGGCTAGTAGCTCTAGGGAATTGCTTAAGCAATTCCGGTAGGTATTCCCAAGTTGTATGGTCAAGGTGCATGTGCGACCATTGTACCAATACTTGGGTCAAGGGGACCGCACCTTGGTAGATCACTCTCTTATCTATAATGGCCCGAGGCTCCAAAGTTTCTTCCAAATCTTCATCCATAGCTGGCAGGTCTTAACTAGTAGAAGCATTAGATTCAATAGACTTCTTCAATAATGAGACATGGAACACGGGGTGGATGTTGACCCCTGTTGGCAACTACAACTTATAAGCCACCTCTCCCACCTTGGATTCTATGGGATAGGGCCCGAAGTACTTAGGGCTAAGTTTGGAGACTGGTGTAGCTAAAAAGGGTTGGTCTATCTCTCCTACCTTAAGGTAGACCCTATCACCCCCATTGAAGGATCTGTCACTCCTCCGTTTATCAGCCTTTTGCTTCATCCTATTATGGGGTGTGGCCAATTCCCTTTTTTAAGTATAGATAACACCTCTTGCCTCTATTGCAAGTATTGTTCCACAACAGCCATGGTGGTTGTGGGATTGGTTAAGGTTGGTAATAGGGGGGCATATAACAGAACGCTGCTTCGAAGGGCCTTCTTTTGATGGCATTGTGGTAGCTGGAGTTATACCACCATTGTGCTAAGAACAACCACCGATTCCAACTCTTGGGTTTAGTGAAGCACATACACCTTAGGTAAGTTTTCAGGCACTGATTAACCCTCTCAATTTGGTCATCCTTTTGAGGATGATAAGCAGTAGACATATGCAGCCCTACTCCCAAATTCTTAAACAACTCTTGTCAGAAAGTACTAGTAAAGATCCTATCCCTATCGAACACAATTGATTTAGGCACCCCATGAATTTTTACCACTGAATCTAGGAACATTCTTGCCACCTCCTCTTGAGCTGAAAAGGGATGTGTGAGACTGATGAAGTGTGCAAATTTGGTCAGTCAATCCACCACTACCAATATTACATCCTTGCCTTCGAATTTAAGTAGACCTATAAAATCCATAGAAACTCCCTCCCAAGCCTATTCAGGTATAGCTAATGGTTGCAATAGACTTGAATAGGCCACCTACTCATGTTTACAACAATGGTAGGTTGTACAAGATAGCACAAACTCCACCACTTCCTTCTTCTGCCCAAGTTAAAAAAAACAATTGTCTCACCTTATGATATGTAGCCCTTATTCCTGAATGACCACCCAATGGGGAGCAATGCAGTGTCGTCGGGATCCTTTCCTTCAATACTTTATCATCTCCCACCACCAACCTTCCATTGAATCTAACCAAACCACTGGAGAGTGTATACCTTAGCCTCCATGTAGAATGCATAGTAAGTTGGGCTATGAGGTCTTTCAACCACTCAGTTTGTTCATAGCTCCCAGTTAGCTCCTTAACCCATTCTGGTACCAAAGCAGTTATGGATTGGCAGTTGCCCTTCTCTTCCCTCCTTGATAAGGCATCAACCACCACATTTTCTTTTCCCTTTGGGTAGAGAATAGTATAGTCTAGCCCTATTAACTTCAAAACCCCCTTCCTCTGCAAGTAAGTATGTAGCCTTTGCTGAGATAGGAATTGTAAACTCTCATGATCTACTTTGATTATAAAAGGATTCCCCTCTAGATAGTGCCTCCATTTCTCCACTGCCCCCAACACTGCAAGCAGCTCCTTATCATAAGCACTTAGCCCGAGGTGCCTTGGAGGCAAAACCTAGCTAATATAAGCTAGGGGCCTACCTTCCAACATGAGCACTGCCCCTATTCCACTATCACAAGCATCAATCTCCACCACAAAATGCTTAGAAAAGTCTGGTAGTGCTAGTACTAGGCTTGTGTCATAACCCTCTTTAGTGCTAAGAAGGTTGTCTTGGCCTGAGGGTTCCAGTTGAAGTTGTCCTTATTGAGTAGCTCTATTAAGGGTCCATTGATGATCCCATAGTGCTATACAAACTTTCTGTAATACCTTGTTAGTCCCAAGAAACCCCTTAGTTCTTTCACCGTAATCGGTCTAGGCCACTCCACCATTGATGTGACCTTACTGGGGTCGGTTTTAACTCCTCCAGAGATTACGTGGCCCAAATCTTCCACCTCCTTCTCAGCAAAAGTACACTTTGATAGCTTGATACACAATTGGTTAGATTTAAGGACCTCAAAGGTGGTTCTGAGGTGGATTTGATGTTGTTCACAATTGGGACTGTAGATGAGGATGTCATCAAAGAAAACTAATATGGATTTCCTCAAGTAAGGGTTGAAAATTCGGTTCATCAATGCTTGGAAAGTAGCTGAGGCATGGGTGAGCCTGAAGGGCATGACAACAAATTCATATAGCCCTTGGTGTGTACGGAAAGTTGTCTTCGATATATCAGAGGGTTCCATCTGGTTTTGGTGATATCTAGGCCTTAGGTCCAATTTGGAGAAGATTTTGGCTCCAGACAACTCATCTAGTAGATCATCGATAAAGGGTATAAGCAATTTGTTTTTGATTGTGTTGGAATTGAGTCGACAGTAGTTAACACAAAATCTCCACATCCCATCTTTTTTTTTTTTTTTACAAGGCAAACGAGCTTTGGCTAGGTTGAATGATAGAGGTGGATAACATGTTTGAGACTAGTTTTTCTATTTCTGCTTTCTGAATTGGGGAGTATCTGTAAGCTCTAATGTTCATGGGAGTAGAGTTAGGCTTGAGGTGTATAGAATGGTCCAGTGGTCTCTGGGGTGGTAGTGAATTGGGTTCAACAAATAGGTCCTTAAATTTTGTTTAAAGTAAGTGCAAGCTATCTAAAGTTTGTACCTTAGTGGAAAGCTGGAGGGTGGCAGGGCTGCCAACTGTTTGATGCTTCTTCCCTTCCATTTCCACTTCTATTCCTCCCCATCCCATGGCTTGTATTGAATACAACTGTGCAATTTGCCCCCCTTTACTCTATACCAGCTTCTGTAACTTCTTTCCATTGATCATTTTGCACTCCCATTGCTCCAAACTGCCCACCAATGTCAACTTCCTACCTCCCATCTCAGATCAACCCAGAATTCTTGCCCTTGCATCACCCATTTAAAGTCCACACATTTGTAGTGGTCGCGCATTTTGTTTCCATTAACCACTATCACTGATAAGGGGGTGGTGGTTGTCATTCTACACTTTAGTTTGGTGGCAGTAGCTTCATTCAAGAAGTTGTGAGTACTACCACTATCAATCAACACCATCAGCTTCTTCTCACCCACCTGTCCCCTCACCTTGATTATCTTCCTAGCTGGACCCCCTCTAAGTGCGTGGAAAAAGATCTCTCCACCCTCATCCCCTTGTTCTTCCTCAAGCGTGGTCTCTGCAGCTTCCCTTTTTTCCTCTTCCTCTTCTTCCTTTATGCCATCTGCTCTATCCTCATCTGCTCCTTCCATGTTTAAGAGCGGCCTCTTACACTAGTGACCAAGGCTATATCGATCCCCACATTTGAGAGAGAGAGAGAGAGAGAGAGAATTGAGAGGGTAGAGAAACAAGAGGGAAAGAATTTTGTTATTTCTCAACATGAATCCCCATCCTCATACATCTTAGCCTTATATAGGCTCTTCTTGTCAGCTAACAGCATAATCGCTGACGGAATACATGTATGGTGGAAGCTTAAAATTTTTACATGCATCAAATATACACAACGAAAGCTTTAAACACACACCATACATAGCTTGGATATTTAAGCAATATGTTATTTCTTCACATGAAACACATGAAATAAATACATGAAGTTTGATGTCAAGTTGGGGTACAAAAATAATTTTTGTACTGAGACCGATTCTACCTCACATTGTGGTGGGCCTAGGCTGTCCACACCTAGCGTACAATCAAGTACCATTCCGGTCACCTCTCTTCCCGTACTAGACTGAGGATCCCATATCACTAGCACTCGTGTCTCAATTCCTTGCGTGACGTTCACACCTAATTAATTTAACGGCAACAGAGTAGAAATTGACAGAGGCAGAAGCAGAGGAATAACAAAGAGAAGCAAGCAATAACTTCTCTGTAAAAACCTCCAATTTCATGCCTCAATTTAATCTACCACCTCACCCCATGCCTCTCCAATTTTGTGCCACGTGGGGTGCACCAAGAGAGGTTGAGGCAGCAATGGGAGTCAACTGGTGACCACCGGAAGTTGATGTTGAGACAGTCAACTCCTCAAGTCAAGCAATCGACTCCCATGCTAAATCCAGAAGATTCTGCAACCTGATCCACTAACTCTTAGCAAATCGGATACCCGAGACACATTAGATGATTAGTACCAATACTAGATGTAACACTATATGGTGTGTAACTTTCTATGTTCACTATCCCCTAGCAGTCAGATAGCACCAAAACCCATTTTAGCACCGACCATCACCTTGAGCCATCACAGAAATCTCTTCATATCCCGACGATGATCCGAGAGGTTCTGGATAGCGCCTAGCAAAAATCCAAGACAATATAGATGACAATGAAGTCTTAACTTCAAGTGAGCCTATTACAGTTAACAATTACTGTGTGCTATAATATTTTTATCACCTAATGTCCCGACTAAGCAAGAGTCATGGAGTGATAAACTCACAAACTCAATAACCATGTGTCTGATCTTATCAATGTGACTAAATGATACCTCAGGAAACACTTTTCTTGATAATCTATCTACTTTGGCCAGGGACTGTCTTGTCACACCCACAGTAGACCATATAAGACATTCATCTCATCAATAATAAAAGGGTAACAAATCTTATTCCCAACATCTGTCTCCATACATCAGCAATACGGAACCACATAAATGAACCTCCCCACCTCGCAATTGGGTAGTTCGGCGCATTAACAAATCCCGCACACTAATATACAAAACAACCGTATTGTTTCAAGTCTAAGGACTACACTATTGCAACTTAGATGACTTGACCATTATCCACAATGCCATGTAGTTAGTCATCGTCACATTCAATGGATTGTTCTCCAACAACCGCTCACAAGTTTACTAGAGACATTCTCATGTCATATGTGTCACAACCCCAAGGATCCCCAAGGCTAATAAAAGTAGTTAGTTACATGCATTACTATATTGTACTCCAGGTTGCTGAGAATAGTTGTATTTCTCAATTAGATAGGTTGGAACAACCTATAAATAGCCTGAGATATAGGCTGCGATAGTTAGAGAATACATGTTTGAATTAATAATTGAGTACTCTAATTTCCCTTTTTTATCTCTCTCAATCTCCCTCCCATTTCCCTCTGCTCTTTCTCTGTTCCGATTCCCTTTCCTTGTTGTTCTATCTGTAATCTTCCCTCATTTCTTGGGGTATTTCCTCCTCTCAGTTTAATTCCCCCCTGATTTCTCTCAACTTCCAATCCAACCCTAGGCTAACCCTAGGTACACGACAATTGGTATTAGAGTCATTATTCCTCGACAGTTTTTCTTCATTGATTAATTTTTGACAAAAACTGATGGCCAGTGATCGCGATCAAATCTGGTGGTTGTTGATCCATAGCGATCGGTTGCAGTTAATTCTGCGATTGGCTGGGAATTGTGGTTGTCAATTCACAACGGGTAATGACACTAAACGATGAGTGGGTGAGAAGGAGGTGCCAGCTGGGGGGATTGTGAGTCATCGTGATTGTGACTTCGACTCTGGCGAATATATTTCTGCTGATAGTGGAAGCAGATCCAAGTGAGCAGGGGCGAATTCAAAGCAAAGTTGTTTTCACCTACTAAATTAGATCTGGAACGAATTCAACACTTAGGTTTGGAATTCGGGAGGCGGACTTCGTCGACAAGCTAGCCAGGTGAATTCTAATTGATTATTGAACGGTGATTAGGCGGTAGTTGTGCCCTGGTTGTGGTTCTGATTCGATTTGAAGGCTGCTAAAATCGATTCCATCAAATCCTATTTATTCAACGAGCAGAGTTCAACAAATTCTGGTTGAATCTCGGAAATTTAGTCCGACGCACAAGCAGGTGAGGGCAACAGATATTTGAGGCTTGGAATTGGAAGATGACTTGGCCAATTGATTCTGATGCATGGAGCTTGACTCTCAAAAATTGAAGGCAATTACGGAAATCGGGAGCAACAGGCGATCTAGATCAATTTCAAGACTCCAGCGATCTTGGTTGTGAAGGTGACCATTGTAGCAATCAATTCTCACTTCTGATGGCATTCTAGGGAACTCTAGGAGGCTGAACAAGTCGTTGTAACTGTGAGACTTCTTCCACTCCTAAAATAGGCTTGACCTTGAAGTAGAACAATGCCTGCAATTTGCCATTTCTTGGATTAATTTCAAAGGTCACTGTTGTGAGGTAGATACAGGGGGGAGTGTGGGATTTAGGATGTACAAAGCTCTGATTTCTTAGCCTTTGGCTTGTCCCACTCGTGAGATTTCTGTCACAAAGGATAGTGCACGCATGAGACAATTGGAGTCTCAATTACAGTAGAAGAAGGCTACAATTTCAGTGGGATGTCCTATTCATGAGAAATCGACCATGGGGAGCAGTGCACGCATGAGACAATAGGAGCCTCAATTACTGTAGAAGAATGTTGCATTTTCAATGGGATACAACAAAAATCATGAGAATTTTGGCCAGAAACATGAGGCAGGGGAAAAGAAATTTGATAATGAGTCCAGCCAATTAGACAAGGAAACAAGAAGAGTGATACACGAAACGAGCGTGAAAATAGACTATGTGCTATGAGAGCAGCTGCAGGAGTTTGCAAAAATGCTCTCTAAGAGGTATCAGGTCAATTTTCCCACTGAATTCTTTGATAAACCAAGAAGAGATGTTTCGAATGATCATCTCAGAAGTGCTAATCAAAAGAGAATTCATTCAGACAATCAATCATCAGGATTGAACGATCGTAACAGAGAAATCTGGATAGAGAAAATTGTTGAAAGTGAACCTCGAAAATATTTCGACAAACAGAAAGAAAAAGATGCTAATGGAATAGCATTGGAATAGGCATATCCGACTGAAGGATCATCCATCTGTGCGGATGTTGGTGTTGGAGTCTTTCCTACCGAAAGCTGAGGAACAATCAGAATTGGAACGAAACATTGATTTGTTAGATAAACCAGTTATAAAGCTGGTTGAAGCTATGAGTGGTGATGCCTGTGACAACCATTCTAGGTTGGATCAAGTATTTGACGCTCCACATCCAGTCAAAGAAGTTCTGATCGAGCAATCCAGATTGGAACAATCTTATATTGGCTATAAGGAAATTGTTCACAAGGAGGGTGAGGTCCTAAAACTAGAGGAAGAAAGTCTACCTGTTCAGCATCTTTCTACTGTAGCTGAAGAATTAGTTAGATAGTCATCTGGGTTCAGAACAACCAACATCGAAAATGATGAGAAGAGGGGAACATATGTGGTAACTGGTCAGATGTGTGAATTTCAGAATGATCATCATTTGAAGGCTTTAGGGTTGCAGGGTTCAACTGCTAACTATGACAGAGAGCGACTAAATTCTTTAAAGGCACTTGATGTGGACATATTGACAGGTTTTGGCATCATAATGGCTCCTCAGACTATGGTACTAGCAATCTTGATTGGGTAGTTATTGTAAACCCAAGGGAAATGGTCTGTTACACCTTGGAGGTAGATGCAGCCTCGATTGCAATTGTCCGAGCTATGATAACAACCTGAGGTTTTGTTCCAGTTGATGATAATATAAGGGCAAAGAGGAATAAGCCTGGATGGAGAAAGAAAGAAAGAAAGAGGAATAAATTAGATAGAGAGAGCTAGTATTGGATGAAGAAACAGCGGCACAATCGTTGTAAGTTCTTTGGGGACAAGAACTCTCTCAAGGAGGGAGAAATTGTCACAACCCCAAGGATTCCCAAGACTGTCTTTGTCATTATAATAGTAGTTAGTTACATGCATTACTACATTATACTCTAGGTTGTTGATAATAGTTATACTTCTCAATTAGATAGGTTAGAAGAACCTATAAATAGGCTAAGGTACTTAGAAAATGTATGTTTGAATTGATAATTGAGTACTCTGATTTCCCTCTCTTATCTCTCTCAATCTCCCTCCTGTTTCCCTCTACTCTTTCTTTATTCTGATTCCCTCTCCTTGTTGTTCTGTCTGTAACTCTCCCCTATTTCTTATTGTATTTGCTCCCTCTCAGTCTAATTCCCCCCTAATTTCTCTCAACTTCCAATCCAACCCTAGTCTAAACCCTAGGTACACGACAATATGGCATGTGACACACCACCCTTCCATCAGTATCTCATACAAAACAAGATAGTAAACACTGTGTTTGTCCATACTTAACTAATCAGAATCCCCATTTCATTAATCTAAGGACTATGAATTGTTTAAGAAGTCCCGTCACCAGAGAATCCTATCGCACAATTTCAACATCTTGAGAATAAGATTCTCAAACAAAAAATCTAAGGACTCATTCATACAACAAACTAAAAAGTTTATGAATGAAGATAAACTTGCCTTTTATTAATATATTTAAAGATACAACAGATGTATTAATTACAAACCCACTAGACGTCATCTAAATCTAACATTAGGGCACACATCACTGTTACAACCCTTTGAGTAGAACTCACCCCCCAAAGGCTAACTATTGAGGAAAGGGTGCCCAAGAGGTTATAAACCCCACATCAAGAGCCCATACTTCCCAATGTGGGACAAGTCTCATATCTTACAAGGGACCATAACATACCACCACGTTCCGCAGCCCCGGCGCCCCAATTAACAGGTTGGAGCCACACTTCGCAGCCCCAGCCATGGCCACGCTAATAAGTTGGAGCCATGGGGTCAGCTCTAATACCATTGTTACAACCATTTGGGTAGAACTCACCCCCAAAAGCTACCTATTAAGGGGAGAGTGCCCAAGAGATTATAAACCCCACACCAAGAGCCCATACTTCCTAATGTGGGACAAGTCTAATACATTGCAATGGACTATAACATACCACCATGCTTTGCAGCCTTATCACCCACACCAGTAGGTTGGAGCCACGCTCCGTAGCCCCGACTATGGCCACGTCAGCAGGTTGGAGCCATGGGGCCGACTCTAATACCAAATGTCAGATCTCCAATCTGATTGATAGGTTCTTCAATAATTTGGAAGAACCGAGAATGAGCAGGAAAGGAAAATATGAGAAAGAGGGGGAAAGAAGGAAATGAAAGGGAGGCGGGGAGAAAGAGAATTGAAAAGATTAGAAGGGAAAATATCAGTGGAATAATCCTCACAAGATCCCCATCCTTAAGCATTCATCTTATTTATAGGAGAATTACAAGTCTAAAGAGTTCTCCTAACTAACTCTCTCGGTCGTTAGGAACAACTGGCCACATGCGAGAGAATTCTACTATCCTTAGAATAGCAAAGAATTACAAGTATGTTCTCCTAACTAACTCTCCCGGCCATTAGGAACAACTGGCCACATGGGAGAGAATTCTACTATCCTTAGAATAGCAAAGAATTACAAATATGTCCTGCCCTTAATTATAGTTAAGTCCTCGGGCTGTGACAATCACTAACAATCGCATGGGTACAATCACCAATGCAGAAACTAACTAGTACAAGTGGCTAATGCCTTAACAACAAAATTCCAAAATTGCTCTTGGATCGTGACACTCATGTTTTGATTCTTGAAGGAGAAAACTTTTTAGCCAAAAGCAAACAACTCCATATTCCAATCTTATGCAAAGATAATCAATTCTACCACAACCTTTATCTCTTGTTTGGCCCATTCATCAAAAAGCTTAAGTGATTGTCATGTACCTAGGGTTTAGCTAGGGTTTTGATAGGGAATTGAGAGAGATCAGCGGGAAAAATTAGACAAATAGGGGATGAAATTATAGCAAGAAATGGGAAGGATTACGGAGAACAGCAAGGAGAGGGAAATTGAAATAGGGAAGGGAAGTGTCATGACCCTAGGAATTACCCAAGGATATATTAATAAATATAATAGTAGCAGTTGGCATACAATATACAATAATTGTAATTTCTTTTCTTTCTTTCTGTTATAGTGTTTTGTCCTATTCTATAGGCAGTTAGACTAGTTGTTATATTGCACATGGGAGTATGTGGGAGGTTGTTAGGATATATATAAGCCTCAACTGTGGTTGGATGGATATGCTTGATTTAAATGAATTCTTAATTCTCATTTCTCTCTAAGACTCTCTCAAATCTTCCTCAAGTTCTCCCCTTTTCTCTCAATATCTCTCCCTCCTTCTACTGATTTTCCCCCTCATACAATTCTGATTTCTTCTTCCAATTTCTATCACAACCCTAACTAACCCTAGGATTGTGACAGGAAGAAACTAGAGGGTGAGAGTAGAGAGAAATGAGAGTGAGATTGGGAGAGAATTCTAGAGAGAGAAATCAGATTTTCATTTATCAAAAACATAAAAAATCCCATCCATTTACAATAGCCTTATATAGGCATATTTGACTCCTAACAGCATACACAACTCACCCATGTGCTTCTAACCAATTTCTAAAATATCTCCTAACAAGTAACAACTATTATTAGCCTATTACCATATTACCCCTTTATTGTTCCTTGGGTCATGACAATTCCCCCTCCTTAAGAGAGTTTTTATCCCCAAGAACTTGCAGCACGTAGCCCTGGCTCGTCATCCAATGCCCGCTTTGTCAATCTGTTTCATTCCTCTTCCCTTCTTGCTCCTTCTCTTCTTCATTCTTAGGTTCTCATCAACTAGAACAAAAATGATGATTATTGCAATCAGGGCTGCATCTATCTCCAAAGAGTAACATACCATTTCCCTTGAGTTTGCAATAGCTACCAAATTAAGATTGTTGGTACCCATAGTCTGAGGATCCAATTTCCAATATGATGTCAAAACTTGTCAATATATCCACATCAAACGCCTTTAATGAATTTAGCCGCTCCCTGCTGTAGGTGGCAACTGAAACTTGTAACCCTACAGTCTTCAAATGACGATCATTTTGAAACTCACACAACTGACCAATTACCACATATGTTCTCCTCTTCTCATCATCTTCGATGTTGGATGTTTTGAACCTAAAGGGTTGACCAACTAGTTTTCCAGCCATCTATTCATTTGTTAATGCAATAGACAAGCATTCAGATTTGCCAATTGGAGGAAGAACCAACACAGCAGCGGGAATTTTGTTCCCTTCAACAAAACCTATGACTTATTCAGCTACCTCCCTTAGCTTTTCCCCAGCCACAACCGCCTTCCAAAATTCCTCGCCATTTTGAATTTGTTGCTGGTGGAGAGAACTACTTTCAAGGTCATAACTCGTAGAAGATTTCCTTGGTTAAAATAGAAATCAACATCTTTCTTTTCAGCAAGTGTGTCACATTCCCCTGAAATCCCTGCTTTAATTACCTTTGTTACCACCAGCACTGACAACGGATTCACACCTTCTACAATCTGGCTTACGCTTTTTGAAATGACAGCAACACCATCATATTGTTCAGTGCTAGAGCCTTTTATGTTGGTGGTAAGATATCCTCTAGCTAGTCTTGTCTTCACCTTCTTGCTACCCATTTTAACGCAAGCCCAAGAATCCTTAGCTTTCGGTAGGTCCAAAATCAGAGGAAGGATTCCAGCCCCAATATCTGTGTAGATTACATAGATTGATGATCCTTCAGTCAAATTTTCCTAATCCAATGCTATTCCATTTCCCACAAACTTCTGATCTGAAACACCACCAAATCCTTCAGCCCATGCACTAGCCAACAGGGGTAATGAGTTGGCATCTTCCTTATCAATTTCGCCTAAACCGGTAAACTTCTTCCACTCCACCTTAGAGGTAAGCAGTGAATTGGTTTCCCACCATCTTGACTTCTCCTTCGGTTGCTCCATTTTAAGGAATTCTTCTGGGTTAAAACTTTCGCGATAATCATTGAAAAATTCAGCGGAAAAGCTGTAGTGATACTTCTTAGTCAGTATCATCGTAAACTCATGCAGCTACTCGTGTAACATACGGTCGAATTCCTTGCACCCTCCATGTATCCTATTGCTTGTTTCCTTGTCAACTTGGCTAGACTTATTATCCAACTTTCCCCATGCCTGTTTTTTCTGGCTAAACTGCTTATGATTCCTATTGTTTCCAACTGAAAATACAACCTTCTTTTATTGCCATTGAAGCTCCAACTGTCTCATGTGTGCATTGCTTCCCAAGGCTTCACGAGCAGGACATCCCACTGAAAATGCAGCATTCCACTGCAATTGAGATTCCAATTGTCTCATACGTGCACTATCCGCCGTGACAGAAATCTCACGAGCGAAACAAGCCAAAGGCCAAGAAATCAGAGCTCTGTACATCCTAAATCCCACACTTCCCAGCCAATCACTGTGGGTTACTTGTTGAACTTCCAATTCCGTTGAATTCGCCAATCTCTAGAATTCGTTGAAATTGCCTAAAATTACTGCTCCGTTATGATCTACCTTGATGAAGTCAAATCGAAATTACCTCAAAGGAGCGCCGCTCCAGAATTCACAACCAAGAATCACCCATCCAAATTCGCCTTCAAAAATCCACTCCTAGCTGCTACGAGCTTTGTTGGAATTAGATATCGAAATTGCCAAACTTCTTAGCCGAGACCCAGACTTATTCCGCCACCTTCAAAGCCACCAAGAATTGGTCGGAGAACTCGCTTGACCAACTTCACCTCCAAATGACAAACAAGAATTGCCAGACTTCCGCTGAACCAGCTTTGATCACCCTCGAGATCGATCAGCCGATGCAATCGCTGGGTTCCCGCTCACCCAGACCTTTTCCCACTTCACGCTATCCTTCTTCGTCGAAATTGGCACCTTCATCTCACTCAATCCAAATTAATCAACTAAACCCTTGCATTGTTTGCTATCTACATGCGAGGAATCGCCTGACAAGAATTATCATCGATAAGAGGAATCGGAAGCCCATAATCGCTCATCCACCTCCTACCACCCAATCAGTCTTGCAATCTTGGAATTTCGCCTCTTACAATTTCGCTCCCACAGAAATTAACGGCGTTTCTTCTCAACCCAATCACCGTCCAAGGCTCCAATTTAGCCAATTGTCCGCATATGACCGCAATTGTCATTGATCAACAATCACTCAAGAATTTGGACTAGCCTCAATCGCAATTCAATGGCTGAGGATCATCGGCTCTGCTTCGCCTTTGCACACCTTCACAATCCGAATCTTACGCACTGATAAAAACTTCTAGATCCTTAGCCAAAAATCATCATAATCAATTACTGGAATTAATTGGATCCATAGCCAAGAACTGTTGGCTCTGATACTAATTGTCATGTACCTAGGGTTTAGCTAGGATTTTGATAGGAATTGAGAGAGATCAAAGGGGAAAATTAGACAGATAGGGGATGAAATTGTAGCAAGAAACGGGAAGGATTACAGAGAACAACAAGGAGAGGGAAATCGGAACAGAGAAGGGAAGAAATTAGAGGGTGAGAGCAAAGAGAAATGAAAGTGAGATTGGGAGAGAATTCTAGAGAGAGAAATCAAATTTTCATTTATCAAAAACATAAAAAATTCCATCCGTTTACAGCAGCCTTATATAGGCATATCTAACTCCTAATAGCATACACAACTCACCCATGTGCTCCTAACCAATTGCTAAAATATCTCCTAACAACTATTATTAGTCTATTACCATATTGCCCCTTTATTGTTTCTTGGGTCATGACAGTGATTAATGTACTTCTGGTAACACCGTAGACATAACTTCTTGTATTATCAATAGGAAATACAAACATGCTCTATCTTTAATGCTTATTACTTATATCTGACTTAGAAATCATCCTTGCAGCAGCCAGTTCACATGCTGTCATTTTGCATATTCATTAGGGCAGAATCTATCAAAAGCAACCTCTCTATATATTAAATCCAGGTGTTCTCCAAAAAAATCATACCTGTCGAAGAGTTTTCCTTTGGTTTAATGCATACATGTCGTCCTGCTTGGGGAAACCATTTGCTTGAGTCAATGAGATGGGAGGAAGAGAACTTCTGTTAGCCATGTCAAATAATTTGAGTGTATCCTCATAGCCATAGTGCAGTAAGTAGGAGTGAACTAATCTGTCAACCAAAAGTAATGGCTAAAGTAAGTTCCCAACTGCATCCTCATAATAGTAAATAGCAGACTATTATGTCAACCAAAAGAATAGTTAAATTACTAACAAATCAAATCTCTAACAGAATATTACAAAAATGAGAAAAACAGTTCTGAATCAGCATCTGGGTAAAACTTTGCTCAAAAATGATTACAGGAAGAGTTCAACATAGCTAATTAATGGGCCTCAATGACTCCAGCGATGGCTCTCACAACAAGCTATTGCAAGGGTGTTGGTATGGTTGTTGCTAATTGTCATGCCTTATGACTCCCTAGGTTATTTGCATGCCAAGGGTGGTATCCATTATCCTGGGGGTTTACTGGCTATAGTTGCAAGTGCATTGCTATCAAGATGTTTTATATTTCATGTCATATGCTTTGTCACTCAAGGAGTAAGGTTGGCTCCAGTCCTAATTTTCCCAAGGTTGGGGGGCCACATGAGGGAATACGCTAGGCCCATGACAACGTGGTATCAAAGTGGTGCTTGGTGGCAACCCAGAGGTGCACATTGATAGATATTGGGTCAGGCCAAGTACGTGGCTGTGTCTTTGGTGGTCAAGTAGGAGACGGTGAGACAGGCTGGAAGTGCTAACACGCCAAGTGCTCCTAGGAAAAGGAAGAGACAGCTGCACAACAACGGCATTGCAAAATTGGTTAAGGGAGACTACCACAGGCCGTGACTCTCCAGTGCCAAGGGCTAGCCGTACTCGAGGGCGGTCTCCATTATCCTGCAGGTTTACTGATATCTCGGTTATGGTTCAGGTGCATTACTATCAACATGTCTTATATTTCATGTCGTACGCTTGTTGCCAAGGGAGTAAGGATGTGTCAGACCTCTGAATCTAAATCTGACAAGGGATTCCCACTGGTTTGGTGAGAATTGGGCAAGAAATTAAGGGAGAAACTGAGAACTGTAGGGAGAAATAGAAGAACAGAGGGTGAGAGAGAGAGAGAGAGAGAGAGAGAGAGAGAGAGAGAGAGACTGAGAGTGTTTGGAAGAAATCTGGAATTTTCTATTGATAATTCATTGATTTGATAAGGCTGAATCAGGCCTTATATATTGGTTACAGCAGCAACCAAATGATTCCATTCGTACAATGACCTGGCCATCTCTATGTTCTAGAACAATTTTGTTATAACTGCCAAGGTACACCCCCCCCCCAGCCTAACAGCCTTGGTACAACTCATCTCAGCCCTAGGTACATGACAGGATGGCTCCACCCCTTGCCAGGTGCTAGGGCACGGCACAAGGGAATATGCTAGGCACATGACATTACAGTGAAGATCTTTCATGATGGATGTAGCTAAAGGACTGTCTTCAACCCCGTAACTGTTGCTCAAAATTTCTAAGTTGGCTTCTATTGATGAAAGGTAATGAAAGAAAATTTGCAAGTAAGGCTCCCATACCAAATTGACGCAAACCAAGGGAAGCAAGAAGATTCGTATACAAAGAAGAGAAAGAGATGATGAAGAAATTTGAAGTGAGGGAAGTAGACAATGAAACAGGGAGAGGAGATGACAGAGAGAGAGAGGGGAGAAATCTAGAAATTTTGAACACATCACATGTGAGTATTCCTCTTGATCATTCATCTATTTGTATGAAAAAAGAAAAACATAATCCTATTATAAATCAAATACAAAAATTCTACTGCAACAACAATCACAAGCCTATAATGCACCAACAATATCTGAAAATAAAATATAAAAAAAAACTAAACCTAATTTGTGTTTTTTTATTCTTTTCATTCTCCCAAAAAATGTCTATCTTCATTGACCCCCATCACCAATGATATCCTTCAAAATGCTTAACCTAAAATATGATTTAAAAAAAGAAAAAAAAAGAAAGGCAGTGCTTATTGTGTGTGCAGCATTGAAAAAGACTTCACTTTTTGGACTATGATATAATGCTTCCAATGCCCAACAAAAGGCCCACTACAATATCAGTTTCTTGATGTCTGCGCTATATACCATAAAAGTTCTCCCGGGGGAGCGGGGGCGGTGCTGGAATAAAATTTCACATTTACTTACTCATAACTGGCATTATGTGGTAAAGAAATTTTCTCAACCATCATCTGTTGCTTTGCTCTTTCTTGTGCTTCATATGCCTAATCATGAAATGCAAAAATAGATAAAGGCATCAATTTTCAGGAAAATCATAAAGTTGGGAACTTTGTTTATGCATATGAGTAATGATCCTTTATTACATCAAACATGATAATGAATCAGAATCAAACTAGCAAATGGAAACTAAGAATACATGAATTGACATTCAGGATTATCAGTCCCAGACTCTAATATAAAATTTCATGTCATTCACTGCCCAGCAATTGCCAAAGAGAAATTGATCTCGTAAGCAGGGGCAGAGCTAGCATATAGTGAGTGGGCTGTTTGACCCACTGATTATTTCTTTTATAATGTATATGTAAAATGTATAGTTTGATCACACTAAAAAAAATGAAAATTTTCAATTGAGCCCACTCATTAGAAAATTACAAAAGTAAGAAAAATTGACTTTGGCCCTCCAAGTAAATAATAAATCAATTGTACTTGTAAATTTGTGAAATTAAATTGGGGTAACAATGTAACATTAAAAAGTTAATATACTTTAAAACTTTTATACACTTTAATGACAAATGGGGCCCATATTCAGGATAACCCTTTGTCTTCTACTTGTATAAAAATTTTTACTTTTATAAAATTTATATTTAAATTTTATGTTTAAAAATTGTAATAGAAAATTTGAACATGGTGTTTGTTTCTAAGTAAAAGAACTATAAAATTAGTGTCATAAATAATATGAATACTCTATTCTTTCTCTAAGCCAAAAAAAAAAGAAACTTTATTCTTTTTTATAGTTATGTTTAATTAACTCCACCGGTCTCTAATCTTGGCTCCGCCATTGCTTGTAAGCAGTCACTTGTTAGAACTGCCATATGACATGACAACATAATAGTCTCTTTTCTCTTTTAATAAATTAATTATAGTTTCAGTATAATGACAGTAAGCAAACCTGAAAACAGAAGGAATTTGCACCAAAGAAGAATCTCCAGGTGTAACAATGTGCGTCCCATCTAATTGTTGAATCCCCACACATAACGGTAATATACATTTGGCTAGCATCTCATTTATGCACAAAATGGTGACCGATTTAAAATTTTTAAATCCACCCAATAAAAATTCAAAAACAAAAAGGGACAGTTTGTATCTCAGTAGATAACCGTAGGCCCTTGCCTCTTCAAGTAAATACATTAATCTTTTATAACTTTACAAAGTGAAAATGAATTAATAAGAAACCATATAAGTCAAACCTATCATTAACTGGGTAGTAATTGACAGAGGGGCAAACAAGAAATGCAGGTAAGTAAACTAAGGTAAACATGCTTAAAGAAGATGATGGTGATGAAAAATGAGAAAAATAACTTACCTTAAGATCAAAAACAAAGGGTTCCTTGCCAAAATTGACAGTGACCCTACAACATCAAAACCAGATAAACAACTGTAAGCATCAGGAACTCTATGGCTTTACATAAAATGCTGAAACAGCTAGTCCTACTTTATGAAAGACTTTTGCATAATTAGCAAGTGAAAGGAGAAATCAAAAGAGACAGTTATCTATGTTCATGTAAGGTAAATATTAACACCACATAAATCAAATGCAAATTCAACGACATTAATGCAAATAAAAGCAATAATTATATCCAAATAGTAGAATCCTAAAGTGAACTCTCAAATTGAAGAGCTCTGCATCAAAAGTATACAGAAGTGACGCGACTTACATCTTTGGTTTATGTGGATGCACCAATCAGATACACAACCGTGCAATTAAATTATACAAATGGCAGAGGCAATAAATAAACAAGCAAACAGAAGAGGAAAAGAAGGCAAAACATACTCCTCATTTTGGCTATGAATGGAAATGGTAGGAAATAAGGGACCCTTCAAATCCTTGTACACCGCTCCCACCACAATCCCATTTTTACTGGCATCAACAACATAGAGCATAAAATATGAGAATTTAAGAGGACAGAAGAAAAGCAAACTAAGAAGTTTAAAAAAAGTATGAGGAATTCAAACTACACTGGGCCTTCACAAGCATCAAAAGCAAGTAAAATACATGCAGGATCAGTTGCAGTCTGAAAAGAAGTAGAATGTGAAAATTGCCTTACGTAAAAAAGAATTCTTGTGAAGTATAGTTGATACCACAACCAACTGTATCACCAGCTGTATAAGTAGGGCCAAATGCCTCTCCCTTTCCAAGCCCACGATAAAGAAATCCATCATCACCATGATAACCATAACTGTTTGGTTCCCAACTGTTGTTTAGAAATGATCAGGAGAAATGTCATGTTAATTGAAAATGAAGAGGTCATAAATTACCAGCTGCAGCTCATGAAATGCCATCCTAACAGGCAAGAGTAACATGCACAGCCAAACACGTCAGTTATTTCTGGGAATTCCAGTTATGAAGTTTCTCCTTTTAATCTGCTCAATTACTCTCTCTCAAAGTTCCATAGTATTGCTCATTAGCTTGGTTGCTCTATAATTTCCACAACTTTGAACATCTCCTATATTCTTAAATAGGCACTAAAGTGCTCTCCCTCCACTTGTCTAACATCATTTTTCATTTAACAATCACATTAAATAATTTCATTAACCAAAAAAAATGTCCTCTTATCCCATGCATTTCCATATTTCTACCGATACATTACTTTTTACTATTCTTCACCTCTGTTAATACTTGTTTTATTTCATTTGGACATATGCATCTATAGACCATGCAATGTCTATCTTCTTAATAGCTATTAAAATGCCCTAACACAGCCCTTGTTTCTCCAACTTCATTGAATAACTTCAAGAAAAATTTTCCTGCCATCGCTCCCTGGCTGCCCTTCATTTACTAGTACTTTTTGGTTTTCATCTTTAACGCATTTCAGTTAGCCTAAATCTTTGGTTTTTCTCTATTGCTTTAGCTAGATTATATATATCTCTTTCTCCTTCCTTTGTATCAAGTCATTAATATAAATTTTAATAAGCCTTTTGACTTTGCTCCAATAATTGCATTTTCGCATCTTTTTTTTGTCACACTATGCCTCCTCAGATCTTTCTCATTACAGCATTATGTAAAGTCTTGTAGCAAGCTCTTTTAGCAAGTCTTGGTTTTTTTTGGTGTTAGAGCTTGGGGGTCTCTATCGATCAAGAAACTCAAGAGAAGGAGATGAGTTCCAGAAGAAAGAAATGGCAGCATCTCATCAAGGTACGATGTAGAGAAATTTGACGGTAACAATGACTTCTCCCTGTAGAAAATTAAGATGGAAGCCCTCCTCGGCAATCTTGGCCTTGAGGAGGCGCTGAAAGAGGAGAAGGAAATGTCAAAGACCCTCACGGCATAACAGAAGCAGGAGATCACCAGGAAGGCCTTCAATACTCTAATACTGAGTCTCGATGACAAAGTTCTTTGGGAGGTATCCAAGATGAAGACGGTAGAAGAAATATGGAAGAAATTAGACAGTCTATACCTAAAGAAGACTCTGTCCAGTCGTCTCTACCTTAAAACCAAGTTCTTTACATTTAAAATGCAAGATCATCAAAAATTTCAAGATCACATAGATGAATTTAATAAACTTTGTCTAGATCTTGAGAATATAGATGTAAAATACAATGATGAGGATAAGGCCCTAGTTTTACTTCACTCATTACCTAGGTTACGAAACTTTTGTAGACATTCTGAAACATGGTAGGGATAAGTTGTCTTTAGATGACGATATTGGTGCCCTTAAAAGAATTAAGGTTTAAGCTGGATGGCAAATCCTTATCTGGAGATGCCTTGACTGTAAGATCTAGAAGTCTTAAGAGAAGCTACTCTAAAGGTAAAGGAAAATCTAGGTCGAAATCTAGGATAGGAAAGAACCCTATAAGATGTTACCACTGTCATGAATAATGCCACATTAAGAGAAATTGCCCCAAGAAAAAGAAGGACGTTCTTGATAAGGAGAATGTTGATGGGAGCGTAAATGTGTGTGAACTAGGGTATGATAGTGTTTATGCACTAGTAGTTTCTGAAAGATCAAACAGTAATGAGCGGGTCATGGATTATGGATGCTCATTCCATATGACACCTAAGAAGCATTGGCTACAAAATTATCAAGTAATAAATTGGGGAAAGGTCTTGCTAGGCAATGACCATGAGTGTAAAGTCCTAGGAGTGGGTGATGTAAGATTAAAATTGCATGATGAATCCTATAGAACACTTACTATAGTTAGGTATGTTCCGGAACTCAAGAGAAATTTGATTTCTCTTGGTGAGTTGGATAGGAATGGCCTAAAATTTAAGGGTGAGGGTGAAGTCTTAAAATTATCTAAAGGATCATTAGGATGCATGAAGGCAGTGCTGCAGAATGGTATATACCTTCTGCAAGCAACCACCTTAAGTGGTGAAGCTGCAGTAGTAAGCAACAACATCCAAAATCAGGCAAGGCTATGGCACTTAAGAATGTCACATATAAGTGAGCAAGGGCTCAAAGAACTTGCCAAACAAGGAATTTTGGGAGTCACTGAATTAAGTGTGAATCTTGTATTTATGGCAAAGCTACCCAAATAAAGTTTAATAAAACAACAATACACTCACCCAAATCACCCCTAGACTTCACTCAGATTTGTGGGGGCCAACCCAAACCTTAACTCATAGAGGCTCTCAATACTTTCTGTCAATTATTGATGATTTCTCTAGAATGCTATGGGTTTATGTCTTAAAGTCTAAGGATAACACCTTTGAAGCTTTTAGGACATGGAAAATAATGGTAGAAAACCAAAAAGGCAGATTTGTTAAGGCAATAAGAACTGATAATGAACTCGAATTTTGTAATAGGGAGTTCAATCAAATGTGTAAAGAAAGTGGGATTGTACGACACTTAACTGTCCCAGGAAACCCTAAACAAAATGGGTTAGCCGAAAGAATGAATAGGATCCCATTAGAAAGGGTCAGGTGCATGCTTTTCCATACAAATTTACCAAAATCTTTCTAGGGAGAGGCAGTTTCAACAGTTGCCCATGTAATAAATACGTCTCCATCAGCAGCCATTGACTTTAAAACTCCCTATGAAAGGTGGACAAGTCATAAACCAAGTTTAAATCACCTTAGAGTGTTTGGGTGCTTAGCCTATGCTCATGTGAAGCAAGGCAAGCTTGAACCTAGAGCCAAGAAATGTTTGTTCATTGGTTATCCCACTAGTGTAAAAGGCTATAAGCTATGGAACCTTGAACTTGAAGGGCCTAGAACAATAGTCACAAGAGATGTGACATTTGATGAATCTTCTACCATAAAATAAGGAACTAAGAAAACCCAGCATGATTTTGAGGAAAAAAAAAAAAGTCCACGGATGTGGAAATCCCTAGAATAAGGGTTGATAACTCTATAGAAACATCTGGAGATGATCAGGACCTGAATGAACAGGTCCAAGAAGGAGATCAAGACCAAGACTCAACTCAATATGAGGAGAGTGAAGGAGGAACTGATGCAAACTCCAACCTAGGGGACCAGCCAGACCCTTCTAGATATAGCGTAGCAAGGGATAGGCAGCCTAGGACTCAAAGGCCTCCACAACAATTTGGCTACTCAGATTTAGTAGCATATGCCCTCATTAGTGCATCAGAAAGTGTAGGAGATGAACCCCTTACCAATGAAGAAGGGTGTGGCATCTAGAGACTCTAAAAAATGGATAGAAGCCATGAAGTCAGAAATAGCATCCCGTAGGAAGAACTAGACCTGGGATTTGGTTGAGAGGCCTAAAGAACAGCGTATACTGGGCTGTAAATGGTTGTATAAAATAAAGGAAGGAGCTAGAAACAACCCTAAACCTAGGTACAAGGCTATGTTAGTTGCAAAAGGTTTTACCTAAGTACATGAACTAGATATCAATGAGGTTTTTCTCTCCTATTGTGAGACATACCTCAATAAGAGTACTATTGGCCATCACTGCTCATTTAAACATAAAATTAGAGCAAATGGATGTCACAACAACTTTCCTTCATGGAGACTTAGATGAGAGAATTTTAATGGATCAACCTAAAGGCTTTGAGTCTAGAGGAGAGGTGGAGAAGGTGTGTTTGCTTAAGAAATCCCTTTACGGACTTAAGCAGTCATCAAGACAATGGTATAGGAAATTTGATACTGTTATGTTGAAGCAAGGGTATCTTAGAAGTTCCTATGATTGTTGTGTTTACTTTAAACATATCTCACCTAACATGTCAATTTACTTGCTTCTCTATGTGGATGACATGCTTATAGTAAGTCAATCCAAGCAAGAGATTCAGCAATTAAAGCTAAGACTGAAATATGAATTTGAGATGAAGGAACTACGTGAAGCAAAGAAAATTCAAGGGATAGAAATCTCCAGAAGTAAACATCAAAGGAAAATTTACCTATCTCAAAAGTCTTATTGTCATGAGTCACGAGATAAGGAGAGAGTGCTAGTGTAATTGGGCTATACTGAGGATAGTAAGTAGTATATTAGAAAGTATGATTTAAGGAGTTGTAAATTGTTTGTTGCTGCATTAGGGAGCTAGTACATTCCCAGCAACAGTAATATGTTACCACACATGGGACGAGTGGGGATCAGCTATATATATAAGTTGATCATTTCTCCAATGATTAATGAATATTCTCGGAAGTTTCTACTCTCTCTCTCTCTCTCTCTTCTTCTCGGTCACCATTCTCGATCATCCAATTGATCGAGTAAACCAGTCAGATCCTCGGGAGCTGACATTTGGTATTAGAGCGATATTCTTGGGCGTCAACAGAATAGGAGAAGGTTATCCATATGGCCGAAGGAACGAGGATGAAACAAATAGAGTCCTAACTGCAGCAAGTGACTATAGCAATAGCAGAGATGCAAACAAGAATGGGGACTCTTGAATCCTCGATTGGAGGAGGGGTGGATGCTCGGATTGAGCAGGCCATGGAAAGGTGGCGGGGTGAGAATCGGGAACATAATGCTTTGTTTTGCGAGCAAGTGATGGAACAAATGCACCAGATCATGTGGATGTTCACATCGCAGTAGCCGATAAGACTTTCACCCGATTTTCCTCAAAGGGAGCGGTCGGAACCTATTCTTCAAGGAGCAAGAACGGAGCGCCGACCATTAGGAACGTCGAAATTTGAATTTGAGACGGAAGGAACCGGAGATAATATAAGGGAGAGAAGACTAGGAGCTTAGGCTAATCGTTACCAGCCGAGTTTTCCGATACCCAAACTAGAGATTCCACTCTTTGATGGGGAAAATCCGAGATGGTGGATAAGGAGGTGTGAGCATATGTTACCCTGTATTAGGTGCAGGAACAACAGAAGGTCACCCTGGCCTCTGCTTACCTGAAGTGGTTCCAGGGACGGATCGCAGTGAAAGAAGGCAGCCCGTGGAATGAGTTTGCT
Organism: Diospyros kaki; assembly: GCA_036245055.1. Taxonomy (NCBI): domain Eukaryota; kingdom Viridiplantae; phylum Streptophyta; class Magnoliopsida; order Ericales; family Ebenaceae; genus Diospyros; species Diospyros kaki. The sequence continues at coordinate 8,354,798 of BSEG01000016.1, read as the reverse complement.
AACGACTTATGAAAGATTTGGAGATAGGAGTATGCAAGATATAATTGAGGAATTCAACAAACTCAAACAACTGGGATCGGTGCAGAGCTATCAGCTCAAATTTGAGGAGTTGAGGTCTTTAATGATGGTACACAATCCCCATCTGTCGGAAGAGTGTTTTGTATCGAGTTTTATTTGTGATCTCGAAGATGAGGTAAGACCCATGGTGAAGATGATGCAAACAACGATACTGAGACAGGCTGCGGAGAGTGCGAGATTGTAAGAAATGACGATCGAGGCACTGCTAAAGAAGCAACGTAACCAAGTCAAAGGAGTGATTTCTGGAGGATGGCAGTTTGGTAATAGGACTTTAGGAAGAGAGATGGGGCACAGTGGCAAGGGGGTCCTAGCATTACCTCTTGCAGTCCCTAATCCGACAAATGGAGGAGGGTTAATGGAACAGAGACGCCAAGCGAACCTATGTTATAGGTGCAGAGATAGATACTTTCCTGGACATAGATGCAAACGCCAAATCCTATTACTGGAAGGGGAAGATGAGGAAGAACTAGCAGACGAGACCTTGGCGGTGGACGAAGAAGATCAAGGAGAAATCTTCCTCCATGCACTAAAAGGTTTGGCACACAGCAAAATCATTAAGGTGAAAGGTAGAGCTCACCACTGTCCACTAATGGTACTCATTGACAATGGAAGTACCCATAGCTTCTTGGATGAAGGTATGACAAAGAAATTAAGGTGTGAGGTCTCGAACTCTCACCCCTTCTCAGTGACAATGGCCAATGGGAATAAGGTTTTAAGTAAATCATTGTGTTTGGGATTCTGCTGGGAGATGAATGGGGAAGAATTCGTGGCAGACTTGAGATTGTTGAAGTTGGGAGACTGTGATGTGGTACTTGGGGTGGACTGAATGAGGGGAGTGAGCCCTATTAGCTTTGATTTCAACAAAATGGAGGTGACCTTTGAGAAAGAAGGAAAAAGAAGGGTACTCAAGGGCAGTCAAGAATCAAGGATGTGCAAAATGATAACAGGAAAGAGACTCCAGAGGATACTCAAGAGCAAGTTTTCTCAAGTAACGCAGTTGTTCTCCATCTAGGCCTTGGGAGTCATCGAGGAAGGACAGGAGCTGGAAGGGGAATTGTCGGTTACAGTGAGCAGGCAATCACATGACCAATGGAAGGTACACGAAACTAACTCCCTCAACATGCTATTAATTGAGTTCAAGAACCTCTTTTCCGAACCCAACTCCCTTCCTCCTAGACGATTCTGTGACCATACCATCAATCTTAAGCCCAATTCTGAGCCAATTAATGTGAGGTCCTACTATTATCCCTTGAAACAGAAAACTGAAATAGAAAGACTCATCAACGACATGTTACAAAAATCGATCATCCAACCCAGCCATAGTCCTTTCGCATCTCCCCTGTTACTTGTAAAAAAAAAGGATGGTTCATGGAGATTTTGTGTTGATTATCGACAGATCAATGCCATAACCATCAAGGACAAGTTTCCCATACCCATTGTAGAAGACTTACTTAATGAGTTGAAACATGCATCTGTTTTCACTAAGCTGGACCTTAGAGCAAGTTACCACCAAATACGGATGGAGCCTCAAGACATCCCTAAAATCGCTTTTAAAACTCACCAAAGGCACCACGAATTCAAGGTAATGCCCTTCGGACTCACCAACGCCCTAGCTACCTTTCAAGCGTTGATGAACCAAATATTTGAACCACACTTGCATGAATTTATTTTAGTCTTTTTCGATGACATTCTGATTTATAGCCCCTCATTTGCCAAGCACCTAAACCACTTGAAAACCATTTTTGAGGTCCTTAGACTCAATAAATTGTATGTTAAAGAGTCTAAGTGTGCCTTTGCACAAAGTCATGTAGAGTATTTGAGCCATATAATATCTAATGCAGGGGTAAGCACTGACCCTAGCAAGGTAGCAGCCATGGTGGAGTGGCTGAAGCCTCACAATGTTAAAGGATTAAGGGGATTTTTGGGTTTGACTGTCTATTATCGTCTATTTGTTAAAGATTATGGCATAATCAGCCGGCCACTAACAGAGTTACTAAAGAAGGATGGCTTCCAGTGGAATGACAGGGCTGAGAAGGCCTTTGATAAACTTCAGAAGGCTATGAGTGAGGTGCCAACACTAGGATTGCCGAATTTTGACAAACCATTTGTGTTGGAGACTGATGCCAATGCTTCTGAAGTTGGGGTTGTATTGGTCCAAGAAGGTAGACTCCTAGCATTTCTTAGCAAGGCATTAGCGCCTCAACATCTTGGATTAAGCATATATGAGAATGAACTATTGGCAGTGTTGATGGCTATAGATAAATGGAGGCACTTCTTGGAGGGGAGTAAATTTGTGATCAAAACAAACCACGAGAGTCTGAAGTTCTTACTTTAGTAGAAACTACATACTCAGTTGCAACGTAAAGGGATGACCAAATTAATGGAATTGGATTATGTAATCCAATACCGGAAGGGAAAGAAAAAACTAGTTGCAGATGCATTATCAAGGTGCTACGACGAGGGGCATGTTGCTGCCCTCACAGTGGTAGTTCCAGATTGGCACCATGAAGTGGCTTCAAGCTATAAAACAGATGAGAACATCCGGGAGCTTCTATAGCAACTACTGGTGGATCCTAATGCCAAGCAAGGGTATACCTTGACCAATGGCCTTATATGGAACAGAGGAAGGTTGGATAGCGAAGGATGAAAATTTGAAGAAAAAGATTGTGGAGGCGTTGCATAGTTCACCAATAGGAGGACACTCCAGCATAATCACTACCTATCACAAGGTCAAGCAGCTCTTTCATTGGTCAGGGCTAAAAAAGTATGTGATGGAATTTGTGCTGAGTTGTGATGTCTGCAAAAGGTGCAAATCAGAAACAGTGGCTACTCCGGGGTTGTTACAACCATTAGATATACTAAGAGGACCATGGGAAAGAATCTCAATGGAGTTCATTGAGGGCTTACCCAAGTTGGAGGGGTGGGACTGCATTATGGTCATAGTGGATAGATTTACAAAATATGCCCATTTCATAGGGCTGACACACCCCTACACAACTCAAGAGATAGTTAAAGTGTTCCTAGACCAAGTGGTGAAATTACACGAAATTCCTAAAGCTATAGTATCAGACTGGGATAAAATTTTTACAAACCTGCTATGGAAGGAATTGATGGGCTTATTAGGGATTCGACTCAACATGTCGACAGCCTACCATCCAGAATCTAATGGTCAGACCGAGAGGGTAAATCAGTGCTTGGAGACATTTAAGATGTGCTTGTGTCCTATAGTCGAAGTCTTGGCATAAGTGGCTCGTGTTGGCACAGTAGTGGTATAACTCCAACTGCCACAACTCCATCAAGAGGTCTCCTTTTGAAGCCCTGTATGGGTACAAACCAACCTTGCTACCAGATTTTGGAAACTCCTCTACAGTGGCAACCTTGGATGCATACCTTCAACAGGGGCAACAAGCTTTCCAAACATTCAAAATAGAGTTGGCCAACACTAAGAATCGTTTGAAACAATTTGCTAATAGAAGGAGAAGTGAAAGGGCATTCCAGGTGGGAGATTGGGTATATTTGAAGCTTCAGCCGAGCCATCTAAAAACCTTACTCGGGAAGGCCAGTTCGAAGTTGTTCAAGGTTTTATGTACCATTTTCAGTGTTAGCTTGTGTAGGAAGTGTGGCCTATCGATTACAGCTTTCAGATGACTCCAATATACATCTGGTCTTCCATGTATCATTACTTAAAAAGGCAGTGGAACAATAGCCCGTCAGCCCAATGTTACTCCGTGTCCCAGATTCAGATGACAGTCCGAAGGAACCTACGGCTATAATTAACAAGAGAGTCATCTACAAACAAGGGGCAGTCCGTAAGGGGACTGAACCAAGATAAATGTTGTGTCTTCTTGTGTGTGCGCACGCGCGCATCTATTTTGTTGCTTTTGTAAGGCCTAACTTTTGGGTCTTATTTTGAGAAGGCCCAAGAAGAGAAAGCCAAGCCCAAATGGCCATATAAAAGCCCTAGGGCTCCCAACTCATTTCCCTCCTTTTTTACTGTTCTTCCCGTTGCAGCTCTCTCTCTCTCTCTCTCTCTTTCTTCCAAGAACACCAATTTTGTACAATACAATCGTCCGATCTTAGATCCAACCACATTCTCACCGTGAAAGCAACCCCAATCTACAAGAAGGTAAGTCCTTTAGCTTCATCAGCCCTATTTTTAGCTTAAAAATCATGATATATATATATATGTATATACGCGTAGGTTCGGTTGGCCGAGACTTTGAACTTAGATCTACAAAGATCTAACCTAACCATTACATCTTGATGGTTTCTGGACATGTTAGCCAATGGGGTTAAGGGTGTTGAGTGGCCACCTCGGATCGCTGGAAAACACCAGCCGCGGTGACTGGCAGTGTGCTTTGTAAATCTGGCCAAAAATTAAAAGTTAGATCTACGAAAATCAAAGCGTTAGATTTAGCCCATTTTTGGAGATATTAACCCTCTTGGCTAGGCGTTTCTAATGGTAGGTTCTGATTGTTGAAATGTTTGGCTAGCGGTGGCCGAAAATGGACGCCGACAATGGTCGGCGGTGGATGCCAACAACGGCGACAGTGTGGCTGGCCTAAGTTGTTTTATTTTGGGGTTTTGGGCCATTAGGGCAGTACTTGGGTAGGTCCAAATCCTAGGGGATTTAAATTTTTGTATTTATTTAATTCTTATGTAATTTGATAATTTTGTTAGGTGATTTTGACACGCCCCAACCGAGATGCGTTTGAGAGAATCTCGCATCTTCTATAACACTGTAAGTGGGTGAATTGAATTATGGTGGTAATTATTGCATTAATATCTTCCATTAGTCTGGTATTGTATATACTATGCATGATTTCATTCTTTATTTGCATTTGAGAAAGTAGAGTCCATCTTGTTTGTTTTGCGCATATTGACATTTGTGGTTAAATTGCATCTCTGTTAATGTGCATATGGAAAGATACGATTCATGTTGTGTGGACTGTGGATGGTAGTACTTATGCGTGATATATTGCATATAGCATTTGATAATATTAAATGATAGTATGAAAAGTGTGTTAAATCGGGTAACAGCTAGAACCCTATATGCTAACTACAGTAAATGTTAGTCGTTGGTGCACCACGTATACATTAGGGTGAGAGTGGTTCCTCTATGATGCTTACTTGGAGAGAGTGGTTCTGCCAAAATGAATCTTGTGGGTGAGAGTCATTCTGCACCAAGAGAATGGAATATGTGAACTTTGGTTCTAGATGGTTAACTCATATATGTGCATGCTTATTCGTCATCTCCTATATTGTTATAAGTACCATTGGACATAGCATGATATGATGATTATTCTTGGATGTATTGATTCTATATTTCCCCTATTATAATGCTTTTTACCCCTCACTAAGCCAGTATCAGGCTTACCCCTTAATATTTCAGATTTTGTAGATTGACATCATTTTGACAGTAGGAGTCGTGGTAAACAATTCTACTTCATTTACTCTAGTCATGCTCCGGCTACAGTACATACATTTCATCTCACGGGTTGAATATAGGGAGGTTTAATGTTCTTTTTTTATATGAATTGGAAAAATTTTGAATACTGTAAGTATGTAATGAATTTATAACCCGGTGGGCACTACAATATCAATTAAAGGCAATGGAATTATTTTGTAATGTATATGAGTGCTTAAATGTTTGAAGGATTATGTGTATTGTAAGGGGCTTACTATTCCCTATTGGAGTTGTGGCTTCTTAGGGGATGATGCCGGTCACGGCCCCAGATTTTGGGTCGTGACACTTTCATATTTTGTCTTTCTTTTCTTTCATGTGTGGGGTATTTTTGATTATCTTGAGGATTGAGTGTTTGATTAAGTGAGGCGGAGACTATGACAACAATAGCAGTAGCCGTTGCATTCCACATTTGGTTAACCTCCCTTCTACAATCCAATCTCTCTAGTCACACACTTTTTGCTCAAAGATTTGTTTTTTCACCTTTCAACTCCCTCCATCTAATTCTTGACTTAACTAATATAAGTTTTCCCTCAATTTGATTACATCCCAAAAAAAACTTGGATAAAAAATCTTAAGTGAGAAATGAGTTATAAAGGGTTTTACAGAAGATATAGTTACAAATAAAGATGATTGACAAACTAGAATTCATGTAGCTAATCCCACCTAGTGGGATTAAAGCTCGATATTTTGTTGTTAATTTGATTTTCCTTAATTGCTAAGTTATTCAAATTGGAAAAAGAATGGCCTCCATAGTTTTATTTCCCTTATTTTGCTTTATTTAGGGATGCCTTATCTTAAAAAGGACCAACAAATAACGGTTCCGCAGGCAATCGGCTTTGGCAAAGCATAAAGGATCAATGCAGTGCACAAAAAATTCAAATGCATAGTATTTTTGTGAAACTAACAAAGAAACTGGGAAGTTCAGCTCAAACAGCCTATATGAAATGAAGCTAATTCAGGACTGGATTAACTCTTAACTAACAATTCTAATGATGAAAATATTTTGGAGTTGGCCTTATCAAATGACATACACATAGTTGAATTTGGTACTGGAAGTCTGGAACTATGGAAAAACAGCTAAATTCCAAAAATATAATACACCTTAGGTTCCAAAGTTAAATTTCAAATGTCAGTATATCATCATGTCAGACTCGGATCTGATAGTAGCGTTCCTCCCGAATTGAGGAGGAATTATAGGTGGGAAAGATTGAGAAGAAAGAGTCGAGAGAGCGTGTTCTAGACTGAGAGAAAGAGGGAAGTAGAATCGAGAGTAATTAGAGAAAGGGAGGGAAAGGAAATTGTGAAATAATCCTCACATGATTTCTCCATCCTCAACCAGCTTCTTATTTAAACGGAACATCAGGTGGCGCAGTAGTAACTAACTGCCCAGCGCGCCAACAATGAATTGAAAATGAATTACACCAATTACAATACTGCCCAACTAGATAATGACTCCTATACCCTTAGCCTATGATAATTCCCTCCCCCTTAAAGAATTTCTTGTCCGCAAGAAATTAGAGAAGGCTGGAACTTCTGGGGAATCGCTGTAGGAGGTCGGGGAGGTACTCCCATGTCATGTTGTCCGAGTGGAGGTGTGACCACCGGACTAGAACTTGAGTCACTGGAGCGGTATCCTTGTAGATGATGCATTTGTCCAACACTGCCACTGGTTCTCCCGTGTCTTCTAAGGCCTCCAGAGGTGCTGGTAGTGTTTGGCTAGTGAACTCAGTAGGCTTGACAGATTTCTTTAAGAGTGAGACGTGGAAGACAGGGTGCAGTCCCACTCCGTCCGGCAGCTGCAGGCGATAGGCCACCGATCCCACCTTGGCTAGAATCTTGAATGGCCCGTAGAACTTGGGGTTGAGTTTAGAGGTTGGTCCTTTGCAAAATAGATGTTGTTGGAATCTTCTGACCTTGAGATAGACTTCTTCTCCTTCTTCAAAGTGCCTCTCTGTTCTGTGCTTATCGGCTAGCTATTTCATTCGTTGGCTAGCTAGGGTCAATTCTTGCTTGATCGTGTGGAGAGCTTCTTGCCTCTCCTTCAGATAGAGATCTGCTGCGATTTCAGTGGGAGAGTACTGCATTACGGCCAGAATAATAGGGGGTAAGTACCCGAACAAGGCTTCAAAAGGGGTTCGTTTGTGTGCAGTATGGTAATTGGTGTTATACCACCACTGTGCCAGGGATACCCAGCAACTCCAGCTTCGAGGTTTGGAGATGCAAATACATCTTAGATAGGTTTCCAAGCATTGATTAATTCTTTCCGTTTGACCATCCGTTTCAGGATGGTAAGCCGAGGATAGGTGTAGTTTGATGCCCAATCCCTGGACTAAGGCCTTCCAAAATTGGCTGGTGAAGATCTTGTCACGGTCAGACACAACCGCCTTGGGTAAACCATGAATCTTGAAAACTGTATCCATCAGCTTCCTGGCTACTTCAGCTGCTGTGAACGGATGGGCCAAGGTAAGGAAGTGGCTGAATTTGGTCAGTTTGTCTACTACTACTAATAGGGTGTCTGCTCCTTCAGACTTTGGTAACCCTTCCACAAAGTCCATCGAGATCACTTCCCAAGCTTGTGAAGGAATTTCCAGTGGTTGAAGAAGGCCCGGATACGGTATTTGTTCGTGTTTGCACCTCTGACATGTGCTGCATGATATCACAAACCTGTTCATGTCTCGTTTGAGCCCCTTCCAGTAAAAAAGCTGTCTGACCCGCTGGTAGGTGACGTTGAGCTCGGAGTGACCCCCAATGGGTGAGTCATGCAGGCTCTGTAAAATCTTTTGTTTCAGTTGAGGGTCATCCCCTATAATTACTCTGTTTTGGAACCTCAGGAGTCCCCCTTTTAGCTGATAGTTTGGATCAAGTGTGGTATTGACCGCCAACTTAGTGAGTAGATCCTTAATCCATGGAGTCTGGTCGTAGCTGCGAGAAATCTCCTGCACCCAATCCGGAACCAAAGCAGAAATGGCCCAGCAAGAGGCTGCACTCTCCTTTCTAGACAAAGCATCAGCTGCTCTGTTCTCTTTCCCTTGCTGATACAGGATGACGAAGTCAAAGCCCATGAGCTTTGTAATTCCCTTCCGTTGTAACTGGTTATGTACTCGTTGGTGACTTAGGAACTTGAGGCTCTCGTGGTCGGTTTTAATGGTGAACCTCTTGCCCTCCAGGTAATACCTCAATTTTTCCACAGCCATGAGAACTGCCAGTAGCTCTTTATCATAGATGCTGAGACCTAGGTGACGTGGAGCTAATGATTGACTTAGATACGCCACCGGTCGTCCTTCTTGGCTAAGCACAGCCCCAACTCCAGTGTCACAAGCATCCGTTTCTAGGATGAATTCCTTGGAGAAATCTGGCAGGGCTAATGTTGGAGCCTGAGTCATGGTTGTTTTGAGAGATTCAAATGATTCCTCTGCTTCTGCCCCCCAATGGAAACTATTCTTCTTCAAGAGATTAGTCAGTGCCTTGCTCATCACCCCATAGCCTTTTATAAACCTTCTGTAGTATCCAGTTAGGCCTAGGAAACCCCTCAGCTCCTTCAGTGTCTTGGGTCTTGGCCAGTTCTTCATTGCTTCAATTTTGTGTGGATCAGTGCTCACCCCCTACCTGGATATAATATGGCCCAGGTACTCCACCTTTTCTTCTGCAAATGAGCATTTAGTCCTCTTCACATATAATTTATGGAATCTAAGGATCTGAAATGCCAGTTTTAGGTGGGTGAGGTGTTGGGTTAGGGTAGTGCTATATATGAGGATATCATCAAAGAATACCAAGACAAATTTACTCAAGTGTGGGGTGAAAATATGGTTCATCAAAGCTTGGAATGTGGCTGGAGCATTGGTTAAACCAAAGGGCATTACCAAGAATTCGTAATGCCCTTGATGGGTTCTAAAAGCGGTCTTAGGACAGTCTAGGGGGTTCATGCGGATTTGGTGATAACCGAAAGTTAAATCTAGTTTAGAAAAGATGGATGCTCCGGTTAGCTCATCCAGCAGGTCTTCAATGATGGGAATAGGGAATTGGTTCTTGATAGTTAGGGAGTTAAGTTGCCTATAATCCACACAAAATCTCCATGATCCATCTTTTTTCTTTACTAAGAGGACGGGTGAAGCATAGGGGCTTTGGCTAGGTTGAACAAGGTTTTTGGCTAGCATTTCGTGAATCAATTTTTCTATTTTCGCTTTTTGTATGGGGGAATAACGGTAGGCCTTCAAGTTAACCGGCTCGCTGTTGGGCCGTAGGTGAATGGAATGATCAATTATTCGGTGGGGTGACAGGGAGTGGGGAGTAGCAAACAGATCCTCAAATTCCATTAATAAATCGTGAATAGGACTAAGGGAATGCACCTGGTCATCAGGGGATAGCAGCAACTTGTCATTGTGAAGATCGTGTGGAGGGCTACCTGCCAGCTTGTTCCCAACCTCCATGGCGTAAATGGAATGCAGTTGTCCCACCAGAGTACTCCCCTGATCCAACAGCTTTTGGATTCTCTTCCCAAACACCACTCTGCATTCTCCCATTTCTTGGCTACCATGAAGGGTTACCTGTTGTCCCTCCCAGTTGAATGTGACCTTCAAAGTGTTGAAATCAAATACCAACGGACTCACGGTTTTCATCCAATCTTACCCCCAATAACACATGACAACCTCCTAGTTTGAATATTCGCAGATCAGCCGAAAACTCTTGCCCACTCATTATCCATTTGAAATCCCTGCACCTTAATTGACTGACCATTTTAGTTCCATTGGCGATTAGAACTGAGAGAAGAGGTGTTTCCTGAAGATTACACTGTAAGTTGTGGGCAGTGGTTTCATCTAGGAAACTATGAGTGCTACCACTATCGATCAGCACCACTAGGCTACGTTTGCGGACCATTCCCTTCACCTTGATAACTCTACCAGCTGCCTGACCTTGTAGAGCATGCATGGAGATTTCACCTCCTTCATTTTCTTCCAACTTATCCACCTCTTCCTCTGGCCCTTCTTCCTCGTTCCCTCCTTCTTCCAGTCCCTCCATGGTGAGGAGGAGTTTCTTGCACTGATGGCCCGGCCCATACTTCTCTCCACAACGGAAACATAACCCCAATTGTCTCTTCTGATCTACCGACAGAGCTTTGGGCATTACAGGAGGCTGACTGGGCCTCCCCATGGATCCCCCTCTCTGGCCATAGAATGTATTACCCCTGGTATACGTTCCTGTGTTTGGATCCTCTCTATGGGTTTTGGATGACAGCCTATGCCTTCTGGCAAAGGTCTCCATTGACAACTCATGCAAGCGAGCTTGCTCAGCTACTTGGGCCACTGTGGTGGGAAACAGCATCTTAACCGTAGGCCTAATTAGCTCTTCCAACCCACTGATAAAGCTGGAAACATAGTATTCCTCATCCAAATATGGATGCGACAATGAAAGTAAGGCCATCAATTCCTCAAATCTGATTTGATAGTCTTCCATCGTGCCGTTCTGTTTTAATTTGTTGAACTCCTCAATGACATTCGACCTGTTTTTTTCCCCAAACCTTCGGCACAACTGACTAACAAACTCCGGCCAACTTAAATCTCCTCTTCCATGACTCCACGTTTGGAACCACGCATCCGCTACATCGTCTAAGTAGGAGGCAGCCATCCATACCTTATCCCCTTCAGGCACGCGATACTGGTAAAAAACTCGTTCACACCTGCGTATGCACCATCTCGGTCTTTCACGATCAAAAACAGGAATCTCCATTCGCGGACCAGGATGAGATGGATTGGTCCCTCCTTGGCCCCGGTAATTCATACCCTCGCCTAATTCAACTGGATCTCCACCACCTCTTGGATCCGGTTGTCTTGGACGGAATGTTGGAGAAGTCAAGATTGGTGCGGAAGGCGGTCTGGGAGGGAAATCCGTTGACAAGCTAACATTCGGTTGCCTCGCAAACATGTTCAATGTTGTCGTGAGTTGCTGGCTGAGCCCTGCGAATTCTTCACGGATGCCAGTCACCGCTCGATCCAGCGATTCCGTATATTTCGATCTGCTCCTGTGGATCTCCTCCTGTGCGTGCCTTATTCCCAATTCCATGGTCTCCAACCTCTCGTCCACCTGCTCCTGGTGGTGGCGCAATCCAATCTCGATTGCATCCAACCGGCTCTCAAATTGCTTGGCGCGCGTTCCTTCAGCCATTACCTCTTCCAGGTCTTGGCTCTGATACCAAATGTCAGACTCGGATCTGATAATAGCGTTCCTCCCGAATTGAGGAGGAATTATAGGCGGGAAAGATTGAGAAGAAAGAGTCGAGAGAGCGTGTTCTAGACTGAGAGAAAGAGGGAAGTAGAATCAAGAGTAATTAGAGAAAGGGAGGGAAAGGAAATTGTGGAATAATCCTCACATGATTTCCCCATCCTCAACCAGCTTCTTATTTAAACGGAACATCAGGTGGCGCGGCAGTAACTAACTGCCTAGCGCGCCAACAATGAATTGAAAATGAATTACACCAATTACAATACTGCCCAGCTAGATAATGACTCCTATACCCTCAGCCTATGACACATCATTTTTTCTTTCATCTATTTTCTTGGAACCTACTGAAATGGTTAGTTTTATATGCATATACAAATAACAGTTCTGCCAGTACAGCATCACAAGAAGAATGAAGATGCTGGACTAAAAAACTCGACATGCTACACAGCTCAGCAGTATAATAGTATATCAGATATAACCAAATTTCAAATAACACGAATTAAGTAAGTGAGGACAGCCCAAAACAACGTTCGAGAGACCAATGACTAACTTTACAGCCTCACCGCAAAAATGAAACCCATAAGGCAAAATGTTAATAACATTTAGAGCATCAATTTGCAATAAATTCTCTTTTGCTTGAGTTTCCAATTTAGAGATTAATCTAGAGGTGCAATGCTCTACAGCTCCGCTTATGAATAGCTAAGTGTCATTAACTCGTGATCTCTGATTAGGACATTTTCCATCACGTTTACTCATGGAAAGTGAAAACTCACGCACCTATGAAAATTGCAGTGGGAAAGTTAGGGCCAAAGTGAAATTCAGTGTAAAAACTAAGAGAAACAGAACCAGTCTCAGCATTCATGTCACTTACCCGGGCTGTCTGCGCATCCTGAAACCCTCTGTGGTGAATCCGATGCCAATCTGGCCCTTGGATCCGGCATTCTTAACGAAGATCTCGAAGTAGTAGACGAGGCGCTTGACCGGAGCCGGGCGATTAGCCTGCACGACACCGACGTCTTGGCCGTGGAGGGCGAGGCCGGTGTAGCGCACGGAGAGCTTGTCCGGCAACATATTCAAGAATCCGTCTGAGCAGTTGAAGGTGTTGAGCTCCGTCGGAGACGGCTCGGTGTCCTCCTCCACCTCCATCTCCGTCGACATCCTAGAGTTCTGCCTCCACAACTCCAGGAAGTGGGAGCCTACGAGGCTGTGATGATTGATCCGCATTTCTTCGAGCCCTAGATTTCCACCGAAGCACGGAGTGAAAGTCCACCGGTCGATTCGATTTTATGTGCGGGAAGAAATCGAAATTGAAAGCCTTCGGAGGAGAAGCGTATCTATGTATGCGACATGCCCAACGTATATCAGGGATTCGGATTCAGTTAGGGCGTGTACACACGCAAGGGGCAATCACGTGTTTGAGCTCGAGCCTTCCCATTTGAGTTTCTCTAGTTTTAGTTCTCTCTCTTCAGATTTTGATGAAAAAAAAAATTGATAAATAATTTTTATAAATTAACATTACAAATAAATTTTTAATAATTTTATTTAAAATTAATAATAAATTATTTATATATATCACTAAATATTATTTGTTAAATTTATTTGTGAGTATAATATTTTTTTATTTAATTTGTATATATATATAAATAAAAAATTAACGACACTTATAATATTCTTAAAATAGACTATTAAAATTTATGTTCTTATTTTTTTTCTTCTCCTTTTATTTTGTTTTTATGTTTGACTATAATCTAATAATTTTTATTTTTTTATCTCTTTAGTTTGAAGATATTTATTAATGGCTAAATCATCATAAACTAAAAAGATATGAAAATATATATATATATATTTGTCATATTAAAACTTTTAAGATATGTGAACTAACAACGTGTAAAAAAAAATAGTGAGAGTTATAAGATTAAGAAATTTTTTATCATTTTTTAAATGTTAGAAATATCTATATTTTTATTAAATATTAAGTACATTAAGAAAATTATTACAGGATTATTTTTTTTTTTTTTGAAACGGAACATTAAAAATTCTAATTTGAAATTCTAATTCTTATATTTGAAACCAAGATAAAAATGGAATTAAGTAAATAGCTTTACCATATTACTCTTACTTATTTAATTAAAATAAAAAATTAATATACAACATTAAACTTTATTTTTTAATTTTTAAATATTAACTCTACAAAATATTAACACCAAGTTACATATTTTTATATTGTATAAGAAATTTTAGTAAAATATTGAGTACCAAAAATGCATAAATAACATCAGATATATAATCAAATATTTATCTTTCACTGAGAAAATCAGCTTCACTAAGATTAAAATAGAGGTGTTCTCTAAAAAAAAATGAAGAAAGAGAAATAGAATCAGAAAAGGTAATATTTAAAACATAAATCAATTTTAATTTTTTTATGTTAATTTGATTTCGATAATATTTTTAAAAAAAATTGAAATACATATATAAATCTATGGATAAATTTTTTTATGGAAAAGCATAAAAGAGTTTTTTCACATTAATATATAATTTTATTTTACAAATTAACAGGAATAAAATAATATAAGATCCCCACAGAAACAAGAGGCCTGTCGTGGAGAAGCCTAAGCAAGCAAACCAAGGAGCATAATATTAATTCCAAACCAACCAAAATGAGATACTTAATTTTCAATAATAATGATAGCAATCACAAGCCCTTAATTCCACTAATTATGTCGGTGAGAAAAGTACTCAATTTTGTATTATATTTTGCATCGCATGCATGGGGAATGTTCTAAGAAATTATCCATGAGAGATTTATGATGAAACTTTTAAATTCTATTTAAGTTAATCCATCCAGTTTATTTTCTACTACATAATTCAAGAGAATGAATTAGATGAAAAGAAGCCCCAAATTCCTTGTTTTTGAATGTCTAGCCATTGATGTCCTCCTTTATTGCTTGTTCTTCATGTCCATCAGGTTAATTTCCAGACAATCTGCAAGTAAGCAAAATGAAGATACATTCAACATCAGCACCAAGAAGTAATCAGGTAAATAATTAGATTCTTGCAGATTGATCTTTCAACTATGATAAGCTAGAATAAAATGCGAATGGACCTCCTCAGCAATATTCTATATGCAGCTAGTAAATGTTGAGGCTGCAAGAAAAGGAAAAAGGAATTTAATGGAGGATGAAGTATGAACTAGTCGTTCTAACCTTCATGCATCAAGTTTTCACGGTGGTGATGTAATTGAGAAGCATCTTAACAACCTCTGGCGACACCTTTGAAGCCGTCTGCTTCAACTCCTTAATCTTCGTCTCTGTCTCCTCTTCAAGTCGTTTTCCAGTCGACCCTGAGCTCCCACTTGTCTATACAAAAATGGAACCAAAAACGAGAGGATAAGATATGTGATTTTGTAACTCAAAACAAAAACTACAGCTTGAGCTCACACCATGTCTATATAGATATAGAACTAAAAATGAGGAGACGGTATATTTTTGAACCTCAAAATAAAATTTAAAGTAGTTGAGATGGAAAATGATATTTGGAAGACAATAAATACCTCTGCTATTCTCTTCTGATGTTCAGCATCCAAATGTGCACGATAATTCGCTACTTCTCTCTCAGCTTCGTCTTTAGCTTGCTTCAACCTTGCTAGTTTCACTGAAGTTCAAAGGATTAAAACGATGGATCCCAAAATTGTGAAAGAAAAGAGATCAACAAATGAGAAAGGTGAAATTAGAAAACAATTAAACTGAAAAAGAATACACGTAACAAGCAACTTCAACGGTTGATACACAGATAGAGAACGATTATATAAGAATAAGGGCGAATAAACATGTGTCCGGACTGGATTTTACAGTTTTTGGCTTCAGAGATAATTTGTTGGGCCTCCTGTTCGGCAGTAAGTAGCATTTGAATGCCTCCTTGTCCTTTCACGGTATCCATTGTAGACCACCCAACCTAAAGCAAATTTGCTGAGGTCTGTAACATATACAAAAGAATTTGACGGTCACCATTGTAGATAATCTTCATATACCTGTTGACACGTAAGAACTTCTACAAACCAGATCCAAAGAGGTGCAGAATGATCAATTCCAACAAAAATCAAAATCAAGAACACCGTCAGAGTCCATGGATTCTTGGCCCTAATTCCATTAGTTAACACGTCAATCTTCAAAATATATCCACACAATTCTGGTCGATCTTCGAAACGATTGGAATTTGTCGTTTAAGATCGAAACGCGTTTACATTCATCAAAAACGAAGCCATAATGAGGCTGAAATCCGATCGTGCACACAACAAATGAAGAAAGAGAATACAAATTTGACAACGTTAATCTGAGATGAAAGTTGCTAATACCTGTAAAAGAGTAATTGCAATGGAGATTCTTCCAGAAGAGAGAGGAGAGATTTCAGCAACTTATTATTATTATTTTTTCTTCTCACTTTTTTGTTTGAGAGAGGGTAGACGTTGGCCAAGTCACAGTAGAAAGGGTTTTTCTCCGTTATAAGAGCATCTCCAACCAGCACCAAATTTGGTGCAAAATGTCCACTATTCCATCTCCAATCCAGCGCCATACTTGGCGTCAAATTTGGTGCAGTGAACACTGTCCAAGGGAAATTCTATTTACAATTATATTTTTTACTCTTCACAACTAAGATTGCCCCTTCAGACCAAAGTGCCCCTGGCAGTGTTGATGCTCTCTTTCTTTTTCTCTCTCTCTCTCTCTCTCTCTCTCTCTCTCTCTCGCAGTAGTCACCATCGGTTGCCTCACCTCCCTCTATCGCGATCACTTTTCTCTCCCCCCTCTTATACTTCATCGCCATCACTTTCGTACCCCTCTTTCTCTCAGTCGTTGCTGCCCGTGATCGACCTCATCCTCATTCCTCTTGTTTCTCTCTCTCTCTCTTCCCTCTTACTCCCCACTCCTTCTCTTTCTCCCTCCCTCCATCATTCCCCCTTCTAGATGGCAATGACTGGCGCCCGTCGCCATTGTCGTGCCCAAACCCTTGGGTTCGGGGGTTTTCGTTGCCCCCCAAAACCTAGGGTTCAGGAGGTTTTATAGAGCCCTGAACCCAAGGGCCACCTCTGAGCCCCTCGAACCCTAGGGTTCGGGCACAGCAATGGCGATGGGCGTTGGTTGTGTTGCTGGTTGTCGTCGCCATTTGGAAGGAAAATGAGAAGGGGAGTGGGGAGGGAAGAGGGATGAAAGAGAGATAGAGATTGGGCCGAAAGAAAGAGAGGGGTGGAGAGGGAATGGTCGACCACAGGCGGCCACGCTGCTCACGGCCGTTAACGACCATAGTTGAGAGAAAGGGAGGAAGAGAAGTAATGGCGATAAAGGGAGGCGAGGCAAGAGGCGACAACAATCGACTGCTGTAAGAGAGAGAGAGAGAGAATAGTGCCAAGAGCATTTTGGTCCGAATGGGCAATCTTGGCTACGAAAAGCAAACACCATGGTTGCAAATAGAATTTTTCACTACGCAATTGCACTATATTTGGTGCAAAACTTTTGTCCCCAATTTGCCCCTAGATTTCAACTAAACAAAAATTCTAATTCCTTTCATATCCCATTCTATATTTTTATAAACTTTTTAATTTTATGATTAAAAATTTACTCTTTTACCTTAATAATAAAAATTTAATCGTTTAAATGTAACTATAAAAAAACTTAATTCCTATTTTATCCCTTTTTATATATTTACATCTCTTATGGTTTAATTACCAATATTTTTTTATCACTTGTAATAAATTGTAGAATTATCTGACATATATAATTATCAAATAAAAATCAATAACTATTAACGCACTTAAATAAAATTAGTCATTAAAAATAAAAATACAATCATGATTATTAATTATTAACACAAACTTAGCCGAACAATAAAATAAAAATTAAAATACAATCATTACAATCATGATTATTAATTATTAACATAAACTTAGCCGGACAATAAAATAAAAATTAAAAACTAATTTTATTAAAGGAAAGTACTACATAATCAACCACGACACATTAATTTTAGTTATTAATTTACTATTCAATATTTTTTCCTGTTAAAAATATATAATTTGTAGTTATTAATTTTAGTAGTAAAATTGAATATTAAATAAATGAATTTTTAAATTAAAGAATAGTTTATAATTAAAAAAAATTAGAGAAAATACGAAAAAAGTGTTGCTTTGCACCAAATTTGGTGTAGTAAGTTGGAGATGATTTTTAAGATGGTAGCACCAAATTTGGTGTAAAAGTTATACCAAATTTGAGAAATGGGTTAGAGATGTCTTAAGCGGTGATCTTAGATACGTCTAATTAAAAAAAAAAGTGAGATTTAATAAATTTATTTTTAATAAAAAATA
This sequence comes from Diospyros kaki, assembly GCA_036245055.1. Classification (NCBI taxonomy): domain Eukaryota; kingdom Viridiplantae; phylum Streptophyta; class Magnoliopsida; order Ericales; family Ebenaceae; genus Diospyros; species Diospyros kaki. The sequence goes on along the minus strand of BSEG01000016.1, from coordinate 8,336,685 downwards.
TATTTAATATAAATATGTGAATATATATCCAGAATATATAATATTCTTATATTTGCCACCACCCCGAGCACTGATGGTACTATATCTTAGTTGAAGAAATTTGAATGTTACATAAATTGTACAATATCTAATTTGTTTTCAATAAAATTTTAACACTCAAGATCTTGCCCTGATATCACAGTGACATATACTATCAATTACTATTAAGTTACAATTTCAATTGTCCCAACTCTTTAATTAAGTGTATTTTTGTCTCACTAAATTGCTCTATAATTTCAAACTCTAGAGCACTTTATCGTTCTCCTCTTTGTTCTGGCGTCAAACCTCGTTTTCCACAACTAGGACAACTCTTTAATCCAAAACCTTGACAATCAAAACACCTGAAACAATGTAATTGAAAACCAAAGCAGAATTAGAGCAAAAAATGAATAAAAAACTATGAGTTATTTCATCTGTGTTCAAACATGTACTCATATTCATCCTCGAGATAAATAAAAACTTAACTTCCAACGCTCAAAGATGTTCCCATTCTTTTTGTTCTTTCCCGTGCCCTGACCAAACAAATAAATACTCGCTATGATATGAGCTAAACGAGTAAATGCATTCTCTTACGGCAGATGAGAGTTAAGTAGCACCTTACAGCCCGGACACTCTATTGCACCTTGGCCTTTACATGTTTGGCAACCTTTCTTGGCCTACACACAAGAAGCATGCAAGCATTTTCAGGCCCAGATGCAGTATCATCAGGCATGTGTATGAATTGAGAGACAGAGATACAATCTTTGCTAATATATATTATATTGTATATATGTTGGGTGTGATGAAAAAGCACAGAAGAAGTTCGTTTGATTTGCCTTCTCAACTTTACTGTATAAATTCAGGTTGAATTGGGCTGATTCTCAGTTTAATAGTTAATAAAATAATATTAAAGTGTTATAATCTAGAACATTCGTAGCAGGCGAAAACATTAACAGAATTGAGTTGAGTCTGTAGACTAAATAATTTTATTTTAATCTAATTTGATTTGACAAGATAAAAAAATCGAAACCAATCAACTTTAAAAATACCCTAATCAAATTCAAATTAAAGCCAGTCACATTAATTTTATTGAGTTACAGAATCTCCGGGACTCGTGAAAACTACAAGTACAAGGTTGTTGTGCTAGAGGCTTACCGAGTTGAGAGAGAAGCCACCTGACTTGGCTGCCAACGCCACAAATCTACCGCCTCTGTGTTGCTCCGCAGTTGCCTGAAGGTGTCGCACTTGCGGCGGCGGCGTCCAGTTGCTGGTGCAGTGGATGAAAGTATTGGCCATGTCTCCAATTCCAAACCACCAAATGTCGAAGCTATTGTTCAGCCGAGAGCAGCTGTGTGTGGTTCATCTTCTCCCATGATTATAAAGAAAGCAGCACTGTGGGGGAAGTGGATAATGGGTTCCATAATGGCCAAGTATTTCTTTTTAGTTTTAACTACGCTTTGAGCTTTATTATTGTTCAGTTTCAAATTTAAAATGGTATATTACTATTTTTCTTTAAAATTTAATAAAATTCGTAATCACATATGTGTTTTGAAAATACTCCTATTATCCCTTTACATTTAAATTTCGTCAATATCCATTACTAAATTATTGATGTGACAAATGAGCCTAAAAAATGACTTACTTATAATCTCGTAAATGCCCTTATTTAAAAAGACTGCAAAAAAAAAAAATAATTAAAATATTATATTAACAAAATTTAAACTTTACATAATTTATTTTAAACTCTTCTATTATATTTAAAATTTATTCAAACTTAACTTATTTTATTTAAAATTTGATCTAAACAAATTAAAAAATATATTATAATCATAAAAATTTATTTATAATTTATTTATTTTTTTAACATATGAGTTACTCCTCTAATATATATATATGTGTGTATGTGCGAACACATAAATTTGAAAACATAAATTTAATGAAAAAATATCTATAGATAAATATTACACATAAATATTTAAATCTTGTGGAACAAAATAGATAATATAAAGTAAATATTTTTTCTTAATGAGAAAAGGATAGACAAATAAAAAAATGAAAATTGATAGAAATAGTTAAATATGATATTAATTATAAGAAACTTAGATTAATCTATATATATTCTAATTACTATTGTATATAAATACTTTATTTTGATAAATATATATAAAATATTATGCTAAATGATGATACAATAAATTTAAACATCTTACATATACATAATTATTATACAATTTATACAAAATTGTATGAATCATGTATGTTTTGTTAATAAAGATAGACAATATAGTCATTTTCTATTTTTTGTTAAGGCATATTCAAGAAATTAAAACATAAACAGATAATAGACAGACATTTTCAAAAATATATATATGTAATTATGAATTTTACTTAAATTTTTAAAAAATAATTATTTATCTTATATATATATTATTAATAAGGATTGACAATGTAGTATTTTTATAATTTATCTTAAAAGATAATAATGGAGGTGAAACGTTAAGGAGTAATTAGTTTATTTTCAAAACACAAAAATGTAATCATCAATTTCACTCAATCTAATGAAAAATTGTAATTCACCCAATATAAAATGATCTTTTAATTATTTTAAGATAACTACATTAAAATTTGTTATTAATTTTATGGTATCGATAGTGATAATTAGGTTTAATTTACAATTCATAAATTCACCCCCTATTTCTATTGTTTGTCACTCTAAATCATTATTCTAATTCTATTTATATGTTATTGTGACAAGTTTTTCCAATTAAATTGTAAGTAAATAATTTCTAAATTTTCGTGATTTGAATAATTTACCTGCACACTCTATGTGATTTTTATTTCAAAGACACCTCGTCCGTTACTAAAAATATAAATTAAATTAAACTATAATTAAAAGAAAGCCGTCACCGGTTGACTTGACCCATTGGCGATGAGCCCATATTCTCAGAATCCTGGCCCAAATAGCCCATACCGCAAATCCAAACCCTCGTTTAAGCACTGCGTTTTCTCTGTCCTCGATCTTGTTAAGTCGTATGGAAGACATCGAGGATCTCCTCCGTGGGAGTGGCGGAGCTCCGCCGGGTTTCAGGCTGTCAGTGGCGGCGTCCGTCGGCGTCAATCCCAAGAAGAAAAACCGCCAGCAGCCTAACGTCAGCAACAAGCAGTCTGCAATTCAAGGCTCGTTCGCTGCCCCTCAGTCGCCCAAGATCCCTGGCACTCAGGTTCCTTCTCTTTCTCTGTCTGTTCTGCCACATTTTTAATTAATCAACATGTTTAGTTGTAGGGGTGTAAACGGTTCGGATTAGTCCGGTTCTATAAGAATCCAGTGATCGAACCATTTTTAACGGTTCTGAAAAAATAAGAATCATAACCGAATCATTATATATATAAAATCAAACCATGACCAATCCGTCGGATCGAATCGATTTCAGTTCGGTTTCAGTTCTATCCAATTAACATTTAACTTCTAAATATTTTTACAAAATATGAAATTATAAACAAATTTATTAATTAAAATAAACTCATAACTTCATTAATACTTCAAATCTTGAAGTAAAAGTATAACAAAATAATTCATAAACTACCTCATCAAATAAGATTACATCGACCGTTTAGTATAGCAATAGCGCATAAAAGTCTAAAAATAAAAGAGTTCATGAATAACAATAACCAACAACAAAAAAGAAATAAACAAAAACTAACAGATTAAAATTGTAAATAATAATATATTTATGTGTATGTATATATATATCCAAAAAATTATAATATATATACAAGTATAATATCGGTTCCGGTTCGGTTCGAATCACGGTTTGAAAAGAAAAACTAGTAACCAAACCAAATATATCGATTTTTTAGAATCAGAACCTAACCGTTGAATTATAGAATCAATCCAAAAGGCACGGTTCGGTTCGGTTCAGTCCGATTCACCGGTTTTCGAATATTTTTTGACACCCCTATTTAGTTGTATACCTGGCTATGAACTTTCTGTGTTGTATTTTTATGCAGACGATTTATATGAAGACTTTTGGATGTTCGCATAATCAAGTAAGTTCTTGTTTCTTTCGTGTTGATGATAATTTAAGTGTTTACATAAGGAGTTTGTGGCGATGTATAGCTGCTTAATTGCTGATAGCACCCAAAAATATCGTGTACCATCATTTTCCCAGTTCCACGTACTTATATGGGAATGTTTCACATACAAACACGGCTATATAGACAGATCACAACAATAGTATTGGGTATCTGTCACAGTTGTGTAGTTACAATAGGATCGCACCCCTAAGTCAGATTGAATTAGGAAGATAAAATCGGTTCAGCAGAGAAAACAAAGAGAATAAAGAGAGAAAGAGAGAAGTAGGAGAGATTTAGAAAGAGAGAAAGAGAGAAGAGAGAAGGAATTCAGAAATTCTATTGATCTTTGTTACGGTTCCAAGAGAGACTTGGAAGGTGATGTACTTGGTTAGGGTTGTCGCTGCCACAGACGATCCTTTCCTTTCCCAATGGCTGTAACAACATATTTTGTCCTATTCTAGCCCCTTTACACGTGGCGATCATTAACAAACTATTATAGAAGTTACAGTAGTGATTAAGAGATCCAAGCAGTAAAATAGTGTTACGAATTATAGCATAATGTAAAATTAAAAATTTATGCTACTATGAAGTATTGTCGTGATGGTATTGAATATGGAGCTTCCATGGTATGAGGAATTTTCTAACTTACGAGGCAGTTGGCGTGTATTAGAAACATTTGGAAAGTAATTTATACGTCCATTAACTGTTTTATTCTGCGTCAATGTCTCTTTTCATATAGTAAGGATAGAAACATGAGCTAACAAACGGTTATATATTGTATACTTTTGTATATGAGTGGGTAACTGCTTGCTGAAAAGGAATTAATGGGTAGGAAGAACATTGCTGCTATTAGTGGTAACATGCAGGTACATCCTCTGATAAAGCTCTGTCAAAAATAAGGAGATTGATGCATTGGCCAAAAAATCAACTTGATGCATATTATACACACACACACACACACACACACACACACACATATATATATAATATTTTCATTTTTGCATTTCATTGTAGAAATTTTAAATTTTTGGTGAATGGGGATTCCAAGAGTTATGGTGGATTTTGGGTCCGTGGGGTATTTAAAGATACTATAAGTGAATAGTGTCTCTCTGTTGAGCTGAGGTTGAGTATTACCAGCTATGTTCTACTTAGGCTTTCAAGTTTTCTGCAAAATATATATTTGTCTTCCTGTTTACTAGGGGAAATCAAAATGTTGTTCTGGAAGCCAGTTGATCTATCTTCTTTGACATGATTGATTAACCCTGCTGATTAGTTACAACCAAGTAGCAGTCTTGCAGGGAATTGCCTGATTTGCTATCTTCACTTTTTATTGGACCACTGAGTTATCATTTTAGAACTATGATGCATTCTCCAATAATATCATTTGTGTACCCTGTGACTGAATTCATTTTGTTCCTGAAAAAATTTCCCCTCATGTTATGTTATTGTCAGAGTGACAGTGAATATATGGCTGGCCAGCTCTCAGCATTTGGTTATGCAGTGATTGACAATCCTGACGAAGCAGACATTTGGCTAATAAATACGTGAGATCCTATTTAAATTTTCTTTTTCATTTCTCTTAGCATTTGCTATATTTCTTTCTATTGATTAGTAATAGTTTAATTTTGCTTGGATAATGAATGCATCATTGTGCTGTTAGGTGGTTGTTTGATATTAGCACATACAAAATCTAGCTATGTTGTCTTTTTTTTTTTGGTTGTTGCCAGATGGCTATTTTTTGTACTTTGTTATACTTTTCTTAGCCCTATATGATATTTATTGATAATAGCGAGCTTCAATATGTTATGCAATATTATAATATTGCCACCCAAATTTTCATTTAGACTGAGGATTTATAAAACTCTTCTATGATTTACAATTTGTTTATCCATATATTTACACAATACATGCTCTTTTGATCTTTTATTTTATTTATTATTTTCTCCTTGGCATTGCATCAAACATTTAACATATGATTTTTTTTAATGGTCAAATTAACTTTCAATAGCTTAAGACAGCATTTATTTGTATTTCTTAATCTCTTGTGAATTATCAGCACCTTAAAAGTGAGGTAACTGGTGGACTAGATAAATGAATCCATTCATGTATGAATACTTGTAAGCACATACAAAGTACATAAACTAATACTTGTTTAGGTCCATATATATGGCAACCATTTCATTCTCAACTTTATTTGACATGTAGTATCTGATCAGCAGATGTGTCCAACAAACATATAGTTTTGTATACTCTAAATTTATTCACAAAAAGATGAAATATGTAATACCAGTTTTCTGTTTGTCTTTCATTTGAATTATCATAGTTTGTGCATAGATCTGAAAGGCGATAGACGCAAAGGGTTCCGGAGCCTGAGGCGCGAGGCGCATGAGGTGAGGCACACATTTGCGAAGTGAGGTGCACCTTTTAGAAAAAAAAACTCAGAATCTTGTAAAATCATAAACAACTATCAAATTATCAATAATAACACATGCATATCATTCATGATTCATCATCTTCAAATTCTAAACTAACAACATCAAAGTTGATTCATTCATCATGCAAATTCTAAACTAGAAACATAATCAAAGTTCAAACTCAAAATCTCAAACTCAAACAAGTACCAATCATCATGCAAAGTTCTAAACAAACACATAAACACTATAAGTCCACAATCAATAAAGAAGTTTTAATCAATTATCATCAAGAAGATCATCAACGTCAAGGTCAATATCTTCATCATCCCCTTCAATCACCCCGTCAACTTCTTCTTCCTCTCCCAATTCTTCTCCCTCTTCCAAGTCTTCATCATCTTCGGTCTCTGTCTCACTTTCCTCATCCTCTTCAATCTCTTGAGTTACTCGTCGTTTTGAAGTCGAAACCGAAGTTGAATCTAATTGTGATCGAATTTGTTTAATTCTAAATCGATAACTAGGCTCTCCAACTCCTGCAACCGCAACAACATTACTCCATGTCAACTCATTCCCAACATCTTCTGGAAAAACAGTTTCATCATCTTTATCATTCTCCTCATCAAGCTTTTTAGTTAACCATTCATTGCTTTCATCAATGTGGGTCAATATGATAGGGTCAAGGGTATCACGCATTTGATACCGTCGACTCAATGCTCTATTGTCTTTCACAAACACCAAGTTGTTTAAACGAAGTTGATCAAGTCTATTTCTCTCTTTAGTATGAAGCTGCAACAATTTATGCAAAAACATACTAAGAATAAGCTATATGAAACAAACTAACTACTAATAAAAATTGTAAGTGTTATATGTACAATGCACTTACATTTTTAAACACACTCCAATTACGTTCACACTCAGATGAACTACAAGTTAAACTAAGAATTTTAATTGCAAAATTTTGCAATGTGGGTGATGACATTCCATATGAAGCCCACTATTCAGTTCTCTAATAAAATTCATGGGTTAATTATTATCTATTATCTAGAATGATTATATATATAATGTAATATATATATATGTGTATACCTCGTGATTTCTTAGCTTTCTTTCTAATAGCCATATAGTTTCCAAAGAACCCATCTGTCTTGTTATACATTGAAAGCTCAGCATCAATTTGGTCTTGAACCTTTACATCTGGATTTAACTTTCTAATGCATTCATATAAGCCAGTCATGATCTTTGGATCTATACGTTCAACCTTGTAAAAATATTCTGGATTCAAGTACCAACCAGCAACGTGCAGGGGGTGACGAAGCTGAATATCCCATTGATCATCGATGATCTGAAAAATGGGTGCATACTTCTTTTCATCCCCATTAAAAGAGTTAGCAATCGCTTCTATGGCCTCATATATGTATTCCATAGCCGGCTTCTTCTCACCATCCACTAAGTGTAGTACACACACCAATGGACCGGCCACCTTTAAAGCATAAACAACATTGTCCCAAAATGAAGGCATCAAAATCACTTCTACAACCTTTTTAGCCCTCGCTTCTTTTATTCACTTGCTTGTCATCCACTCCTCGAAGTTAAACATCCTTCTAAGGTTGCTTTTCAGACTATGCATCCTACCCAAAGTGATAAAGGCAGTTGCAAACTGTGTTTTTGCAGGCCTCAACAGCTCTTTCTTGTCAGTAAACCTTCTAAACATGTTTACTAGACCCAAACGAGTATAGATGTAGCTATTCACCATAATAACTTTTTCAAATGTCTTCTTCATATTAGGCAACTTGAAAATATCTTCCAACATTAAATCCAAGCAGTGCGTTGCACATGATGTCCAAAACAACGTAAGATATTTTGCCTCCAAAAATTTTCTTGTTATTATTTATAGTAAAATTAACAAGATATTAGTAAATAATAAATACCTAATGAATATTCAAATTGTTCTATTTATAAACATAATACAAATTACAAAAATGAATTTCATACCTGCTTAAACATTGTTTAAAGCACTATTAGTGACCACTTACACCACATTTCTTACTCCAATCTTTTCTACACATTTATTTAATAATTGAAACATCTTTTCCCCAGTCTTTGAATAGTTGGAACCATCAATAGACTCCAAAAACATTCTTCCTTTAGGAAAATTGACTAAAAAGTTAATCAATGTCCTTTCCCTCTTATCTTTCCAGCCATCTGACAAAATGGAACATCCATATTTGGCCCAGACCTCTTCATGATCTTTCATCATTGTACGAGTGGCTTCCACCTCTTGTTTGAGTAGGGGAACCCTGACATCATGGTAACTAGGCGGCTTCACACCTGGACCATACTGACCAACTGCTTCTATAAAGACTTTAAAACTGTCATATGTTACTGTATTGAATGGAATGCCTGCATCATACATCCATCGTGTGAAGTTTTTACAAACTCGAGCTCTTAACTCTTTTTTTGCAAAATAATTCTAATCCAACCTTGTTTGCCTTCCTTTACTTTTGCTTTTCAACACAGTAACTTCTGGGTCTTTAAGAAAAACATCAACTGGACCCTTTTGTGTTGGCCCTTTAACACTACCAACACTACTAGCACCGCTTCCACTTCCGTTAGATACATTGGGTCTTTTTCTACTTTGTGGCGGCTCCTCATCATCATCATACCCTTCATCAAATTGGAAATCATCATCTAATGATGCCATATTTCGCTCATCCCTGTCATTCTTCTTCTGTTGCATGTACTCTCCAATCTCTTAATTTACTGATGGAGGACATTTTGCACAAGATTTAGTATTCCTAAAACCACCCACAAGATGTTTCACCCGAAATATGCCACCTTTCGTTACTTTACTACAAAATTTACATGTGATGGTATTTTTGTCATTAGGATTAGCTTCAAAGTAATTCCATGCGGGTCAGTTTTGGAAGTTATCGACGACATTGACTGGGTTGCTGTAACACAGTTTCAATTTCCACAAAATTCTCCAATCAACAAGAAAACAACAACCGTATAAAGAGAGAGTAGCAACCAGCAAGAGAAATTAAGCAAGTAGGCAAGAAATAATCAAATAAAACAAGTAAAGAACTCATGAGAGCAGGCTGGAACCGAGAAGAGGAGAGGTTGGAACCGAGAATGGCAGCTGGTTTCGGTGGTCAGCGGGCTGCTTGATAGCTTGAAGAGTAGAGGAGAAGAGAGGAGAGCAAGAGAGGAGAAGAGCTTGAACTGTGAGTTGCGAGCAGAGGAGAAGAGAGGAGAAGAAAATAAGAGAAGAGCGTGAGAAAAGGAGAAGAGAGGAGAGGAAGAGAGGAGGCGGGCGCGACTTGACAACAACGAGGAGAGGAAGACCGGGCTGATCGACGACTGGCGTTGGAGAATATAGGAGTTTCCGGCAGCTGGACAGCTTGAGGAGGGTGTTTTCGGCAGCTCCCAAGGTGTTTCCGGAGGCTGGCATGGAGGTCGGAAGGAGAGGGAGAAGATGGGAGTGACGTCGGGACTCGAGAGGAAGATGGGAGTGACGTTGGGCTGCCCAGGTTTTAAATAAAACCTAGGTTTCATGAGGCGTGCCTAGGCTCGCCTCACGCTCCGGCACCTCTCTATGCAAAGCGAGGGCCTCCCAGAAAACACGTTGCCTCGGCCCAATCGAGGCGCCTTTTACCTAGGCGTGCCTTTAACATCTATGGGTTTGTAAACCTGAGTTTTGGAGGGACACCTTAGAATTCAAAAGCTTCAAGTTGAGCAGCTTGAAAATTGAATAATATAAAATGTAATTTTCTTATAAATGGAGTGCATGATGTTGTGAGATTTGAAAATTGAGTTAGTCTAATAAAAGATCAAGTTAAATATCTAACGTTAATGGTTGATAAAGATGGGGAGATTATTGAGGATGTTACTCATAGAATCAAGGTAGGATGGCTAAAAGTAGAAAGGTTTCTAGACTTTTATGCAACTATAAATTGCACTGGACAGTTATAAGATTTGCTCTATTATATGGCAAAAAGTAATGGGTAGTCAAGCACTAACATCTTCAAAATAATACCACAACTAAGTTAAGGATATTATATTGCATTGTGTGGCTATATGAGAGAAGACAATTAGAAATGAAGTTATTTATACAATAAGTTGGATTGGTGCTTTCCTTTAAAGCTAAAAGAAAAGTTTCATTGAACAATTATATGACCAACTTTATTGTATTGCATGGAACGCTAAGTAGTGAAGCACCAATATATGCAAAAATGAACGTAATATGAGAATATTTTCATGGATGTGCAATCATATAGGAAAAGATAGAACTAAAAATGAGATTATTTTTAGTAAGATTTTAATGGTGCCCATTAAAGATAAAATGTGTGGAACCAAGGTAGTTAGGGGCAAAAGGCACTATGAACCTTATATCGCCTGGGGTGCTAGGTGCTAAAAAAGCTCTCACTTGACCAAAGCAAAGCGCTAAATTTTAAAAAATTAATAAAAAAACATATTTAATATGAAAAAGATAATAAACATATAACAAATGTTCAATATTTATATAAAAAATGAACAAGTTTAAATACGTCTAGGAAAACAAACATACAATGTAATATAATATTCACACAAAAAATCTAAATTACATGATTTATATAAAGTTATATAATATATTATATTAACAAACAAACAATATTATATATCAAGTTACAATTTGTGCTGATACAGGCTTAAAGTTGTGGCAAACATATATAATTCTTTTGTTGCAAATATTAATTGAGTATTGACTAAAAGTCTAGAACAAAATATATATATATATCATAGAACAAAACAGTGACTATCAAGCAATAATTGGCAGACTCTAAAAGGTTAAAATACTAACTGAGAACTAGTGTAACAGTGACTAAAAAGCAACAAACAGCATACAACACAAGGAGGAGCCAAGTGCATCTGCTTTTCTTCTTTGTTTTTGCATTTTCCTCTTCATTTTACTCTTCCTATTACACTGGGAGACCTTTCACATCCCTTCTACAGATGACCCTTCACTTTCTTTCAATTTTCTTTTGATTTTGCTTCATTACAGCCCAGGCAAGTGCTTGCCTAGGAGTAGGTGAGGCACTTCCTGTCGCCTGAGCTCCAAGGGGAGCCAGGCACTTGCCTTTGACTACACTGTGTGGAACACATTTAAGATGGTTTAGACATATGAGAAAAAAACACATAGATGCACTTTTGAGGAGAGTGGATAGAATGGAAGAAATTTAAAGTAAAAGAGATAAAGGAAGATTAAATAAAACTTAGTGAAAAGCTTTTAGGCCTTGCAGAAGATATGGGAAAATTGAAGAGCTAGAATCCATGGCCTACCCTATTTAGTGGGATTAGGGCTTCGTGTAATTGTTGTTGCATTATGAGCTTAAACTTCTTAAGTTATACAGTAGAAACTGCTTGCTGGAAACTAGCTGATTTGTTTTCTCATCTTAGCTTTCTTTCTATGGAGAACTGATTAGCTAAAGTTTTCTTGGGTTGTAAAGCATTGGTCTTTCAACTTGTATTGTCTATGTTATTTATTAGTATCTAGTGATGCAGATGCACTGTAAAGTCTCCAAGCCAGTCTGCAATGGAGACCCTAATATCGAAGTGCAAGAGTGCAAAAAAACCTTTGGTGGTGGCAGGATGTGTGCCTCAGGGAAGTCGTGATTTGAAAGAGCTAGAAGGGGTTAGCATAGTTGGAGTTCAGCAAATTGATCGTGTGGTGGAAGTCGTAGAAGAGACTTTGAAAGGACATGAGGTGCGGCTATTGAACCGCAAGACATTACCAGCACTTGATCTCCCGAAGGTGTCACTGTATCCCTGGGTGACTTGCTTTTGGCTGCAATGGTTCTTGATTCATGCTATCATTTTCTTGTGTTCACAACTTATTTGGTGGTAAAATTGTTATCTCATTTTCTTGTCAAGATATTTAACTTATTTACTCTGGCAGGTGAGGAAGAACAGGTTCGTGGAGATTCTTCCTATTAATGTTGGTTGCTTAGGTGCTTGCACTTATTGCAAGACAAAGCATGCCCGTGGTCATTTAGGGAGCTATACAGTTGACAGCCTTGTAAGTTCATTCCATTGCATGAATTTGTCATTGATCTGAATTTCTTGGTTGTTTTATTAAAGTTTATCACTTCAGGTAGAGCGTGTTAAAACTGTTATAGCAGATGGAGTTAAGGAGATTTGGTTGAGCAGTGAAGACACTGGGGCATACGGTATTTTTGTTGCCTTTTCATACCTCATAAATATCTGCTGATTCTCAAGTACTTTGTAGGATATTCTTTTTTTGGTTTTTTTTTTTTTTTTTTTTGGGGGGGGGATAGAAGCCAGTTTTATGGTTTCACTTCTTATGTACACAAGTCTGACTATTCTATTGGTAAGTTATAAGATAACAAAAAGACAGAAAATTGAAATGAGAACAACCACTTTGCTGACACCCTATTAAAAAAACAGAATTGGTGATATGTTTGGCTTCAAAATTTGCAGGACGTGACATTGGTGTTAACCTTCCAATTCTATTGAAGGCTATTGTCACAGAGCTCCCCTCAGATGGAAGCACAATGCTTCGCGTTGGCATGACCAATCCTCCTTATATTCTTGAGCACTTAAAAGACATAGCAGATGTTTTGCGTCATCCATGTGTGTACTCTTTTCTCCATGTGCCCGTCCAATCTGGGAGTGATGAAGTCTTGAGTGTAAAATTTCTTTCTGAAGCTGATTAGATTATGTCTAAATCTCATCCGCCCCTCTCCATTCTGTTTTAACTGAAGCCTATTTGCTTATGATAACTGGTTTCCAGGCAATGAATCGAGAGTACACTGTAAGCCAGTTCAAGACTGTAGTAGATACATTGACTGAACTTGTGCCAGGGATGCAGATTGCAACTGATATAATTTGTGGATTCCCTGGTTAGTTGCAAGTTAGCTACAGCTTTGTGATCCATTGTTTATGTTGCTTCTGTGTCTGGAATTACTTTTCATGTTCCTTTTGAAAATGTTTGTCTACTGCTACAAGTGGCAGTTAAGCATTTTAGCAACTATCCAAAATTGCTTTTGTTATTTAGCAATTTTTTGGATGTACTGTTGTACTTTAGTAGTTTAATTCCATCACATTGAGTTAGTCAAGGAATATTGTAAATAATTTCCTTGAGTGGGAATTGCTGTTCTTTTTTTTTTTTTTTTTTTTTGAATGCTATTTATATTACTACACATTTAAAAATTTCATAGTCATTAGCAAAAGTAATGAGTGGGATTTTTTTTTTTTTTTTGTTGGATTGCTGCATATATTGCAAAATATTTAAAATTCTCAAAATCATCAGCAACAACAATATTTGATTGTATTGTTTTAAGCAAAACATTTTGTTGATTCCAGTTAGTAAGACAGATCTTGATCTAAGTAGACTCTAGTGGCAAAAGTAAAAAAGGTGTTTGTTAGAGTAGAAAGGTAAATATAGAATTAATGTGATATCTTGTCTTGTCAGGTGAAACTGATGAAGATTTTGCTCAAACTGTGAGTCTCATTGAGCAGTACAAGTTCCCTCAAGTTCATATATCGCAGTTCTATCCTCGGCCTGGTAATACTGTTGTTGAATCCTCTAAGCAATCTATATTTGTATAGTCCGTTAGGACATTTGTTCCACATAACTGGTGATGATTATTGATGTGATACCATTCTAGTTAGTTTCTAGCCTGTTACAATGTTGAATTATCATGGTTTCTTAGACATGTAACACTGGGGCACAGCATATACGGTGAATTGGTCTGACATTTTTTTCCTCAGTCAGTTGCTTAGTTGATTCAGCATTTTGGAACCTAGCTAGTTTAGCACCCAGGATTTCTATTTTGCTTACCCATTAGCTAATTGAGTCTGAAAATGTACGCTGGCTAACTAGAGTTCACATTCACTCAAAAGTGGCATACTTGTGTTCTCATTTGGCTACATCAACAAGCATCAATATGGTCTCTAAATATTATAGAAGGTACCTGGCCTATTAACATTTTAGATTGAGCTGTCTCACATGTTCTGGGCATGCCTGCCACATGGTTTACTTTTAGCTGACTGCCTTTTGCAAATGGACCAAATAATAATAACAGTGCATCAAAAGATGCCTTCCAAACAAAAATAATAGTAAATAGGAAAAAGGATTAGCGTTGTTTGGAATTTTGATTCATGTTCAAACTTTGAACTTGGGGACTGGAATTTTTATTGTTCTTTTAATTTCTCTTTTCTCATTAGATACTAACAACAGTGAGGGATTTTTAGATTTTAATATTGTTATGCTTGGAATACGTATTTCCCTACTTCCGTCTTTCCAGGAGTCTTTTTCTCCCTCTCTCTGCTTTGTTCTCCCCTTCTCTATTTGTTGCTCTCTCACCTTTTTTCCCGTTTCCTTCTCTGTCCTTCCTTTTCTTTTCTCTGCACCTTGGTTGATTGATTCTACATCAAAGCAGTGGCATTGATTGGCTAATTCTTAGTGTTGCTGTCAAAATCTTTTTTTTTTAAACCAGGAACTCCAGCTGCGAGGATGAAAAAGGTCCTAAGTACTGCAGTGAAGAAACGTAGCCGTGAATTGACTTCCATTTTTGAGTCATTTACGCCATATAATGGCATGGAGGGCAAAGTAGAGAGAATATTGATCACTGAAATTGCCACTGATGGTATCCACTTGGTAAGATTGTGTCTCTGATACAAAATTATTGTTTGATCTCTTGTTAAGATACTTGTAGATGTTTTAGGAGAATCTTGTATTAAGTGGGGACTTGGTGCAAGGGCAATACTCTGGCACAAGTTATTCTTCATACAGAAGATTCAAAGACAAATATCATAACTACATTAAGACGAATTTGATGTTGAAGTGGCTTTGTAATGTCAGAAGTCCAGTCAAGCTGATGAGAAACGGATAATGAAGTTTCTCCTCCTCTCCAACTTAACTTCAGATAATATGGTAGTCAACAATTCAACATAATCTCAAAACAGCAACCGGCCAACAGTATGCAGAAGGAACCCACTTGAGGATGCGCGGCCCGAGGAGGGGGGGGGCGCACTTATGGTTCCCATGTAGACCAAAGTACCTCTGTTGTAGTGAGGTGTTGCAGCCAAACGGCCACTTGGACAGTGATGTGCAATCCCAAACCCCTCTATGGGGGTGTGAAATTATTGCCATGAGTCTACCTTGTGAAATTAGATGAAATGCTGTATGTAAGTTGCTGGATTTATATAGTCATGCAATCCTAAGCCCATAGTAGACATTGACATTCTATGTTGGATCAAGCTCTATTTTTCTTTTGCTAGGTATATGTTGGATCAAGCTTCTGAAAAAAAGGTATTGTAAGGCAATAGAACCCACTCAAGATAGCACTTTCTATCTCGTAACTAAATATTTGCATGTGATAAATCTACTTATGCAAAAGAGCCAAGCCACCCAAGGGGGTGGGCTAAGAAAAGGGGTGTTGAAGTTACCTCTCTTTCTCTCTCTAGCTATTTAAGCTTTTAGATGAGGTGGTGCTCAACATTCAAGACAGGCATTATCATATTCAAAACTTAGGCCAATTTCATATGGCTTTCTTTCAAATGTGCACTTTCCTATTTATGTGACTTGGCTTTCATTGCTCCAGGTGGGTCACACTAAAGGATATGTGCAAGTGCTGGTAGTTGGTCCAGAAACCATGCTGGGGACTTCTGCTATGGTTAAGATAACCTCAGTTGGAAGGTGGTCGGTTTTTGGTGAAGTGATCGAGACTCTTGATGAAAGAAATCATAATATAGCTACAAGTGATAAAAGGCCTAGTGGCAACAAATGTTTGTCATCCAAGCTAAATGAAGCATGCGCATGTTCAAGAGAGCCGCAACCTTGTGCTTGTGATGAAACTTGCGGGGGAGAGACAATGTCACAGGTAAATGTAGCTTCCCCTTCCAATAATGGTACTTGTTCAGAAGAACAGAACGACCCAAACCTCATTAGATGGTTGTTGAGGAAGCGGAAGAACCATTTGCAGAAGAGGACGGAAGACGTGAGTGTCCTGGAATCTAAAGAAGGATATAGTAGAGGAAGAATACGCAGTTGGGCATTTATTGACAAGGCTCTTGTGAGTGGAATGTTCCTGAGCTTGTTGACAATCGTAGTTGCAGTCTCGTTTCTGGTATCTGGGAGTACGATGGCTAAATAAACGGATCTGATTTGAATTCTAGTTTGCACAGGTGGAAGGATTGCCCGGCTGACTCTCCAATATGTGAGAGATTTTGCAGGATATGGCAAAAGTGTGTCAAGGCTAGTTCCTATTAGAGTTTGATGTTTATTGATATTGTATCTTTGAGCAACATCAATGTACATTGCCAAAGGTTGAAGGCGCCACTAATTATTGGAAGTGCTAGCAGGTCGATTTTAACGAATTCTGGGGAATGCTGTCATTCTCAAATACTTGTTAAGCCAATGACTAAAACTCTATCCTCTATTCTCTTGTAATTTGTAACTAGCCCAGCACAAATGCCATGTAGAATGTGCTTGTAAACTGTCTTTGGATGTCGTTTTCAGAAAAGAACTCCCAGTTTGAGATTGAGGGAAGTTCCTGGAGTTCTTGAAACCAATTTAGTAAGAAAATGAAATACACTAGAAAATGATTATCTTTATTGCCTTCCTTTTTTGTTTTTTTTGCTGAATTAACTTCCTGATGTTAAAGTTTGGAAATGAAACCAAGCAGGCTCACCCATAAGGCAATTTTGGTTGGAGAACTTGTGAGCTTGATTTGTTGACAATTCTTACATTCTAGACCCTGATCTGATGCATGCAACAAAGTTTGAAGAACCCTAACTAACGCTTATTCAGTGTTTATATTCTTGGACTGGTAGCTATAAATCTGTACTTCAAGCTACTGAGCAACTGCTGGCACATGCATATCTCATATATTTTCATTTAACAAAATTTTACAACAGCTTAAAACAGTGGTAGGGCTGTCTAATACACGAGGAGGTTGAAGAATAAACAGGATATGCATGCCACCATCTCGGGAAAAGCTTGGGCTTGGGCTTGGGCTTGGCTGTGAGAAAGATAACTTGTTGCCCTTTCCTTCTTGTTTAGAGCTGCATTGATTTTATTTACCGAACAGTCTTTCTGATTCACAGAAGAATAAAGATGTATCTATCTATATCAATATGATGGGCGGATGACTAATTTGTCCATGTCATAGAAGCATATCTGACTTTGAAGGCAATCTCTTGAAGAAATTGACAGGCACTGAAGGCATCCTGCTTCTGAAGCGGGGATGCCGCATCAAGAAAAGCCCGAGCAGCACTGCAATGACCTGGAACGGAGTAACATAAAGGATCACAGCCCAGATCAATGAGATGATAATCACTATAGCCGTAGCTCTTGGATCCCTCCAGCTTAGTATGGCCAGAGCCCTCTCCCCTTGTGTTGCCAAGTCTGCTGTCACCGACTGTATCCTCCCGGCCACACTCCTCAGCCTGTCATACCTCATCCTGACAAGGTCCGGTGGCCTGGAAGTCGGGAATGAGTCAAACTCCTCGTCGAGCTCATCAGGGTTCGCGTTCTCTGACTGCGACAGCCGCGCGTCCATGTGGGGCGGGTGCCTCGGCCTGAACCGGTAGTTCCAGAGGCCGATCACGAACAGGTACAGGAAAATTGTTGGCAAAATCAGTTCCGGGTAGCAGACGAGAATTAAGAACAGGACATGAACAAGGCAGGTGGTGACCGGGTTCTTCCAGGTGCAGACATCATGGAACCAGCGGCAGACGGCTGAGATTCCAGAGAGCAGTGACATTATGCGGTGGAAATTGGCCTTGCTCCGCCTCAAGCTCCACATGTGGTAATCCACATCCAGCATGTACTCGACCGTCTCTCGCCGGAGTGGCGGCTCTGATCTCGACAGCCTCGTCGCTACTATCTGCATCGCCTGGTGGCGCAGCCAGTCGATGTGCCTCACAGGTATGGGCTGCACATAGTGCATTTTGGGCAGCAATGGCCTGCTGTACTGAACCACCATGTTCATCCAGGCCGTGCAGGTGAACCTAAGCGCCAAGTGAAGCTCCCCGTGCTTCTTCAAACCGGAAGGTTGAAGAACCACCAATGGGTAGTAATGGGTATAAATCCGATCGGTCTCCAAAGTCGACAGTCGAATTCTCACCTTCCCAATCCTCAGATCTCTGGCATCCTCTTTACTTCCATTGATATGCCAATTGTCGAAAACTCCAATGGTGATCACAGTGCAGGGATCGTGAACTTCCCAAGTATACTGCTCGTTCCATTGGGGATTCATGGTGTTGAGAAGCGTCCTTGTTCGAACCCATTTGTTCCCGTACTTGGCCACGCAGTAGGCATCAGTACTACCCCCGTCTTTGCTCTTCATAGGCAGCAAATTCCTGGCACTCAATATCCCAAGCTCAAGAATCCCAATGCTGGGCTTCCTCAATTGCTTCGCTGACGGCTGAAGATCGCTGCTGAAGTGCGTAGACTCGTCCAGAACATGGTAGCCGGCATCCAACCAGAGGCGAAGGTGGAGCTTGCTAGAGAATTTCGCCTCCTTCTTCTTGCCGCTGTCTTCCTCTGCAAAAGCCGGCTTGTGGAGATTGTACCAGCGAGCATCCGGGAACTTGTAGGAATCCAGTCTTTGCGGAATGTCCCTAACCGGAATCAGCAGCCTGCCTAGAACCTCGTCCTTTCCGGGTCCAACCCTGTCCTCCACACTAATGATCATTAATTCTTCTAAGGGCTCGGACGCCACAAACATGAGTTCATCATTCCAAGTCGGGTTCACATGTTTGTCCGGCGATAGCCTAGTGACTCTGGTCTGGTGCCCGAGCTGAATTCTCACGAATGTGGCCGGTGGCCGGCTCCTGTCACTGGGGACGAGGTCCTGCGCTTCAATGACATGAACACGAAGATAGTAAAGCTTTGGGGAGAAATAGACCTTTGATCTTGTGTTGGCAAGGTTGTGTTGGCTGACATCGTGAGCATCCGAATGCCAGGCCTCTGGAAAAGCTTCATCCGCTTGAGTTCCAATCCAAACAGACAGCATAATCTCGCCCTGAACTCTATCCCGTTTCTTGTTCTCCAGCTTGTACCACTGAGGGGCCAGTGGACTGTCCGGCGGGAGTCGGAGAGGAACCTCTGCAACGTCGAACAGAACCCAGCCCACTAAATCGTCTTTTCCGATGTCTCTGTCTTTCACTGTAACTTCGATCACATTGGCCTGTAAATTCTGTTTCGAAAAGGCAAAGACTTTGTTCCAAACTGGGTTTTGGTTTTTCTCCAAGTGTTTGGTCACGCCTTTGTAGTTTCCGAGCTTCACTTCTACGTAAGGGTCTAAGCTGCCGGAAATGTCCATGACCGGGAGATTTCTGGCTTTCACCACGTGGACATACAGGTAGTGCATCTGCTCGACCAGATCGTAGGTGCTCGCCGTCTTGTCGCCGCCGCGGTAGCGCATCCGGGCGGCCACTGGCGGCCTGGTTTCCACCAGCCCGAATTCCGGCGGCTTCATCCCCGGCACCGGAAACTGCATATGCATGACGTTGGCTGGTCCTGCCTGGGCAAAGTCAGCTCTCGTTTCAACATTAGCCGGCTTTGGAGCTGCCGGTGCTGGTGTCGGTGCCGGACCGGTCCCGACAGAGTAAAAGGTCCTGACTTCTTTTTCCTTCTTCTTGTTCTTCTTCTTGGCCTCCCCTTCATCGTCGTGATCAAGCTTCCTGCTGATATTGGTACTGAAATCGGAACTCGAATTCGAATTGAAGTTTATATCTTGCAACGGCGGCGGCGGCGGCGGCGGCGGCGCCTCTTTGGCGTCGGCATGAATCTGGCCATTCGGCGGACCGAATTGGCCATGAACGGAGTAGACTTTGAGCGCAATATCGCCCTTGATACGGGAAAACAAGCCGCGTTTGTCGAGCGGGTAACGCTGGACCATGGCTTCGGACTCGGAGGAGGGGACGAAAGCGCCGGAGATTCGGACGCGGCCGAGAAAGTTCTTGTGGTGGCCGGCTTTGCGGTCGTTGTAGACGACGACGTCAATGGTCTGGTCGGGGAGCTGTATGGGGTCTTTGATGTCGAAAACGAGGTTCTCGTTCCATTGCGGGTCGAGATCTTTGGTTCTGGTCTGGGTTCTTTGCCGCTGGCCGTCGAAGTCCACCTCCACGAAGGGGCTGGCCGAGCCTAGGCCGTCTTTGGGCATGAGATCGCCGGCGTCGAGAACTTCCACCACCAGCTTGGCCATGGTTTAATTTGATGGTCGATGTATATTCTGGAAGCTGAAACGCAAAAGGGGGATTGAATTAGAAGGAATAAGGAAGAAGGAAGGAGGAGTGTAGGGGCAGCCGAGGGCAAAATAAAAAGAGGTGGAGAAAAATAGGGGGCGGTCGGGGGGAGAGAGAGGAGGAGGGGACTGACTGGTTTATTTGGAGTGTGAAGACAGAAACTATTATGTTAGAGAGAGAGAGAGAGAGAGAGGTGTGTCCTTTGGTGAAGTGGTTGGTCCCATCCCAAAGAGATTCTGGTGGGTAAGAGAGAGAAATACATCCTTCTGTTTGTGTTTGTGTTTGTGTGCATGTATATAAGTGTATATTATCTATACCTATATTAATTATATGTACGTACGATATTGTATATGTATATATGTGAGTTTGTAGTATGAATATACAAAAGGGAAATTTGAAAGGAAGATCTTGTTTTTAATATATTCGGTGTTTTGTGATTATGAATTTTTGAATTCAAGTCTCTTATATTATTTTATCACTAATAAGTTTGGAGCTCAACAAGTGTTAAATGTCCATCAACACAGATATTTGTGTGCTCACATTTCTTATCCTTGATGAGATCACATTGATTGATTGTCGATGTACTCTAAAATATATATATATTTTTATTTTTTTAGGGGAGGGGGCACTTAACTCAAGAGGAGACAGAAAGAAAGAGGGTTACCACTTGACCGCATCCACAGTGAGAGACAACGCATTGAATGGAAGGAATTATGGGGAGCTTGAAAAAGAGGTTTGAGAAAGCTAAGACGTTTCGTGGGGATGATGGAACTTGGAATTGCAAAGGATGTCCATATCCATATCCATATCCATCTCCATCTCCCTTTCAATTCTCAAGGATATCTCCTCTTTTCAGAGAGTAATCTTTTCCAAAAACTGCTCCTGCTGCTGCTGATTGCTGATTCGACTCATACATACATTTGTCAAATTCTCTGGAGCCCTCCACAGTCCACGCTCTGCAATTAGATAATTAGATAATTCTCCCTCCCATACCTTTACCAAATTTTATGTTATGTTCCCAGAGAGAGAGAGAGAGAGAGAGAGGGAGAGAGAGAGATGGGTTGTCTTTTTTTTGAAAAGTACAGGACATTGTTCTGAGATTGCTGCGAAACCAAGAAAAAGAAAGCACCAGAAATGGTTGGATTTTCTTTGTTTGAACCTTAAAACCATCATAAAGTCTGTTTCTTTGTTTTTGGTCAAAAACGTGATCGATCATATATTAGTAAAAGTTTTATATAAACTTAACCCAAATAATCTATCCTTATAATTATAAATTAATAAAAAAAAAACATCCTTTTGTCAATTTCATTATTGATTCTAAATTTTGTATCAAGATTTCAACAGGAATTGTAGTTTGCTTCAAAAAGTGAGGTGTTTTATCCTTTATTTTTATTTTTTTTAAAACAGAGATATATAAGTCATAAGACTATATCTAATACTTTGCTAAATTGCTCGTCAAATCAAATAAATAGGGAAATAAATAGGGAGACAAGCCAATTTGGAGGCCTCCATCGTTGCTCATTATTATCAAATTCGCTTGCTAAAGTTTTGGTGAACCCTAATCCCCTCTCCAGATTTGACGATTCATTTCAACCAAGCCACCAATTGCTATCTCTCTCTCTCTCAACACCAATACGAGCTAATTTGTCGTTGAAAAAGGCTCATCGTTGCAACAAATCCATAGATCAGAGGTCTAAGTGGTTGTCTGGGAGAGAAAATCAGTCAAAGAATACAACCAACAGACATGATGAAAGGTGAATAGACGCGGTGGTGATGAGTAATAGACCAAGTGACAGTGGTGACGGCGACGTCGAGAAGAGACAGAATATTGGTTTGTGATTATTGATTTTGATATTTATTTATGTATTAGATGAGTGATATTATGTATTTTTATATTTGATTATTGATTTATGTATTTAATTATTAATTTTATGTATGCATATATTTAATTATTTTGTATATTAAGTGTTCAAAGATAATAATTGAATTTCCAAATAAACTGTGACTAGTTATCTAAATTAGAAAGAATTGTATTAAATATATTTATATTTTTTATACAAAATTACAAATTAGTGAATTATCTCACCGTTGAGTCAAATCACATAAAATTTGTATCATATTTTTTCTAAATTTTTCAATGTAATATTTTTGATATAATCCTAAAAATGGGTATCAAAGTTACTCAATATAATTATTTATTTATGTATTTGAAATAGTAATTACTGTATCATATTTTTTCTGATTTGTGTTTTTTTATCATATTTGGACTATTGGTATATTGTTGTTGTGTTTACTTTGATACCATAATATTTATTATTAAATTATAAAATAAATAATAAATATTTATAGTAGTAAAAACTATAAGTAAGGTAATAAATAAAATTGAGATTTATTAATAAATAAATAAAATAAGGAGTGAAATAAAGAAGAGAATAAGGAATGTGGTTAGAGTAAACACAATTTTCAAAATAAAAAATATAAAAAATAAATTATTTATAATATAATAGAGAGTAGAATAGAGAGCATGGTTGGAGACAATCTAAGCCTTAGGATTATTCACAAAGATCAAGAAAGTATATTATGAAAATTTAGAAAAATGATTGAATAAGCATTAAATCAACACATTATAAGGTTAAAAAAAGATTAAATATGGCCCCCAGGACATAACTTTGCTGCCAAAGGAAGTACACTCTATCGTGTTACTTTTTGGGCGTTCAATTTCAGTGTTCGAGCCTTGTTCAGAGGAAAAAGCTCAGCAATCAGAGCGATCGTGAAAGCTGAAAATTGCTTATCGCTCTCATGTTTGCGGCTGAGTAGGGATCGAACTGACCGCTGAATCCTCTGATTTACATCTCTTTGTTGATATTGTGGGGCCGAACAGCGGAGACGATCATGATGGTGCGTTAACAAAAAAAAAAGGATTAAATATGTAAAATCTTAATAACTAATGATATTATCACTTTTTATTAATTAAAAAATAAAAAAACTAATAGTTACTTGGAAAAGTTTCAAATTTCTAATAATTCATAAAAAGTTAATAATTTAATTATTAGTAAATCAAATTAATTAAATAAAATAAGTTCAATCAACACTGAACATTACCAGTCGTTTTTAAATTTTTAATTAAAAAAAAGGACCCTCACCTAAAGGTAACACCCAATACACTTCAGGCAGTGTGCGAATTTGCTTCTTCTTCCTGTATTTGTCCAGCAGCCACCCCACCCCACCAACCTTTTGAAAAGTATCCATCTCGTAAAGAAAACAGTAGTGTTGGTAAGGGATAGATATAAAATTGAAGGCAACTATACACATATATATATTTAAATGATGGAGAACTAATATGCTTTCATATAGTTCAAGACTTCAATCAAGTGGTGCAATAGAAAGGAAATGGAACGAAAAGAGAAACAAAATCATGTGATGCTAACTGCTAAGGACAAAAACTAACCAATCAAATCATATATTTCTCCTCATATCTTTTGCTTTCTGGCAATTATGATAATCACCATTACGATAATAAGCTACATTCCACTAAGTGTTCCTGTTCATATTTGCAACTTTCCAATACCCTCATCTCTTTCCTTTTACCAGTAAATTCTCTCTTCGATTTTAAGTGCAATCGACTCAAAATCTTATATATATTTCATCCCTAATCAGTGTAAAATATAATATCATAGTTCTTGCTAGTAAATAGTATAATCATCTATGAGTTAAGTAATTGATTTCACTTATCCTTATATGAGAGATGATAGGGTTCAAAATTTGACCCAACTTTGACTCTAAAACTGTACAATTTAAGACACATCAATGAAGCAAAAACAAAGTTTCAAGTTATCGTACGTGTCTAAGAATTTAAAAAAAAAAACAAAAACATACTGTGTCAAAAAACTTAAGCACACTGTATCATCTTCAATTATTTTTAGACAATTGAAGGAGAAGTACCTGCTCAAATAATAAATGATGGTTCTTCTCATAAATAGCGTAGAGGGTGTTTGAACAGGAAACCTATAATGGTTTGGGTCCCATTAGGGTCCACTTTCGACCCATGCCCGACCCGACCCAGAGTCCATTAATTCTTAACCTATTCCATTACTTGCTAGATAAGGTAGTTAGTTTAGGAATGCTATTATCTTTACATATGGGGGTGCCCCACTTCATTGAAAAAATAAACAAAAGTCAGGATCATGGCTGGCTGTAGAGGCCAACACACTTTACAAGCTTAACTATATGCTGAGACACCTAGCCAAGAAAGAAAGAAAGAAAGAAGTGCCTGCTATTGGGACCCACATTGTCTTCTACACAGACTACTCCTACCAAGTCTGCTTTTCTGGACAGTTTATAACAAAACAAATAAAATATTACTATTTACAAAGAGCAAAGATTAGAGACCAACTTTGGTGGTTTTAAATGTTTGGTATCCATCAATATGACTAGTATTAACTGTTGACTATTCAATTAAGAAGATTAAATGTCGCAAATCCAACATCAGATAAAGAGAGTACACAACACCATTTGACAGTTTAAAGTTTTTGGATTTGATAATAAGCGTACTGTCCATGATACCAGGCCAAATGTAAAAGAGTGTCTACTGCATGAGATTCTTCACTAAGCAACAGCTAGAGTATGATCATATTTGTATGTTGCCTTTCCCTTAAATTTTTTTTAACAAAATTGAATCTATGATCTTTTAGTCATACTACCAAATCACGTGTCAGCGACAAAAATAGGTTTATGGTAATAATGTGACAGCAAAATACACATAGACAGAAGCATGGAAAAGAATCTATATTGTAAGAGACATTATATGCATCCGCTGGATTCTTCTCTTTTGTTTATTTTTTTGTAGCTTCACAACCACATGCAGCTTTTGGGATGCTTTCTATTTGGACCCTTTCTTTCTAGGACAGATCATATTATTGATACTTTTTAAATTATATTTTGAGTTATATAATATATTATAAATGATAAAAATACTTTTATCATCTCATTATTTCGCGCCACCTCACTATTTTTGATGAGAGGTATTTTAGTCATGCGTCTCACCACCTTATCTCACAATCTTGAGTGAAAGATATTTTAATTATATAGTATAATTAAAATTGTAAGTCATGATATATGAATAATATTACAATGTGTCACTGCCTACAGTGACAATAAGGTCTGGCTTCGCTACAACTTCAATATAATAATGCAGTAGTGTTTGAATTACAGGGTGGAGTATATCCATGGGACCATGGTCCTCTTTTATAATGGAATCATCCATGTGACAGAGAAAACAACTAGTAGGCATTTTCCTTAAAAAGGCTAGCGATATGGGAGTAAAAAATTTGTATAGAATTTTTTATACAGAATGATGCGACTTTAACGAACGATCGTAAATTAGAAAGGAAAACACCAACAGTGTGTTTATAAAAATATTTTTTCATTTATAAATAGCTACCGACAAATTATATATGAACAATTATGAACAAAATATGATAGCAATATCTCGATGAAGGCAGGTGGTTAAATGGGGACAAAAATAATAGATAAGTTGTAGCACATGAAGGAAGGCCACATAAATAGATGAACAAGCTGGCAGTAGATGGGAGATGGCCAGCAAGCATAGAAGCCAAGTACGAAGCCTAAGACCTAATCATACCACATCATTCCATTTAAGCAAAGACATGCCACGGGAGTGGCAGAGCCCAACCGGTGCCACTTCCACGAGAGAGACATTACAAAAACGAGCACGATAATATTTACTCATTTGTAAGATTAGGCTATAACTCAAAACGCATTAAAACCGTCTTCCCAGTTGGAAAGAGGAAAGTGTAAGATAGTTTCGGCATTGGGCAATATGCAATTGCATTGCAGTTGCTGAGAGGAAGGACCACCCTTGGAACATTTTCAAAGCATACTGAATCCGCCTAAAGGTAACCAGACGACCTTTTATTTATTGAACCCAAAGTTGATCGTGCATAAGACTTTACCTTTTAAGGTTCTCTTTTCTTTATTCAAATATGCTGGCTAATTGGATTCTGCATCTTCCTTCATCATCCACTGTTCACTTTTACTTTCCACTGCTGGATTCACAGGAAACTGCACGCTTCACATTCGGTTCTACGTACTGTGGACTTGAATACTCTTTGCATAATTCCTGAGAACTTCATTTCACAAACAAGATTTTTGTATTGTTAACATTGATGGCTCATATTTGTGGACTAGGAAAGTTACTGAAACGTAATGGAATGGAGCAAACAAAACTATCATATTCAGTACTATCTGATATATCATGACCATAAAATCCAGTTGAATTCTATAGGTGCGTACCTCATAATTTGCCTAGCAGCTTGCATTTTAACTCTACCACGCATTGGAATCATCCTTCAAAAGAGATATTCATCATGTTTGGGACTTTAGATGAGCCTTTTTGCATATTTCATGCAATGTCATGTTCAAGTGTTGGCCCTCCTTGTACCCAATTTGGATTGATTAGCATTGAAAAGACAGCACCTTGTTGGTACTGATTTGATCCACTTGTTAACTCTTCCGGCTATTAAATTAGTTTGATTCATCTCAAAGGCACCATCATCATAGGGTGAAAATTTCAGTGTATTTTCCAGGCAAGGTCATTCTTAATGTGAGTGCCTCCTCATGCCACAATAATGATCTATTATTGTTCATTGATAGTGGTCTGGGTTGGTGGTGCATTGCAACTTCCATCTAGAAAATAGAGAGAAGATACCAATGTTTCAATTCCAATATTCTCATGTAGTGACAAAAATTTTATTGGCCTTCTTCTCGGTAGCTTCTTAGGTAATTAAAGGCATCTTGATGGCTAATAATTATAGATGAATTAAGGTCAAGAAGTCCAAAATCAAAGGAAGCTCACAGAGTTCGTTTCCTCAATCCACCCAAAACGCGCGCGCGTTTACACACACACAGTGAGACTGTTATCTTGATAATTCAATAATACATAAAAAAAAAATATGTATATATTACTACACAACGGCCTTTTATTAACAAAAAATGTGATACAATTTTTGTTCCTTCTATCTGATTAAAAAGTAAATGTAATATTCATCTTATATTGACAAAAATGCCCTTATATACACAATTTTGACCTTTTTTTTCTCCTTTTCTTTTTGTCCCCCTCTCCTTCCTTCTCTCTTTACTACCATTGCTGGCCAACCCAGATCAAGGTCTAGGTTCAGCACTGGACAGACCTAGATGTCGTCTGGGCTCTGTCTGGTTCTTCACAAACCCAAACTAGGAAGGTCAAGGTGGTTGAGATCACTAAAGGAGCGGCCAACGGAAGATCATAAAGATGAAGAAAGATGATAAATAAATGAAGAAAATGTAGAACTTTTAAAAAAATTGTAAACGGTATGTAAAATACTTGAATTGCAATGGAATAATCGAAATTGATTTATCTAATGACATCCGTGGAAGAAAACTATAAAAGTTTTCTTACACATTTACCTCTTATTTGTCTGAGGCTCGAATGGTGATACCGAAAACTATATATGAGTAACTAGAAATTGATTCTGATTGTTGTGCATTTTTTATTGTCTTTTATGCCTATTCATAGATATCACACATGCATATTTCTTTAGAAATTTGAATCTAATTCAAATTCCAATCACTTATCCCATTATATTGTTAAAATTTAAATACGAATGAATTTGAAACAAATTCAAATTCTAAATACTTTGTTGAAATATAAAAAATATAGAAGAAGGTATTGCGGAAGCAATGGTAAAGTCTCAATGTTATGTTAGACAAAGAGATAGAAAAAAAAAATGTCAGAAGAAGAAAATCAGAATTGGGAGAAAAATAACTTCTTTTTATTGAAATGAAAGCTTGCAATAAAGCTCACACCACCAAATAATAGAAATGAAGTCCTATTTATATAGAACTTGAATACATAGCATTAACCAAATAAAATTGAAAAGTTATAAATAAAACATTAAATACAGGATGTTTTGCATTCCAAAAATGAATGCCAAACTTCAGTTGCAAATGGAAAATGTAACCGAAAATTTAATAATGGAGACATAAATGAAAAAACAGAAAATTAAACCAACTTTAATTAAAGAAAAATATCACAAATCTCAACACTCCTCCTTGAGATTTTTCTTTGTCAAACCCAACTTGTTGCGTAAAAATTCAAATTGACCACACGGTAAAACTTTTGTGAGGATGTTAGCAAGCTGAAATTCTGAATTGCAATGAGTGATCTTGATCTCGCCTTCTTTCTCTGCTTCCCTCAACAAATGAAACTTCATTTTAATGTGTTTTGTTTTACCATGTTGTACTGGATTGGAGGCGATAGCAATAGCAGATTTGTTATCACAAAACACTTCTGTAGGCTTCTTTTGTTCATATCTTAAATCACCAAGCAATTTGCGAAGCCATAATGCTTGATTTGTAGCACCTGCTGCTAAAATATATTCAGCTTCAGCGGTGGATTGAGCCACAACTTCCTACTTCTTTGAGTTCCAAGAGAAAACCCTAGTGCCAAGAGAAAAAATATAACTAGAAGTGCTTTTAGAATCATCAACACAACTAGCCCAATCACTATCAGCATATCCAATCAATTTCAAGTCACCAATGGACTCAAACCAAATTCCAAAATCAAGAGCACCCTTTAAGTATCTAAGCACCCTTTTAGCAATACCAAAATGAACTTCACTAGGAGAATTCATTTATCTTGAGAGCATACTTGTAGCAAACATTAAATCCGGCCTGAATGTCTTCAAATATAGCAAACTTCCTACCAAACTTCTAAAAATTGTAGGATTGGAGAGTTTCTCACCATTCAAAAAGAATGCATTGTCAACCATATTGACCCTTACAATCTCCACTCCTTGTGAGTCATAAATAGTACAGACACGATCTTTGAAAACCACAAAAAATTTGTCATGCATCAACTGAGCAATACTAAGCAAGTTTTGAGATAATCTCGGAACAAATAAAACATTTGAGATTTTCTTTTCACCTTGCGTGGTATGAATGATGACATTACCTTTACCTTCAGCTAGTACCATCTCTCCATGTCCAAGGACCACCTTTGTCCTTACAGATTTGTCAATTTGGTTAAAAAGTCTAATATTTTTAGCCATATGGGTGGTGCAACTGCTGTCAATAAGCCATGAGTTTATATCTGTTTCAACAACATGAGAAGCCATAAACAAGAAAGTTGTTTCTTGATTTTGATCATCTGCACGATTAGCTTGTTGCGAGGGCTATTGGGATGATTGGTTTTGCTTGGCACGACAAAACTTTTCAGTATGACCATTCTTATCACAATAATCATAATGGTAAACTTGTTTGTTTTTGTACCAGCAATTTTTCTCACCATGATTGGTCTTTTTGCAGAAACGGCAAGGAGGAAATTTTCCCCTCCTTGATACTCCTTCTTTTCCCTGGCTCCCCTGATCTTCGGTTGCCTTTCTATCATCCCTTGCAACAGGTTTCTTGCCTTTGAATTTGGCATTAAAGGCACCTTCAACATGCTTCTCATTACAGATTGCATCCCTTTGCTCTTGGGCTTGTAATTTGCTGATTAACTCAGCTATAGAAAGAGTAGTCAAGTCACAAGACTCCTCTATAGCTGAGATCTTCGACTCAAATCTATCAGGGACACTTACCATTATTTTTTCCACAACCCTTTGATCTGGAAAATCTTCACTAGCTAATCTGATTTGGTTCACAATAGTCATCACTTTGGTAGTGTACTCTTTCACAGTGTCTGAATCCTTCATCTTCAGCATCTCAAACTCTCTTTTGAGAGTTATTAATTTCACAGCCTTCACCTTTGTGCTTCCTTCAAACTCCTCTTTTAACTTATCCCAAGCTTTCTTGATCATGTCACAATCAATAATCCTTGCAAAAATAGAATCTGATAGAGCAGCATGAATACAAGATAAAGCCTTGGGCTTCTTTGACTTTTCCTCCTCATGCTATCTTATTTGATTCAAGGTTGGATTTGCTCCCAATGGTGGAGGATCAACATCATTCAAAACAGTTGGTAGTTGTCACCATTAAATTGTGGGGGAGTGGAAACACCAAAATTAGAAGACATGGTGTAAAATATAAAAGTAGAAGTCTCTTCTCTCAAACAAAATCACAGCCCTATAGTCTCTGATACCATTGTTGAAATATAAAAAATATAGAAGAAGGTATTGCGGAAGGAATGGTAAAGTCTCAATGTTATGTTAGACAAAGAGATAGAAAAAAAAAATGTGAGAAGAAGAAAATCAGAATTGGGAGAAAAATAACTTCTTCTTATTGAAATGAAAGCTTGCAATAAAGCTCACACTACACCAAATGATAGAAATGAAGTCATATTTATATAGGACTTGAATACATAGCATTAACCAAATAAAATTGAAAAATTATAAATAAAACATTAAATGCAGGATGTTTTGCATTCCAAAAATGAATGTCAAACTTCAGTTGCAAATGGAAAATGTAACCGAAAATATAATAATGGAGACATAAATGAAAAAACAGAAAATTAAACCAACTTTAATTAAAGAAAAATATCACAAATCTCAACATACTTATCTTATCGTTAGGGAACTTATTTCAGTGTAATCGCAATTCTAACAATCTCTCACTCGGGTACATGGGATAATGCTCAACTCATCTCCTTATACAGGACGTCAAAGGGTGCAACCTTGATAACAATGATACAAGTACTATATCAAACAATCACCAATGCTAGCATAATACTGCTACAAAAAGAAATAAACAAGGGCAATATCATCTATGCCTTAAATAATACATAACACATCAATCAAATGCTTCCAATCTCTCGAGAGTAACTCTGAACAACATTTGATCATTAATCGAATTTCTTGTACTCATGACCATCACACAGATGATTGTCCAAACTATGAGTTGCAAAATTTACATGATGTGGTATAAATTATATTTTATAAAATTTGAAACAATTTATCTCTTGGTTCAACTATTTTCCCAATCTTTGTCCGCCTAGCTGTTTCCTTGTTGGCCAATTGGGTGACATGTTAAAGTAGTGTAATTGAACCTCAACTTCATAAAACAATTTTAGGTCAGAAGGCATATGTGAATAAGGTCGCATGTAGTGACAGAGAGAGAACAATCTTGTCACTTCCTTATAGTGATCGAACAAGCATATGTTGTATGACATGTATCCTACAGTGGAGCTCTCACTAATCAGGGATGTCATACTCAAAACACCGTATAGATGTCGGTCTAGTCACCACATAAGCCCTAGCCTGAATCACTCAACTCATGAGTGCTCACATCCTGTTATTCTCAGGTTTAATATAGAATTTGGAATAAATCCATATTTGACTTCTTCCAATAAACCTCGTCTTAGCCATACTAAGATAACAATAATGAATACCTCTCATGTATCAAGGCACTTACACTAACCACATAAGTGCAAGAGTAAGCTGTCTCATCCTATACACCACACAGGTGTCAGGGTGATTATCTGCGTGAGAGGACTTAGCCTAGTGACATTCACGAACATATGCAACTATTTCAATGTTTTCCATATCAACAACACAATGTCATATAATGAAAACATAAAGAAGATAACAAATATCCATCAAAGAAGATAACAAATATTCATTAACATAAATCAATATGAATGTCATAAACAGTGATCAAATATAGAATTTAAATTCTACGTAATCCCATACGCCTCACATGGGATTCAAATACATTTCTCTATCATGGAATTTGGGGTCATATGCGAATTGCATCACAACCACGTTGTAGATATAAATCTTGACAAGTTCATCAGCTTGAGCTGTTACCCCAAACTTTCTTAGGAAAGCACTAAGCTATGACATAATCAGAAATACCACATAGGTATCTCATGATTCTCTTGATAACTTTCTAATGTTTCTTATTTAGATTGCTTTGGAATCTGCTTACTAACCTAACGGCAAAGTAAATATCAGAACGAGTACACTTCATTAGGTACATAAGACTCCCAACAGCACTGGCGTATGATTTCTTTTTCATTAGTTTCTTTTCTTTCTCTATTTTAGGGCACTGACTAAGACTCAAGGTGCAACCCTTATTGACTGAAGTATTACATGTTAAATCATTTAAGGATCTTACGAAGGTAAGTTTCTTAAGACAGATTCAAAAGCTTTCTTAAGCGATCCCTCGAGATCTTAAGTCTGAGGATATAACTTGCTTCCCCTAAATCCTTCATCTCAAAGACAGAGAATAACCATTCCTTAATAGCATTGATTATCTCCAAGTTATTTCCAGACAATAAGATATCATCTACATATAAGGACAAAATCAAGAATCTATCTCTTGTCTGTTGGATATACATACAATGGTTTTCCTGTATCATGGTCAAACCAATGGAGGTGATGGCTTCATAAAATCGTAGATCCCATTGTCTAAATGACTATTTAAGACCATATATAGATCGTTTGAAAAAAAACGAAAATGATTGGAATAAAAAAGTAGAAATAACTTCTTAGTGTTTCATTTCTTCTCAGAGTTCTAGAAATATTGACTTTTTTTTAAAAAAAAAAAAGGAAAGACAGCTACGAAATGTCATATCTTGTTTTCTTTTTTAAAATTTCCAACACAAACTGAAAAAGCAAGTACCCAGTAGTCCAATTTCATGAAATTGATCCCATAGTTTAGAGACATTGCAATGGCTGCAACATGTAAGTTTGTTCATTTGATGGTGGATGTTGCATTGAACAATAAAATAGACAGCTGAATCAGTGGCTAATGGATGGAATCTTCTATTCGTGGTAAGAATTTGAAACTTATTCTTCCTTCGACTTTCTGTCTGCACTTCTTTACATATCCAATGAATCATAACTGCAGGTGTGCATGTTTGTATGATAATTTAAAAGAGAGTAGAAAAGGAAATACACGTGTGTTTCTAATATAATTCATAAAGAAGAACAAAAAGAAAAGTAGTGCCATTTCAAAGATAAAAAAAATACAAAGTTGAGCGCTGGCAAGCAGGGAGAGAGAGAGAGTGTAAAGGTAGTGCCAACACAATACACTTCTCTATGAGGGAGCTTGTGCTGCTCGTCTCCATACAAGTATTTTAATAATTTCATGGTTGGACTACCATAAGAAACCATAAGCATAATCTTATAGAAACACGTTGACCAGTGTACAAACAGAAAAACTTAGTGGCGAGAAGTAACCTTTCCGTAGCTGGGCTGGAAAGAGTCCCACCCTCCATCTGGATCCCTTCGCTTCAAGGGTGTTGAAGAAACTTGTTGACCAGAATTCATTTGCTCTTTTCTAATTGATTTTTTCACTGGAAACATAAACTTTCTTGCATTTCTTCCCCTGTTTCCAGTCTTTGGAAAACATACCCCACCATTTATATTTGAACCAGTGACGGGCGCAATGCCACAGCGCCTTGGTCTAGCAGCTACCTCCCTGAGATGTGGGGCTCGAAGCGAAGTGTAAAGTAAATTGGCATGAGATATTTGAGGCATGATAGCCCTTCCACATGAATCTGTCATGTGCTGAAGGATAGCAGAAGAGTTTATGGTGGCAGATAAAAGATCAGTGGGGCCAATGCAGAATCCATTATTACAAGAATAAGCATGAGGTGGTGGTGCCTGCAGTGTACATGCTAACTTGGGCTGTAAAGAAGCTATCCTCCGAATTTGTTCAATCTGTGGAAGCACATTCGGTGAAGCCACCACAAAGGATTGGGTATGACCATGGTTAAAGCCCTGCATGGGATTCAAATCAGGTTCTGCAGAATGAGAGACTTGTTGATCAGAATCTTGGGAGAAAGCATCTGGAGGATCATCTGTTGCCTTGCTTCTTAAAGGTTGGCCAGCTTCAGCTGATCGTTGAGCATTATTACAGGCATCTCCAACAGATGACTCATCATTTAAGTCAAAATTAACAACAGGGTGCCTTGACAATGATAATGGTGAAGACTGAGAAAGGTTATCATCATTATCACTAAGGCGATTGAGGTCAATATTGAGCATTTTTACTTGTTTTGAACTGACTTCTATAGAAGACTCTTCTACAGAGAAACCAGAAGTTTTTCCAACACAAGGGCCTCGGAAAACGTCAACAGCAGAATCATCTCCTGCAGCAGCGATATTGAGGTCAAATTCTGTAAAACCCTGGGAAGCTTTTGAGCTACAATTGCTGTTGTCGACAGAAGACATACAGTTTCTGTTCGAACTCTTGGAAAAGAAAGCAGACCGGAAAGCACTAGTTGAAGCAGAGCCCGTCCAACCTTGCTCACCTTCAAACTTCAGTGGAGTCACAGGTAAGCATGTAGGAACCCCACATGTAGCCACAACTGGTATGGGCATCGACATATTGATTGCATCAAAGGATGGTCCAGATTCAACTGATATTTTTGGGTATTCCACTTTATTTGCTGGGATATATTCATTCAAATCAAATCTACAATGTAGAGGATTCTGATCACTAGCACTGGTCCCCTCAGTATTTGTGGTCAACAGAGGTAATTCCTTTCCATGAGGGTAATCATTAGAATGATGAGTCACAAGGGAATCTGCCTTCATTTGCAGCCTTTTCAATGGCAGAAAACATGTACCTGCCCTTGGTCTTTCAGGATCCAAAACCACCTCACTGGAGCCAAAACTATCACAGTTGTCTTGCTCGTGGCATGACTTCACATTTCCTCTCATTTCCTTCAAGCAATTCATTTTGTTTGGCACATTGGATTGGACCAGTTCACCAGCTCTCTCATCTGTGGAAAAAGACCTTCCCGAGGCTTCCCTGCAGCCAACAACTTTTGATCCATTACTCCTGCAAGCTTCGTTGCCGAGTTCAGTGCATCATCCAGCTCGTAGGAGAATTCCTCTTTGCTCAGTCCAAAAATCTCTGCACATTTACGATCCGTCATGCTTAGTTTCGGATTATCAAACATTTCAATTATCACAGGATTCTGGTTTGACATCATCTCCGAAGCAATCTCACTATTCCAGACCCCAACATTGTCAGATGTTGGAGTGATTTTAGCAGCCATATACAACAACAACATATCCAGCCGTTATCCCACTATGTGGGGTTGGCTATATGAATTCTAGACTTCTATGTGGGTTACATCCCAACAGATAGTTTGTCTAGAATTCATATTTGGATCCGACTAGGTTTTACGCTGGCTATCGGCTACCTAACGCAACCCTCCTCCTTTATCCGGGCTTGGGACCGGCAGTGGATAATATCCCCTGGCGGAGTAATGATGAAATGAAGTTTGAACACCATCTTCACATGGAGAAATTTCATGAGATGGTGGTGAATGAAGATAATTGATATAGTTGTGTTCCATAACTTAGTTGATATGGTGAAACCAACAAGTACAATATGGAAACACAACTAATTTTAGCAGCCATATCTGACACTAAATTTCCATCTGCTGCCCCTTCTGCACTATGCTTGACATTTTTATACATATGAGATTTGGCAGTGCCCCTATACCGGTGCCTACTTGACTTTGCCTGTGCTGATACTTTCTGAATGCTGCCATTCAAAGAAACTGGAAGAATGACATGAGCTGAGTTGGAACGGGAGATCTCAGTTTTATGTTGTATCTGGTCAAGAGCGGCATGCAAGATGAAATATTGTTCACATTCATCAGAAAATAGCCAATTCCCTTTAGCTTTCATGGTACCCAACTCGCCGTTTCTGGTGTTAAGGGGCAATCCTGTCTCAGAGGTAACATCACTATGTACAGAAATGTGCTGTGTATCTATTTTTCCAGTAGAATGTATCCAAACAGAACTATTCTTCAGGTTTCTGTCACAGATGACTTTATCCTGAATAACTGAAGTTGCAGATTCGTTGCAACTTGATGTTGCCCCATAAGTTCCTTTGGCGATATTTTTATCCTGATTCATTTCAGCTTCTAGCACTAAATTCCTTGGCATTCAAACAGCAGCTCACTGGCCTCAAAGTATATTTGCTTTTCTACAAGCACTGATAGAAAGGAGATAGCAAGTCAGCCACCTCATTGCTGGTGAAGTTTTGTCCTCATAATTGTCAATTTCTTGCACTTGCTAGCTAAGCCTGTATGCTTCACCTAAGGGGCTAGGCACAGTTTGCGATTTCACAAGCTTTTGAATCAGGATGAGACTTGTGAATCCTTCAAAAGAACACTAATCACAGCACAACAGAAAACTTTTAACTTTTTGTACGCTAACCAAATTTCATGATACTCCAGCCAGCCAATGTCACAACTGCCTCAGTAACCCAGGCAGCAGGATACGGTTCAGGTCAGCAGAAATTTGCCCAAGCAAGACACTTCAAACTAGATTATTCTCATAAATGCATCCTTGGATATTTGGTTCATCCACCACTCATTTGGCTATTTTTCACAAATTATATATCAGCCAGGTCATGGGCTCATTCACTGCAAAATTTTCATCAACTCCGTATCAGTTAATAATTATATATTTCTGATGGATTGATCCTAGCCCGAGAAAAGAAGGATGAACATGTCAAACTAAATTCAAATGCTTTCAGTAAAAAAATTCAATCAACTTGCTGAAATGGTTCTGCAGTGAAGTGGAAAATTTAGCAACAAAAAGATAATAAACCTGTAAACCCCAGTAGGGCTTCCATCTCCCCAAGTAGATGAAATCTGAACAGAAATGTAAAATGAATGCAAAAATTAGCAGTGACCCCTTCACACAAAAGCGCACACACAGCCCACTTCTGGCTATAGACTTTAACCGCCCATGAGATTCTATGGGTTGTCATTGCTTGATAATATGCTGATTATAAGGACAAGAGATGTTAGGAATATATCATTTTCCAAGTAAAGTCAACTATGGTATCGATGGCCATCAAATAACGATAATATATATGGGAAGGAGTCTTATGAAGTAACTATTCTAAACAAACCTCAATTAGTTTGTACCATTTCTATTCTAAAGTTTCAGCATTAATATTTTTTTCTTCCTGTTTTTCCATTGGTTCTCCTACAAACCAGAAGAAAGAAGCAACTACAATGGAATTATCTTTCAGAGGGAGAGAGAGAGAGAGAGAGAGAGACCAACAATTTACGAACATGAGAGGGATATGATAGATATAGAAGCATAATTAAAGCCAAAGGCAATGCAAAATTATTCCGTAAAGTTCCTAATTAAGTTAGAACAACACAACAACAAAACAATAACAAACAATCCCAGGTCATACTCCCATTAGGCGGAGTACATGAATTCTATCCATGGCCATATCGATTATGAGACCTTTAGATCCTATGTCATGTCCAAGGACTATAGTCTATATATAATGGAAATTAGAAAATGCAAGAGTCCTAAAAGGTACAAGTTCCCATAAATGAAGTATCGATCCAAAAGTTCAAACTAGCTCTGAACAAACATTTCCCTATGATCGAAGAAGAGAATCACTTAGAAAGAAATAAGGAAAACGGAAAATCAAAATATTTGTCGAAGAAACTTCAGAAGCTGCAAACCAAACAACATCCGCAGCGAAGATTCACGAGCCTAACCTGTAAGCCGCAAAAACAGCAGTAGTTCAAGAGGAAGAAGATCAACCAACACGGCTCATCAAGTAAAGAAGCAGGGAGATGAAGTACTTGGACTTGGATTGCATATACATACATACATATATATATATATGCGCCCGACAGTTCCGTCTGCCTGCCAAAGCCAACAAACAATGGCGATACGATCGGTTGATGCTTTTGGACTTTCCAATTTCGTAAAATACAAGGCGACGATAACTCAGAGAGAAAGAGAAAGAGTGGTGGCGGAGACTTTCTCGGTTTGCATGGACTCTTGGATTGGAAGACAGGGATTCGGTGCTCTGTGAACTACTCTTTAACAAAGCTTAGCTTGCTAGTTTTAAACAAAAATAAAATCAGAAAACGACGTTTTGTCTTCATTCTTGAAGAAGCTATTAATTGAATTTATTAGACGCTAATCATTGGATGGAAGTGAATCCAAGTATCAATCAATCACTAGTGTTAGGATTATCATTGGATTTGATATATAGCAACTACAACTTATGTATACAATATGGGAATTCACATTAATTATTGAGTTTACAAAATGAAGCATATATATACTAACATGTGATGGGATTGTGACATGATTAGTGTCTCTAGCTAGTTATATGTAACAGTAACAGCTAGCGCGATGCTTCCAAGTGACATAATTTTACGCCCATGACTCATAGACTAAACCGAAATTAAATATATGTTTTCTTGTTATTTATTTAGTAGTTAGCACAGCCTCTCAACTCCAACAAGAATCCAAGTGGAAGTTGTTTCCAAGTTTACATTTAAAAATATGACACATAATTATACTAACTAAACTTGTTTCTAATCAACTAATTAAGATTAATTAAGTTAGGCTTCGCAAAATAGGAACATAATCTTCTTGTTATGTATCATCATGAGAGTGCACTAACAACAAACATTGTATAGCAAGTCTAAAAAACTCTTATTATTAATTAAATATAACCCACTAGTACTGCGCCCAATACTGTAAGTTATTGCTATAAAATACTAGCCAAAAGGACTAATTCTTGACGATTTATAGAGTAATTAATATATAATTATTTGCATGAGATTGGATTTAACAAACTCCTCCTCTTTAACTCCTATGTATCATGCCCTTGGGCTTGGGCTTGTTATGAAGATACAAATTTTATATCTCAATTTAACTTAAAAGGTTAATGTCAAATGTTTTGAGTAATTAATGATTATTTAATATATAGTTGTTTCCAATAATATCACTATCAACCCTAAACCCTTGAATTTCAGAATAAATTCTGACAAGCATGCATCCAGTTCCAGACTAATAAAATTAAGTACTATACATAAAATTATCATATCGGATTGCAGAGTCAGGATAGGACCGTGACATGAATGAATTAATATATAGTAAACGTAATAGTTAATGCAATATCTATCTATATATGTAGTTTGTGAGGGATCAAGTCACATATATAATTTCAATGCGGTTGAGCATCTAGCTAGGACTGTCATAGGCTAAATCGAAAGTATATATATAAACGTACACAAGGGAATGAGACGCACTGCATGCATGCCCTTGTCATCTAGCACAGCCTCCCAAATCCAACAAGAATCCAAGCGATTCCAAGTCTAAATTTAAAATATGTCACCACATTGTTAACTAATTAAGCTTCCACCCAACCAACCAACCAAGATTTCGGCTCATGTAATGTAATTGTAATTATTATTAACTAAGTTATTAAGGTTAAAAAATAGGAACATGGGTCGTACGTCTTGTTGGCGAGAAGCACCATGCATGCCAACTCACTAGACTAGCACGCGACCAAGATTTCAATTCAAGAAATTAATAACTAAGTTAATATAATTCAAAAAATTATTAGGAACATGGTCTTCTTGTTAATTACAAGACACACCAAATTAAGCCTATCTCACTACAAACAAACAACATTGCGAAAGTGATGGTTTGGTAACGCAGAGCTAGCATACATGAGGAACCCAACCCGGCCCTTTCAGCGGCTAAAACAAGGCGCAAGCCAATACTCAACAAGTTTAATTTAATATATTATTGAATCTCATAATTTATGCTAAGTTGGTGACGACTCAAATTCTAAAGATCTGTGGGGGTAGCGGTGGTGACTCAAATTTTAATTTCATTTTATCACTACTCGTGTTTTCTAAAGAGATGTGGTGATAGCGGAGAGATTGGGCCTAGAGGTACGGCCCATCATCTCTTTTAACTCCTTCACGAACTAGGGAGCGTATTAATAAAAGATATGGATGCCCAATGATGTTTGGCATGTGGGGTTAGAAGAAGAGATACGAGCTCCCAACATTCCATCACATTCACACACTCTTTTTAAGACTATGGGAACTGTTTCTAATAAATGCTTGCATTATGTTTGTACAACAATTTTGTGAATACATCCTGCACGAAAGTAACACGCTTGTTTTTGTTACATTAGGAACACCCAACACATGTAGGCTTTGTAGGACAAGCCGAATTAACACTACCCTTGTCCCACCCCCATGCCCCATTAGCACAACCCATAAAAATTCCCTGCCGTCAA
The DNA here is from genome assembly GCA_036245055.1 of Diospyros kaki. Lineage (NCBI taxonomy): Eukaryota > Viridiplantae > Streptophyta > Magnoliopsida > Ericales > Ebenaceae > Diospyros > Diospyros kaki. The sequence continues at coordinate 8,295,877 of BSEG01000016.1, read as the reverse complement.
CTGTGCCACCATTTCCTCCTTCCTTCACGTCACCATCGACGTCACTTAATTAGCAGGTCAAGTGAAGGTGTTGGCTGAGGAAGACCAGGTGCCAAGACAAAGCCGCAAGCGTCAGTACGTTGAGAGAAAAGACGAATACGCGTTCAGCACCTTCAGCCTCTCGCTGAGCCCCACAATCCGACTCGTCTTCGCTTCCTCAGGCGTTGCCTGTGGCTTTTCCGGTCTTACAGTTCCAGGTCTGGTCGAGCTGGCCGGTTCGACCCCACCGCCCGTCGCTGCGGTTGCGTCGCCGACAGACCCTCCGCCGCCTCTGGTGCCTGCCGGTTCAGACACATAATGGTCCCTCCCTCGCCCTTCTTCCTTCTCCATCTTCATCCTCTCAAACATCACCTGCATATAACCCATCAAAATGTCAAGAATTTGTTACAATTTATGTGTCAATTTTTCTCTCGATTTTTACCTTGGTGGCTCGGGGCTCCAAGTACCACAAGTTGAAGAGAAGCACGAGAAGCGAAGACAGGAGATTGTAGGCCTGAAACATATCCGCCATTTTTGAGAAGAGTCTCCTCCTTGGGACCAACAAATAGCCAAGCAAGGCCACGAACACGCAGTAGGCCATGGCCCTGAAATACACCGGATATATCTTGCTCTGCACCACTCCAAACTGCTGCCACGGCAGAGCTCCGCTCAACACGTAGCTCGAAATGAATGTCACCCACATGCACATCCCGTACGCCGTCGAGAATCCCAGCAGATGCGCCGCCAGCGCCACCGTCCCCACCGCCCTCGCCGACAGCATGTACTTTCCGACGTCGTACGCCACCTCCTTAGAGCGCAGGAAAATTTCCCCCAACTCCTTTTCGCCTTCCTCCTCAACCCACCCCGCCCCGGCCATCGCCTCCTCGCCCATTTCCGCCGCCTTTTCGGCCTTCTCCGTGGCCGACTCCATTGTTGTCGACAAATTTCGCTTCACTTCTTTCCCAATTGTCTTGGACATGTCCACCGCGGTCTCCGCCTGGTGCTTGGCCTTCACCGCCGCCTCCTTGGCGCCTTCTTCCACTCTCTGGGCTTTCTCCGAAACCGTTTCCTTCGCTTTGGTCACGGCCTCCTTGGCGCCCTCTTCCACTCCATGCGCCGTCTCGGAAACCTTCTCTTTCCCTTTTCCGACGGCACTGGCAATCTTTTGTTCGCACTTGCCCAAGGCGTCGCAAACAAGCTCCACCGGGCCGTGTGATTCTCCATTTTCGGACGGGTACGGACCAGAGAGGCCTTGGCCCAGATTTGGAAGCACAGACGCGGCTTCCATGGAGTTCTTATCATCAGAGAGATGTGTTTCCGCCGGTGAAATGGGAACTTTGGTGTTCTCATGGCCATGGTCTCTTTCCATCTTCTCATACTCGAAAACCACCACTCTGCGGCCTTCCGTTACTATAACGTCGTGATCGTCCTTTCTTTCTGGACTCGCAGACCACAACCCTGCTGTAACAAGAGAACTGAAAACCAGACACATGGCCAAGACATTCATCATCTTGAATCTTCAACCGAAATTTGAAATTTTTAGTCCGAAAATTTTTGGTGGGTTGGACACATGCAGTTGGGGGAATATGGCGAGTGAGTGGCTGTCGGTGGTAACCGGAACGTGCACGCGTGGCATGGACAGCAGTTGAAGAGGTGACACGTGTGATGCTACATAGCCTTGGCGGTGTTACACGTGTCCAATGTGCAGTAGGGTTTTCAGTCCATTGATTTTGCATTTGGTTGTAGAGATAAAGATAAGCTCGAGGGTGATGGTTGGGCACGTTTCCCAGAGGAAGCTGCATCTACAAGCTTCCAACTTTACTCTCAATCTCTTTGCTATTGCTGTGTAATTATCTAAAATAATATAAATTAAATATTAAAAATATAACCTCCTATCTAATCCCAAAATTACCTGTCATAATAATAAAATAATTTTTCGTATTTTGTTTTTGGGCTAATGCCAACAAAAACGGTTACAGCCATTCAGAAACTTTCCACGGAAGAAGAATTGGAGCATTCGATAAGCATAAATATTTAAATTAAAATTTGGTGCCCGCCTGTAGATTAATTGAAGATTGCTGTCTCTCTATCTGTGGCATATATATGACTTCCTGTTATACAAATAATATTTCAGGATTTGTTAATTTAGCTATTGTATTTTAATTCATTTATGAATTAAATTAATTATTATATTTTAATTTCTGCTTGTACTAATAATTTAATTTTTATCTAAATATCATATAAGTAGTAGTTGCACTGCAAATCTCACTCTAATTAATATATAAAAAAAAGTAAGTCACTCACTCTACTCTAGCTAGTTGCAATTTAGTAAAAAAAAAATCACACTATAAGACCCCACCCGGCCCCATCCCCCTCTAAGTCCAACCAAGACAGTATGATATGATCACATCACACGTTATATATAATAATGGATTAAATATGAATATAAAATACTTCACATTCTTACTCCTCAAATAATCTCTCTTTAATTTACCCCCACGGGTGTGGGGTTGAGCTGCTTCGTACGGCCCCCCGCCCCCACAATTTTGATCATAGCTGTGTTTAATTAATGTGTTTCAAATTGCTGCTCCTGTATTTAATTAATGCTCAAATTATTTATATATGGCCATGGCCAGCATATTATATATATATAGGTATCTTCTCCACTTGACTTATACCATATACGGGCGACAAGGCTTGTGGTACTCTACGACTAGTTGCTCAAATTTAAGGCTACGATCTTGAATCTTCCCCCATTTACACCCAACTGGGCAATCATGACCGGCCGGCGACAAGGCTTCTTCAGCGCTAGCAGTACTCTCAGTTTCTAGCTGCAGATATATATATATATATATAAAGAGTAGTTTTGATGAAGAATGACGAACGTATATTAATTGCTGCCAGTTAATTTCAACCTCAACGATAAAGAAAATTATATTATCTGAAATTTAATAAACAAAATTAAAAAGCCCTTTTGAATTTAAGATTTTCTAGCTAATTTACCAGACTAGCTAGAACGTAAATGAGTTCATAAGTGCACGGAATTACCTTACATTACATACTGTCCTACAACTGCAAGTAATATCCTAATTATCCTGCCTTGGCAAAGAATAAGAAGCTATATAGGCCTGATGCATGCATCATGCTGGCTGGTTGGCTGGCTGGCTGGCTATCTTGCAGTATATATGTGTTGGCCATGCTTGGCCTGGCTGGCTTTCTTGCAATATGTGTTGGCCATGGCCATGGCTATCTCTGCTTTTTCCTCCTGCTTGCTGTCCCTTGCTGGCGCAGTTGCAGTAGTATTCCCACATTTATATATTTATTGTTTGTGGTTTTTGTAGCCTTTCTAGTTACAAAGCTCCCCCAATCCCAATTATATATTATTTGGCTTTGCAATTTCAACTCATTCACACCCTCTTTTCCCATGCCCTAATTACCATTTGCTCCTACGTACTAATATTGTCACGGATTCATCTTTACCCCCATATATATAGTTTATTTGCTTTAAAAAAAAAAAATCAACTATATTACGATACCTCACAAACCTATAATTAATGATAAATTATTTTTAAATAGTTACCAGTTACCGATAACGACTGATCATGATCTCATCCAAATATTTGTAAGAAGCTGCTACAAATTTTTTATCCAAATATATATATAATGGAAGAGCTTGATGAAGCAATAACCCTACCTAATTAATTATTTCAAATATGGATATATATATATATATACATATTAGATTAATTGTATATCTATCACTCTTTTAATAAATTAATACTGCTTAGAATATCTCACCTAGGTAAACAAGGTCTATATATTTTAATCCCACCACCATATGATCACCACGACTTTGAGATCATACTTGTTTCGAAATTTTTGGATGCATACAGCCTTACATATTATTATATATAATATGCATGCATCTTATAATTAGATTAGTCCATACTCATAGACATGGGGACGGACATAATAATTATATTTTAAACTAATGAACTAAGCCAGTCTAAAACAGAAGGCTGTGTGGTGGCCAAGCTAATTAAAGTCGACTTTCGGGATGGAGGTCAATATATATATATATATATATATATGCAGCTGTCACTATATACATACATACGTATAATAATTAGTATAAATGATTAAATGTCATTATTATTAGAATGAATAAAAAATTTTGATTTTTTTTTTTTACTTAATTATAGCCCAAACCTTAAACCCAAAAAAAATTGGCTAATTATATATACTATAGTTTAATGAATTAATTAAAAAGGGGGAAAACGTTGGGGTTGTTGGATTCTAATTCATTTATATATGCCTTATGACAACTGGAGGTTGGGCCCGGCCCTGTCAAGGAGATAAATACAACATTTGCTTCATCAACTCCTCAATCATTGCCACTTCCAACTATATTCCCTTCAACAACTAGTATCCTTCAATGTCAATTAGAGATGGGAATTGGGCCGGGCGGCCCATGGGGCGGCCCAGCCGGCCCGTCTCATAGCTCGGCCTGGCCCGGCCCGTCTCATAGCTCGGCCTGGCCCGGCCCGTTACTGTAGCAAACGGGTCGGGCCGGCCCACTTAAAAAAATAAGGGCCGTGCCGGGTCAGCAATACGCGGCCCGCGGCCCGCCCCGACCCGGCCCATCAAATTGGCCCGTGGGCCGGCCCATCAACTGGCCCGCTAAAATGGCCCGGCCCGGCCCACTAAAAATTAAAAAATTATGTTTCTTATAAATATAATTTTATTGTAATGCTTTTAAACATAATTATGTTTGTAAACATAATGTTTATTATGTTTGTAAAAAAAATTTTAGTGTTATTTTTGTAAACATAATGTTTACTATAAATATCATAATTTTACAAACATCAAAATTATAAGTAAACATTAATATTAGTTACATTAATATGTTTATTAATGTTTACTAAACATATTTTAAACATTAATATGTTTATTAAACATATTTTAAAAAATATTAGTTACATTTGGAAAAAAATAAAAAAATATATTTAAAAAATTATATATAAAAAAATTAAAAATAAATTATTCATGGGCCGGCCCAAATAACCAAGCCCACGGGCCGGCCCTACCCAACAGGCCCACGGGCCGGCCCAGCGGGCCCATGGCCCGGGCCGGCCCACTTTGACCCACTTATTAAGGGTCATAGGGCCGTGCCGGGCCTAAGTTTGTATTTTCTTGGCCCGGCCCATTTTTTTCGTGGGCCAAATTCGGCCCGGCCCATCAAATGAGTGGGCCAAGCGGGATGCGGGCCGGCCCGGCCCGGCCTGCCCATTTCCCATCACTAATGTCAATTCCATCTCTATTTTTTAAGTACCAGTGGTCACCTCAATCTTTCATCAATTCACTGCTTGCTTTCACCTTAATTCGCTGATCCATTCTTAATTTGTGGCAATATTGGTTTCGTGTTCTTGAGTTGGCATATATATATATAGGATAGTGATTTTTCAAAACAATGAATTGAGGTATTTTAAACCAACTTCTCACAAATACCCAAATTCCAACATCCCAATAGATGAAAGAATTAGGACATATTCTTTTTGTTGTTTTTAAACAGTTTTTTATTTTTTTAAAATACTCAAATGAATTTCTTTGTCTATTTTTAAAAATATATTTTACAAAACACAAAAAAAAAAATTATATAGAGAATTCAAAATGTTGAAATCATGTTTTGGCTATTTTCAGTCAAAACACAATTACTTAGGATGTGTTTGATAGCATATAAAATATATGAAAAATGTCTCATTCAAGGAATTAAATTCCATCTTTAGTGTTTGACATACTATATTTTTCATGAAATTCAATTCTGTAATACAATCATTAAAATATATTTTTGACTCTTTTTCATGAAAAAATCCATCTAGGAGAAGATGGTTTTTGTTTTTCATATAAGTTGGAAAACGCTTTCATTTTCACCTAAATGCTATCAAACACACCCTAAATTCAAAACATGAAAAATACTTCGGGTGTGTTTGATTGCATTACCTAGAAAATAAAAACTACCACACCCCCTTGAAAAATGAATTCCATGAAAAGAAACTTTAAATCCTTGTACCATACATATTTTTTTATAGAAAAATTAAGAGTGTTTGATTATTTCCATAGAAAATATTGTAATAATTATACATTTTTTATGGTAAATGTGTGCAATCAAACACACTCTTCATTCTCTTCCACCTCTCTTCTCTTTCTCTTCAAGCTCGATTGCCACCACCATCCATACCCGTCATCGCCCTCCACGCACGCCACCGCCACCTCTCTTCACACTTGCCACACCCAGATCTGAGATCACCGCCACTGTCAGTCATGCCTAGATCAGCCATCCACGACCATCGTCCTTACTCGCCACTATCAGATCCATCATTACACACCCATCATCGCCCGTCATTTCTTCTTTCTTCCATTTCTTCCTTTTACTCCATTCACATCCAAATTGAATATGTAATGTGATTTTTTTATTAATTTTTTAATATATTTTTAAAATTTTAGATAAATTAATATTTTGCTATTTTATGATTTATAATTTGTTTTAATATTTATGTTGTGGGTAATTTAAATCTTAAAATTAATGTCAAATCTTAATTTTTAGGTAAAAATAAATTTATCATGAAATTAATAATTGAGTCAAATTAAAAATGATTTTAAAAAATACTTTGTAATTTTAATGTATTATATACAGTTAAATTATCAGTTATTTCTTGTATTATATTTTAAATTATTTAAATTAAATTTATAATTTATTAATAAATATTTACAATTTACTTTAAATCAAATTCATTGAATAAAATAGTATAAAATAAATTTTTTTAAAATTTTAAAATAAATTCTTTTTTAATTTTTTATTTTAAGAAATAATATTTTAAAATAATAAAAAGAATGTATTTTTAATCATTTCAAAACATATACTTAAAATATAAAGTTAAAAATAAATTTAAAATTTAAAAATAAAAATTAAACTACGAGGAGAACAACAGTTTAACATTTCATAATTAAGGTTAGACTATAATAGAGGAGCAATAGTAGACGTTTCGATGTCAAAATATAAAATAATTATTGTTTAAAATTATCTAAAAAATTAATTATTTTGATTAAAGATTAAAAATTTGACAAGTTAGGGAAAACAAAAAAGTCAATGTGTGGAAAGTTAATAGAGATGTTGGAGAAAATTGCATAGAATTTATACCAATCCGAATAATAAAAGGGGGCATTCATGGGACGGCACATAGGTTGTGGTGGGGGGTGCGAAGGTCTCGTCCTCTTTACGAGAAAAGTAAAATCAAACCCCGATTTGTCACGAAACGATAAACATCGTATAATTTGGCCAAAAACATTTATTATTATCGTGCCGTTAAATCAACGTTCGGAAATTTCACAGTTCAAAATTCGAAAATTGAAGATATTTTCAGTTCGTAAAACAGATGGAAAGATATGAGATGACGTGACAGCTTCTTCTTCTTCGCTTTATTCAGTGCATGAAAGGCGGCGAGCAAGAGATAGAGGAGGCGTGGTATGGACCCCACCACACGACACGCCCTCTACTATAACACCCACAACTTCCGCCTGGACGCTGGATTACGTGCAATCGGCGGCCGGCTTTTTTTCCCGATTACGATAATCCCGACGGACCACGAGGCCTCGTTTGGGAATTTCAAAGATTCTGTGATCGTCTGACAGCCTGTTATGCGCGATAAATCACACACTCCACGCCCACGTGTCAAGTGATTATGATAATTGAACGTTTCAAAGCAAGTTAGCATGATTAATATTCTTTCTAGACAGCTTTGCAATACCATTGTTGGGTGGGCCCGGATGTGAGCTGGCGTTGCCACACAGACGAACGAACTCCTACTCTCTCTATATCCCTCTCTCTCTTTCCCTATCTATAGATACTGACAATCAAACATCAGTCTGTCTCCACGCCCTTGGTTTCTCCTTCAGATCCTCCTCTTCTTTTTCGCGTTCTGAAGCGATTTCCAGGCACTCTATTTCTTTTCTTGCTTTCTTGTTTGTTTGATTGGTGGGCGTTACCATGGCGGCGGAAGCTCAGACGGCGGTAGCTGAAGTAACAGCGGTGGCGGAAGTTCCTGTTACGGATAAACCCACCACTGAGAAAGAGGCGGCGCCGGTTCCGGAGCCTGAGCCGCAGAAGCCGGCGGCTGAGGAGCCGGTGGCTGAGGCTGAGAAACCGAAGCCGGAGGACGACGAGAAGAAGATTGGCGAGTCAGCTTCTTTCAAGGAGGAGAGTAACGTGGTCGGCGAGCTGCCTGACCCTGAGAAGACGGCGCTTGATGAGTTTAAGGCCCTGGTTCGGGAAGCTCTGAACAAGCACGAGTTCACCGCTCCGCCGCCACCACCGCCGCCGGCCAAGGAGGAAGGGAAGCCGGCAGAGCCGGCTGCGGTGGAGGAGGAAAAAACTCCTGAGGGGCCGAAGGCGGAGGAGAAAGCGGAAGCTCCCGCTTCTGATGAACCAGCTCCGGCCGATCCTGTGCCGCCTCAGGTGGCCGCTGAAACGAAGGAAATAGAAGAGAAGGATGTGGAGCCACCGGCCCCCAAGACATCGGAGCCGGTGGTGATTGCTGAAGTAGTGGAAAAAGTCACGGCCGTCGTTGAAGAAGACGGCTCCAAGACAGTGGAAGCAATCAAAGAAACGATCGTCGCCGTTGCGACCCCCGAAGATCCCGCCCCAACCACAGAAGCTCCTCCATCGGAGCCCAAAGAAGAACCGGCAGAAACCCCGGCGCCACCTCCGCCGGCACCGGAGGAGGTCTCGATCTGGGGAATCCCCCTTCTCGCCGACGAGCGAAGCGACGTCGTACTCCTCAAGTTCCTCCGGGCGAGGGACTTCAAGGTCAAGGAGGCCTTCGTCATGCTCAAGAACACCGTCCGGTGGCGCAAAGACTTCGGAATCGAATCCCTCCTGGACGAAGACCTCGGCTCAGCCGATCTCGACAAGGTGGTCTTCATGGACGGAGTCGACAAAGAAGGCCACCCCGTCTGCTACAACGCCTTCGGCGAATTCCAGAACAAGGAACTCTACCAGAACACGTTTTCCGACGAGGAGAAGCGGCAGAAGTTTCTCCGCTGGCGGATTCAGTTCCTGGAGAAGAGTATCCGGAAGCTCGACTTCACGCCCGATGGCATAAACACTATTGTTCAGGTGAACGATCTCAAGAACTCGCCTGGCCCCTTCAAAAGGGAACTCCGTTTGGCGACCAACCAAGCGCTGCAGTTACTTCAGGATAATTACCCTGAATTTGTCGCCAAACAGGTATCCAATTTCTTACTTTTCCATACTCTAATCATTCGAATTTTATCCAAAGATGATCATTTCATCGAGCGGTATCGATACCTAAATCAGAGCTAATTGCCTCAATAGTTTACTGAAAATAATTAATGGCACTTGATGCTTGTGTTATTAGGTGTTCATCAATGTTCCATGGTGGTACCTTGCCTTCTACCGGATGATCAGTCCTTTCTTCACCCAGAGGACCAAGAGCAAGTTCGTTTTTGCAGGCCCTTCAAAATCCGCCGAAGCGCTCTTCAAGTAAGTAAAAAGCTCTTCTTTTTCTTCTTGTTCCAACTTCTTTGATGGTTTCTTCCTCCTCCTTGTTTTGACACTATGTGTTGGTCTTAACAGATACATAGCACCTGAACAAGTACCAGTTCAGTACGGTGGCCTTAGCCGCCACGGCGAGCAAGAATTCACCGCCGCCGACGCTGTCACGGAGGATATCATCAAGCCTGCAAGCAAGCACACCCTTGAATTCCCAGTTTCTGAGGTGGGCAAATTAACTTATCTAGATTCAATGAATCTCAGTATCTGCATCGATCCATTCTCTCGTCATTAATCTATTAATTAGAGAAGTTTAGATATATTATTTGATCAATTAACCCATAATTAGGTGAGGACCGTGGTGTTAAAAAGCGGTAAGAGTTTGTCAGGACTCGATTACAAATGGGTAGTTTATTGGGCATTCCAGTTGTGACGTTTTCTTGGCATTGCAGGCTTGCAGTTTGGCCTGGGAGGTGAGAGTGTTAGGCTGGGACGTGACCCACGGAGCCGAATTCCAACCCAGCGCCGAGGGCGGATACACAGTAATTGTACAGAAGTCGAGGAAGATCACTCCGGCAGACGAAACGGTGATCTCCGGTTGCTTCAAGATCGGCGAGCCGGGCAAGGTTGTGCTGACCTTTGATAACCAGACCTCGAAGAAGAAGAAGCTGCTCTACAGGTCCAAGACCAAGACCTCTGATTGAACTCTCTGATGGCTTTGCTGGGGTTAATTAGTTCAAGAAGAAGCTGGTTCTGTTGTTCCAAAAGGTTCCTTTTTTTTTTTTTTTAATCTCTCTCCTTGACTGGTTCAAATTGATTCAGATTTTTGATTTTTTTTTTCCTTAAGGTGTGGGGGATTTGTTATATAATATATATAAGTTGAATGCTTTTGGGTTATGGTTTGGCTTACATTGAGCATCATCAGATGAAAGCATTCTGGAGAAGGTGATGATGAAAGGTTTGGGGATGGTAGGGAAAACAGAAGCTTGGCTACAGTTGTTTATCCTCTCTTTGCTTGTAAAATTTGTGTAAATTTGTCATTTGTCTCTTCTCTCGTGGATGTTAATGTCATTTAATAATTTATACATTTCATTTTGTTTTGCCTTAATATTTTTTAATTTTTTTTTTGTTTTTCTTTTAATTTTTATATTCGATTGTACATGAATTATAAATTATTATAATTTAAATAGGTAGTAATATTTTGCGCAAAAAAAAAAAAAATCAATGAAGCAGTAAAAACATTATTATTACAATTTTGGTATAAAAAATCTGAATCTGGGAAAAAGGGAACATCATTTTCATGTCTTCTTCATCTTCTCTTGTAATGGGGGGCTTTTTGGCCTCACTTGAACATGTTGTTGTCAAGGATGATGATGATGTTGGTGGATGTGGGCGGTCCCATATTCCCCAAGTGTGTTTCGTAGTGGAGTATTGCCTGCTGCATGTGCCCTAAACTAACACAACCACCCCCTAGGTTTTCCAAAGCCATCCAAGTTAAGACACCTCAATTTCATTGCAATGTCAATTTTGTCCTTGGATTAATTAGCTTGCCTTTGCTTTTTATAGAGAAGACTAATTGAATGACAGAGTTGGTAGTAGTATCAGAAGAACTAATAAGAAGGTGGTTAAGCCAGGTATGCTATGCTACATCATGTCTCCAATGCAACCAAGCCCTTTTAGAAGAAGAAGGTACATTTTTAAGCTTAGTTTAGTTAGGCTTTTTTTTTTTTTTAGAGTTTTTAAGTTAAGTAGTATTTAAGTTGTATAATAGCGTTTAAATTAATAATATATTTAATAAAATATATTTTTAAGCTATTAGTTAATAGTTATGTGATTGGTTTGAGATAGTTAATAAACTATCAAAATATGATAAAAAGATAAAATTGATATGCTATTTAATAATACAAAAAATATTTATTTTTAATTAAATTAATTATAAATTATTGTTATATAAATATATATATATATGTTAAAATTATTGTTAATTATATATATATATAAATACAAAGACAGAGGAAGAGATGGACGGACGGACGACGATGGTGAATGTTGGGGGCGACGACAAAGATGAGGGCGATGGGATGGGAAGATGGCAAACTCTGGGGGCGATGGACAATGATCGAAAAAATTGAAGTGATGGCAGACAATTGGGATGACAGTGATGACCAGAAAAGCTGGGACAATGGCGGATGACGAGCGCAAATGCGACAATCGAAAAAATCAATGGTGATAGTGGCAAGCAATAGATAGAAGGTTGAAGAAGAAAGACAATTGTTGAAAATTATTGAAAAGATTGAGGATAAAATAAATATTTACTTAATTACCTCAATTTAATTAGTAATCACTTTTTTCAAATGCTGATGAGCGAAAATTTTTGTAAAAAATTGATATACGAGCGTTTAAGTTATATCTTTGTTAAATTCAAACACTTAAATAAGTTGGATAACTTTAATGTTACTGCAACAACTTATGAACGGTCAAATCGTTCAGCCAAACCAAGCGTTAATGGGTTTAAAAACGTTTTTTCTGAAACTTTCATTTGTGAAGCGTAATTTCATACATGTTTTTGGTTTAAAACCCTCTTGGCTTAGAAGGAATTACCAAACAAGGCCTTGGAAATTTGCCTTCGTGTGACGTGACGTGACATGACATGACAGTAGAATCTATATTTTTGTTGTGAAAGGGATGGCTTTTTGACTAAAGAGGAGAAAAAGAATACAATAATTGATGAGTTTTTAATTGTTTACATTAATAGAATGGAAATTGAGATAAAGCAAGAAATCAACACTCATAATATCCTCAAAATCCCCAATTATTTCAGGCAAGGGTGCGTGTAATTGGTTGAAGATCCATGCATGCATATTCATATTATGTTTTCCTTCTTTCTTTCGGATGATTATTTTTATGTAATTTTTTATATTCATATTCTTAAATATATTAAAAAAATAAATAAATTATAAATTAAATTTTTGATCTTTATACAAAATGAAAATTAAACTTACAATTTATTAAATTGACACTAACATATTATTCATCTGACCACTCGAACTATATTTTAGAACATCTTTTATTTCTTTTTTCTCCCCTATTATCCTTGTTATAGTACAACACCACCACTAATGCTACCAATTTAAACATTGAAAACCTTTTCCTTTTTTTTTGAAAAAGTCCAAGCAATGTTCTTTCTAATAAAAAAGAAGATAAATTTTAAATTCACAATTACTTAAAACATTTTGGATCATGCATTGAAAGTATGTTTGTTTTAATTCTAAGCATACCTTTCTCACCAATCACCACCCCCCACCTCCACATGTTTATTTCATAAATAAAGAGAAAAGTTATGGTTTGTTGCTGCTTTAGCTCCCAATCAAATCATGGGTTGAGTTTGGACTTTGGACCACACTCTTTGTTAATTCTTTCTAAACTTTTTCTTTAAAGTATTTGGTAAAGAAAAGAAAAACCTATCATTCACCTCGAATGATTGTTTAAATATATGATAAAATAAAGATATATATGTGACCTTTATAGACTTATAAATTTGATTTTATTTCGTCTGCATTGTTGCATTATTATTATTAGTATTAGTATTTTTGTTTTAAAGCAAGAAGTTAGGAATGGCAAATTAGAAAAGCACATGGAGGCAGGCAGGCAGCCAACCAAACACTTTCATGTTACCAACAATTGAAAGCTCAACCTCAACCTCAACCCCATCCCCTTCATATAATTATGCTCCCAAATTGATGATGAAACCCCACCCCCCACCAAGTAATCATCGGCTTAGCAAAAAATTCAAAACACCATTGCTTGCTTTGCTCAGAAAATTACCATAATTCTCTTTCACGCTAATCGCTCCGCAAGCGCGACCTAAAGTCTACATAATCAATTTTATCTCTCGCGTCACAAGTACAAGCTAAAGTTCATATAATCAATTTTATCTCTAACCATCATCACGATAGATTTTTAAGTTAAAAATGTGATTTGAACAACTCTTTACCACCCCATGCGGCCCCAAGCTTTGCTTCCTCAAGAACCTTAAGTAGGCATGGCCACGGCACAAGCCATGCTATATGCCCAGTTAATGTACAATGGATGATAAGTTGTCCGACAGCCTACCGACGCAACCCTGCAACCTGCCAACACATTGTCACTTCGCCTGCTCGCTTGGCCCGGAGCAGCTCGGTACAGCCCCCAGTTTGGGCAGCCAGTGAACGAAAGGGATGGTTCTCCGCAGGGCCACCAGTATTACAGTTGGGGCATTCATTTATCACTCCACAAATCCAAAGCAAGCCAAATACAATAACACCAATTCTGCGTTACTAGTCATATATAAGTCAACTACCAAACTCAAGCATGGGTGGTTCAATACAAATCATAAAATGAATCATCAAGTAGAAGAAATTCTTCCCATCATCAAACGTGACAGACTTCTAGGTTCCATCTTACAAGATCTCAGGTATCGAGGGAATAGAGGAGAAGAGGTTCAAGCAACCAATGCATACAGCAACAACAGACAACCCAAGCAATTAACATTTTCTGATGAGCACCATCAGCGCAACTTAGATAATGAAAAATTGGAAGCTTTTTAAAGATGATATCACCCGATTAAGTAAAACACATGAGATTTAAACAATCAACAATTTTTGAATGGAGGACAGTAAAAAGAAGTAAGAAAGTGAGTTAAACTAGAAGCAACAAACAAATTGCAAGGCCTCGTACAACTGCAGGTTTTTGGGTACCAAAATTGAATGAAATAAAGATGAGTACATTTCAGAAACAAACACCAGAGCATCCTATGCATAACTAGTATGTCTCATATAATTATAGGCTTTTCAGTACTAAAATTGAAAGCCATGAAATATTGATGAACACCAGAGCATCCTATGCTTATTTAGAAACTCTTAGAATGGCTCTCATATGGAGTAGCTTCTTTATTGTGCCTATTTATGACAGATATTGCAGATTAAACAGAGACTTGATTGTAAACCACACGTGTTAAAACAAAGTAATGAGAACTACAATTGGAGCCAATACAAATCATGGTGATATATACACTGGTGGTATAAACCGGGCAATATCACCGTATGCAGCCATAGAAGCAAATATCGGTAATAGTTCAGCAGAATATTGCAGTTCAAACAAGTAAATCAAGAAAAGATTCATATCTTTTGTTTAGTAGGAATTGAGAGAGCATAAACCAGCATTGTAGATGCCATTCTAAAACACTTTACTCTTTATCAAGATGGAAATCAAATGAAAAGTTATGAAACAACAACCAACACACTCTCGCTATGGAGTATTTGCTAACAATTGGGGTGCCCGCATAGTTCATAAAAACAAGCATCCACTATAGATATACAAAGCAGGTTGTCCGATGCCAGAGCAGAAAAAAGTTTACACACCAATATTTCTCAACACACACATACCCTACTCTCAGAGTCATCTTTTGCTAGCCCTGTACATGTTTGTTGGAGGCCTTCAGAGCCACTGTGAAGTCAGATCACGATTTGGCCACCAGAAACTCTGCCGAAGAGATAAAGCAAGACAGAAAATGACCGAAGAACAAGAAGACACAAGATATAAAGTTCCCAGACAAAAGACTATAGTTTTAAGGCCCAAGTATACCCACCTACTAGCACGACAAAACAATGTACACCTTCAATCAGAAAAACAAGACCAATAAACAAAATATTGGAATTTCGGGCGCTCCCATGCAAGTCATACCAAGGCAACTCTGATGGTTCATGGTTTTCAATCACCGAATGGTTTGACCTTGAACCTGTAAACCATCTTCTTTCTTTTTGCGGTGGAGTTGTCAATGGTCAGCAAAAGCTTACCAAGTTCACTGATCTTGAAGCTATGAGACACCACAGGTTCATCAGTTGGGGACATTTTCTTCAGCTTCTGTATGACCACTATGTATGCACCTTCAGCGTCAGGCACGAATTCAGCACCGTAGCTCACTTCCCAGCCCACAACTCGAAGCTCCCAGACGATAATACATTTCTGCAATTATTAGTCCCAGATCAGTAACAATAACAGTAACCTCTTAACTTATTATTATACTTCTAAGACAACTATATAGCAATCGGACCTCCATCACTTGGATCTCCACAGTTTGCTTCGTTGCAGGCTTAACAGTAATCTCTGTGGCAGGATCATCAAAGCCGAATTCAGGGTTGCAATCACATGCATCCACACTAAGGCCGCCATACTGAATCGGCACTTGCTCCGGAGAAATGTATCTGTTTCACCAATTGGATAGAAAACAATTAATTCCACCAGACATAGAAACAAACAAGACCAGCTAGAAACTAGACCCCCTAATTCACAAAACCAAAATGCATGCTCACTTGAAAAGGGTTTCAGCTGTTTTTGGTGGCGCAGCAAATACAAACTTGCTTTTGGTCCTTTGAGTCAGGAATGGACTGATCACTGTGTAGAAAGCCAGATACCACCATGGCACATTGATGAAAACCTTAACAAAGAAACACTGTGCGTCAAAACCAGCAATTACCAATATGGAACATAATGAAATCACCAAAAAATTCCATAATCCAGAAATTATTGTAACAATACTAGCAGTATAAATACAAGGGCTTTTCCATACCTCCCATTGGTTGCATCGATTCTAACAAATGTATCTCTTTTAACAGTAACAAGTGGGAGGTGTTTAGGGCATAAAATAATTAGCTAATAAATGTAAGCTAGCACAGAGCACAAAATAGAAAAACCTTAAATGCAATTACCTGCAAGAAACACAGATACTGGGATTCGGATTTACCTGCTTGGCAACAAACTCCGGATAGTTGTCTTGCAGAAGATGCAAAGCCTGTTTGGTCGCGATTCGGAGCTCCCTCTTGGCCGGGCCTGGGGAGTTCTTCAGATCGCTCACCTGAAAAATGGTAGAAATACCTCCAGGGCTAAAATCAAGCTTCCTAATACTTTTCTCGAGGAACTGAATCCTCCAACGCAAGAACTTCATCCTCTTCTCCTCATCGGCAAACGTTTTCTGGTACAATTCTTTGTTCTCAAATTCGCCATACACATTGTAACACACCGGGTGGCCTTCCTTATCGAGACCGTGCATAAACACAACCTTGTCGAGATCGTCGCCGAGGTCCTCGTCGATCAAGGAGTCGATGTTGAACTCCTTCCTCCAACGGATTGTGTTCCTCAGCATTGTGAAAGCGTCCTTCACCTTGAAGTCTCGGGCTCTCAGAAACTTGAGCAGGATCACGTCGCTTTTCTTGTCCTTCAGAAGAGGCACGCCCCAGATTGAAACCTCTCCGGCGGAACCTGTGGATTCATTGGTGGGTGAGGTTTCCTTTCCTGTCTTTGATCCGGCGATGTGGGTTTCAGTTTCCGGACCGGCCAGTGGAATATCAGGAGTGGGCCCGGTGGTTACAACTGGCTCTTCCACTTTCGCCACCACCGCCGGCGGCGGGAAAGTGAACTCATGCTTGTCCAGAGCTTCACGGACAAGAACCTCCAGTTCTTCAAGCGCCTTTCTCTCGGAAGCCGAGAGATCGGCGACAACGTTGCTCTCTTCCTTGAAGGAAACCATCGATTCGGGCACTTTATGCGGCTCGACCGGCTTCGGATTCTCCGGCTCGATCACTTCCACTTTCACTGGCGGCGCTGTCTCCGGCTCCGGCGCCGGAACAAGCGGCTCCTCTTTCTGGGTCACGGTCACCAGGACTTCCTCTGTTGCCGCCTCGGCCATCTCGTATCAACGGAGCTTCTTTCGGACGGAAGAAAAACAAGAACCGGAAAGACAGATTTTTCTCCAGACAGAAACTTTGCAAATTGGAAGCGGGAAGGAAAGTAAAAATAAGGGGCTTTTGTAGAGAGAAACAGAGAGAGAAAGAGAAGCGAAGCGAAGCAAGTTAAGCGTGAAGAGGGATTGACATGTGGAGATGGTCGCTGAAAATCCGGTCGGTAACGGTGGGGATCCAATGCGCCGGAGGATATGTCCAAACCCCAAACCGCATGCGGCCGCGGCGCCCACAAATTTTTCTAACCCTTTTACGCCAGCGTTTGTCTTTGTTGCGTCACGAGGCCAGGCTAAGAATAGATATGGCGCACCGCTTATGTTAAGGTCTTTTTTGATTTTTCCTTTCATGCTTCCTATGTGCAACAATTGTAGTTTTTTTTTCTTTCTTTAGTGTTCTTTCCCTTGCCCTTCTTGTTCTATGCTCGAAGGGTTCGAATGAATCTCCTCACATTGATAATGATTCTCGAAGACTTGTAGAGTTTCATATGTAATTCTTTATCAAACGTTGATACAATAAATAAATATAAATTTTGATTTATGAAAATATGAATAGTTACTCTTTAAAAGTTATTAACGACTCTAGTTATAACAATTATGGTTGTCAGAGAAAGTTATTAACGACTTAGTTATAACAGTTATAGTTGTCAGAGACTTACAAGAGTCATGGCATAAGGTCTAAAAGTACGAGCTATGACTTGTAACGTATAAGTTAACGACTTTTAAATGTGTCAATCATATTCTTTAAAGATTCCTAATTTTAGGTCATAATGTCAACGATTATCTGAAACTGCTTAGAATCACGACATAACTCCTAAAATTGTGGTTGTACATCTCAAAAAATATATATTATGAATTTTAAATAAGCAGGTTTCAATTTTTTTGAAGTTTGTTAAGAACTTTCGTCACAATACCAATGATTGGCAAAGGCTTACAAAGAGTCACGACATAACTCCTATAAGTATAAAGTATGGCTTTTAAGAGGTTTGAATTGCGACTCTTGAAGGTCTGGGTCTAATTAGGTTGTTAATAGCTCATGTCAAAATGTCAATTATTACTATGGACTAGTGAGAATCTCGATATGTCTTCAAAGTGTTTAGGTTGCAACTCCTAAAAATGCGAATCCAACTCCTAAAAGGTGACTATCAACAACTCTACTATCTGTTTTTAATACAATTAAGCCCAAGTCAAAAATGCTAATGGTTCGTGATGATTTATAGGAGTCAAACATGACTCTGGTGAGTGCATGGTGTGACTCTGAAGACGTGTGGGTTGTAACTTCAAATGATGTGAATCCAATTTCTTGGTTGGTGACGACTCTATTCGCACAATAATATTGTGAGTTATGGTTCTAAAATAGTTATGATTTCTAAAAGTGTGAGTTCAACTCCATAGAAGTCACCGACAAATTTGATCACAACACCAATGATCCCAATGATATTTTAAAAGTTGTGGTATGACTCGTTGAAGTACAAGTTGCCAACTCCCATTGGTGTAACTCATGATTCGGAATAATGTAGATCCTAATTTCCTAAGATCCAAAGTCACCATCCTTAATGACACCTATGATCTACACAATTTTCTTGGAATCACGTCGATATGTAAATAATTCATCAAATAAGTTGTCAATGTTCTTTAGTAAGGGTGAGCATGGTGTGGTTTAGGAGACATTTAATTCACCAAACTGCACATGTGGTTTGGCGTTAAACTAGACTACACCACATTTTGCGGTATAGTCTGATGCGATTTTTGCGATTTTGTACTTCTTCTACTACTTCATCTACTACTTTATAAATTTTTATATTTGATTAGAATGTTGAGTTGGATCTAACACTGAAACAAATACTAACTATCAGCAAAATCTAAAACTATATCTATAAATAAAAACAAATTTTAGACATACAAGGAAAGACAACCAAGGAGTGATATAATCTTACCTGGGAAATTTAGTCCCCTTCACAGGTTGCATCACCTTTAACAATGCTTTTTGTTTCCAGTTTGTTGTTCTTGTTTTCATTTTTCATCACAAGCTGCATTACGTTTAACATTTTAGTGTTCTATCCTTTTAGGTTTTTATATATTTTATTTTTTTAATTTTTTTTATTAATATACTATTTAGTTAGTTCGGTTCGATTTTAACTGCACTGAAAAATTTGCAAACCACAAATCGTACAGTTTGAGGATTTCTCAAACTATGTCGAATCGCTCCCTAAAAAAATCACGCAATACGGTGCAATTCGTTTCGGTGCGAACAATTTCCATTGTTTATCAATTTTTTTGTCCACCCCTATTCTTTAGTGGGTGCCTGCAATTACAAACGAAAGTGTAAAAATAAAAAGTATGAAAATACATTTCTCTTCTTTTTGTCCCTTTTGTTAAAAAAAAAAAAAAAAAACAACAACAAAAACATGCCGCAAAAGGTAAAGACAAAATCTCTGCCATTCATACTCAAAAGTTTTGAAACAAAAATTGCAGATAAGGGCTATCTATAATTGGAAAGCTTTACACTTTGAATTCAATGGAGGATAAATTATCCCAACATTATTGTGGTTTTTGTTCTTTTGTGAAATATGTGCTTTGCATTCTTCTTTTATATATTTACAGACAGACAGATAGACAGAGCTATTTGTTTTAGATCCATTCCCTCCTCCACTGCTCAAAAATCATTGCATCCAACATAGAAAGTATAACCACAACTCTATCCAATTCATTCTTCAACTCCTATTAGATTAGATTTTCCTTACTTCAACCAAATTTAAACACTTAGCACACCAAGGGGTCGGTTGGTGTGCTTCAGGCAAACTTGCTTTGTGAGTCTTGCAAATGGGCGCCCGGATGAAGATCAAATTGAATCAGAACACTACCAAGAAAATTCAACAACTCTGGATATGAATCATGAATCGGGGATAATAAATTAAGTATAATTTAAGAGTGTAATTGTAATAATAAAAATTTTAAGATTGTAATTGACTGAATTATATAGTTTAAGAATATAATCAAAATAATAAAAAAATTATGTATTTAAAAAATATATATATATATAAATACAAAAGATAAAATATGTATCATGCGTCCATATATTTAGAGTTGAGTTTTCATGTCTTTATTTTTACTTCAATCAATACTTGAGATTTGAGAAGGCAACAGCTTTTAGTTGCATGTATGTATGTTAAGCAAGCCATGGGCAAGGGGCAGGGGCAGGGGCAGGGGCTTGGGCTTATATTCTGTTGCGAACTAACAACACAAACTTTAGGGTAAAAACAAAATACGTTCAATTACAGATTCAATATTACCAAGAAAGGAAGTATGAAAATATGCATACACAAAAGGAAAACGAAATCGGAGAAGAAAATAACAATGAGAGACAAGGATTTTTATCGTGATTTATCTTAAAATATGGTTACATCTACGTTGAACTATGATGAGAAGAGTTCACTACACTAAAGTGATGAATTAGAGATCACACCCTCAAAACTCTCTCAGATACTCTCTGTATAACAATGGTTCACTGTCAAAATATTCCAATAATCACTAATACAAATTAGAGGCAAATTCTATTGAACCAAAGAGCACAACAAAACTATACAGAGGATTAACAAAGCATGAGAAAAGAGAAATTCACCAAAAATCTTAGCCTGAAGACCAAACGGAAACCCCTTTTCTCGATCTTCCTTCTCCCTTTTTCTTTCTTTCTTTTCGTCTGATTGTTCATATCCCGATGAGCAAGATTAATAACGACTTTGGATGGTTGGGATTGCACTTCATAAAGTTTGGATGAGCGACTGCGATCAAATCGTGCAACACAATTGATTATTCCAACAAAAAGACAATCAGGCATAAAAGACAATCATCAAGAACAATCGGGCGTCTCAAAGGATCAGCTGATGGTTGTTGCATGTTACCATTCAGCAAGTGCCACATGGCAGCCTACGGATGCCACACATGGTCTTTCACTCAGCTAAGCCACACGACATCGTTTTGTGCTTAAACACCATCATATTCATTCATTAGTAATAATAATTAAAAATAAAATACAAATATCTCTTTTAAGATGACTGTTTTGTGCGATCTTCCGTACTCATGCCCTTAATTATGTCAGGAGAATGAGAGAATCGTACATGTAAGCCTCAGTGCGTAAGGAAAGATTTCAACTTACTCATTATTAAATTAACACCGATATAACACTTACTCTTACCAATTTACCCATACCTTCGAAGCAACGCAAACATTCTCTGTAGCATAAAAATGTGGATGATAGAAGCTTTTGAAAGAAAGATTTGTTGATAATTATATTCTGGGTTAGACCCAAAATTAAGTCCCAAAAAAGGTTAAAATATCAGGCAAAGCAAGACACAGGCAAACAACAGAACCCAACTCTCGACGATCAAGCCATCGAGAGAGCATCAGTGCCACACATAAATCAACGCCAGCCCGAGTCTCGAACCGAATCGAAGGAAACCAGAGCGGAACAGAAGAAGAAGAAGAAGAAGAAGAAGAAGAAGAAGAGAATGGCTGAAAATAAGCAGTTGGATCTGAACGCAAAGTGGGATGCCTATCTCGATTTGGGTCTCCGCCGCTTCGCTTACTCCTCCTTGGCTGGTGCCATCGGTGGTCTCTTGCTCTTCAGTATGTTTCCCCCTTTCTTCAATTCCTTAAAGGGCCGCGACATTTCGAATCTTACCTATTTGAATAGTTGCATTTTCGGGTTTGACTATTGGAGGAACGCTTGATTTCAAGATATGGCTTTTGATAGAAATGATTGGCGAGCTATGATCAAGGATTGATATGTTGTTTGTTGTTGTTGTGGAGGAATACTTGATTTTATTTGTTTAATTGTGTGTTAGGTTCTGGGCAAGCACTTTATTTCATTTGCTATTTCTTGCAGCCATTCGTCTCTTTGTTTGACAACAACAATATGCGGGAAATTTTTAAAGAAATGACCGGTGTATTGGACCTATTGCTACTGGCTGTTACAAATTGTTTTTGTAATATAACCCCAAGAATTAAACAGATTTTAAAGTCCAGTTAATTCCTCTGCTTCAGCAATTAATCCGTTATTGCCATTCTCTTTCTGTGTGTCAGATTTTTTCACACAAAAAATGATACCCTAATTCGCAGATGCTTACTGCTAATTTTTCTATTTTTTAACTAACAACCCGGCATTTGTTTGTTGTTTATCAAAAAATATATTGGGATAATATCTGGATATCCAAATCTGTTGTCCAGAGGGGAAGTTTTCTTGGGCCCAAAAAGAAAATTGTTAGCGTGGTGGTCGGCAGCCTGTTTTCTGGTCTTTTGTTGGGGGGGGGGGGGTGTTGGGGCTGTTTTCCGCCATGTCTGCACAGTGCACACGGATCTGGAAAATCACTAATCAAGTTGGCGGTTAAACGGTTTGATTGCAAACTATAGCCTTTGTCTATTCGACATACACTTTTTCTTTTTCCTGTGCCATCTGTGAACAGTTTTCTCAGTCAAGTAGAAGCACTGGTTACCCTTGGTCAGGTTTTGTGCCTGCTATTACCTATAGCTTTTTCCATCCAAGGTCGGGGAAGAACATGAGGGAAAACCTGCTTTCTTACCTATTAGAAGGAATAAAGGATGAGCCTGTCATCCCACTTAATCAGTGTTTGTTTGGCAGCAAATATAGTGTCATAGAAACATATTATGTGGTAGAAGAAAAAGGTAATGAATTTTAGGTTAATTACTGTCACCAGACAACTCATACATGGAGGTCAGTGATTCCAGAAACCTTAAGGTTTGGTTTATATTTTCACTTAACCTTAGTGGAGATGGTGATCATTCCTGATGTGAGTCAAACTCCAATAGTTCACTAAAATTTTCTGTGATATTTGAAATTGCAAGTATATATTGATTGGTACAAGGTATACAATTTTTTTATGCTTGCTGCATATACTGTAAGAGGCTATACCTTAAGATTGCTTACAAGTAAATGTCCCCTTTTAATCTGTTCTAGTTGATGCCTAATGTACTTGTGTGTGTGTGCACTCACGATTGTGGTGACCTTTGAATTTTTAAATTATCCCCTCCCCCACTTAAGTGTGGCGTGATACTTGATGTGAATTATTGTGTAAGGTCTTAAGATTTGGTCACTTTAGGAGTTTTAATTCTCATTATGTTTTATCTTTTGCATGGAAGTGAACCTAATTTGAACAGGAGATCCTAAGGAATGATTTTTATATCTCTCCAATATTTCTAAATGCAAGCCATTGTATAATGCTTCCTGTTTATTTTTACTTTTACTGTCTTGTCACTACCAGAGATTCAAAGTTTTTCCTCCATTTTACAAACAACTTGACCAAACTAGAAAATTGATTAGGTCACTGTTTTCTTGTCTGCAGTTACATTAAAATTTACAATTTAGATAATCATGTCCACCAATCTCATCTTTGGGTTGATACATAGTCAGGGAAGCACCCATCTTCTACTACATGACAGCAAAAGAAAATGAGAAAATGGAAAACAAAAGATGTTCATTGATTAGTAAAGCTCACTTTTTGGTTTTCTGTTACTAGTTTCACGCCAGCTGCATTTGTCTGAAACAAATTCTCGATGCATGAACTTCATTTCTTATTTGATTTCATCTTTACTTATCCAAAAAGTAAATAGAAGGACTGGATGCATTTATTACAATACATTGTGTTAGGGAGCCCTGTAACACGTTGGGCATCTTTGGCTTTTGGTGCTGGAGTGGGTATTGGGTCAGCATGCACAGAGTGCTCATACAAGTTTGATGGATCTCCTGCAAAGCTATCCACCCCCACAATTTCAGATACTCCAGCTTCTCTGGTAAGTTTCTTCTCTACTTTATGACTTGCTCGAGTGATGTATGCTTTGTCACTTTCCTTTCATTTTTATTTTTTTGTTGCTCACTCAATAGAACTTTTTCATTTCATAGCCTTACGAGAAAAATTGTGGTCATATATTAGTGAATATTTTTGGGGTTATCTACATCTTCTCAGCCAATTCGTGCCAACATGTTTTCTGCTTGGGAACAATGACACAATGGACGTGTCCTATGTGTCTGTTTCCTTTTCCTTTTACCCCCTGAGCGCTTGTACCCAGAATTTTGGCTAAATCCCTTAACATGTTACATTAACAAGCTTTTAGATGAAGAAAAAATAAAGCAATTATTTTAAAAACTTTAAACGATGATTCCTTCTCTCTCTCTCTCTCTCTTAAATGAAATGCTTATCAACAACCCCCTGCAACCACCCCCCCCCCAAAAAAAAAAAAAGAAAAAGAAAAAAGCAGAATAAAAAAAATGAAGAAAGAAGGAAGTTAAGAAAACCCATTAAAGATGAAGCAATGAAATTGATAAGAGTCAAAGAAAATTCTCTTTGGAAACACCTTCCATTGTTCATAAAAAGAAAAAGGATTAGCAAAGGTCTCTTGCAGTATTGTTCATAAAAACATATCTTTGCACTTATTCTGCTATTTTGAGAAATGACTTCACTCTGTGTGGTCATCTGCGTGGTCCTCTGTATAAGTTTTTGAACTTTGGGCTGTATGCTATGATTTGTTATGATAAATACAGAAAAATATGTTGACAGTTGGTCCTCCCATTCAATGGTTGATTAGAGAGCATGAATTTGTATTGCTTCTCCTTTATGTTTTCTGTTAACTTGCAATCACTATTATAACCTGGAAGGTACAATGACACATGAATTGGCTATAATATTTTCAAGAGAATGTTCTTTCTCTTCAGCTTTGAGAATGTTCACTCTCTCATCTGTTCATTTTACTGCTTCCAGGTCATCATAGTGATCTTATTAGGCTTTTGTTATGCATTTTAGTAACCTCCAAATTCTTTGTTCTTTTGGGTTTTCCTGTTCTTGCCATCATAGTGTTCAGTAGTTGCACATCTAGTCATTTTATGTTCAGGCTCCGTTTGTTTCAATGTATAATATTTTACACTGGAAAACAGTTTTCATATAAAAAAAATGCTTACCCAAGACATTATTTTTCATTTCATTTTCCTGTGTTTGGCTTGTATTTAAAAAATAATAAACAAATGCAATCTACCCTCAAATCCATCCAAATCTAGTTTTGCATTTGTAATAAAATATATACATCAAAATAATATATTTTACATATTGATCAGGAAAATATGTTTGCTTACAAAATATTTCACGTAAGAAAATATTAGATGTAAAAAATTATTTTTTTGTATAAAATATATTTTCATATTATGTTAAACAAGCCAAAGACTAGAAGATTAATGTCGCGCTCCTGTGCGCACATACTTTTTGTTAGAATAATGAAGTTTTGATTTTTGTCTTAAAACAAAAAAATTATTTCCAAAAGTTTTTGGGTCAGTCAAATTTTTCGCATTTTGATATGAAATCCACATTTTTTATTTCCCAAGCCCCAGAAAATGGGTAAAATATTTCTTTGAAAAACATGTTACTTCAAAACAAACAGAGGCTTTTTAGTTTGGACCATACTTAACCAATGGTTTTATGGTATACAAATGGATTCAAGAAATGTGATGGATTTCTTCCTCTTTGCAGGATGGACAGGAATGAGCGCATAAAGTCGTGGTGTTTTTGGATACCAAACTGAATTTTCTGGGCTTTCAATTCTTTCCAACTCTTGGATTTTTTTCCGGATGTTGCAACAATCATGTAATGCAACGAATGACATGGAGCCTTTTCATGTAATAACTCTAATGACATTAGAGAGAGGGGGCGGGGGGCTAGGGGGAGGGGGGAGAGAGAGAGAGACATCACAAGTCTTAATCCTACCAGGGTTGGCCATATAAATTTTATTTGTTTCAACCAGCTCTATTCATGATTATATTTTCTGTATCTTAAGAAGTTTTTTTGATGACGTGGATGTTGGTAGGGTTGGGTCTTTTTCTCAAACTGGACCGACCTGGTGACAGGTTGGTGGTCTAATTAGTCCAACCAGCCAGTTGAGCCTGTTTTAGACTTTTAGTAACCATGCATGGTTGGACTTAGAAATGGCCATGAAAGAACTCCATTCCCATAAGATGATCCATCATCATCAACAGCAGCTTGAACTTCACCTTAAGAGGCAGCATTGATGAAGGAAGACTTACTGAGTCATTAAACACATGGAGAGAGTTTTCTAACAATCAAAGCATCAGGTCCCAACAACCAAACCATCATACAGCCAATTTCTCACAACCATGAATGCCTGCTCTGCATCTCCATCTTCTTCAGCAGATTCAGGCCGGTGAGCAAACCCATGGCCTCTTCCCCTGAAAATCATCACTCTGCATCCTTCGCCAATTCTCTCCTTGATGTCTTCTAAGGTAGTCACTGGACACAGTGGATCTTTGTCGCCTGCAATTAACAATACAGGTACTTTAATGTTAGCTGCAACCGAAGGATCGATCCTTGTGCCGTAGAATGAAATCCCGATGCCAAAGCAGGCACCCTGGTCCTGAGCAAGCACATCGATTACTCGGCCGCCTCCAAAGCAGAATCCGATTAGACCAAGCTTCTTGGAGATTCCTGCAGCTACAAATTCATCCATCATCCATTTCGTCGATGCTGTGATGTCTTTTGCAATTCTTTCGAAGCTGTGACTCGAAAGCCATTCCTCAAAAACATTCTTGGGCCTGTCCTTTGCCCAAGGATCCCCGCGAAACAAGTCAGGAACTAGAACACTGCCAAGATAAACACCAGTGATATTATATATGTCGAGCATGAGAGAGATAATATATATATACTGGATCGGAAGGAAAAATGATTAAGATGTTATGCAGAAGAGATGTATGCATAAGATGGTCGAGATGAGGAAATTAATTATTATCACATTACTTGTAACCATTGCAGGCAACCCTGTATGCAAAATCCCTGGTGGAAGAATCCTCGAATCCAAAGATATCAGACAGCAGCAAGATGCCAGTGCCATTGTTGTTCTTCACTGCCTTGAAAAGATAAGCGCGGATACTGTCGTCTCCCTCCCCTATCGAAAACTCGACCCCATTGACAAGCTCGCAAGCCTCGTTGTCTTTACCGTCTTCAAGCTCCACTTGGCTGCTAGATACTTTACATTTATACTTCCTAAAAGATAATGTTCTGCGTGTGGGATCTACAATTTTGGATTCGCTGGACAAGAACTGAAGATTTATAGTCAAAATTGTTGTTTCTTACTTCTCATACCAGCTGAGAAACAGTTCCAGTTTGAACAGCTATTTCTTAAAGAATCTAAACATACAAAGAGACAGATATACTTGCATATATGCTCAGCTTCAAGCACGAAATTGAAGACGAACTTTTCCATATTTAATTGGATCAACTAAATTACAACATTGAATCCTCTCATTTCTTTTGTAATTTTTCATAGAATTCTTGTCCTCCATTGGTAAGAGAAGAGATCTAGGCAACATCATCATGTTCAAAAAATCAGCTACTGACTAACCTAAGGAACCCTCTGCGGAAAAATCATAAGGGGAGAGGGAGAAATTCATAGAATTCTCCGTGTTTGATCTATTAAGGGAAGAGGAAAGGTATTCATTTGTAAAGAAAACAGAAGAAAATGAAGGAAACGAAAAAAGGAATTGTTCAATTTTCCTTTCCTTTTCTCATTCTTCCGATTAGACACCCTAAATCGCATTTACAACTGGACGAAGGAAGTTTAAACAACCAAATCAGTAAGCATGAACACAACGCAAGAACCACACATTTGTTGCTCAACATTCGACCAAGGGACCTAAAATTATAAATAAAAAAGTTGCTATTATCCACACACAAATGCATATCAACTGACAGCCGTAAAGCAGCAAGGCAAAGCAACTTACAGAAGGAGGAAGCTGAGGAGAAGCAAAGTTTGTGAAGAACTGGTGGTGGTGATCGTGGTGGTTCAGCCGCCTTGTGAGCAAGACGACGGCGCTGCTTGTAGTTATTGAAGATGAAAACATGGGGGCTGAGACCAACCCGATATCCCTTCTCTCTCTCTCTCTCTCTCTGACGTTACAAATTACATATCCCAACAGAAAGAGAACGAAGAAGTGGAGGACAGTGAAAGCTCCCGTACAAATATCTAACGGATATTTTATTTTTGGATTAATTCCACCTTGTGACCCAGTATTTTCATAAATCTTATTTTTTGGTCCCTTAATTTTCTCAAATTGTCAATCCCCCCGCATGAATTTCTAGTGAAAAAACGATGGAGATTGTCCAAATAACATTTAATTACTTATACACCATTTTCCAATGAAATAATTATGTTATTTGTCAAACTTGATTGAGTTAATATAAAAATGTAATTCATCAATAAATGTGAAAAAGTAGTTTTTACTATTTCTTTTGTTCTTACATCTTATTTTACCATTAACTTTTATTGTTTTTTCATCATTTCTGTTTCTAATATTGGGAGAATAATTTTCTCAATCTAAATCTAAAAATTGGCCTATGTGATTGTGAACAAACCCAATTCAATAGGATTGTTTTCCTTACATCTATAGGACATCAGTTCTTTTTTTTTTTGGATAAATTTCTCATCTTAAATGGACTTAGATATGGGTTGTCCTTCACCTATTTGCAGATTCAATATCATATACCATGATTCAACAAAACAGATACTGAGTTTCTTCTTAGGTCTCAAATGCTGAAGCACCCCAACTTTCCATGCATCTCAGAAATTTTTGGAAATAATGCCTTCAAAATGGAAATCTCATATTAGCCTAAAATAAATTTATTCACAACTATTGATGGAACTTATGGCAGTTAGATGATTCACAAGACTCTTAACAGAAATATAATTATGGGGAAACAACTGATCAATTACTATTCATTTAATAAGGTACAATCTGAATGCGAATGATGCATCTTTCTCTCATACAACAAACTGGCTTCTAGATTCTGCTGCTTTATTTCGCCTCTAAGGACTGAATGGCAAGCTTGGCTGCAATCATGGAAATATTGTTTTTAACAAATTCTAATGATTGATCTAGCCTTTGCAGCGTGTCTTTAGTGTCCATTGCTCTCAACTTCTCTTTCTGCAACTTCGCCAATTCTGAGTGAGTTCGTCCTGCGGAAATAAATAGCAAGATCAAGATTAGTTGTTTCTTTTTTGTAAATGAAAATTAGTGCTTCATTGGCAGGTAATTAAACTACATGCAGAGTCAGAAGCTTTATAAGAAATGGAGAGCCATAGGCAAAGAGTTAATATAAGTATGGAGAAACGATGACAACTTCAAACAATTATGTCCCTTGTTATTCTCCACTCCACCCCCTTTTCTTACGGAGTAGAATGGAGAAAGAGAGATCACCAGAACTACAAGTAGATAAAGAGGAGAAGCCCATATGTTTCCCATTACCATAAACTTTTATCCTCTTTCCTAATCAGTCTTCAACTTCCTTACCCACCGCCCTCCTAAAATCTGGACCTGAAGCCAACATAACAATGTTATGATTTGAAGTGTTAATGTATTTAGTTCCTAGATCATTTGGGACCTAAACGCTGATTTGTTGACCTGGTTTTGGTTTTATAAGGTTCACTTTACGGGTGGGTGGCGAAAACTCTGTTGCTTGTTTTGAACTAGTTTATGCATTGGCTCTGGATGACTCTTCCTTTTATTGGTTATTAACATTACTGCAACCAAGATAAACCTTAGACCCAACAACAATTTATATAAGATTCATCAGGTTACACCAGACTTGGGGAATCTCATGCACAAACAAATACTTCCCAACTGGGAGCAAATCAGTTGCCTAGGACTGATAAGAAAAAGTATGGAAGGTACTTGGCCAAAAATATGTACTGGTACACCGCAAACAAGCCTGTTCAACAGGAAAAGCATTCGAAATGCGTCTGTTAGGTTGTTAGTACATGATGCTGGAAATACATGTATATCACACAAGAAGTTCCAGAGCCCTACTTGTTAGGATCTTTCCTCATGTATTGCAACAAGAAGATAAGAGATGCTGCTGAGAAGACAGAGAAAAGAATGAAGGGGATGAACAATAACTACCTGAAACAGGCTAGAGTGCTGCAAAGGACAAGCGCTCAGCAAAGGATGGGAAAAAAGCCCTATAGCAATCTAGAGAGCATTCCTTTCCAGCCCAATTAACAGAACTGGAAATTTGAGTCTGCAACAATTCCTCTTTGGGTGCCTATTAACAGAAGATAACAACGAAAGAATTTATTTTCAACTGTAGGTAACAATACAGATGCACAAACACTTATCTCAACTACTGGAATGTTTATATCCTTTCTTAACAATTGCCTGTATGTTAAGGTGGTATCCTCATAACACCTCCAGCTATCAAGTCTTTATGAAGAGAAGAATTATTGAAGACAAACAAAGCATATCAAGATAACAATGATAAACCCAAATGTAACATCCATTAGAGGAATTGAGATCTGATGTAAAGATTGCTGTGCAGATAAATTACTGATGCAGGTTAGGGATTTATATCTGATTTAATAATTGGGCATAACTGTTATACACCTTGCTAGTGACATTGAATGTGAGACAATTGTTATATTTAGAAATCAAAATAAAGTAAGTCTTTAGAAATCAATTCTTGAGATCAATATAAAAATGAACTTGAGTTCATTACACACTGCATGAGAAGGGATGAGTACGAGATAGAGATAGAGAGTTCCAAGCTCTTTTTCTTCAATTCACAAAGTAATTGCAGAATAGTGTGTCAGCATACACGTGCCTGTGTGAGAAAGATAGTGTAGAATCCAAAACATTGATCCTTGTTTAAACATGGACAAGTCATCTTCATTCCCAATTTTTTTCTGAGTGTAGAATGAAGAAATGTCAGGTCCAAGTTTTCATCTACATTTAAAATTTCTTTCTACAAACTGGATTTAGGATTTTGGGGTTCAAATCCAAGCCTAGAAGTCCAAGCACAACCTTGTTTGTAATTGTAAACCGCAATACCCAACTCAAGTAGTACATTTAGCAACCAGGTGCAAGATTTTTAAATGAAAAATGTCCTGTTACACAGCAGATGTCAAATTACATACGGTAAAATTATTCAAATTTATCAATCACCATCCTCTGAATATCAAAGTATATTCCCAGAAATCATCAAATGGATATGAATATAGCTCAGCTATCAAAACAGGAATCTTAAAGAACAATGATGTAAGACATTGCAACTCCTTCAAGTCCCCACTCCCCAAGGACGCTAACAATCCTAGACTAATATTTTTAAGAACCTCTTTGTTCCAAATCTGAAGTTCCTTCCTCCTTTAATAGTTTAAGCTTCCCCAAAAGACAAAACTAGGAGAGGAATAAACCACATAACTATTCCATCAGTTTCTCACTAAATCCACAAAAACTGGCTCTCTTAACCACATATTCTCAAACATAAATAGAGATGGGCCAGATTTTAAACCACCACAATCCAACAAAATAGGAACACAATTGGACACCACTTGTGGGGGCAAAGATTGAATAACACCAGGTAAATGATCCTCCCAACAAGATATGACAAACCTTGATCATAAATTTATTCCCAGGTTTGCCATGGTGGTAATTTTGTGTTATTTTGAGAAGTTCTGTAATAATAATGAATCCCATGAGAGAATATAGGATATACATATAAAGGTCCAATATATGGTGTGGTACATGGAGGTCTCTACAAATCACATGAGTACATCCAAGCTACAAGTCCCACCAACTGATGACACAAAAAGGAAAATTAAATCACCTAAATGAAACATTTGCAACAGGGAAAAATTCAATTCACTACTTGTTTTGAAAAGGGGAAAAGTGACATGTCTATGACATGTCCCCTTAGGCAGGCAGAAAAGGGCATGTTAAAAAATTATGCAGTGCCCTGTGAAGAAACCAAAGTGGTGAAAAACAATTTGTACAGTCCTCAAAAATCAAATTACAGTTGGGAGAGAGAGAACCTTTAACTTTATCTCCAAGCTATTCAAGCAGTTAAGAGCTTCCTTCAGCACCGTAACTTGAGAATCTATCTTGGTTACACAGTCACAAATCACGTCTTGCACGGGTATGACTAGGCCTTTCAGGTAAGGATCTGCCTGCAAATTATGACCGTGAGCAAGAAACCTTTAATACCTATAATAGATGACACAAAGAAACTGATCATTTAACTAGTTGGATTTACCTGTAACAATCTATAATCATATTTTACTGCATTTTCATCAACAGATTAGCCTGAACAAAAATCATTTAGATAGATAAAAGTCTAAAATGAAAAGGCAATAGGAAAGAAAAACATTATTTAAACAAATCCAAGCCATAAGGAAAACACTATTTGAACTTCCAAACAGAGGAATAGATGAATATGACAAAATGAAAAATAAATTTAATCAAACAACTTGGATAAATATTTAGGTCTAGATAGTACCTCTTCTTTTTTTTTTTTTTTTTCCTGTCACATATGTGAAGCTGAACACCAAATTCAAGTTTCTTATTGAAAAATCTACCACTTTAAAGATTAAAGGTTGTTCTCGTTACACAGAATAATGCAACCCCAGCCATGCAGCCTAGCCTTCTTATCACACACCCCTCCAGCCATCCAGCAGCTCAAGTATTGAGATCCAAATATAATATCAACAATAGAATGTCTGACTTATATCTGGGCAATGGTTCACCAATGATTTCATTATAAATTCATCCTTGTACACATGGAAACCAGTTAGAAATACCCAATGTAGGAGTCATGTATTTAAACAAGCATATTTAACTCAACTTCCTGACACCTAGTTGCAATTGACAGGGGTTCACTACAACAGTTGAATTTAATTAATTCAAAATAATTCAACTTCCTGAGACCTAGTTGCAATTGGCAGCAGTGCAGTACAACAGTTTGAATCCAATCTATTCAATGTACATCCATATACTAGGTGTCAACTTAAAATAAGTTAACAAACAAAAATTTTTTCTACAAAGTTCCAAAGAAGAATGATGTGGCCATGAGAGTTCAGAAGAAGCTACAATTTTTGTATAATAAGTGAATACAACTCCTCCATTTGCATGGGACTAACAACTTAGATACTATATAAAATGGTTGTTATAGCATTATTCAGATATTACAAGCAACAATGTCTATTCAGTATCCAGCCAACATTTTGTTTCTCATTTCTTTTGTATTTTCTACCTGTAGCTCGTATCAAATATTTACCAGTGCATTAATTTGTCCATAATGCGCAAAGGTGAACAGTGTTAGGAAGTAGCTCATATTCTGTTTAACCAATACTACTACTAAGTTCACAGAATGCATTAATTATAGTCCTATATTCTGAATTGCTACTTAATTTTATAATCCTTGATAATAGTAAAAAAAAACTAAGAAACTAAGGAAAAAGTACTCCAACTTCCTGCAGGAAAACTAAAAGTGTGCAAATTAACACTTCATGGTCCACCAAAAAAAACACAGGAGGAAGGCGGTTGGGACTCATAGTTCGTCTTGGGACCAATCAGCATGGTATCAAAAGAAGCAGCTCAACTCCTACAATCTCTAAGACCAACCCAAGAAAGCACCATTTTGCATTGACTCTCAATGAGAAGCTCCCATGGTTGTTACCAGAAAATTCTGTAGTTACTACTAATTAACTTGGAACTCCTCAAGGTAGAAACTAGTGCACATAGAAGATTTCTGTCCAAAAACCGCATGTACGGGAACATGTTACTTGGTATAATAAAATAAAAGCTCTCTGCATTACCAGAGTTCACTATTTGATAGAAATAAAGGTGGGGCAATGGATATTGTATTGGTGAAAGTAAAATGACAGAACAATAAAAAACAATGATCAAAAACTATGGTACAATGCAATGGGTGTAACATATGGACTGAAAAGCCTACTTAATAGTTAATTATCTATTAGTCACCTGCACAAAAGTCACAATTTTGGCACGACCAATTCCCCTTATGGATACTAATGCTCCAACATCTAATCGTTCAACCTGTATGATAGTATAGGAGAATGAGGCCATAAACTATTAGAATGCTATTGCCAGAAAGGCAAGAAGCTGACCTTTTCCACATGAACCAAACAACCATATCTAGCAGCAAATGATGCTTCTGCTCCATCACTGATCCCAATAGGATCCAACACAAAATGTATAAAACACTTTTTCCTTGTAAACAAAGACTGCAAGAAGCAGAAGAGAGGTTATATCCAAATTAGCACAGTTTTTGCATAATGCTGTTACTTATGACAATCATTGCCTAAAACAATTGACAAACATGTCAAAAACAGTACTAACAGGGAAGCTAAACACACAATTCAGTCACTCCAATTTTAATTCATGTAATATGCAGTACCTCATCAAGCAATGCGAGATATCTTGCTTCATACAAATGAAGTGTCTTGCCCTCGGATGGAATGAAAACCTGTATACCAAAACTAATGCCTGTTAAAATATGTAAAAATAGAGATTGCAAGCCTCTTGATATTGAAGAGAATATTGTTAACGAAATATATTATAAAATCTAGGTAAAAGATTTAGACCAATATTTTCTTTGAATTCAAGGTCAGCTGGTTTCTCATATATCAACTTGACAGTACCGAAACTTTGATGATTTAGCAACCAAGGTGTTGCTCCTCGTCAGAATTGACACCAACAAACTAATCATCATGCCGGAAGTCTTTCATCTTTGCGAATAAACTCAACTCAGAAAAGCCTTCCAATTATTTTTTTAGACAGTAAATTCTTTCATCAATTGTTATGAAAGTGAAAGCAACATTGGCTTAAACCTCACACCAAAAGCTAAACCGTAGTTAAATAAGATTTATAAAAAAAAAAAAATTGAAGCAACCACATAATCTACGATAAAGGAAACCATGTTTTCCCAACTTCACACCAAAAGTTAAAGTGACGCCAATAGATAACATTCTTCCATTTTGTAAAGAGCAGTGATAAATAACAGGCGATTCATGAGATTCGAGAAATACCAAATTGTTGCACAAATGAACTATGGAAATGATGATAACGAATACTAACATGGGAACCGACCCACCTGGTCCATGGGAAAGGGAAGAAGAGGGAATTCTTCTGCCCCTATCGAAGGAAACGAAGATAACACTTTCGGGACAAACCGGCGCCGCTCATGATTCACCGGGGCGGTAGAATGGAAACGGAGGCGACGGTGACTGCTTCCTGAATATTCGACGGAATTATTTGTTCTGGAGGGAGTGGCGAAAGGTACGGGATTGAATAGAGTTGAGTTCAAATTGAGAACGGCGGCGGCGCTGATTGCTTCACAAGTCATGGATAATTGCGGCGGAGAGAGGCTTGGCGAATATCAGAATAGGGGCAATTCTGCAAGGTTAGAATTGAAGCTGGGGATCCATGGCAGGAGCCGGAGACGAGGCGTGGCGCGCTCAGTGCCATGGGATGGGAGAGAGACGACGTTTAGTTAGCATCACGTATGATAGACCTCTTTTTTATTTATTTTTATTAAAATTTTATCCAAATCTCAATAAAAGATAATTTATCGGCGGGTCTTTTTTATTAAATACCATTATTGGATGCTATATTGATAACAAAAATCTTAAATCTAGTGCTAATTGTGTAAAAATCTTAAATCTAATACTAATTTCACAAAGTTTTGGCAACCCCAATCCCCACCTTAGATCTGGCAATTGATTTCAATCAAGCTATTTTCGTTGTCTTTTTCTCACAACAATTATCTTAATATTTGAAAAGACTTGCCATTGTAACATATTCACATATCAAAGGTCTAGACAATTGTCTGGAAGATAAAATTGATCGGAAAACATAACCAACAAACACGACGGCAACAAACAACAAACTAGATAAGATGACGACCACTAAATCCAATAATGATGAGTAATAGATTTGTTGGCAACAACGAACAGCTTGTTCAATGACAGCCACGACAAGAACAAACATATATGGGTTTGTGATTATTGATTTTGAGAATTTTTTTATTTATTTGTGTATTGAATGAGTGATATTATATATTTTGTTATTAATTTGTGTATTTGATTATTGATTTTATATATGTGTATTTGATTATTGATTTTGCGTTTGTGTATTTGATGATTTTGTATATTTGATTATTGATTTTACGTATATTTATATCTGATTATTAATTTGTGTATTTGATTATTAATTCTTTTATATATATGTATTTAATTATTTTGTGTATTAAGTATTCAAAAATAATCTAGCCACTAGATTAATTGAATTTTTAAATAAAATGTAATCGATTATCTAAATTAGAGAGAATTGTGTTAAATATATTTATAATTTTAAATTTATTATTATAGAATTATTTTAAATAATTTTGTTAAATAATTGTATTTAAAAAATATTAGTAAATTGATTTTAAAATATTATTAAATTATAAAATAAATAATAAATTTGTATAGTAATGAAAATTATAAGTAAGATATAATAAATAGAATTGAAATCTTTTAATAAATAAATAAAATAAAATAAAAAGAAGAATAAAGCATATAGTTGGAACAATCATTTTTGAGATAAAATTAAAATATATAATATATTATTTATAATATAAAGTAGGAAGTGTGATTGGAGCGCTAAGTCGAGGACAATTTGGGCAATTTAGAGGCTCTGCCAGCCAGCAGTCTATACCTCTGCGACAGAGAAAGGAAGAGGGGGGAAGGCACAAGGGGAGATTTGAGGGTGGTGGCCCTGGTGGGTTGTGGAAGCGAGATGGAGGCACCTCCGGAGAACGATTGCTGTTCGATATGCCATGCAAATTTCAACGTTCCGTGCCAAGCCAATTGTTCTCACTGGTTTTGTGGTCATTCTCTTTCAATTCTACGTTTTGTATCGATTCTATTGTGCTTGTATGTTCTCCACTACGATTGTTAGGGTTCAACGTGTTTCTGTTAATCCCCTATGGATTCATTGCGTAGGTTTTGATTTAGTTGTAGAGAAGGAAGTATTGATCGTAATCGCTTTAAATGCATTGTTTCGTTTTTTCTTTGCCAGTTTGCCTTTGGTTTGATCTCGCAAATTCCCTTGACATCTTTCTCTGAAATTGGATGGAAAATGCATCAATCCATGTTGTGGGTGTGGGGATGGACAGGGTTGTCTGTTACTTAAAAATGAAATGGTGAAAAGGTTTATGTTCAAATAAATACGAGGAACTGGGTTTGAGTTTTGACTGATACTTCATATTCTCCACATGCATCAATATGTGAACCCGCGTGTCCTGGTTCATTTCACCGCCCAAATTTTGCTTACTTGCCAATGAACCACACAAAAATTTATCCTCAGCTGAAACTTGTGCAGATTTGCTTGGTTAAAGTGAGAGAAATTTTTCCTTTTCTTATCTGGAAATCAGAAAAGCACCATGTATTCAGTTCAAATTTTTGTTTCATTCCATGAGATTTTGGGGGATGAACCAGCTTTTTGGTCTCTTGAATTCCTTCTCAAGAATCCATGTTAACCAACACCTACAATCACAGCCCTAATCCCACTAGGTGGGAATTGTGGGATAAGTTGCATGAATTCTAGCTCTCCAGTGATCTATATTCATGGCCATATACTTTGTAAGCCATTATATTTATATATTATGTCATATTTAATGTTTTCCTACCAAGTTTTGCTTGGTCTTCCTCTTGCATCTTTTGCTATAAATTTTCTCCCTTCATCTGCTTGCCTTTTTGGTGTGTGTACTGGTCTTCCTCCATTTCAGGTTTAGCCTCGTGAAAGAATTTGTAGGGCCACGAACATATTGTGGTTACCCATATTGGTCAAAAGTGACGCTTAAGAGGCACCTGAGGGTTTGGACTAATTAGTTCTGCATGTGTGATGGATGCTCTTGTTTATCTGCTTTCACACTTAATTGTATGATATGTTATAATAGCTCAAGTTTTTGATACAGATCTCTGTATTTGGTGCTTCTCATTCAGGTAATTGCATTCTACAAGCTTGGAGTTATGGATCAACCTTCCAGCCATGTAAATGTCCTTTATGCCGTCGTGAAATAACTTTACTGATTCCCAGTGATGCTTCATCACGGCAGCGTCAGGATTCTCAAGTTGCTGAGACTCTTGGAAATATCGAAAGATACAACCGGCATTTTGGTGAACGTGCAAATGGTCTTATTCAGGTAGACAATGAATTTTATTCAGCATTTCATTGGGACAGCAAATTACAGCTTGCAAATTAGATTATCTTGAAAAAATATTGGAACTAACATAAGTGTGGGCTTCATGATTAGAAGTTGAATGTGTAATCTTTAATTCTGCTTATACCTCCTACTTTATTTATTTATTTATTTTTTTATGATGAATTTAAGGCAGGCTCTAAGTCATATATGTAGAGAGTTCCTTGTGCATTAAATGGTTTTAGGAGGGAACACACATGGTGAATTTTGATGAAGTTAAATAAATGCATGCCTAAACTTGAGGAAAAAATAATAGTGACTATAAATATTCAAAGGTTATCCGGCACTATCATTTTTTTTTATAGTTGATACGTTATCTGCAAGGGAAGTAGGGTTAGAGAGGATATTACCTCTAGAAGTAAACTAACTGGATAATTGAAGCTAGAAGCAGCATCAGTTTGATGTTATGGTAGGCTTTGGAATGATTGAGAATATAGATAATTGGAGTTGGAAATGCGACAAGGACAAGAGAAAAACAACAAAGAACATGGTTTCAGGGGGTGAAAATGAGGTCTCCTGTCATTTCTTCATCATATTCCCCCGAAGCTGAAGCGTGAAGAAACCTTTACATGATCTAGAAGCTAGAATTCTACAGTTTGTTGAATACTTGAATTGAGCTTATCTAGTGTGTTACTTTTGCTTTCACATTTTAGATAAGGCCCTTTGATCATGGCCCAAAAGATTCAGAATTATTGTTGTACCTTGTGGTAGGACTGGGTAAAATTGAACTGTATGCTGGTTAAATGCCTCGATAATATGCCTCAATGCTTGATGACTTTGTAATTGTGGTGCACCTTCTGGAAAATATTATGAATCCTAAGCCATAACCTTCCCACACCTTAATAGACCATTTTTAGTTTACTAAATTGCGTGCATCATTCATTTATTTGTTACATCATTGCTTCACCTTGAGTGTCAGCATTCATACTGCCATTACCTAATTTCTGCGACATGGTCAATTTATCCTGATTATAGTCATTTTATTGCTTACACTCTTATGAATATATTCATCTTATTCTATTTTCACGCTTGAACTCCCCCACCACCCCCCCCCCCCTCCCCCCCCAAAAAAAAAAAAAAATCCAGAAGAAAAATGTCTTTGGATTTCCTCTTTTTGCAATATTTATAATTTATGGTTGAATTTAGTTCTATGAGATGTACATATATTTTTATGCTTTGAATTCTTAAGCTACTCCAGATGCTGAATGCAGTAAGATGTATCATGCGGTTGAAAATAATGGTTCTAGTATTAAGTTTTGGGATAATAATCCTGGTATTATAAGTTGGGAGTAACAAATAGCATTTAAATATTTTGCATTGATGAATTAGAATTAGTTCCTAGAATCTAGGCTAGCCTTAAAGGATCCAACATGTACATGCACGTTATTGGATAATTTGAATAAAATTCAAGAAGAGCATCAACATTTCTGCATAAGATGTAAATAGAAATTGGGTGCCCTAGAAAAGCATGTTTGAAATTGATTTACCGAAAATAATTTTTAAATCATTGAGTTTATATTACCCTTTTTTTTCAGATCTTTAGCATGATCCATTTTTAGATGTATTGTCCAGTTATGCACAATTAAAATTATGAATTTACTGAAGGTTTTTGCATTTTCTGTAGGTACTAACATTTGCCAAGTGGGAAATGTTTTTTAGTATCTAAATTGAGGAGAATGATAATTTTGTTTTTCAGTTTTGAGATAAGGTGGTTTCAATTTATCTTATGGAGCTTTCTCAAATTAGAGTTTCAGGCCATACATGTTTAACATTAAAGCTCCTTTTCAAGCATTTATAATGACTCTAATTTTGAAACTGCAGCAAATCATAGAGTTGACAATTGAAAGTTGATTTCTCTTTTTGACAGAGATTGCAAGACCTTCCTTTTCTCCTCAGGAGATTGTTACGAGAGATAATGGATCCTCAAAGATCTCTTCCACTTTTTATCAGGGCACGTGTCTATTTGGCAGTTAAGTAATGACACAGCTGCACAAGCAAGTGCAGTCCTGCTACACTCACGCTGACATGCATTTACATTTTTATATGTCTCATGTACTGTTTGTGCATTGTTGTCACTTGTAAAATAAATAAGTCACCAGCCATTTATAGAACACAAACATACACTTATCTGTTAATTGATGACATGCCTGCACAAGCAAGTGCAGTTGTACACTCACATTGACATGCATTTACATTTTTTTTTCTTGTTTCATCAGTAGTGTTTATCCATTGATGTCACTTGTTAAAACAAGTCGTAAAACAAGTCGCGCGCCATTCATAGAACACCATACACACACTTGTCTTTTCCCTCATCAGTTTTGTGCTCCTGTGAGGGATTGGGTTTGGAAGCTACAAAAGAAGTACAATCACGAGATTGTGGATATTGCTGTGACTTTTCAGTATTTTACTGGACAAGTTCAACTATTTGCAGAAGTGAAACATATTCATCACCTGCAGATGAAGTGTTGTGGCAAAATTTCTGTTACTGATGGCCATAAAAAATGGCCAAGGATTGCATGCCATCAATTATTCTTGCTTCTAGTGCATGCAAAGCTGTGGTATCAAGACAAGTATTGGACGCTAAAGAAATTTCAAAGATAAGAGAAAGCACTGCATTATATAGCTGTAGCTCTTACACTGTCGGTTGCATTGTTTTCGACTGTGGATGCCACTGAGCACGTGTTCCATTGAGTCATCTAAGGAATGTAATACCTACGTGTTCATGGTTTTCCCGAATATTTCTCATGTGCAGATGTTAGTGAGCGCCATCTATATTCTCAGCCCTGTGGACATTATTCCTGAAGGTATATTGCTTTTTAGTAATTTATTTTTGTCAATTATCTTCCCCGGACTGATTTTTTTCCTATACTCTGATCAAGCACCTTATTTTTTCCAGGGATTTTGGGAATAATTGGTTTATTTGATGATGCCCTTATAGCTCTCATCTGCTTCCTTCATGTTGCTGCCCTATATCGGTCTGTACTACTTTTTCGGCATGGAGGCTCTTGAATTGCCCGGGTTGGAACTGCAATTGCCCGGCAAAATAATGAAGCAAAAGGATTGAGCGAAAAGAATAGATGAAATAGTGTACATAGGTCTTCCATTTATAAGATTTGTCGCAGTTTCCATCTCATGAGAACGCAGTCCCCGACATTGATTAGAGATGATCGTTAGTTGATTACAAATGGGCTAGAGACAATTTTGTGTTTGATTGATATTATGACTTCTTACACAATATTTGCGGTTGCCATTTGTATTTGATGCTAATAGTTGCATTTGACTCTGTTTTCATGTAGATTTGGGTATGATTTGTTTGGCTATGATTCTAACATTTTGATTTGAGGGGCGAGAGTTTAACCAAGCTTTGCCTCCATGAATTCAACCAGACAGAGCCTTGGTACAAAATCTTGGATCACTGGCAGATGAGACTACACAACAAAACTGGCAATTGATATTTCAAATGCATTAGCTAAATCTTGCTAAATTTGGAGCTCTAAATTCACGTGTACGCTAGTTTATCAATTACAGTTGAAGCAATGAAGGGAAGTCGAAGTCCGCAACGTAGATAGCAGTGGACTCCACTGTTTATGCTTGCTCATGGAACCTTTTAGACAGCAATAACAAAAGGTTAATAGAAAAGAGAGCACCTAACCCAAGCTAAATCAAGCATATAACCACTAATCAACAAAACTTGAATCCCTCGATGCACTGAATAACACTAACTTAGTTCAATTAGTATTTGTTGGTTACCACCAGCAAGGAAAACATCCACATTCATAATTGATAATTATGATTGCTTCCATAACACAGTAACAAATTCGTCAACGTGTACCAGAAAGCACGGGTAGTGTGGGCAGTAGACAAATTTCAACTATTCTACATAATATCCCACGCGAAATAGTAGTCTTTCATTCAACTTTTATATGTTTCACAAAAGTGCGCATCATAAAGTTCCAAGGGCCGCTTAGCAGGGGAAAAAATCCAAGGGGGGCTGATCCAGCATCCTTATTTGAAACAAGACAAAGGCACCCAAGTGATTTCAACCTTTCTGAGTGTAAGAAGAATTGGATAAGGATACACAAGTCCAAACATTCTGTCATTGACCGAGGAGTTGTGGAGACTCTGGTTGACATGGTGGTTTGAAAATTTGAAATAATTGTGCACCCAGCACATTGAACTGAACATACAGACTAATAACCCTGAACCACCCCCCACAGAGTTGAAAAGCAGACCCCTAACATCTGAACCTTGAACAACTGTAAAAGTTCTATTTCTGTAACAGCACCCATTTTTGCTAGGTATCCACCGCAACAGAAATTACATTCTTCTCTGGTTAGTATTTTATTCTCCTCTTCATTCTTTTCAAGTATTTTTGTCATAAAACAATGCATACATACTATAGAATCATTTAATGTGAGCAGGTCAAAAGAAAACAAAATATGCAGCCTGAAGAGACAATATGTCTTAATTGAATAGCCTAATAGATTCTATGTCTTAGCAGATGTAAATGGGCAGAGCTAAGGCATTAGACTACTAAGCCTAAGGGCATAATCTTACCAGGCAGGCAAGGCATTAGACTGCAATTGGTAAAAGAAGAATCTTATTCTCTCTCAATTCAAAAGTAAGAATAGAAAGTGACATGGGCAAGCTTTAAACTTAAAGTATAAAACTAAATGGATTATTTTAATAAGTTATAGTCCTAATGGACATGAATTTATCGCCGAAAGCTTGATCAACTCCTTGGCATGTATGTTGTTATCACATGCCTCTCAATCTTTCATTCCAACTTCAGCCCATTCGATGTTGACTCTATAATATCATAGAAAGTATTTATTATAGGAAAAGCCCTGCGATCAGTGACAGGCATTTCAATTGTAAGTAATTTGACATCGGGTTTGGAAGTCTTATGAGCATATAATATCCAAAATCCAGTCGTCATTGCTGTCAGACTAATTAGAAGAACATTGTAATTTTCTCAAGAAAGTCAGAGATCAACTTATAGGGATGAAGTCCTTCATCCTATCTATGCTGCAACCTTTCCTCTACACTCTCTTGTTGATCTTTTTGGGGGTGAAGTGTAGCCGGTAGCCCTGTTGAATTTTAGGGGTTTTTACAGCGTATAGTTCAGTTGAAGTCGGGTAATGCACAAGGCTGCAACCCCCATATCCTCTTTTTGCTGCCTTATAATATCCTTCACTTACAGAAAGAAGATAGAAGAACATAATAAAGGGCTACAATTGGAAAATAAAATGTCTTGCTTAAAAAATATTTAAAAAAATGCATACTTCCATCTATAAAAATATTATTGTAGGTTCCAACTACAACACATGCTTCGGAAATACTTTGAAGAGTAAACATAAGGAGAAAATAAATAAAATATGGTTCCCTCATCGGGACGCCATGATTCTGAACAGCCCGTATTTTTGTTTTTCTTTTCCGGAAAAAGATAAAGAGCAAAAAAGGAAAAAACGAGACAAGTATCTCCGATTTCATCAACAGGGATAAAACAAATTTATCCCTCCCTGATATGCTTTCTAATGAAAGGGAATAACTGTGTGTGTCTCTAAAATTTTAGTTACTTGGAAAGGTCCCTCTCATGTCTAAACTTGGAAATACAATACATGACCACCTATCAACAATACAAACATCAGTCAGAAGTTTGTTATTGTTCACTCATCAATGCATGAAGATCCGCCACTCCATTTTCCCAACTAGTGACAGATAAAATGACAAAACTATTTTGCAAAACCAGTGAAGTTGCATAATGGGAAGCTAACATAGGCAGCTTAAGTTCATAAACAAAACTAGTAACCTAATGTTGCAGAATTGTAAGTTTAGATGCTCAGAGAGGAACCTTTTCTTTTCTTTTCTTTTTTTCCCAACAAGTCTCATCCAAGTGAATCATTGCAGCAAATTCCACCAATAAATTGCATAGATTTGCGATGGGGAGTTTAATACAGTGATATCATTGTGGCTGCTGCCCTGTTTGGCACTAGCCTTTTTCCATTTTTTGCTTAAGGAAAAAAAAAACGAAGGTATTTGGCTGCTACAAAACTTCATCCTTTTTTAGCCTTCTCCATTGAAATGCAACGGGCAATGATACAAACATCTCAGTCAAACGATGGGCATTCATATGCATATATGATGTAGAATAAAAGCAAGTGCATATGAGAGAGAAAGAGAGGTGGACCATGGTGATCTGGTGGCTTGATTCAGATTTTCAATGGCTACCAATTCTTTAGATGTTCCAGTGGCTAGAATGTTAAGGCAACATTGGCCGTACCTCTCTCTTCTCCTCAACAGCAGCATGTTACAAGCATGAACTTTGTAGTGCTCTCCCTAGAAAATAATGGAAGAGATAAGAAAAAAGGTGCATCCAAAAGCCAATGAGCGCCAGATGTCTGACAACCCAATTAACAATTATAACTGAAGTGCATCTAAGCATGGAATAAAGATAACAGTTGCTGAATTCAGTGTTAAATAGCATGACGCATGACTTGGCCAGTATTATAATAGTTAAAAA
This sequence comes from Diospyros kaki, assembly GCA_036245055.1. Taxonomy (NCBI): domain Eukaryota; kingdom Viridiplantae; phylum Streptophyta; class Magnoliopsida; order Ericales; family Ebenaceae; genus Diospyros; species Diospyros kaki. The sequence goes on along the minus strand of BSEG01000016.1, from coordinate 8,250,896 downwards.
AACAAATTCAGATGATCAACAGTCATTTTCTTGTCTCTCTTTACAGTTTGAAGATTGAATACTACACAGAAAAGTGACAAAACCCCAGGGAACATAAAATGAATCGAATCCAACAAAAGTCAAGTCACATTGATACCAAATGATTGCTGGAAATAATAGAACAATTCATGTAGAGACACTACTGCACCCTCACCCTCCAAAAATGTTTAGCCTAGCTTTAGAGTGGACTTGTCAATTACAAGCAACAATTTCTGGCATCACTCTGCCTTCAACAACCCACTAGGTGGGATGCCATCATCCTGCCCAAAGCAACAAAAAGATTCTGAAAAATTGAAAGAGTTCTCAACCACGAGGGAAAGCAATGAATGGGCTATTTAGTTAAGTGAAGAAATTTTAAATTGCGTACAAACTCTTTCTTAAATAAATAGAACTCATTGCCAAGATACAGAACTAAACAATTTACTTTTAGACGTTCTGGTATAAAAACACGACTGGTTCAAGGACACATCAAGCCTGATGTTTGTGTTTCCATAGATAATAATATGGATATATTTGATAATTAAATCCTTTAGTAACTAGCAAGGAATTTTAGAATCTATTTTAACCCGAAATGCAGTTAGCATATGCAGGAGTCCAAAATACAGCTATCAACAAAGGCTTGAAGCTCATTTTCAACTGAACAGCCAGGGAAAAATTCAGGCCTAGAGAGAAAATAATTCTACTAATGTCAGAATGATGGGTAAGATGTTCAGAACATGCTTATCAAAACGGCCATTTTTCATAATAACCATCTTTTGGTAGTGTCCTAACAATGAATCCTTGGTATTAAAAGATTAGCATGTTAATGCTAAGTCTGATCCATCAACAGGTATATTAAAGACAAGAAGAATATAACACTTAATAATTTCTTTCATTCTGATAAGAACAATAATAATAGAACAAAAAATAAAAATGAACTTTGTCTACATAATCCAAAAAGGGAAAGTAATGTTTTCGACAAAAAGGTGTCTCTACAAAAGGCTCCCCACTTTGCAGGGGTTGTTTTTGTACACAACCTTACCCTTGCTTGCGAAAAGGCTGTTTCCACAACTTGAACTCAGAGGCAGATCCAGAGGCGGATCTGGGGAGGGCTGGCCCCCAGATCCGCAGGTCATGCCAGCCCCCCTTCCCCCCAAATAGGCCAGATCCGCAGGCATATCTAGGGGCGAATTTGAGAGAGGGCTGAGCCTGGCAGGAGCTGCAACCTTACTATTGCTTACCAAGGCTTACCCTCAAAGTAGTGATTTCCATAAAAAATAAAGAAAAAAGCAATGGTGGGATGCAACACTCATGCCATGAACAAAAAAGAAGTACAAATAACATCCTGATAACATGTTAAGAAGGACACGGGTGAAATCACATTATAAAGGGCCAAACTACTTATTTTGCAACTGAGTATTAAAGAACACAGACTAAGCTTACATGCACAATTTATCTAGGGCAATTGCAGAAACATAAAAGGAAACTAATTTTGTCAACTAATTAAGGATCAATTTTGCATTGTGCATTTCTTTTGAGAATGTCCCAACATATGGCAGCGACCACATTGGACAACTCTCTTGGGACGCTTTAAACTCTCCACACGAAGAACCTTCTTTTTGGGCCTTCCAGGAGGTCGTCGGGTCTTGGGTGGGCGTATTGTAATATCAACTTTAGCACCTCCACCCTCAGCTCCCTCACCAGGCTCGTTCCATAGGCTCCTCTCTGGAATTGGATTTATCAATTGTGAATAGGTTTCACGGTAGCTAGCTATTGTGAAACAATGCTCAGCAAATAACTGGGTGTCCTGACCACAAGATAAGAGTGCTGCAGCAGCATGCGCACACGGCAAACCATAGAGTTGCCAACGTCGACAAGAACATATTCTACTTCTTATGTCCACAATATTTGTCCGTTCAGTAGACACAATTTCAAATTCAACTTCATTTGCACGAAGTACTTGATAGCAACGAGAATCTGCAATTGCTTCTAAAATCCTCTTCTCAGCCGTTGGTACAAGAATTGAGGCCCATCTCAAGCCCATATTACGACGCTCAGTGAACCAAGATGACATCTGAAGGCGGATGTGTTCCATCATCTGTACAATGGGTAGTTCATGACATTCAAGGGCCCAGTTATACAATATTTCTGTCACCCCCAATGTGAAGTGCCCATATCGTACCCCCTCAAAATAGGCAACAGCCCACAGTTGGGGTGGAAATTGCTGAAACCATTGTATGACATCTTGTGATATTTCTACCATCTCAGATATCTTGCTTTCAAATTCAATTGCTGTAAGGGCATAAACAGCGTTCCAAAAGATGTTCACCAACTTGGAATTCTTAAATGTATCACGAAAATTCTCACTTATGTATCTCAAGCAAAAACCATGAAATGCACTTGGGAAATGAGTCTCAACTGCCTCAACGATTCCTGGTTGCCTTTCAGAAAGTATTGTAAGTCTTGGCATGTTGTCAGTATTTACTCCAAGAAGCTTTCGCAATTCAGACATAAACCACATCCAATTCTCATCGCTTTCCACATCAACAACAGCAACAGCCAACGGAAACAAGGCATCATCAGCATCAACAGCTGCAGCACAAAGTAATGCACCCAAATACTTCCCCTTCAGGTGTGCTTTGTCAAGTTCCAAAAGTGGTCTACAAGCATTTATAAAACCATAGATTGATGCTCGGTAAGATATGAAGAGCCTTTGGAAGCAATTTTCTTGTCCAGTGGCAAAAACCGATGCAATGCTTCCTGGGTTAGTTTTCCTTATCTGTTCGCAGTATGCTGGAAGAAGGCGATATCCTTCTTCAAAAGTTCCATGTAATGCAGCCATGCTGCGCTCCTTGCCACGCCAAGCTTGCATGTAAGACACAGCAACTCCATGCTGATCACGAATATCTTGCAAAATTTCCTTGGGTTTATACCGAGGGTTGTCCCTCACCCGTGCTTCAACAGACCTAGCAACCCATCCAACCGAGGCTTGCTGATGATGAAGGTTGCGAACTCCTTCACATGTATGCTCTCCATTAAGGGTTCTAATTGAAAACGTAGGAACCCCCGGGCATTTTGCGACATGTACACGCCAGGGACAACCCTCCTTTGAGCATTTGGCAATAAACCGGCTACGATCAGATTTCACAATCCGAAGATCAAAATGCAATGCTATGGCAATGTCCTTTAGGGTTCTTCGGCAAGTCTCAACATCAGGGAATTCCTGCCCAATAACTAAAGAGTAATCTGTCAAATCAAGAGACGATGAATCAGGAAGTACGGTCATGGACTGATCAGCCATACATAAATATACCCAATACACCCCTACTCCAGCTCCTTATTATTCAAAACTTTTCATCCTGCCGCTGTCAAGTCCTCAACGGTACGGATTTCCAAATGTACAGGGGTGGTGTTGATTTGCTGCAACAGCAAGAAGTAAACGAATAAACCTTCGTTTCCCAAACAAAAGAGGAAATTGATGGAATTCATACGAGGACAACAGTAAGTGCTCATTCGAGTTAAGATTTGGCGTTCCAATTATAGGTTCTTAATTTCGGACCCTGTATCTGTATGAGAGATAGAGAGAGAAGAGAGAATCACCTGGCCGCACGTATGCGCTCCGCGATCTTGGCCCGAGATCCGACACCAAATATGCGGCGGCGGAGATACAATTGGAAGCGCCGCTGCGACGAAAACGGGGGAGGCTCTGGGGTAAATATAAGAACAAAACACACGCAACAGAATGAGATATCAGCGTCTTCGCCTTCAACAAGAGGCTCCGGTGACGATGGCCGGTTACAATTCAGATGGGCGCGAGGCCGATGCTTCTTGCTCTGTGCCCTAATTTTCCACAACGACGAAGCTCGCTGTGTTTCCTAATGCCTTCCCAAATCTCATTAGTGTGCGATGACTCATACATTGCTTCCCCTGCTCATCGGCTCCTTCTTCATTTTTTTCCCCCTTTGCGAAATGACAATTCTACCCTCCCTCCACCCCTCATTAGAACTGGGAAAAACGTAAATTCAGGTTATACACGAGGATAATGCTCGTAAAATAACCTATTTAAATTGTCCTTTATCTTTCTGCTTTGAAGCTATGACGTTGGAGTTCTCTTTCTAATTCTAGTCTTTATAAAATATAAAACTAGTGTTTAATTATTATTTTTAATTTAAAAATCATGGGAAGGATTTGAAAAAAAATTAAAAGAATGTGATTTCTTTTTTCTTTCAATTTTTTTCTCCCCTCAACCACTCTCTTTATAGAAGGAAAATAGTAACATTTAAGGCCCCTAAGTCACAAGTAAATGATTAGATTATAATAAGTTAAAATTTATACTAATCAATTATGAATTTGATTCATTGCTTTGTGTATTGAGATAAATTTTTTATTTATAATTTATCTTTTTTGTTGAAATTAAAAGTATGAGTGACAAAAAATCGTACAAGATCGATAATTTCAAGAATAGAAACATTTAAGAATTCTGATTAATATTAAAAAAATAATTACAATCATTATTTATTGTGTAAACCTTTTCTTTTAAACCCTTCCCTCATTCTTCTCGTTCATTTTTTTTTTTTGGCACCATTCACAAAATTGTCATATTATGTCTTCAATAATACTTCTCCATGTTTAAACCAAAATCAGATTACTTAATAAATTTATAGAATCTAAATTACATATATATAAACTAAGTGTGACCGTGACAATAAATTATGATAAAGAATGGCAGTGATGTAAATTTAGAGTTGCTTACGCTCCATAAATTTGTGCCAATAAAATTAAATGATAAGGTATGGATGTAAATTGTATGGATGTTATTAATGGGGTAAATAATTATAACTTTCTATTTAAATAAAAAATTAAATATTGGATGAAATAAAGGATACGATTTTAGAGTTTTTTTTTTTAATGGACATTCCCATTAAACAGCTCACATATATCGTTCCCTTGGTTGTCCCATCAATGAAAATAAGCCACACCATCAAATAATGATTATTTCAAATTAACAACAAAAAATTTAATGTTATTCTTCTAAAATTTATTATACAATTAATAAAGAAAAAAACACATCTCTTCCAAACGAAAAGATGGATTTTTTTCGGACATAATATTTTCAGATGAATAAATAATTTTTTTTTATGAATTCAAGAATAAATTTTAGAAGGATAACATTAAATTTTCTGTTGTTAGTTTGGAATCGTTATTATTTAGTGATGTGATTTATTTTTATTGGTGAGACAAGCAAGAGGATAGGGATCCCAGACAGTGAATCTGGGCCCCCCCGTTAAATGGCTTAATTAACTTATAGATTTTTTATACATTTTCATATGACATATAATTAAATATTGAAATGGACCTAGACCCATACACTTTACTTTAGTGGATTTTATCAATCTTATCAATTCATTTTTCACAATTCAAAATTTTAATCAATGATAACCCATTTAGAATACAATATAAAAAAAATCTAACAACATGTACATAATAATATATCTAGAGTTACTTATACTCTATAAACTTGGGAGTGTGACAACAAATTATGAAAAACAAAATAATGATGCAAATCTAGGGTTACTTAGAGGCTATAAACTTGGCCAATAGAATTATGATAAGTATATTCATAGTTCTTTAATCATTAGTTGTGGGTTATTTTAATTAATACTAAATTTTGTAATGATTATTTGATAAACAGGTAACCGCCCATGTGAGTTGGCTTAGGCATATAATGTCTTTGATGGCCACCTTAAACTGGCTTATATGTTAAAAAGGTTAATGGTGCTAAGCGTGCACATTGGTAACTTATATGTAAAGATGCACATGTGCTGTGGTTCTCAGACATAAAAATGTCTAATAAACATACATGACGAATACATTTGTTGTTTTTTTTTAAAAATTTTGATGATAAAAAATAATATTATTTTAATAATAAAAAAATTTGTCTAACTAATTCGCTTCTTGGTGAAAATTAATAATAAATAACTAATTGTTTTATAAACACCTAAATGAAAATTAATTTTATCATAAAAAAAATTTCATCCAATGCCAAAATATTATTCTCAATTTTTTTATGGCATTTGAAAAAATTAATTTTTTATCATTTTAATTGATTTATCAAAGATGGTCTTGAAATACTTGAAAAACAAAAAAAATATTTAAAAATATAAAGGCTAAGCTGTGAAAGGCATATGAGGTATGGTTGACTATTTGAGGCCTTCTTGTTGACCAACTGCCCAAGCCAGTCAATTGGGTAAATGCAATCTATCGACCAACTACTATTGTATGAAATTTGGTCGATTGATTTCATCTCAATCGACTGTTTTTGTCATATTTATTGATCGTTTCTTAAGGGTGTGCTCTAATTAGTCGACCGTTTCTTAATCTTGTTGATCATTTTCATCACAAATCCCTTTAACGATTAATTTTGCAGATCATTTGTAACGACTAACGATTTCATTAATGGCTATTAAATTCAAAAGGCTGGTAAATCATATAAATATCAACCTAATAGTGCATTTAAGAAGTTAGAGAATCCATTGCAAGTTTCAAATTCTATAATCTCATCCAAGTGCTATAATGTTCTTAAATTTTCTTTTAAATATTTTTGTAAATCAGTTGGTATCTATTGTTTAAACCTTTATATTCTTTTTAAAAGATAATTATAATTGAGAGATTCATTTATCATATTATCTCTTATTATAAAATTATTTTACATTGTCTAGTAAAATTGTTAGAGGACTTACTTGGGATCAAGTAGACAGTTTTAATGAATATTTTAAAATCTTTAGCGATGAACTAAAGTAGTAAATTAAGCCAATGAAACTAAACCATTATAAATTGATTATGTGATTTTTGTATTTATATTTCACTTTATTATTTTTCTTATGTATCATTCTCAATCACCAATATTTTTGCATTAAAATCTCATCATTTGTTTAAAATTCCTCAAGCTAAATCAAAATTTTAAAATTACCTAATTTACCCCCGATGAGGTGTATGGTGCCATTACATGCACAAATCTAATGACATTTTTGTTTCATATTTCTAATCTATTGGTGATATGCAATTTTATATATCAATAATACAATATATTGTGCAATTAATATAATACACATGCTTAAATATTCAATAATTACATACGACTCCCTAACAAATATTCTAAACTAAAATTTCACTTTTTGCTCCATTTTTTTCTTTCATTCACTCTTTTTGTTCACCTAACATATTTATTATGTTTAACTTAAAGAGCGTACGGTAATTGAGAAAGAGTCCTCGGATAATTTTTATTATATTTGTAGTAATAAAAATTTTCATGTTGACAAATATAATAATGAAATTGACATTCTAACCACTGAATTAAATATACAATCTATTAGTAAATTATTAACATCTCTAAGAAACCTCAACTTAAACTTCACATTCAATGGATAATAGTTGAATGTCACATATTTTTTTTTTGGGGGCAAATTTTAAATTATAATACCTGTAAATATAATAACAAAGTTATTTTTCTCAATTATAACTGACATATTTCTTAATTGCAAGTTCTTACTTATATAATAGAATAGATAGATATTAAAGCTAAAAGTTTTAACTAATTAAATAAAAATAATAATTTAAAAAATAACTAAATTTAGTAAAATAATCAAGATTTGATCACATCATTCAAGATTATTTGATTTGGTTAACCAAATTTTTATTTTATGAATGGTACAATAAAATCAATAAATTATTATAAACTTTAAATGATATAATTTAAATAAATATTGGCGATTAAATCTAAATATTCATTTATACATGTCATTGATAAAGTATTTATTCGTCTTTAAGGTATAGGTAGAGTGATTAGACTCAATCTATAATTTATATTTCTTAAGTAAGTAAGAACACTAATCATTGCAGGTATTTACTCGATTTAAACCTTGATATCTTTTGCTTTCAATGAATGTGCGACGCAACACGAAGCCGACATTAAGGCTGCTAGTAGCACGAGCACTGAGGAGCGCCAACTTGTTAAGTCTTCCACGCGGCAACTGCCGTACGTTTGGTGGTCTGCCGCAAACACCAAAGCACAGCCACTCACCGTTCATCCATTTATCTTCTTATCCCTTTGTGACTTTGTCTGGTAAATTTTCCCCGCCTATGTTAGCTTTTTGGTTTCTTCAGTATTAGTTTTGTCAATTGAACGTCAATTTCGATTCTTAAAGCGTTGAGTACATGTAGTTTGCTTACGGGTGAATTAGCAGCTGCAGCGGGTGATAATATAAAATCAAGGTTTCCATCAGTCTTGGAGAATCAAATGCACGAGATAGCTGCTTTTTCATCTGAAAATGGCTCATCTGCAAGCGAACTACTCACCAAACCTCACGTCCAGAGCAATCTGCCGAGAAATTTCATTCAGATTCAACGCGGGTAGCGACTGCTTCAGAGTGAGTCTCCTCAACCATGGAACTGTTCCCAGAGACAGAAGAAGCAGTAAGTTTCCGGTTCTCCGCTCTGCCGCATCGGCCGATCAGGGCGTGGAGTTGGCCGGAGGGAGAACGGACGAGAATCTGCCGGGCGAGAAGCAGGGAGATGAAGAGGATCAGCTTGGGTGTCTGGCGAAAGAGCATGGATGGAAGGTGAGGGGGTTGGCCGAGGACCCAGATGAAATAAGAAAGGTTGCTCAAGTTCAGGCCGAAGCATTTCACGTCCCTATGTTTCTCTTCAATGATCTTTTCTTCCTGTTCTTTCAGGTCTGCCCGGCCGCCTTCTTCCATTCTCAACATTAATTAATGGCGGATTCACATTCCATGAATTGGGTTTCATTCAATCTCTCGTGCTGTTTCTTCTTTGCAGGCTGAAGTGCTTTCAGCACTTCTTTACAGACTCAGAAACTCACCCCCAGACAGGTAATTTAAGCATTAGCCACGGATTCTTCCTTCGTTATTGAAGAAATCAACACCTGACTGGTAGCTTCAAATCAACTGGATGATCTGGTATTACGCAGATATGCTTGCTTGGTTGCCGAGCCCAACGCTGATTCGTCCGGCCAGCTCGTGGGAGTGGTAGATGTCACAGTCCTGAGAGACGACGCTGTTCTTGAACATCTCCCTGGAGCAGACGAGTATCTCTACGTTTCCGGAATAGCAGTGCTAAACAATTTCAGGTGCAGTTAGTTAGTTAGATGCCTCTTATTATGATGTGATGCATTAACAATTAAAGTAGAAACTACTTATTTACAAGCTACAATGTACCACTTTAACCGAGTTATATTTCCTGTATCTATTACCATCTCCGGTTCACAATTGGATTAAAATTTACTTAAAAGACACTCAATTTCAATCATATCAATTTAAAAACTTTAACAGATTACTTTTGAATATGGTGAGAGACTTGTGTGAACATTGATTGATGAACAGGAGGAAGAAAGTGGCGACTGCATTGCTGAAAGCCTGCGACGCGCTGTCTGGTCTCTGGGGATTCGAGTATCTGGTGCTGAGGGCTTATGAAAATGATTGGGGAGCTCTCAAGCTGTACGGAAACGCGGGCTACAGAGTAGTCTCCGGTGATCCGCCATGGATGACCACTTGGATCGGCCGCCGCCGCCGCGTTCTTATGATCAAACGCCCCATTAATGATTGAATTATCCGCGCATATTGTGTTGGGGAACAGGCCAAAGTGCACATAATTTTTTTTTTTTTTGGTCACTTTTCTTTCATTTTTTTTTTTTTATAGCAGCTGCTGTTGATTCCTTTTAGACTGTAATTGTATCGTGAGGTTGAATTGTTGTATCTTCACTTCCACAAGTGACGGCAATGTGAAGCAGTTTGGAAGGAGGGAGAATAGCCCAAATGATGGTTGCGTGATGCGTTCCGGGAGATGTCTTTTTGTCTTCGATGGCTGGGTTCTTGACCAATACCATATCGATGATTAGTGTAATGATGGAGGAATTTATGCTATTATTTATGAGGTTCATGATAGGAGTTTTATCTATTGCACTTGAAGTGGTCCGACGAATCTCCAATTCACTTCTCAATCATCAATCACATCTGCTCGTTAAATAAACACCATACTGCTGGTTCTTATTTTCTAATTTTTTGCTAGACGAAAATGGGAATAAACACCATACTGGCTAGTGCAAAATGAAAAGAACAAAACTGCCAAAAAGTTTCTCCATCCAAGAATGAATACCGTCAATTAACGGTAATATTGGGCCATTTGATGGGAGTAGTACTAATATTGGGCCCCAAGCCCAAGACGAGATGCCAGACGGCCCCTTGATGGGCCGTGTGGCTCCCGTCGGCCTAACCTGATTTATCGTATTTGTTGTCGTGTCATTTACTCGTGTGACTAAAGTGTTTTGACTGGCTTTACTTCTTTTAACGCGTGAGGCAATTGCTAGCCAAGCTAAAATTTGAGGAGAAAATCATCTTTAATGGGTCTCCATATCTATCTGGTCCCTTCTCAAATTTTTGTTAGGCTTCAAGTGACTTGTTAGAGTTGAGGATCAATAGATTGTTCTCTATTCTTTTCGTCCCAATAGTTCTCTTTCGCAGATTTGGAATTGGAAGAAGACATTGATGACAAGCAACAATGATGATGACGATGAGCAACAACAACGTTTGCAAGTAGAATAGAGGTCGGGAATGAAAGGCCCAAATTGGATAATGAAGAAGAGAGCAATTCAAATGAAAAAAGATGAAGAGAATGATGTAGATGAAGAGGATGAAGAGGGTGATACAGATAGGTGAGTGAAGGTTGAAATTTTTAGAAAATAGGTTTGTAAGATTTTGATATTTTTTTATTTATTAATGTATTGGGTGATTGATATTGTGTATTTAGTTATTGAATTGCATATTTAATTACTGATTTTGTGTACTTAATTATTAATTTTGTTTATGAGTATATTTAATTATTAATTTGTATATTTTATTATTAATTTTTTGTATGTATGAGAATTATAGAAAATATAAATAAATAGAATTGAAGTTTATTAAAATAAATAAATTAAATAGGAAGTGAAATAGAAAAAGAGAATAGAGAGTATAATTGAAATGTGTAGCGTTTTGAAGATAAAATAAAAATAAAAAATAAATTATTTATAATATAATACGGAATGGACGAGGACACGGGCAAAGGCTAAGCTTGGGAGGCTGGCTCGCGCTTGCGCTTGCTCTTGCTCTCCAACCTCTTCTGCCCTGCTGATTCCTCAAATCCTCTTCCTGCTTTGCAGTTCTTCTTCATTCATATTATATATAGACGTATTTATATATACGCATCTGAATTGGCGTGTTTGAGTTGCAAAAGTGGAATAATGGAAAATCTAGCCCTAGTTTGTGCTTCTTCCCCCAAAATTGCACTGGGGGCAAACCCTAACGATGGGGTATTCTTAGCGAACAACAGATACTCCTCGTTTGGACTTCCCCTTCTACTTCGTAAGGTTGCCACCAGAAGAACCGTCACTTTGGCTCTCTCGCAACCCCAGTCTGACCGCAGTCCAGCTCCTCCTCCTCTGCGACTCCCCAAAGCCAATGGTGCATCTTCTGCCTCTCTCTCTTGATTTTTTGTGCGTATTTAACTGAACTAAAGTTTCTGGAAGACAAGAAAGTTGGCGTCTTTGAGTTGTTTTTTGTCTGTATGAATTATCCAATTTGGAAGTAAGATAGTTTAAAATTTGGTTATTTCCTGGTGCGAACTGAACGGACTTGTAGGAAAAGGGATTAGTTGTTCTGCACAGATATTTGAGTTTTTATGGACCTGTTCAGTACATTTTTAGAGGAATTTAGTTCACAAGGAAGTTTCAAGCTACAGGAACTTAGAAGTTGGGAATGGGAAGTAGTTTAATAAATACACTTTGTAACCGATCGAGTTAATTAGGTGTTGGGAACGTTAATAGGATCCAAGCTTTTGGTTAATGCCCAAGTGTAGCTATTGCCAAGCATTACAACCACAGAATAGTGGTACATAATCAGATAAGCTCAAAGGCTTTTCTTAGCATGACACTTGAAATTGGAACCTGTGCTAGAAAGCCTACTCGATCTTGAGGCGGGGTTCCTTGTATAAGTTTGTTAAATTATTAATTACTGAAACAAGCAGAAACTAAAGATGCTTGATTAATAAATCCTTGGAAAATACAGCTGCATATATACACATGAGTTCCTTATCTTATCTCCTATATTTTAGCATAAGATTTGGAATACTTTATCTCCTAAAGACTAGGAATAAATCAAACTTAAAATACAAATTTCAAACTTAAAATATAAACTTGAAATACAATAATAATCTACAAGGATAATTCATTTATTTTAACTTTTGAATCTTCTTGATTTAACTTTCGAATCTTCCTTATTTCGTCCAACACTCTCCCTCAAGCTTAGGAATAGATAGAGGTCATTCCAAGCTTGGCTATTAGAGATTCAAAACCTGGCCTTACCATAGCTTTTGTGAATACATCCGCAATTTGATCAGTGGTTCGAATATAGGATAGAATTATCCTTCCTTCCTCAACTTCTTGCTTTATGAAACTCCTATCTATCCTTACATGCTTCATACGATCATGTTGGATAGGATTTTTCACAATACTAATAGCAAACTTACTGTCACTGTATACCTTTGTAGGTTGAGTTAAAGGTATTTTTAGGTCCTCCATTAACCTTTCCAGCCAAATTACTTCACAAATTCCTTGTGCTATTGCTCGGAATTCTGCCTCAGCACTGCTACGAGCCACCACTGATTGTTTTTTACTTCTCCAAATTACAGTATTTCCCCATACTTTGGTGCAGTAACCAGTTGTTGACCTGTTGTCCTCAATAGAGCCTGCCCAATCTGCATCAAAAAAACCTTCAATTTCTCATTCTTTGGTCTTTTTAAGCATCAACCCTTTTCCAGGTGTCGCTTTCAAGTATCTAAGCACATGAAACACGGCATTCATATGCTTCTTTGTAGGTGCATGCATGTATTGACTAATCTTGCTTACTGCATATGTTATGTCTGGCCTAGTAAGGGACAAATAAATCAACCTACCCACTAGCCTTTGGTATCTCTCTCTTTCAACCGGGATATCATCATCCGTTACCTCAAATTTCTAGCCTTTGTCTAATGGAGTTCCAGCTGGCTTACAGGTTAACATCCCTGTATCTTTGAGTAAATCCATGGTATATTTTCTTTGAGAAATAAACAAACCTTCCTTGCTTCTAGCTACCTCCATTCCTAGGAAGTATCTCATAAGGCCAAGGTCTTTTACTTCAAACTCAGATCTCAATTGCTCCTTTAGTATTCTGATATTTTCCTCATCATCACCTGTTACAATGATATCATCAACATAGACAATTAGTATAGATTTTCTTCCACTTTTTGTGACTTTGATAAACAAAGTATGATCAGCCTGTCCTTGTTTGTACCCAAGTCGGATTAAGGTAAGACTGAATTTCTTGAACCATGCTCTAGGTGATTGCTTCAATCCATATAATGATTTTTTCAGTTTACAAACCCTCCTTCCGTAGCCCATTTCATCTTCAAAGCCTGGTGGAATTTTCATGTAGATCTCCTCATCTAAGTCCCCATTAAGAAATGCATTTTTTATGTCAAACTGATACAAAGGCCAATCCAAATTAACAGCAATTGAGAGTATTACCTGAATAGAGTTGAGTTTAGCAACTGGGGCGAAGGTCTCTTCATAGTCGATCCCATGGGTTTGTGTAAACCCTTGTGCCACCAACCTAGCCTTATACCTCTCAATACTACCATTGGCCTTATGCTTAATGGTAAACACCCATTTGCATCCCACAACCCTCTTATCTGGAGGTAATTCAACAAGATCCCAAGTATGGTTTGCAATTAAGGCCTTCATTTCATCCATAACAGCTGCCTTCCAATTTGAATCTTCCATAGCTCCCTGGATATTTTTAGGGATTTCAGCAGTGTCAAGTCTTGCAATAAATGCTTTAAGTTGAGGAGATAGTTTTGCATAGGTTAAGTAATTGGACAGAGGATACTTTGGATATTTAACACATGATCTTACACCCTTTCGGAGAGCTATAGGAACTGCCCAGTCTAGCCCATCATCTGAAATATCACTGCTGTTAATTTTTGGTTGATCCTTGGTTTCTTCCATTAATGCAGTCTCATTCCCTATTACATCAGCATCTGCTTTATTGTCCTCTGATAGACCATCATCAAGAGAAGATGATTGACCCTGCTGGGCTTCAGATGAATCTTTAGGTCTTCGAGAATACACAAACCAGGGAGGACTGGCAGTTTTTTTTCCTGGAGACTGAGGAGACATAAGCTGCACATTTTTTTGGCTTGGTTGAGGAACAAAAGGTGGGCTTGGTTGAGGAACAGAAGGCTCAGGCTCAAAATCTGCTAGCATATTATCAGGAATTAATTCTCCCTCTTGAGAAGATGCTGGTAGAGGTAGAAATGGTGTTGGTGTAGGGAGTAGAGGAGAATCAGTGAGATTGGTTGGAGAATCAGTGTTTGGATAATAGGAAAGATTCTCATAAAAGGTACCATCAGAGGAGATATAGATTCGTTTATTGATTGGACAATAACATTTATATCCCTTTTGTGAAGGTGGGTAGCCAACAAAAATACACTTGAGGGCTTTTGGATCCAACTTTGTTCGAGACACATTGTGGTTGTGAACATACACAACACACCCGAAAACTCTAGGCTCAAGGGAAGGAAAGAAAGATGCATTTGGATGAGAGCCACAAAGAGCTTCAAGAGGGGTTTGGAATTTGAGAGTTTTGGAAGGGAGACAGTTTATCAAATATGCAGCTGTAAGAATGGCCTCTCCCCAATATGAATGAGGCACATGAGTAGTGAACATCATAGCTCTCGCCACTTCTAAAAGATGTCGATTTTTCCGTTCAGCCACACCATTTTGTTGTGGTGTGTAAGGGCAAGAACTTTGATGCACAATACCATGTTCCAGTAAGTAGTTGGTCAAGTCATGGGAAAAAAATTCACGACCATTGTCAGTTCGAAGAATATAGATAGAGGTTTGAAACATATTCAAAATAAATTTGTGAAATCTTTTGAATATTCCACTTGTTTCCGATTTATCTTTTATAAGATATACCCAACATGCTCTAGAATGGTCGTCAATAAAAGTGATAAACCACCTTGAACCTGAAAGATTAGGATGTTTTGAAGGTCCCCAAATGTCACTATGGATTAAGTGAAATGGTGTGGAAGGCTTATAAGATTGAGTGGGATGATGGGCTCTTGATTGTTTTGCAAGAGTGCATTGTTCACAAGAAAAACACTGATCTTTATTGATAAAAAATTGAGGATACAAAGATCTAAGATACAGAAAGCTAGGGTGTCCTAACCGTTTGTGCCATAACATAACTTTGGCCTTTGTGGTAACAGTTAGGACTGTTTTATTGAAAGGAGATGAGTTTGTAGTATTCTTCGTCAACCAGTAGAGTCCATCTTTTGCTTCAACACTGCCAATCATCCTCCCCGATGCTTGGTCCTGAAATATACAGCAAGATGGAAGAAATATCACTCTACAATTCATATCTTTAGTATTCCTACTCACTGATAAGAGATTATAATTTAATCCAGGCACATATAACACTGATTTTAGTTTCAGATTCAAGATACAAACATTCCCACGACCCACAACAGGGGATACTGCACCATCAACCATTGAAATATCAACTGAATTTTTACAAGGAATATATTCTGTCATATACCTTGTAGAACATGACATATGATCGGATGCCCCTGTATCTATTATCCAAGTATCCTTAGGAAATCTTCGTGACATCAAAGAAAGATAGGAATTACCTTGCAAGGCCATGGAAGCAGTGGGCTGATGTGTAAAGGAATTATCAGCACTAGTACCTTGATCTAGCAGTCGATAAAGAGTCTGAATTTGCTCCTTTGACAGATTTAAATCTGTCTTATTTCTTTCATCACTAGGTGTCTCGGCAACATAGGCTGATCGGAAATTTTCTCGTTTGTTTTTTGGCTTCCAGTTGGCAGGTTTGCCATGTATCTTCCAGCAGGTATCTTTGGTGTGATATGGCCTTTTACAATGATCACACCATGGTTTTTCCTTTCCTGATCCTTTTAAGGAATTTTCTCCTTGTCTCACAGCTGCTAGAGCAGAAGAATTCTGGTTAGTAATACTTAGATCATTAGGTTGATGTAGCATTACCTTCCTTCGACTCTCTTCCCTTCTTACCTCGGCAAAAACTTCCCTAAGAGATGGTAGAGGTTTTGTCCCTAAAATCCGGCCTCTTACTTCATCCAAATCAGAATTTAATCCATGAAGGAAATCAAATATTCTGTCCTTCTCAATCATCTTATAATACCTGTTGCTATCAGCCTTACATTCCCAATCTATAGTGTGAAATAAATCCATTTCATGCCATAACTCAACCAATACATTAAAATAATCAGTCACACCCATGTTATCTTGCCTTGTGGTTTTGATGGCTGATCTTATTTCAAAACTTTGAGAGGAGTTCTCTAGGTCAGAATACATCTCCTGGACCGAATCCCAAATCTCCTTGGCGGTTTTGTGAAATAGATAAGTCCTCCCAAGTCTAGGCTCCATTGAATTAATCAGCCATGCCATTATGGTTGAGTTTTCTGCTTCCCAAGTGCCATAGGTAGCTGAATCAGTTGGAGGAGCAGGAATATCCCCTGTGAGGTAGTCGGATTTGCCTTTCCCTTTGATCACCAATAACACGGACTGAAACCACTCCTTAAAATTACTACCATTCAACTTGTGATGAGTAATTTGAAGGGGATGATTATCAATTGGATTGGCTGTCAGATTCTGGGAAGAAAGGGCTGGAACCGGAGAAGGAAGAGGATTTGGAGAGCTTGTGGCAGAAACTTCAGTGAGGGCAGGGTTTTGGTGATCGAAGGCCATGATTTCAAAGGAAGGAGAAGAAAAAACGGAAGTTTCAGGATTTTCTATCGAGCCTAGGCTCTGATACCATGAAACAAGCAGAAACTAAAGATGCTTGATTAATAAATCCTTGGAAAATACAGCTGCATATATACACATGAGTTCCTTATCTTATCTCCTATATTCTAGGATAAGATTTGGAATACTTTATCTCCTAAAGACTAGGAATAAATCAAACTTAAAATACAAATTTCAAACTTAAAATATAAACTTGAAATACAATAATAATCTACAAGGATAATTCATTTATTTTAACTTTTGAATCTTCTTGATTTAACTTTCGAATCTTCCTTATTTCGTCCAACAATTACCAACTCATCTAAAAGTTTTAGCTTAGAGAAAAGGGGCAACTTTATCTTTTTATTTTTTTATTCTCAACATGCCTTTCATATTTGGCCAGCCTTCACTACATAATATTGCCAAATATGTGCAACTATTCAAATACCAGATTTGGTGAGGTTTGAATCCAGAAACTTTATTGCCTTTCATATCAATGATAAATTGTTAATTATCAACTTATTGAAAAGATTAAACTGGTTGAAAGATAGGTAACTTCTTCGTTATATTATTATTTTTACTCATGACAACATCATATTTGAACATCATAGAAGTTTAGAATTCATGTAGCCAACACCACATAGTGGGATAACGGCTGGATATGTTGTTGTTTATGTTTTAACATCATATTTGAAGTGGGGTCTAGCCTTGGCTTGCCTGCAATTCTAGCTCTTATAATAAAGCCAATATCTGCTTGGGTCTCTCTCTCTCTCTCCTTGATAGAAACAAGTCATAGAAAGAATAGGAGGTTGTCCTTTACGTATAGAACCCTAGGAAAAGCGATGCGTTAAATATTCACAGTTGAGGCTCTTTAGGCCTCCCTCCTTATCTAGCCTTGTTACTTTGTCTTTTTCCTTTCTCAACGAACCAAGATGACTCGATGTGTTGACTCTATGAAAAGATTTGTTCCCTTGAACACCTTATACACGCAGTTCGCAAGCAGCCACGATCAGTTTCAGGCCAGTAAGGAATTGATAGGCCTGATTCATGATGTGCATTCTAGGATTCAGGATTTTAGACATATCAGTTTGTTAGGTGCTGAACATGAGCAGATGGATGGTGCTTGTGCTGTCTGAAAGTGGTTTCGTATTCCTAAAGAATTTTTTTAGGAGGAAGATATTCTAGATGCAGTCCTAATGGTTAGTGAGGTCTTTGATTTTAGATAATGCACGGTAGGTTTTTGGGTTTCCTTCCTGAGTTGGACACAAAGCAGATGTATAATCATTTCAACTAGGATTTCCTTCTTTATATGCTGGAGAGGATGAGTCAGTGGATCAAGCGTTGCAACTCTACTGTTAAATTATGGTTCTTCCTTTGGTGCATCACTTTATAAATATGTGCTGATGCATCTACTCATCAATTTCTTGACTTATCATTTCCATTTCATTTTCTTGTGCTTCTGCTCCTTTGATACATACTCTCTTATACAGTGCTAGAGAAGGTAGGGAGGGAATGTTTTGCTAGTGTTACTTCTTCAAATAGCCAGGAAACATCTTCAGTTGGTGTTAACCCACAGCTTGCGGTGCCACCCCCATCTTCAAATTTGTAATGATATCCTTTGTCCTTTTCCTCTTTTATTCATTATGCTTTCATTATGTGCATTAACTAGACACGCTAAATTTCTTTGGGCTTTTTGGATTCTGAGTACTTACACTAATGCGATGTAATCTTTTGCTTGTTTTTCTAGTGGATCTCCACTATTTTGGATTGGAGTTGGTGTTGGGCTCTCAGCACTTTTCTCGTGGGTAAGAATTAGATTTTACATAATCTTAGCATTTTTTTTCTTCCTCATTTCTATGTGTTTGTTCTGACAACCTGAATTACTTGGCAGGTTGCAACAAACTTAAAGGTGAGTGTCACACAACCTATCTAGAATTCCACTGCAGGTATTATATCTTGGAAATTAATGGCATATGCAAGTGGGAAGAAAAATTTTGTACCTTTCTTTAAACATCTCAACTCCTCGCATGGGTCCCATAAAGACTAGTTGGCTGATCTGTATTTTCTGCTTTAGCAAGAAAAGAAATAGTGGATGAGGTAGGCAATGGTTACAGCAATTGATTATACATTTCAGAGGTTGAAATTTGTTTCTTTTGCTGCCTACATCTGTGTTTCTGATGTCAGCAATTACACCTTCTCTTAGCCACTTGTAATCTCCAATTACATCCAAAATCTCCTTGTTTAGCACCTAAATAACTGTTGATATTTACATCTAGGATGGTCACTTGGTGCTTGTTCTCAGTTCATATATTGCCAAGTGAGAAATTGTACAATGAAATAGCATTCTTCTACTTTTGATGCCAAACTGATATTAATAATGCAGCCTACAATTGGTTTCTAGTGGGATATGGTATGTAAAACTTTTAGTATTATAATTTAGAAAGGTAGAAAAAGTCCTACAACTACATATTTGGCAACCAAGTGGTGGAATTTCTCAATCAATACACGTTCAAAGGCTAAGGGCCTGTTCTCTTTGCATTTCAATTTTTAGTTTTGAGTTTTGAATTCATTTTCAATTTTTTGTTTTGGGAGTCTGTTTTCAGAAAACTGAAAAAGCATTTGGTTTGTTATTCTGAAAAATTATTTCTTAAAACATAAAAGTAGAAAACATGTTATGTTTGGAATTTTGAGAATAATTTTGTTGTGACATTTTATTCAATTAATTCGATTGTTTAGAGCCACTCTCGTTGCCCCCGCCTCCACCTTCATTGCTTCTCCAACCCTAACCCCTCCCTTCTCCTCCCCCCTTGATTCATTCACCTTTGATCCCATCTTCTCGGCCTTCCTCTCCCTCGACTTAGAGTCTGCCACCCTCTCCTTTGGCTCTGCCACCTCTTGAGCCAAGAAGCTCAAAGACGACATCTGTCTCCTCAAGAAATAGCTTCGCTTTGAGGTCCTCTCCTGCCACACCGACCTCCTCTCGCAACTCTCCTCCATCCTAGATGCCGATTCCTCCCTCTTTGCCATCTCTACACTCCAATCTTTCGTACGCCGTGTGCGCTTAGAGATTGTCAATCCCCATCGCCAGATCCACGCCAAGACACTCCAGCTCTCCAATCTCCATCAGTCCACCCACGCTCCAGCTCTCTCTAAATTCTTCCCTATTTTTGTCCAATTTCCTTCTCCCATCATTCTGTTCTTGATCTTACTTCAATCGGATCTTTCTGATTCCCAATCCAACCCTAGGCTAAAACCTAGGTTCATGACAAATTGTATAAGAGCCAACAATTATCGGTTGTGATTTTGTTGATTCTAGTGAATTTGGTTCAATCACGTATTGGAGGCAGATCTGAGCCACTAGGATCCTAACGATCGTGATCGAATAGGTGAATTACGGTGACCCATCGCGATTGACTGGGAATGTGGACTGCCGATCCACAGCAGGTGGTAGAACCAATCTAGTTAGGAGGCAGTGCTAGAGGCACTTCCCAGTAGCAACTCTGACTGCCGATTCAACAAAAATTATCAAGTGGCATGTGAAGGTGAAGCAGATTCCAACGAATTTCATGATTACAATAGATCTGAGTCCTAAAGACGAAGCTAGTGGTTGACTCGGGGTTGGAAATTCAGAGGTTGCCTGACTTTTGGAGGCGACTTGAAGGATGGGATCTATTTTTCAGATCCGACCGTGACATGCGAGGAGATTTCGGCTATCCTAGCGGTTGGATCCAAGTTGCTGCATGTGGTAAAGGCAAACAAACCTAGGCGATATTGGCTGTTACTCCTTAGCGACGAACCTGAACCATTGCTCCATAAGTTTCGATCACTTCACGATCGGCGATTCTAGAGCTGAATTTTAGCGTAATTAAGGTCCAGATTGTGAAGGCGGTGCATACATTGTCCGACGATGCTTCCGACAACTATAGAGCAATCCTTAGCCTTTGGTTTCTTCTGTTTGTGCAAGTCTAACTTTCCTAGGGCGGAATTCAAAGAACTATCTGTCAAATTTGAAGGCAGACTAGAGCTGGTGATCCTCAACCATTGAGTTGCGGAAGCATGACAAAGCAACAGAAGTGTGGTGAACCTTGCTGAAGTGACCGAGCAGTGGATTTTTCGCGTTTTAGATTTAAGTCAGAAGGAAACAAGGTTGATCAGAAATTGATAATGAGCAGTCCAGGTGGTTCCAGGGTGCATTCCGATCAATTATTGGTTGTGATCTCTATTCGGAATTTGAAGGCGAATTCGATGAATTGATTATTCCAAAGATTGGTGAATTCAACGAAACTGGAAGTTCCACCAAGTAACCCTCGGCCATTAATTTCAGAGGTAACTGCAATTTGCCAATTATTGGGACAATTTTAGAGGTGATTGTGGTGAGGTAATCATAGAAGGGAAGTGTGGGATTTAGGATGGAAAGAGATCCGGTGACTTGGCCTGTGGCTTGTTCCAACTGTGAGATTTTTGCCATGATGAGCAGTGCATGTATGAGATCATTGGAGTCTCAATTGCAGCAGAAGAATGCTGCATTTTCAGTAGGATGTCAGTTTTGTGAAGCCTTGGGAAGCAGTGCGCACACGAGATGGTCGAAACCTCAAGGGTAGTAGAAGAAGGTTGCATTTTCAGTTGGAAACAACTGGAATCTTGAGCAATTTGGCCAGAAGAATCAAGCATGAGAAAAGTTGGATAATCAGTTCAATCAAAGGTGCAAGGAAACAAGCATGACACATGAATCGAGCAAGGAATTCAACCGTATGATACACGAGCAATTGCAGGAGTTTGCGATGATACTAACTAAAAAGTATCACTACAGATTTCCTGCTAAATTCTTTGATGATAATCACTGGAGTTTTAACAACGCAAAATTCCTAAAAATGGAGCAGCCAGAGGAGAAGTGCAACATTAGAGATGATACTAACGGTGAATGGTATTATCCAAAGGAAATCACTAACAATTAGATAGATAGGGCAACAGATGCAAAGGGACAATCTGATATATTTGAAAAAGAAGTTCATGTAGAGGGAAATTTCAACAAACACAAGGAAGGAGTTGCTGAATTGTTTGCATGGAATCAAGAGGTTCCGACTAAAAATCCAATCAATATTAAGGAAGAGAGTGTTGGAATTGAAGTAAACTTGTCAAGGGTAGCGCAAGGTCCCGAAAAAGAAAGGAAATTGGATAAAAAGATCCGTGCAAACCACATTTTGCAAGAGCAGGAAGTTAAAAATTTGGATGAGGATCCTGACCATACCAAAATGGTTGGAGTTTCTTTAGATCGTACTAGCCAAGTTGGTACCTATTTTTACACTGCATCGGAAATTGAGGAGGGGTGGCCAAGGATCGATGAAGAGGCTGACATGCACAACTTAAAGGCTGTCTTCTTGGAGGTGTGGCAACCATTTGGAACAACTATGGAGATCTGCGAAGACAACATGTTACAAGTGCAAGAAAAGCAAAAGAGAAGGAACGCAAAGGCAAGGAGGAAGGTGCTTAGAAGGAGAAAGAGGGAAAAAGATATTAAACAAACAGTGAGAATGAGAATTGGTTGAAGAAACAACGGCTTAGTGGTAATAAGTTTATTGGGGACAAGAAACCTTTTAAGGTGGGGGGAATTATCATAACCTTAGGAGCAATAGAAGGTCAATATTGTAATAGGCTTATAATAGTTTGTTAGGAGACATTTGCAATTTGTTAGGAGTACATGGGTGCTGTTATGATTCAGTTAACAGTCAAATTTGCCTATAAAAGGGCTATTGTAAGAGGAGGTGATTATGCTTGAATTGATATTGAATCTCTCATTTTTTTCTCTAGATTTTTCTCACATCTCCCTCTCGTTTCTCTCTACTACTCTCCCTCATTTCTCTCTAAGGGTGTGCTTGATAGTATGAAAATTTCATGGAAAATGTCACATCCGATGAATTGAATTCCATCTTTGCTGTTTGACACACTATATTTTTCATGGAAGTAAATTCCATGGTTCAACCATTTAAAGCATGTTTTGGCCTATTTTTCATGGAAAAATGCTTCTTAGGGGGGGGGGGGATTGTTTTCCATGCAAGTTGGTAAATGTTTTATTTTCCAACTAAATGCTATCAAACAAACTCTAAATTCGTCCCTATTTCTGTCCAATTTCCCTCTCCCATCATTCTGTTCTTGATCTTACTTCAATCGGATTGTTCTGATTTCCAATCCAACCCTAGGCTAAACCCTAGGTTCATGACATAGTGTTTGTTAAAATGGATAAGATAAGGTTACATCAAGATAACTTATCTGTAAGGTTCAAGATAACTTATCCGCCAGGGGAAGGAGGGAGGGGGGCAAAAGAAGAGCCAGTATAGGCCCAGTACGGGCTGGCGGAGGGGGAGGGGGGCAAGGGAGGAGCCAGTATAGGCCCAGTGCGAGCCTTGGCTCGCCATTAATTTTGGCCCACACTCAGGCCCAATTTAAATTTTGGAAACCCTTCCTCAGCCTCTCGCCCTCAAGCGCCCGCCCCCTTACCCTTCTCCCTCTCTCGCTTCGCTTGCTGTCGGTTGCGGGCTGCCTATCTCTCACTCTCACTCGCTCTGCCCTCCGTGCCTCCATCGGACGACTTGTATCGTCGCTAAGGTTGCTGACTTGCTCGCCCTCCTCAGTCGCTCTTTCTTGTTGCCTCTCTCTAGCTCTGTCGCTTGCCGACGTCGCCTCGGCCTCTCCTGCTCGCCCCCTAGCCCTCTCGCCCTCGGTTGTCGCTCGCCCTTGCCGGCTCTACTCTTGGTCTCTCGCTTGCTACCTCTCTGGCTCTCTTGACTCTCTCGCTCGCCGGCGTTGCCGCCTCGGCCTTGCCCTCACCAGCTCGCCCTTTCAGGTTTCGGGCCTTCCGTCGCTTGCTGGTCATTCGTTGCCTGACTGCCTCTCACTTCGTTGCTCATCCTCATTCGAAAAATTTTCTAGCTTCGCCCCTGGGGAGGGGGGGGGAGATATAAATTTATTTGGAAAGTTAAAGCTAAGAAGTCACATGACTTCTTTCTAGATAAATTTAACAAATATAATAGAAAACACTTTTGTCTGAAATGCTTTCCATATAATAGAAAACACTTTTGTCAACATTTACAGTCCACAATATTGAGTCATAGTCTTCCCAAATGAAATTTTAAGGAAATGCAATCGACCACACGTGTCAATATGCGTAGATCAGACAAGATGGACTCTACTTTTCCAAATGCAGATAAAGAATGAATTCATGCATAGTATATAGAATACCGGGATAATGGAAGATGTGAATGCAACAATTACCAGCATAATAGTGAAGCCCATGCTTTCTATTTGGAAAACACCCTTATTGTGAAGAAAATAGTGAAAAATAATTTCGCAATGTTTTCTAATTATTAATGTAAATTTGGAAGATTTGAAAACTGAAATTTCATTTTCTATTTGGAAAATTTCTTATTTGAACACTATTTTTCAGTTTTTTGTTTCTTGAGAAAAAAATTTCTACAAAACAAGGGCTTGTTTTCTACAACTAAACTAAGATGTTTAAATGGAAGCTGTTTCCCTAACTTCACCAATTTGCCTTTTTCATTTTGGGATGTGTTACAACCCATTTTCCCACTACTTGATCATTGCTAGTAGAATTAGACACTCAAATTCAACCCTTGAACATTTCATCTTTATGATTCACTTAGGCACTCAGATTCAACCTTTGATATTTTGTTTTGTTGTCATTTCTATGATTCACTTCTAATTTAGAATTGGCTTTGTACTTTTAACATTGGCATTTTTGAAGTTGTTTGTAAAATTCCTTTTGGTGTCTATATATGGATTTATTTAACCTTGCTCTTTCTCATATTGTTGTGTAATTCACCTAGTTGTGGTTTGATACTTCTTTCAGAAATATGCAATGCAACAAGCTTTCAAAACTCTGATGGGACAGATGGATTCACAGAATAAGCAAGTCAATAATGCTGCCTTTTCTCCTGGCTCCCCTTTCCCTTTCCCTTTTCCAACTCCCACGGCATCAAGTCCAGCAACCTCGCCTCCTTTTCCAACTTATCCACAACCAGGGCCATCTACTTCACCTTCTCCAGCTACCTCTCCATCTGCTGTGACTGTAGATGTACCAGTGACCAAAGTGGAGGTACCTCCTCCTACGGAAGCAGAAGAGGAACCAAAAGTTGAAGGCCCAAAGAAATATGGTATCAAATAATCTTTTTCTCTAGTTATTATTATCGTTTTTATTTTTGTTGTCTACATGAAGAAAACAGTGCCAGCCATGACAATACTTTAGGGGCAGTGATTTGTTGCCAATGATCTTGTGTTAGTACTCTTGTTTCTTAATAGAGTGATGGTTTTGAGATTTTCTGTTGATGCTTTCTAAACTTTGTGATACTTGGTGCATACTTTAGAGGTGTAATTGATCAGGAGTTTTAGGTAGGATTTCTATCTTCTCTTGTGATATTTCTTGTTATTATCATTTTCTCTCATAAAGATACATTGTGTATACTGTCCCATATGTCTACTTTCTGACAGAATCTTCACGAATTCAGTAGAACCCTTGTAACTTAGGCTATAAAAAAATGGTATGGTCACTTATTATTGTATTTAGCCCAATTCTTGAATTGTTGTGGTTAGGTTGCTGAGCTATTCTATTCGGATGAAAAGCTACTTCTACCATGGAAAGTGGCTTATATCTGCACACCAGGAAATTGTCTACAAATACCCCTACCACCTGCTAGTTGTTTGCGCCTGCTGGTCTGTGGGATATGGGCATGCTTGAATATTTTTTTTTCTTGTATGCCACCTTATTGTCTATGGTAGAAATGTCATTGATAAGTAATAGATGTCATTTCAATTGTGTTTGGTCCAATTCTTATGTGAACTTTGAATATCTAGTTGCTATAGATTCTAAAGCTATTCATATTTTCAGCTTTTATTGATGTTTCTCCGGAGGAAACATTACCGAAGAGTCCTTTTGGAGGTTTTGAGGAAACAGCTACATTAGAATCATCAAAGAATGCTGAGGTTGTGGACCAAGTAAGAATTCAAGTTCAACATTCCTTGAGACTGAAATTGTTATAGATGGTATTTTGCCAATTAAATCATTTGAACAAGCAAGTAAATAATCTGAACGTTAAAATGAAGGTTTCTCAGAATGGAACTACTTCTGCATCTGAGGTTGGTGTTTCTCAAGGTTCATCGTCAACCCGTAAGTATAGGCTAAGTTACAAGGGTTTATGTATTATTTTCATTTACAAAAATATAAATATAGGCTTTTCCTCAATGTACTTTATTGTTTGTACGTTGATTTCCAATACTAGCTGGTATTATCAGGCATGCTATCTCTTGAGTGTTTGTGACACTCATTTAATTTACTATCCAGAGCATTGTGGACTCAGAATGATATTGTAACGATACATCTGACAGATGGTATTCTGTTTCAGCTGTATAGCTATATGGAGAAGGAAAGAAACTAATGGGAAATAAAAAGAAATAGAAGTTTACTCTATGGATGGTCCATCCAATCAAAATCAGAACTGAAGTTCAATTATGTAGGGCAGATTAGTAAAATGTAAGACGTTGCTGCTTGCAATTAGGTTATGGTGGCTTAGGATCTTCAAAATTCTTTGGGAATTTGCCGACAGACATTTAGTTTGAAACTTTGTCTTCCTTCATGTCACAAATTCACTATTTCAAGCCTTAGTAAGAACCAAAAGTGCTTCATCAATTTCCTTATTCCATCTTTTGGTGACATCATTGTGATGGGACCTTAAGAAGCTAACAAGTTGTTTTGTAAGTTTATGTTCAGATTCTTGCAATAACTACTCTGCCAACTGTATCTGTTTTGCTTGGGGGGTGTCAAAACAGGTAAATAGGTTGGGTTTGGGTCAAGTCACTATCTGGTTGTGATCTGTTAAGGCTCAACCCTAATTTGATCTGTTGGCTTATTGGGTTAAGAACCGTCAACCCTAACTTGGACGTGCTAACATGTACAGAACAAGTTGACTCATTAATTTGTTTAAGTATCTATTTAAATTTAAATACTAAGCAAAATATTAAAACTAAAAATAAAATAAAGTAACCCACAAATTACTAATTAAGTGATTAGTTTCGTTCTAATTCTTCTGAACAATCCAAAATAGTTAAGACAAACCAAGAATAGTACATCCATTATCCATGACACGACTTGGAAAATAATCAAAATATTGCCTTGTTATTGGGTCGATTCCAGGTTTTTTTCTAGTTGACTTGCTATCAACCCGAATCCAATAAGCTCTTATTGGGTCAACCCAATAATCACCCAAACGTGTTAAAGGTCAACCCAAACTCACTAATTTCATGTCGAGTTTTGGTTGGATCATCGGGTTAGGTGATCTGTTCTAGTTTTGCTTAGACATTCACCAATGAATTAGTATTGTTATGGTGCTTTAGTGCCCTTTTACAAGCTTTTTAATCATAGTGTTTTTGTAATATTTCACTTGGTACGCTAGGCAAAATTCTGATGCTACATTTGATAGTGGACATGATAGCATGTGCACTTTCAAAGCAATGGTAGCAATAGCAAATTTGCTCCTTCATGACTAGAAGTTCAGGGGTTTGAGTTGTGGAAGTAGCCTCTGTGCATCTCAAGGGCAAGGCTGTATACAAAATGATCCTTTGTTGACTCTTGTAAAGCGGGAGCTTGGTGCACTAGGGATGCCCTTTAATTGTTTGTGGGTTTTGTTCAGACATTCAAGCTTGCCCTTGATGTATAATGTGTATGTGTTTTATACTAGTGTGCCAACATTTGCATTTTCCTATTCCATCAGTTTTATGCCTGGTCATGTGTTGTGTCATTCTTTTTGATTTGGAAGGGGAAAGAAAGAAATCCCTACAAAAATTTATGCTGTTACTGATTAATGCAAAGACTAAAAGATTGTAATAATGTCTTATTCATTATTACTGTAATTGAAGTTGGAAATTCAGTGTGTCACCAGCCTTTCACCTTGCTTTATTAATTATATACCTGATTTTTTAGTTCTTGTATTATTGTTACCTAATCACCATGTCAACTAAGTTATGGAACACAACTATATCAATTATCTTCATTCACCACCATCTCATGAAATTTCTCCATGTGAAGATGGTGTTCAAACTTCATTTCATCATTACTCCGCCCAGGGGATATTATCCACTGCCGGTCCCAAGCCCGGATAAAGGAGGAGGGTTGCGTTAGGTAGCCGACAGCCAGCGTAAAACCTAGTCGGATCCAAATATGAATTCTAGACAAACTATCTGTTGGGATGTAACCCACATAGAAGTCTAGAATTCATGTAGCCAACCCCACATAGTGGGATAACGGCTGGATATGTTGTTGTTGTTGTATTATTGTTACCTAACTTTGATAAGTCTTGTTTTCTAGTTTTTACCTGAAGGGCTTATCTTTATTAATCTATTTTTTGATAGGGGAAAAAAGTTCTGTATTGTCAGTGGAAGCTTTGGAAAAAATGATGGAAGATCCAACTGTGCAGAAGATGGTTTATCCGTAATATAACTTGTGCTTTTATGTTTAATTTTTGCTCCTTATGGCATTGAAGAAGTTTCAAATTTAAGTCCTGGCCTTGATATTATTTTTTTATGAAATGCAAATTTTTTTTGCATTATTCTGTCAGTTATTGATGCTTGCACGATATTCTGGGTATATATGTAATACTGTTGATGTCTCTGGCTTGTGAAAGTGGCTCCTACTATGTTTCCATGTTTTCCCAGCATCAGTTTTTCTTATTATTGCATATACATTGGGTACTTTTCTTGATCTAAAAAGCAAGGACTAGTTCTTCCCCATGAGGATGTATGTGTGCCCAACTTGTGTCACACGAGCATACATTGGTTTCGTCTGCCCTTATCCTATCAGATGTGTGGCAGATACGTTCCATCTTTGTGCCTTTTTTTATAGTTTTTTCCCCGACCAGAAATGTTGGCAGGTACACTGTGGATGAGCATGTACAAGAAATAGGAATCCTCATAGATATTGTGCACAAATTCTGCCATTGTCTAGGATTTCAATGGAGGATCAATGTATAGAGCCATAAATTTGTGGATTTAAGAAAACAAAGGGAAATTAGATTGTGTTTATCAATCAGAGAACCAATCAGAGGCAGGGAGTTGGTGCTGCTGGTCTCTGTGGGGCAACTTCCTGAGAGATTTACATGTCTGAATGCTTAGACTCTTGACTGAGCCTGAATTGAATTCCATTAATAATTCAAAGTTTTTACTGTGTAAAATGCTAAAAATTTATAGAGGACCATGGAGCAGGATATTTGCTACTTTTTGGAATCTTGACACCTTTTTTTTTTTCTGGTCTTCCCTCTTTCTGTATGCGCGTGGACATACACAAAAGGCTTAAACATGTTGCTATTATCTACATTACCTGCATGGGAATTGATATCATGTTGCTTTCTGGGATAGACCACACCTGATAAGTGCTTGGTTGCTGTTTCCTGACCTGGCTAGTTTTGAGTAAAAGTATGCTGTTGGTCAGTCTTAAAAAATAAATTCAGTGCTGTTAGCTTCATGATAACAACATGATATTCAATAGATCCATAGCTAACCATCACGGCTAGATCAATGGTCCGGAATATCCTTAGTTAAGATATCAATATTGATGTAACATAGGTGAAACAATTCTTTGTTTGATCTCTTTCCTATTCTGCTTCTGCCCACCTATTAAGTTAAGAATTCTCGTTGTTTAGGTCATTCATAAATTGTTTTCTTCAACATCCTCACATGAGATGTAGATTATTGGAGGCTATTTTCTTCTTTCTTATGACCATTTCTATTTCGAAGTTAATATTACTGAATTTTCTGGCCTTGTAGGGTTGTTTTAAATTATTTCCATCTTTGTGCTGGCAATTCTTCCGCCCCTTCTTGTGGACAAAGTTTAATCAGATCTTAATATTTTGAATAATATCATAATTCATTTTCTATCCTTGCAGATATCTACCGGAGGAGATGAGGAATCCTGATACATTTAAATGTTAGTCCAGCATTTCATTATCTCCATCACTTTCTTGTCTCTTTGGAAAATATGGATGTTGTTATGCTCTTTATAAGAAATGACTATTGGAAAAAAAAAATCATTGAACACCTTGGGTCACTGCTAAAACTATCTGAAATATTCCCGTCTGTTGCTACCAGTTTTCTGGAGCAACATATAAATGTCTTTACTGTTGCCTTTTTCTAAGTTAAGTTAAAGGATTTGTAAATTACCTTTGATTACAATGAATGCAAAATTTGGTGGTTTTCACATATATTGTGTTTCCATATTGTACTTGTTGGTTTCACCATGTCAACTAAGTTATGGAACACAACTATATCAATTATCCTCATTCACTACCATCTCATGAAATTTCTCCATGTGAAGATGGTGTTCAAACTTCATTTCATCATTACTCCGCCAGGGGATATTATCCACTGCTGGTCCCAAGTCCGGATAAAGGAGGAGGGTTGTGTTAGGTAGCCGACAGCCAGCGTAAAACCTAGTCGGATCCAAATATGAATTCTAGACAAACTATCTGTTGGGATGTAACCCACATAGAAGTCTAGAATTCATGTAGCCAACCCCACATAGTGGGATAACGGCTGGATATGTTGTTTTACTGCAAGAGCTTGTTCCTGGGTTCTTGGTCTAGTTTGTCAGTGATGGAGGACCAAAATCTGCAGAGTTGAGAATTTCGGGAAAGTCAACTCTTGGCACAAGTTTACAAATAGAAGATTGGAAGATTTTCTGTTTCCTAGTTTTAGTAATTCCCTTTTTCCTAAATGGAGTTTGTTGATAACCTATACAAACGGTTCTTATTGTATTCTAAAGTCAGAAGAGATTTGTTCTCGGTAATGTTTTAAGTCTTGAGATTTGTTCTTAGCCTTGTCCTATATCAGTTACTCTTCTGATTTATTTGATGTAGGTTTAAACCAGTTACAACATCTTCCCCGTAGGAAAAATTTATCTCTCTCATCTTTTACTCTGCCTTGTCCCATATCGGTCACTCTTATGATTTATTTGATTTAGGTTTAAACCAGTTACGATATCTTCCCTGTAGGAAAAATTAATCTCCCTCATATTTTCTTTTTCTTTTTGCTAGTTGTTCTCATCTATTTAATACTGAGTGAAATTCTTCTATTAACTTTATCATTACTGAACCTATGTTTGTGACAGGGATGCTGCAGAATCCACAATACCGTCAACAGCTAGAAGACATGCTGTCAGTACCCTTTCCTCTTGTTTGAATCATTTTAAAGATTTTCTTGATATATCAAGTATGTGTATTTTGTACTTGCAGTTCTCCTCGTCAGTTGGAGGCGCAAATGCGCCCCCTCCCCTCCCCCCCCGCCCGCCCACACACACACACACACACACTCTTTCAAACAACAACAAAAAAATAAAAGAAAACAGGATAAGGGCTGATAGAAATCAGGAGGAATCTGTTGTGAGTTTTGATGGTAGTAGCAGAAACTTCAAGTTACTTGAGGAACTTGGCGTTTTAGCCAAGTAACAAAGACTGGGTAATAAGAACAGGACAATCGCGTACAGGGAATATTTAGTTGATTAACGAAAGGAGATACTTGACTAACTAAAGAGGGAAAATAAGAAACAAGCAACTCGCCACTAAGTGATAATGTGATGCAACCACACTTAGATAAAGAGCTAGGAATTCGCCACACTTGAACAGCAAGTGATAAGAAAGAACTGAAGTCGAGAGACTATCAGAATTCAAGTCAAAAGTTTAATAATCCTAATGACCAGTCTTGTCTACCCTTATATAGGATAGAAGCCCATGACTTACATTGATTGTTTCTGGGAAATACAGCAGATACCTTGGAACCTTGGATAATTTTAAATGTCTAGTGTCCTGGGAAATCATGGGGAATATAGGAGAGTTAATACTAGTGGCATGGGAAAGATGAGAACTTGTTAATGACAGGTTTCTAGAAACCAGGACCAGCTGCTTCTTTCAATTCTGCTCTTAGTGCTGATGAGCTGTCACCCACTGGAGAATGACCATGCTGTTGGCGGGGGAGATGCTGTCAGGTCTTGGGCCAGTCTTAGTTGGGTTGGTGAAGTCTGTGGGCCCATAGTTGTCCCTTAGGGACAGATTTGGGCACAGTTTTGGTGATGGTCTGGGATATGGGCCTTGATATGTATCAAGGGCATTCTTTTTGGCTTGTTATTCTTGGAGCATGCCAATATACTAACTCACCTATTTTTTTCTTATCGTACTTTGATCCTTTTATGTGCTCCCTGTTTGTTGAATTTTCTAATCATTTATCTTAAAGATATAACATCCATGACTAGTACATCGCACCCCTGGCATTATAAAATTCACATCATCTTCCTATTTTATGCATATTGGTAAAGATCCCCCCCCCCCAAAAAAAAAAAAAAAAAAAAAAAAAAAAACCCCATAGCCTCCCACCATGAAAAATTAACTTATTTAAATAGCCATCCTACCTTTACTCTCTCTCAGAAATGAGAAACCTAAGACAAAAAAAAAAAAAAAAATCCTGATGTGGAGGGTGGGCAATTGGTGTGAGGGTGGTCCTCATGGGTGGTGGAGTTAAAGGTTAAGTTATTTGTACAAAGCCTTAGGACATTTGAATTGGTGTGAGGGTGGTCCCCCTTAGGACACTCGAAAGTTCAATGAAATGGACACCATTGAGATCTCTGATGTTTGGGGGTGAAATCCTACTACAGATTGCGTCGTGGAGATATTTCCTGGCAGGGCTTAGGATTTCCCACAAATTCCTTATAAGGTTTCTTTTTTCCTTTCTGTATGTGTGTGCATGTGCCCAAGCCAATTCCACACTCTCCATCTGATAACTTGATTATAGGGCGTCCTAATCCTTGTCTATTGTTGTGGGATGTTAGAAACACAGTGAATCTCTGAGCCATTTTCTTTTGAATCACTTGTTAAGAGTGGGTTGGAGAACTACAATTTACCTTTGATTAATGAAGGCTAAATTCAGGAAAGTATTACAGCAAAAGTGTCTCCGTCTTTCTTTTTTCGTTTGAAGGATATTAAATAAGGGTGAATTGCTAGATACATATTAATAGATAAGGTTTAAGTTGTCATCATAACTTTTTCCCCCCAAGAGTAGTAGTTGTGGAAACACCTTATTGCAAGGGGTACAAAAATTACCCCACGAAATTGGTTATATTGGAATACTGTATGGATAGTCTGTCCACTCTACTGATCTTTCTTGTAAGTCGAGGGTATTTTGAACTCACAGTTCTTGTGCTGTCAATCTTGTTATCCTTGATAATATTTTAGAAACTCTGCAGCCATCATTTTTTTCATATATTTATGTCAGCCTTTTGGAACTAAATTGCTGGGTTTTTTTCTCTTTTTTTGGGGGGGAGGGGGGTGTTGTGCTATTATCTTTCAATTAGTCACCATATACCGATGCGGTTACAATTTTTTGCTAATGACCTAATACTGTTGTTACAATATGCACTGTTTGTTTCCTCCAACCAAATTTCTGTCTGTCCATGGTTTAGTCTATGCATGTGAGGGGCAGTGTTAGAAATAACAACGTACCAAGCCTTAATCCCATTAGGTGGGGTTGGTGAGGGGCAGTGTGGTCAGTGTAATAAAATTTGATATAAATTGTTGGTTCCATTTCCTAATAGCTGAAGTTTTTGGGACAAGTGAAAGTGGTAACTTAACTGTAATGAAGTAAAAAAGAAAACCCTGCAAGAATAATTGATGGTCATTCATTTCATACATTTTATCCTGCATTCTTGACATGAACTTGTAATATTTTTTTTGGCAGAAATAATATGGGGGGAAGCACTGAATGGGATAACCGGATGTTGGATTCCTTAAAAAACTTTGATCTATCCAGTCCTGAGGTGAAGCAGCAGTTTGGTAAGTTCCCAAATGATATTTTCTTTTCCAGTTATGCTGATTTTGTATGTAATGTAGAAGTTAGTTGAGAATGCAGATGTATTTTTGTCCTAATGTACTTGCCAAAAGATAAGACATTTGCTCCTTAAGGCTCTCTCTCTTCAAATTTGCTTTTTCCCATGTAATTTCTTTCTTATAGAGAATTTTTTTTCCTCCAAAATCAAGTATTATATAAAACAGCAATCTCAGGCATTACTCCCACTACTAAACTCTTGATCTTCAGCCATCTCTATATATGGCCATATCCTTTATAAGACCATTATATCCCATGTCATTTCTAATAGTTTTCTACCAAGATTGTTTTAATTTTCTTCTCCATCTTTTGCTACAAGTTTTCTCCAGAAACAAGTGTCGAATATTGGAAAGAAATTCAACATTGTTTTGACAATTGGGGAGGAGGTTTATGTTTGGGAGAAGGGTTGTACAAAAAGGGGTGGTATAGTAAATAAGCCAAGATGCATCAGTGCAATGCCATATAGAAACTCACTTTTCAAGTATATGGTCCTTCTGGTCCAACCGATTGGGGAAGGTGGGTTTGTTTCAGTTCTCTTGAAGCCCAAGGTAGTTCTCTATCTCAATGCAACATTTAGTTCTCTTTTATTTTTCCGGGTGGTAATTAAGTTCCTTCTACTCTTAGTTATCTACTTCAAGTCCAGTAACTGGCACAATATTTTACCATGTTTTGTGCACAAACCATGTAATTCCTTTTCTTGCTGAACCCCAAAAATATTGTACAATCTTTTTGTTATGGAAAATGATACAATTTTCACAATAACCCAGTTGGTTCAGCCATGCTGGAAGTACATTGGCCTATTTCCAGTTGGTTCCATTTCTTAGTAGTGTTCCATGAAATACATTTTTGAGTTGGGAAATGGGAAGAGGTGGCACACATTGACCTTCAAGGCTTGGACAGTGCGGCCAATTGGTGTCATGATGTAGTTCTCATTTGAAACATTTTATTTTCCTGAATGTATGGCAGGATTTTTCTGCTTGATGGTGTTGGACTTGGCTACCCGATATATTTTTTTTACACTTTGAGCTAGTTTCTTTAGTAAAAATATCCGTGAATAGATTAGTCAAGCTTTATGGATGCCTCAGTAATTAATGATCTTGCATATTGCTAATTGCTGTTGAGAACTAAATTTATTTTGATGTACTTTATTCTTACATTTTAAATTTGCAGATCAAATTGGGCTTACACCTGAGGAAGTTATTTCAAAAATTATGGCCAACCCTGATGTTGCCATGGCATTTCAAAATCCAAGAGTTCAAGCAGCCATCATGGAGGTAATGCCTTAATTGATGCTCTTAGTTTATTCAACATTGCTTTATCTAACATACGCACAATTTTTTGCAGTGTTCGCAGAACCCTTTGAGTATAGCCAAATACCAGAATGACAAGGAGGTACTGCTTAAACTTTTACTTACATTCTTTCTGACACCAAAGTTTTGTTTATTGGCCAAGCAAAATTAGCTCGGAAAAAGACAGAAAAAAGTTGCTTTCTTTGTTCCAAGGATTTTTCATATTCATAAAAATGATGACCATTGTACATGTACAGAACTGGTTTGTCTAGAGGGTCTAAGGTTTCACGGCTCGTACTTCCCTTGAGAAGGGCGAAGAAGGCAAAAATACCAATATATTTCTGTCATGTTTCTGTTCACGAGCTTTTGTTGCTTCTGCATACTCCTTAGCGTTGGGTGCTCTTGAAGTTTGATAGTACCTCATCATCTGCTTATTAATTTCTCATCTCAGGTTATGGATGTTTTCAATAAAATTTCAGAGCTCTTCCCTGGGGTGACGGGTCCTTGATTCTCTTTAAGAGAGCCTGAATATTCTCCTCCTCCTCGTAATTTAGTCAGAAAATTTTGCAAAGCCACCGTATAAAGCATGCTTCTCATTCTCGTGGCCGCCACATATGCATATATGAAGATAAATGTATTAGGCTTTTGATCTCATCTCATGTGTTAAACAAAGCTCTAAGAAATGCTAGCACAGTTCTTTAAAAGGTAGGTGCTAAATTTCTAACCCTGGGTACTTAATTTTCAAACGTTACGAGGTTTTGGAATTAAGTGACTGTTTTTACAAGTGTTTGTTCGTCAGGTAACACGTAACTTTCTATTTTTGTAATTTATTTTTTGTTGACTATAGAAGCATAGTTTTCAATAGTACGTCGGTCGAACTGTGCTGAAACCGCCATGCAGTTCCAGATTTACATATATTTTACTGCTGTTTTTGCCTTGTGCCTGTCTTCTTTAGCTTATGATTGCATGGAGGGGGGAAATGAGATTGACTTTGACTCATTATTCTACTGTTTCAGTGGGGGGCAGTTAATTTGATGAATTTGAAGTTTTAAACTTTTAAATAACAATTGACATGATTAAATAATTCTAATTCAAACACAGCTTAAAGAATAATAGATGACAAGTACATTAAATTGTTTATGCATGTTATGATAGTCAAATATATACAAAGAGAGGAAAGAACCCTAGATTAGATTAGATTGGATGGTTGTTCTAATGCCCAAATTAAAATAATTAACAAGCCCACTTGAGATAAAATACAAATAATAAGAAGGTAAAGAATTGTAACAACTTTATAGGGTGAGTGCAAGCTATCATAATTTATTGTTCATGTGAAAAGGAGATAGCATGGCATTACAATAAGAACAGAAATTAAATAAGCAAAAGCCAATATATATAAGGTAAGCAGTTGGCTAATTTAGCAATTTGCAGAAGATATCGTCAACCTACAATTAGTTAATTGTGAGATCACCGGACATCTGGAATCTAGGCGCAAATTTGGCATTTTTGTATCGTACGTGTGAATGTTGAGAGCTACGTTCGTTTTGTGAACACTACTACTACAACGTAGTGTGAACCATCATTTTGTTGCTTTAAATTTTGACTTTTGTCAGTAAGCCTCATAAAAGATTTATAAGGTCAACATAAATCGGTTGATAAAAGAAATGATAGTTAGTAGCGGTACAAATTGAATATGAATGTGTGTAGGGCACTCAATTTTTATTTTTTTAAAAAAAAGGTTCATATTAAAGAAAGAGAAAAGAAGAGTATAGATTGGATGTTCGAATTCAACTCCAGCACTTGATTTTCAATCTAAAATTTTTGTGAATTTTGGTCTCGATCAGATCTAGGGCAGGCTGGCTGGCTGGTTGCCCAAACTAAATGAACATCCCTAAATACCAAATATAGATCAGATGTGGTTGGACTAATAGTATTCTGATAATAAATGAAAAATTAAATGGTCCACTGTGTTGAGATGAGATGTTTTCAGGCTGGCAAGCAATCATAATTCATAATTTATGGTGTTAATGTGAAAAGGAGGTTAGCAACTTAGCAGCATTACAACAAGAACAATATATAGATTAAACAAACCTAATATATATATATATATATATAAATATTTTTGGCCAATATTTACAACTCAACCACACCCAAAGACTCCGTGAGTGGAACAATTTTGTATGGTCATCAATTAATGTCCAAAGGCCACGTTCGTTTTGTGAATGCTAATGATAGTGCTTTAACTTTTTATGGGTATATTTTATTATTATTTTTTGAGGTTTTTTAAATTACATCAAGTCTTTTTTATATATAAAAAATAGCATAGATTTTCTTTAACTAAGTATTAAAATTGACAATTTTACTTTTATATTTAAATATTTATCATTTTCTTTATCTTGTTTCATGCGTCTTTCTCTCTCTCCTCACTTGGCTTCTTTTTTTCGACGAGTCTCAAGTTATCTCATTCATTCCACCCTTTCAACAATTGGCCAACGATTGAATGACGACTCAAGTTAACTCTCTCTTTATTTTTATTTTTACTCAAATTTGCAAAAAATGAAAAGCACAAAAGTTAAATTGAATCTAGTTCTAGGTTTGATCTAGTTTTCGTGTAATTGTGAAAGGTTAAAAAGAACACAAATTAGATATGGTTCATTTAAACCTTTGATCTTGGTTTTGTGGAACAACGAAGAAGAATGAAGAAGAAAAACACAAACTAGATTTAGGTTCATTTGAACTCTCGAACTGAGTTTATCAAATCATCTAACTTCTTTCAAATCTACATTGAAAGTTTGATTTATTAACAAAAGAGAATCTCTTTCTTTATCATTGTCGTTGTCATGTTTTGTGTTGCCATCGCATAACCCTTTTGAAGGATCATGAAAGGGAAGAAACCCTTTTGCAAAGACGAGGGTGAAAGGAGACAAAGTGAGTTATTGGAGCTTTTGCTTGTTGCTAAAATATGAAAAGACAAGAAAAGAAAGACAGCGAAAGTTAGTAATTTCTTCCACAAGAGCAAGGGACAAAGAGATAGGGACGGAGGGAGAAAGTGTATTTTCGGTAATTGATAAAAATTAATAGTCGTTATAATGGTAGGGGGTAATTGATCCATGATTTTAGAAGTCAATAGATATTGGTGTAATTTTAAAAAGCAAAGAGATAGTGCAATTTAGACAAATCTTAAGGACCATACATGAAATTCATCAAATTTTTAACCTTTGCTAGTAAATGTTTGTCAACTAAATTGGCATCTAGCAATTGATGCAGGCTGAACGTATAGACTGAGATTGTTAGCTTTGTTATGGCATGAATAACCCAAAATACAATAACTTATGAACTAAATCAAGTGAGGAATGATGTTATTAGAGATGGTTTCTAACAAGACTTCGAGAACTAGAGGGTGGGGATGGAGGTGAAAAGAACTGTAACAAGGTGGGATTTGATTTCTTCATGCATATATATAACTATAAGAATAAATGGATATTCATATTCACCATACATCCATGAAATAGAAAACGTGAAAAGCAGGCAAAAAAGATGGAAGAGATAAAGCAGAAAATGGAGCGCGTCTCATTGCGTAGGAAGAATCAGTCTTTTGTTTGTCTCTGTCGTGGCTCTTGACCACACTGCTGCTGCTGCTGCTGCCATTGACCTTCCAATCCAACCCAAAAAGAAAAGACCTTTCAAATGACTTGGTCTTTGGTCCTCAAAATCTCTCTTTCGATCAAACCGCGTTATCTCTCATCTTTGATTCTTCTTCTCCCAAGACCTAACCCACCTTCAAATTGCCCTAAAATTCACCTTCTTCTTAATCACAAACTCATCTCTCCTTTATCATCATCTGCTTATTCTTATTCTTCTTCTTCTTCTTCTTCTCTCTCTCTCTCTCTCTCACCATGAACTTTTCTTTCTTCAAGCTCTTCCCATGTCTCTTCTTCTCAGCCAAACCTTCTGTTTCCTTTCTCTAACTCTCTCCTTCCTTTCCCTTTTCCAGTCCACCCATTCTCTCTCCACTGTAGCAATCTCTGAAACTGGCAACCTAACACTGATCTGCGCATCAATTCATTCTTCAAACCGCCAGAATTACCTCAACTGTACCAGTTTTCCTGGCAGAACACAAGTTCCTATCTCCTTCCTCAACACTTCAGTATCAGGACTTGTGGCCGGAAATGGCTTCCTTTGTGGCTTGAGATCGCTGACCTCTCCTCGACCCACTTCAGTTCTGGTCTGTGGCAGAGCCTCCAACGCCAGCCATGGCAATATATCCTATAAGAGGATATACTACGGGCCGCTTCTCAAAGATCTGGATGCCGGAAACTCTCACATTTGTGGCGTAGTGAACGAGACTAATCGCCTGGAGTGCTGGCAATGGCGAAGATTCAATTCCAGTGTGAGTAAACCTTGGAACTTCTCATCCATTGCCGTAGGAAAAAATTTTGTTTGTGGGTTATCCAAGTTGGGAAACATCAAGTGCTTGACGGAGCAAAACAATGAAGTCAAGAGCACCGTCGCCGGCCACGAGCCCGCCGGAAACTACAGTGTGATTTCCGCCGGATTCCACCATGCTTGTGCCATTTCTCTGAATGGCAGTTTGGATTGCTGGGGAGATATGGCGGCGGCTGAGAAGAGAAGGCCAGATGATTACTTCACTTCCTTGGCCTTGGGAGATGGCCGGAGCTGCGCAATGAGACGTAATGGAACGGTTGTTTGCTGGGGAGTAGGCGATTTCAGTTTGCCGGAGAGTTTGCGAGCCACTGGCTTCATTGCCATCGAAGCCAAACGCAAGATTTTCTGTGGAATTGTTCTGTCGAACTATTCATTGTATTGCTGGGGTAGTGAGACTCTGGATTCAAATCCAATGGTGTTTGAGAAGGTGGTGCCGGGGCCTTGTACACGTTCATGCCCTTGTGGCCGCCCTTTGCCTAATTACGCCGCCTTTTGCAGCCAAGGCCTAATGGTCTGTGAGCCTTGCGCTAGCTCGCCTTCCGGTGGAAGTCCGCCCCCTCAGGGAACCACCAGTGGCAGCGGCGGCGATTGGACCAAGAAGAACATTGCATTCCTAGTGGTGGGCTGTGTCGGGTCGACCATGTCATTGATGATGATCTGCGGCTACTTGTTTTGTAAGTACTGCAAAGTAAGGGGCTGCCGGGTTCACGACTCTGGCCCGCTGGACGATCAAGAGGCCAACCCACCTCGGCAGGGCGGCCGATCTTCCAATTTTGAAGCTCCACCGCCGGCGGCAGCCACTGGCGGGCCTGTTCTAGACAAGCGGCTGAGCCATTTGGCCAGTATTGGAAGTGGGAGCCACTTGCAAGAATTCTCCCTGGAGGTTCTCCATCAAGCCACCAACACTTTCTCCGACGAGTACAAGATCGGCTCCGGCAGCTTTGGCTCAGTCTACCACGCCATACTAGACGACGGCCTCGAAGTGGCCATCAAAAGAGCCGAAGCATCCACCTCTCAATTCCACTTAGCCAACACCAAACGCCAAGAAGAAGATAAAGACGATGCCTTCGTCAATGAGCTTGAAGCCTTGTCCCGCCTCAACCACAAGAACCTGGTAAGGCTATTT
This sequence comes from Diospyros kaki, assembly GCA_036245055.1. Taxonomy (NCBI): domain Eukaryota; kingdom Viridiplantae; phylum Streptophyta; class Magnoliopsida; order Ericales; family Ebenaceae; genus Diospyros; species Diospyros kaki. Next base: position 8,210,179 of record BSEG01000016.1, on the reverse strand, counting down.
GGGTATTGTGAAGACAACAAGGAGCGAATATTGGTCTATGAGTACATGAAAAACGGCACACTCCATGACCACTTACACAAGCTCAAAAGCTCACCTTTAATGTCATGGCCTAATCGGATCAAGGCGGCGCTCGACGCGGCCCGCGGGATCGAGTACCTCCACATGTACGCCACCCCGCAAATCATCCACCGTGACATCAAGTCATCCAACATATTGCTGGATGCCACGTGGACTGCCAAGGTGTCCGATTTCGGGCTGTCCTTGATGGGGCCATCGGATGAGGAGTCACACCTTTCGCTCAAGGCTGCCGGCACACTTGGATACATGGACCCAGAGTACTACAGGCTGCAACAATTGACAGCCAAGAGCGATGTGTATAGCTTCGGGGTGGTGCTGCTTGAGCTGCTATCTGGGTACAAAGCCATTCATCAGAATGAGAATGGGGTGCCTAGAAATGTGGTTGATTTTGTGGTTCCATACATAGTTCAGGATGAGATACACAGGGTTTTGGACCGGAATGTGCCGCCACCAACCCCGTTCGAGATCGAGGGGGTGGCTTATGTGGGATATCTGGCTGCAGACTGTGTGATGCTTGGAGGGAGGGATAGGCCAACCATGACAGATATTGTAAATAGCTTAGACAGAGCTCTGGCTGCATGCTTGGCAGCTCCATGGCAGTCATCTCCGTCCACAACTGAGTCGCCTGCATAAATTTGCAGAAGATATTGTATTGTTCATGTAATTTCATTCTGGGTTCACATTAGATCCATTGTGATGTGATTAAATGTTCTTGGGTGTCGATAAAAAATCAAATTCACACGATGCAAATTAATTTGGTTCTGCAATATAATTGAACGTTTTTGAGGCACTTGGTTAGGCTCAAGGTTTGACGTACCTTACCCCGCCAAGAATGTATTCAAATGTGCATGACAGCCTATATGGATTTGCTTTTCTTGCAAAAGTTGTTCGATAGTTTATTAGGGGCTTAGTCTTTTGTTGGTTTGAAAGGGAAATCATATTTTATTTGGTCATCTAAATGAAAAGTCAAAAGTGATGAATTCAAATCCAAGATTTAATTTAGAAATTGTCTTTGACCTTGATGAGTTGGCCCTTAACATTAACATGGTCTAAGACCCATTGCCCAAATTATAATTTAGAGGTCTAAGCATTAGTTGGAGGGAAGTAGGACCGTTACCAGTTATTATTAAAACAAGTGGGTGAAAAAAACCCTAAAAGTCTTGCTTGGCTTCTCAATACATTTGTTTACTATTAGTACCTTATTTAGCTTCTAGAAGGACATACCAGCTACTTCCAATCAAGCCAGTAGGAAGTTCGATTCAAACAAAGGAACAATAATAAGCAAAAGATATTACAAGTCTTGAGGAGCATACTTCTTTTCCTCTTCTTCTCCTCCTCCTTTGGCATCAATCCCTCCACCCCAATAAAAGAACATCAAAATATAAGAAAACGAAATGCAAAGGGTGAGTTCTAGATAAGGGAAAATAAAAAAGAAAAACTACATGAGAAGATTAATACATCTGGTATTTGTTCATCCATAATCTTGGGAATGTACTTTGGTCTGATGGGTAAGACATATATGATGGCAATTGCCACATTCTCTACCTTTTTCCACTTTCCTCTATAGCATGTTAGCAAGCGGTGAAGGAGGTATTTTACTATTCTATTAAGTGTTCTTATCCTCAAGCTGCTACTGATCCTGATGTAGCCTTCTTTTGCTCAACAAGTTTTTTCAGCTCAATGTCAATTTGCGCAAACACATCATCCTTCGATGCATTTCCATTTACCTGAAATGAACAATGACCAACCAATTTAGGCTTCAGAATGAACACACAGCCATTCATCCAAGGAAGAAAATGAACACACAAAATCACATAAACGGACAGTGTCAGGGTCACACACGGAAGGCTCAAACCCATATTGATAAAAGACACTCTGCTTGTCCCCTATTGAGTATTGCTCTACCTCCAGCTTCTGAGACCATGGATTTCAGTGAGAAGTAGAAACTTCATCAATAGTCAGAAGAAGCAAAGTGTTGGAAAAGTGACCATCTATAAAAGTGACCTTCCATGAACTCTTGTCCAAGAAAAGCGGTTAAAATTCCTGAGTAGCAAGGCCACAGACAGATGGCACTGGATATAAAACATTACTTGCAAGTCTTGATTTGTAATACAAATACAAGATCAACCCTCAAACATTACTTGCAAGTCTTCATCCTTCTAAACAATATGGCAAAGAGAGCTACTTGGCATCAAGAAGATTGTCTGAGAAATCCTAGGTAGAAATAATCCAATTATCATTAAACTACTACATGGTGTGCCATAATAAGAACATATCAGTATATATTCTAGCTTATTAAATTGCAAAACATGCCTCAGACTTCAAGAATGATGTGAGTGTTTTAAAAAAATAGCTCAAACAAGTTTCCCTTGCTCCATTTTTTCTCTTCCCTTGATTTTCCCCCCTTTGTTTCTATCCTTTCCTGTGGACATACAAGGAGAGAGAGAAAAAAAATAACATACCCGGACAGTTATGTCCTCATACATGGAGAGTACAGATTCTACATTTCGATGATGAGTTTGCAATCGCAACTTTACCTGAATAAGATCAGTATCAGCAATAAAACACATTGCGAATATAGATAGGCAAACCAAAAAGAATTGGAAAGGTTGTCAAATAAACACTAATGCTGTGTCTGGAACTAGGATTTATGGAAGAAAAAGAAAAGGAAAAAGAATTTTCTAATGCACATGTAAAGTTGCATATTTATATTATTTTCCTTCCATCAAAAACTTCTTGTTTCTAACAGAAAGTAGAGTTCTCCATAGTACACAAATTCAAACTAAGGGAAGAAAGAAGTGTTGTATTTGCCTTTTCCTCTGTGTCATCAAAGCGCTGGGTAAGTCGTGCAGCAATTTCTTCAGTCTCTGGTGGAGAATACTTCAAGTGGTATATCCTACCAGTGACAGGATCTAACCTACGCCCAACCACTCGCTCAACAAGATTGTCCTCAGAAACCTGCAAATGAGTTATTTATATGAATTATGGTTTGTCACAGACAAAAGCTAAAGAATAAGTTGAGCAACTAAATCAGGGTAAAGGATAACCAGATCCTGACATCACAAACTAAAACTTGCGCAGACCAGATCAATTCTAGTAGCTTATGAGAACATATAGTCTACAAATTAGTCAGATATTGTTTTTGGATACAATGATTCTTGGTGTCCCTTCATGACGTGATAATTCAATGTAGCTGCCTTGTTATCAAGTAGAAAAATAACAATAATGAAACCTCACTTCAAGAAGGATGAATATGTCTGGCTGAAATCCAAATCCTTTAAGAGCAGTTGCTTGGGATAAGCTCCTTGGGTATCCATCCAAAAGCCAGCCATTTTCTTGAGAATCTGATTGTGAAAGGCGGTCCTTCACCATCTAAATGATCCATAGGTAAGTAAAGGATTTCTAAAGAACGAGCTATAAAATCAACCCCAAAAAAGGAAAAGTCTACCATAACAACTATTTCATCTGGGACCAATTGCCCCTTCTCCATGAATTCCTTTGCTCGCTTCCCATTTTCACTCCCAGCTGAAACTTCAGCCCTCAGTAAATCTCCAGCTGCAATATGCACCAAACCATACTGCATATAAGAGTATGGTTTGTTCAATCAGTTTTCTTCATCAGTCAATTCTATGATGAGAAAATCATGCAATACCAAAACTTCACCACACAGGCTGATGAGAGAAAACAGATTATTACCTTCAAAGAAGAAAACCAAGAAGATATTGCTGACTAATTGAGACACAGAAAAAAATGAATTAATATTTTGTTATGGATGCTGTCTACATGAAACTTGGTGAAAGAGGAGTATTTTTTTACTTTGCTAAAAATTAAAGGTTTGAGTGTAGAGCGAATCCTCTATAAATTTAGGTAAAATGTAGAGCAAATCCTCCATAAATTTAGGTAAAATACACCATGCACTCCTGTGGTTTTATATAAAAACATAAGTACCATTTGCGTTTCAAAAACTACACTGAATACCACTACTGTTCAAAAGTTGCAACGGATCAGATTGCCGCCTATTGTTAGACAGTTGTTAGTCAGATGCAACAGAAAATGATGGTGTCACCAATTTTTTGAATGAACTGCCCAAAACGCCCTTAGTGTAGGTTAAATGCCCATCATACCCTTCTAAAGCCCCAGAATCACCTGCAACACATCCATGGTGACAGGCTCAAGCTGAAGGTGAGATTGAAGGCATGGTGTGGCAAGCTGAAAGCATGAGGGATGAGAACCATGATAATGATGTTTTAACAAGCCAACTTTTACGACGTCACAATGACAACAACAACAATAACATATCCAGCCTTTATCCCACTATGTGGGGTCGGCTACATGAATTCTTGATTTTCATGTATTTTTTTCTTTTGTCATATCTTCATTTAGGTCCATACACTTCATATCAAATTTTAATGTCTCTCCCAAAGTCCTTTTGGGTTTGCCTCTACCTCTTTTTTTGACTAATTGTTCCATTTCATCAACTCTTTTCACATGAGCGTTTCTTGGTCTCTTTCTCACATGACCAAACCATCTTAGTCTAGTCTCTCTCATTTTCTCCTCGATTGGCACTACTCCTACCTTATTACGAATAACTTCATCTCTAATTTTATCTTTTCTTGTATGGCCACACATCCATCTTAACATACTCATCTCTGCTACGCTCGTCTTTTGCTCATACTGGTATTTGACTGCCCAACATTCCGAGCCATACAACAAGACTGGTCTTATAGCTGTCCTATAGAATTTTTCTTTCACTTTTAATAGAATTTTACCATCACATAACATCCCCGATGCATTTCTCCATTTTAGCCAACTTGCCTTAATTCTATGTGTGACATCCTCGTGAATTTCTCCATCTTTTTGAATCACTGATCCTAAATATCGAAAATGGTATTTTCTTTGTAAGATTTGGTCTTTCAATTTTATTATAACATCCTCCACTCTTGCATTCTTACTAAATTTATATTCCATATATTCTGTTTTCTTTCTACTTAATTTAAATCCCTTAAATTCTAAATTGTTTCTTCACAACTCAAGTTTAGTGTTCACTCCTTTTGTTTCATCCACCAACACTATGTCGTCTGTAAATAGCATACACCATGGCACCTCTGTCTGAATATCTTTAGTGAGTTCATCCATTACTAGAGCAAATAAGTATGGACTTAGTGCAGAACCTTGATGCAGTCCTATTGTAATTTTAAACGGTTCAGTATCCCTCCGCATGTTCTGACCCTTGTCTCTGCATCGTGATACATGTCCTTAAGAGCTTGTATATAGGCTATTCGAACTTCTTTCTTCTCTAAAACCCTCCATAATACTTCTCTAGGGACCCTATTATAGGCTTTTTCTAAATCTATAAACACCTTATGTAGGTTCTTCTGATGATCCCGATACCTTTTTATTAGGCGCCTCAGTAGATATATAGTTTCCATTGTTGATCTACCAAGCATGAAACCAAACTGATTTTCTGAGACCTCTGTTTATTTTCTAAGCCTCTGTTTTATTACTCTCTCATAGAGTTTCATGGTATGACTCATTAACTTAATTCCTCTGTAATTTTCATAATTTTGAACATCTCATTTGTTCTTGTATATAGGAATCAAAGTACTCTTCCTCCACTCATCTGGCATCTTTTTTGATTTAAGGATCGCGTTAAATAATTTCGTTAGCCAGGAGATGCCCTCTTCTCCCATGCATTTTCATGCTTTTATTAGTATATTATCCGATCCCACCGCCTTATAATTTTTCATCTTTTTTAATGTTTGTCTTATTTCATTTGAACTTATGCGTCGATAAAATGTATAGCTCACGTTCCCTTCGAAGTTACTAAGATGTCCTAACCTAACTCTTGTGTCGCCACCATCATTGAATAATTTTTTAAAATACTCCTTTCATCTCTCCTTACTCGCTCCCTCATTCATTAATACATTTTGATTTTCATCTTTTATGCATTTCACTTGATTTAAATCCCTTGTTTTTCTTTCTCTTGTTTTAACTAATTTATATATATCCTTTTTTCCATCTTTTGTATCAAATCGTTTATATAAATTCTCATATGCTTTTGACCTTAATTCACTAAGAGCTCTTTTTGCTGCCTATTTTGCTTCTTTATAATTTTTTTGATTTTCTTCATTGTTGCACTGATATACAGTCTTATAGCAAGTTTTCTTATTTTTAATTTTCAATTGTACCTCTTCATTTCACCACTAAGACTCCTTAAGGTTAGGGGCTCTACCATTTGTCTCTCTAAGGACTACATTTGCCGTGCTTTTCAAGGCATTAGCCATTTCTCTCCATATTTGGTTTGTCTGTCCTTCTCCATTCCATTCCCTTCTATCTCTTAATTTTCTTTTGAAGATTAGTTGTTTCTCCCCTTTTAAATCCCACCACCTGATTCTTGGATTTTGTTTTATGTGATTTTTTCTCTTCCAATTTCTTACTTGGGCATCAAATACTAGAAGTCTATGTTAAATAGTCAAACACTCTTCTGATATCACCTTACAATCCCTACAATATAACCGATCCTCTTGTCTCATGAGGAAGTAATCTATTTGGGTGCTTAATGTGACATTTTTATATGTAATTAAGTGTTCGTCCCGTTTTTTGAACCTAGTATTGATTATGATGAGCCCATATGCCATAGCAAAATCTAAAATAGACTAACCCTCATTATTAATTTTCCCGAATCCATACCCTCCATGTACCTCTCTATAGTTGTTTCCGTCTCTACCCACGTGCCCATTGAAGTCACCTCCTATAATCACTTTCTCTCCTCTTGATATCATTTGTATGAGTCCCTTTAAGTCCTCCCAGAATTTTGCTTTTATCTCCTCATCTAACCTCGCTTGTGGTGCATATGTACTAAAGATATTCATAGTTATTCTTCCTAGACTAACGTTCACCATAATAATCCTATCCCCTATTCTCTTTACATCCATTACCTCATCTATTAAGCTTTTATCCATAATAATCCCCACTCCATTTTTCGCTCGATTATTTCCTGTGTATCATATTTTATATCCAGTTTCTGATAAAGTTTTTTCTTTTTTCCCTACCCATCTCGTCTCTTGAAGGCACATAATATTAATCTTTCTCCTAATCATCACATCTACCACTTCCATAGCTTTGCCTGTTAATATTCCTATGTTCCATAACCCAATCCTTAATCTATGATTTTGTTTTTGGCCTTGAATTTAAATTTGATTTTGTTTTTGATTTTGATTTTGATTTTAATTTTGGACTAACTTCTTTACCCATATCCGTCCAAGCAAATGTGGGGACCCTTGCTCATTTGTCATTACATTCGGGCGCCGATGCAGTGGCCCTATCTCACTTGACACTACACGCGGGCAGTATAACACGTCACTATGAAGGGTTACGCCCACGTCCAAACGATTTTTCATAATTTGTCTAGAGTTCATATTTTGGATCCGACTAAGTATTACGTTGGTTGTCGGCTACTTAAGTTGTAGGTCATGATTGAAGAGAAATCAATCAAAATTTTGGCGCTGAATTAAATTTGCAGCTTTCTTTCTTTCTTTTTTTTTTTCTAAAGTTGCAAATAGTTGTTGAGCTTCACATCAATAAAATGTAAGATACAAGGTTCAATTCAACATCAGAATAAATAAATTATTGGTTTCAACAAGGTTCACAAAATGGGTATGTTAGTCTGTTGCTGCACAAATTGCAGAGACAAGTGATAAACATATAAATAAAAGGTGTGAAAGAAAAAAATGAGAAACAAATAACGAGACTAGGAAAATAAACAGAAGCAAAAAGGGTGTCTTGATGTTGCGGATCATGGGGTGACTGGGTGCTCATAAGTCGTGAAGTGTGAATTTCTTCAACTAAAACTAACTGCCAGAAATAATGACGATCTTAAACCAAGCTAGTTTGGATTATCAAGTGATATGTTTTAACCTTTGAAACTTGTTGCCCCGATGTTAACTCGAGAGAGAGAGAGAGAGAGGGGGGGGGGGGATCTATTATGTTTGTAAGATATGAAAATAAAACACATATATAACCAAGAAAAAAAGAGATTATAGAGATTCGACTCTTTCAAGCCTACATCCATCTCTTCAAGGTAAACCTTGAAGATTCTATTAAGTGGAATCCCTAGCTTGTAACGAAACTAGAAACTAATACAATCCCTTGTCAAACCAAGAAAACCTTCTTGTAGGCAAGAACAAGTCCTCACACCAAGGTGAGAATCCCCTCACTTAAGTGAATAAATACACCAACAAAAAATCACTATAACTTACAGAGCTTTGATTAAAAGAGAAACAAAGAAGGTGTAAATGAAGATCTTATTCAATTAATGCTCCAACTTCAACAATACACTTTTTTGGCCTTGAGAGAATTAAATGCTCTCGCAAGTGTTTCCAAATTTTTGTACATCTTTGTGGCTCTACAAATTTCTTCATTTATTGGGAAAATGAAACTGCCATAAATCAATCACACAATAAAAACAAACACAAGATTTTACGTGGTTCAACTTCACGACAAGCCTATGTCCACCATCCCAAACTCCATGGGATGTCTTATTAGATTCACCAAGAATTACAAGTTTTGATAGAAAAACTTGACAAAACCCTCCCTCTCACACACCACCCTTGTACCCAAGTACACCCCTTTGTTACCCAAGCCTCTCTCTAGAATGATGCGTCTCTCTCACATATAAAATAAAGTAGGATGGGACCTATTTATAAGAGGGAGCCACCTCCCTATTTTCTATTCCTACTTGATGTGGGTCTCTATTAATTCCTTTTCCGTTTGGGATTTGGGGAGCCTCACAACAATTCCTCCCTTAAACCAAATCTCCAAACACCTCAACAACATCACAAAAGGAAACCTTCTTCTTCACTTTTTCAATCTTGTCACTCTCGGCTCTTTCTTGCAAATGGTTGCCATCCAAGTAACAAATATTATTCCTATCTCTTTTTCCACAAAGAATCAAGTTGTTACCCTCGTATACTTTGCATCATTTTCCAACTCTAAGGCTCTGTTTGATTGCATTACCTAGAATTCTATGGAAAGAAACCTTAAATGCTTGTACCATACACATATTTTCTATAAAAAAATTAAAGGTATTTGATTGTTTCCATAGAAAATATGTGTAATATTACACATAATTAGACATTTTCTATGGCAAATGTATGCTATCAAACACAGCCTAACATACTTGTAGCTATGCATTGTCAACTCGCCCAATGAGACAATGTTGACACTTGCCATAGGTACGTGCCTCACATTGTGGAGTTTGAGACGAACACTTCCCATGCTCTCAATCTTCAACTTTTGATTGTTCCCTACATTAATAGAGCCAAAATCTTCATTGGTGCACAAAGTCTCAAACATACTTAATCCTTACATATGTGCACAAAAACAAGAATCCAACACTCATCACTAATGATTCTCAATATAATCATTAACAACATCATCACTGTTAGCACTCTTTGCTAAATAGAAATCTCCATCTTCACTAACGATCACATTATTCTCATCCTCATCCTCAATCATTGTCTTGCCCTTAATCTTCGCCTACAACAATTTCAAACTCTTCAAGTCTTCCTTCAATTTCTAACAACGGCTTTGGATATGGCCTAATTGGTTATAATAGTAGCATTGTACATTGCTCATATTCTCTTTGTGTCTTTGCTCATATTCTCTTTGTGTCTCTCGACCGAGAATTTGATCTTCCTCTTAAGCCACCCTTAGATTGAGTCCTCCCTTGCTCAGAACTCTCTGCAACTAGTACATGATCTCCTATAGGCAAGCTGTCGCTCCTCATCATCCTCTCATTCTCCCTTTAGATGGCAGTTACCTCATGCAGATTCAAAGTAGTTCTGCCCACCATCATTCCCGTACCAAGGACTTGTGCAAAGTGGGCAGTGGGGATAATAAGAGTAGTGCCTGTTCTTCATCCTTCAACGTCTTATTTGCATTCAACAATTGATAAACTAGTTGGTTGAACACATTAATGTGATCATGGAGATTACCACCTTCATCCATCTTTAATGAATACAATTTCATCTTCAAGCACAAACGGTTGGTAAACAACTTCGATGCATAGATACTCTTGAGCTTGTCCCATAATGCATTTGGTGCGGCCTCCTTCAACACACTATACTTAATCTCAGGAACAGAGCCAACAGAATTGTACTTGCAACCTTTTTTTGTATTGCTGTCCAATCAGACTCCTTCATTTCTTTCGTCTTTCATCCTCTAAAGCAACATCAAGACCCTGTTGAACCAACACATCTTGGATGGTGCTCTGCCACAATGGAAAATTCATCTTCCCATCAAACAGCGAAATCTCAAATTTTCCCTCTGTGGCGCTTGAAAACTCCTGCCTTCCTCAAAATACCATCATAAAAGCTGAATTTGAGAAAACAAACCCCAAAATTGAAAGCAGCTCATCAAAATTAGGGGGAAGGACTGTTTTACTTTTTTTGCTGATGTGGTGTTTGACCAATGAAGTGGCAGTTTGACCTTTAACCAGTTGACTTGACTGGTGACATGCATACTGACTGGATGATGATGCGTCTAGGCTGATGTCCGCAAGCTGTCCCCTTCATCTAGCAACTGAATTCAACGGCTGAGAATGGTTTGAATTCAAACGGCGATATCTCACAATCCAATCGTCCGATTGACTTGAAACTTTGCACACTACTAAAACCAAACCTAGAGAATCTAAATTTGACATTTGATTGGTCTAATCTCACTCTAGTGATGACAAACAGACAGATTGGCTGAAAAACTCCTCCCCGCAATATCTCCCTATCTAGCGGTCTGATCTACAAAAAAATTGGGTTTGCAAACGTTTTTTTATCCCAACGAATTGACCTACAAACTCCAATAGTTGAAACAATCCTTCTTCCTATGAAAAACTGCAACACATTCTCCAAATCACAAACTCAGCTCTAATACCACTTGTTGGGAAAACGAAAGCACAATAAATCAATCACAAAATAAAAACAAACACAAGATTTTACGTGGTTTGGCTTCACAACAAGCCTACGTCCACGATCCCAAACTCCATTGGATGTTTTATTAGATTACAAGTTTTATGGACAAATTTGAAAAAACCCTCCCTCTCACACACCACCCTCATACACAAGTACACCCCTTTGTTACCCAACCTCTCTCTAGAATGATGTGTCTCTATCTCATATAAAATAAAGTAAGATATGACCTATTTATAAGAGGGAGCCAGCTCTCCCTATTGTTAGATCCACAAGGAACTGGCAATGCTTGAGAATTGATCTCTCCCGGTTGGTAGAGATCTCAGTGAGAACGAGAAGAATCTCGTGAAGTAGAGGGAAAGAGAATTAGAGAAATAGAGAGAGATAGAGAAGGATAGAAGAATTGAGAATGGAATTGAGAGGGAATCAAGATTTCATTCAAATTTTGGATGATTCCAATAGTAGGGTCAGCCACAATTTATAGCCTTCCCTCACATGCTACATCACCTGCCAAAACACCCGCCTAAGTATCACACATCATTACTGTCCATATACAATGGTTTATAGCACCTATTACCACTAAATTCTATTTATTATAGTATGCCCCCTAGGTAAATGACAAATACCCTCCCCTTGAGACATTTCTTATCCTCCAGAAATGGTTAAGAGACTAGCAGCTTTGGGAAACTGCTTAAGTCTGAGAGGTACTCCCAAGTGCTGCTATCTGGAGGCATGCTGGACTTGCACCTACATTATTGGGGCTCCATGTTGATAGATGACTCTGCGATCTACAATGGCAGCCGGTTCTAGAGGCAATTCAGAGTCTACGGGTCTCTAAGGTAACTAGGCACTGGCTGATTGGTTCCCTATTGACTTCTTCAACAACGATACATTAAACATCGGCTGGATTTGAGTTCCCTCCAGTAACTGCTACATTTCCCAATTTGGCCACAATGAGAAAGGGACCAAAGTACCTGAGACTCAACTTAGAGATAGGGCCGGGAGCTAAGGATCTGAGATGGGGTCCCTTCAGCTTCAGATAGACTACCTCTCCCACATTGAATGTTCTCACTCCTTCCCTTGTCCGCCATTTATTTCATTCGATTTTGAGCCACGGTTAAGTCCTTCTTCAGTTGCTGAAGGACTTGTTGCCTCTACTGCAAGTGTTCATCCAGCGCAGCCACATTGGTAGGGCCAGGTAGAGCTGGAAATAGGGGGAGTTGATAGCCAAAAAGGGCCTCGAAGGGTGGGATTTTAATGCCACTGTGGTAGGTGGAATTATACCACCATTGTGCAACTGAAATCCACTTGTGCCAGCTCTTTGTGTGTGCAAAACATAAGCACCTGAGGTAGGTGTCATGTACTAACGAGATAGGGGGGGTGCTATTGTAATTACAATACACTAGAGGTAGGAAGTAGCATATTAGAAAGTATGCAGTAGGGAATTGTATTTTTTTTGTTACCGCATTAGGTAGCTGGTACATTCCCAGCAACAGTAATCGGTTATCGCACATGGGGAGGGATTGGGTCAGCTATATATACGAGCTGATCATTCCCCCATCATTATTGAATGAATGAATACTCTCTCTCTTCCTTCCTAAACTTCTTTGTTCTTGCTCTCGATCATTCAAACGATTGAGTAATTTCAGTTAGACCCTCAGGAGCTAACATTTGGTATCAGAGTGATGCTCTTGAGCGTCGATTGAATAGGAGAAAATTATCACCATGGTTGATGGAACGAGGATGAAGTAAATGGAGTCCTTGCTACAACAAGTAACTGCAGCGATGGCGGAGATGCAAACAAGAATGGGGACTCTCGAATCCTCTGTTAAAGCAGAGGGTTGATGCTCGGATTGATCAGGTGATAGAAAGGTGGTGGGGGGAGAACCGAGAACAGAGTGCTCTACTTCGGGAGTAGATGCACTAGTTCATAAGGATGTTTGCATCCCAACAACCGGTAAGACTCTCACCTAAGTTTCCTCATAGGGAGAGGTCGGAGCCTATTCTTCCCAGAGTGGGAACAAAGCAACGACCAGTGGGGACGTCAAAGTTTGAGTTTTAAGTGGAGGTGACAAGAGAAAATATACGAGAGAGGAGGGTAGGGGCCCAAGCTAATCGTAACCAGCCGAGCTTTCCTATGCCCAAACTGGAGATCCCACTTTGGGACAGAGAAGATCCGAGATGGTGGGTAAGGAGGTGTGAGCGGATGTTCGCCCTATGGAGGAGGGCAAGTTGCTAATGACTTATGTGAGAGATTTGGAGACAGGAGTATGAGGGATATAATTGAGGAGTTCAACAAACTCAAACAAAATGGTACAGTGCAAACCTATTAGCTCAAGTTTGAGGAGCTAAGGTCCTTAATGATGGTGCACAATCCCCATTTGTCAGAAGAATACTTTGTATCAAGTTTTATTAATGGCCTCGGGGATGAAGTGAGGCCCATGGTGAAGATGATGCAACCTGTGACAATCAAGCAGGCTGCAAAGACTGCAAGATTGCAAGAAATGATTATCGAGGCACTGTTGAAGAAGCAGAGGAATTAAGTGAAAGTCGTGATCTCCGGGGGTTGGTAGTTCGGAAGCAAGGCATTAAGAAAGGAGATAGGGCACAGTGGCAAGGGTGTCCTAGCATTACCCCCTGTAGCCCCTAATCCAATAGATGGAGGGAGGTTAATAGAACAAAGACGTCAGGCGGGCCTATGCTATAGATGCGAAGACAGATACTTCCTAGGACATAGGTGTAGACGCCAACTCTTGTTCTGGAAGGGGAAGATGATGATGAAGAAGTAGCAGAAGAAAACTCCGAGGCTAAAGGGGAGGATAAAGGAGAAATCTCCCTACATGCACTAAAGGGATTGGTACACAGTAAGATTATTAAGGTGTAAGGAAGGGCCCACAATTGTCCCTTAATGGTACTCATTGATAGTGAGAGTACCCATAGCTTTTTGGATGAAAGCATGGCAAAGAAGTTAGCGTGTGAGGTCTCGAATTCTCACCCTCTTTCAGTGACAGTGGCAAACGATAATAAGGTTTTAAGTCAATCCTCATGCTTGGGGTTCTGTTGGGAGATGAATGTGGAAGAATTAATGGTAGATTTGAGATTATTGAAGTTAGGGGGATGTGATGTGGTGCTTGGAGTGGACTGGATGAGAGGGGTGAGCCCTATTAGCTTTGATTTCAATAAAATGGAGGTGACCTTTGAGAAAGAGGGGAAGAGAAGGGTTCTAACTGGCAACCAAGAATCAGGAGTATGCAAGATGATATCAGGGAAGAGGCTACAAAGAATGCTCAAGAGCAAGTTCTCCCAAGTGGCACATCTGTTGTCCATCCATGCCTTGGGAACCACCGAGGAAGGGTAAGAGCAAGAAGGACAAATTGGCAATAACTATGAGGAGCCATTCACATGATCAGTGGAAGGTACACAAAACTAACTCTCTCAACATGTTGTTAATTGAGTTTAGGGACTTGTCTTCCGAGCTTAACTCCCTTCCCCCTAAGAGACCCTGTGACCATACTATGTCAACCTTAAGCCCAACTTCGAGCCAATTAATGTGAGATTCTAGTCATAGCCCATTTGCATCACCCGTGTTACTTGTCAAAAAGAAAAATGGTTCATGGAGATTTTGTGTTGACTATCGTCAACTCAATGCCATAACCATCAAGGATGAGTTTCCCATACCCATTGTGGAAGACTTGATGAGTTGAAACATGCATCCGTTTTTACTAAGCTAGATCTCAGATCAAGGTATCACCAAATTCAGATGGAGCCTCAAGATATTCCTAAAACCGCTTTTAAAATTTACTAAGGGCACTACAAATTCAAGGTAATTCCCTTTAGACTCACCAATGCCCCAGCTACCTTTCAAGTGTTGATGGACCAAATCTTTAAACCCTACTTGCATAAATTTATTCTAGTATTTTTTTATGATATTCTAATTTATAGTCCCTCATTTGCTAAGCACCTAGACCACTTGAAAACCACATTTGAGGTCCTTAGACTAGATAAATTGTATGCTAAGGAGTCCAAATATGCCTTTGCATAGAGACATGTGGAGTCTTTAGGCCATATAATATCTAATGCAGGGGAAGCACAGACCCTAGCAAGGTAGCAACAATGGTGAAATGGCCAAGGCCTCAAAATGTTAAGGGATTAAGGGCATTTTTGGGTTTGACTGGTTACTATCGCCAGTTTGTCAAAGATTATGAAGTAATCAGCCAACCATTAACAGAACTACTGAAGAAGGATGGGTTTAAGTGGAATAATAAGGCAGAGGAGGCCTTCTACAAGCTTAACCGGTCTATGAATGAGGTGACAACATTAGGGTTGCCAAATTTTGAGAAGCCATTCATCTTGGAGACAGATGCTAGTGCTAATGGAATTGGGGTTGTGTTGGTTCAAGAGGGCAGACCTTTGACCTTTCTCAGCCAAGCACTAGCTCCTCAACATCTTGAGTTAAGCATATACAAGAAGGAACTTCTTGCAGTGTTGATGGTTGTAGACAAGTGGAGACATTACCTAGAAGGGAGCAAGTTTCTGATCAAAACAAACCACGAAAGCTTGAAGTTTTTACTATAGTAGAAGTTACATACACAGCTGCAGCGTAAGGGAATGACCAAGTTAATGAGCTTGGATTATGTAATGCAATACCGGAAGGGGAAGGAAAATTTGGTTACAGATGCATTATCTAGGTGCTATGAAGAAGGAAACTCTGTTGCCCTTACAATAGTAGTTCCAGATTGATATCGGGAAATGGTCTCAAGCTATGAGACCAATGAGAACATTCAGGAGCTTCTACAGCAACTGGTGGTGGATCTTATTGTCAGGCAGGGATATATCTTAACCAATGGCCTTATCAGGAACCAAGGAAGGCTGGTGATAGGGAAAGATGAGAATTTGAAGAGGAAGATTGTGGAGGCACTGCACAATTCATCGATAGGAGAACACTCAGGAATAGTTAATACCTATCACACGGTCAAGTAGCTCTTTCACTGGCCAGGGTTAAAAATGTATGTGGTGGAATTTATGTTGAGTTGTGATGTTTGTAGAAGGTGCAAATCAAAAATGGTGACCACTCTAGGGTTGTTACAACCCCTAGATGTACCAGGAGGACCTTGGGAAAGTATCTCAATGGATTTCATTGAGGACTTACCCAAGTCAGAAAGGCAAGACTGCATTATGGTGATAGTGAATAGGTTTACAAAATATATCCATTTCATAGGCCTGACCCACCCCTACACAACTCAAGAGATGGCTAAGGTGTTATTGGATCAAGTGGTAAAATTACATGGAGTCCTTAAAGCTATAGTATCTGATCAGAACAAAATTTTTACCAGCCTACTATGGAAGGAATTGATGAGCTTATTAGAGGTCAAACTCAATATGTCAACGGCTTATCATCCAGAACAACTAAGCCATTTGGTTCATCTTGTGCTTGAATAGCTTCTGTAACCCCCTGCTCGTAATCATCTTGCATATCCCCAATTCCTTGCTATCTCTTAGTGTCATCTTCCTTCCCTCCTTTGCGAAGGTCACCTCCATTTTGTTAAAGTTAAAGCAGATTAGGCTAATATTTTTCATCCAATCGACTCCCAATACTACATCACATCCCCCTAATTTTAGTAGCCTCGAATCCCTTTCCTTGCATTTCCCAACAAAACCCTACACAGGCAGACCTGCTTATCACCTTATTCCCATTGGCCACTGTCACTGTCAATGGCTGAGTGAGAATTAAGGGGCATTTCAACCTCTAAGTCGTACCCTCATCCAAAAAACTGTGGGTACTCACACTATCAATCAAGATCATTAGCTTACTCTCCTCCACCTGCCCCTCTACCTTAATTATCTTGTTGTTGGTGAGTCCCTTTAGGGCGTGTAGAGAGATCTCACCATTGTTTTCATCTTCCTCTTTTTGCATGTGTGATGCTTCCCCTTCTTCCACCAAATCTCTTTCTTCCCCTTCTAATAATAGGAGTTGTTTCTTGCATTGATGACCCACGTAATACTTTGTCTCCACACTTGAAATAGAGGCCCGCCTATCTCCTCTATTCCAGGGTCTTCCTTCTTTGGGGGTTGGGGGTCATTAGCACCAAATTCTTCATGCCTGGAGATCCCCTTCCCCATTCCTTGGTATAACTCCTGTCGGGCAGTGAATTCATGGGACAACACTCTTATTCACGGCCCTCTGCTTCTTCATCAATGGTTCCACCGCCATCTCATGCATCCTAGCACTATTAGCAGTGTGCTTGAGGGTCCAGAGTCTTAGCACCTTCACTAGGGGTCTCAATTCCTTATTCAAGCCACTTATAAAGCTTGAAACGAAATAAGCCTCTGTTAAGAATGGGTTGTGGTTGAGCATCAAGGCCTTCAACTCCTCAAATCTTAGTTAGTACTCCATCACTGTTCCCATTTGCTTGATTTTGTTAAATTCTTCAACCAAGTCCGATAGCCCCGATCCTTGAACCTTTCACAGAATTCTTCTACGAAATCTGTCTGCAGAATTCCTAGACCTTGGACCACCCCTGATACCAAGCATCCCTTGCATCATTAAGGTAAGTTGTTGCTATTGCTACCTTTTGCCTCTTGGCCACTCCATACCACTCGAACACCCTTTCACATCTTCTAACCCACTAGCGGGGGTTCGCCTCATTGAATAAGGGAATTTTCAATCGTGGCATGGGTAAACCATGCAGATTGTAGCCTACTGGCGCATCCTACTGCCGTTCCCATCTAGCCTCCCCTGGCTCCCCTTGATCTTTTCCTCTCACCAAAGTCTCAGTGGTCCTCTGATTTCTTCCTCTCCCTAGCATAATTGGATCTGTTCTGCCCTGCCTTGGCAGAATCGGCTCTGCTCTCTCCCGAGGGGGAAAATCAGGTGGAATGCTTACTTGATGCTACCTTGTGAACATCACCATAAATCCTTGCAACTCCTCTTGAATCTGCGTTACCACCACATCCAACTTCCTGTCAACGGCGACGATCGCCTCATGGTTCCTATTGGATCCCAACTCCAATTAGTCTACCCTGGCCTACAAATCCGCCATGGTGGATCTACATTGCTACACTTGAGCCTCCAAGTTCTTCATCCACGTGCCTTCAGCCATTGTCGTTTCATTCGTTCGTGAGTCCTAGAATTCAGCTCTAATACCAAATTACTAGATTCACAATGATCTAGCAATGCTTGAGAATTGATCTCTCCCAATTGGTAGAGATCTCAGTGAGAACGAGAAGAATCTCGTGAGGTAGAGGGAAAGAGAATTAGAGAAATAGAGAGAGATAGAGAAGGATAGAAGAATTGAGAAGGGAATTGAGAGGGAATCAAGATTGCATTCAAATTCTGGATAATTCCATTAGTAGGGTTGGCCACAATTTATAGCCTTCTCTCACATGCTACATCTCCTGCCAAAATAACCGCCTAAGTATCACACATCATTACTGCCCATATACAATGGTTTATAGCGCCTATTACCACTAAATTCTATTTATTACAGTATGCCCCCCAAGTACATGACACCTATTTTCTATTCTTACTTAATGTGTGTGGGATTCTATTAATTCCTTTTCCACTTGGGATTTGGGGAGCCCCACAACATCATTTATAGACCTCAATTCTAAAACTAGCTATTAGAGATAATGGCGAGGAGGAGACATCTGTGAGTACTTCAACAAGGACCACCTCTTTTTCATTAATGATTTTCCAAAAACCTATAGCCATATATCTAAAAGAGAAGACAACACTCTAGAGAATTTGATCTTTGGTTTGGCAATGGATACAAATAAAAGTGGGTGGTAAATTGTTGATATTTTGGGAACCATATTACTTTTTAGACAATCGTAGGGCAAAAAGGTTATTTAACTAAAATGGGAAAGATTTGGCATGGTGTGAAGAAAAGTTTGGTCAAACGATAATTCTTTGCAAAGGAGATGTTAATATATGTATATGTAAACATAAGTGTGAGATAGGTTAGTGTTCAAAGTTCTCTTTTGGATATAAGATCCTTTGGATCATTTATAGAAAATCAACCTCATTCAAACGTCTAAAAACAAGTGTTTAGACTTCTGAGTGTAGCACTACCTAGGTTAGGACTTTTGAGGTTGAGATTGAGGAAAAATCTGAAATTTTCTATCTTTGTTCAGAGGTCTGTAGGTTATGCTTCAAACATCGGAATCACTGCTGTAATCAGGGATTGTCATTCTGCCCTAGTTTGGACATTTGAAGAGTATGTTTCAAACATCTAAACTTAGACTGAGACCAAGCCATGTTTCTACCCTTGTTCAGTTGTTTAACAGATGCTTCTCAAGCTTCTGAACAAAAATACTTCTTCTAGACTTTAAGAGTTTTTATCCCTATTCAATTTCAGTTTTGTTATCATCAAAATTTATTTAATTTATTAAGTACCCTTGAGTCTATCACATCTAATACCAAATAGAATTGAAACAGCTATCTTTCTCACAGTCAAGTTGGCCGCCTAGAACTAGACTCTCTGTGACATGCCATGACAAATCCTCTTTTTAAAATTTAGAGCCACATAATCCCAAAATTCCTAATAAACTCTATGCTGAGGTTTATAATGTTACTACCAGGGTAGTGGTTACTCTCACTCTTTCTCAAGCAGGGTTATTTGGCTTCCTAGCAAACTACAACACCGACCAAGTGTCCTACTTGTCCACAATCTGGTTTGGATAGCTATGAACCCATGATCATTCGAAGAACCCAAAGAAGTGTTCCCAATCCAAGTAGACACATTTAATACTTGTGAGGACCATGTGATTCACACGAACCTAGGCAATCAATTGCCTATCGCAAGAATCCGGATGGAACTTTTAATTGAAAGAATCCAGTATAGGATACAACAGGGCCAGCAAACAAAAGGTAACGGGTTGGTTTTGGCAGTGCTGAAATGAGCATAAATTTATCATTTACTTTGTGTTCCCTAGTGGAAATTAATTTATGCATAAAATAACAGGTACGGGTGGACCTAGATGTAAAGAAAGAATAGAATCAAATGAATCAATGAGGAAAGACTACAATGGAATGAAATGAATCAATGAGGAAAGACTATCTTAAGTTACAAGAGGAATAATTTGTACACCAATCAATTTATCAGCACAAGCTCAGCTCATCTTCCTTCACTGAAGAGGAAAAACAGGGTAAAATATTTTGTATCGGGATACCATCTTTTTGTTGCTCGGATACCAAAGGTAATATGGAAAGAACAACCTACCTTCTTAGATATGAGCTCGCATTGAGTCCCTTTACCTGAAGCAGGAGCCCCAGATATCATCACCTTCAGAGGCTCTGGCTTATTGCCGAGGGATGAGACGACCTGTCCTCAAAAGTAATTGAGAAGAGAGATGTCACATTGCTGTTTGGTTACCATGAAAATCGAGGAAAATATTAGTTTTGCAGTTGGTAAGAGGATTGGTCTAACAAGAGACAACTTCCTAGTACTTCGAATTACTTTTCTTTTACTTCTCCTTCTCTTGAATGTCAGCAGCAGAAGCAAACACAGACAGGACACAAAGCCAATTCGAAATATTCTTCAGTTTAGCAGGAGCAAAAATAATCATTACCAGGAAATTGGGGGGCTTCCTCGAGAGACGACGCGGGATTAGGTTTAGATCGTAACGGAGAGACAGAGACGGACGTGAGGAGGACAGGAACAACTGTGAGCATTGATTGGATCTCGAACTTGAAGAATGCAAAGAAGAAGAGGGAGACGCTGCTGCAGCAGCAGCAACAGCGCTTGAAGGAGACGATTTTGCGTGAGAACTTGACTTTTTTACCGTCGCCGGGAAAGTCAATGACGAGCAAGCCATCTCTTGGTCTCTCCCACTCTCTCTCTAGCTGTTGCTGCTGTTGTTTAGCGTTTATTAAGAGATCGGCGGCGGGGACGAATCATCTCCCCAAAATGTGGCGCACGACGGATTATACAACTACTGCCCAAAATAAAGATAACTTGAATCGCGAGAGGGCAAGTAACATGCGGATATAATTTAGCAGCTGGTGAGTTTGACCTCGTTAAAATTTAATTTGTGATTTATTTTTTTTATGTAATTGACTCGAGTACAGAGAGACTCACGTAAAGACAATCATTCTCAAAAAAATAATACTATTCATCTTCACTATAAATATAGAAATATAATAATTCAAATAAAATATTTATTTAAAAAAGTAAAGGACGCGTAATAGATTTTAAAATAATGTTATTTTTATATTTAATTTGAGATTTATATTGACACATTATTAATCAATTATCAATATATTATTAAAATAATAAAGAGTGTATTGATAATTGATTAATGATATGTTAATCTAAATGTGTAAATAATATTATTTAATATTTTATTTTTATATTCTTTAAATAGATATATAATGTCAATTAAACACTCATTTCTACTAAAAATAAATAACATTACTCAAAATAAAATTATCGTTTTATCATGATCAAACATGAACCATGGAAGCAACATGGAAGTGCCTTTTAACCTTACTAATATTTTTTTAACTTTTTTTTATGTTAATGTATAACAATCCTTTTTTAAATGGTTAGAATTTAAACATTCTAATTCTTATTGTATGAACTTTTAGATCTCAAACTCTCTAATTTTATTCAAATCTCTTATGATTTTTTTAAAAAAATATCTCAATAATTTTTTAATTTTTAATAAGATTCAAATATTAGTCTTTACGCGCTCAAGTTTGAAGTTATCTCTTTAATCGTCTGATTGGCATCAAATTTTTCTTATCATATTTTTATTTAAGATGTAGGTATATATGACTTTTATCTTATTTATTTTATATTTAAATTTAAAAATTATCTTGTTAGTATGAAACTATTTTAATTATATATCTTTAAGCCAACATATAACAATTAACAGGGATGTTTTTTTATTTTTAGTTGAGAGTGAGTTAAAAAAGTTAATGAGGTTTTAATTGTTTTACTTAACAATAACTAAATTTATTGTTTAGTGACTATATGAAAGTTTAAACTATAAAAAACATAGGTGTTATTTATTTGTAGAGAATGTTTTATGTTCTTCATATCCAGATTTTATTTTTATTTTTATTTATTTTTTATAAAAAATTAGAAAAATAAAAAAATGCTTTCATTTTTACCAAACAAGAAACTAGTTTTAATTTTCAGAAAAATGTTAAAAATTATAAATTTTCTACTTAAAATAAATTAAATAAGAGTTTGGACTCAAAATAAAACATTAACTAAAAATAAACATGTGATGGTGATAAATCTGTAACTCATGGCGACAGACGACAACAAAGTTGAAGAGGAAATGGTGAAAACTCATGGTAGCAACAAAGCTGTGATGATTGGTGACAAAAGGTTTGTGAACTTGAAGAGAAAAGTTTGACAACTCATGGCAACAATGGATTTGTGACGATCAACGAAGGACTTTCGATAATTGATTACAAGATGTTTGCAAAATTGAAGATGAATGATTGTTGGATGAAGCTGAAGGGTCTACGACGATTGGTGAGGGACCTATTATGATGGTGGCAAAAAACTTGTGAATCTGAAAATGAGAGATTGATAAAAGAAATAGAAGAGAACAACGACGATTGATGACTTAGTGATGGCGGCAACGTTTGGTTTGGCAATGGTGGACATGAACAAGACAACTGCAAATAATGTGAAGAATGAGATCGCAACAAGAAGTGAAGAAAGACGCGTTTGATTTTGTGGATAAACCAACTTCAATTTGGAGACATTTCATGGGAAAACTGTGTTTTTGTCTTGAAAAAGCTTTGAAATACGGGAAATTTGGAAAAATAGGATTCTCGGTATGAAACTTTGCAAAACATAAGACACTTTAAAAATCTTTGCAAAATTATAACTTTTGAATATGTATTAGACAAAAATATTCTCGCTTTTCAATTAACTCTCTTCGTGTCATTTCTTTTTTTTTTTAATAGGTATTTCTTTCTCTCTCTATTACTTTATGTACAAAATACACATATATATATTCACTTATCATTTTTTTCTTTTACCACTCTCTATAACCTAAATATAAGTGTATATATTGTTCACGTTTAATGATTGAGTTCAAGAGATGTGAGTCTCTCTCATTCTCTCTCAATTGTGTATATATATATATATTATATATGTACTGATATCGGTTGTTAACAAATATCGATTAACCGATATGTTATTGGTTAATTGAGATATGTTACAGATATCTGTTAAAATATCAAAAATTTATCAAAATATTCTTATATATAAACCTTTTATCTTTTTTTCTTATTAAAATAATCGAATTGAACGTAATTAACTAAGTTTGTTCTAAGTAAATTATACCATAATAACCACTCCATTCATAGTTACTATTTTTTTCTATTCCCATTTACAAAATATTAGTCTTCAAACCAAATGACAAATTCAAACTTTTAGAATACCCAGATTAAGTTGAACTGAAGATAAAATAAATTGAATCAAATTGATTAATGTTAATTTAATTTAAATTCAAAATTTTAATATTTTAACAAATATATATTAACTGTTAATCGATATCTATTAATTGATATCGGTTAATCAATATATCAACAACGCCATGGTTGTCATTGCGGTTGCTTTTCTTTTATTTTTTTGTACATGGCCACCATCTGGCTTTTCTCCTTTCCCATCAACGCAAAAACACATAATACATGTATAATACATATATATATACACAATGGAGAGAACGTGAACAATATATACATATATATTTAGATTACAAAAAGTGGTAAAAGAAAAAAAAATGATAGGTAAATATATATATGTATTTTATATGTAGAGTAATAGAGAGAGAATAAAAGATCTATTGAAAAAGAATAAGGGATAACACAAAGAAAATTAACTAAAATATAGAGATATTTTTGTCTAATACACATTTAAAAGTCCTAATTTTGTCTAATAGACATTTCCTTTAGAAAAAAATTAATTTAAATATAGTTTCTAATTTTTTATTTTTCTGAAAAACTGCTCCAGTTTTCTACAAGTGAACAGCCTGTAATTTTCGTGAGATGTCGATTTATCAATTTACAAAAACTCAAATTTTGAATCAAATTCTATTTTAAATGATTCTTAAAATTACTAAATCATAACCGCCGACCACTCTTTTTCGATTTAATGATTTGAGTCGGTTTGGTTTTTTTCTTACTTATTGTTAATAGGTATAAATTAAAAAATAACTTATTTAATTATTATTTTGAATAAATAATGGAATAGATTGATAAATTATTTAAACAATTATGAGATAAATTAATAAAAAAAAATTCACAAGCGTGGTTGGGACGGGATTATAAAACCGCCAGACCACCACAAAGTAGAAGACGAAACGAAACGAACCGTGGTTGCTTACTCCCGTAGATTGTTGTTTGACCGCGATAGACTTTTGCTCCCGCCAGAGCTACCTCGAGACCTTCCAATACTGATCGCGGGGCCGGTAATTGCTAATGCCACGCCCAAGCCCACGCCTACGCCCACACGCGCCGTCTCCGTCTCCATCCCCAGTGAATCCCAGTCCCTTCTCGAAAGATCCGAACCCCCGGATAAGTTCACAAAGCCTCTAGAAGCCCCGTCTGGTCCAGAGCGGTTATGCTTATATATGCATATTCATACATGACAAAGGAAGAAGAGAAATAGAAGATCAAGCAATAATTAAGGGGCCTTTCACGAAGAGATCAGTATTCTATGGCGTCTTCTGCAACACAAGTGTACGTGCTCGGACAATCCACTTTTCCTTCATTTTCCCGGCTTCCAAACGGGCTATGCTCCTCCTCCAACACCGTGTTCTTCGGGACTAAGTTGAATCCGAGCGCGGGTTTTATGAAGTCGAATGGTATTGCAAGGAGGGGGCTGAGGGTTGTGAGCGAGAAGGTGGTGGGGATCGATTTGGGGACAACAAACTCGGCCGTGGCGGCGATGGAGGGCGGGAAGCCGACGATAGTGACGAACGCTGAGGGGCAGAGGACAACGCCGTCGGTGGTGGCGTACACCAAGAGCGGGGATCGGCTGGTGGGGCAGATCGCCAAGAGGCAGGCCGTCGTCAACCCCGAGAACACGTTCTTCTCCGTGAAGAGGTTCATCGGCAGGAAGATGTGGGAGGTGGACGAGGAGGCCAAACAGGTGTCGTACAAGGTCGTTAGGGACGACAATGGCAATGTCAAGCTCGACTGCCCTGCCATTGGCAAGCAGTTCGCTGCCGAGGAAATCTCAGCACAGGTAGACCCCCTATTTCTTGCAAATTTTTTCTTTTTTATCTCGTAGGCATCACATTAGTACAAAAATTGAATTAAAGAGCCATAAGTTTTGCGACTTCATCATGTAACTTATCACATCATATTTTAGGTTCCCTTTGTTTGGGAGCAGGAAAAAACACGAAAGTCAATTGAAAATAATTTCCAGTCGGTCAACTAAAAACCCAACCTTTAAAGCTGAGGTAATTTGCGGAAAATGATTTTTCATTTGCAAAAGAGAAGTTGTTTATCGAAACCCTAACTCAAGGCCGCCACGCACTTGTTTTGGCTGTCTCGATATAGTTCTTCGCTCTCTCTCTTAGTCTGCGTCACCATCTGCCTTGCTGTCGCTGTCGTGTTTGCGTTTTCATTTGCGTCGCTGTCTGCATCATCTTTTGGTTCTCTCTTTGGCAAAACTTTCTCAAGGGAGATTGTGCATTGGGATCGACACCATAAGAAGCCTGTTGTCAAGACGTTATTTAAATTTAAACTCGTGTTTTTTTATCTTACGTAGATATTTTGAGAACGGTAGGTCCAATCTTGTTACTTTTGTTAGGATTATACATACAAGACTTATAATATTATAGAATTTATGATTATTGTCGAACTTGTTTGGATGATATATATGATATTATTATGTTTGATCTTTATTATTATTAAGTGTTTATTATTATTTTTTATTTTTATGTTATACATTTGATGATAAAGAAAAAAAATTATAATTTTTAAGTGCCAACCAAACACTTTTTTAGCAAAATTTTTGGATTACAGTTAAACAACAAAAAAACTCATTTTTAGAAAAATTATTTTTAGGAAATTATTTCCTTTAAAAATTGTTTTTCTTCAAGGAAACATTTGCTCCCAAATAAACAGAGCCTTAATAAAAACATCTAACCGGAGCATTCGGAAGTTCATAACTGAAATATGTGAAAAAAATTTGCAGCTTGTTTCTTACATGAGTTAATTGATGTATTTAGGCCCTTTTAAGGTATTATCCCGCTGAATTTCTCTCTCTTTTGGATTTTTGATTCAGTTATTTTCAGTTGCTCTGTTTTCAGTTAATTGATATCTTCTACCTGGTCGGGCTAGCTGTATTTAATGCCATGTGGATGAGTTCATCAGTATTCCACATACAAATTTCATAATACTTAATGCTTGCAAGGTTTTATCTTCTAGAGCCTCTACTCCAATCTTATTAAGTATAATCATGGTTCTTATTGCCTTTTTTATTTATTTATTTTGTAATGTATACAAATTTCCTTATTGATTTTGTAATTTGTTCCTCTCTTTATCCTAGAATAATTGAAGAAATTTCGTTCTTGATTTTGTTTCAAGTTCCATTGAGGCCGAAAAATGTTTTGTTGTTAGGTTCTTAGAAAGCTTGTGGATGATGCATCAAAATTCTTGAACAATAAAGTTACCAAAGCCGTGATTACGGTACCAGCATATTTCAACGACTCTCAGCGAACGGCAACAAAAGATGCTGGCCGTATTGCTGGGTTAGAAGTCCTGCGCATTATCAACGAACCTACAGCAGCTTCATTGGCGTATGGGTTTGAGAAGAAGAATAATGAAACCATTCTAGTATTTGACCTTGGAGGTGGTACATTTGATGTTTCAGGTATGAAGACTGCAAATTTATGAACTACCGGGATGGGTCCTCCTGTATTTTACATTAATTTATGTGAATCTTCTGTTGTGCAGTTCTGGAGGTTGGAGACGGAGTGTTTGAGGTTTTGTCTACCTCTGGGGATACCCATTTAGGAGGAGATGACTTTGACAAGGTCTGAGCCGCAATCCAAAGTTATAGCCTCCTTTCCTGTTGCTTTCAAAGTTGCTAAATTGCAATAATGCATGTCATGCAGAGAATTGTTGATTGGCTTGCTGAAAATTTTAAGAGGGATGAAGGCATAGATCTTTTGAAAGATAAACAAGCTCTTCAACGGCTCACAGAGACGGCTGAGAAAGCAAAGATTGAATTGTCATCTCTGACGCAGACCGGTATTAGGTATATTTATTTCTTCTTCTTCTTCTTCTTCTTTTTTTTTTTTTTTGCATTATTTGGGATGCCTAATATCTTTCTTCAGGATCACTGACTAATCTGTTGGTTTTGCCAGCTTGCCGTTCATTACTGCTACTGCTGATGGACCGAAGCACATTGATACGACCCTTACAAGGGCCAAGTTTGAAGAAATATGCTCAGATTTGTTTGACAGGTATGTTGTGTGCCGATGCATTTGGAAATGGAATCTCTGTGAGTTCAATAATATAAATTTGCTAATATTTTAAGATGATATTTATAATCACTATGAGCTGGAGTTGGGAGACAAATGGTTTGCACTTAAGATTGTCCACTAAATTTCATATCAATGCAGTTGATATATATTTTTCTCAATTCAAGTTGTTCATAAATGGCATTCAATTTCACAGGCTTCGCACACCAGTGGAAACTGCACTTAAGGATGCTAAACTCTCCTTCAAAGATATAGATGAAGTGATTTTGGTTGGTGGATCGACACGTATGCCTGCTGTTCAAGATCTAGTCAGGAAGCTGACTGGAAAAGAACCTAATGTGACAGTCAATCCAGATGAAGTTGTTGCTCTTGGGGCTGCTGTTCAGGTTTGTTCTTTCTTGACAAGATTGCTTTTGGTTCCTCATTCCCCTTCCCCCTGGAATGCTATTTATCTTATTTCTTCAGGTTTTAGAATCTTCTTTTTTATTGTTATGAAGTGACACTTTAGCATTTTAGCATTCTAACAATCCTGTATCCTGTTTTCAATCCAGGCTGGTGTCTTAGCTGGAGATGTTAGCAACATTGTGCTCTTGGATGTGACTCCACTGTCTCTAGGTTTGGAAACCTTGGGTGGTGTTATGACAAAGATTATTCCAAGGAATACAACCCTGCCAACCTCCAAATCAGAGGTCTTCTCCACGGCTGCTGATGGGCAGACCAGTGTCGAGATCAATGTCCTTCAAGGAGAAAGAGAGTTTGTGAGGGACAATAAATCTTTGGGAAGCTTCTGCTTGGATGGTATCCCTCCAGCTCCTCGCGGTGTGCCCCAGATTGAAGTCAGATTTGACATTGATGCCAATGGCATCCTTTCTGTCACAGCTGTTGACAAGGGGACAGGAAAGAAGCAGGACATCACAATAACTGGTGCTAGCACATTGCCTAAAGATGAGGTATGACTCTCGTGGGACTCTTATTGTGATACTGATACTGATACTGGTACTGAATGATAAAAGGTTCACAGGATGAGTAGATTTAATGTGGTTATGGATATTGCTAGAGTAACTGGTTTTAAATAGGGGGTGTGAATATATTGCTCGTTTATTAGGTTTTTAACTTTGCCCTGCTAGTACTAATGGCTGAAAATGCAAATCTGGCGCTGCTAACCATAAAATTGTTGACCAAATTCATTTTCCTTAATTTATAACAATTTTTGGAGAACAAGGAATTTGAATAAGTACATAGCTAGGTAAATGCATGTTTTTTATTATTTTTTTTGTTTTTATTTTTTATGAAGTTGCTTATCAAACATCTACTAAATGTGCATTCTCTGTTCTTTTTAAATGTTAGCTGTAAGGGGCAATTCCTGAATGTTATATTGACATTTCAGCCATCATAAGCTATTGCATTTTTTTTTTTAACATTGTTCATCCCCGTCGGCACTAAGGCAACCTAGGCTGCACCCCTTAAAAAACAAGAAAAAACGAAAAAGCTACAGTCTTTGTTAACTTGCCTGTGGCTGTGAGAAAAGAATAATTTTAATGTTGAACAAAAGTATTAAAAGGACTGAATATTATGTAAAGAAAGAGAATGAACATCAATTAGCTGTAGCATTGTCCCATTATGCCCCAGTTCCTATTATGTAATTAATGCATGTCCCTAAAATGTTTATGGTGTTAGGTTTTGTTTTAAACTCGACTGAGACAAACGGATATATCTTCTTTTTGAGTTGTTTTATGGCAATTGTGCTCATATAGGGCTGCCTTGCTTTTGTAGCAATAAAAGGGTTAAGTTACTTTTGAAACCCTTGTGAGAATTTCAATATTTTTGCGAATATCTGGCTTGTTGAAAGTGTATGTTGGGGTGATTGTGTTGCCTCATGAACACACCTTTATTTGTTTCTATGCCATTGTGACGCCTGTCTCTATATTTCAATTCTTTTACTTCCCCTTTTCAATTGGTTTGTGGGGATTAGACTATTAGGTGTTTGTATTAGTGTTCGTTGAGAGATGTTCACAAGTTTTATGAGTCTCTCTGTTATAAAGATTTATGAGTCTCTTCAATACAATTCAATTACCTAAATGGAAAATCTAAGTGGAAGATTGAATGACTTGGTCTGCTAATTAGTAAAATTCACCGGGGTCACCCCTTTTTTTTATTGTATTGTATAAAATTGTTAAGTGGTGCTCATTTATACTATATATGGGTGAACGTTACAGGTGGATAGGATGGTTAAGGAGGCCGAAAAGTTTGCAAGGGAGGACAAGGAGAAAAGGGATGCTATAGACACAAAGAACCAGGCAGATTCTGTTGTGTACCAAACAGAAAAGCAGCTTAAAGAACTGGGAGACAAGGTACCCGCACCTGTTAAGGATAAGGTGGAGGCCAAGCTGAAAGAACTTAAGGATGCTATGTCTGGTTCTTCGACTCAAGCCATCAAGGACGCGATGGCTGCACTGAACCAGGAAGTTATGCAACTGGGTCAGTCCCTTTACAGGCAACCGGGGGCTCCTGCCCCCGGCGGCGATGATGCTGGATCGTCTGCCTCAACCAGTAAGTCAACAGATGGAGACGGCGATGGGGATGTGATCGATGCAGATTTCAGCGAAAGCAAGTGAGACGGGCCAAGGGTGGGCCTTTTTGTCTGATTTTCATTGGTAAATAGTGTGAAATTTTGTGGGGGGGAGGGCATACAAAGATGTAGAATATGTGTACATATGTATATAGTTGGCATGTGGAATAGCTTTGTGGCATTGATCCAAAGCATTAGCTGTTCAATTTCTGTCAATTCCCCAAAGACATATCATGCAACTTGGTGACTTTTTTTTGGCTTTTGCTTATTTCCCGCCCCTCCTTTTATCTCAAATCGTTTTGTATTGTCCTAATACGTTGGAAACTTGGGCGTTGGATGTGGGACTCCTATCTATCATCATCTCCTCCATCATATCTTTATTTCTCCTTTGAAAAACGGTTTAAATCAATAATACCCCTTGTAAATTGGTTGGGTGGCTCATTCTATATATATATATATATATTTATTTATAATAAAATCCACATAGAAGTTACGAATACGAGAGTTGTCAGGGGATAAAAATGCTTTTTGACCTCTCGTTAGTCATCAATTGCCTTCAGCTACTAATAATGCAACCCTCATCATTATTCTTCTTAATATCTCACTTAACTTAGATTGAAAATAAAAATTTTAAGAATTCATATTATTTGATATCAAGGTGATATGTTTTTTTTTAAATTTTTTTTGGATATATAATACTAAATGCAAGTTAATAAAAATAGTTATTTTTATAAATTATAAATATAATTTCTTAACAATTAATTATACTGGTATTGTAAATTTGAATACTTTGGACATGTTGTAAAAAAATATTTTCTCCAAACCCAAAATACACAAATTATAAATATTTTATGTTTTGATTTTTTAAAAAAATAATATTATGAGTTTGTAGTTTTATTTTAGGATTATGTTATTTGCATATTAAGTTTTATATCTTGAACTATATATATATAAATGATTAAAATATTTCTTAATTTTTATTATACTTTATTATTTTAAAAAATAAATATTTTATAAAGGATATTTTTGTTATTCTAGGAGTAGCAATAGCATTTTCGTTTGTTTTGACTTTGAGGTCTACCGTACGGCATGGGGTTGATGGGGAAGCAGAAAATTTGCGCAGAGGAGTGCGTAAAGGATAGGGGAGCAGGTGGGGGGAGCGTAGATTATTCATTCATTCATTCAAAGTCGCAATGGACTGTGCTTCCATTTGACCGAAGGAAGAAAAACATAAAACAGAAGGTTCCAAATCCAAGGGTGAAGAAAGCCAAGTCAAAGGTCGCGGCTCGCGAGTGGAGTCCTGTCAGGACTCAGGAGGAGTGAAGCCGCAAGCAAGCCAGCCGGGATTTGCTAACTGCTGAGCGTTGAAAAGAAGCAGCATTAAATTGATGCTCGCAAATTCTGGTTTTTTTTAGGGGATTGGGTTTCTGCTCTCCCACATTTGTCTCCTTCCCCATTTAAATTCCACTTCACATGCTTCCTTTCTCCCCTCCTACTCTATCCTCCACTGCCTACGAATGCTAATCGCCAAGCCCTAGCACAGCTTCCCCCCCATCTCAAGCCTCGTCCCCCCCTCTTTTCCGCTCTAATGGGTAATAAGTTCATTTGCATGATGAAGAAGGACGGCAGAGACGGCAACGGATCCAAGAGCAAGAGGATGTCTGGCCGATCGCAGCGCAAACTGCGCGCAGAAGAGGAGTTGCTTCACAGGCAAGCTCTTTCCATGGCGATTCAGCAGCACCAGTTGTCTCAGAGGTTTGAGGGCTCAATGTCTCGCCGCATCGGAGGCTCCACCAGTTCTCGCCGCCGCAATCTCTCCGATCCCTTCTCTAACGGCAAACAACAGGTGCGGGGTCCACTTTTGGGGGAAGGATCACTTTTTCTTTCCCCTCTTTTCTCTTGATTGATTAATTGATTTTCTGTTTGTTGTTCTTTTCGATGGTCGGATCTGTGATGATGAGAAAGAGAGAAAGGGCCTCCAACCGTTTGTTAAAAATTCCAAAAGGGCGATCTGCTAAAATTTTGATTTTAATTTTTAAATTTAGTTTTATTGTCAAGTGAATTTGCACTTCTCGTTACATCTTGGGTACAAAGGTGAAGTCCCTCACCTTAAGGGCCCCCCACACACTGCCCCAAGGTGAAGTCCCTCACTTTTCGTTACATCTGTAAAGAGAGAGTGGGGAAAAAGAGCGCGAAAAGGTATTGGAGATGCACCTTTTCATAGTAGCCACATAACTTAGTTTTTGTAGTGTCCATATGCACATACATAGCAGATTTTTTATAAGCTCTTATCCACCGACCTCTTTGGCACCATGAGAGAAATCTTCTGAACTCTCTAATTAGGTTGTGGCATGTCAATGTCGATTAAATTCAGGGTCAACCAATCTTGGTCAACAGGTGGTTGGTGGATTGCATTCTTTTCCTGTCCTTTTTCTTTTTCTTTTTCCTTTTGTTGGTTCCTTATGCAAATGTCATGATTTGGAGCAGATATGAAAATTGTGCTAAAGTGCATTTACGTTGGATCCCATCCTTTTGGTTGAATCCACAAGATCACACGCTTCCCCTCTTGTTTGAAAAAAATTATACTGATGGGGTTGTTGAACCAGACTTGTTTTGGAGAAAAAAATAAGAGAGAGAAACTGAAACTGGGTTTATTAGATTTATCAAATAAGTGAAAAAACAATTAGTTCTGGGTGGTGGTGTTACCTATATAGCCCAAATTATACAGATAAGGGTTCTGAAATTAGATAGAGAAATTTAGAGAGGGGGCCTTGCATAATAGGCAGAGATAGTATTGGGTTAGTGATGGTTAAAGTAGGTGTTTGACAATTGACAGCAGATAGAATAGAAAAGGGCTGTGCCAATTGAACCATAAGGTGATGGTTGATGATTGTGGTCATTAGAGTGCAAATTATTTTTGTAAGATGTTCTTGCTTCTGTTAGGCAGCACTTAAAGTTTTGGTTTAATGGTTGATGTGATCATATAAGGCTTTGTGCCACATGTTCCCAGCTCATTTTCGATTAATTTGGGATGAGGAATTGTTGATGGTAGATTTTTCTCTCCCTTTTAGAGGAAGCTGTTTGGTCCCCTCAATTTAGGTGAAATTTTCATGACTATGAACTTTTCTCCTCATTAGCATCTTTTGCCATGCTATATGGTCAAATCTTAAAAAAAATAGGGATTTGTTGCTTTAATACCAAGAAAAACTTGGTAGAACCTTTTAGGTATGACATGGGTTGTGATGGGCTTCCAAAAGATATGATCACAGAATCAATGTAGCTGACCCCATCTAATGGCTAATCCCAAACAATTTGTAAAGAATTCCCAGTGAAGTTTCACTCACTTTTATTGGTTTTATACAAAACTCTGCATGTACATGCTTCTGTTTGTTTCGCACAAAATTCAGTCTGAAAACAACACAGCCTGGAAAATGTACCACATCCTATTTCTTTATGGGTTCTGTAACGTGCAGTGATGGTTCTTTACAATGCAAAACAGCTAGTTGTCATGACCCCAAGGAACCCCTAGGATATATTAGTAATACATGTGTTTTCCTTATTAGTTGTATTTTCTGTTGTTGTTAAGCATTTTCAATTGTAAGCCTATAAATAGGCTTGAGTAGTTAGAGGAGGGTTTTATGATTGAATTGAAGAATACATTTCAAGTCTATTTCTCTCTTAATTTCTCTCTCTCTCGGTTCCTCTTCTCTTCCTTCCCATTTCTTCTGTTTTCAGCTCTAAACCTCCCTCTTTAACTGATTTCTCTTTCCTAAATCTCTCCTAAATTCCTATCACAACCCTAGCCAACCCTAGGTTTGTGACACTGGTCTTGTCTTGCATTCTGGATTTTGTTGTGTAAGTTATTGTTTCTACATGTTCATTCAATGTCTAAACTGCATCCTTACAGCTACCAGAATTTTTGGATAGTCTAAAAGCGAAGAGATTTGTTTTAGTACATGGAGAGGGCTTTGGAGCATGGTGCTGGTACAAAACTATTGCTCTGATGGAAGAATCAGGATTAATTCCAACTGCCTTGGATCTCACTGGATCTGGTATTGATCTGACGGATACAAACAGTGTCACTACACTTGTGGATTACTCAAAACCATTAATAAAATTTTTGGAGGATCTGCCAGAGGATGAAAAGGTATAGAATTCCTGTGGAATTTCTCTGATTTCTTTCATTTTCTTGACAACCCTCATACTTATATAGAAGTACGATGTATTTACTGCTTGTGTAGGTTATCTTGGTTGGGCACAGTAGTGGAGGTGCATGCATTTCATATGCTTTGGAACATTTCACAAGTAAAATCTCAAAAGCAGTTTTCCTCTGTGCTACAATGGTGTCTGATGGGCAAAGGCCGTTTGATGTTTTCGCTGAAGAGGTATGATGTCAATGTTTAAACTAGCCTTAGATATTGAAATAAATTCTAGAAAATCTTGGAGGGTGGTGGGCTAGAGGAAAGAAAACAAACTTACAACTTTCACGAGAGGAGAGAGGAAGGAAATGCTTAGATATATATTTCACATTCAATGTTTGTCTTACATTCAAATGATGCAGTACATAGGAATTTATAGAGCTCAAAACATCCCTGCTTAAATGAGATACTTCTCCTATACACTTAAAAGAGTTCTAGTTGTTATATGTTCAGCCTTCCAACAGAGAACAGTTGACCTCATTATCAAAATTAAATAACTCTAGGTTATGCCTTTAGATGTTTTTGATGAATAGGTATATTTTCAACGTTTGAACATGCCTTAAATATTAAAATAAGTTGACCTTATTATTGAACTAATGATTTGTATTTTTATCATGCTAGGGTGCCTCAGAAGAAACATTTTCATTTATCAAAAATATGCGGTTGACCCTATAGTTACTAAAGTTCATAGCCTCAAATTTTGAACTACAATAATTCATGAAGAAACCAACTTCATTCAACAGAGTTTTGAAAGATTTGTGCAATATCACATATTTAATATAAAAAAAACACATATACATAGGCATATGATCATATAATAATCTTTTTAGTAATTAAGTGATTTTCCATAAATTAAATATTTCAACATTTTCAATATATGTACAACCAATGCTACAGTTTTCCTCCTAGGATACTCCTTGGCTCCTCCACGCATCTGAAATTGGATTAGCCTTCCTTACAACAGCTGCTGAGAGTGCATTGTGAATGAACAAATTTTCTTTAACCATCTTATTGTTTATGTAATTTTACTGCCTTCCATGGCCAAAATCTCCTTCCTTGTTCTCTACCTTCTTTGCCTTTACTGAAAAATTTGCTTCTACCATCTTATACTTTCTGTAATTCTATTGCCATGATCCCCCCACCCCACCCCACATCTCCTCCCTTAGTCTCTACATTCTTTGTACCCTAAGAAGCACTAACACGTCCATAAAGGCATTTTACTATTTCAACACATGCTTCAGACACCACCATTTAACAGGAATTTTTAAATGCGGGTGGGCACTCATCCAAACTTGACTTGCCCTGTTGTTGTTATTTTTTACTACCAGACATTTAATAGACACTTGGGAGACTTGCATTTGCATCATCTTAAACAAGGTAGAGCCTCTTTATTAGTTGACAATCAGATTTTAAAATATAACAATATGGATCTGCATTTCTTATACCTTTCTCCTTTTAACCCTTTGATTTTAAGAATTTTGATTTATATAGCTTTTCTTGAATAAAATTTTCTAAAACATGTATATGCTTTTTATCATTCTTATTTCTTGTTATATAAAATGTGTGCATTCTCATATACATTTATAAGATATGTAACTTGTTATCTGATGTGTCCATTGATTTCATAGTTTTGAGAAATTTATTGTGTTTTTGTGCTGGTGCAGTGTCATGTCCTTGTCCCATGTTTGCAACCACGCCTCATAGTTTGCCTCTCTTTAACATCTCCGACTCAGCCCCAGTAAACAGCCACTGTCAGTTGCCATCATCTATGAATTATCATCCTGCATTGCCTATCAGTTATCATTGCCCAACAACCCTAGACATAGACAACAATAACAACATATCAAAAATTGATAAATAATCAAATCAAATTCTTCAGACATGGATCACAATTCCATCATCATTATCCATTTTTTTTAGCATTAAACCAGAAGCAAGACTCCACACTGTTAAAGTTTTGCCCTTCTCTCTCTAACCGCACTTCTCAATCACATGCGCAACCAGTTATTTACATGTTACAAATGACATAAACTTGAAGTTATTAGGATAGAAGTCACTGGAGTGTTAAAGTTTCCTTGGTGACACTAATGTGGGACATGACGGGTATTGCTTGCCCTGTAGTTACATGGTGGAGTTGTACCAGGCCACTACTGTGGGGGTGGGTGTCAGTCATGTAGATGGTCAGTGGATGATAGATATGATGTTTTCTATTTTTTTTTTTTTTGGGGGGGGGTGGGTTGGGGGGTCTGCCAGTTGCTTAGTTTTGTTATGGGGTTGTTCACGGTGTTGGTCACCACTGTTGGGCTGTGATTGTATTGAACAGAAGAAAGCAGTGGCAGCAACAGGAAGTGTTGAGACTGACATTTGTGATCTGATGGTTGTGCTATTTGATTTAATAGCAATGACAGTTCAATATACTGGTGATGACAACCGCTGGGGTGGTGGATGGTGTTCCTTGTTCAAATGCTAGGGTTCCGTTCTCCATGTATTGTCAAAAGTGTTTGTTACAGACGGTGATTGTGTTCTTTTGGTTGTGGCAATGGTAGTGCTGGATTAGTAATCTGGCTGAGGTTTGCGGGGCAAAATTGGCTCCAGAGATTAGGTTAAAAAATGTTGTATCCCTCTGAATTAACATACTATTTCAAATCAGCACAAAATCAATATTTGAAGAATCCATAAAAACAAAACCGGATAATCAGCCACAAGCTTAGTGACTGATTTATGAGGGCAATAATCATTAATGAACAACAAAACAGAGGGGAGTTCAATGCAATTTCATGTGAGGGGAGTATATAAAATAGTTTGGATGTTATCCTCCATTTTCGTATGAGAAGAAGAAATCCTTTAGCTTAAAAAAAGTATGCAAGTATTGTATTTTGCTTTATCTGTTTTCTTTTTTCTGAACAGATATGATCTTCAGCAAGTATTTTCATCAATGAGAATCATAAAAAAAACTTGTTCCTAGGCTTCCTGGCAATTACAACTTTATGATCTCCGCAGGTTATTTAGTTTCTGGAGGTTGTACTGTCTGAACTTTTTCCCTCGAGTACAGAACATTATGCTTTTCCTGTAATGTGTTTTAGATCTGCATCATCATTATTAAAGTTTCCTCCCTGTTTTCCACTCTCTGAAATAAGAATAAACTGGTCTGTGATTCATTTCCCATCAGAATGTGCCACACTTGGTCCGTCATTCAAATCAACTTAGGAAAGTTCTTTTGGCCCATTAAGAATATCTTTGCCAATAGCGGTCCCTTTGAGGCAATTGTTTTTCCTTGAATTTCTCTGATCTACACATTCTGAGAAGCAAATTCTGTCTGCAGCTTGGCTCTGCTGAACTGTTCATGCAGGATTCAAAGTTCATAATTCATGGGAATGGCAAAGACAACCCTCCTACTGGCTTTATGTTTGAGAAACAGCAATTGAAAGGGTTATATTTCAACCAGTCCCCTGGAAAGGTATTTTACAACTTGAGCCTGTTAATTTTGCAGTAGTTAGTCAACGTAGAGAGTGTAGATCTGCATAAGCACGTGTATCTCTTACTTGCATAAAAGAACAATCATAATCTTATTATTTGTTTGGGAATATTATTTATGAAATATTTGATGTAGAGTGCCTTCAAAATTCTTAGTGTGCATGTTGTCCTTGAATGTAGGCCTTTTTACCCAAAAGATAAACAAAAAGAATAAAAATAAAGCTACTTGTACGTTACAGAGTTACAGTAATGTTTTTCAGGTCAATGGAATTAGTAGCATGCGACTCTTGGGTACGAGAGTTTGATTAAGCTGCTGTATTGATAAAGAGTCTGACGGCCAGGGGTAGAGATTAATCACCTTCCCTAGATGATCCCCTCCACAATTGGAACAATTATTTCCATATATAATAGGATGAGAGAGGCTTTTCCTTATTTTAAAGCCATTCACTGGCGATTGAAAATTGATTGACCGATAAGCAGATACTATAACTAGCAATAATGAAAATGATGGGCAAAAACACGGTGCATTAAGTCGATCTCATTATATTTAGGCCACACAAGCATCAGGCAAAAGAACAGTGCATTTGACAGAATTCTTGCATCTTTAGGTTTGATTCACTACCATATCAGGAGAAAGCTGGACAAATTTGTTATTTACTGTGATTGTTTTCAGGATATTGCTTTGGCCATGTTGTCCATGAGACCGATCCCTCTGGGTCCGATGATGGAGAAATTGTCACTATCGCCAGAAAAATATGGATCCGCTCGTCGATTTTTCATTCAAACGCTGGATGATCATGCCCTTTCACCTGATGTTCAAGAAAAATTGGTGAGAGAAAACCCGCCAGAAGGAGTCTTTAAGATCAAAGGCAGTGACCATTGCCCTTTCTTTTCGAAGCCACAGACGCTGCACAAAATTCTGCTTGAAATTGCTCAAATTCCATAGCTCATCAAAACTTCATAAGTTTTCCAGTTTTTTGTTTTTGGGTTTTTTTTTTCCAGAGATAAATTAAATACCTAGATTAAATTGCTGTAAAATGTTGAAGGCCAATGCTTGTAGGATAGCTATAGGTGCTGCTATATTCCTTGTAGTTTGTTCTTTAATTCCAAACGTCGTGAATGCAACTGGTGAATGGCAAATGTATTCCATTTGTTGAAAATATCCTTTAAAATTAAACTCTACATAATCATAAAGTGAGTGGTTTAAACCTTTGTATACTCAAAGGAAACGGTTTTATTATGGCAACATATTTGGTTTGCCATTTGTCTCTTGATTTAGAGAAACGGCTTTTTTATTGGAGGCATAATACTGGAGAGGGCCTAATATATTTGGCATGGACATAAAACTTTGATTCTTCAGCTACAAAGGGAAACTCTTAATGGTCTGTTTGGTTGCGATGTGTGGTGTCAGAAAAGTGTTTCCGCGTAAATTAATAACATTTTTTCATGTTATATGGTAGGAAATGACAAGAGGGAAGCCAGGCAGTCAACCTCCAAGAAGAAATGCCAACAGACCACAATAATTGTGTAATTAATACTGCAAAAGATTACAAGCAAATATGTATGAACTAATTAACTCCCTTCTTCTTAACCAGCAACCACCCTCCCCTATTTAATCTGATAATCTCCCCCCTCCTCTCTTCGCCCCAATTCATTCACATCTCTCTCTCTCTCTCTCTCTCTCCACACAAACAAATTAAAAGGCCAGAGAGCTTGGCAGCCATGGTTGATGAGATTGTGAGGTTTTGTTTCCTGGGCATTTTGGTGATGCAAAATGCAGTTTCGGGTACTCATCATCATTACATGTCCCTGCAGCAGGAAGCAGCTTCGCCTTCGCTTTCACCTTCGCCTTCGCCGGCGCCGTCAAGAAAGGTGGTGCCGGCCATGTTCATCTTCGGAGACTCCCTCATCGACAACGGCAACAACAACAACATCGCTTCCTTCGCCAAAGCCAATTATTTCCCCTATGGCATCGACTTCCAAGGCGGCCCTACCGGCCGCTTCTCCAACGGCTTCACTATGGTCGACACGATCGGTGAGATATATCTCCCCCCCCCCCCCCCCTCTCTCTCTCTATATATATATATGCTGGGATTAAACCAAACTTAATAATAGGGTGGGTGGGACACATTCTTCTTCAGCTATTGTTTGTCTTTTCCTTTCAGTTTAAATCTGATTCATCTCCGGATGGAAATAAGCATCCATGCTAGGTGATGACTGGTGACAAGCAAGCAAGAAATTCTGTTAATCCTGCAAATGAACTTTTTCCTTTTAAATTTATCTAGACAGATATATATATATATATATATATATATGCATGGGCTGACTACAATGTTTTGAAATAATTTATCTATTATGTCGGAGGACTTTTGCTTGAGAATATATCCGATTAATGATATATCAGGCTAAATAAAGATTTAAATGTGCTGTTGACTCTTTCTATCGTAAGTAATTGTGTGTTTAATTAATGATAATTCTTTTTAACCGCGTTTAGTTGTAAATTCTTATAAATTAACTTTCTTGGATTTTCATTATAGCCCTCTTTTAATTAATTTAATGTGTTGAAAATATCAATTCATGATATAATAAACAATATAATATTTTAGGAGGTGCCAAGCATTAAAAAAAAAAGAATTTCTTGCTAGAATCTATAATAATGAATGTACTATTTATATGTTGATTTAAACTTTTTAGACCTTATATAAAAATATAGTTCTTTTATTCACAATAAATGTGAAAAATATGAAAAGTAAAACGTTCGAATATATTCACAATAAAAGCACGTAAGTCGTGAAAAATATGTGTATTTCTAAGTTATTTAGATTGATTATTTTAGAAATGTTAAAATTGTGAACTTCCTTTTTTTAATTTTTTATTTGGGAACTTTACATTTAAGAAAAATTTCAAAATATTTCATAGATGAGGTTGGGAGGATATATATGGATTAGAATCATATAAGATGTGAAATAAAGTTAATTAATGCTTGATACAAGTAATATATGCCTTCTTTTTTATTAATTAATATATACTAATTTAAAAATGCACATTAATTAATTCGTCAGCTCAACTGTTGGGACTGCCTCTAATCCCTGGTTACTCCGAAGCTTCTCCTGCCCAAGTCCTTCACGGCGTCAACTACGCCTCCGCCGCCGCCGGAATCCTTGATGACACCGGAATGAACTTTGTAAGCCCTTCAACTTAATTACACCAATGCCAGACGTCTACTTGATATAATGATATAATTGATAATTTGCATGCAAAATCATCGTGTGTATATATATATATATATATGTATATACTATACTTAATTACAAAGTAATGTTAATTGATATCTGTGTATCTGGTAATTAAACCAACCAACGTGCAGCTGGGTCGAATCCCATTCAACCAGCAGATCAACAACTTTGAGGACACCCTGCACCAAATAACAACAGAAGACCGAGTTCCGGCGGCTGTATTGGCCCGGGATCTAGCCGGCTCCATCTTCTTTGTGGGCATGGGTAGCAATGACTACCTCAACAACTATCTCATGCCCAATTACGAAACCAGCAAGCAGTACAATCCTAAGAAATTCGCCCGCCTCTTGACTGAACAGTACTCCCGACAGCTCACGGTACGTACAACTCAATCTCACACTGGTAGTTTAGGTCTTGGATATATTACAATCCGACAGTGACAGTCACCTTCAGCTACGTAAAATTGCAGAGGTTGTACAATCTTGGTGCCCGGAAATTTGTGCTTACTGGGATAGGGAAGATGGGGTGCATCCCCAGCATGCTGGCCCGAACTGCCAATGGCAGCTGCTTTGAAGAAGTGAACCAGTTGGTGCAGCCTTTTAATGCCAATGTCAAAGCCATGGCGGATGGCCTCACCTCTTGCCTCGCTGATTCTCAGTTTATTTTCATGGACGTTCAAAACATTTTCGAAGATATCGTGGCCAAGAAAGACTCCTACGGTACAAAATTGAATGATGATGATGTTTTCATACAAAAAATTTTTACCCAAAATATTGATTTTGACGATTGTTGTAATCCTTGCAGGATTTAGGGTGACAAACTATGGGTGCTGTGGAATAGGGCGATTCGGGGGCCAGATTACATGTCTCCCATTTCAAATGCCATGTGCAAACAGAAAACAGTATTTATTTTGGGATGCCTTTCACCCAACTGAGGCAATGAACATTCTGATGGGGAAAAAGGCTTTCAATGGAAGTATCCATGAAGTTTATCCTATGAACATAGAGCAGCTTGCCGCCATCTAATCAACCATCACCTGCCTGTATTAATAATAATAATAATAATAATAATAATAATAATAATAATATATGTGGGAATTTAATTTGTGTTCATCAGACGGGGTCCGTTTGCTCCTCGCCTCCTTCAGTTTCCTTGCTCTGTTCTAGATGTTGTTGAAGGAAGGAACTTTTTACATATTTGTAGTGCTTAAGCCAACAATTATAAACCCATAAACTCGAAATTATAATGTAGCAAGCATTAATTACTAACATCCTAATACTAGAAATATAAATAATGTTGAATTAAGCTCAGAATCCACGAAAAAGATAATGTTTCATATACGTAAACTATGCACAAGTCAAAATTTGAAGTAAGTGTTGGAACGAGTAAAGGCTCGGCCACCTCTTAGAACTAAAAAATGAATCTAAAATGACTTCAAAAAATAGAAGCACAGATACACACAAACATAAAACAGTAATGGAAATGAAAAAAAAAAAAAACGAACACAGCAAAATTTATCGTGGTTCACCCTTTAAATTAGGACTATATTTACGTTGGGTTCCGATAAGATGAGCTCACTACACTAGTCGAGAAAAAATTGATTTACACCCTCACTGTACAAACAATAATCCTCACTATACACTCACTGGTTTCTTAACAACACTTGTTCAAAGATTACATACAAATCAGAAGGCAGTCCTATGAAACCAGAAAAGAAATAATGAACATATACAAATGAGAGAGAAATCCTAAATGAAAAACCAACTTTACCTCTTGCTTTTCGTTCTCTTCCAAAGCACCAATCTCGAGGAATTGATGGAAAAAAATAGGTAGAAGAAGTGGTAAAGATGAAATTTGAGAATCAGATCAACGACCTCAAATACAGCAGGTTAAACGATAAGATAGTACGTGATAAATCAAACGAGCAATGAAATGATGAGAGGGGTTGTCATTTGGCCCTCCAAGCTCATTGGGCTCCAAAACAACATCGTTTCGGAGCAGGCAATGAGCAGTTGCCAGATGACTCTCTATCCCGTTATCAAAAGGCAACATTTAATTAAGGGTTGACACTTCACTCTACACAACATGGAGATAAAAGGCTTACAAAAAGTTTATAGAATGCTCAAAATGTTAAGAGAGGCGAGAGACAATCGTTGTCATGACCGGCTCTTTTTTACCTGAAAATATCTGGACTATAGAATAGAAGACTGGAAAGTGGAAACCCAAATGGGAATTATATTTAAATGAGATTCATATGATGTGCACCTTCCTTATCTACGTGAACTAAATATACAAATGCCATGCAGTACCACTAAATTTAGAGTGATAGTACTGAAGTTACCGAAGGCCAATAACACTTACAATTTCTGTTATACATTGACCCAAGCAGGAATCAATAAGAACAACGACAATGTTAATGAAGCAGAGGTTTGTGTTGGATCTGGACTTTTGCTTATGCATTTTCTAATTCGATACACTAATATATATTTTCTTGGTCATGCAAACAACTAAAATGATGAAAACATAGATGGAGATGGTCAGCCAGGCCTAGGAGAATAACTTGTAAGTTCTGGCAGAAAGGATGATAGTTCGTAATCCTCCGATAGGGGCCAGGAAGGTTATCAGAAGGCCTACAACAATTGAAATCTGCATTCATCAAACAAAAGGTCCATTTAGTGGTACTGTATGTATATATTTACTTGCATTCGTTTTGTTGAATATTCATTTTTTAATTTAATTAAATTAGATCCTGGACACGAGTTACGCAGTGAGAGTGAACCAACAGAGACAGTTTTGGAGTAGATAAGCTTGATAGTATATGCATATTGATTAAAAAATATACATTGATTAAAATAAACAGCTCTCAAATTCATCCAATACCACGTAGAATTGAATAAAAATAAATAATATCCCAGCCAGCCCTGTGGACATGTGTTTTGGTATGCTGTACTTACCTATGATGCAGTCCAATGAAAGGTCCATCTCTCAGGTTTCTTAAGGGCCAGCCATATAAAAGCAGGAATCTACATGAATTGAAACAAATTCCTTGGGTTAATTTTGAGACACCAGTCGCCAGTCACCATGAAACTAATTAAATGATTAAATTCAAATACCCAAAAACTCACAAAATATGAAGTCGAGGAGAATGATAGCCCTCCGGAAAACCCCAACAATCCACTGAAAAATGGAAGACAAATTCCAACCAACGCTGTCAAAGCTGTCAAATACAAATATATCCATTCGTAAATATTCCTCTTATTCTTCCTGTGTCTCTGAGGAGTTTAAGTAGACCGACCCTCTTTTATGTACCAGTTCCTTTTTCAATCAATTTTATAG
This sequence comes from Diospyros kaki, assembly GCA_036245055.1. NCBI lineage: Eukaryota > Viridiplantae > Streptophyta > Magnoliopsida > Ericales > Ebenaceae > Diospyros > Diospyros kaki. The sequence continues at coordinate 8,165,862 of BSEG01000016.1, read as the reverse complement.
AGCCCAACAAAAAAAGAAATTATTTTGAATGGATGATATATATGTAAGATCTATGAACTGCCTATTAGTTTTTTTTTATTATTTTATTTTTTTCGGTTTATACAAATTTCTAGTGCTCATGGCTCACCATTATTTGAAAGATTACACATCTTCTATGAAATATATAGGAAAGTTTAGAGATAGAATAGCACTGATATCAACGAGGTTAAAGACTTTATTGCAACGTTTAGCCAAATTATCACGTTAAACAGCCATCTTAAGAATACAAAATACTCGCACTTTACAAATCTTCAGCTAGAGAAAAAGACAACATGAAGCACCTTGTATTCAAATATTTAAGTATTCTCAAAATTTGTTTTACGGCCAACCGAAAAAGGTTTATATAAAACTGCTCAAGGAAGCAAGACTTTCCATTTTTTCATTGTCGGATAAAATAACTTATAAAGCTTAACAAGAGACTCATCTTAATTTGGCCAATGTGGGGGGCTATATGATCATATACATGGTTGAAACCTTAAACATAGTGGAATTTGTGAGCTTACCAACATATGAACTACGAGCAGTTATGCGAAGAGGTAGTTCCGGAGTGAAATTTCGATTCTGAATTAAGTAAGATTCCAATGTATCAAACACGGACATTGCAAAAACCTTAAAAAGAAAAAGGACACAAACATGTCATTTAAGAAATGAATTCTTATACTGTTTATTAATTAAGTATATAATTAACTAACGAGTGGTATTTGAATATTTTTGGGTAATTTTTTATTGAAATTAATGTACCTGATAACTGCCGAGGACATGGAGGAAGACCATGAAATTGGCAAGGGCAATGAGCCGAGCAGGCTTTTCTAGTGAAACACGGACATCATCCTCCACAAGATCGCCGAAAGCCCAGAATCCATAGATTGCCACAGCACAGAAAAATAGCAGATGGCAACAATGATATAAGCAAATCTGGCTCCTCGCCACATGGGCATCTTCGATGGCTTCTCCGGTGTTGAAGGGATCGTCGCCTGAATCTCCAGCACCACACTGTGCCCGGCGAAAGCAAAGGCAATGGTGCCAAGGGCATTCATGATATCGAACACTATGCTCGCCGTAGAATGGGACCGGATTCCATGTCTAACATGCTGGTGGTGCGTGACGCCCCTCGCTGTTGAAGCCACTGTAGCCATTGCTGAATAGCTTCGACCAAAAACAAGTGTCAGTAATTGTTAGAAGGGACCCCGGATTCTAGCACCATAGTTAAGGGTTTGCTTGGTTATGTTTAAAAGTTTGTCAAACACTAATTTTAAAATTAGTCATTAGCATTTTGAAAAAATTAGAATTGTTTTGCCAAGTTTAACTAATAGGAATGCTACCTAATTAAAAAACTTTCAATATGTCATTTTTATTTTTAAATATTAAAACTATACCAAAAGTTTTTTTTTTTTCTGTCAATAAACAATCGTTAAAAAAAACCTTAAAGCATCTACAATTTTAGTTATGGCACATTTCGATCATCACAAAAAAAATAAAAATTGAATCAAAAGCAAAACAGATGTATCTAAACTATCAAATGAGATGATACATTTCTCATAATATAATGAATATATAACCACTTCGAAAGAAAACTTCAAAAAGATCGCACTTGCAATCTTGAAATTATGGACAACACTTTGTCTCAACTCTCTTAACATTATTAGGCTTTTTACGCCAATACCAATATTTTATGACAAAGATATCCAATTGCTCTTTTAAAAAAAATGTTTAGCGAGTACAACAACCATATTTTCTTTGTTCTTTTTTCTCTTTTACCTCTCTAAACATTATTTGACTTTTATTTTATCAAACACATATACATAACTGATAATTTAAGTAAATTTTATCATTACAAAAAAATTTAATTTTTGTTGTATTTTTTAGTGGTGGTTTTAAAAATTGCCGCAAAATATGGTATTTTGAGACGATTTTTTTTAACATTTTGCAACGATTTTTTAAAATTGTAGCAAAATTCATTAAAAAATTTAATTTAACAGCGATTTTCAAAAAAATTCGACTAAATTCAGAAAGTAATTAAAAATTAAATTAAATTTTGAGGCGATTTTTAAGAAACTATCGCTAAATTCAAAACATAATTAAATAATAAAAAATTAAAATTAAATTAACATTTGCTTCAATTCTTCAAAACTGTCACAAAATTTATTACAAAATTGAATTTTGTGATGGTTTACGAGAGACTGTTGTTAAATTTGAAAAATAATAAAATAATTAAAAATTAAAATTAATTTAACATTTGCGATAATTTTGAAAAATCATGGCAAAATTCATTACAAAATTGAAAAAGTAATTAAATAATTAAAAATTAAAATTAATTTAACATTTGCGATGGTTTTGAAAATTAAAGCTCTACAAAATTTATTAAAAAATTTAATTTTTAAAAAATAAAAAGAAATTTAGCAAAATTTTAATATATAAATTTTTTATAATTTTAAAAAGAAATTTTTAAAAAATATATAAAATCTTCTTTTTATTTTTTAATCAATTAATTTAATTTATTTATTTTTAATTTATTCCATTATCCTTTAAAAAAACAATCAATTAATTTATGTTTTTTAATTTATATTAAAAAATATAAAATATAATTCTAGAAAATAGTAGTTAGATTAGTATATAATTTACATGCTCAAATATATAACAAGTAGGCTTCTCAAATCAAATGGTTTTGTGGGCGCACGTGCATACGAGAGGTCTCGGGTTCGAAATCGAGGAAGGGAAAAGATGCTGGAGTTAAATTTCTTGCATTGTCACGTGACGCGCAGGTGCTAGTGTGCTCCCTCTCAATCGCAAGTGGGGCTAGGCGTGGGTGCGAGAAACAACGGCAGTTCTGAAACTGCTGCTAAAATTTAATATTTTAAATTTTTTTAATTTAATATTTTAAGAACCGTTGCTAAATCTCTTATTTTGCGACAATTATTTTAGCGATTACTGAAAATCACCGCTAAATGTTTCGCGACTCCTAATTTTCAAAACCGCTGCTAAATCACTTTACGGCGGTTAAAACCGCCACAAAATACAAAAAAAATCGTCGCTAAATGCCAGCTTTTTTTAGTGTATCTAAATATTCTTTTGAAAGCTTGAGGATAAAGATAACTTAAAACTCTTGAAAGCAAATAAAAAGGCATGGTCAAATAGTATCTATATTATATTATTTGACCAAATTCATATTTTCTCGAATTTTGTTACTTGTACCCACAAGTTTACATCCATGATATATTACGATATTTTGATAATTAAAATATCGCAATATATCATGAAATTTTGTTCACCCTTTCTTTTTCTCCACTTCCTTTGCTCAAACAATTGGCTCTCTTGTTGTCAGCCTTTTCATTCTCGTTTTTAACCTCTCATCGCCTCTCCTCTCACCACTGCTGCACATCCATCCTGGTCACTACAACAAATAGAGAGGTGTAGCGGCAACGAGAGGGAGGATGCAGCGGTGAGAAGCGAGGCAGCCATGAGAGAGGGTCGACAACAAGAGGGTCAGCGGTGAGAGGCAGTTGCTGGATCAAAGGAAGAGAGAGATAAAGGTATTTTGCGATTGAGTGAGGGATATTTTCGTTATTCGAGTTTTGTGTGCGTGAACCTATGAGTAAGAGTGTGGGTACAAGTAAAAAAAGTCCTATTTTCCCTCTTAAATTTTACATGAAAAGTCTATCATCTAATTGAATTTCAAATTTAACCTTTTGAATATTTTAACTTTTATAATTTATATATATTGACTACTTAATTATTTAGTCAGCATTGAATATGTAATAAACATGCCATTAATCACACAAAGACCAAATATCCGACTAAAAAAATTGAAATATATATATATACACACACACATAGATTGACATGCACATGCATATGCGTGCGCACACACACACTTACTTTTATACACAGACTATGAGTTGTAATTCAGAACAAAAAGGATGGGGAAAGGTGGGTCAACCGTGGGTCATCGGCGAGAGCAAAGAAGATGAAGAATGGTGGGTTGGTCGTGGGTCGGCAGTTGGAGCAAGAAGGAAATGTTAGGTTCAGTCGAGACGACAACAACCAACAGGATATTTGGTTCTTCCGTTTAGGTTGACAGAAGACGAGAAACGAGAGTAAAGACGACAGTTAAAGATGAAAAGAAAGGTAGAATGAAGGATTGGTTCAGTCGGTTTTTCTTTTCTTTTTTTTATTTTTCTTAACTCATGCATTATTTTAGATCAGATTAGAGAGTGTAAATTAAAAAGATTAATGGGTTAGACTTAAAGTTTGGGTTTGATGGACTTTTGGGAGGAAAAATATGAGGTTAGCCTTATATTTTGAAAGAGTTCCATGGTTACGAAGAAATGGCCAAGCAGTAAGGATTGTTGATTCCCAGAAAGACGCGCGAGTGCAGCAAGCAAGAGGAAACCAGTTTCAAGGAATTGAAATTGGGGTTTTGTGACAATATCAGTTGTAGAGCCGCGAAAAAGACGATGAAAAAAGTCTGCCTAATTGAGCCGAACTTCGGAGAGAGCAGAACGACGCATTTCTTCGGTGACTTCTCGTCGGTGACCATGTACACAATGTCGGAGGCCACCTGAACCATCAGCTGCTGGGACATGGAACAGGTACTTTAACCTAAGAACATGGGACGAGTCAGTTTCCTATGTAGTATCATTCAAAGTGGACGACAACACCACCATGGATGTGTGTATTGAGTAAACTAGAGAGAGTGTTACCTAGGTTGGCATCTTCCAAAATTAGCATATATACCGCATGTTAGGTATCAGAGAGTTTACCCCCATGTGCATAGTCTATTGGTTGAGGGTGAGCACGAGTTACTCTCAATGAAAGAGAAAGATTTCCAAGAAAATTAAAAGTTATAAACGAGTTTCCAAGATTAATCAATCAGGAATTAGTTGGACTACAAACTGACTTGGGAGTATTAACTTAATTGACCGACCCTTTTTAATGGTGCTGCTGGTTGGCTCTTTCCACTCGATAAATTAATAATGTAGGTGTTCTTGTAATGCAATAATTGAAATTTATTTATCTCAAGGAAGCTCATTAGAAAGTTAATTAGCAAAACCAAACAGAAGGACAAGGTCTGCTTAGAAGAGATCAACTGAAGGTGTCTCGAGGAAGGGTGGCTCCAAAAAGGTCTTTGAGCATCTAAAACTGCTAAAGGGCCTTTTGAGAGAGCTGTAATAGGATCTTTTGAAGGGGTCTTCTAGAGCTTTGGGCCTTTCAGTCTTTTGATTTGCAAGGCAAAAGACAATCAAAAGACATGTGGGGATCTTTCCCATGTGAGCTTTTCAATGTCTAAGTCAAGTACAGTCATGGTGGGGAAGAGGTTATGCAAATGCAGTGCCATACAGATGATGCCTTCAAAAGGGTAGGGACTCTTTGAGGAGGTATGCGTGGAAGAGTTGTAAGGGGATTTTCTAGTTTTTTGAAAGGATTGGGAAGGTGAAAGGTCCGGGGGGGTATTTATACCCCTCAAAGAATTGGGATGCATGGCAAGCCAAGACACGTGGCACGCATGCACAACGTCGCGTAATATGACTTTTTGGGCGACAACGTCCGACTAGCTATCACTAGGTTAGACTTCAGGAGAATTAGCCATTCAGGGGAGTTAGAGGGTCTTCAGGAGGAAACAATTCTTGAAAAGTCTTCGAAAGATTACTTAAACCTTTGAAAAGGTTGATTCCCAAAGAGTCTTCAAAAGAGCACTCGTGTTTTCGAGGAATAGGGCCCCAAATGTCTTTCCGAGAGACAACATTCTCCCAGGCTTGAAATGACTTTTTTGAGAGAACTTAGGGAGCATAGTGGAAGATATGTTGTAATAGTATGGGAACACAAGTCTTCCTTGATCAAAATATTGGGAAGACATTGGATTGATGGACTCTTCTTTTTGCTTAGATAAACCAGGGGTTTCCTATAATTAATCAGTTGGTTTAGAGAATAGCATGGTTCCCTTCAACATTATATTGGTGTTGCAAGAAGGGTGAAGATATTAACGCAACTTAAATTAATGTTAACATATTAAAATACCTAAATCCAAAACTAGTCAGTGCAGGAGGTAGAGTTTTTAAATTTTAGTATTTCTGTCTTTCAATATATATATATATATATTATTTAAGCAAAAAATCTAATTTGGTGTCTAAAGCCTTTTTTTTTTTTTAAAAAAAAAGTATCCTCTATATGTTATTGCAGGTCATAATAAAATAATTAAGAATAACTTTGTACCATGATTTAAGATTGAATGATTAGTTATTTAAACTCATGAGAATTGAGATAATTTATAATTTTTCAATTGAAAATTCTATATCATTAATATTGTTTAATTAGATTGATCTCATTATCATGAGATGGTGTATATACGTAGATTAATTGAAATTGAATCACCTTGAATTTTCATGCATTTCTCTTAAATTTTTATGTGTGATATGGTCCCTATCGATTAAAATACGAGATTATTTAATAGGGTTATGAATTTTTTTTTATGCAAAGAAATATTTTGACTTTATTTCAATTAAAATTTTACTATATTTCATTGTCCAACCATTAATTTTGTTGTTTTTAGTCATTCAATTAACTGAGAGTTTAACAATTGAATTAATGGTGACACATAAGAAGAAATTTTTATTATACGTCAAGTTCATTTTTTTAGACTGAATACATAAAATGTTTCTAGACTATTAAAAAATATAGTCTTTAACTTCTCAATTAAAATTTTAACATATTTTATTTTTCAATCATTTGTTTTTGTTTCCTTTAGTGTTTTAGTTAACTTTGAGTTAAATGTTGAATTAACAATGATAAGTAAAACGAAATCTCTATAATACATGAGACTAAATTTAACAATTCTTTTTCTCTACCACTATATTTACATTCTCAAATTATTAATATATATTGTGTACAATCACATGTTAGTTTCTTTAAGGAACCAAATATTGTATAATTATATATCAAATTTGTCTTAGAATTCTATTAAGTAAAAATGAATTTATCAAAATTAATCTCATGTGTTATAGAGATTTCGTTTTATTTATCATCGTAAATTTATTCGTTAACTCTCACTTAAATAATGAATGAAGGGAATGAAAACAAACGGTTAAAGAAGAAAATATATCAAAATTTTAGTTGATAGGCTAAATGATATATTTTTAATAGTCTAATAAGCTCTTATGTATTTAGTATAAACAAAGTTAATCTAACATGTAATAAATATTTCGTTTTACATGTCACTATTAATTTAATTGTTAAATTTCAATTAATTGAATAACTAAAGAGAATAAAAATAAATAGTTGAAGGATGAAATATAATAAAATTTTAATTAAGTGCATAAACATTAGATTTTTTAATAGTTCAAAGGATCTCATATAAAAAAATTACCTTTTTTATTTTGAAAAAAATTATTTGGGATGCCCTCCTTTGTGGGTCCCTGCCACTCGATTTCATAATTTTTAATAGGAAAATTAAATCTGAATCTGATTTACAGTAATTGTGCAGTGAGTAAATTCGAATATAAAAATTTATAAAAAAAATTACGTTTTCAATAGAGTGATGATTTTAAGGGGAAGTATTAATGTCTATATATATTATAGATGTAGTGCTAAATTTAATATAATACTAGTCAAAATACTGCAATGAAAAATTATCACAATTAATATTTTAAATTTAACATCACTAATCTTTATTATCTCTTAAAAATAAGTTTGAAACTTAAATCAAACTCAAGCTCACCACTACTGCCATGGTGGTGATTGATTATTGTTATCCAATGCATGAGATCAGATTGCTCTCTCTCTCTCTCTCTCGCTTGCTCGCCATAATTCGGTTAAAATAAGCATATTCCCACTCTCTGTCTCGAACACACTGTCTCTCCCCTCTCTCGTCCCTTTCACTATCTCCATTCGTCTTTTTTCACATATCCGTCACCAGTTTTCCCAGCAAAAAAGCCTTTCCCTCTTCTTCACAAGTTTCATCCTTCCTATCACAACGTTACCGAGCAGATCGCAACACCCAATTAGGCCTCCCCCCACTTCACCTTCTTCCGACGGAACCCCCGATGGATCTATGGGCCGTACGAGTCAAGAACGCTCATGGAAGCCCTTTTTGGCTCAGGAATTCGATTCCTGGGAGACCCAATTCCTCGAATTTGAGAAAGATGGGTTCGTTTCGGTTCGAGGACGGGGGAGTTTTCGAGATTAAGGTTTCGAGATGGAATGTTTCCGGGTACCGATCGTTGGGTGTGAGGGCTATGGGGAAGAAGAATCCTGAGAATTCTAATTCCTCTTCTTCTTCTTCCGGTACGATTACTATTACGATTCCTCTGCTCTTTCTACTTTGATCAAGTTCTGGTTTTGTGGATTTTGGTATCCATACTTCTTCATGCGTGATCGTGGGTGTTTTAGGGCTTTGTTTGAATTATTAAAAACTGAGGCTGGATACAAAAGAATAAAGCTTTTTCTTGTTCTGAAAACTATTGCATTTAGAACTTCCATTTTTTATTCATAAGAATATGAATAAATCAAATTGGAAAATTCTCACTTTTAGAAAGTGAGCTGTCAGCATCTGTTGGTCGTTCACCGCCTATGTCACAACCCTAGTCCTAACTGATGTTTCCTTAGAAGATAGAGCTGGAAATTGAGGGAGAAATAGCAAGAATTGAGGGGGAACAAACTGAAATTAGAGAGAACTGACAGAAATGAGGGGAGAATCCAAGAGAATGGGGGGAGAAAAATAGACAGAACTTGAGGGAGAACAGAGAGAATTCAATAAGCTTGATAATTCATATATTGATCTGCACTGTGGGGTTATGAGTTTATATAGAAAGCTAACCAACAGTTATTTGTGGGTGTTACCATATCCTCCACTACCAATAATTGCTCCTAAATCACTCCATAACCTCCCCACCTTCTATAACTGTAAATTAATTTTAAATAATACCCAATTACTCCTAGAACATAATTGTAAAAATACTACACTTGAATAAAAATACTACAACTGCCCATAATTAACTAGCAAGTCGTGATACTTTTCTCAACAGAGAAAAGGAGCATTGTGAAAATTCATGTTCTATTTGAAAACTGTAGTTTATCAATTTTATAGAGTATAATTTTTCCAATTCAGGATGTGGAAGTCAAGTATTCTCCTTTTTTATTTTTTTTTCACATTAAACATTCATTGCATCAATGGTCTTCTTGCTGTGAGATCACTGGAAATGGACATTATTGTGTCCTTTCTGCCATCGTGTAGAATCTCTCAAAATGTTGGCTTCTTGGAAACTGTACCCTTAGTATGTTACTGGTAACGAGCCCACCCTGTGATCCCTAAATCTTTGGGATTTCCTCAGTGTTCAGCTGAAGTGGGCAATCCGTTAATCTGAGTTATCCTTTTGTGTCTTAGAGAATGAGAAGTGCAATAAGCCAATGGGCAATCTTGGGAAGCTGCTACTCTATTCTGCGATGTGGTGTTTATGTAGGAGCAGAATGAGTCTGATTCTGAAGGAGTTGAGTCCAACACAAATAGCTTCAGAGTTTTCATGTAGTTCTCCTTGGTTTGCTTTTCTTTGTTAGGCTGTTTGCTTTCTTTAGATTCTTTTGTGAGTTTTTATGTGATTTTGTGTTTCCTTGTTAAATTATAGGGGCCTATTTATTTTCAATTGCTCAATGGGCTTCTTAATTAATGTCTGCAAGGTTGTGCTTCATCTGGTTAATTATTATGCCTACTGAGTCATTATACCCAAACATCCACAAACAAGTTATATCTAAATTGTAACAGGTTCCCTGTTCTTTTTCGTTATTCTTTGAGTAGTTTAGTTCAAATGGGGCCTCTTTTTAATCTTCAAATCCAACTCATTTGTTGGCCCATGTTTTTATGAACTTATGTGGATTGGAAAAATAATTGATTTGATTCCCCAACAAGTGGAGAATTCATATTTGTAATTTTACTCTTATGGTAATGTTGTGTTATATATTGAGAAAAAATAACAATTGAGAAATGGGTCTCTGTCTAGCATATTGCATGCTGTAAGTGTAACATCTATGGTGTCTTTCTTTTAATCTCATCCCATTAACTCTTACTAGTCTTCAAAACCTAACAATATTGAAAAGTTTTACTTGTTAATAGAAGTAGATATTAAAATAGTCTAAAGGGAAACAAGTGAAACAAACTTTGTTTCTTAAAGTAGTAAGCTATGAAAAATGCCAATCACTGGATTAGGCATAAGTTGAACATATGGGTCTAGGAAGAAAGAATCTAAGAGTTTTGTTCTTTTTTGTAAAGAAAAAGGAATAATGCCTTAAAGAATTAAGATGAACACTATACAGGTAGAATGATCAAAACTAAATGTCTAGAGACATGGAGACAACTTCCATAAACTACATAAAAGAATGAGGACCAGTAGAGGGGTTGACCCTAGCCACAAGCAAAGGAAAACAAGAATGGCTTCTTCAACTTCCTCAAAAGCTTTGTTATTCCTCTTTTACCACACATTCTACATCATACAAAAACAAGGATCCTATAAAAGCTCTTCTATTCTGCTTAATCCCCTCAAAAGCCCTGTAATTCCTGTCTAGCCATGCATTTCACATCATACAAGGAGCAATGTACCAAGTCTATCTTTGCCTCCATCAAGGGAGAAATCCCACTCGATGGGATAAAATAAATCCAAAACTACAGATGGCATCACACACTATTCTTGAAAAAGCATCAAGAAAAAACCCCAACCCCAAATGTCAAACACTACTGGAAGTGAGGTAGGAGATGATCTATTGCTTCCCTACTATTCCTCCATAGAAAACATCAGTTTATGATTTTTTGTCACCTTGCCCTCAAAATCTGTTATGAGAATGGCACTGCAAGCAATAGTTCAAGTAAAGAAGGCAACTCTAGGAGGTGTTATTAACCTCCAATATCTTCCAAGGTTAGTACCTTTCCCTTTGGAAGGAATTTTTCCCATATATCCTCCCTTTGCCTTTTAATAAACTAGTCCTGAATGATAAGTCTCAGATTTGGGACTTAGTGCAATTCTGGATTATATAGTAATAGTAAGAGAAGTTCGAATAGGAGATAATTTGAAAGGAGGGAGAATTAAGAGAGAGAGAAAAGAGAGGGAAAGAAGTTTTGGAGGGAAATAATTAGTGTATTATCTCACATAATTCCCATCCTCTTACATTTGGTTTCTTTTATAGGTGCCTCTTCGATTGTAACTTCCTAATCAAAAGAGTACAAGTTGCCTAAGCCTCAACTGCTAAGTACAATAGCTACAACAACTTTTATTTACTAGCACCAATTACAATTATACCATTGGTACCTCCTTAGGGTCATGACATTTTTCCCCTCCCCTTGAAAGCTTTCTTGTCCCCAAGAAAGGACAGAAGATGAGTGGCTCGCGAAAATTGTTTTAGTAAGTCTGACATATATTCCCAGGTGGTGTTCTCTACAAATGACTCTATTGGACCAAAACTTGTGTGAGTGGAATGTTATCTTTGTATGTGACCCTCCTGTCCACAATGGCCTGAGGTTCCATTACTACCTCAATGTCTTCATCCACCGAGGGAAGGCTTGGGCTGATAGTGGCCCTTGGTTCCACCACTTTCTTAAGCAGTGATACATGGAACACTGGGTGAGTTGGTACTCCATCTGGCAGTTGCAATTTGTAGGGCACCTTGCCAACTTTTGCAATTATACGAAATGGCCTAAAGTACATAGGTCTTAATTTAGATGCTGGGGTAGCTAATGAGTGTTGTAGGAACCTCTTCACCTTGAGATAGACTCTGTCCCTTTCATTAAAAACTTTGTCATTTCTGTTCTAGGTCGTAGTGAGCTCTTCCTTTAACAATTGTAGCACCTTTTGGTGTTGTTGTAAGTAGTCTTCCATTATTGCCACTATTGTGGGGGCATTTATCAAAACTGGTAAGAGGGGTGCTTTGTGCCTGAATAATGCCTCAAATGGGGCCCTTTTTATGGCACTGTGGTAGCTTGAATTGTACCACCATTGTGCCAACGACAACCACCTATTTCAACTCTTGGGCTTGGCAAAGCACATACATCGTAGGTAAGCCTGTAGGCATTGATTAACTCTTTTAGTTTGCTCATTAGTCTTGGGGTGGTACTCTGTGGACGTGTGCAGCCTGACCCCCAAGCTTTTGAACAATTCTTGCCAAAAATTTGTTAGAGTTTTGTCTAGATTATTGAGGCAATGATAGCAGTGTTTTTGTACAGGGTACTATGCGATTTTAGAAGGTAGATATAGGCAGTGGACTCTCTTGTAAATAGCTATCAAGCTGGGGGTAAAATCGGTAATATCCATTCTTTAATAGCCTAGGAATTGCCGCCCTAAATATTCTATAAATAGGGAAGGACGGCTAGGCATTAGAGGCATAATTTCAGTTGTTTCTCGAGAAAGCTTTAAGAGAGGGAAAGCTGTGTTTTAGAATAGCTTTTGTGATCTTGAGAGAAAGCTTGTAATCGAGGCGGTGCAATTGATGTACGATCATTCTTTGTGAATCAAAGAAGGCTGCTCTTGGAGGGTTCTTAAGGCTGGATGTAGTACCAATTCAATTGGCATGAACCAGGATAATCTCAGTGTTCTTGTGGATGTGTGGTTTGCGTTTCTGTTTGTGTTTCTTGTTTGTTTTAATTCTGTTTCTGTTTATATTTTCTGTTGATTCTATTAAATCTGTTCCTAAGATCAAATCCATGAATGTGTGAGAGTAAGTGTGATAGAATTCCTGTCCAAGAAAATAGTTCCAGCGACCCTAGGTATAACAAAATTACTTGTAAAAATCTTGCCCCTATCAGATGCTATTGATTTTGGGACCCCATGAATCCTTACTACCGAGTCCAAGAATTGTCTGGCATTTCACGAGCTGTGTACTGATGAATGAGGCTTATAAAATGTGTGAATTTTGTCAACCTGTCTACAATCACCATAATCACATCCCTACTTTTTGACTTAGGAAGCCTTTTTATGAAATCCATCAATATTCCTTCCCAAGCTTGCTCGAGGATATCAAGGTGTTGAATTGGGAGCACTGGAAATACAAAATCTTGCCAATACACAACCACACACACACAGTTTATGCCACATCAAAAAATTAATAAGAACAGAAACGAAAGATAGAGTAAGAATAAGTAAATCACACGATGAACATGTTTTTATCCTAGTTCAGATCACAATTGTGATCCTACATCCAGCCTCAGTCCTGAGAGCAAATCCACTAGAAATATTTGAAGAATCAGTACAAGAACTCTTACACGAGTACAATCGCTTTATGAGATTACAAAGACTATCTTGAAATCTAGCTTTTCTCTCACTTTATAGTACTCACTTACATAGAACAACATGAATGATCCATCGCGACTGCACCTCCTATGCCTCTTATTTATAGACAGCTAGGGCGGATATTACAAGGTTTAAACTAGACTACACAAAGTCTAATATACCCCTCATGCATACAACATAAGTTGGACTCTATCTAACTTAGTTTATTTCTGCTGTTTGGATTATCCTTTAATTCTCCTGATTTCTTGAAGTACTCCTAAGCAATACTCGATGCAAAACATAACACATGGGGTTGGAGTAAACCAGGGAGTGCCATGTGCTTATGCTTGCAACGCTAACAAGTGGGACGAGCCAGCACAAAATCTACCACTTCCTTTTTTGAGACCTGGCCAAAAGAAAAGTTGCCTTACTTGGTAATAGGTGGCCCTGATTCTTGAATGTCCCCCCCTAAAGGAGAGTCATGAAGTGATTGCAAGATTTTGTTCCTTAGCAGCCTGTCATTTCCCACCACTATTCTTCCTCGAAATCTGATTAGCCCATTAAAGAGTGGATAACTTTGTTTCCCAGTTGGCCTGACAACTAGCTCCCCTTGTAACTCCTTAAGCTAATTAGTGTGCTCATAGCTTTTAGTTATCTCCTTCACCCAATCCGATATGATAGCTGTAATGGCCTGACAAATGACAATTACCTTCTCCTTCTCTCCTGGATAAGGTGTCAGCCACCCTATTCTCCCTTCCTTGTCCATATTGTATACTGTAGTCTAAGCCCAACAGTTTGGAAACCCCTTTCCTTTGCAATTGGGTATGCAGCCTTTGCTGTAGCAAAAACCTCAAGTTCTCATAATCTGTTTTTATGATGAAACAACTGCTCTCCAAGTACTGCCTCCATTTGTCTATTGCCTCCAGCATCGCTAGCAACTCTTTGTCATACATACTCAGCCCTAGGTGCTTCGGGGCAAGGGCTTGAATAATGTATGCTAGGGGTCACCCCTCCTGCATGAGTATGGCTCCCATCGAATGTCACATGCATCTATCTCCATTGCAAATGTTTTTGAGAAATCAAGTAGGGCTAGGACTGGAGCTTGTGTCATGGCCTTTTTGAGTGTTAGAAAGGCTGCTTTTGCCTTTGTATTCCACTGGAATTTGTCTTTCTTCAACAACTCTGTCAAGGGTTTCCTGATGATCCCATAGTGTTGAAAGAACCTCCTGTAGTACTTGGTCAGCCCAAGAAATCCCCTTAACTCCTTAACTGTAGTAGGTCTCGGCCACTCTGTCATAGCCGATATCTTCTTTGGGTCGGTACTAACCCTCTCTCTCGAAATCACATGCCCCAAATACTCTACTTCCCTTTTTGCAAATTGGCACTTGGACAGCTTAACAAATAATTGATTTGAGTTTAAGAATCTCAAAGGCTGTCTTTAGGTGGGTAAGGTGCTGTTCAAAGTTTGGGCTGTAAATGAGTATCTCATCAAAGAAAACTAGTATAAATTTTCTCAAGTGGGATGCAAATAGTTGGTTCATCAAGACTTGAAAAGTAGTTGGGGCGTTGGTAAGGCCAAAAGGCATGACAAGAAATTCATATAGGCCTTGGTGAGTGCGGAAAGCTATTTTAGGGGTGTCGGCAGGATTCATTCTGATTTCATGGTATCTTGACCGTAGGTCTAGTTTCGAAAAAATGGTTACTCTATTGATTGCCCTCTCTTCTGCAAGTGTATAGTATCTTTATGAGTGTGTGTTATGTGCAAAATGAGGCAATCCCTTGGTTAAGAGGGTTATACAAAGAACACAGGTACCATATTTGGTCGGCCCCATGTGTTTTCTTCACATCATCACTGACAATGGGCTAATGCAATTGGGCTGACCCCTTATTTATTAGTATTCTTTTTTTTTTTTTTTTTGAACAGCCAAAAATGTGGGCTTCGCAGTTCACACTCACCTCTCAATGGCACTTCCCAAACAACTTTAACCTTAAATGGAGGGCCTTATTGCATGCCAAATAGGAGTTGGCTTAAGTGCCAATTCTGCATCCCAGATATGCTGCTAATTCCTGCACTCCCTGAACCGTGATAATCTAACTCTTTATCAGATTGATCCTCAAATAGAAAACTGCCTAGAGAAAAAATACATTAAAGTTTTACCTCTTGATATCCCCATAAAGCGAAAGAGTCTTGTCACAAATAATAGGAGGTTTATTGAAATGTTTTTTCTCCCTTAATTTCTGCACCATGATATTTGATATTTGCATAACAAATAGCAAGAAGAAACAAAAGGGGGGAGCAGCAATCACGTTGCCTCAGCTCCCCTAGAACCATCAAAGAAGCCCCTAGCGACCCCATTAACCGACATCGAGATTATAACAGAGGTAAAAGAAGGCCCACCTCTTTCATCCTTCTCTGAACCCATCTTTTCTTTAACGAGCGAGGGAACCTTAGCAAATGTGGCCATAGGTTTTCTCTGTTTACAACTTGCACAAATCATTGGAGATTTAGTATTGACTCTAGAATCAACACATTCATTGGTCTCCAGAAGCACACCAAGTATCTAGTAGGCCAAGATGAGAGCATTTTGGGTCTCTGAGACCGCGTTATCTTACACAAACTGCCCACCAGGCTAATAGGCCGATTTCACCCTTTGAGAATGAAGGCAATGAGAAAGCATAGAGACCCCTTTCAGAGTGTCCTGATTGAAAAGAGCTGTTGGCGAAGATATCTTTCCAAAACATTTCAGACTGCTTCAAAAAGGCCTAGGAAAAGCTGTCAAAGTCTAAAGCTGTATCTCCAGCTATGTCTATCATTAACCAGTGCATCCTCTTCTAAAAAAGGCTTTCCAACCAAATGTCTTAAAGGCTAACCTGCATAGGCTTTGTCTCCACTCTTCATCCTCCTTAATAAGAGAGTTTTGTTGAAGTGCACAATTTCACTTGAACTATCTTAATCCCTATCAACTTTGGCCTATATACAATAAGTTGTCGAGAATTAGAGAATTAGGAGAGGAATTAGGAGATAAATCAAATCAGTTATGTGTAGTGACGTGTTATTTTACAGTTATGTAATAGTAGAGTGTTATTTTATAGTTGTGTAGTAGAGGTAACTACTGTAAATAATTGCGGGACACTAGGATAGCTCTATATAAAACTATACCACAGTATGTCAAAGAATCAAGGAAATTATATTGAAGTTCTCTCATTTTGTCTCTATCTATTTTCTGTTTCCTTATGTTCTTCTCTTTGTTTTCTCTCTAAAATTCTCTCTGTTTTCCTCCACTTTCTCTCTATTATCTCTCCGTCTCTTTCTTCTATTCTTCCTTCTCTATTCTATTCTAAAAATCCTAGATTCAAGACTAGGGTCTTGACAATCGGTGTTAGAGCAATGGATTCTTGGACTGCTAATTTGACAGTTTGGATCTATTAGAGATGATAGACGGAACTAGAATGAAACAATTGGAGGCACAAGTTTGGATCTATTAAAGATGGAAGATGGAACTAGAAAGAAACAATTCAAGGCACAGGTTAACCAAGTTAAGTCCATGGTGACTATTCTGCAAAATTGAATGGAGGCCTGGGAAGAAAGATCGAGTAAGCATCACTAAGCAATTCAATTATTGGAGAACAAGTTAGATGCTTCGATAGATGGATTGGCTAAAAGACTTGATGGGTTCTTACAGATGTTTTCCAGAAGAAATCAGCTTTCCAAGGGACTTTACACTGAAGGAGACTCCTGATTCAATTCTGGAAGATAATGAGTCCCAATTGAAAGAAGGTGAACAACCTGCCAAAGCTCAACAAGAAAGCTTGAATGTTGGATCTCCATCCCAAGACAAAAATGCTATTATTTATCAACCTATACCTTTTCCCTATTCAATAGGGTTCAGGATATGTGCTGGCTGTAACACTAAGATTGGTCATGGAAGATTCCTGAATTGCATGGGTGCAGTTTGGCATCCAGAATGTTTCAGATGCCATGCTTGCAATCAACCAATTTGCGATTATGAGTTTTCTATCTGGGAATTATCCTTATCACAAGTCTTGCTACAAGGAGCACTATCACCCAAAATGTGACGTCTGCAAGCATTTTATACAAACAAATATTGCTGGGTTAATTGAATATGGAGCACATCCTTTCTACGTCTAGAAGTACTGCCCTTTTCATAAGCATGATGGGATTCCTTGGTGCTGTAGCTGTGAGCGAATGGAGCCAAGGAAAACAAGATATGTTGCCCTAGATGATGGTCAAAAGCTCTGACTAGAGTGTCTCGACTTGGCAATAATAGATATTAATGAGTGTCAACCCTTTTGTCTTGATATACAAGAATTTTATGAAGAAATTGAAGTGGCTGATAAAAATTTCCTTGAAGATGCACTTGGATAACAATACTTGGGAATTTCTGCCAGATCTCCTAGCTCAATTTCCTCGAGTTGCTCAGTTCCTTTGATTTTCTTGAGGACAAGAAAATTTTGAAGAGAAAGGAAATGTTGGGAATCAAAGAATTATGAGAGGAATTAGGAGATAAATAGAGCAGTTATGTGTAGTAGGGTATTATTTTATTGTTATGTAGCAATGGGGTGTTATTTTATAGTTGTGTAGTAGTGGTAACTATTGTAAATAACTATTGTATTGCTGAGATAGCCCTATGTAAAGCTATACTACTGTATGTCGAGGAATCAAGGAAATTGTATTGAAATTCTCTCATTTTCTCTCTATTTATTCTCTGTTTCCTTCTATTCTTCTCTCTATTCTCTCTCTAAAATTCTCTCTATTTTCCTCCGCTCTCTCTCTATTCTCTCTTCGTTTCTTTCCTCTATTCTTCTCAATTCTATTCTAAAAATCCTAGATTCAAGACTAGGGTCTTGACACAAGTTTCCCAACACAATTGTTTCTTATGTGAGCACAATCCAACCTATGAAAGGACCTAGCATTCCCATCTGCGTTTCCTTCAAAAGATCAATTTAAACTTCTCCTTCCACTAATCTCCTCTGAGTGATCAAGAGTTTAGCCACTTCCAATTTAGTTCATCCCTTCTAAATAGATCACTCTCCAATAGTAGTTCTGTCCCTTCTCTTTATCTATGGATATAATCTCAACCAAAAATTCTCTACCTTCTAACTTACATTATTGAATAGGTCTTTTTCCACTTCTTAAGACCAACCTTGAAAAGTTTCAGCTTACTAGGTAGTCTAACATTCAAAGAGGCCCTGACCTTGTAACTATTCTACCAAACTCTAAGGTTATGTTTGGTTGGATGGAATGGAGGGTGAGGGAATGGAATTCTCACAAAAAGTTATTTGGTTGCTATGAAGGAATTGAATGACCCGTTCCCTCAAAATGATGTAAAGGCAAAAATCACAAAATGGATGGAAAGCTTTCCCATTCCATAAAATGACATGTATTATTACATTTTTACCCTCACTATTTGCTGCAGCTGTTTGCCTGCTGCCGCCACTTAAATTAATTTTATTTGAAAATTAAACAAATTTTATTTTTAGTTAATATATTTACCTAAATGGGGAAATAATTTTTTTAACATATATTTGGTAATCATATGATTTTTGGAATTAAATATCATTTTTAAAAGATTTTTTAATTTTTATAATGTAAAAGGGCATTTTTGTCAAGTAATTATTTTTACCATTTTATTCCATGAAAAGGTGCACCGAACATAATGAAATGGAATGGTTATTTCATTCTTGTCCATACCAAACATAATAACAATGGGAATATAATAGTCATTCCATTCCATTCCCATTCATTTTCCATTCAAAACCATTCCGTCCTACTAAATGTAACCCAATATGATCTTGACCGTGTGCTCCACCCTAGGCTTCATGTTCTCATCCCCCCAACCTAACTTTCTCATACCTATCCTCACACCTTTTCACTCTAGTATCTAGTGATTAAACCCAGCCTAGTATCTCATGAGTAAACATAATAACATTGAAATTGCCTCTAAACTGCCAAGGTCTATCCTTCTTGCTGAAGCTGGCTTGGCCCACATATCTCTCCTATGACATGCCATGGGACCAACCCGGTAAAAAGACCAATCAAAACTGTCTTCTGCATTGCTAAAAAGATGAGTACTTCTGTCAGCTATGTCTGGCCTGGTAAGCATACTGCGTGTTAATCAACAAGAATACTCCTTGTAGGAATTGTGCCCATAATGCCACTCCATTCAACTAACTCCCTGATGTATCTTGGACTTGGTTTTTTGAAGGAGAACCAAATCTGTCATGTAATTCTTCAATTTTCAACTACCTCTTTCTCATTTAGGTGGTTACAAACCTTCACATTTCTAAAGATTAAACAAATCTTTATAGAGATAGAAAATTGGAGATTCCCCCTTCTCCTTACCATCTCTTGTTGAACTACGGACATTGTACCTTGCTCTTATCTTTACAAACAATTTCAAGACTTTTGGTTCATAATAATCAAAAATAGAGACTACCATAAAACAATTGAATTTCCTAATGTGCCTCATAACTTAATCAATCAGAGGCTTCATGATCCTATCAACTAAATTTGGATTCATTCTTTTTCAGGGTCCTATATTTTGTTACCCTTCACAAAGAGTGGGTGGGTTAACCTAAAAAAAAAAAAAAAGAATGGGTGGGTTAGACACTGCAGAGGAGCACAATTGATAAGATGCTATTGTCACGGCCCCAAGTGAATTTGACAGTTATGTTGTTATATGTTTATTTAGTTGTTATTTGCAGTTATGTTTTAAGAGTAATTGGGTATTATTTACAATTAATTTACAGTTATGGAGCAATGGGGAAGTAGTGGTGAGTGGTAACTACTACTAACTGCCAGATAGCTTTATATATAAGGCTATGCACAGTTCCGGGAATCACATTAGAATTATTGGAATATCAGAAGATCAGTTTCTCTCTCCTCCCTTCAATTCTCTCCCTATTTCCTCCTTTCTCTCTATTTCTCCCGCTCTTTCAATTCTCTCATCAAAGAAGTTACGGTCAGACTCAGGTTCCTAACATTTGGTATCAGAGCAGTCTGGTTCTTGGTTGGATCTAGATGTTTCTGATAAGATTTTTAAGGCAAGCAGTACAAGATGGATTCTGGAAGCTGTTTCAGAGGCAAATATCGATTATTGGAAGCAGTTCAAATTGTTGTTCAGAATGAAGTCAGAAGAATTTGATTGATGAAATGATTGCCAAATGAACTCTTGAGAGAATGCAGTCACTAGAGAAAGTATTCAAGGAAGAATTCAATAAAAAGCTAGATGACTTACTAGTTTTGATTTCAAAAAAGTTTCAGCTCAGTATACCAATGAATCTTTATTCAAGATCTACTGTAGTACCAATTCCAATAGGAGCTTTAATCCTATTTAAGACTTTCAGTCTGCAAGAAGTTGATGAATTACCTACACTGGATTAGGAAGCAAAAGATGCTGTGAAGTTGGAGAAGTTTACTATTACACCAACTTCAGATTTTGAAGATTTCAAGCCTGCTATTCTTGAAATAATAGGTACCCCTTCAATACTTGATGTTAGAGTGTGTTTGATTGCATACATTTATCATAGAAAATGTGTAATTATTACACATATTTTCTATGGAAGCAATCAAACACTTTTAACTTTTCTATGGAAAATATGTGTATGGTACAAACATTTAAAGGTTCTTTCCATGGAATTCATTTTCCAAAGGGGTGGGGTGGTTTTTGTTTTCTAGGCAATCATTACCTAGAATTAAATTCTAGGTAATGCAATCAAACACACCCTTAATGCAAAGCTAGTAATTGAGGATTTATTGGATAAAGCCAGCGAGGAGGAGGAAAAAGGAGTTAAAATTTATGCTCAATTGCTAACTGACTTTGTTGATCTCTTAGGCACTTCTAGTGAAATCACTGGAAGGACTAGTCTAAGAAGGATGAAGCAGATAGTGAAAGCTGGGATTGGATGAAGAACAATGGCCATTGTTTTGATTTCTTGGGGACAAGAAATCCCTTAAGGGGGTGGGAATGTCACGACCCTAAGTGAATTAGGCAGTTATGTTGTTATATATTTATTTAGTTGTTATTTATAGTTATGCTTTAGGAGTAATTAGGTATTATTTACAATTAATTTTCAATTATGGAGTAATGGGGAAGTAGTGGTGTAGTGGTAATTGCTGCTAAATAACTGCCAGATAACTTTATATATAAGGCTATGCACAGTTCTGGGAATCACATTAGAATTATTGGAATATTAGAAGATCAGTTTCTCTCTTCTCTCTTCTCCCTTCAATTCTCTCCCTATTTCCCTCTCCTTTCTCTCTATGCTTCCCTCTCTTTCAATTCTCTCATCAAAGAAGTTGCAGTCAGGCTCATGTTCCAGACAGCTACTCTTCTGGATCTTGCTTCACATTCCTATGACTATTTCCCCCAATGCCAGAAATAGGTTCACTTAGGACAATACTGCTTGAGCTTACCAAAGCCCCCAAAATACTCATCTTCCATTTATATTCCAAAATCTTCATCAAATATGAACATTGTTTCTTGCTTAACTAAGTTTTCTTAGCTGCATGGGCATTAAATGGTATTTATTTATGGTGCTGTATGTCTGATTTTCTGGGCTTGTACCCCTACAGTTCATTTTGAAATTCTACCATTTTGATACAACCTTAAGGACTCCATGCTCACTCACTGTTAGCTGAAATGATTTCCCTTTATATGTTTAGTAAATACTCGTTTCTTTCTGAAATTGGAGAAAGATCCCTATTATTCTTACGGTATCTTTAGAAATATCATTAACCTCTGCGGACTGAAACATAAATAGCATGTGGCTTGTATTGATGTTACACATTTGCAGGGAATGGTGACCAGCCAATTCCAGAAGGAGATGGTGCAAAGGGAAACCACTCTTCATCAGAGAGCCAGAAATCTAATGACTCTACCTCCCAGGAGTCCTATCATAAAATTTTGGACTGGAGAGAGTTTAGAGCATCTCTTTTTGCTCGGGAGCAGGTACTGCTGTTATTAGCATAACATCACTGTTATTGTCATTATTTTTTCATTTATTTGTCATATATAGTATTCGTTTCTCCCTAAAATGAACTGCTTGTTATGAAGTTTCAGGGCTAATTTTCTTAAAAATATATGCCCTGTAATTTCACTGATACGCCGAAATTTTCAATTCAGTTAAACAGTGAGTTCATTAAATGGTTGATACGCCTGCTGATCCTGTTCTTTTGCCTCCCAAATTGATGCCTATTTGTTTATTGAGTGCTAGAACACTATGCTGTAGAGAGGGTGGCTTACAATTGGGAACGAGAATAAAGTTTACCAAGTACTTTCTAAGCGGGTTATAGGTCAAGAGTAAGATAATTGAGAAACCATCTTGAAGTACCTATTCTATCTTCACGGTATATTAACCATGGGCCATGGCTCCAATTTTATTGCTAATTTTGGAGAATGAGCAATTTTGAAATAATAGAGCATCATGGTTGATAGCGATTATGAAATCTAATATGCTTGCTCTTTGAATGGTGAATTGTACTTTTTGAGAATTTTACCAGGCTCAAACTGGGGGGACTGGTTCACAGAACCAAGACGGGGCTCAGCCCGAGTCCAAACCTCTTGGTCCGAAGTGGGCCCACCCAATTTCGTCACCGGAGAGGGGCTGCGTTCTTGTCGCCACAGAAAAGCTCGATGGAGTTCGAACATTTGAAAGGACAGTCGTCCTTCTCCTCAGATCTGGAACCAGGCATCCCCAAGAGGGACCGTTTGGGGTTGTCATAAACCGCCCATTAAATAAAAGGATTAGGCACATGAAACCAACCAATCTTCATCTGGCAACCACATTTCCCGATTGTTCTTTGCATTTTGGTGGACCCCTCGAGGCAAACATGTTCTTGCTGAAAACGGGAGAGAAATCCCAAATTCCCGGTTTCGAAGAGGTACTACCAGGCCTGTGTTATGGAGCTCGGAACAGCTTAAACGAAGCTGCTGGGCTGGTGAAGAAAGGGGTGCTTAAGCCTCAAGACTTCAAGTTCTTTGTCGGGTATGCCGGGTGGCAGCTGGATCAACTGAGAGACGAGATCGAATCGGATTATTGGTACGTAGCTGCATGTAGTCCAAATTTGATATTTGGAGCCTCAACAATCACTCCATCGGAGGGTTTGTGGGGAGAGATTTTGCAGTTAATGGGAGGTCACTATTCGGAACTGAGCCGGAAGCCGAAACAAGACATGTAGCTGCTGTCTGCTCTGCTTAAACCACTTGGGAGACCGAATTGCTCTGGGTAAACAATGCATGAAGGATCAAGGATTTTGTGAATTCAAATGTACATAAATGTTGGCGCAGAGTTGAAGTGATTAGCTATTAATTTCTTGGATAGAAACTTAGTAACTTATGGTTGTTCTTGAATGTAATTATTATACCCTTAATTTATTTGACCAACCTAGTTCTATCTCCGAGCTAATATTGTTTTCATTTGGGAGTGAATTTCCTTTGGAGATCTGTTTTTATTGACCATCCTGCTAACGCTCTGATTCTGCTTGCTTCTCGTTGCCAGCAGGAACCAATCTTTTCCAAAATTCCAGAGAGGGTAAAATAAAGTCCTATAAGATTGTTAATTTGGACCAATTAGCGTTGTTCTTGGCGAGCCTTCTTCCAAATGTTCCGGCCACAATCTTTGATCCTATTCTCTTTCACTAGGCTGGTGGGCTGCTCTACTTCTACTTCTACTTCTACTTCTATTGATAGTATTAATAATAATAATAATTGTTGTGTTATGGATAAAATTTTATTAAAAGATAAAAAAGTTTAAAAGTTTAAAATAAATTTTTTGGGCTAAAAAGTGTAAATTTTTCGTAAGGTCTCACACAAACGCACAAATTAAATAACTTTGACATTCAAAAATTCTTTTAAATATTTTAAAAAAATAAATAGATAATTATTCATAAAGAATTTTAATTCTAAAATAATTTTGAAATATTAGAGTAAATATTATTTATAAGAAATTTCATCTCCAAAATGGCGAGATAAACATTATCTACAAGAGATAAACGTCATCTATAACAATCTTAATTTCAATTGGATTAGGAAAAATCAAGGTAAACGTTTTCTGTAAGAATCTTAATTTTAACAAGAATAAGAAGACTCAAAATAAGTGTTATTTATAAAAATCCTAATCTCAAATTAATTAAGATTACTCCATATTCCTATATAAATAAACAATCATTTATTTTTAAAAAGGTATATCTCTAATATTAGTTTCAATACAATATTCATTATATTCAGTGACTGACTCAAGCATTAGAGTGTTTGCGCAGGGACCTCTAAATGTCATTTGACTATTTTTTTTTTTTTTTTGCAGATTTAGGTGACTTGACGACAACATTCCTAGTCAAACAAATTTGTTGTTGTAATTAGGCAACAACAACAACAACAACAACAATAACAATAATAATAATGATATTAATAAATGTTTGTGACAAAAGAGAGGTAAGACTAAAAATTTTGATTAGAAAATGTGGAACATGAGGAGGATATAATTACATATCAATGTAGTGTTGTTGAGATACAACAACAAATTTATTCGATTGGAAACATCATTGTCAAACAGTCTGAACCTGCAAGAAAATAAACAGTCAGAGGGCGTAGGGAAGTCCCCGCATAAATATGCTGACATTTAAGTTAAACACTGAATATGCTAAAGATTTGAAGGTTATATTCATACCAGTATTACAGACGTACATTTTCTGGAATGAAATCCTGCTTATTTATAGAGGAATATAAAGCAATCTTAAATCCTCTATGATTAGCATTCTTACAGATGATATTTATCTCTTACAGATGATGCTAATCCTGCTTGTTTAACATGTTTTCAAAGCACGTTAAAAACTCTTGTTAATTTTTTAGCATGAGATTCGTTGCTTTTACTTTTCACTATCATATCATGTGCGTATGCCTCTATGGTATTTTCCAATAGGTCTTTAAAGACTTTATTTACCATTATCTGATATGTGGCCTCAGCATTTTTCAAACCAAAAGGCTCTTTGCAGCAGTGCGTCCCTCTTTCTATGACGAAGGCATTTTTTTCAGCGTTTAGTGAATATATCATGACTTGGTGATATCTCGAAAAAAGCATCCAAAAAACTCAATAGTTTATACTAAGATGTTTCGTTAACCAACTTGTCAATTCAAGGTAATGGATATGAGTTCTTTGGACACGCTTTGTTCATGTCAGTGAAATCCATGTAGATTCACCACTTTTTATTCATGTTCTTTACCATGACCATGTTGACTAACCATTCAAGGTAATAGACTTCTTGAATGAACCCTGTAGCTAGTAACTTGTTGATCTCCTTGTCCAAAACTTGTTGTCTTTCTGGGGCGATGTTTCTCTTCTTTTGCTTGACAGGTCTAATGTTTGGATTTACATTCAGATGATGTGAAATTACTTTTGGAATTATTTTGGGAATGTCTATTGGTGTTCAATCAAAGATATCCATGTTCTCTTTTAGGCACTTTACTATTTCTTCCTTGGTTTCTTCTTGTAGTTGGCTCCCTACATAAATTGACTTTTCCATATCATCTTTGAGAAAAGATACCACTTCTAACTTCTTCATAGGTTGGGGCTTGTTTACAGACTATTCCACAATAGTGAGAGTTTTCTCTATATCATCTTATTTGTAGAGGAGATGTAATAGCTGCAGGTTTTTCTCTGTTCTCCTTGGACTTGCCCTATTCCATTAGCTATCGAGAATTTTATTAACAAGTACCCTGAAGATATCACTGCTCATATATCATTCAAGAATAAGCGCCCAATATGACATTATATGTTGATGAATGCGTTTTGACTACCATGAAGTTGGCTTGTTTGGTGGTGTTTTGGGGCTCTGTGCCCAAGGTGATGGCCAGTGGTATCGCTCTTGCTATAGTGACTAATTCTCTTGTGAAACTGAATAAAGGAGAGTGGACAATTTTAAAGCAATCCATGAAAATATTCATATTTTTTAAGCAATTTTAGTATATCACGTTAACTAAGCTGTCGTTATCTACCAGTATTCTTCTAATAGGATGTTTAGCGATCACATATGAGATAACTAAAGGATCATCATGTGGCATTATGATTTCCCCTTGACCTGTTGGCATAAAGGCGATAACTTCCTCATTGTCTTGTATGGACATAACATAATTGACTTGGTAGGTTTGTCATGCATAAACTTTCTTTGACAACAAAGTATGGCATGCCATAGTTTCTTCCCCTGATATCACATAGATAACTTGATTAATCAGTTCGTTGTCTAGTGAGGGATTCTGTCTTTCTTCTCTTCTCCTGTCGTCGTACTATCTTTCATTAGTGTGCTTGTCCTTTTTCTCTGCCTCTTTTTCATGTCTCTTCCTATCCTTGTCTTTTGTTTGAACATATCTTTGAAGTCTTCCATTCTTGATCAAGGATTCAATTTGATTCATTAAATCATGACACCTATTCGTGTTGTGCCCATATGTTTTGTGAAATCTACAGTAAGTGTTTTTATATCTTCCCATGGGTTAGTTCGTTCTTATGGGGACTTTCAATAGATATGATCTTTCAATAGCTTCCACGATGTGGGATTGGGGCTCAGAAAGCTGAGTGTGATTCTTGTATTGTAGTTTTGAGGGACAATTATTCTTCCTAGATTTATCTTCTTTATTGTCTTCATAGTCATCCGAATCTCTTTCTTTTCTCTTCTTGTCTTTTTTTTTTCGCTACTAGTAACCACTTTCATTACTTTAGCTTGCAGTATGTATTCATTGGCACACACAAATAGGTCGGCTAACGATGTTGGTTGTTTAAGAGCCAACGACTCTTGTAGCGGTATAAACCTAGTGCCTTGGAGCATTGCTATGATTGCCATCCCAACATGTAAGTTGCAAATTTCCAAAGTGGCATTTCTGAATCGATCCACATGTTACCTTAGAGTTTCTTTTCTTCCTTGCGATACTAAGTAAGTACGTAGAGTCTTTCTTATGTTGATAGTTTATGATGAAGGCCTTTATGAACTCCTTTTGTAGTTGTTTGAAAAAGGAGATAGATCCCTCGCTGAGGCTATTGAACCAAATTCGAGCATGGTTAGTTAAGGACAATGAGAAAGCTCGACACATAGTGGCGTCTTTCCAATCGTGGAGCATCATGACGGACTCGTAATTTTTTATATGATAGTGAGGGTCTATCTTGCTCGAGTAAGAACTAACTTAGGGCATTTTGAATTTTGGAGAAAGCTGCTTCTCTATGATTTCCATGGTGAAATGTGTTTTCATTCATTCTAGGTTTTTTTCCACAACCACTAACTTCTTTTGCTCAAGGACTTGCTCCACTATCCTTTTCATATCTTCAGCATCTCAACAGTGAGAATGGATTGACTTAGCTGATGCTTAAAGGTTACACTTGGTCCCGTGCTTTCGACTATTCCGTGGTACCTTTCATTGGGTTGAGGGAGAGTTTTTTCATTTTGGACTAGTGTTCCCCGAGGTTTGCCCAAACGGTCTCGATGGCCTTCATGGTGTGCAGTCTCCCACAAAGGTCCTCGGAGAGAGTTCTCTCAGGGACTTCTTTCTTGATTCTCTTCTAGGGACTTCTTTCTTGATTCTCTTCTAGTGGGACTCTTGGACGAGCGATCTCCTGGAGACCTCTTTTAGTCTCTCGCAGTCCTCTAATAGTCTCCTGCGATCCTTTGTCAGTCTCCCTGAGACTTTCTGGGCCTGGGCTTCATTTTCCTAAGGCTGAGATATATAATTTTACAGTGTAAGGGGTAATGCAGTGCGACAAGGTGCTTTTGAAGAACCTAGCCATCTCTCGAAGGGCCTTCGTACTTTCTTCATGGCGTCACTTAAGTGCTTCATGCATGTTCTCGGATTGGAAAGGTTGTTGACATCAAGGTCCTTTTCATCATGTTTATTGCCTGCAGCCTGAGATCGTGTGAGAACCATTATAGTATCCTTAGGCTTTTTGAATGTTTTTCACAAATTGTGCCAATTGTTGTTGTCAAGATATAATAATAAATTTATTCGACTCAAAACGTTATCGTCAAGTTACTTGAACCTGCTACAGAAAAAACAATTAGAGGGCATATGGAAGTCCCCGCGTAAACACTCCGATATTTAAGTCAAATATTAAAGATGTTAAAGACTTAAAGACTATTTATTTATAGAGGAGTATGGAGCAATTCTACGTACTGAGACCCTACTTATTTATAGAGGAGTATGGAGCAATTCTAAGTCTTTTAAGATTATGATTGTTTAGATGATGTTTATCATGCTAAAGTTGTCTGGTTTGCGCGTTATGTGGGATTCCCCCTTGATTCATAGCGAAAACATCTGACAATTTTACCATCCTCACGGGACATGAATGGTCCTTCATCATGAGTTTTCGAAAGGTTGAGAGGGTGCGTTGCTGTTGTTAGAAGAAAGGGCAGGAGACGGTGGATTTCCTGCCAGGGGTGGAACCAGGGTTTTGATTTGGGGGCGAACTTAAATGCAAAAAATATAATTTTAAAAATAAGACAATAATGATATATTAAAATGCAAAAAACTTTTTACAAGTTAGAATGAATCGTCTTGATTTTTTACGTGGAAATGTATGATTTCGAAATGATTTTTTACATAAAAATTGTCTCGATTTCTAATTGGGTTTTTTAGTCCTAGTATTTCTCATTTACAAAATATTTCATGATTTGATTTTATGTGCTCACTAACCTTCTCTCAACACTAGCAAAGAATATTTTGTGAGTTCATTTTGATATCTTCAAGCAAATTTTGATTTGTGACTCATCCCTAACCTATAGCCATCTTTGCCTATCATTAGGCTATCAATTATATTTATCTGATTGTTTGCAGCATCTTGCTTAGAGAGAGGTAAATGATCTCTAATTAATTTTATTTACTTGCTTGTTTTAATTAATTTTTAATATATTTTATATTTAAATCTTTATCTTTATACTTTCCTAAAGACCTATTTATTGGAATTTTCTAAATCTTAATAAAGCTAATTATCTTGCTAAGAGTAACATCGATCAAATTACTATTATGAGAAATCACATTCAAAATATTCACATTTTTAGAATACTAAACTAGCAAAGAGATTATAGAAATTTTTTTATAATGATATTATTAAAATATAATTAAGGTTTTGTTGGGTATTGTTTATGGTGGAATTTAACATTATGGATGCCTTTTAAAAGATAATTTATGAAAAGTTATTTGAGTGTTTGTTAATATAAAATATTATTATTTTTAAATACTTAAAAACCAAAAAAAAATTGGCCCAGTGGGCACAGCTGGGCCTTATGTGGCTCCGCCCTTGATTCCCGCCTCGGCCATCGTCCCGCCTCGGCCGTCGTTGCTAAACAATCTCCTGCCTACGTTGCCGTCACTAGACGGGGGTCTCTCGCCTTAGTCGCAGCTGGTTTGGGTCCCTCCTTTTGGATTGACCCATCTTTGCCTTTTATTATTTTTAATTTTTAGTTTCAATTATTATTGTTATTATTTTTCTTTGACCCACGTGACATATTACAATAAAATCGCGAGAAGACAGAAGCGGGACCGAGTCAACTTGCCACAATATATAATACTCGAAAAACAGATAAAAAGGACTGCTGTTGTAGTGTGCTTCAGGGGGGAAAAGGACCTTTGACCATATCTGATTGAGAAGTTCGTTTTGACCACAAAAGGTCGTCTGCTACATAATGATCAAGAGAATTAGTGATATTGGGGAATGATATTGTATGATTAACATCAAAGCTTTGCTTGAACTTGGTTGATTAGTAATTGCCATATGTTTTTGATTATCATTGGTTTTGTTTCGTATGCCATTCGTCCCCTTGTTTGGGCACATCAAGATGATAAATTCAACGGCGCTAGCTCCATGCCATGAAATGAATGAACACGTGATGATGAACAATATATATATATATATATATATATATAATATTGGTCTGTAATTAACTATGAATTAATTAGCAGCAGTACTCTATATATCATGTATATATATATAAACATTGTGCATGCATGATCAGGAGGTAATTAATATGCATGCTGACATGGCTAGCCTAGCTGACAATTAATTGTTGCTGAAGACTATGTATCATCCAACCAATCCAATACACATGATGAAGAACACTTCACAGATAATCTTCCACCGAAATGTTCAAAGCCTCCCCCTGCGATCTCGACTCGCTCTGAAAATGGTAATCCGCGCTACTCTGCTCTGTAACACCAACTTGATCATTACGAGCGCTCCCGTTCGATTGCTTCATCGCAAACTGGGCATCCACGGCCATGCCGGCATCCGACGCCGCCTTCTGCACGGACTTCGGCGACATCCCAGGCCGAGCCCCGGCAGGCAAAGTCAACGGAAAGTTAAGCTGCTGGAGTGACGCCGGCCCCCGGAGACAGTACGACGCAATGTCATGGGCCACGGCGGCGGCCTCGGGCGTCGAGTAGGAACCGAGCCAGAGGCGCTCTTGGGTCCCCGGAACCCGAATTTCGGATACCCACTTCCCCCATTTTCGGCGCCGGACACCTCTGTATGATTTGGTCGGATCGGCTGTTGTCGAGCTGCCGCTACCTTCGCTGGAGCTGCTCATCTTCGTTCCCTCTGTGCGGAAAGCTTGATGGAAAGATGGCAGGCTTTTATGGTGGAGATGAAGAAAGTGAACGATTTTGACCTGGCTTCAAAAGTCAAAATTTTCAAAGGTCAAAGACGGTACAATTAATAAGTTCAAGGCATGGAACCAATGGGAGCGAGGACCGTGCCCTGCAATTTGATGGATGGATTAGGTAACCCATAGGTTAAATGAAGCGGCAATCTGTCTAGTTAATGGATAGACTTAATTATTATAGATATTTGATTTCCTTTTTGAATTTTTCAAATCGGGTCTTCCTCCAAGACCAGGGGCAGGTAGAATTTAATTATGGATACGTTACATCTAGGCCTCCCCTTCTTTGGTTTTTTTTTTTTTCTTTTTTTTGGTTAAGTTTTAGAAAACTAATGTTTGGTAAAAGCACACTTTTATTTCTAAACCACAACTACTTATTTATTGAAACACAAGTTAAGTTGTTTTGAAATAAAACAAAACAAAAAATGACTCATTGATTTTTTTATAAAAAAAGTAAAAACAACTTATAATGAGGCCCCCACATTTATTACTTTATTATTAAACACAATGCCACACTTAATTATCAAACATTAATTTTATTATTATAATACAGCACAGCAGTATCAAAGACCTTTTATCTCCCAAATAAAGGAAGTAACTGTATTATATTTTATTAATTAATATTATCATACTATAAAATATTAATGAGACTTCAGCCACTAGTTACAACTTGCAACTTCAGCTTTCACATCAACGTTTCGGTCGGTCAAACTAAAAAATTGAGCTTTTCTGGAGGGGTGACTTTTGCCCAGCCTTTAAACTGCAAATGGGTAGGCTTTGGTCACCTATGACAACCTTTGAGAAGGTCGGTATTCAACTTAACAAAAATTTATTTATTTTTATCTCATATTATAAATGAGTTGAATTTCAATTTACAACTCGACGCATCAATGAGCTGAATTTAAATAAGACAAGTTGAGCTTCGACTTACAAATAAACTCCTAGCCCAATTCAACTTCCATTATAGATGAATTTAGATATGAAAGTTCTCCGTTTTTAAGAAAAAAATTGTCTCAAAGACAAAATTAGTAATGAAAAATTTATGTCTGTAACCTTGGTTCGAGATTAGTCTTGAATCTTTTCATTTCTTCTCTATTTATCTATTTGTTAACCTGAGGTCATCTTAGTCACTTTCGCCATCTATCCCATCAATGCCACCTCTAGCATCTGTCGTCCTTATTATCAATATCGCCTATGGCATTCATCCCTCTTGCTGTTATAATTATGATTCGAAATTTAAATTTAACTAAGATTGAGACTCCTAATTTAATTGTAATTATGATATTGTCAAATTTAATTTTATGTAAGATTTATCTTATTTGGAGCAATATACTCATAAATCATCTTCTAATTAGGATATGATTTCTTGTGTACATAGATAATTTTAGATCTATAAATAGATGTCCAATACTCTGAAATTAATTGTAGTTATATCACTTTTGTATTACCAATATTTGGTTAGTGATATTTTATTCTTTCTACTTATGATTTTTTCCGATTTGAGTTTTTCACATTAAATTTTGTGTTCATGTGTGGTTGATTGGTTTGATTGAAATTTGTTGTCGATCCAATTTCGTAAGAAATTGGTATCAGAGCCATTAGATCAAATCATTGACGTTTAGGTTGCTCAACACATTCAACCTCTGCCGTCGTCGCACATCTGCCTCATTTTCCATCGCTAATGACCTCGTTTTCACTGTCAACCGCCCTTACCCTCACCGTCACTTCAAATCCAGTTGTCTTCAATCTACCTCGTTGGCCATTTGCCTTTCACTGTTCGCCTCTTCGTCAATTGGAACATCGTCAGTTACTGTCGAGCTTCTTGTTGTCGATCTGTTATCTTTTCCACCATCGATTGTTAGCCAGCCTTCGTTGTCTTACTTTTCTACAGTCAGCCATTGATCTTTCTTATTACTTGTCATCCATCAACACAATCGCCATTGTCGATAGGGTTTCTCCATTGCAAATTACCATTGTTTCAGCACACCTAGATCCTTATCCAGATCTGGTTAGATCCAAACCACTAGGTCCAGACCTGTTTCAGATTTGGTCAGTCCAGGGTTGACCCATTAGGCCATATCCGACCAGCCAATCTGTCAACCCAAATTTAGATTTATTTTTGCCTTTTATCTGTTGGTCAAATCTAGTATTTTGGTTTGTTTTCTATTGAGATTTTGTTTATCGATTGTTTGGTATTATTTGATCTTTGTATTGACTATCTTGAAGTATGATATTTCATTATTGAATCGAAATATTTTGATTCTCATTATTGTAGGTAAAGATGCGTGCAATTTTGAACGAATGAATTTAGATAAAGGTGGAGTTATCAAGGGGGATTTATATTGATAAATGCGAAATTATTAAGATCAACAAAGATATGTTGAGTTTGATCTCTAGCTATGTTTTAAGTGCAACTGATAATATCTACGATATGGTATAATTTTTAATTAGTATTTATCAGAAAATTAATTTTTTGTAATTTTGTTAGAAGAAATTCTTTTAAATAATTTTATATTTAAATTTCATGCGGGAGCTATCAATGTAGCCACTATTGCCTTTGTGATCCATCTCTGTCACCATTTGCCTCCCTGTCGGCCACACGATCCTTCTCCACCATTCTCACCGCCTCATCGTCCGTCTCCCTTGTCATCAATGCATTCGTCTCACCATTATCACCAGTTTCGTGGAGCAAATTCAAGAAAATTATTAAGGAAATCCTTTGTCTGAAAACAACCTTGATGTCGGTAGGGAGCCAACTCTTAATCAGCTGGTGGCCAACGTGACTTGGGACTGCTGATCAAGTCATCGCCCTCTTAACATCTAAAGATAAAAGGGAATTTGTTTGTCAACGAACACGTTGAGACGACAAACAATAATAATATCTGCTATTTTATTATAATAAAATTATTATAATACTTAAAGACAGGCACGGACACTATTGGACATAATATAATATTTTTATATATATATATATATATATCACCCCAACTACTGTAAGCCAACAAAATATAGGATGATCCAAAAGAAAAAAAACAAAAGCAAACAATTGTCAAATGATTCTCATAGTTCGCTTTGGGGTCATTTCTCAAGTCTTGAAAAGCACGTGTGCATCCACCACAACCACACACTCCCCGCCGGTTCAGAGGTGACTCAAGGCAGCTCCACATTATTGATTTAAAAGGGGAGAGGCGGGCTGTTGGAAGTCTTCATTCTTCAAGCCCCACCGCCTCACTCTAACGAATGTATTTGTTTCCCCTTGTAGAATCAACCCCTCATAGATGAGTTCTCATTTTAGACTTTTTAGGGTTGTTAAACACGTTTGACTTGGCCCCCCGCCCGCCTTCCTTCTGACCTTTTATTATGCCATGCCATGCCATGCCACCTCACTCCGTTCAGCTCAGTTCAACCTCCTTCTATCCTTAGATATAACTCTTGACTGAATAGTCCAAATTCCACGAGGGACAAAAAATAGTCCTACCCAAACTCATAAATACAATAATATGAGAGAACCAACAATATTTATCAAGTTAGGATCATCTGAAGAGTTGGAAATTACAAGCTCCTATATATGGACATTAAACCATCATTTACATAAGCCCTAACCCAATAATCTATTAACTAAATTACTCTCACGAATATTTTTCGTAGATTCCTTGTTAACTCTGCATTAATTTTTTCCTTTTTAAGTACTGGAGATTATTCTGGAGTCCATTTTAGGGTAGTTCTCTATTTTTGTATTATTTATTTATCGCAGGTTTCAACAGACCAAGGAATCGAAACAGAGAGTGCGGATCGGATCCAGGCGGCATTGCCAATTGCCATTGGTCCAGGTAAACAAACTTATTTATTATTAGTGATATTTTATATGATCACTGCCATTCACCAACACCCAAGTTAATTTATCTACTACACCATAACCCTTACCAGTCATATCCTCGCACACAAAGTATGGTAATAATTAGCATTTTCACAAGACAAGCATGTTAGGATTTACCAGGGGCTGATATTAGAAACCCAAACTCCTGGCTCCTGCATTTCGTGAGATAACAGAGCATAAAAAACATTAGAGTAAGGCAACCAGACCCAGCATATATAGAAAAACAGCAAGTTGAAGCAAATTTTAAGACCCCAAATCGTGAGACCATGGGTGGAATTAACAGAGGGATCTAGCCGGAAAACAAGTGCAATTTTAACTATTAAACTAGAAACAGAGATATTATGCACTTGCAGAACGCATAAAGGAGAGCATGAATTGCACTGACTGTTACCAAAACAACAGAAAAAATGTGAATCTTTACCTTTGCAAACGTTAAGAGAAGTACTAGGTTACAATCATCAAGTGTTTCGGCTGGTTATAGCATCATTTTTGACATTTTCAAAGAGCAAGAATAGCATTAAAAGGAAAATTTCAAGTACACTGATATTGCTTAATGCATTTACATAGTCTCAACTTTTAAAAGCCGTACGCTGTTACTTCTGCTACAAAAGCTTGTGCAGCATAAAAGATACATACGCTAGTATAATGTAGACAAAGATCAACATAATCAGGTTTCTGATACCAACATAGTTAACCAAAATAACAGTAAGACTATAGAAGGAAAATACAAGACAAAGAAAGAACAAGAAATGTTGTCTAACTGAACAAACATGTCATTTATCTGCTTTTACAAATTGTTATCATTTGACGCTGAAGAAATTGGAGTTTTCTATTTGAGAGCATTTGATATAGAATAAATGAAGTCTAAGAAACCTGTTCCTTTGAGGAGCCCTTTACCAGTCAAGAGCTCAAAATCTAACAGCAATAGGAAGCCTATTACCGCTGCCTTACCATTTATTACTTCATTCTTCCCCGTGAATCCAAAGCCCCCTAAATCCTCATCAACCACCATTTTCACCTGCAAACAAATTAAAACAGGGGACTTGATACATTCAGCACATTGTCATTCAGAGATAAGCATGGTTCCGTGGCAGACATGCAGGGGAGGAAAGCTTCATGGGCTACTACATTTACCCAAAACTAACATTTTATGGAGAGTAGCAAGTAACATTCACACCCCCCTAAATTATTTTTGGATGACATGCTAGGGTAATTTAAGTGTCAACTCATTTTTTACCTCATCAACATTGACATCAGATGCAGTTACACCAGGTTGAGCCTTTCCACTAAAGATGATTTCTGCAGACGCATCAGAACTCACACCTCCCATGCTGATGTAAATATTCTCTTCGTCAGTCTTCACTGGATAAACAAATAGGTTTCTCAAAGCAGGTGTGAGGACTCTCAGCACAGGATTCTTAGGATACCATTCCTTGATAGCACCAGTCCGAAGATCAAATGTGCTATCAGTTGTTGGGCATACAATACAACCATCCTGCAGAGAAAATATGTAGTAATTCAGCTTTTTCTGATCAAGAGAAGTTGGAAAGTGAACATTTCTCCGAAAATGTGAATTAAGTAATTAATGAAAAATATTTTCTTTAACCAACAACAATAACAACATATCCAGCATTTATCTCACTATGTGGGGTCGGCTACATGAATTCTAGACTTCCATGTATTTCTATCATTTGTCATATCTTCATTTAGCCCCATATACTTCATATCAAATTTTAATGTCTCTCTCAAAATCTTTTTGGGTCTGCCTCTACCTCTTTTTTTGACTAATTGTTTCATTTCATCAACTCTCATCACAGAAGCGTCTCTTGGTCTCTTTCTCACATGACCAAACCATCTTAGTCTAGTCTCTCTCATCTTCTTCTAGATTGGCACTACTCCTACCTTATTACGAATAACCTCATTTCTAATTTTATCTTTTCTTGTATGGCTGCACATCCATCTGAGCATTCTCATCTCCGCTACACTCGTCTTTTACTCATACTGGTATTTGATTGTCCAACATTCTGAGTCATATAACAAGACTGGTCTTATAGCTTTCTTATAGAATTTTTCTTTCAATTTTAATGGGATTTTACTATCACATAACACCCCCGATGCATTTCTCCATTTTAGCCAACAAAAAAAAAAAAAGGAGTAATCATTTAATATCGACAGGATTCAAAAGGATGAACGCTATGTTAGGGACGGGTAATAATATCAGTATACATTATTAGGCTATCTCCAATGCATACAAATCCTACTTGCTAAGCCAAAATTTTAGTGAGAAGGGGACGATTGGAGCTGCTCCAACGCAGCTCACCATCCTCAAAATTGTTTGCCATCCAAATAACGAAGCCCAAATCCCTCGCTTTTTTTGGTGATCTCGTCGTCCATTGTAGCCCTCGCCATCCCTTCCAACAATGGTCACCGCCGAAGGCATCGCCATCACTGTCATCACTACAGTTACAACCATCACTGTTGAAGCATGAAGCTCCATCGGAGAAGACGAAGCACGTCCCCACTTGCCGTCGGCTTCGGAGACAACTATTGAAGGCAGTCGGCCACGACAAAAAAAAAGAGGCCAGCAATTAGAAAAGACGTATAATAGTGGCGAAGGAGGAGACAAACAGACACGACAAAGGCCAGTCATGGCGAAACCCACGCTAACGACAATGTCTTCGTCAAGATATTGCTTTGTTTTTGCAAAATTTTTTGGATTCTTCTACAGAGCCAGAGAGGGTAACAGACGGGCTTACCAAATGGGGGCAAAAAGATGAAATTGCCCCTGCCCATTTTGCAAATTTGCCCTCTCCTCTCCCATGGCCGTCGCCTCGCTTATGCCTTTGCCTCGCTGCCATGCTGTCAACGTCGCCTCGTTGCCCTCGCCTAGCCTCCGTCGCATTGCTGCATCAGCGAGGCGATGGCAACGAGGCGCAGCAGACAGCAGTGATGTGAAGGTAGCGACGGCCATGGGAGGGGAGAGGAAAGGGTGGGGACAATTTCGTCTTTTTAACCCCATTCAGTAAGCCCGTCAGTAAGACTATTTGGCTCTCAAGACTTTTCCAAATCTTTTTCCAATTGGGGAGGGGGTGGTTTTTTCGGTCAGTCACAACAAAGTGTTTTTCAATTTCTACAATTGCTCTTTGTTGCTCTTTATTTAAAAAACATTAGTAAATTGATTTTAAAAATATATTAAATAAACAACAACAACAACATATTAAGCCTTTATCCCACTATGTGGGGTCGGCTACATGGATTTTAGACTTCCATGTATTTCTATCTTTTGCCATATCTTCATTTAGCCCATACACTTCATATCAAACTTTAATGTCTCTCCCAAAATCTTTTTGGGTCTACTTCTACCTTTTTTTTTGACTAATTGTTCCATTTCATCAACTCTCCTCACCAGAGCGTCTCTTGGTCTCCTTCTCACGTGATCAAACCATCTTAGTCTAGTCTTTCTTATCTTCTCCTCGATTGGCACTACTCTTACCTTATTATGAATAATCTCATTTATAATTTTATCTTTTCTTGTATGGCTGCACATCCATCTTAGCATCTTCATCTTCGTTACGGTCGTCTTTTTCTCATGATGATATTTGACTACCCAACATTTTGAGTCATAGAACAAGACTGGTCTTATAGCTGTCCTATAAAATTTTTCTTTTAGTTTATTAAAATTTAATACATTAATATTTATGATTAAATTAGAAAACAAATCTTAAAATTTTATAGTAGTGAAAATTATAGGTAAGGCAAAAAAAATTAAAATTGAAGTTTATTAATAAATAAATGAAATAAGAAATCAAATAGAAAGTAGAATAGAAAGCGTGGTTAGAATAAGTATAGTTTTCGAGGTAAAAAAAGAATAGAGAGTGAAATGTTTATAATATAATAGAGAGTATAAAGTGTGACTGGAGATAACATAACGCATGTATTCTTTACTCGCCAAGCCAAAAGTTTAGCAAGGGGAGAGGGAAAAAGCTGCTTCATCGCAACTTGCCATTGAGGGGTTTGCTCGCCATTCAAATAGCGAAGCTTTTTCCTCTAGCCAAATATAGTGATTATCATCCCTCACCATTTCTTCACGAACACAACAATCGATTGTTGTCGGTAGTCGAACACGACGAATATGGAAAGACCCAGAGTCGGAGAAGACGACTAGAGGTGGCGAAGGAGGAAACAAACAAACGCAACATGTGCAAGGAGACAAACCTTTTCAAACAGTGACGCAACGGAGACAAACAAGCGACGAAGACAACCAAATTGGCGAAAGAGGAGAAAAACACGCGATGAAGCAATGGAGATGAACAGTCGGCAAAGGAAACAGACGAATAGTAATATTTATTATTAAATTAAAAAATAAGTATTAAATTTTTATAATAATAAAATAGAGAATAAAATAAAGAGTAAAATATGAAATGTGGTTGGAGTAGACAAAGTTTTTAAGTAAAAAAAAGAATATAAAATAAATTATTTATAATATATAATAAAGAGCTAAATTAAGGAGCGTGGATGGAGACGATCTTACATAGAAAATGCAAATACCATGTAAACGCCACTAAAGTGGTAGTCCCAAGTAGCATGATGGTTGAAGTGCGTAGGAAAAGGTTTCATGTACGAGTCCCCTTGCGAGCATGCTATATGGTAACTGTGTGACTCTGTAAGTTTTACATTCAAGTATTGTCTAAGATAGATAACTGTGAGACTGTAGAAAATTTGGATTAGAAATTTGCAAAATATGACAAACTCTGGTTTGTTGAACTCAGAAAATCAATGGAATTGGAACATTGAACTTAAATTATTCTCTGAACTCAGAAAATCACATCAGAATCAAGATCTAATTTAATTTGTTGAAGGGTCCATTTAATTACAATCAATAGCATCCAATTATTTGCCTCTGAACAAATATCAATTCCATCCAAATTATACTATTTTTGCATAGCTCTGCAAAAACGAATGAAAGAAGCAACAGCTAAACAAGGGGAAGTAGAGATAGAGAGATGATACCTGAGTGAGCTTGGCATTGAGCAATCCTTCACTGTAGGCGCCCTCAGCCGGCGATCTGTTCTCAATTGCAAACACCTCGTCCTTGTACCACAACAGCAGAATCGTCTCCCCCTCCTGAATTATCACGCGCCGCTCTCCCTTGGGCAGCGCCGCCACCGGCACAACCGGCACCCAGCTCTTCAACTCATCACCAGACGCCGATGACTCCTCCGCCACGGGGACTTCGGCGGCTCTGCACGCTGTTTTCCGGCGAGAAATTGTCGACGAAGCTATGGGCGAAGGGTTTCCGGGGGCGAGTATCGGGCGGCGCAGCGGCAGCAACAGTGGCGGTTTCGGGGGATTCGGCGGCGACGGGACGGAAAGAATTCCGGAAATGAGCTTTGGGGCTGCCGTGGCCATGAACAAAGAAGAAGAGGGTAGAGAGAGAAGAAAGGTATGAAGCAAAAGAGTGAAGATAGATAGAGAGAGAGAGAGAGAGAGAGAGAGAGAGAGAGAGAGAGAGAGAGGGGAACCAAAATCAAATCCATGGCCACAGAAATTGGACGGATAATGAAGGGATCAATTACATGTCTATGCATTGCATGTGGTGATGATTGAGTATAACATATTACAAATTTCTGGAAAATATTTAAAAACAAATCATTCTATTAAAAATACTTCTTGTATTGAAAATTATTTTAATCTGTTCATTAAAAAATCATTCAAAAAATTAGAAATATAATCTCTTGTATTAACTTATTACTTGGAATTATTTTGTTGTTTTCAAATGCTGAGAATTGAAAACTTATAAAATACATAAAAATTTATATTTTACTAAATATAATACAATAAAACAATGCAAATGCTAAATTATATTTTAATATATTTATAAATTTTTAAAAAATAGCTTTCATGTAACACTAATGAGTCGTATCTACTAAAACAATTATCTAGTTTATCACTATTCATTTATGGCCGTAACTTGCATGTAAAAAAATAATATTGCTATATTTAAAATGAGATTATGCTACTTGTACATCACAGGATATAGAAGGGATTACAAAAACATACACAAATAACAATTTTACCCTTTCTCTTTCTCATAGTTGCCTCGTTTCTCTTCTCTTTCCCTTTTTCATAGTCGTCTATAGCAATTACCTTCACCTCGCTATCTTATTTCTCGATTGTCGACTGTTGTTGCATTCTCTGGAGAAAGAGAGGATGCAACGACGATCGACTCACAAAAAGTGAGAAAAGTGTGATGATAGGAAGACTATGAGAGGCAATTGCTCGAGGCAACCATGGAAAGGAAAGAGAAAAGACAATTATGGAAAAGAAAGTAAATTTGTAATTAAATAAAGGATAATCTTGTTATTTGCACGTGTTTCTATAGCCCTTATGTAGCCTACAATATACAAGCAAGGATGCACGAAGGAGTTGTTTTCCTATTTCCAAAACATTTTTTGTTCTCGTTTTAGATCTTATTTATGTTTATTTTTTAGAAGAATATCCGTTTCCATCTTTCCATTTCATATCAGAAACGTTTCTCATTTCTATTTCTATGTAACTTAGTATACAAGTAACAAAATCCTTTAAAATGAATGAATTTGAAAGGTAGATTTTGTTTGAAAATAAATTTTATTTTTATTTTTGATACAATATCACTTTAAATATCAATTCTTGAATTAATTTAGAATTAAAATTTTATTTACTCTTATATTTTAAAATACTTTTCATATAATAAGTTAAAAAAAGAGATGCAAAAAAAAAAGTTGCAAAATTTTAGCCATAGAATTTTTTGTAATTTATTTACAAATTCAACTTATTTTGATGAAATATAATTCCTAAAATTTCATTTTTAGAGTTGGAATTCCAAACATAAAATTTTAAAATTAAAAATAAATTTTGTGATTTTTTTAGAAAACTCTTATCTATTAAATAGGATTTTCCCGTAGGTTTGATGATCCACATCTCCCCCCCCCCCCTCTCTCTCTCTCTCTCTCTCTGCCTGCTTAGGCTTCAAGCAAGGCTTCTGGCTGCGATTTGAGATCTCAATTGAAGAGGAAGATCATCAGATTGAAGGTTCAGCATTGGCTAGGCATGGAAGCGGAGATGGCGAAATGGCAAGCGAAGAAGGCGCGCATGGACGAGGAAATGAAGCAACTGGAAACTGAGTTGGAAGATCTGAATGCATGGGTATGTTTTGTATATACGCAGTAATCCGATCCGATCGGATCAACTTTTTCCTAATTTCTTCGTACCGCGATAACAATTACAGATAAAAGAGATTGACAACATGGATGAGCAACAATTGAAGGCGTATCTGAAGAACAGGCCGGAGAACTTGAAGACTACTGCAACGATAAAGAAGAGCACGCCGAAGAAGAAAGTAAGATGTGACATCATAAATTAGGGCATCGGTTTCTCAAATTATTGATTTCCAGACTGATGAAGAACTGAAACTGGTGATGAATCCGGCAAATCTGACTTATTAATTAATGAATGCAGGTCTGCAAGCCAAAAAACCCTAAAAGGATTCTGACAATGTCGGCCGAGACGAAGTCTCACAAGGAAGATGATTGAAAGCTCCTCATCAATCATCATCATCAATCAAAAAAGGAGATTCGACTGTTAATTAATATCCATATATTGAAAGGAAAATAAATTAATAACTAGAATAGGATAGTAAAATATTAGGGTCGCATCATTAATTTAGAGTTAAAATGTATTGGCATGTTCTCTCTCATATATTTTCGTAGTCATTTGGGGCCTTATGCAATATTTTCTTTGTGGTGTTATTAAAATTGGGCTATGCCCATGGGGCAAAGATTAATTGATAAAGGAAAAATTTATTGGGGGTGTTGCTTTTTAGGTTTTTAGATCCTGTGTTCGAACCTTATCTAAGACGTAGTTTAGTAGGTAAAAAATAATCCTAAAAATAAAAAATACTTGTCGTCCTTACATTTGTGGTTGTCTTATGGGTCGAAACTTGTCTGTTGGATCTCCTGATTTACCTCTTCTACTGAGATCGTGGGGCTGAGTAGTGGGGGCGCGAGTGATAGCGCGTAATGTAAAAAAAAAAAATTTGAGACAACGTTTAACTGAAAAAAAAAAAAAATTGGTGATATGTTCACTTTTTTTCCCCTACTATTTGCAGACATGAAACGTTATTAATATCTTATTTTGGTAATTGTTCTGAAAATTGGAGGCACGAAGTCACCTCCATTAACCGACTGAGTGCGGCAACTGTAATCTCAAAAAGAAAAAAAATAAGTTATATACAT
Source organism: Diospyros kaki (assembly GCA_036245055.1). Lineage (NCBI taxonomy): Eukaryota > Viridiplantae > Streptophyta > Magnoliopsida > Ericales > Ebenaceae > Diospyros > Diospyros kaki. Next base: position 8,122,785 of record BSEG01000016.1, on the reverse strand, counting down.
ATACATATATATCTATATAATAAAGCAAGAAGGTTTTTGAAATTGAAAGACAAATATGAGGGGGATATTTTTGGATGGTTGAGATAAATTTTGAGTGTTAGTGAATGGTTGGGATTATTTCACTTCCCGCCCAATATCAGAGACATCTTTCTCTCTCTCACAACCCACCCACCCACTGACTGCTCACTATCTCCCTCTGTCTTTCTCTCTCTCACAAACCCGCCCCTATCTCTCTCCATCTCTCTTTCTCTCTCTCCCACCCACTCACGCCGACAGTGGGAGGGGCAATCAGCTGGCGAAGGCGACGGGGGGCGACCGGCTGTGGGGCGACTGCTCACTATCTCCCTCTGTCTTTCTCTCTTTCACAAACCCGCCCCTATCTCTCTCCCTCTCTCTTTCTCTCTCTCCCACCCACCCACGTCGACAGTGGGAGGGGCAATCAGCTGGCGAAGGCGACGGGGGGCGACCGGCTGTGGGGTGATGGCGGGGGGCAGGTGATGAGGTGAGAGGGGGCGACGGCCGGTGGCGGTCCTCTTTACGGTGGTGGGGACATAGAGGGTGAAGGCGACGGGGGGCGACCGACTGTGGGGCGATGGCGGGGGGCAGTTGATGAGGTGAGAGGGGGCGACGACCGGTGGCGGTCCTCTTTACGGTGGTGGGGACAGAGAGGGTGATGACGATGATGCTCGCGGTGGCGGTGCTCTTTGGGTTGTGGGTTGTATCAGACAGAGTGTGTGGGAGATAGGTGGGAGATAGGTAAGAGATAGTGAAAGGGGGAGAGAGAGAGAGAGAGAGAGAGAGAGAAAATGAGGGATGGCGAAGGAGATGAACAGACAATGTGTTTGTATATCACTGTGTGGATCTGAGAGGGAGAAGAATAGAGGGATGCCGATGGGAGAAGACTGCTATCGAAGATGTTTGTGAGCATAGTCACTGTTTGCGTATATATTTTTTTAGTTTCTGTTTGTATACGTGACTGTGTGTTTGTATATCACTGTGTTTATATTTGTGAGCATATCCAATGTGTGTATATAGTTTCAATGTCGTGACTGTGTGTTTGTATGTATCTATTATATGTATATAGTAACTGTATTTGTATATATGCTGATGTGCTAGGACGATAATTTCGTGTGTGTTTGTGAGCATGGTCACTGTGTGTGTATATATTTTTTTTTAGTTCATGTGTGTATAGTCTGAATGTGTGTAGTTACTGTTTTTGTCAATTAAACACGATTTCTTTAGTTTTTGTGTTTGATTATTTCGTGTATGTATCAATATAAAATGGAAGTGCTCAGTAGCTTCTAAATAACAATTCTCTAGGCTATTTTGTCTCCCACTTCAATTGTGCCTCCTGCCAGCCCTCTTCACTTTGTCTCTCATTTAATGACTTTTTTAATTTTTGACTATAACTTGATTAAGTTAGTAGTAATTCTCCAGGCCATTACTACTTTTAATTTTAATTTTTAATTCTGCCAACCCTCCTCACTGTCTCCCACTTCAATTGCCAGTAGCTAGGCATTTGTCGATTAAATAAATAATTTAATTAATTAATTATGTTATAACAATTATACATAATAAATTATGAGAACATTTTTAAAAAATAATATTCCGTTAAAAATATCATTAATACTTAATGATATTTTTATAGATCATTAACATTAATTAAATAATAATAAAAAAACAAAGAACAGGAATCACAGGTAAATGATGCAATGCATTCGTTCAACACCTAAACCTAGCATTTGGTTTCTATTTAAAAAAATTAAAGACTACAACAATTGAATTTTTTTAAGCATTCGTTCACTGTTTGAATAATTAAAATACTTATTTCTTTTGTCATTTAAAAATTTATAAATTGAATAATTATATGAATAATAATAATATTTGTCATTTAAAATTTTAATAATAATAAATAATTATTTTATAAATTATTTAGTGTATTATTTCAAAATTTAGTCTTAACATTATTTACGCCGTGCCTTTAGGCACGGGCATTCCCTAATATATATATATATCATAAGGTTTATTTGGGAAAGATTGAAAACTTATTAGTATATTTTAAAGGTTGACTCGTGAAAGCAATTTTTTGAGGGTAAAAGTTTGTTAAGAATGGATTTTGTTAGGAATTGGTACTAATGAATTCGTACACTAATGGATCACTAACTTTGAAATTTTGTCCCTTGTCCCTCAAATGTGTGAGAATCTACAAAACAATAAATTAGATTCTCACAATTATTAATTTATTTATTTAAAATAAATAAATAAAAGAATAATATTTTCATGTTTTCAACTATTGTATTTACTCAAAAAAAAAAAAAAAAAGCTCAAGCGTTGTAATTTAAATATGGGCAAATAGCAAAAAAATTCAAAGCGAATTTGTAAATTTATCAAAATATTTAAATTTGAGCAATTGTATCCCAATTAGTTCAATTGAATATAATTTTATTGAACACTTGAAATTAATTTGAATTGCATGTGTTATTGTTGATGTGAAAATTTATCTGTTATTAAAAAAAATATAAAAGTGAGACCTATATGAATAGAAATGAGTATGACAACATGTATAATTTTATTTTTTAATTTTTATATATATACATATAAATTCTGTTTATATATATTTTTTTATAATTGGTGACAGGCCATCAATAATGATATATATATCTTAATTTGATTTTAAGTGTTAGATAAAATTATATTCAATGTAATCAATTGAGATATAATTATGAAAATTAATTTTTTTAATAAATTTATAAATTCGTAAAAATATTTAATTTTTTTTACTATTTACCATTTAAATATTTACAAACTTGTATAAAATCCTCAATTAATCACAAAGTAAAATGGCTTCTTTTTTTCCATGTCCTGAAGTCAGCACGCAATTGCCGGAACTGTGACGACTGGTGGCGTGCGTGGGACTGAGGGTCACCGGAAAAACCGCTAGGTTCAAGAGGCCGAAATTTCTGCCACAAAACCAGCAGAACGGACGCAGCAATTGTGTAGTCTTTTCTGGGACAGAATCGATGGAAACGCTAAGCAGCCTCGCTTGCCTTCTCGCTAGAGCACATCTGAAACCGCCGTTAACTCCTCCCCACGACCACCACTACCGCCGCCGCGACTTCAAATCGCCAAAGACATCTCTACAGTCCCAAACACCCAAAAAAAAGCACCATCCTATCAACACCCGCCTGAAATCTCCACCCAGAAAAAGGAAACCGTTCAAGGAAGCGGATGCTTTCCCAATGTCTCTTCCCCTCCACACCAGGAATCCAAACGCTATATACAAAGACCTCCAGCGATTCGCCAGGCAGGACAAACTTAAGGAGGCCCTTTACATCTTGGATTACTTGGACAAGCTCGGGATTCCCGTTAATCTCACCACCTTCTCTTCCCTTCTCGCCGCTTGCGTTCGCTTGAAGGCTCTGACTGAAGGAAGACAAATCCATACCCATATTCGGATCAATGGCCTTGAAAAGAATGAGTTTTTGTGCACCAAGCTTGTTCACATGTACACATCCTGTGGTTCCATCGAAGACGCCAAACGGGTGTTCGACGAAATGCCCAGCAGAAGCGTCTACCCGTGGAATGCGTTGCTTAGAGGCGGTGTGGTTTCTGGTAAAAGGCAATATCGTGAAGTGCTTCGTACTTTTTCCAGAATGCGAGAGTTGGGGATTGAGTTGAATGTGTATAGTTTTTCTTGTTTGATCAAGAGCTTTGCAGGTGCTTCGGCGCTTGGCCAAGGTCTAAAGACACATGCCCTTTTGGTAAAGAATGGGTTGCTAAGCAGTTCGATGCTTGGGACAAGTTTGGTTGATCTGTACTTTAAATGTGGCAAGGTAAAGCTTGCCCGTCGTGTGCTTGAGGAAATTGATCAGCGCGATATTGTTATGTGGGGGGCAATGATAGCCGGTTTTGCACATAATCGGTTGCAGAGGGAGGCTATAGATTGTGTTAGACGGATGAGAAGGGAAGGGATAGATCCGAATTCTGTGATACTAACTACAATTCTTCCGGTGATTGGGGAACTGGGGGCTCGTGAACTTGGTCGAGAGGTTCATGCTTATGCTGTCAAGACAAAGAGTTACTCGAAGCAGTTATTTGTTCAGTGTGCTTTGATTGATATGTATTGCAAGTGTGGGGACATGGGTTCGGGAAGAAAGGTTTTCTATGGCTCAAAAGAGAGGAATGCTATTTCTTGGACTGCACTGATGTCCGGTTACATCTCCAATGGAAGGCTCGAGCAGGCTCTGAGATCAGTTGTTTGGATGCAGCAAGAAGGATTTAAGCCTGATGCGGTGACAGTTGCTACTGTTCTTCCAGTTTGTACACGGTTGAGGGCTTTGAGACAAGGAAAAGAGGTTCATAGTTTTGTTGTGAAGAATGATTTTCTTCCCAGTGTATCTGTAGTTACTTCTCTTATGATGATGTATGCAAAATGTGGTGTATTGGAGTATTCTTCTAGACTGTTTGAACGTATGGAGAAGAAAAATGTCATTGCCTGGACAGCCATGATTGATTCATATGTCGAAAGCGGGTGCTTAGAGGAGTCACTTTGTGTGTTCCGGTCCATGCAGTTGTCAAAGCACAGGCCAGATTCAGTTGCAATAGCAAGGATATTGAGTGTTTGTCGGGAATTAAAAGCGTTGAAGCTAGGTAAGGAGATACATGCACAGGTCCTGAAGAAAGATTTTGAGCCAATCCCATTTGTGTCTGCAGAAATCGTGAAGATGTATGGTGCTTGTGGAGCAAATGACAAAGCAAAGTTGGCTTTTGAGGCAATCCCCATCAAGGGATCACTGACATGGACAGCCGTCATAGAGGCTTATGGATATAATGACCATTATCAGTATGCAATTGATCTTTTCAATGAGATGAGATCTGGTGGTTTTTCTCCAAATCAATATACTTTTAAAGCAGTTCTCTCTCTCTGCGAGAGAGGTGGATTTGCAGATGAAGCTTGCCAGATCTTCAATTTAATGACCCGAAGATATAACATCAAACCATCGGAACAACATTACTCCAGCATCATTGGCCTTCTCACCCGCGTAGGTCGCATTGAAGAGGCTCAAAGGTATATGCAATTGAGATCGTCTCTAACATCATAAAAAGAAAAACTCGATTTGATCACTGCACAGTAAACTCTGGTGAGCTATATTTATTAATCTCACCACCTTTGCAGCAAAACAAATGTATGCATTTATATTATTCCTCTAGAGGTGTCATTATTATGGAAATATTATTGATGATGGGGCATCCTAATTTTTAGGGAAATTACGAAAATGTTGCTTTGGGGAGTTCCCTAAAGATAACATGCCGTCTGAGACATCTCAAATCTCTGCCAATACCAATGGGCACCATGGATCTCCGATCAAAGACTAAGATCTAACCTGTGGGCATACCAAGCCCAAATGAAAGATCTGACCCGAATGATTGGATCAAACCCAAACTTGGATCCAATCCTATATTACTTCTCATCAAAACCAACCCATCAAATCCACAATGAACTTTAAGAATGAGTACACCTATATAAAGACATGAACTTTAAGAGTCACTATATCATTATTACGTTACTTTATTCTAAATTTTGTGATTGACTTGATCTTTAAAAGATATACTGAGGAATAATTACATCATTATTGCGTCACTTTATCTTAAGTCTCGTGATTAAGTTGATCTTCAGAAGATATACTAGGGGATAATTATATTATTATTACATCAATATTAATTACATCATTATTGCATCACTTTATCCTAAATCTCGTGACTGATTTGATCTTCAAAAGATATACTGGGGGATAAAGTCCCACCTTTCTTTTGCAGATCAAGCAAGTTCTTGACAAATTTGAGATCAATTATGACCAACAACTTCTCAAAGGTGAGAAAAGCTAGTCAAAAGCTCAATCCTTGGACAAAACTAGCAATGGTTGGCTCCAATACATTATCAAGTAATTATCTCTAAGATTTAATGCTTCATAGTTTTAGATTTTTAATCTATAATTCTTGAGATATTTTTCCAAAATAAAGACACTTCCCCCCTTCCCCCAAAAAAATAAAAATAAATAAATAAATAAATTGACTTAGGTCTTTTAGAGGCTCGTCAATTCAACATCACTTGCTTACATTTTTCTTGTAGGATTATTACCATCCTTTTTCCATATCAATTTTTCAACTTGCAAAAAGATTACAGAGGAAACCAAGGAAAGGATATTATTTTCCCACCCCCCCCCCCCCTCTTTCTCATTTGTATTTAAGTTTCTTCTGTTCAAACAAGCATATATAGGTATTGAGCCAAACCCTCTATCCCACCCACTACATCTATATTCCAAGTGAACCCACATTATAATTATATTCAGACGAATGCGCTAAGCCTAGGCCTGCGTTGCATTTTGATTATTAGGCTTCAGATGGGTTCATCATGGTCAGATGGCACCTGCGATGAAGCTGTACAATTGAGATGGGCTATATTACATTCAATACGTTTAAAGTTTGATAAAGAGATAACAAAATTTTTGATATTTCAGAAATGACACATATTTCTTTAAATTTATATATATATTTTTATCGTTGCTTCACAGATATTAAAAATTTTAATATAATAAAAGTATTCTAACGTTTTTTCTTCCTTTCCCTTTTTTCTTGTACGGGAACTGATTAGAATTTGGTAGCTCTCTCTCTTCAGTGACAGTGGTTTAGAAAAAGAGAAAAAAAAATAGATTGACAGGTTGGATTTTGTCTAATTCACCATATAGAAGAGAAAAATAAAGGGATGGAAGAGAAAAAAAATAAGGGTATTTTATCGTATTAATAATTTTAATAATGATGGAGAAAAAAGTGTAAATAAAGTTGTAAAATTTTTTAAGAAAAAAAATCACTGTCATTTCTCAACTAGTAAATGTCTTTATCTTTTTACTCACTGAGATGAGAGTTGTGGAGTCAAGAAGATTGAAATTGAAAATCTATAACAATTTTTTCTCAAATATGCATGTAATTATATAACAATATATTAAAATGTTATTTTATTACATGAAAAATTAATTACATAAGTTTGAACTTGTCATTTTATTTTGTGCGCCGCTGAAGGCAACTCTTTTTTTTTTTTTTTACTGAGGCTTGGGATAAGTGAAACAAACAGAAGCCTTCTCCTTCTCAAGCGGCGGCGGCCAAACCACCTTCGTTCTAACATATAAACCAAACCCGCCCCCAAATTAGCAGCCTATAGATGGTTAAAAATAGGATGGAAAACCATATATATATATATATAGAAGACCTGTTTCCTCGTACGTGTGTGGTTGCACGTGGGAGACTTTCGTTCGCCGGAGTACGGCAAAGGCTGACGTCATCCCGGACTAGATTAAGTTAAGTTGATAGGTCGTGCGCAGCAAGGCGTTGTAATTGATTACAAATATCCATTCTTATAAGAAATAATAAGATTTGGAGAGGGTAATAATAATAATAATCATAATATTAAGGGAGAGAGGGGTGGCAGGTGAGACAAAAGCAGCGGCACCGGCATTTGCAGCCTGATGGGCCCCGGCCATGTCTTAGAGGTCTAATTGGCCACGTGTCATCCCCTCATTCGCCTTCAAGTTCGCGCATGTACTTATTACAAGCTTAATTAACCCCATTAATTTCCTTCTGTCCTTCCTTTTTAAAAGTCAAATATCTTTTAATCCCACACAATAATCCGCCCTCCCTCTCCCTTCTTCGTCTCCATCAATATATCTATGTCTGTGCATATATATACATATATGCATGGCAGCTGTTTTCCTCTTCCATCTCTAAATTTAATCGAATTAATTAGCTAGCTTATGTTTCAGTGCCTATGGCCGTCTGTTTTTTGAGCCTAATGGGAGTTTTTAACTTCAATCTTCTACTTCATCATCATTAATGTTATAAAATACATAATAATATAATAAGTGGCATATGATCGAATCTTAATGTAGACTGATGTACGCTTGTTTGCTAACAATATTCCGATGGTGGGGACTAGACAAAGCACACGCTTAGCGTCGGTGCGGTGACAATTAAGGTTCTTGATCAGATCTTCGATTTCCTCAAGAAAGCAACATTGGTACATTGAATTTGATTTGTTTAATTGTTATTATTATTATCATGTGTTGAATCCTCTTCTTTTTTTTCTTTTCTTTTTTTTAAAGTATTGAATTTGCTTTCCCGTTTCATATCCTTCAACCATGATTGCTACATATACTTTAGCACCCTTATTGCATCTTTAGAGTTTTTTTTTCTTTTTTCTTCTTTTTTTTAATTCAAGTATACTGAATTTTAGTAACATAAAGAAAATACAAAAAATACAAGTGATTAATTATATGATTGGTGGATCATGTTGTGATGTTGACTTCGCTTTCTCTTCACGTGTTTACTATTGTTATATTGTATATTTATTATTACAAGAAATGGGTCAATGGAAAAAAAAAATTGGGAATTTTTGTAGCTTGTCTTATTAGAGTATTAGTATGTGTGACATCAACACATAATAAAAGTGGGGACTGGGACATTGGTAGCTCTGTGTGTGTGTGGGGGGGGGGGGGGGGAAGTGAATAAAATGGTGGAAGCTTAGCATGATCCAGCTGTTTTGCATCGAGTTTAACTAGCCAAATGTTGTGGACACGTGTCACTAAATTAGACATGCCACTTGCCTCTGCCCCAATCAATCACCAACAACAAACTTGTAATTCGTGTAAATTTGGATGAATTTATATACTAAAATTTGTTTTAACTTGTGGGTGGGTAAGGATTCTTAAAGAAGAAGTAAACAAAGTTGTATAGTAGCCCATCACATCACTTGGGGAAAGTTTCAATGGATTAAATTAAATTAATATGTATGCTGATTCAAGTTTAGATGATGATTGTTCACTGGGTATAAATTAACATAATTAATGCATTATATGGTCTATATATAATAATAATAATTATACAAAAATACAAACACGGTCACATATATATATAAATAGTGGCATAAATAATCGCGTGAGATGGATGTGATGGCACAGTAACATTTTTGGTTGATTCCACCCCCACCGTGAATGCTATCCCACTCGAGTAGCTTCACCAAATATTCACCCACCACCACCACCACCACCACGTGTAGCCTACAAGACACACTAAGTGCTCTTCACTGGACTCGCCAACTTATAAACATGCATGGCATTGGCCTACGGCCCCCCTTCCCCAATTAGTTTCCACTTTCTTACTCTATTTTGACCCTCTGCGAACTTCATCAGATTCATTTATTTTTATTTTTATTTTTATTTTTGATTCTCAATCCCATATCCGTTTGTGATATATCAACAAATGAACTAATTAAAATAAACAACAGTCATGGGGGGTCAGTTTCAATGCTTTTTCCTTTGCTTTCGGCTGCTCGGATCTCTCCGGTCCAAGACACATCCATCCACCTGTGCAATGAATCTGGCGTCAACCCAAAAAGCGTGATCTAAGAGCTCGGCCATGTCCCCTCCAGTGTCTGACCACGACTTAAAATGTTGTGTATGGTAGTTAATTGAGGGGATTTTTGGGCATATTCTTTAGTCTTACTTAGGTTAGGGAACCCAAAAATCACGTTTAATTAGTCCTTTTGAATAAAGGTGCATAGTAGTAGTACAATTACGAGAAAACTAAGTATGAATTAGAAGTTGCTAAACAATTTGTGACACGTCACATCTGTTGAATATATCTATATGTATATAATGTTTAATTTTTTTTTTTATAGAATAATTTAAAAATCACCTTCAAGGCTGCCCAGGGGATGGGATATGATGGGGGGACCCTGCAGCAAGTCAAAGCAAGCTTGGACCAAAGCGCGTTCTCAAACAGGAAAGACAAACGCAGCGTACGCTCTCACCAAACCTCATCCGAGTTTGTGTCTCTTTCACCCGCAATACAATACAATACAATACAGTACAAATACACTATAATGTTTCACCATATCTGCTCTTCTTCTTCTTCTAATTCTCCTTAGTCTTCTTCTTCCTCTCTTCCCAGTCCCCAAATATCTGAACCCCCATCTCCAATATCGTATATTATTATTCATAAACAATTCCAGGAAATCTGTACATGGTGCTCACTAGTTAGTCCCTTCCAAACTGTACCGCACAATCTTATAATTAACTCTCTTCAGACACATCGATGACTAGAATCAGTCCCTCCCCATATCTACATATCTCTCTGCCCCACCATTTCTGAAGCTGCCTCGAAGTTCCCCTTCCCCTCTTTATATTTCACCACGTTATGTTCATACCTTCTCCTTCTTAATTGATTCATCTATATATATCCACATCCCGCTTCCATCTCCACCTCCCTCAATTCTTTGTCTCAGATCAATCCACTTTTCATCACTCAAGTTACAGCCTATTCTTGTTCATATATATATATTTATACTCTCCTCCACATGCAACAGTCGAGCAATTTCCATGGCGGCGGCGGCGGCGGAGTTAGCTCCATTTACAGGGGAGTTCGGAAGCGCAAATGGGGCAAGTGGGTATCCGAAATACGCGAGCCGGGCAAGAAGACCCGGATATGGCTGGGAAGCTTCGAGACGCCAGAAATGGCGGCCGCCGCTTACGACGCAGCGGCATTGCACCTGCGCGGCCACGAGGCGCGGCTAAATTTTCCGGAACTGGCCAGCAGTCTTCCTCGCCCGGCGAGCTCCAGCGCCGAGGACATTCGCATGGCCTCTCACGAGGCGGCTTTGAGCATGAAGAAGCCCGCCGGAGAGGCCGAGGTTGGCGGCTCCAGTTCGGGTGCCGGGGGACCCGTTACGGTTGGACTTTCTCCCAGCCAAATTCAGGCCATTAATGACTCGCCCCTGGATTCGCCGAAAATGTGGATGGGCTTGACGGACGCTCTCATTGTGGAAGATCCCCGGGCCTTCTTCTCCGGCGACGTTGAGATGAGCGATGAATGGGATGAAAACGAAATGGCTGCTCATTCCCTTTGGGACCCTTAAATTAAATTCGGGGTGTAAACCCCCATTAATTTGACTAAGAATATATATACATATATAGATAAGGTATAGTATCAAATCTTAATTAATTGGTCACTAATATATATAGCTAATATTACACATATTAATTATATCATCTTATTGTGATTCACAGCATCTTTTACTTGTCTGTGTGGTGATATTGTTTTAATTAATATATAGAATAGACAAAATTAATTATTTGACTAAAATATTTTGTGGAGCCAACCTTTGGTACCCATCTGCGCTCGTGCGTAATTGATATCATCATGATATGTAATTTATTTGACTACCTTGTATTTGTACCTTAAAATATATATATGTGTTTATGGTTTGTGTTTTAGTAATGGAGTCATCATTTCCCATTGTATACGTGTCTTCTTTCTCTTGCCTGTTGGGTCATTTTAGATTAATTAATTTATTCACTAATTAAATAATTAATTTGCTTACACATGGTTCCTCCTGGTAGGGGTGTAGAATTATCTCGGACTGACTACAGATAGAAGTGGACCCAAAGAAAATTTGGCACGTTGACTTCTAAGATTCGTTAAAAATTCCTTTAGATAATAATTTCCACTTTTCTACGTAGATGATTACGTTAGAATCTAAACTATTTATTTTATATATACATATATATATGTAATTCTTTTAGTATGAAGTTAAAAAAAAATGAATTATTAAAATTATCTTGAAGAAATAATTGTTATTATAAAATTGACAAGAGTACTCTTTTTATATTACAAAATTAAAAATTCTTATTTATAATTTCACAAAAGTATTAAATTACCAAATCTATCTTGAAAAAAAAATATTTTCGTTTTCTAAACTAAGAAGTATTTAAAAAATTGAATAAAAATAAAATTCAATTCTAAGTCAAAAAAATAAAATAAAATTTTATATAATTGAAGGGAGAGGGCAGCAGAAGAAAAAGAAGGAAACCAAAAAAAATATATATATATATGGTCGCAGTTATGCAAGCGGTAGTGGCTGCCAGCAGATCTGGCTGCGGGAGGAGGAGACGGATGGCGACGGAAGAAGACACGGTCGGTGGTGGAAGAAGAAAGGTGTCGGCGGCGAAGGCGATGACCAGATTTGGTTGTGGGCGAAGGACGCGGACGATTTGACGACAGAAGAAGAAGAAGAAGAAGAAGAAGAAGAAGAAGAAGAAGAAGAAGAAAAGGGATCTTGAAGCAGAGAAGAAAAGAGAATGAACAGAAGAAAGAAAATGACAAAAAGTTAAGAGAAACAGTACACGTGTGTGTAAATCAGCTCATTAGAGAATTATTAGAGTAAGTTTATCATTATTAGGAGGAACATCAACCAATTTGCAGATGGGAATCGCCGCAGCGAAGAGCCCAATGGAGAGGACGGCGAGGGGTATAAGCACCTTCCTTGAGTTGAGTTTACAAAGCCTCTTCGGCACCATGAAAATTGAAGCACCAGCTAGCCACGTCCGTCCTTCGCCTTGTCTAAAGGCAAAGTTTAATTAATTAATTAACTAGCCGTTCCAAAGACAAACTTTTATTCCTTGTAAATTGTACATATTTTTAACTTAATATAATCAATTTAAAATTAAAGTAATTAACTAATGTCATCAATAACAAAATAATTACTTAATTAGTTCATTATTACAAATGCAAACGTATATATGCGTGTGTGGTATTAACCAGAAAAAAGTTGATCACCAGTAGTATTCATTTCTAATTAATAAAGAACAAAACACAATTATCAGTAATAAGCCAGGGAAGTAATTCAGGGAGGGGAGGCAAAGCAGTGGCCATCTTCTGTACGTTAGGGAGGAGAGGAGAGGAGAGGGATATTTAGGAGAAAAAAACTTTTTTAAGAGAGATAAATGTTTTGGAGGAGGAATTGTGGATACTGGAATTTCCCTTTTTTTTTTTTTTCCAGTTTCAAATACAAGAGGGAATTTATAAATACAAACATGACTCTTAAAAATCTAATTAAGTAGATGAATTTATTTATGAACCATACTAATAAAATGAAGAAAAAGAACCGATCACAATTAATAAACTAACATTGAACTTGCACACACACACAAATCAAGACACATGCATCTAGACAATTCAAATTAATTTTCAGCACTGCCCCATAGATATTTTCTTCCTTACTCCAAGACTTGCTCGTAATTGTAAAAAATCTTCAAATTGAAATAGTTTTATAAAAATGTCCACAACTTGATCTTGTGTCTTTACATACTTAAGCTCTGGTTCCATTTTTGCAATGCATTCTCTAATAAAATAGTACCTTGTATCAACACGCTTATTTCGATCATGAAAAACCAGGTTCTTGGCTAATGCTTGTGTAGCCTTGTTGTTAATGCAATTTCAATTGCTTTCCTTTAATGAACTCCTAAGCTAAATAGCATTACAAGTGCAAGAAGTTGCAACCACATATCCAGATTCACAAGTTTAAAGAGTAATAATTGATTGCTTCTTTGATCTCCATGTAATAGCACAATCCCCCATGAAAAACACTAAATTATTAGGTGGTGTTCTCTTTGTATTTTTGTTTTGAGTTTTGAGTTTTGAATTCATTTTGATTTGTGTTTTGAGTGACTGTTTTGAGATTTTTAAAAGCGCGTTTTTTTTGTTATTCTGAAAAATTGTTTCTTAAAATAGAAAACTGAAAAATGCGTTTACTTTGAAATTTTGTAAAATGTTATTTTATGATAATTTATTTAAGAAATTTGGTTCAAAATAAATTATAAATATTTATTAATAAATTATAAATTTAATTTAAAGAATTTCAAATATAATACAAGTTATATAATTTAATCATATATAATATATTAAAATTTCAAAGTACATTCTAAGTCATTTTTAATATCACTCAACTATTAATTTCATAATAAATTTATTTTTATCTATAAATCAAAATCTGATATTAATGTTGACATTTAAATTATCTACAACATAAATATTTAAAAAAATTATAAATCATAAAATAACAAAAACTATAATACATTGGGCGTGGAGGCGCAGAAAGAAGAATTGGAAGGAAGAAATGGTAGAGGACAGTGGCGGGCGGCTGGATTTGGGCGTGGCAAGCGGTGGCGATGGCTGATTTGGGTGTGGAAGGTAGTGGCGGGCGAGAGTGATGACAGTGGTGGTGGCAGATCTTGGCGTGGAAGGCAGTGGCGGGCGGATCTGGGCTTGGAGGGCAGTTGTGGGCGATGGCGATGGCGGATCTTGGCGTGGAAGGTAGTGGCGGTGGAGGATCTAGGCTTGGAGAGCAATAGTGGGCGAGGGTGATGGCAGTGGCTGACGAATTTGGGTGTGGCAGGCAGTTGCAGTGATGGCAATGATGAGTGTGGATAGCAGTGATGGCGGTGGCGTGGATGATGGTAGGGATCGAGCTTGAAGAGAAAATAATAGAAAGAGAATGGAGAAGAGATGTGGAAGAGAAGAGGTGAAAACGGTGGTTGTTTTCCGTGTTTGGCGTTATGAGTTTTTTGTGTAAATTTTGTGTGTGTTTTGCAAAACGCGTTTTTGAAAATGAGTAAGTAAACACGTTTTGAGTGTTTCGCAAAACTAAAATGGAAAACGGGCTGAAAACGCCAAAGAGAACAGGCCCTTAGTGTTTTTCCTATCCTCAACATCTCTCGAAAAATCATTATCAAAAAATCCTACAAGCTTGAAATCAATGGATGAAAAATAGAGCAATCCATAGTCAATTACCTTTAAGGTATTAGAGAATTCTCTTAGTAGCTTTATGTGGGTAAAAGTAGGAGCTTCCATGAAACGACTTACCACCACAACCACAAAGAGAATATCTGGCCTTATATACATGTCAAGCATCTCATGCTTTCCACAAGACTTTTGAATTCAATGGGATCTTCCTTATATCCATCATCAAACTTTGACAAATTTATTCCACATTCCATGGGTGTGTTCATAGGGTAGCAATTAAGCATTTTGAACTTTTTCAACCCTTCTCTTCCCTAGCCTTCTTGTGAAATAAAAATTCCATCCTTCATTTGCTTCACCTCCAAGCCCAAATAGTATGACACAAGTCCTACGTCTGTCATCTCAAACTCCAGTGACATAACTTTCTTGAATTCTTTAAACAATCTTGTATTATTGCCGACGAAGATAAGATCATCCACATGAAGGCAAAAACGCAAAATATCTCCATTTTTGTATGATTTCACATAAAGAGCGTATTCATAAGAGCAACAAACAAACCCATTGTCTTGGAAGTACTTGTCGATACGAGTATTCCATGCCCTTGGTGCTTACTTTAATCCATACAGTGCTTTCTTCATTCTCAAAACTTTATCTTTATAATCTTTGCTACAAAACCAATTGGTTGCTCTACATAAACCTCATCTTCAAGAAAGCCATTTAGAAAAGCCAACTTTACATCAAATTGGCAAATCTTCCACTTCATTTGAGCTGCCAAAGAAATCATCAAATGAATCGTCTCTATACGACCAATAGGAGGAAACATTTCTTCATAGTCTACTCCATGCTTTTGCTTGTAGCCTTTAGCAACAACCTTTGCTTTATATCTCGCCACATCTCCATATGTATTCATCTTTGTCTTATAGACCCATTTGACTCCAATAGCTTTATGACCATTGGAAAAAGTTGATAATTCCCTAGTGTTGTTTTTCTCAATTGCTTTGATTTCTTCTGCCATAGGTTGCCTCCACCCTTTGTCCTTCAAGTCCTCAAAGTTTAAGGGCTCACTTTCTACAAAAAGACAAAACAAATTATTCACATTATAATTAGTGATTTCTTCAGTTTTATCATAAATACACTACCAAAAAAAAAAATTAGAGAGATAAAATTTTTCTGTCTCTAATAAATTCAGATTTAGAGACGAATTTAGAAAAATAGTTTTAGAAACGAATTTAGAGACGGAAATCAGTTGTCTTTGATTTAGAGAAGGAATCAAAGATAGATCTTTTTCGTCTCTATTTTTTTTTTTTTTGCTTAGAGATAGATTTAGAGATGAAAATTTTTCGTCTCTATTATATGTTTTTCTCTAACTAGAGATGAATTTTTTTTGCCTCTTCCTTTAGCTTAGAGAAAACTAATTTCGTCTCTGCCCTCAACTCAGAGACGGAACTAATTCTGTCTCTGCCCTCAACCTCAACTTAGAGACAAACTTAATTTTGTCTTTGTTTGTACAAATTAAAGAACATAAAATAAAAATAATCAAAAGTGAAAGCATGTGCACAGTAATAAAATAATTGGCATTTTAGAATATAAGGCATGCACACGATAAAAATTGGTATTTTAGAATATAAAATAATTAGTATTTATATTTTAAAATATAAATATAAATAATATTTATATTCTAGTATATCTGAAAGTATCTAAGTTCAGAGATAGAAAAATTTTCGTTTCTAAACTCTATCTTAAGGATTTTTCATTTTATAATAAATTAATAAAATAATTAGTATTTTAGAATATAAAATAATTAGTATTTATATTTTTAGAATAGAAATGTAAATAATATTTATATTCTAGCATACTTGGAAGTATTAGAGTTAAGAGACAGAAAAATTTCTGCTTCTAAACTTTATATTAAATGTAACATTCCAAAATTTTGAGAGTATAATAATAGATAATTTTGAGTGTTAGAAATGATTTATTAAGGATTCGTGGTTTAAAAAATATATTTAAGGGTATTAAAGTAATTATATTTACTAATAAAAAAATAAAAAATTTGGATTTAATGTTATATTGAAAATAAATAAAAATAAAAAATTAATAATGTGGAGATGAAGAAGCTGCTCACATGTGAATGCATGGGTGTAGGCATATAATTAATATATATATATATACACACACATAAGTTATGGTAGTAAAAAATATATCATATAATAGGAAAAAAAATAATTTTATTTAATATTATATTAATATGCTTTAAAAATTTGGAGCATGAGCGTGGGACGCAAGGCGGGCTTCAACTTTCATTTAATTTCGTTTAAATTTCAATTACTTTGCAATTAAGTCAATAGGTTATGATTAACCTTGGGAATGAAATCAACAATCTATGGATAAGATTAATTATGGGTTATAAGAATTAAATTAAAAATTAAAAAGAATTTACCTATAAAAGGGTGGTGACTTCTGTGGGCGTGAAATCTGGGAGCAGAAGATGAAGAAGAAATGGGAGGGAGCAAGGCTGCGAGCAATGAAGGAAGGAGGAGAGAAAAATGGGGGAAATGGAAGAAAAATAAGGAGATTTTAGGATTATTTGATGCTGAAAGTAGTCAGGTGAGTAGATAAAATTATCAGAAGTATTATACGTTTAAATCATGGATTTTATACGGTTAGATTTGATTAACTCGGCTCCACGCATCAATAACAATAATCTGCGTGGTAACTATTAAATGGCTTTTATTTTATTAGTGTGTTTATTGTTAATGAAATGAGCTAAGCAATGGGGTCATGGTGTCTTTCATTTCAACCGTCACAGAGTTTCGTGTCGCTCCGCTTTTTTTGGGAATGATGCCGTACCCGTTATGCTAGGTTCTTAGAAAAGTTGTTTATGGTTTACTAGGTTTTATTAATAATTTATTATGTATGTTGAGATGGCTTTATGTGAATGAAAAGTAACGAGAATGGTATCACGATGTTATGAGGGTGTGTATATGAAGAGTTATAAGTTATGGAGAAATGTTATGCAAGGTTAAGCTGGGAAGATATAAAGTTAACAGTGTCAGTAAGTGTGTCTAAGGGTATGGGTACAAAGTCATTGACTGTTGACCGTGGGTCGTGACAGTTGATGGCTGGATATATGGGCACCAGTCATCAGTTGTTACGATAAACACTAAACGGCCAGAAGTGCTGGTACTCTAGATTCTCACCTTGGTTTGTGCATTTCATGATGTGTGTGCTACAAAGGGCTGGGTTGCATTCACGTGGGGACATGTTTTGTGTGTGATGGGATGTATGAGCATTTACATGACCCGGTTGGTCTAAGAGCCAATTTGGGTACCCTAGGTGAGCATATGCATTTAGAGTATGACGCATGTGTGTATTCCTATGTGAGGCGTAGCAAGGCCTGATGCTTAGTTTATGGGGG
Organism: Diospyros kaki; assembly: GCA_036245055.1. Lineage (NCBI taxonomy): Eukaryota > Viridiplantae > Streptophyta > Magnoliopsida > Ericales > Ebenaceae > Diospyros > Diospyros kaki. The sequence continues at coordinate 8,104,745 of BSEG01000016.1, read as the reverse complement.
CCTTGTCATCACGTTTATGCTACAAAAGCCGTTGCATTTTCTATTTGTTGCACTGCATGGTGAGAATGTGCGGTTTTAAGTGTTGAGTATGGGTGGTGGACGTGGCCACGGTAAGACTTTGGGGTGAGACCCACGGCGACGTGGTCCACGACGTGGCCACGGTAAGACCGGGGGTTAGAGTCCCACGGCGGCGTGGTCCACGGAAAGACTGGGGGTTAGAGTCCCATGGCAACAATAAAACCGGCGGTTAGAGTCCCACGACAACAATAAGACCGGGGTTAGAGTCCCACGACAACGACAGGATAAGACGATAGCGACAGGGAAATGGACATGTAAGAGAAATGGTATGGTAGCCTATAAGAGACCGATAACAGGTTTATATGCTGGACTTAGGCGCCAATGTGTGTCTTAGGTGGGCCCCAATGACCGTTATGTGAAGTTTATTATATGTTTAGGCATTTAGAAGTAAGGCATGTAATGGGCATGGTATGACATGACGTTGCATTGGTATGAATTACATGGGGTGTTATGGGAAGAATCTTATCTTTAATCTTCAGCCTTTCTTTTATGAGCTTGCTGAGTCTCGTGACTCACGTTTGCTTTACATCATTCCAGGTCAGCATATCTTGAGATCGTAGGTACGCTCGTTAAAGTCGAGTTATGATAGCAAGTGCAGAGCTCTCCCGAACCTAGATCCTGAGTGTCGTGTGTCTGGATCAGGGTAACGTTTTATGTTTTTGAGATTAACGTATGATATGTAAGCCTAGGCGGGCTCAAGTGATGAAAGGTTTGTGAAGACAATTATGAGATGCATAATTAAAGAAAAATCATGATTTTCAAAAAGGGTTGTGAGTGTGTTGTAGTTGTGTCATTGTTCGATATCATTTTAAGTAATGACCCTCTCACGGATCCACTATCTGCGGTAGGGGCTCCGGGAGGTAGGCCGTTACATTAAAACTTTTTTATTTTATAATAAAATAATTGATATTTTCATATATGATAATTTAATAATAATTTGATTGGTCATTAGTAGGATAAAGAGTCAGACCGAAAGTTAAAATTTTATTATAGAAAGTAAGAAATAAGAGTTTAAATATAAGTTGGGACGAATAAATAATTGATTGAGTTTATAGTCTTGTGGCCAAGCAAGTCATGTTAGGACCTTTAGTCATGCCAAGTTTTGGGTTCGAGTTACAAGGGAATTAATTCGGTGGCTAATTTTTCTTTTCTAAGGCTTTTTTTTTCCTTAAACCAAAAATGTGACCGATTCTATGGCCCATTTATTTTTTTTTTTTTGTAAATAAGAATTTCATAGAATAAAAAAACACACCGGAACAACTATAAACAAAGGCTAAGGCAAACCCTTCACCAACAAAAACCAAGGGCGAATAAACAACCACAAACACCCTCTGGGCTAAAAAATAAAAAGAAGAAATATATACAAGATAAAAAAATAATAAGTAAATAAAATGGTAAGAGGGAAAACAACCAAAACATGACCACTTAAACAAGACGATAAACACTATCAAAATAATACTCATTCCTCCTAGTAAAAGAGAAGAAGACTCCACAACATAGCAATCTGACAGCACGTCAGATGAACCAAAAATCACTAAAGATAACAACATAACACTCCGGAAAAAAAAAAAAAATCAAGTAGAATCCTCAAGACGGGGCAGAACATCTCAACGAAGAAGAGATGATTGATCAAACAGCAGCCTTCAAAAATGTCGTAGAGCACTACTCGAGAGAAAAGGCTGGAATCGAACGATCACAAGACGGGCCCACACAACACAATGAATCTTATGTGTTAGCTAAGAAGCTGATCTCTCTTGATCTCAGAAACATCTATTATTGCACTCTTTCCAAGTAAGAGATGGATTTGGAAGGAAATTTTGGCTTTAAAGACGGATTTTATCTGTCTTTAATTAGTAATGAATCTTTTTCTTCTCTAATTAGCGACGAGTTTTGTAACATCCCGCATCGAACGATAGGACGGACCGTAACAACTTACGCTGATGGGCCTACGTGAACTTTCCAGGGAGTCACCCATCCTTGAGCTTCCCCTGCTCAAACACACTTAACTTGGAAGTTCTTTGCCTACATTCAGTTCAAAAGGTATCCAACTGGTGTTGTTTCCTTCCTTACTTATTTTCGATATATATTATCCTCTTCTGGGCTCTTGGGGTATTACAGGTTTAAAAATCTATCGCTAAGTAATCAACCTGTTTAGTGATAGATTAAAATATATTGATAATTATGTTGCTAAGTAATTAGCAACGGAATTTTCAGTATATTTTTCTCGTCACTAAAAGCCTTTTTTTTTTTTTTGTAGGGATATCATACAAACTCCTCATTTTTTGTGCTCCTCAACTAGAATCTTCCACATGCATAGAAGAAAAAAGAGAATGAGGTATAGTAGCAAGAGAACGAAATGGAGTTGTATCTTGAATTGGTGTTATAATATCTTCCTTTTCATCCTCAAAGTATGAAAAGAAGTCATAGGTGGTTTCTTCTTTTATCTCCCAATCCCACATTGCTTCTTTATTAAATTCAACATCTCTACTCATCATAAACTTGCCATTACTTGGGTTGTACAATTTGTAGTCTTTCGAATTTCGATCATACCCAAAGAAGACATGCTTAACAATTCAATCATCTAACTTGGATCTTTCTTGTTGTGACACATAAACATATGCAATGTTTCCTAGCTAAAACTTGCAAATAAGCAACACTAGGCCTTCTTCCACTCCATGCCTCTTGTGATGTTTGGTCTTTCACATTTCTTGTTGGAGATTGGTTTGTCAAAAAAAAAAAAAATGCACAAGAAATTGCTTCAACCTAAAATTCTTCATACATTATGTGTTTCCAACATACATCGAGCTAGGTTGAGAATAGTTCTATTCTCCTTCTCAGTTACTCCATTCTATTATTGTGATCTAGGGACCGTTAAAGGAAGATGAATACCACACGATTCACAAAAATTCCTAAAGTTTTTTTATGTCAATTCGCTTCCTCAATCAGACCTCAAAGCTTTAATTGTGTAATTGCTTTCAATTTCCACAAGAGTCTTAAAATTCTTGAATGCTTCAAATGGTTCTGATTTCTGCTTCAAAAAATAACCCCAAGTCTTTCTATTATAATCATTAATGAAAAGCAAGAAGTATATATTTTTACCAAATGGTAATGGCTTGTTCAGTTCACACTCATCTATATGAGAAAGTTGAAGTGGTTTAGTTGCTCTTAAAATAGCTTCTTTCGAAAAACTCCTTGAATGCTTATCAAGTAGACATGCTTCACACAAAGGATGTCCGTGGTTGATTGGGAGCATTCCTTTCACCATGTATTTGTCTCCCAAAATTTTGAGTTCTTCGAAATTCAAGTGCCCAAATTTCATATGTCAACCCCATGCTTCATCTCTCATATCCATCTTCAAGCATTTTACTATAATTATCTTCAAATTTAGCATAAACATTCTATGTTTCGACATAAACACCTTAGCAATCAAATTAGTATGTTGATCTTTAAGACAAAGATAACAGTCTTTCATATGAATTTCAAACCTCTTTTCAAGGAGTTACCCTAAACTCAAAATATTATTTTTTAATCTAGGCACATAATATACATCAGTTATAAGTATATGGCTTTCATTTCTTGAAGAAATTAGAATAATACCTTTCCACAAATTTGAATCCTTGAAGAATCTCCAAAACAAACATTGCATTGTATCTTTTCATCAAGCTTCACAAAGTTTCCTTCATCTCCACACATGATTACTTGCTCCATTATTCAAAAACCACGAACTTTTTGTCATTTCTCTCGTCATCTTTGAGTGCTAGCAACAAAGTGGGCTCTTCGACTTCTTGCTTGTCATCAACAACATTGACTTGTTCTTCATTGACTTGCTTCTCTGTAATACCCTATATTTTTGTGAGGTTGTCACGTAATTAAAACGATTTTAAAATATCAAAAAATTGGTTTGATAGCAAAATAAATCGTTGAATCAACGGCAGAGAGCACCCCAAAGCTTAGATACTTAAGAAAAAAGGTATGTCAATAATGAGCGTCTCAAGACGAGATTTATGACGCCGAAAGAAATCAAATCCAAGATGGTTTTCGATATAGCTAAGTTATAGTCTGAAAGATCGAATGATGGTAAGAGACTTCGGGAAAGTTAACAAAACCCTGATGAGGTTCATATTTCACATAAGTAGCAACTCTTAAGTGGTTTCGGGATGAAACAAAAGAGTTTGCGATCGAATCATGCATTTAGGGCTTAAGTGTAATTTTCAATTCTAGTTAAAATGGGGATGAAAATGATATTTTTTTCAAATTTGTTGGTCCATTTTAGAAGTATGGAACTTAGGGGTTCATGTGGTAAAATATCAAAGTCTAAAGACTTGAGGAAGAGGGCTAAAATGCAAAAAAAAAAAAAAATTTGCAAGGAGGCAAAGTGCAATTTCTGGAAATGCTGGAACAGGTGGTCACTCACCTGCCACTGCCCATAGGCCAAATCCGGCGATGGGACAAACAATCTTGTCAAGGCATGGCCACCATCGTCCTTGGAAGCGTATGGGCTAAGCAATGACCGTTGATTGGCCAAAGAGAACCCAGATTTTGCCTATAAATAGGTAAGGTTTCGGTTGAATTTTGGGCAACCAATCTCTCGAGTTTTGGAGTGTTTTTTAGAGATTTGTTAGGGTGTTTTTGCTCTAGAGGTCTTGGAGATCAGTTCTGGATAATTTGGAGTGTTTTCGTGATGGTTTGAGTGGTGTTCGAAGGATGGCCAAAAAATTAAAGAAATGTCGAAGTCGGACTGTTTTTGGCCATTTTTGGGAACATTCGGTGGTGATTTAAGAATAAGAGGCACACCCTTTGGATTGACTGGAAGAGGCTGAGGAAGTTTTCCGGTCGTCGGCCGACATGAAACTCGCTGGAGAAGAAAACCCGCATGCATTACACGAGTAGCCTAATACCAACAGGTCACGCGCAAATGTGTAGGGGAAGGGATCATTGAGGCTCGAGGTTGAGCAATAGTGTGTCTGTCACGAGAATCGAGGTCGGGCATGAATTTTGAGGAATCCCAAATTATGTTCAAGGTAAGACTCCTAAACTCCAAATCATGTATTTTTCTTTTACAAAAGACTTCTATTGCATGAAACGTGTTTTGTGAAGTTCCTGTTCGTAATCTCCTATTGTCCTCTTACATGAAATCATGTTGCATATATGAAATGTATTTTCCTGAAAATATATATTGTTGGCTTTCAATCATTACATTTATAAAATTCGTGTAGTCATATTGTTATACCTATCTGTTGTTGTCTGAGGGCAAAAGTCTAGATATCGCGAGAGAGGCGTTATGCATGTGCCATTGAGAAAGCTCTTGTGGGGAAGACCGTGAGTCTAAGGGACAACGGATGTGGTGTTTGCATGAGTTATATGAGCTCGGGCCAAGGTGACATGGTTAGGAACCTCCCAATAGGAGCTATGCATGCACCGTTGAGAAACTCTCGTTGGAGAAGGCTGATGTGTTCACAAGGCACTTCGAAGTAGTCCTCGTTATTTTTCTCGTATGTTTTGTACCTGTTCATGCATTTATATAAATTATTTTGGGGTTCTCACTAGAAGATTTATCTTCTAATTTGATTGTATCCCTTGAATATTCAAACGTTCTAGGTTCGACAAGCGGCTCTAAGGGAAAAAGGATAGCTAAAGAATAAGTTTATTTCGCTGAATGTAGCATGTATTGTAATATCCTCCATCGAGCGATAAGAAAAATCGGAACAACTTACCTTGATGGGCCTACGCGAACTTTCCAGGGGGGTCACCTATCTTTGAACTTTCTCAGCTCAAGTACGTTTAACCCCAGAGTTCTTTGCCTACATTTGGCCCAAAAGATATCCAGCTGGTGTTGTTTCCTTCCTTACTTATCCTCGATATATACTAATCTTCTCTGGACTCTTGGGGTATTACATGTATTAATATGTCTTTACTTATGTACGAAACCTATGCAAAGCTTAGTATGTTTTTGGTTATATTTGAGACGTTCGGTTATCGTTTTTGAGAGATGATATTCATGTAATTCATTTTGTAGACATCTTAAATAGTTTCTTATATGATAAATAAAGCATTATGGTTATGTACTATATCAGGTTCGATCTAACTTTCGCATTTGTAATTATAACACTTGTCTTAACTATTTGAGTTTGATAGGCTAAAAAGGTAGAATTGAGATTTTTAGAAATTATATGTTATGAATCAATGGATGAATTGTGAAAAGAAAAGAAATAAATTCTTAAAATTTTAAATTATTTAACGCTCGAGAAATCAGGGGAGTTACATCCTCAAGATGATTAGTTGCACCATAACATTACCAAGAATAATTCCCAAGTTTGTGACTTATCATACCTCATCTTATTTAGTTTAGGATTGTTACCTTTTCCTTTTTCTCTTACTCTTCCTTGACCTTTATGTGGTTGATTGCTCATTTCATCATTCTTGCAGTGGTTATGAACACCTTTACCTCTTCTTCCTCGGCCACGACCACATTCTCGACTACATGCTCATCCTCATCCTCTTTGGTTATTTCACTACAAGAAAAACACTTTTTAACAATCGAATTTTTTCATCGGTAATTAGCGACGGAATAACCGTCGCTAAATTTTTGCGATGGATTAGCGACGGTCTATTTCGTAGCGAAATGTTTTTAATTTAGTGACGAAAAGACCCATCCCTAAATAATTTTTAATATTTTTAAAATTTAGCTCCATCGCTAATAATTTTCATGATTTTAATTTCAAAATATAATTTGAAATTTGAAATTTTTATTACGTTTGTTAATTTAGCAACGAAATAATTCCATCACTAAATAAAAAAAACTTAAATTAAAATTAAAATATTTTAGTGACGAAATAATTCTTTCGCTAAAAGAAAATAAAATTAAAACTTAATTTAAGATAATTTAGCGACAGTATAATTCCGTAGCTAAATGGGAAAAAATGAAATTAAAATTAAATTATTTTGACAACAAAATAATTTCTTCGCTAAAAGAAAATAAAATTAAAAATTAATTTAAGATAATTTAGCGACGGAATAATTTCATCGCTAAATGAGAAATCTTTTTAATTAAAATTAAAATCTTTTAGCGATGGAATAATTCTGTCACTAAATAGAAAAAAATTTAAATCCTTTAAATTAAAATTTAATTTAAAATTATTTAGCAACAGAACAAATCTATCACTAAATTGGAAAAAAATTAAATCTTTTAGCGACGAAAGAATAAAATTTTAAAAATTAAAAATTAAATTATAAGTTTGAAGTGCCAAGTTTTTCCATTGCTAAAATGTAAAATTCATAAAATATTGAAATTAAATTTAAAATCTCATTTTATAAAGAATTTTTTTATATTTAAATATAGAATTTATAAAAATTCAAATTAAATTCAAAATTAGTGACATAATATTCCATCATTAAGTTAAAAAATTCATAAAAAATAAAAATAGAAATAAAAATCAAAATAGGGACTAAATTTTTCGCTGCTAATATAATAATTTATAAAACTTCCATTTGAATTGGCAACAAAATAAAATTAAAAAACATTAAAATTAAAATTGATATCCATTTGAATTAGCGACAGAATATTTCGTATGCATTTGAATACAAGACAAATAAAGAAGCCAATAATCAAAGATAAGGCAAAACATATGTACACACATATATATTCGGATATAAGACAAATACAAATAAAACATATTCGGATATAAGACACAAAGAATAAAACATATCTAGATGAAAGGAACAAATATATATTTGCATATTTGGATATCAAGGAAGGCACGCGATCATTGTTTATCTATACAAAAATTATAAGTATAAATAAACTTAGAGTTACATACAAAATTTGTTAGATTTTGAAGATATTTTATATCAAATATTTAGAATGATTTACTTCAAAATTATTTCTCTAACATATAAATCGTGAATCATTTTGGTCCTCTAGTTTAATATTAAATTAGAGTTTAAAAACATTATTATATATATATATATTGACCCAATTCCTCCACCACCGCAAATCCCATCTAGACTCAAGCATATTACAGTTTTTAGTTATTGGGAGAACTTAAGTACTATCTTTCGCTAGTATTACACTCTTAATCATGAAATATCGATTGTTTGTTAAATCCTATGAATTGCGTGAAAATAAGATATTCCAAATTTGAGATTTTTTTATTATTTATATATATTATTTTTAGTTTATTATTGAGTATAAAATATATTTTTCTCTGTCATATATTATTTATATTTTATGATTTTTTTTAAAAATATTAGAAATATTTCTTTTTAATTTTGATTTTTTTTAAAAAAATAGCGATTGGTAGATGCCTGTCGCTAAACCTCCCCACCCCCCTCCCCCGACGACAAATTCCCCCTGCGGGCCCCCTTTCTTTTAATTCCCTCTTCCTCTTTGAATTTCCCCCATTTCTTATGCCCGCCCCTTTTATAAATCCCCTCCATTCCCCATCTGCACTCTCAACCTTACTTTTAAGGTTTTGTTTATTTTTTTATAGAGTATTCATTTAGAAGATATGAGTATTACTGAAATTTATAAGGTATTTTTTTTTGTGTATTATATTTTTAGTATTTTATTGTTTTAACTTTTAAATGCATATTTGAATATTTTTTAAATAAAAATATCCATGTTAGTTATAGTTATAGATGAATATTTTTTATTCACTAACTGAATTAATTGAGTTGAATTTTATATTCATTTTTGTTATCTTATATATTTATATGAATTTAAATTTAAAATATTTTAATATTTATTTTTATCTCTAAATTAATGATTATATAAATAAATTTTTAATTTCTATTTAATTAATTAAAATAAATTTTTAATTATCAAAAAAGTTACTTATACATATTTATATTAAATAAATATAAAAATTTAAGTTCAAATTTTAATTTATATAATTTATATTTTTTTATTTACATTTAAAATTTTATTTATTTTATTTTTTATAGCAAGTGACGTCGAAATCAGCGACAAGATTTTTCTGTCTCTAAGATCTTTTTTCTAAACAACAACGGAAAAAATCCATCGCTGATTAGCGACGGAATGTTTCCATCATAGAATTAGCAACGGAATCATTCTTGTTGCTGAATTTATCCGTTACTAAATTTTTGTGACGCCAATTTTAGTGATGGAATTTTATGTTTTAGAGACATTTTTCCGTCGTTAAAAACTAGATTTTTTATAATGTTTTCTCCGTTATCATCTTTCAAAGAAACTTTCCCTTTAAGAGCTTGCTCCAACAATTCGTCTTGCCTCTCATCTGGATCTTGTCTTCATGGGCTTGTAAAGAGCCCTCTGGTTGTTCAAGTGTCATGGTGTCTAGATCTTTGGACTCCTTAACGACACAAACCACATATTTAAACTTTGGAGTCAACAAATGAGGAGTCTTTTTTAACAGATGAACATCTTCAATTTTATCTATGTACCTTATTATTTGATTTACAATGGACTTCACTCTTGAACAATAATTCGAAATTGACTCAAACTCCTTCATGCACAAAGCATCAAAATCACCTCACAATAATTGGAGTAGCACCTTTTTCACTTTGTCAACTCCTTGAAAGGAACTTTGAAAAATGTCCCATGCTTCCTTTTGCAGTGGTTGCAAGGCCACTTTCTCAAACATTGATGGATGAGGGGGAGGCCTTGCTGATCCTTCTTCTTTGTTTTTGCCAAAGCATTCTTCTCATTTTTTAGGTTGCACATAACCTTTCTCTACAATCTTCCCATACATCTTGTGAGTTAAGCACGATTTTTATACGGAGACACCTCGTTTAATAATTTTATTTTGTGAGGCGATCAATAAAATTGAAATGAAGAGATTCCACCATTGTTTGCCATCTTTCAAAAGAATCTTTCTTTGATACCACTTTGTTAGGGAGTAGAGGGATATTTAGAAGGAAGAAACTTTTTTTAAGAGAGAAAAATGTTTTGGAGGAGGAATTGTAGAATTTCCCCTTTATTTTTCAAACTTCAAATACAATGGTGTCAACCTTTAAAATATAAGTACATAAATCCATTCATGAACCACACTAATGACATGAATCAAAATAGCCAATAAATGAACCATAATTAATTAATAAAATAACATTGAAGTTGCACACACACATAAACCAAGACACATCCATCTAGAAAATTCAAATTGATCTTCAACGTCTTCCGCATGCGCATGCTGGACACCGCGCAGGGTTAATGATTCAGCTAGACAAAATATTTGTCAATGAATTTCACGACTTCAATGACAAAAGCGATGGCACCCGCAACAAAAGCAATGAAACCATATGGAGTTGCCAGATATGTCCGTATAAAATACGCCCTAATCGCAGGCCACCGGCGTCCGCTGTAGTCGGTCGCCTCCTTGTAGGTATTCGCGAAGTAGAACTTTTCCAGAACCACTTGCTTGCACAGATTGTTGAATAGATTCGTGGCTTCTGGCCTCGCCCCCAAGTAGTTGTTTATCACCCCGGCATTCTCCAGCACTTCGATGTCTTTATCGGCGTTCACGAGCAAATCCATTAGAAACGCATAGGATGTTATGTAACTCATAACGCCATGGTAGCACTGCTCAAAGGCTATGAGGTTCCTCAAGATTTGCTCCGTGGAGTCGTAGATGGCCAGCCTCCGAATATGAAATTTGGGGCTGGAAAACAAGAAAGGAATTATTCCCTTCCCCTGTCTAAACTTGACCTCGAACTGATGTCCCTCGTTGGGCTCGAACTTCACTCCGGCGAAGTCGAGGTCCGATGCCGAATCCCTGGAATTTTTGGCATGGTCCCCCTCCCCTAATTGGCTGGGAGGGAGGTAGTAGCTGTGCATAAGATGGAGTATATGGCGATAGGACGTCGTTGCTTCCTGGTCCTTCTTCTCCTTATCTCCCCCACCACTACTTGTGGCAGCGGCGACACTGCCTCCAACTGATGGTGAAGGGGCGTTGAAGCTGAGCACTTTTTCGAAGTACTTAAGAACGTATTCTGTAAGCGAATGGGGATGACTCCGAATCCGATTGAAGGTGAGTTGAAACAATTTTTCAAGAACGAAAAAGGGAAGCTGGTTCTCTAGCAGTATCAAGTCGTGTTGGATACTGTTGAGCATCACCACACTGCCGAATATAGGATCGTTTCGACTTTGCTTGAACATGTCGGCATTGCAATGCTTGTAGAGGAATTCGAGTATGAAACAACCGTCGATGACCAACATCTCTTTGCTCAAGGCTTTGGCTTTTACTGCCTCGACTGCATATGACTTCTTGGCCACCTCTTTCAAGTTTTCCATCTCATGTAGACATCGATCGAGGATTCGATCTTTATCCTGCGGATCATCAGAAACGCGAGCCAAGAGATCATTCAAGTAACTCAATTTGATGTTTTGAATTTCTGGGCTTTCCAGATGAGGATCGTTGTGGCTGTGAAGAGGGCCAATGGAGAAGAGGCGAGGGGTATAAGCCGTTTCGTTCAGCTTACGAAGCCTCTCCGGCACCATGAAAATTGAAGCTCGAGCCATGTCTGCCACCTTGTTCACACCTTCATTGATCGTCCTCATATCCAAGGCCGTACCATCGTCGGTTTGCACTATAATGATGGTGTCCATATGAACAAAGCAAACACACACTAATCTTACGTATCCTAATTAATTAAATAGCTACGTACGTAGCTTTAGTGTTATTGGGGAGACTCCCCATATATAGAGGGGTGTTCGGTGTTCCGCAACAATGGCTAGTCGATAGGCATTGTTTTAAGATTGATGAACAAGATATCCCTTTATCCGACAAGTTTTTCTTACAAGCTGGTGATGAATTAGATCATACGCTTTCTTATCTGGTTGTAAAGAACATATCTAATTAGGGGAGAAAAAGAATGTGAAAAGGATAAATCTAGTTTTGGAATAAAATTCTTTAGTTTGTTGTTTTCTTACAGTTGGGATATATATAGCCTTGAGTTAGCTGGGCATGCAACTCGTGTATCAATCCGCCATGAAGTACAGTAACTCTGTTCTTAGTTTCAAAATTATTATTCTTTGGCGGGGAATGAAGCCAATCACTAGTCGCGAATCTTCCATCCATTTACAAAAGATCATGCATGGCCTGATGTGATGTGATGTGCTTCTTTGCTAAAGGTTAAAAAGAAGATTATATAAAAGAATAAAGAGAAGCAGGTTTGGTGATACCTTGCTCCACTGTTTGGTCACTTCTTGGGTAATGTTCTTGTTGGGTCGAGCAAAGGCGCTATCTCAAACGATTTAAGAACGAAAATCTGTAAAAACATTCAATAAATAAACGCACATGCGAATGCAAAAGCAGTAACGAAAGCATAAATGATAGACACCAATTCTATAGTGGTTTATCTTTCATATAAGGTTACAATCACATTAAGCGAAGAATTTACTGCACTAATGAAAAAATCAATTACAGTCTCCGTAGATATCTCACTCACTCACTCAATGTATACTCAATGGCTCACTAGCAAAAATGTCCCATAACCATAAAATAGATATCATCGGCAAACCTTAAGAACTAGAGAGAAAAACAAAATAAAACTATACAGAATAGAATTGTAAAGTGAAAACAGACTAAAACCCTAAAGAAGATAATTGACTGTGCTACACCAATCTCCAAAAATCGATAAAATATAAATAGGCGAAAGCAGCGACAGATATGAAATCTGAAAATCAGATCAACATCCTGAAATGGAGCAAGCTAAACGACAAGAGATGATATGAGAAGGAATCAACTGAGCCATAAAACGACGAGGGGAGTTGTCGTTTGGCCCTTCAAGCTCAATTGCTCCAAAATAACATCGTTTTGGAGCAACCATTGAGCAGTTGTCAGATGGCTCTCCTTCCCCTCATCAAAATAGCAGCGTTTAGCGAAGTTAACGCTTCACCTTACTTCAACTGTTTTCGCTGGCGTCGTGAATTAGCACGGGTGGCCATGCCATGCCATGCCATGGCAAATCCATTACCAGTACGCACCATCAACCTAGCTACTACCTTGCTCGCTCCTCAAATTTGGGCAACATTGTACCAATAAAATATAAAAATTATTTTATTATACATAATTCCTCAAGAATTAACTCATCCCTCGTTTACACAAGAGAGGTTAACTCTGTTTATAGACAAAATGTGAAATTTATTTACAAAATTACACCTCTTTAATGAATTTTATTAGTTTTTAGTCCATAGAATTTCTTGAATGGAAATGTACATTTTGTTTTCATCATTTCAAACACAAAAAATTAAAATTAAAAGTAAATTCTTTGTTGATTCAAGTTAATTATATGCATGCGTACATACAGAAATTGAAAAAAAAAGCCAACTATGGTTCATTGTGATGCTCCCAAATCCAATTCCATGTGTAAATCGCTTGGGTAATTCAAGTGGTTGAGTGCACGAGATTTAGGTACGGAATATATTAAAGTTATGTGTTTGAATCTTGAACAGTGTGGTTTGTATCAGTTATTGCTAAATGAGAGGCCATGAGCTGGGTCTTTGACCCGGGCTGACCTGATCTCTGGCTATTGCTCGATCGATCGAAACCAATAAGTTATAAGAGAGAAAATAACAATTTCTACCAAAGACTTAATACTGAGACTTCCTTTACTTTCTACAATAATAAAAAAAAAAAAAAATCCAATCCCATGTGAAACCCAGAAATTAATTGGTTGGCAAAATTAACAGGCTTAGATTAGATATTAACCAATAACCATCCTGCATGCACATGCATTGGAGTCTTGACTCAGCCTTGCAGTTAAAGATTCTCATTCATCTTTAAATTCCAACTTCTCAACTCATTTAGGTCTCATCTATGCTAGTGTTTGTTTTTTAATATATAAATTAAAAAAAAATAAAAAATATTTTTTATTATATTTGTTAAATTTATATGATAATTCCTTGAAAAGAAATCAAGTAACTTCTTATTTGAATTTTTTTAAATAAATTTATCTCTCATCTCCTTTCAGATAAATTTATCTCGATTTTTACAAATAAAAAAAATGGCATATGTGTCTTTTAATGCATTCTAAAAAATTTAACAAATAATTTGATAAAAAATTTGAAATACTTCACAATCTTATCTTGATTATTTCATATCTTGATTCGAAAAGCATTCCAACCTTATCTTGATATAACTTTATCTTACTTCTTTTAATAAACATTACCTTAAACAATAAATGAAAATATTAAACCATGTTTTCTTTATTGTTTTCAGTTTATTTTCAGTTTTTAGTTTTTCAAAACACAAAAAACGCATTTACTTTGTTATTTTAAAAAATGTATTTTCAAAAACAACAAAAAAAAATTATAAAAAAAAATCCAAAACAGCATTTATTGTTTTGGGTGTTTTTAACCAAAACTAGTTGAAAACACCAAAACACGAAAAACAACCCCCCACCCCCAAACTCAATCTCGCACACAGTAACCATCGTCTCTTTCTCCTCTCTTATCTCATTTTTTCTCTCATTCCTTCCTTCTCAAGCTGTCGTCGATCACGCCCGCCACCGCCATCACCGCCGTCGACAACTCCTCCTTTCTCATATTCATCCTCCATCACTGACCGCCACATGAAGCCAACGATGATAATGTCAATGGCCAAGCAACATCCAAACGACGACCATGGTAAAGCAATAAAGACTGACGCCCATGGCGATGCATATAAGGCCATGGTTAGTCGAACATGGCGGAGGCGATGAAAGAGGCCTCTGATCGCCAGAGACCACCAACCATGATGGTCAATGGCAACTGACTACGTTTTTGAGTTTTGGTCAAAAATTAAAAATCAGATCTATGAAAATTCAGCTGTTAAATCTAAACCATTTTTGTGTATGTTAACCCCCCTTGACTTGACATTTTTAATGGTAGGCTTGGATTGTGTGAATCTCTAGCCGGCGATGGTTGTCGGTGGCAGAGAAGATGCGGGCTCTGGAGAGAATAGACAAAGAAAAAAAGAAAATAAGGAAAAAAAATTATTCTTAAATTTAGAAAATAAAATTATATATTTATTTTAAATTTTAAAAATGTAGTATATCTATATTGTAATTAAAAATATAGGATAACATATAGGATAATATAGGATAACATGTAGTTCTTTCCTGACCAAAGGAGGAATCGAATGCAGGGCACAGGCTCCAGCGAAGGGTCTATCCGGGGGGCAGCTAGCACCTGCAAGCACTCCGACGGTCGAGTAAGTAAGAGAGTAAGATGAGACAGTGTATTAGTAGGTCAAAGATAAGAACATACCTTGCCTTTGAAGAGAGCTAGTTGATATAAAATGATGAGATGTCCTCCTACATGCATGAGACGTGCGTTTGCAGATGGTGGGACTAGCTATCCGGTGCCCCTGGAGGCTCCCAGATGGTTGCATGGTGGCGACGAGACCCTCATTAATGTAGATTGGATCTGCCATTAATGAGGATGGGATCTGAGACGGCTGCGCGGATATCTAGTGAGAGTCGCAATGATGTCGTGGCGGGCAGGCACTGGGCCAAGGTCGGGTCTAGAAGGAAAACTAGATTGGGCTTGAGGAGAGGGTCGGGATTGGGCTCGAATGGTCCACAGCCCTCTCGGTCGGATGATCGAGTAACAAGCATTTGAGCTTAGAAGAGCCTAAACAATTTTTGTTATGTACGACAGTTTTGGAGAGTCGGATTAGGTGGGACCGAGGTGATCGGTTGAGCGAATTTTGCTTTTGTCGGGGCGACGACTCTGAGTTATTTTGAGGTTGGCCTAAGACGAGTAAGCGGGGCAATATTCTTTACGAACCGATCTGTGTGGCGCGTGGCCCCGAGATTCGAGGGCGCATTTTCTAGAGAGAAGCGCTAGTTGGGCGTCGCCCAAGTGCAAAGGGTGACTAGCCATCGTGAATGTGCGTCGGCAGGGTCTCGTATTGTTTGGAGTGTGGTCGAGTTCCCACTTATGTATGTTGTCCGAGTTTGGGAAGGAGAGATCGTGCCTTCCCCAGGGAAGCTTTGGGTATGTCTTTGCGGTTTTAATTATGACTATACTCTGATTCTTGCAAGGTGGGGATTAACCCTGGTGGCGGGATTCTCCCTTGAGGCGTACCTCATGAAGGGACTTTGGGTACCAAGAAAGCGCGTCGTCGTAGGCGGGCACAACGGCTTTCGATTCCCTTGGAAGACTTGAATGCGCGACAAACACGTGACAGGTGGCGTGCCCCTAGCATTCTTTTAAACATCTGATGGCATTTTGCTTTCTTTTGGACAGGACGTGGGAAACAGTTTAAAAGGTGCGCCCCCTTGTTTCAGAGTTTCTCACTATTTATTTTTCAAATGCACGCTATTCTCCCAATCTTTTCGCATATAGAGGCGGTCCCTTACTTTATCATAAAGATGTCGAAGGCTGACCCTATTGGTCATTAGGGGGACTTAGCAGCAATGCTGAAAGAGACGCCACTCTCCCGGTTGTTAGTCTGACATCCTTCATTACCGGGCCCATTCTTCCGACTACTCATTATGAATGGCATTCACCGGTTGGGAAGCATTAGAGGTGGCTGAGTCATCCGCTGGGGTGCCATCTGTGGGTGTGTCCCCCACCTCTAGGGACCATCAGGCAGCGTACCACCAAGTGGAGGATCGGGTCCTAGGGTTTTTGGCGGAGTACTGGGCGGTGGAGTTTGGATTTTGCTCGGAAGTCGTTGTCCTTGAGCAATCGCATTGAGAGGAGGTGGAACGTATCCAAGAGGTGACGGAGGGCAAGGCGAGGAAGAGGGTGGCCAAAGAGACAACTGACATACATCAGCGGCTAGAGGAGTCGAAGGCGTCGCGGACTTGTTGTCGCGAGGTCATATGTCGTCTTGTCTGCCAACGCGAGGATGCCAGGGCCGCGCTTCGTGATTTAAGGGTGGAGGTTGCCCGTCTGCGAGCTGCACCCAGGGCTACCTATCGATGGCGGAGGCTGGTGGGACTCCGGTGTTGGATGCTGCGGTCGAGTATCTGGAGGGCTACAAGGAAGCTCCTCAACAAGTGCAGACTTTGTTCCCCAGCCTAGACTTGAAACCCTACAGGCCGCACATGAAGGTTTAGGGCAGTCATCTTGTGGACCCGATCGAATGGGCTTAGGCCAAGACTTCAAGGGAGATTCCCGAGGTAGGCCGACCTGGAGAAGGTATCACCGATAATGCTGAGCCCCTAGTTGAGTTGGGCTAATTTACTACTTTCTTTAGTTGTAGTTGCGTAAGCTTTTCAAAGTTTTCTCGATTTTGTCTGGTTTCATTGTATCGTAACTTTTTGCTGTCTTTTAACTTGCCATTAGTAATGGAACGTCCTATTTTTCCTTTTCACAAGGTGCTTTCTTTGTTTCTCTTTAACATGGAGTACATTTTTCTTTTTTCTTTTTTTTTTTTTTTTGCGAACGTGGTGGCTCTTGATTGGGTTAGTGCCCACTCCTAGAACTCAAGGTGCCCACTTTTAGGTCCGGTAAAAGGTTGGGGGGGCAGAACAGCGTTCGTGGCGCAGGCTTCGAGGTTATAGATAAGGCAACTTTTCGGTGCCAAACGTATTATAAAAACGAAAGTGCTTCATCTTTCGGGCGTTTTGTTAATACGCGAGAAGGGTTGATTGGCCAAGGTGGTATTTCATTTTCCGAGGTAGGATTATAGCAGCATTGATGGTGCAGTTTTTCGGACTCTGACTGTGTTAAATGTTTAGGAGACGGTGAGGGGCTTCCGGCCGTCGGATTATTGTGCTTATAAAATGGGAGATGGTTTCACTCCCTTCCATTATTGCTGGCTTGAATCTCTGGTCTGGGAGGCTAAAGAAATATGGTTGGTGTTCCTCAGTGGGAATTTGTTGTTTGAGTAAGGCGTTTTTGGGGTTAACCCCGCGGATGGTAGTTTTCTGAGTGGTATGGTAGGGACCGAGGGGTTTGTGGTTGAGTGTGCTGAGAAGAGAGTAGTACCAGGATGGGTGAGACATGTCGTGTATAAAATGGGTGATGTGGCTTTCTCGGAGTTTACCTTTGGTGGAAATATCGCGTGTTGTCGTCCGAGGGTTTGGGCCACTAACGTCGATATTATCTGGTTGGGGTTGGGGATCGTTTGTCTACTCCAAGGTTGAAACTTGGAGATGCCAGGGTCACCTAGGCAGTGGGTTGCCTCGTATTTTCATCAGGAGCAGCGATCGCCCTTAAGTGCAGGATGCAGAAAGTACAAAAGGGATCCAGTAATTCTTGGGCGATCCACAAGTAAAGCAATTGCTGACGATCTAGAGGAGTGAAGCCGTTGCGCGATCGTGCTTTACTAGTTTGCTTGTCCTTTGTTAGATTTCCAAGTACTTGTATTGCACGATAGTTGTAGTGTAATCGGAAGGTGTAACGTAGAACTATTATAGGTGTGAGGCTTGTAATCAGATGTAAATTATTTATAACGAAAATATAAGTGTTTTCTAGATATCTTGTTTTCTATTGTGTCCTAATGTAAACTTTCTGGGATCGAACAGGGGGAAAGTCTCTATCTGTTACCAGCCACCCTTGCATTTCTGAGTCCTAAAGTCCACGCAGGGCAAACTGAACATGTCGGTCTGGGTCCCAAGCATGGTTTAAAGGATGATCGAATCTGGCTCGAGGTCATGTGCGCCTATCTGATACAAGGCGTGGCTCGATAAGGCTGCGGTGGGCTTGAGGCGCCTAAAGCAATGACAGGGCTGGCCATGTCGGTCTGGGTCTCGAGCATGGTTTAAAGAAGGACTGAGTCTGGCTTGAGGTCTTGTGCACCTCTTTGATACAATGAGTGGCTTGATAGGGCCGAGATAGGCTTGAGAAGCCTGAAGCAATGACGGGGATATGCCCGAGGTCCGCGCGGGGCGGATTGGCTATGTTGGTCCGGGTCCCGAGCACGGTTTAAAATAGGACCGAGTCTGGCTCGAGGTTCTATGCGCTTGTTTGATACAAGGCATGGCTCGATAAGGCTGAGGCGAGCTCGAGGCGCTTAGAGCAATGACGGGTTGTGTCTGAGGTCCGCGCGGGGTGGACTGGCCAGGTCGGTCTGGGTCTCGAGCACGGTTTAAAGGAGGACCGAGTCTAGCTTGAGGTCCTGTGCGCCTGTTTGATTCAAGGCGTGGCTCAATAGGGCCGAGGTGAGCTCGAGGAGGTTAGAGCAATGACGGGGCTGTGCCTGAGGTCCGTGCTTGTACCTACTTTGAATTTACTTCATAAAATATGGAGTTTTTTTTGGCATACCTTGTTCTTGCGACTTGCTTTGGTAGTGGTTTTCCCTAGCGTGTCTTTGTTTGGGATATGCACTTTGCGGGTCAAGGTTATAGGTGACTTATTCTTGCGTTTAATTGATCATGCAGGGCTTGTTGAGGCAGCTTTCGGTGTGATGGGAAAAAGTTGGACTATACTAGGGATCGTTGGGAAGTGCCATAGGAGAGTCCGTGTTTCCGCTTTTTCTGGAGTTACGACAAGTAGTAAGTGGAAGCAACCGTTTTTATTTAGCCAGGAATATTGTAGCAATGGGTCCTTAGGGGTATGGTTATTTGGTTAAAGTGTGCCCTTGCTTTCTTATGCTGCGGATTTATCTAGGTAGTAGTCTCTATTGCTGGTATTAGTCCTGATGTGTCACTTGTGTCACAAATAGTTTGTTCTGGGCGAGAGTTTGACTCTTCGAAGTAGGGCCCTGTTTCAGGTCGACATTGGTCATTCGCTGATTGATTTCGTTTTTCCAACTCCATCATGTGCACACTGAAGTGCGAGTCTTGGCCATTTGTCCTTGCCACTTGATCATTGTTCCAGGGAGTGCCACCTCCCTTACCATCCTTACTGGGCCCTAGGCTTCAAATCCTAAGACTATCATAGTAGCATTGTCGAGCCTTTTTTTGGTCGGCGAGAATGGTTCCAACCTCAATGTCTGTTACCAGGAATTTCATGGCTAGATGGGGAGTAAACACTACTACGACAAACTTGTTGAGTTAAGGGCAGCCAAGCAGCGCGTTGTATAGTGTTTGGCAATTGATGACTAAATATCGAATGCAGATTGTCTTGACGAGTGAGGAGGTCTCAAATGAAGTTAGCAAGTCGATGTAGCCATTGACTCCTACCTGTTCCCCTAAGAAACCAATTAGATTTCCATCGAATGGTCTTGGTTCTTGTTTGGGGATTCCCATCTTCTTTAGGGTCGACAAGTACATCAGGTCGATCGAGCTGCCTTAATCCATGAGGACTTTCTTTACCACGAAGTTGGCGGCAACGACCGAGATCACCATGGGATCGTCAAGGTTCTTATTGATGTCTTCAAAGTCCTCTTTTGTAAAAGAGATTGCAGGGTGGCGGGGAATTTTCTTGGTCTTTTTTTGGCTTTACCTATTCATATTACCGCTCAGAGATGTTGCTTTCTTACCAAGGTAGACTCTCCTTCGCCTGCGAAGCCTCCAGAGATGGTGTCGATAACCCCGACTACCTGGTTTCCCAGAGATGGTCTCACATTTTGTCTGTCTCCTCCTTGGTGCCGCCTCTGAAGGCTGCGGCTCCTTTTCCTTCCTGGGTTGCCCTGGGGGGATCACATCTGGTTAGGTCGGTAGAGGTATTGGAGGAGGTAACCCTCCCTAACCAGTCACTCTATCTGGTCTTTTAGGGCGGCGCACTCTTCGGTCGTGTGCCCGAACATGCGGTAGTAATCACATCGATTGCTGGTGTCGGCGTTACCACGAGGGGGTCGTTGTTTGTTGATATCCGGGGGAGGGATGACCCTAGTGTTATAAACTTGTCGAAACATTCGATCTCGCCTTGTCGTAAGGGGTGTGTACGCATTGTAGTGCAACCGGGGTGGCTCGAGGGCCCGAGGTTGTTCTCTTTGTCCTTTATTGTGATCCCAACCTTCTTAGTTTCGGTGGGGGTCCCTCCTGTGGATGTGTTAATGCCAAGGAGAAGGCCCCAGTTAGGGGGTCAGTTGCGGTTGTATTCGTGGTTCGGCCTCCCCACGCCAGGTGGCTAAGGCTTTCTTCATGTTGATGTACCTTGTCGACCGTGTCCTAAGGTCAGCCAGGTTAGCAGTGGGTTTCAGGGCTAGGGAATCAACTAAGGGACCCGCTCTCAATCCAGCTGTAATGACGTGTAAGGATACCGCGAGGTTGAGATCTTTGATCTGGAGGGCCACTTGAAAGAACCTACTCATGAATGCCTGTAGCGGCACATGTTCACCCTGTTTCAAGTTAATAAGACTGGTCGAGGTCCTACGATGGGCTCAACTAGTGGAGAAGTGAGTGAGGAAGTGGGTGGTAAGCTCGGAGAAATCATGGATGGAATTCGGCTCTAGGGACAAGAACCACAACATGGTCGATTTTCCTAGTGTGCTGGGAAAGGTTCAGCACATGATCGGGTCCGAGCTTTCGTTTATCAACATGGCGGCACTGAAGGTAGTGAGGAGATCCTGAGGGTCAGTGGTGCTATCATAGGGTTCTAAGGCATAGGGAAGGCGAAAATCTTCGGGTAAGGGAACGATCATGATGAACTCGGAGAAGAGATGGCTATGAGAGTACAGGGACGCGAAAGGTAAGGGAGTTGGGGTGTGAGTAGCCTGATGGTATTGATGGCAACTGCCCTCGACATCGCAGTTAGCCCGTTCATTGGGCTGGTCACGCTGTTGGTTTTGTGTTAATTCGTCAACACGATTGTGGAGCTGCTCGACTGTCTAGAGAATGACCTCTATGATAGCCAGATTTGGTGGAAGGTGACCGGGGTTGTTTGGTTCTTGGGCATGCAGCCGCAGAGAGATTGGTTCGAAAGGCTTTTTGCAAGCTTATCGGGCAAGTAAGTTTTACCGAGCCCCACGATAGGCGCCAGATGTTCCTTCCTGACCAAAGGAGAATGATCGAAGGCGGGGCGCAGGCTCCGGCGATTGGTCCTTCAAGGGGGCGGCTAGCACCTACAAACACTCTGACGGTCGAGTGAGTAAGAAAGTAAGATGAGGCAGTGTATCAATAGGTCAAAGATGAGAACATATATTGGCTCTAAAGAAAACTGGTTGATATAGAATGAGGAGATATCCTTCTACATGCATGAGAAGTGCATTTGCAGGTGATAAGATTGGCTATCCGACACCGGTGGAGGCTCCCAGGTGGTAGTATGGTGGCGACGGGACCCTCATTAATGTGGATGAAATCCGCCATTAATGAAAATGGGATCTGAGACAGTTGCATGGATATCCAGTGAGAGTCGCAATGATGTCGTGGGAGGCGGGCACTAGGCCAAGGTTGGGTCCAGAAGAAAGACCAGATTGGGCATGAGGAGAGGGTCGAGATTGGACCTGAGCAAAGGGCCGAGATTGGACCTGGACGGTCCAAGTGTATTACATATTTTATGTATAATAATATTTAATAAAAAATGTTATATTAAAAAGAGTTAATTTTATTATTTAGTAATTAAATTTATTGAATAAAATATTATAAAATAAATTTCTTCAAAATTTCAAAATAAACACTTTTTCTAATTTTCTATTTTAAAAAATAATTTTTTATAATAACAAAAAAACGCGTGTTTAAAAATCTCAAAACGGACAATCAAAAAATAAAATTGAAAATGAATTCAGAACTCAAAACTAAAAACTAAAATAGAAAGAGAATATCATTTTATTTTTCTGTAATATTTTTAGTGAAAATTTATGTATTAAAAATTTATTTTCTCAAATCACATCTAACTTTAAACTCGTCTGGAATCTTATCTATATATTTAATTAAAATTAAAATAATATTAAATATTTTTTAAGAAAAAAACTATAACATCTAAAGTAATATATCTAAGATTAAAATTAAGATTGAAAAAATAAAAAATATTTTTAATATATTTTGATTATTTAAAAGCTTAATATATAACTTATTTATGAACTAAAACATAAATAATAATTTAAAATGTTAATATTTATATTTATCTATATTTTATATAAGCAAACACCATATCTTAGTGTTATAAAATCCTCCCAATTGTCCCAAAATACCTTAAATAAAAATTAACCACTTAATAAGATTTCTAGATAATAGGTAATTTTTCAAACATCTTTATTATTATATCAAAACTCTTTTATTTAAAACCATCTCCGACCCTCACTAGAGATTATGCGATAGAAAAAGTAGTAATCATAAGAATACTGCATCTAAATTATTGAATAAAATGGGACCTTCATATAGCCACTTACAATTGCGTTATGGCCCTCATCAACTCAAGCAATGTGGAGTGGGGGAATGTACCAAACCTTCTGTTTGCTTGAAGTTAAACTGAAGACAAGGTTCAAAGAGCTGAGGGGAGGAAAACCCACATATATTTTAAATAGAAATCTATGCTACATAGAAAGCAAAACCCAAAAGATTATCACACTCGAAGCAATCTGATGGCCACTTAATATATCTACTCGTCAGGACCTCCTTCTTGTTGTGTTAATTGTTGGATTTTGTCGCCTTTCCTACTTATGTTTTGGATTAGGGCTTGATTTTAGTTGTTTATATTGCATTCTACTTTTTATTGGATATCTGAATTTGCAGCCCCATGAATCCTTGGCTTCTAAAACCTTTGGCTCTAACTACTCTCTTTAATATCATTTTATTAAAATAAAAAAAAGAAAGACCACCCTAATGAAGTGAAAAAAACCCAACTCATTAGGCATGCACATGTTTTATTGTTTATTGTTTAATATTGATATCCTTTTTTGTTTAGATCAAACTTGTTAGTCAAATTGGGCCAGCTGTAAGTCTCTCTAACGCATATATTAGGTCAACTTCTGATTGGAGGAAACACCCCACCGCCGGTCGACTGTAGATTGAGGAGGTTGAATAAACTCCATGAATTAATATTTCAGTTTGATACTTATTGTGAGAGGATTAATTATTGGTTGAAATTAATGTATGACATGACATCATTGCAGAAACATATATAAAATCACGTGTAGAATAAATTTGATTTGTTCATTAACAGCTGGATAATTCTTATTAGTTAATTAGTCAACTAAACTGTAGCTAGTAAACCTAAAAGAAATTAAGAAACAAAATGTTGAGTGTGTTGAAGATGCATGTCGTCGCCGTCAAGTGGTGGCGGTGGACTCGCAGGCCGTACCAAAGTACCTACAACACCGGCTGGCACTGACGGTGCACTTTTGGACTGAAAATTAATTGACACACACACACACACATATATATATATGCATGCATGTGGATACATATATGTATTTATATTATCTTCCACATGCAACAGTCGAGCAATTTCCATGGCGGCGGCGGCCGAGTTTGCTCCATTTACAGGGGAGTTCGGAAGCGCAAATGGGGCAAGTGGGTATCCGAAATACGCGAGCCTAGCAAGAAGACCCGGATATGGCTGGGAAGCTTCGAGACGCCAGAAATGGCGGCCGCCGCTTACGACGCAGCGGCATTGCACCTGCGCGGCCACGAGGCTCGGCTAAATTTTCCGGAGCTGGCCAGCAGTCTTCCTCGCCCGGCGAGCTCCAGCGCCGAGGACATTCGCATGGCCGCTCACGAGGCGGCTTTGCGCATGAAGAAGCCCGCCGGAGAGGCCGAGGTTGGCAGCTCCAGTTCGGGTGCCGGCGGACCCGTTACGGATTGACTTTCTCCTAGCCAAATTCAGGCCATTAATGACTCGCCCCTGGATTCGCCGAAAATGTGGATGGGCTTGACGGACGCTCTCATTGTGGAAGATCCCCGGGCCTTCTTCTCCGGGGACGTTGAGATGAGCGATGAGTGGGATGAAAACGAAATGGCTCCTCATTCCCTTTGGGACCCTTAAATTAAATTCGGGGTGTAAACCCCCCATTAATTTGGCTAAGAATATATATATATAAGGCATAGTATCAATCTTAATTAATTGCTCACTAATATATATAGCTAATATTACACATTAATTGTATCATCTTATTGCGATTCACGGCATATTTTATTTGTCTGTGTGGTGATATTGTTTAAATTAAATATTTGACTAAAATATTTTGTGAGCCAACCTTTGGTACTCAGCTGCTCGTGCGTAATTGATATCATGATATGTAATTTACTTGACTACTTGTATTTGTACCTTAAAAGATATATATATTTAGGGCAATGGTACATATACATTCATATTTATACACATTCTTACACACACATAATAAAATAACAAAAATACCCCTCCATCAAATCACTTCCACTGCTCCTCCAATACTGCCACCATCCCTCTCACACCGCCGTCCTTGCCCCCACTAGCACCCTAGCTTACACTGTTGTTGCCCTCACTCATATCTAGCTCACATCGTTGGCCACAACTATCAGTCGTACCTACCGCCATTGACATTTTCGAATGTTTTTCAATCGTGTATCAAAGAACTTCATCGCGATCATCATCCCTATCCACCACCGCAGTTGAGTGTCTCCATAGGGATGAATTTTGATCGGACTTCATCCATAGATGGAGCCCGATCGCTTACGTTTGATCGAATTTCATGGGAAGAAGTCTCTATCATCTTTGTTCTCTGTTTTGGATGTCATTGACGATCATCCCTATTATTTGTTTTCACCGATAGTGTTGCCCAAGAAGAACTCGTTGTAACTCAAACCCAAAAATGCAACTGCTCATATCAAGTAACAAAATCAAAAAAAAAAAAAAATCTATAGCTGGATATTCGAAGAAGACCCATAAATGCACGATAATGTTGAGTTGAAGCTAATAAAAAAAAAACAAAAAATTTAATAGTTCATAGATAAAACAGTGATAGATAGATTATATTTTATGCTTTTTTAAAATGTGAACGATAGAACATTGAATTTATAATTTAACAATAAATGATAGAAAATATTTTAATCACTCATTATTTTCTTCCAACAACTATCGACTATAGAGGAGGCAATGATGGTGTGACAGTACAAGAAAATGGCTATTAGTGGTTGCTTGAGGTGTTCATCAAAAAGAAAAATAGAGAAGAGATGAGAGAGGAGACTACCATGAAAAAAAAAAAAAAAGAGAAACAATTATAAGTGAGAATATTTTTATCATTTTATTTTTTTTTTAACATCCTTTTTATTTTTAGTAGGTATGAGTAGTAGTTTTTAATTGGTTTGTGTTATAGTAATGGAGTCATCATTTTCCATTGTATACGTGTCTTCTTTCTCTTCCATGTTGGGTCATTTTAGATTAATTTATTCACTAATTAAATAATTAATTTGCTTACACATGGTACCTCATGGAGTGGAAATGGCAAAAAATAACCACCATTTAAATATAAAATTCGTTTTTAACCTCTTTTTTAAAAAAAAAACGTTTATGTATTTTCAAACAAACTAATTACATGAAATAGCCACTTTGTCAGATTTGACCATTATGTATTTTAAAAATTAAAAAAAAATAAAATAGACACAACAAAAGTAAAATACTAAAATACCCCTCAACCCCCCTCCCCCACATTTCACTCACCCACTTCATCTCCCTCACAAACCCACCGCCAGTCGCCGCGTGTAGCCACTCGCCGCCGCCGCCGCCTCCCTAAAACCACTCGTCGCCGCCGCCGTGAAGCCACTCACCGCCTCTGATCTCATCTTGGCTAAAAAGGTAAGAATTTTTTTGCATGTTGTTTACATAGATGCTGGAAATGGTCGCCGACGAAGCTTCGTCGTCGGCGACCATGGAAATCGACCGGGCTTCGTCGCGAACGAAGCCCCATGGTCGGGCTTCGTTCGCGACGAAGCCCGCTGGGTAGAAGCCCGACGGGCTTCGTATCTCAAGGCTTCGTTGCAGACGAAGCCCGATCGGGCTTCGTCTGCAACGAAGCGCCCCTTCCTCGGTCGAGCTTCGTCTGGAAACGAAGCTCGATCGAGCTTCGTTTCCAGACGAAGCCCGTTCGGGCTTCCTATAACGAAGCCCTATCGGGCTTCGTCTAGACGAAGATTCGTCTTCGTCTAGACGAAGCCCGATAGGGCTTCGTTACAGGAAGCCCTTCGGGCTTCGACAGAAACGAAGCTCGATCGAGCTTCGTTCCAGACGAAGCTCGATCGAGCTTCCTACAAGAAGCCCTATCGGGCTTCGTTTCGATCGAAGCCCGATCGGGCTTCGTTCGCAAACGAAGCCCGATCGGGCCGACCAAGCCCACACCCAATTGGGCTCCCATGACTGTTGGGCAACGCAGCCCGATTATCGCTGCCCGATCAAGTTTGGGTTGCGATGATCGGGCTGCAACAATTGGGCTTCTTCTTCTTTTACTTATGCTTTTACATGTGCTAAGACAATTGTTGTTTTTGTATTTGTTTTCTTACAGATGGCTGAACAACAAAATATAAAATTTACTTATGTTCATGCTCACCGAATATTACCCCCCGGAATGCGAGTCACTACTCATTGTGGGATCAAACACCTTGAGGCGATGCGTCGGGCTCTAGACCGATACAAGTTATTGGATAGATTTCTACAGGGCCCATTAGGACATTTCTTGAAGATGCCTTTGTCCCTCCATTTGACTGCACCACAGTTGATATATCATGTTCTACTTAGGGAGGTGACATTTTCGAGTGCCTGCCACGATGAAATGTGGTTTGAGATTGGCGGCACACCATACAGGTATGGGAGGCAGGAGTTCATACTTATTAGTGGACTCCGATTTGGGGCTATTGATAGGGAAAGCCTTGAACCGAAACCTGTTGAGCCGGAGAGTTTACGTGCTCGACTATTTCCACAACATAAGAAGGGGGTGACTGGAGACGACCTTGAATTACTTATTAGTACCAAAGAGGACATGGTTTCAGAGGATGCCCTGAAACTGATTTACATTGCTATGGTCGATATGTTTTTGTTGGGCCAGGATGAGCGTGGGCATGTGGATGATTTCTTGTGGACTATGGCCGAGGATTTACAAGCATTTGAGATGTTCCCTTGGGGTATATATGTCTACAGTAAGAGTCAACATTACATCCGGTTGGCCACAAAAGAAAGAAAATTGACTGGTATAGTATCGACAAGCAATTAAAATTATGATTTTTAGTGATGAAAGGAAGAAGATCGGGAACAGTTTTCGGTACAGCAAAATACAGCTGCCCGTTTAGGTCGTATTACCGAATTGCTGTAAACGAAGTCCAAAATGTCAACGGAGGGTGTCAGGGAATAGTATTCGATGTGTAGAACAACCCTTAAGTGGTTTCGGGTTGAATCGAGTGGATTTGAGGTCAAATAAATCAGTCGGGCCAAAGTGTAATTTTCTAAAAATGCCCGAGGGAGGTCTAAACAGCAATTTTTTTGAAGTTTCAAGGGTGAAATGAGAATTATTAACCTTGAGGGTCTTAGTAAAAGTATTAGAAAAGTCAGGGGCTTGAGAGAAGGGGCCAAAATGCAAAAAGAAAATTGTCAGGGGCCTAACTGCAATTTTCAGAAAGTTGGATCGCGCATGGCAGTCTGGCCGCACGATTTGGCCGGAAAATCCAGCCATTTGGCCGTCAAGTCTTGTCAAGGGGATGGCCTAGGGTGTACTGGTGGCGTGAGGGGAAAGAAACGGCCGAGAATGAGCCACGTAGGGGTCGGATTTGGCTATAAATAGCCGAGGGGTTCGGCCAAGAAGAAGGCACAAATCGAGCTCGTTCTCGAACGATTTTTGGAGATTTGATAGAGGGCTTTTGGTCTCCATGAGGTAAGGATCAATTTGGCATCGGTTTGAGGCGTTTTGGAGCAGATTCTAGGGAGTTTCGAAGGTGGCCGAAAAGCCCTAGGCGGACCGCCACCGCCGACCTGCAACTCGATTTTTAATCGACCTTTTGGATTCCTTTCGGCTTGAAATCGGTGGGGTTGTGATCGATTAGGCAAGGGCTTTCGAACGGCACCCGAAGTTCGGCCATCGGAGCAGTCGCCGGCGACCGGCTGGAGGTTGAAGATGACTGGCGCGTGACTGGCACGCGCCAGTTCAAGCTAGGTCATCCACGCGCCGCGCGTGAGGGCGCGTGATAAGTCAGGTAATTTCGAAATTTTTTTATTATTTTAAGAAAATTATTTTATGTATTATGGTGCAATAAAATTTAGAAAATTGTTTGAGGAAATGGTTATTTTGTAATTTTCAAAGTGAATAAGGCTTAGGAAAAATAGGAAAGGGAATTAGAAAATCCTTAGAAATTTTTGGGAGATAGGAATTTAATATTTATGAATTGTTATGAAGAAAAATCAAGGAAAAATGTTGAGTAGGCATTTATTAGAATTTTTGAAGAGAAATATAAAGAAAATAGGAGGAAATTATGGAAAAATTGAGAAAATAGATATTGATATAATTTTGAACAACGTGATGACTAAGGTATCGTAGAAGCTCGAGGTTGAGGTATAAGAGCATCGGGCGCGAGAATCAAGGTTAGGCACGCGGATCGAGACGGGCGCGCAAATCGAGGCTGACCGCGCTTGACGATTAGAATTCGTTAAAGGTGAGTGTTCTCCCCAAACTCGGTTTTGACTTGTGAGAAGTTCTTCTCCAAACATTGATTTCTGTGAATGATTCTACCCAAAAGATTTCAAATGACATGTAAATGGTTTCCATGCTCGGTTTTGTGATGAATTGTCTAAATGATTGCTTACATGTGCATTAAACGATGATTTAAGTATTGATGGTGCATGTTATGAGTTTAAGTGATGCATGTTATGATTTTTCGACCATTGGCTGGTTTGTGACGTTTATGTGGGTTGTTGACCTGTGACGTGGCCTAGAGTGGCAGTACTCGGGAATGCGTACCTAGGATTAATGTTTGGTGATCACTTGGGACGGGGCTGAGACGGACTTCACCCTACGGGACCCAAGTGGCGGGGCTGCGAGTGGACACCACCCCGGTTGATGGCTCAAGTGGCGGGGCTGCGAGTGGACACCACCCCAGGATCCTTTGAGCGGTAGCATTAATGCCTAGGTGACGGCGATTCCATGGACAGTGCTGTTGTGACACTCTCGGGGCTAGGGTTATGTTTTGGACCGCTTTTGAGTGGGAGCGTAAAGCCTGACAATGACCGTGGGGTGGTTCCTGGGTTCATGTGTCGAGGTTGTCCCTCTTAAGCGGGATTGGGTTGCCAATGGGTCGATTTGGTTGTGTCGCCTTTAGAGAGATTGCGTTTTCCCCGGTTAAGGGTTAAATGCTGTGTGGGATTCTCTTTAGGCTGGTGCATGATGAGATTTATCGATTTTGTGTACATGATTTCTGCATACATTCATGAAAACGTTTTTGAACTCTCACTTAGATGATTCAGCATCTAATTTGGACTATGTCCCTGGAATATTCAAACGTTCCAGGTGAAAGCTGTGACGACAAAGGAAGAATGCCATCAGGATGTAGCAGTTACGTTTGGTTTTCGTAGGTCCTGTTTATGATGTTTAGAGATCATGTAATATATTTTCATGTGAAACATCAATTCAATTGTTGTAAAAGAATTTGTCCATTATATGTATATATTTGAGGTTACGATCTTGCTTCCGCTGATGTGATTGATGATACCTGTCTTAGTTATTTATTGAGTGATGTTATACTAAGAAGGTACGATCGAGATTGTCGGGAAACGAGGAAAATATGGCCATCGAGGTAATTACGTGGTGTTTGATTTAAATTTTCTCGAAATCTCGAATTAACGCACGCTTGGGAAAAGTGGGGCGTTATAGTTGGTATCAGAGCGAACTAGCAAAAATCCCCGATTGGAGACTCAGGGGTACTAATGGAAATAGGGAATGATTAAGTCAGTAACGGTTAGTCTGATGTTAAGTTAGGCGATAGGAAGCATTGAGATGATTTGGTATTTATCGAGGATTCAAGTATTGTTTAAGTGTTGATGTTTTCTTTTCAGATGGAAAGGGCTCGAAGAATTTTGGATCTCAATGAGCAGGATGAGGGAAACGGCAGTAGCAGTCATCGTGGTCGCTCAGTGAGTCGCGCCACAAGCAGTCGCCATAGTCACTCTACGAGTTCTGCTACGAGCAATCCCCGTAGTCGCTCAACGAATCGTGCCGCGAGCAGTAGACGACAAGAAGAGCAATCAGGTCCTAGTGAGAGTAGGCTTGATCGAATAGAGCGAATCTTGGAAGGCGTACTGACATATGTAACGAGGAACGAGGCGCCAAGACGCACCCCCCATATGTTGGACCAATACCGCCGGCAAAGACCCCCGGTGTTCAGGGGCAAAGCAGGAGATGACCCCAGTGCAGCTGAGTACTGGATGGAGCAAACTGAGAAGCTACTCCAACATCTGCACTGCAGTGACGAAGAGAAGGTTAACTGCGCTACATTTATGCTTGAGAGAGAGGCTGCAAGATGGTGGCAATCAGCCCAACGAGCCCTACAAACGACACTCGGGCAGGCGGCACATGATCTAAGGCCGAGACGAGATCAGACGATAACTTGGGAAGCATTTAAAGAAGCTTTCAATGCTCGGTACTTTCCCCAAAGCTGGAAGGAGGAGAGAACTTGGGAATTCATGAACCTAAAGCAGACTGACGGGATGTCGGTAACTCAATACGATGTCAAGTTCACTCAACTGATCAGATATGTGCCTATGTACGAAACTGACGAGAGGCAGAAGGCACAAAAATTTGTGAGTGGACTAAAAGTGGACTTACAACAAGCCCTCAGTTCGTGTATCATCAACACTTACAACGAGGCGCTGGACAGGGCTTTGACCACTGAGATGAACCTACTGCGTGTAGGATTGATAAGGTCTGATGAAAAGAAGAAAGAATTGAAAGGCACGGAGCATAAAGGGAAAAATTTCAAAGAAAACAAGTCGTGTCCCCGATGCAACAAAGAACACCCAGGAAGAAATTGTTCTCAAGGGCATATCATATGTTTTTCGTGCGGTGAGAAATGACACAAGGAAAAAGATTGCCCTAAGAAGAAAGATGTACCTCCAACTGGGAATCAAATGGGGATCACGTGCTACTCGTGCAATCAACCTGGTCACTACGCCAATGAATGCCCGAAAAGACAGAAGGTAGAACAAACTGGGAAGATAACCATGACGCCAGGACCTCGTACCGGACGAGTCTTTTGCCTAACAAGAGAAAATGAAGAAGTCTACCCTGGCTTGGGAAGAGATGATGAAGAAACCACGACCAAGGACATGCCAAGTTAATTCAATGTTATCAATTTCTGTGCCATCTTGACAGATGAGTTAAAGATTCAATATTATCAATTTCTGTGTCATCATGGCATTAGTATTAGGATCGATTATAAGTCAATGAAATGTATTTTGAGGACACAGTTAGATATAATAATAAGTGTTATGAATCATTTTGAGATTTGCGTAACTGCCTGTTCAAAGCCACAACGGGATATCCTGGGAAATAAAAGATGTGTCTGGTAAGATCGGATCACATGGATATGTAAGTTAGGAATATTTATGAGTGATACTTAGACATTTCAATTGGGAGTCATTAGCAGATATCACGGACCAAATTTCGAGGACGAAATTTTTCTAAGGGGGGGAGGATGTAACACCCGAGAAAATTTTTGAAGATAAAATGATATTTGATAAAGGGCAAAATTGGAATTTTGAGAAAAATGAGACTTTAGGGCACACTAACCTAGTTTTGGACGACCAAATTAGCCAACGGGAGTACCTCAGACCCGAGATTGCCCGAGAAAATGGTATAGTATCGACAAGCAATTAAAATTATGATTTTTAGTGATGAAAGGAAGAAGATCGGGAACAGTTTTCGGTACAGCAAAATACAGCTGCCCGTTTAGGTCGTATTACCGAATTGCTGTAAACGAAGTCCAAAATGTCAACGGAGGGTGTCAGGGAATAGTATTCGATGTGTAGAACAACCCTTAAGTGGTTTCGGGTTGAATCGAGTGGATTTGAGGTCAAATAAATCAGTCGGGCCAAAGTGTAATTTTCTAAAAATGCCCGAGGGAGGTCTAAACAGCAATTTTTTTGAAGTTTCAAGGGTGAAATGAGAATTATTAACCTTGAGGGTCTTAGTAAAAGTATTAGAAAAGTCAGGGGCTTGAGAGAAGGGGCCAAAATGCAAAAAGAAAATTGTCAGGGGCCTAACTGCAATTTTCAGAAAGTTGGATCGCGCATGGCAGTCTGGCCGCACGATTTGGCCGGAAAATCCGGCCATTTGGCCGTCAAGTCTTGTCAAGGGGATGGCCTAGGGTGTACTGGTGGCGTGAGGGGAAAGAAACGGCCGAGAATGAGCCACGTAGGGGTCGGATTTGGCTATAAATAGCCGAGGGGTTCGGCCAAGAAGAAGGCACAAATCGAGCTCGTTCTCGAACGATTTTTGGAGATTTGATAGAGGGCTTTTGGTCTCCATGAGGTAAGGATCAATTTGGCATCGGTTTGAGGCGTTTTGGAGCAAATTCTAGGGAGTTTCGAAGGTGGCCGAAAAGCCCTAGGCGGACCGCCACCGCCGACCTGCAACTCGATTTTTAATCGACCTTTTGGATTCCTTTCGGCTTGAAATCGGTGGGGTTGTGATCGATTAGGCAAGGGCTTTCGAACGGCACCCGAAGTTCGGCCATCGGAGCAGTCGCCGGCGACCGGCTGGAGGTTGAAGATGACTGGCGCGTGACTGGCACGCGCCAGTTCAAGCTAGGTCATCCACGCGCCGCGCGTGAGGGCGCGTGACAAGTCAGGTAATTTCGAAATTTTTTTATTATTTTAAGAAAATTATTTTATGTATTATGGTGCAATAAAATTTAGAAAATTGTTTGAGAAAATGGTTATTTTGTAATTTTCAAAGTGAATAAGGCTTAGGAAAAATAGGAAAGAGAATTAGAAAATCCTTAGAAATTTTTGGGAGATAGGAATTTAATATTTATGAATTGTTATGAAGAAAAATCAAGGAAAAATGTTGAGTAGGCATTTATTAGAATTTTTGAAGAGAAATATAAAGAAAATAGGAGGAAATTATGGAAAAATTGAGAAAATAGATATTGATATAATTTTGAACAACGTGATGACTAAGGTATCGTAGAAGCTCGAGGTTGAGGTATAAGAGCATCGGGCACGAGAATCAAGGTCAGGCACGCGGATCGAGACGGGCGCGCAAATCGAGGCTGACCGCGCTTGACGATTAGAATTCGTTAAAGGTGAGTGTTCTCCCCAAACTCGGTTTTGACTTGTGAGAAGTTCTTCTCCAAACATTGATTTCTGTGAATGATTCTACCCAAAAGATTTCAAATGACATGTAAATGGTTTCCATGCTCGGTTTTGTGATGAATTGTCTAAATGATTGCTTACATGTGCATTAAACGATGATTTAAGTATTGATGGTGCATGTTATGAGTTTAAGTGATGCATGTTATGATTTTTCGACCATTGGCTGGTTTGTGACGTTTATGTGGGTTGTTGACCTGTGACGTGGCCTAGAGTGGCAGTACTCGGGAATGCGTACCTAGGATTAATGTTTGGTGATCACTTGGGACGGGGCTGAGACGGACTTCACCCTACGGGACCCAAGTGGCGGGGCTGCGAGTGGACACCACCTCGGTTGATGGCTCAAGTGGCGGGGCTGCGAGTGGACACCACCCCAGGATCCTTTGAGCGGTAGCATTAATGCCTAGGTGACGGCGATTCCATGGACAGTGCTGTTGTGACACTCTCGGGGCTAGGGTTATGTTTTGGACCGCTTTTGAGTGGGAGCGTAAAGCCTGACAATGACCGTGGGGTGGTTCCTGGGTTCATGTGTCGAGGTTGTCCCTCTTAAGCGGGATTGGGTTGCCAATGGGTCGATTTGGTTGTGTCGCCTTTAGAGAGATTGCGTTTTCCCCGGTTAAGGGTTAAATGCTGTGTGGGATTCTCTTTAGGCTGGTGCATGATGAGATTTATCGATTTTGTGTACATGATTTCTGCATACATTCATGAAAACGTTTTTGAACTCTCACTTAGATGATTCAGCATCTAATTTGGACTATGTCCCTGGAATATTCAAACGTTCCAGGTGAAAGCTGTGACGACAAAGGAAGAATGCCATCAGGATGTAGCAGTTACGTTTGGTTTTCGTAGGTCCTGTTTATGATGTTTAGAGATCATGTAATATATTTTCATGTGAAACATCAATTCAATTGTTGTAAAAGAATTTGTCCATTATATGTATATATTTGAGGTTACGATCTTGCTTCCGCTGATGTGATTGATGATACCTGTCTTAGTTATTTATTGAGTGATGTTATACTAAGAAGGTACGATCGAGATTGTCGGGAAACGAGGAAAATATGGCCATCGAGGTAATTACGTGGTGTTTGATTTAAATTTTCTCGAAATCTCGAATTAACGCACGCTTGGGAAAAGTGGGGCGTTACAGTTGTTGTAGTCTTCACACTGGTTTCATTCTCAACCTAACACCAGATGACCTTCGAAACATAGAGAATGAGGCCAATTGGTTGGAGGGTTACCATATTGATAGTTATATGTGTTGCTTGAGACGTATACAGTCTCGGCGTCAATATGACACAAACTACGCTATCATGTCAACCTCGCTTTTTGTGAGTTTGCATTACTTATTTATTTTTTTATTTTTTTTGCATTTAGTTTAGTCTATGACCAATATTTTTATTTTATTTTATTTTATTTTATTTTCAGGCATCCATAGTAAGATTTTGGGAAAAGGAGTACGGGGGCAACATGAGGTTTTTTGCGCCTTCTACCGCATCTATCCCGAAAGAGTGGACCGGTTTCGTCGACGGGCGCACAGACGGGAGTCTTCCTTGGTGGAATGTCGATTATGTAAGTCTTAATTCATTCTATTTAATGATTTATTTATTTATTTCCATACGACTGACGTATTAAAATAAAATACAGGTGTTGCTCCCTTGTAATGTAGCGAATTCTCATTGGTTTCTCTTAAAGATTTGCTTGAAAGATAAGAGAATTGTCATATATGACTCCAATGCCATGAATGAAGACAGTCGTAGGAGTAGGGTCGAAGCCATACAACCACTTGTGAGCCTCTTACCCATTCTACTAAAGAAATCTGCATATTATGAGCATGTAACCACAACTACGACGCTAGACAGAGATTGGGAAGTGGAGAATACTGATCATCAGAAGTTGCCTCAACAACCGGATGGGTAAATTAACTTAAATTATATATTACACAGTCAATTTTCATGAAAATATGGTTATGCTACCAATGTGTGTTATGTCTAATACAGGGCCAGCTGCGGGTGCTACGTTATCAAGTACATCGAGGATATACTGAGGCATAATGAGGATCACTGGCAGATGCACCCGACTGTGGATGTCTGTACCCTCCGGAGACAGATTGGAATAGTTTTGTATAGACATAGTACGGTAGTATACTTGTAGATTAATAGATTAGAAGATTCTTCGTTTTGTGTTTTTATTTTCATCTAGTTTAAATGTTGTATATATTTTTGTATAGGTATAGCAAATAGCAAATTATGTATTGTTCACTTGATGAAATGTGGTTTGTGGTGTTGTTGAGGGTAAGGGATAAGTGATTGTGGTGGAAGTATGTTGTTGGGAAGAGAGACTGAGTCTCTAATGTTGTGATGCTTTCATGTTATTCTGTTGTTGGACATAGAGACTGAGTCTCTAATGCAGGTAGGATGTCCAAAAAACAGGGGAGACTCTGTCAAAATTTTTAAATCACACTTGTGGGGTAATTTGAAGATCATTACATCATATTGGTCAAATGTTAGTACTTAGAACTAACATTCTACCTTCAACTAACCCAAACAACATAACAAGAGATCATTTTAGTGTTAGTGGAAACCATAGATTGAGAGGAAAAAAAAAAACTTGAAAATGAAAAAAGAAATTTTGAAGTTGTTCATCACACAAAGTGGAAAATAATGACGTTGTTGTGATATATCCATTCTGGCTTACCCAAATAACATTGAAAGACATCATTTTAGTGCTAATGGAAGATACTAATGTGAAGAAAAATCAAGAAAAATTAAAAAAATTCATTTTCGGGCTTGGTGGGCCACAAAACCCGATGGCCGGGTTTTGTGGCCCAACAAAACCCGATTCGGGTTTCGTGGCCCCACAAAACCCGATGGCCGGGTTTTGTGGCCCACAAAGCCCGATTTTTTTTAAATTGATTTTTTTTTTTTTGTAGTTTCCCACTATTTGTCTCAAATACTAATGATTGTTAAGAACATACACTCTAATTTTTGAGCAAGTTTATGATCATAGCATTATTATCTTGATTTGTCCAATTATTAGTACCAATTGTGATCATGTGTTGGTTGTGTTGATGGTAGATGGACATCCTCACACAAAGTGGAAAATAATGAAGTTGTTGTGATATATCCATTCTGGCTTACCCAAATAACATTGAAAGACATCATTTTAGTGCTAATGGGACATACTAATGTGAAGAAAAATCAAGAAAAATTAAAAAAATTCATTTTCGGGCTTGGTGGGCCACAAAACCCGATGGCCGGGTTTTGTGGCCCAACAAAACCCGATTCGGGTTTCGTGGCCCCACAAAACCCGATGGCCGGGTTTTGTGGCCCACAAAGCCCGATTTTTTTTAAATTGATTTTTTTTTTTTTGTAGTTTCCCACTATTTGTCTCAAATACTAATGATTGTTAAGAACATACACTCTAATTTTTGAGCAAATTTATGATCATAGCATTATTATCTTGATTTGTCCAATTATTAGTACCAATTGTGATCATGTGTTGGTTGTGTTGATGGTAGATGGACATCCTCACACAAAGTGGAAAATAACGACGTTGTTGTGATATATCCATTCTGGCTTACCCAAATAACATTGAAAGACATCATTTTAGTGCTAATGGAACATACTAATGTGAAGAAAAATCAAGAAAAATTAAAAAAATTCATTTTCGGGTCGGGTTTCGTGGCCCCACAAAACCCGATGGCCGGGTTTTGTGGCCCACAAAGCCCGTTTTTTTTAAATTGATTTTTTTTTTTTTGTAGTTTCCCACTATTTGTCTCAAATACTAATGATTGTTAAGAACATACACTCTAATTTTTGAGCAAGTTTATGATCATAGCATTATTATCTTGATTTGTCCAATTATTAGTACCAATTGTGATCATGTGTTGGTTGTGTTGATGGTAGATGGACATCCTCACACAAAGTGGAAAATAATGACGTTGTTGTGATATATCCATTCTGGCTTACCCAAATAACATTGAAAGACATCATTTTAGTGCTAATGGAACATACTAATGTGAAGAAAAATCAAGAAAAATTAAAAAAATTCATTTTCGGGCTTGGTGGGCCACAAAACCCGATGGCCGGGTTTTGTGACCCAACAAAACCCGATTCGGGTTTCGTGGCCCCACAAAACCCAATGGCCGGGTTTTGTGCCCCACAAAGCCCGATTTTTTTTAAATTGATTTTTTTTTTTTTTGTAGTTTCCCACTATTTGTCTCAAATACTAATGATTGTTAAGAACATACACTCTAATTTTTGAGCAAGTTTATGATCATAGCATTATTATCTTGATTTGTCCAATTATTAGTACCAATTGTGATCATGTGTTGGTTGTGTTGATGGTAGATGGACATCCTCACACAAAGTGGAAAATAATGACGTTGTTGTGATATATCCATTCTGGCTTACCCAAATAACATTGAAAGACATCATTTTAGTGCTAATGGAACATACTAATGTGAAGAAAAATCAAGAAAAATTAAAAAAATTCATTTTCGGGCTTGGTGGGCCACAAAACCCGATGGCCGGGTTTTGTGGCCCAACAAAACCCGATTCGGGTTTCGTGGCCCCACAAAACCCGATGGCCGGGTTTTGTGGCCCACAAAGCCCGATTTTTTTTAAATTGATTTTTTTTTTTTTTTGTAGTTTCCCACTATTTGTCTCAAATACTAATGATTGTTAAGAACATACACTCTAATTTTTGAGCAAGTTTATGATCATAGCATTATTATCTTGATTTGTCCAATTATTAGTACCAATTGTGATCATGTGTTCGTTGTGTTGATGGTAGATGGACATCCTCACACAAAGTGGAAAATAATGACGTTGTTGTGATATATCCATTCTGGCTTACCCAAATAACATTGAAAGACATCATTTTAGTGCTAATGGAACATACTAATGTGAAGAAAAATTAAAAAATTTCATTTTCGGGCTTGGTGGGCCACAAAACTTGATGGCCGGGTTTTGTGGCCCAACAAAACCCGATGTGGGTTTCGTGGCCCCACAAAACCCGATGACCGGGTTTTGTGGCCCACAAAGCCCGATTTTTTTTAAATTGATTTTTTTTTTTTTTGGTAGTTTCCCACTATTTGTCTCAAATACTAATGATTGTTAAGAACATACACTCTAATTTTTGAGCAAGTTTATGATCATAGCATTATTATCTTGATTTGTCCAATTATTAGTACCAATTGTGATCATGTGTTCGTTGTGTTGATGGTAGATGGACATCCTCACACAAAGTGGAAAATAATGACGTTGTTGTGATATATCCATTCTGGCTTACCCAAATAACATTGAAAGACATCATTTTAGTGCTAATGGAACATACTAATGTGAAGAAAAATCAAGAAAAATTAAAAAAATTCATTTTCGGGCTTGGTGGGCCACAAAACCCGATGGCCGGGTTTTGTGGCCCAACAAAACCCGATTCGGGTTTCGTGGCCCCACAAAACCCGATGGCCGGGTTTTGTGGCCCACAAAGCCCGATTTTTTTTAAATTGATTTTTTTTTTTTGTAGTTTCCCACTATTTGTCTCAAATACTAATGATTGTTAAGAACATACACTCTAATTTTTGAGCAAGTTTATGATCATAGCATTATTATCTTGATTTGTCCAATTATTAGTACCAATTGTGATCATGTGTTGGTTGTGTTGATGGTAGATGGACATCCTCACACAAAGTGAAAAATAATGACGTCGTTGTGATATATCCATTCTGGCTTACCCAAATAACATTGAAAGACATCATTTTAGTGCTAATGGAACATACTAATGTGAAGAAAAATCAAGAAAAATTAAAAAAATTCATTTTCGGGCTTGGTGGGCCACAAAACCCGATGGCCGGGTTTTGTGGCCCAACAAAACCCGATTCGGGTTTCGTGGCCCCACAAAACCCGATGGCCGGGTTTTGTGGCCCACAAAGCCCGATTTTTTTTAAATTGATTTTTTTTTTTTTTTTGTAGTTTCCCACTATTTGTCTCAAATACTAATGATTGTTAAGAACATACACTCTAATTTTTGAGCAAGTTTATGATCATAGCATTATTATCTTGATTTGTCCAATTATTAGTACCAATTGTGATCATGTGTTGGTTGTGTTGATGGTAGATGGACATCCTCACACAAAGTGGAAAATAATGACGTTGTTGTGATATATCCATTCTGGCTTACCCAAATAACATTGAAAGACATCATTTTAGTGCTAATGGAACATACTAATGTGAAGAAAAATCAAGAAAAATTAAAAAAATTCATTTTCGGGCTTGGTAGGCCACAAAACCCGATGGCCGGGTTTTGTGGCCCAACAAAACCCGATTCGGGTTTCGTGGCCCCACAAAACCCGATGGCCGGGTTTTGTGGCCCACAAAGCCCGATTTTTTTTAAATTGATTTTTTTTTTTTTGTAGTTTCCCACTATTTGTCTCAAATACTAATGATTGTTAAGAACATACACTCTAATTTTTGAGCAAGTTTATGATCATAGCATTATTATCTTGATTTGTCCAATTATTAGTACCAATTGTGATCATGTGTTTGTTGTGTTGATGGTAGATGGACATCCTCACACAAAGTGGAAAATAATGACGTTGTTGTGGTATATCCATTCTGGCTTACCCAAATAACATTGAAAGACATCATTTTAGTGCTAATGGAACATACTAATGTGAAGAAAAATCAAGAAAAATTAAAAAATTTCATTTTCGGGCTTGGTGGGCCACAAAACCCGATGGCCGGGTTTTGTGGCCCAATAAAACCCGATGCGGGTTTCGTGGCCCCACAAAACCCGATGACCGGATTTTTTTTTTAAATTAATTTTTTTTTTGAAGATTCCCAGTAGTAGTCTCAAATAATACTGATTGTTAAGAAATGACACTCTAATTTTTTAGTATTATCATTGCATCATCTTGGTTCAATGTTGTTAGTAATTCATATATCAAAAAATTTTAGCAAAGTCTCCCTTGTTTCTAGGCCATTGAAACTGCATTATATACTCAGTTCTCTACTCAACAATATATTACAACACAAGCTGACAATTATTAATTATGAGTTTAGATAAAGGAAACTGAAAGATTACAAATATGAATAAATCCTAATTTCAAATATTAATGTAAAAAATAATATTCATTACTGAACTCCCAACAAAAAGAGATTTGATTGATGTTGTCATCTTTTTCGTATCGTGCCAGTGATTTTTGAGCATTGCTGAAACACAAAAGTTATATGGTCAGAAAAAATTCCATTAACACTTCACGAGTAAAAAACATGTTTTTTTTTTTCACAAACGATCTAACAGCTATTAATAACATATGTGATAACATTATATCATACCTGAATGAGTTAATGCCTATTGATTGTTTTCTTCATTGATAATATTATCATCACCTGGAATTGACAACTGTACAGGGCACCGACGACGAGTGTGTCCAGTCTCTTTGCAAATGCTGCATTTTCTGCTTGCCCTTGCAGAGGCCCTAGCAGCGCCTCTGGATTCTGGAGTAGTGGTTGTGCTTGACTCTCCAATGGAGGAAGTCCATTCATTAGGGCAACCAAGACTATTGTGTCCTAGTTCACCGCATTTTCCACATTTTTTTCTTCGACGAGCTTCTCCCATGGAAGGAATCCGACCATTTCTCGGTCTACCCGGTTGTCTTCTTTGCACAGGTGGGAGTATAACCATCTGTCTGACGTACGCTGGAAGAATCCAAGCAGCCTTGTTAGGGAGAGGATTGATGGGAGGTGCATATGCACGTCTGACCCAATCTGCGGTGTAATATGAATGGCAAAGCATATGGTAGTGCACCCTCATGAAACTGTCGCATAAGGCAAAGAAACACATAGTGTTAACATATCACACTAAATTACGAACATAAGACACAAATAAAAGTCAAACCATGATACCTGCTAACAGCAATTGCATGAAGACATGGCATTTGATCAATGTCCCACTTGCGACAACTACATGTACTCGCAACAATGTCAACTATCCCATCGCCTTCCTTTGCATGTTGCACAAGGTATTTGTTCCATTGTATTACAGGAACTACACGACATCCTCGGTCTAATGTTTTGGCATGCGCCAAGTTGACATGTGCCACTGCAGCGGAGGTCACAATGGTTTCGAGTCTGGCAGCTGCAGCACGCCTATCACTAAACCATTTCTGAAGCATATGTCTCAAAAATTCATGTGCACTTGTTATAGGCAACCGACGTGCTTTCATCATGCATTTATTGAGAGACTCGGCAATGTTGGTGGTCATCATGGAATATCTTCTTCTCGGACAATATGCTCGTGACCACTTTTCTGGTCTTGCTTCCATCAATGTCAGATGAGTCTGAGGATGCATCAATTGTATTTCTGCCAAGTATGTATCACACTCTATTGTGGTGTAGCTGTATGCTGCAAGGTAAAATGCAGTCATTACATCTTTTCGTTGTCTACAACGTTTCTTCAAGTTTTGCTTAAGGTGGAAGAAACAAAAGACATGTGGGACAGAAGGGAAGACACGACTCATCGCATTCGCAATGCTTTGGTGACGATCAGAAACAATGACTAAATCTTCTCGCACTCCAATAGCCTCTCTTAATTTCGTCAAAAACCATATCCATGATCTGTCAGACTCACCATCTCCAAATCCAAAAGCGATGGGATAAATCATCTCCTCCCCATCTTTGCAAGTGGCAACGAATATCACCCCTTTGTGTTCACCTTTCAAATGTGTGGCATCAACAGCAACAACCGGTCTTATGTAAGACTGGAAACCATGAAGGCAAGCTCCAAGTGCAAAAAATGAATATAAAAAACAATTATTTTCATCTGTCTCTATTGCCGTGATGCTGCCAGGATTTGTTTCTTTTAACATGTGAAAATATGAGGGTAGTTGCTGATATGATTCATCCGCATTACCACAAGTAAGTCTTTTTGCATGTTGTAAAGACCTCCAAGCTTTAGTGTACATAATCTGCACACCATGTTGCTCCAACAACTCCCCTATTAGCATTCTAGGTGTATATTCACTACTCGTCACTCTTTCAGAGAACAAACTTCCGATGACAATAGCCTTTACACTTCGAAAATGTGAATCGTAGACATCCGGAGTACATGTGTGACTCGGCATAAATTTCACCACATGCCAAAACGAACAACCAGGTCTGCATCTTGCACGAAGCATAAATTTGCAGTTCACATCCTTGCAACCAGCCTCAAATCGAATTGTGCATGAACGTCTGACTCGATAGTCCATCTTCACATCAACACAATATTGTCCAAATGCCAAAATTAGTTCCTGTTTACTTCTAAAGAGTGCACCCATGTGTAAAAGATCACCCTGATATGGAATTGACACTTCGGGTCTTGTTTCCTCAATTGCATAATTTTCTACACCAGGAACGATCCAGTTTCTTTGTAAATGGTTGTCCTCAAATTGTGAACCTGAAAATCTTACTTCTGGGTACTCCGGACTCACTCCTCTTTCATCACCACCACCATCACTATTATCACCATCGCTATCGTCACTATTATCATCAGTTTCATTACCACAATCATCATTCGTGTCTGGAGCATCATTTGACAAACCGTCCATACCATATGTACCAAAATCATCATTTTGTAATGGACTATGTTCGGATGTAAATGGAACGGCACCTGAATCTTGATTACCACCACTACGTAGGTTACAAACTCCAACATCTTTAAAAATCATATCAACATACATCACTTTATATTTTCTGTCATCGCACATAATAAACCTGACACCGTAGTCGTCCTTGATAGG
Organism: Diospyros kaki; assembly: GCA_036245055.1. NCBI lineage: Eukaryota > Viridiplantae > Streptophyta > Magnoliopsida > Ericales > Ebenaceae > Diospyros > Diospyros kaki. The sequence continues at coordinate 8,060,829 of BSEG01000016.1, read as the reverse complement.
GAACTTGGTAGCTGGAAGTTCACTTGAGTGTTCCGTTACAAAATGAATGGTGATGTCGTACCTTGTTTTATCAATTCCTGTCACCGTGTACACAATCTCAACCAATTGAGTAAAAGTCGTATTTTTATAGATTCCCGCACACATCCTATTACCTCCAATATATTTATTATCATTCCATTCCCCGTTCCACACGATGACTAACTGCACTAAATCCATTGCTGTAAGATTGAAAGGAGGAAAAAATTAGTCTCACCATTACCATGGATGTAACGGATACACACACACCCAAATCGGGTTAATTTTCTCATTAAACCAAGTCACAAATAAGTAAGTTTATTTGCTCTTTGAGATTTATATTTTATTTTCTTTTCTAAGGAGTTGATTTGTACAATTAAACATGATTTTTGACTTATAAACCAACAACCAAGTCATGATAATTTTTCATATGTAGTTTAAGAAAAATATTTAAAAATTTTATGAAAAATATTGGAGGATTTTAACATAACACATTTAGGCACAATTGCTTAAAAAGTGAAATTTTGTTAAATAATATGATAAAATTAAATATATTATATTAAATTATATTATTTTACACTCATATATAATATTAAATTATTTAACAAAATACTCATATTATTTTAAAAAATAATATATATAATCGTATTGTGGGCTACAAAAATCAGAATCGAGTTTAGTGGGGTAACAAAGTCTGATCGGACTTAGTTGGGGAACAAAGCCAGATCGGGTTTTGTTCCCAAACCAAGCCCTATCGGGCTTAGTTGGGGAACAAAGCCCGATCGGGTTTTGTTCCCCCACAAAGCCCATCGGGCTTTGTTCTGACACTAAGCCCGATCAACTGTTATCGCCCACAAAACTCGTTAACGATGTGCAGTTTTGATTTTTTTTTTCCACCCAAATTAGTGTAGATTTGAAATGATATCTATCAAAATATGTTCTGCCAACAACTATAATCATTCTACACAACCTTAATAAGCAATGTGAACACAAAAATTATTTTAAAAAATACAAATCGAATAGATACCTTCAGATTGGGTTTGGAGAGAAAGAAACTTGTTGAATGGGACTTCAGTGAGGTCGCTGTAATTGATAAAGAAGATTGAATGACCCAACAAGCAAAAAGATTGAATGTATGAAGAATGACTGAGTTTGGATAGTTTGACAATGGAGAGAAAGAGAGTAACGTGAATTTTGGAAGAAGAGAGAGAAGAAAGGTTATATGAAAGAGATAAGGGTATTTTGGTAAATGAGACTAAGAACAATAGGATTTTCTATTTTAAAATCTCATTAAGGGTATTTTTGGTATTTTACATAAAAGTGGCTATAGAGTGTAATTAGTTTGTTTGAATAGTTAAAAATATTTTTTTTCTGTGAAAAGTACAAAAATGATTTTACACATTTAACTTTGGTCAAATATGAATTCAGCCCCCTCATGGCAGAGGTATAGAATTATCTCAGACTGGTCCCCCGGGGGTCATCTCGAATGACAGCCTGGTGACTTCTATGGGCGTCTTCTTCATCACGTTTAAGGTAGTGTTTTGAGATCAAAATTAAGGAGAAGTTCAGACCCTATGTAACCTCCTCCTCTATGCTCTGGTCCACGGGGGGGGACCCACGAAGGGGTGTAAACCCAAGAATTATCTCGGACTGACGACAAATAGAAGTGGACCCAAAGAAAATTTGACACGTTTTCTAAGATTCGTTAAGAATTCCTTTAGATAATAATTCTCACTTTTTTACATAGATGGTTACGTAATGGTTAGAATCTAAACTATTTATTTTATATACACATATATATATGTATTTTTTTTAGATTGAAGTTAAAAAAATGAATTATCAAAATTATCTTGAAAAAATAATTGTTATTATAAAATTGACAAGAATACTCTTTTTTTATTACAAAATTAAAAATTCTTATTTATAATTTCAAAAAAAGTATTAAATTACCAAATCTATCTTGAAAAAAAAATTATTTTCGTTTTCTAAACTAAGAAGTATTTAAAAAATTGAATAAAAATAAAATTCAATTCTAAGCAAAACAAATAAAATAATTTTTTATATAATTGAAGGGAGAGGGCAGCAGAAGGAAAAGAAGGAAACCCAAAAAAAAAAAAATATATGGTCGCAGTTATGCAAGCGGTAGTGGCTGCCAGCAGATCTGGCTGCGGGAGGAGGAGACGGATGGCGACGGAAGAAGACGCGGTCGGTGGTGGAAGAAGAAGGGTGTCGGCGGCGAAGGCGATGACCAGATTTGGTTGTGGGCGAAGGACGCGGACGATTTGACGACGGAAGAAGAAGAAGAAGAAAAGGGATCTTGCAGCAGAGAAGAACAGAGAATGAACAGAAGAAAGAAAATGACAAAAAGTAAGAGAAACAGTACACGTGTGTGCAAATCAGCTCATTAGAGAATTATTACAGTAAGTTTATCATTATTAGGAGGAACATCAACCAATTTGCAGATGGGAATCGCCGCCGTGAAAAGCCCAGTGGAGAGGAGGCGAGGGGTATAAGCACCTTCCTTGAGTTGAGCTTACAAAGCGTCTTCGGCACCATGAAAATTGAAGCACCAGCTAGCCACGTCCGTCCTTCGCCTTGTCTAAAGGCAAAGTTTAATTAATTAATTAACTAGCTGTTCCAAAGACAAACTTTTATTCCTTGTAAACTGTACATATTTTTAACTTAATATAATCAATTTAAAATTAAACTAATTAAGGAATGTCAATAACAAACTAATTACTTAATTAGTTCATTATTACAAATGCAAACGTATATATGCGTGTGTGGTATTAACCAAATCACCAGTACTAATTTCTAATTAATAAAGAACAAAATACAATAAAAATACTAGTATAAACAATTGAGTTACCGAGATGATAATTGAAGATGTCAAATGATAAAAATGTTCTCACCTAATTTGTCGTTGTCGTTTCTGGATGAAACCCGATTGCGCTAAGCCTGGTCGAGGTTCATAAAGTTCAGACTTCTCCCACCTACAACACTTTGATGATCGATGATAAAATTTGATTCGATTACCGAATTTGTCATCCCGTCGGTATATATATGTAGCACGATCCTCAATAATTAGTCAGAGAAGTAATTTAGGAAGGAGAGATAAAGTGGCCATCTTTTGCCAAGAGGAGAGAGGAAAAAACTTTTTTAAGAAATATAGATGTTTGGAAGGAGGAAATTGAAATGAATAGACTCCACCATTGTTTGCCATCTTTTAAAACGACCTTGCCTTAATACCACTTTGTTAGAGAGTAGAGGAATATTTAGAAGGACTAGACTTTTTTAAAAGAGAGAAATGTTTTGGAGGAGGAATTGTAGAATTTCCCCTTTATTTTTCAAACTTCAAATACAATGAAGTATTTATAGATACAAACATAACCTTAAAAATCGATCCAAGTACGTACATAAATCCATTCATGAACCACACTAATGACATGAATCAAAATAGCCAATACATGAACCATAATTAATTAATAAAATAACATTAAAGTTGCACACACAAATAAGCCAAGACACATCCATCTAGAAAATTCAAATTGATCTTCAACGTCTTCCGCATGCGCATGCTGGACACCGCGCAGGGTTAATGATTCAGCTAGACAAAATATTTGTCAATGAATTTCACGACTTCAATGACAAAAGCGATGGCACCCGCAACAAAAGCAATGAAACCATATGGAGTTGCCAGATATGTCCGTATAAAATACGCCCTAATCGCAGGCCACCGGCGTCCGCTGTAGTCGGTCGCCTCCTTGTAGGTATTCGCGAAGTAGAACTTTTCCAGAACCACTTGCTTGCACAGATTGTTGAATAGATTCGTGGCTTCTGGCCTCGCCCCCAAGTAGTTGTTTTATCACCCCGGCATTCTCCAGCACTTCGATGTCTTTATCGGCGTTCACGAGCAAATCCATTAGAAACGCATAGGATGTTATGTAACTCATAACGCCATGGTAGCACTGCTCAAAGGCTATGAGGTTCCTCAAGATTTGCTCCGTGGAGTCGTAGATGTCCAACCTCGGAATATGAAATTCGGGGCTAGAAAACAACGAATCGATTATTCCCGTCACTTGCTTAAAATAAACCTTGAACTGATGATTTCCATCGGCCACGAACTTCACTCCTGCGAAGTCGAGGTTCGATGCCGAATCCCCGGATTTTTTGGCATGGTCCATCTCCTTTAATGGGTGGGGAGGCTGGTAGTAGCTATGCAGAAGATGGAGTATATGGAGATTGGAAGCAGCAGACAACGTCGTTGCTTCCTGATCCTTCTTCTCTTTATCGCCCCCACCACTTGTTGTGGGAGCGGCGACACTGCCTCCGACTGATGGTGAAGGGGCGTTGAAGCTGCGCACTTTTTCGAAGTACTCAAGAACGTATTCTGTAAGCGAATGGGGATGACTCCGAATCCGATAGAAGGTGAGTTGAAACAATTTTTCAAGAACGAAAAAGGGAAGCTGGTTCTCTAGCAGTATCAAGTCGTGTTGGATACTGTTGAGCATCACCACACTGCCGAATATAGGATCGTTTCGACTTTGCTCGCACATGTCGATATTGTAATGCTTGTAGAGGAATTCGAGTATGAAACAACCGTCGATGACCAACATCTCTTTGCTCAAGGCTTTGGCTTTTTCTGCGTCGACTGCATAAGACTTCTTGGCCTCCTCTTTCAAGTTTTCCATCTCATGTAGACATCGATCGAGGATTCGATCTTTATCCTGCGGATCATCAGAAACGCGAGCCAAGAGATCATTCAAGTAACTCAATTTGATGTTTTGAATTTCTGGGCTTTCCAGATGAGGATCGTTGTGGCTGTGAAGAGGGCCAATGGAGAAGAGGCGAGGGGTATAAGCCGTTTCGTTCAGCTTACGAAGCCTCTCTGGCACCATGAAAATTGAAGCTTGAGCCATGTCTGCCACCTTGTTCACACCTTCATTGATCGTCCTCATATCCAAGGCCGTACCATCGTCGGTTTGCACTATAATGATGGTGTCCATATATATGAACAAAGCAAACACACTAATCTTACGTATCCTAATTAATCAAATAGCTACGTACGTAGCTTTAGTGTTGTTGGGGAGACTCCCTATATATAGAGGGTGTTCGGCGTTCCGCAGCAATGGCTAGTCGATAGGCATTTTTTTAAGATTGATGAACAAGATATCCCTTTATCCGAGAAGTTTTTCTTACAGGCTGGTGATGAATTAGATCATACGCTTTCTTATCTGGTTGTAAAGAACATATCTAATTAGGGGAATGTGAAAAGGATAAATCTAGTTTTGGAATAAAATCCTTTAGTTTGTTGTCTTCTTACAGTTGGGATATAGACTTGAGTTAGCTAGGCATGCAATTCGTGTATCAATCCGCCATGAAGTACAGTAACTCTGTTCTTAGTTTCAATATTATTATTCTTTGACGGGGAATGAAGCCAATCACTAGTCGCGAATCTTCCATCCATTTACAAAAGATCATGCATGGCCCGATGTCATGTGCTTCCTTTGCTAAAGGTTAAAAGAAGATTATATAAGAGCATAAATTAAGAGAAGCAGGTTTGGTTATACCTTGCTCCATTGTTTGGTCACTTCTCGGGTAATGTTTTCGCTGGCGTCGTGAATTAGCACGGGTGGCCATGCCATGCCATGGCAAATCCATTAGCAGTACGTACCATCAAACTAGCTAGCTAGCTTGCTTGCTCCTCAAATTTGGGCAATATTGTACCAATAAAATATAAAAATTATTTTCTTATACATAACTCCTCAAGAATTAACTCAACCCTCGTTTACATAAGAGAGGTTAACTCTGTTTATAGACAAAATGTGAAATTTATTTACAAAATTACACCTCTTTTAATGAATTTTATTAGTTTTTGGTCCATAAAATTAATTTCTTGAATGGAAATGTACATTTGTTTTCATCATTTCAAACACAAAAATTTAAAATTAAAAGTAAATTCTTTGTTGATTCAAGTTAATTATATGCATGTGTACAAACAGAAATTGTAAAAAAAAAAAGCCAACTATACTCGTACCCAAGCTTGATGATGATACAAGAAATAATGGGCCTAAAAATCCATGGTTTATTGTGATGGCTCCCAAATCCAATCCCATGTGAAACCCAGAAATTAATGGGTTGGCAGCATTTAACAGGCTTAGATTAGATATTAACCAAATAACCATGCTGCACGCACATGCATTGGAGTCTTGACTCAGCCCCGGACACTGCAGTTAAAGATTCTCATTCATCTTTAAATTCTAACTTCTCAACTCATTTAGGTAGGGGTGAGCAGAAAGTTTAGATAAACCGAACTAATCAAACCGAACCGACTAAATTGGTCGATTCGGTTCGATTTTTTTGATGAAATAATTTAGTTCGGTTAATTTGGTTCAGTTTTTTTTATTAAACGGTTCGGTTCGGTTAATAATATTTCAAATTTTCGATTATTCGGTTAACCGAATTAATCGAGTCAGCTAAACCGCACCCGACCCGGTTCAGCATAACCGCGCCCGACCACACCCCCCCAAACACAAAACCCACGCGACACTCACACTCCCCCCTCCCTTCTCTCTCTCTCTCTCTCCCCCCACCCTCGCCTGCGACTGCGAGTTCGTGTGCACCCCCCTTCTCTCTCTCTCTCTCTCCCCCCACCTTCCCACTCGCAGGCGAGACTATGAGATCGATTCAAGCGACCCCAAACCCTCACCCCACCATCCCTTGCTGAATCGAACCCTAACCCCCACCCCACCATCCCTGGACCCTCGTTGAATCGAACCCTAACCCTTACCCCACCATCCCTCGTCTTCGATTCCGGAACCCACACCCGACTGAATGATCAAACCCTAACCCTCACCCCACCATCTCTCTCACCTGGAACTGAAAGGCTGGACCGAGATGGACGCGAGATGCCGAGAGAGATCCTGCGAGTCCGTCGCCATCAGTGTCGCCTCCACCTTCGACGCCTTTCCCTTTTCCGTCAACAGCTGGCCATCCCCCGCATTTCCCTTCCCCAATCGTCGTCATCTTCATCAGACCCAGATCGGCGCTTTTCCCTTCGCTGATCGCACGAGGCTTCATCTCTTTATTTCTTCTCCTCCTTGTGCTTGGACGATCAACCCATTATCCATACCAAGTACCAACGATGACCGACCGTCAGACAGAGGTTAGTTGACATTAGGTTAGGGTTTTAATTTTTCAATTTTTGTTGACTCAGTGAGGTTAGTTTCTTACATTAGGTTAGAGTTTTAATTTCTGTATCAATTCAATGGATGTTCTTCTTGTATTTCATTTCTACAAATCCATTTGTTCATTTACTGATTTTGCCCAATCGGTTATCGGTTATCGGTTCGGTTAACTTAGTTTAGATTTCGGTTAGTTCGGTTTCAGTTAGTTCGGTTAGGTAGAATTAATCGGTCGGTTTGGTTCGGTTACTATATCCAATTCGGTTCGGTTCGGTTAGGATTTTTTGGTCGGTTCGGTTCGGTTATAACCGAATGCACACCCCTACATTTAGGTAGGCAGTGTTTGTTGTTCATATATAAATTAAAAAAAATAAAAAATAAAAAATATTTTAGATAGAAGTAATTTTTATTAAATTTATTTAGTGACTCTTTGAAAAAAAGTCATGTGATTTCTTATTTGAGTTTTTTTAAAATAAATTTATATCTTCTCTCCTTTCAAATAAATTTATATTGATTCTTATAGATAAGAAAAAATGACGTATGTGTCCTCTAATATATTAATTTCAAAAAATTTAACAAATAATTTGATAAAAATCTTGAAATGTCTCTCAATTTTATCTTAACAATTGCATATCTTGATTCGGAAAGTATTCCAACCTATTGCCCAGATAAATACCCAAAATGGGGTAAATTGAGTTTTTCAAAAATTAATAATTTTGTCTATTATTGAAAACTCTTGATTTTTGTGATCTAAATAAAATGTGATTGAGAAAATATAAGAAAATTTAAAATAATCAACCACAAAAAATAAGAAAATCTTTATAATGGTTCATCTCTTTAAAGAGGCTAGTCTTCTCTCTCAAGACTAAGTTTGAAGATCTCAAAATTTAGGTTGAGATTCTACTAGGAAGAATTAATTTTAACATTTAATCGGATTTAGAACCAACATTGTCTTTTAATTAAAGGTAGAACCAACATACAATCCCTTATAACAAAAACAACTAACAGAAAATTAACAAATACAATCTTCTCACAATAGGTGAGAAATAATAACAAACTTACAGTAAAAACAATCTCAAACAAGTTACCAACAATTTGAGAATTTCTCCAGCCAGCAACCTTGTCGCACTTGAACCTTCTCACCATTGTTTGAATACTTTTGTCAAGTTTGTTAACTTTATTGTATTTTTCTGTCATTTTGAAGCTTTCATACTTACCTTCTATTTATACACAATATCAGAAAAATAACTATTATATAGAAAGTATGAAGTAACGTTTGAATATCAAAAGAAATTTTCAAATTCATCAGCTCCAACTAGCATCTGTTGAAAACTTAGAACACGACTGAAAGATTTTTATAGAAAAGTCAATTTGTAAGGGTCGAAGAAAAAACATTCTCTAACAATAGATTATATTTTTTTAACATGAGAGAATCAGTCTATGACTTTGAGGAACAAAATGAAAATACTTTTGAAAAATTATACTCTTGGCGTGCAATAGAAAAATATGTAGAAATCACAACATTCAAAAACGACTATTGAACTTCAGTTGATTGAGGGGCACAACTTAACTCGACCGAAGTTGTCCAACAACCAAATTCATAACTTCAGTCAAAGGTTAGGTCAACCTAAGACAAGAGACCAACATCCTGGCTGACTTCGGTCGACATAAACTTCAATCGACCTACGATTAGAGATAACATTCTGGCCAACTTCGATCGATCTAAGATAAACTTCAGTCGATCTAAGATTTGAAGCAACATTCTGGTCAATTTTGATCAATCTAAAATAAATTTCGATTGACCTAAGATATTTAGCCATTTCAGCACACACATTTTTTCAGTACACATCTAATAAAATATATTTCTATCATAAAAATATTTTTGTTATCATCAAAACATATATTTTACATTGTAAGAGGATAATAAAATATATTTATATCATAAAAATATTTTTGTTATCATCAAAATTTTACATACTCATGAGGTTAACATAATTTTATCTTGATATAAGTTTATCTTACCCATTTTAACAAATATTATCTTAAAGGATAAACGAAAATATTATTTTTTTCATTTATTTGTAATACTTTTAGTGACATTTTATATATTAAAAATTTATTTTCTTAAATCACATCTAACTAACTTTAATCTCATCTGAAATATTTTCTATATATTTAATTAAAATTAAAATAATATTAAATTTAATAAATATATATATAATATCTAAAGTAATATATCTAAGATTGAAAAAATAAAAAATATTTTTAATATATTTGATTATTTAAAAGCTTAATAACTTATTTATGAACTAAAACATAAATAATAATTTAAAATATTAATATTTATATTTATCTATACTATTATATAAGCAAACACCATATCTTAGTGTTATAAAATCCTCCCAGGTCCCAAAATACCCTAAATAAAAATTAACCACTTAATAAGATTTAAACTGATGACCTCTATATGATAGCTAATTTTTTGAACAATTTTGTTATTATCTCAAAACTCTTTTATTTAAAACTTTCTCCAACCCTCATTAGAGATACAATCACAAATTTATGCGATGGAAAAAGTAGTAATCATAAGAATACTACATCTAAATTATTGACTAAAATGGGACCTCATATATATAGTCCCTTACAATTGCGCTATGGCCCTCATCAACTCAAGCAATGTGGAGGGGGAAATGTACCAAACCTTCTTTTTGCTTGAAGTTAAACACTACAAAAAATTCGAGATTTAGCGACGATAATTTTCGTCACTATATTACGAAAAAATAGTGACAGATTTACACTGTAAAACTAGCGATGGATTAGAGACAGATTGACAAAGGAAAATAGTGAAGAAATATTTTTTCATCGCTAAATTAGCTTTTCAATGATGAAAATATCAATCTGTCACTAATTTTAGAGACGGATTAATATTTTCATCTCTAAAATTTAAAAATAAAATAAAACTTTTTATTTAGCGACAGAATAAATTTTATTTGTTGCTTGTTGCTCATGTGTGTTGGCCTTATGAGAAAACAATGTAATACTCCATATCTATGTGAGGTCACCATGTAAATTGGGCGAGTTTAAAATATCAAAAATAGGGTTTAATAGTAAGATAAATCGGGATCTATCGAAGGGAGTGACTCATGTTGGTCCCTTGACACACACAATGGCCACTCAAGAGGGGGGGTGAATTGAGTGATTAAAATTAGTTAAATCAAATTCTTCACTTTTAAAAACTCTTGAGATTTTCTTATAAACAAAATATCCTTGTTATAAATATATATATTGTTTGAAAATGATAGCAATATAAATACACAAACAACCACAATAATCGACACAAGAAATATAGTGGTTCGGTGTCTCCAACACCTACTCCACTCTCTCAAGGTCAACCCGACACTTGAGGTTCCACTAAAACCACACCTAGTTTTCAACAAGCTCACCTAGGGAACTTTTACACAATACCGAGATTTTCCCCTTAGCTCACCTCAGAAACTAATCCAACAAAATACACACCGAGATTACTTGGGCTCTAGGAGGCCACTCACAATTCACAATAAATACAAATAATCAATCATATGTCCAACACACTTGGACTAAAAAGGATACCAATATAAGAACAATATACAAGGCAAATATACAAAATAATGATACAATTTTTACCACACTTTGAGAGAATATCTTCTTCTCCTTTGCCTTGGGTTCCAATGGATGTATCTTTGAGCTTGAGCCTTGGATTGCTTTGAAATGAATGCTTGAGATCTTGAAAGTGCTTTAGGATGATAGATCTTGATTGTGCATTAGCCTTCTCCAAAAAACTCACCTTGATATTTATACTAGAGCTTCCAATGGATCTGTAACGGCTAGGAAAAATTTGACCGTTGGAGCCGAGAGTCGACTTCTCTAAAACAAGAGTTGACTCCTATTTGAAGTAGGAGTTGACTCTAGTTATACAAGAGTCGACTTCTCTAATGCTAGAGTCGACTCTTCGAAAAACACCATGCTGCTAGGTCGACTCTGCATCAACTGCTCTCGGCTGGGTCACCTCTCGCTTTGCAAGAGTCGACTCCATATGAAGGGGAGTCGACTCTAGATATATAAGAGTCGACTTTTGGGCCAGATTTTATAGAAAATGGATTTTAAACATATAGCAAATGTTTGAAGGCATAATCCATATAGCATGAATACATTACAAGTTATTTCCATTTCTTTAGTTTAAGTAAATGTCCTCATTTTATTTTATTTGTATTTTACCTTCCATTTACTTTAATACATAAATGTAAATAACAAAGTACCCCCCATTTGGATTCAATAAAAATATCTAAAAAATCAAAATCCAAATATATAAGAAAGTAGATTTTGGGTTTTAGTACAAAATCGAAATTTAGCGATTTTACCACCCCCAAAATAGATATCTTCTATTTCTTAAAAAAATCGTTAAAAATCATTTTAACACTATTGAATATTAGATATGAAAATACGGGGAGTTAGTTTTTCAAAATGAAAACATTTTCTAATATGTTCTCTTATAGCTTGCTAATATTCCAGACTTAGAAAAAATAACATTACTTGGTTCATTTTGATACACAAAATAATATAATATTTAAGACATATAAAAAATACATTAGAGGTTTTAAATATACCAAAAATGGTTTTACTAAAATTATATTTTGTTAATCATCAAAACACACAATAGGTTGATTGGAGCAATTTGGCTCAACAACTCGGACCCTAGATAATTAAGAAAAATGGTATAACATCATCAAGCAATATAGGTTATGATTTTTTGTGACAAAAGAAATCAAATCGGGAACAGTTTTCGGTACAACTGTCAACCGGACTGAGAAAATTGAATCAACGTAAGAGACGTCCAAAAAGTTAACGGAGCATGTCAAGTATTAGTATTTGATGTAAAGAACAACCCTTAAGAGGTTTTAGGTTGAATCGAATGGATTTATGGTCAAAACGATCAGTCGGGCCTAAGTGTAATTTTCTAAATTTGCTCGAGAGAGGTCAAAACGGTAATTTTTCAGAAGTTTCAACGAGAAATGAGAAGTACTAATCTTGAGGGTCTTAGTGATGGTGCTGAAAAGATCAAGGGCTTGAGGATAAGGGCCAAAATGCAAAGGAAAATTTCAAGAGGGCCAAACTATAATTTTTGAAAACCTGCCAAAGCATGACAGATCTGCCCGCGGATTTGGCCAAAAAATCCAGAGGATTGGCAACCAAGTTTCATCAGGGCATGGGCAAAGACGGTCCTAGTGGTGTGTAGGAGAAGATTTGGCCGGAAATCGGCCACGTGGGGGTCGGTTTTGGCCTATAAATAGTCAAGGATTTTGGCCGAATTTGGAGTATCAAATTGCTCGATTTTGAGGGCGAATCAAAGGAAGCCAATAAGGGGATTTTGATCCTTGAGGCGAGGGGAGAATTTCTGGTAAGTTTGGTGAATTTTCGAGGTGTTTTGAGGGTATTTCGAGGGCTGATCGGAAAAGCGAGGCGAACTGCCGCGTCGTTCCTGTAAATGCCCGATCGGAGGCTTTTTCGATGGCTTTTCGATTGGAGGTCGGTGCCATCATGATCAACTAGAGATGGGCTTTCAATCGGTGTAGGAAAATCAGGCATCGGAGCATTGCCGGCGACCGGAGAAAGGAAAAAGATGACTAACGCATGACTGTCATGCGCCAGCCAAATCCTCCAACCCACTCGCCCAGGTAATTTCTGATTTTTTTTTTCAAAATTCTTGGAAAATTATTTTATGTATATTTATGTAAAAATATTTGAGAAAATAGTTGTGTAGATAATTAGTTTGGATTATTAGTGATAAAAAATAGGAAAAAAATGAGAAAATGTGAGAAAAATTAAGGAGAAAATTATATTTGAATGGTTATTGGATAATTAGGGTACCTTGCGACTTAAGGTGAAGTGACTCGTGCGAAGTTCTAGGTGAGCACGCAAATCGAGGTATATCACACATTTCGAGAAATCTTGAATTTAGCCTAAGGTGAGTGGTTCTACCCAAAAAGACTTATAGAAGCATGTAAATGGTTTATTATGAGTGTTTATCCCTATGGCTTAGTTTATTGTGATGGTTTGTCCAATCGAATATTTACACATGCATTGAATTTCGTACGATAAACTGCATACATCGAAATGTTAATTTTAAGTTATGCATATTATGATTTCTGGCATTGGCATGTTATGTGTGGGACGTGGGTTGTTAACCTGTGGCGTAGCCTTGAGTGACAGCACTCGGGATGCATACTAAGGATTAATGCTAGGAGACCCACTTGGGACGAGACTGAGACGGACTTCACCCTATGGTACTCAAGTGGCGAGGCTGAGAGTAGACACCACCCCGGTTGTTGGCTCAAGTGGCGAGATTGAGAGTGGACACTACCCCAGGTTCCTTTGAGCAATAGCATTAATACCGAGGTGACGTTGATTTCGAGAATAGTGCTGATGTGATACTCTTGGGGACTAGGGTTGTATTGGGTTTTGGGAATGTTTTTGAGTAGGAGCATAATGCCTAACAATGACAATGGGGTGATTCCCGGGTTCATATATCGAGGTTGTCCCTCTTAAGCAGGTTTGTATTTGCCAATGGGTCGATGTGGTCGTGTCGTCTTTAGATAGATTGCATTTTTCCCGATTAGGGCTAAGTGCTTCATGGGATTCTCTTAAGCTGGTGCATGTTAGGATTTATCAATTTTATATATGGTTTTGCATATATTCATGAAAATGTTTTTGAAATCTCACTTAGATGATTCGGCATCTAATTTGGACTATGTCCCTAGAATATTCAAACGTTCCAGGTAAAGCAGTGGTGCCAAGGGAAATAATGTTATCGAGATGTAGTTGTTATGTTTAGTTTTCAAAGCGATGTTCAGAAGTTATATAATATTTTGATATTTTCATGTGAAGCAACGACTTAGTTATTATCTTTAAAAGGAAATTGTCAGTTATATATATATAGTTGAGGTTTCGATCTTGTTTCTGCTGATGTGATTGATAATACCTGTCTTAGTCTATTATTTTTTAAATGCTGAGAAGGTATAGTTGGGATTGTCGAGAAATGAGTATGATGAGGGTATGTATATCGAGAGACTTGTGTTGTGTGTTTGATTTTGAAAAAAAAAATATTTTCGAAATCTCGAGTTAACGCACGCTTGGGAAAGAGTGAGGCGTTACAACAAGGTGGAGATTTATTGGTTTTGTGTTTCCTAATAAGGCCCAAGGCAGTGACGATTGTTTCGAATGGGTCTAATCTTCATAGGTCTCGGCCTGTAATTGAAGTATAACCCAAGTTCATATCACCACTTATTGGCAGCCCAAAAATAGAAGTAAGGCCATAAGCCCATGAATCATTTCTTTGGAGGAGAAATGGACCTAAGCCCATTTGCTTAAGAAATGAGAAGCCGAGCCCACATCTCTTTGCCCTAGTTGTCCACATATATATATATGTTGTTTTGGGGAGACTCTCATACACTCATTCTCTCTCTCTCTCTCTCCCTCATGTCTGTGTTGAATCATCCTCACGTCTCCATCCTTACTATCGACGACACCATGTGCATCACCTCTCTCGCAATTGTGTGCGTCGTCGCTTTGCTGCTTTGTGCAGCATATCTCGGATCTCTTTTAGCTTTTTGGCTGATCCGATGAAGTGTGCTTCGCTTATATAAACTAATTCTCGGCTTCCTCTTTCGATAACTCTCTCGGTCTTGTCTTCTTTGACCCATTATCTTTATGATACTTGTTTCTTTTGTGAACTCTACTCCGTGTAAAACATTTCAATTCTTGACAATGGGGGTTAAATTCGGTCGAGAAAGAGAGATGGGCGTTTTGGGGCTGGGCTTTGTTGAGGGTTGGTGGTTTTATTCTCAATATTACCTAAGTGGTGATTCAGTTGCCCAGATATAAGCCTTGAATACCTCCATCGTGACTGCCATTGGTGGCCAAACATGAAGTTTTCTATATTTTGTGTATTTTTAGATTTTCTAATTTTGATTAATACTTGCATTAACCATGAATTTTTGTAAATCTTCCGCTCACACAAAACCCAAAAGATTACCACTCGAAGCAATCTGATGGCCACTTATATATATCTAATCATCAGGACCTCCTTCTTGTTGTGTTAATTGTTGGATTTTGTCGCCTTTCCTACTTATGTTTTGGATTAGGGCTTGATTTTAGTTGTTTATATTGCAATTCTACTTTTTATTGGATAGCTGAATTTGCAGCCGCATGAATCCTTGGCTTCTAAAACCTTTGGCTCTAACTACTCTCTTTAATATCATTTTATTAAAAAAAAAAAAAGACCACCCTAATGAAGTGAAAAAACCCAACTCAGGCATGCACATATTTTATATTGATATCCTTTTTTGTTTAGATCAGACTTGATAGTCAAATTGGGCCAGCTGTAAGACTCTCCCTAACGCATGCATTAGGTCAACTTCTGATTGGAGGAAACACCCCACCGCCGGTCGACTGTAGATTGAGGAGGTTGTATAAGCTCCATGAATTAATATTTCAGTTTGATACTTATTGTGAGAGGATTAATTATTGGTTGAAATTAATGTATGACATGACATCATTGTAGAAACATATATAAAATCACGTGTAGAATAAATTTGATTTGTTCATTAACAGCTGGATAATTCTTATTAGTTAATTAGTCAACTAAACTGTAGCTAGTAAACCTAAAAGAAATTAAGAAACAAAATGTTAAGTGTGTTGAAGATGCATGCCGTCGCCGTCAAGTGGTGGCGGTGGACTCGCAGGCCGTACCAAAGTACCTACAACACCGACCGGCAGGCAGTGACGGTGCACTTTTGGACTGAAAATTAATTGAGACACACACACACAAACATATATATATATATATGCTTGCATGTATAGCATCCATGCACCTACCGTAGACTTCATTGCCAGCTGCTTTCGACCCTCTGGGGCTCCCCCACCACGAAGAAGGAGAAGAAAACAACGAAGAGGAGCACACTGGTACTTCTAGGAATGACATGGATCGATTTTCCTCGGGTTAGAAACTGCATTAATTAATTAGTATTTTTGGGTCTTGGGAGCAACCAGGCACCTCGATCCGGGCTTATACAATTAGTCAAATCCTAATTAATTGAATAAGCGTAATAGTTTTCTAGAATAATGGATATTAAAAATAAAGGAGGAGGTTAGTTACAGCTTACAATATCAGGTCTTTGTTTTATATTCCAATGGGACTTTCTTATAATAACTTTGAAGTAATTGTCAGGCTTGGTTTTGCCTAACCACCGTGACATAAGTTTAATTTACCTTTTTATTTTTTGTGCTTGGGTAAGTTAATATACTTGTTTTTTTTTTTTTTTTAGGCTTAATATCAAGGAAATGGGGAATACAACAATATCTACCGCCAAATAAAAGCTCAGACCCGACAGAGGTTCAAAGGAGCAAGAGAACAGGACCAGCAACCACCTATACTACTTGTATATCTAGACACCAAAAACATATATACATTTAAAAAAATAATTAATTACAAATCACACGTATTATAATCTCTTGCCATCAACTTAACCTTGAGGGTCATTAAATTTCAAAATATGTTATGAGAGTAAATACTTTATTTTATACGATTAATTAATTAAGGTGCAACCCTACTATGTTAAGGCAAAAGTGCTTTGTTTATACAATTTTACCGTTAGCTAAGGCAAAGTACTTTGCTTTATACAATTTTTGGTTTTTTCATATAAATTATTGCTCACAGAAAAACTACAAGCTAAATCTTGTCTGCTACGATCGACTCCCTTTTGACGAAAATGACTTTGGACCAAGAAATTAACGCCACCTTTTTTTATTTTCTTTAACTTTTCAGAACAGGTGTGTGTGTATATATATATATATATATGCCTTCCTTTCTTATAGCTATATTATATTAATTTCAGTAATATAGGAGAGCTAGGTAGCAGGCATAGGAATTTGCAAATAAGCAAACTTTAAGACGACTTCTTCGGACCGGCTTAATGTCTAATCTTTGTTTGATGAATTGGTTTCTAATTATTGGTACTAAAATTCCAAGAGCTGTACAGAAAGTAATAAGCCAATTAACTTCAACCCTCGTGTTTAATTAGCATTCCGTAAGCTGCGTGGCTAATCTCGAGTCAATAAGAAGTTGTTTGGAAGATTAATTTGGCTAATCGTGGGCCAAGAATAATGCATACTATATTATTATTTTGAGCAGGAAATTAATCAATACTCTCCGATCTTAATTTGTTAAACTGTCTGATTTTAACCATACATTTTAAGGTTATTCTTTTAAAATATATATAATTTTTTCTTTACAAAATCTGTGTATCTCTCTAGTCACAAATTAAGAACGTTTCCATCCACGCTATATATGCACCAAAGGGCTAAAATTTCTTATCATTCCAAGATTCTGGAAGAATCGGTCTTAGATACGAATCATCGAAAATATTATTAGACGTGGATCCTGTAGGTTATTAAACTAAATAATGACACAAGTTCCAAAAGGGTCTTGTAGCATTGGCCCAATGTTGCTTTCTAGACCTGTCAAAAGCAGCTGCAGTACATATTTTGAAAATGCATGTGTGGGGTTAGGTTAACGTATGTTCAGACTTGAAGATGTGTTTAATTAATTAATTATATATGTGCATCTTTTTCTTCGTGCAAGTCCTAGAAAATAATAGCCAAAATTAAATCGGTGCTCATATTGCGATACAACTCTCACTTGATCATGCAATTACGTGGAAGCTCACTTCATCACACAGTTACCGTGAAACAAACACCTGGCCACCGTACGTACCCATCTCCTATTTATACATATATGGCTGCTTTTCCCAGAGAAATGCAGATATTCGATACATACATATCATCAATCCAGAAGAAGAAGGTCTAAGACAAAAATGGAAGATCATAGCAAGCATCCAGCTCCCGCGTACAGAGGAATCAGGAAGAGAAAATGGGGGAAATGGGTGTCCGAAATCCGCGAACCGGGGAAGAAAACCAGGATATGGCTAGGGAGCTACGAGGCACCGGAGATGGCTGCAGCTGCTTACGATGTGGCTGCATTGCACCTCAGGGGATGCCAGGCGAAGCTTAACTTCCCCGAGTTGATCGATAGCCTCCCCAAGCCGGCCAGCTGCAATGCCGAGGACGTGCAGCTGGCTGCGCAGGAGGCGGCCATGCTGCTGAGGAAGCCGGTGGAGCTGGATGGCGATGACCGCCAAGGCGCTAATAAGTTGGCTCCGGTGCCAGTTAGGCTGTCCCCGAGCCAGATTCAGGCGATAAATGAGTCGCCGTTGGACTCGCCTAAGATGTGGATGGAGCTGGCCGGGGCTCTACTGTCAGCAGAAGCCATGGTTTTGGCGTCTCAAGATGTTGAGTTTAGTCAGTGGGAAGACATGCAGCTATTTGGTTCCATTTGGGATCCCTAGTTCAATAACTTCACGACAATATCAACCATAAACAAATATATACTTGCATTGTTTAGTCCTGGATTATGTAGCAAAAGGTTTTAAACTTTGTTGACATGAAAGACATGGTTTTAAATTTTCATCTTGGCATCCCACCAAAGTAAATTAGACCATGACTTCTCGCCCTGTATTTTAAAACTTAGAAATAAATTCAATAACTAAATTGGAATTTTTTTCATTTTCCTAAGTACCCCAATTAAATTGTCTCCAAGATTGGAGCTTAAGTTCTCCATCGGTGACAATACATACCCTATAGATGTATTATTGTGTGTTTATATGTTTTTCTTCATGCAAAACCTAGAAATATAGGCCAATTCATGCTCGTATATATTGGTTATACAACTTTCACTTCATGTAATTATATGTGCGTGTGTGTGTGTGTGTGTGGAAGCTCACTTCATCAAATCATATATACTTTCCATCACAACATTAATTAATTACTGGGAAACAAGCAGTACTGACTATATAGTAAGCTTGGCGTTTGCTGTTGATATTTTGGGCATTCTTGCTTAATTATTGTTCGTTGGGAAGTCATTTTTTGCAAGTTCTCGGCCCTTTATTGGTTCTAATTTGAAAGGCTGCTTCAATTATGCAGGAAGGTTGGTTGCACTGTCTACAGAGATAAGCATGCCCTTAAACATATGCTCAACCAGATTTATTACAGCGCTTACCCTCCTTTGGTCAGAAAGGGAGGTTTTAATTAGGTTCCCAAGTTCCTCGGCGGCGTTTCTCTTTCCCTGCTCAAGCCTCATAATTTGTTGTCGAAATTTTTCAGTTTCATTTTTTGTGTGCAAGTCTGTAATATGGCAAACTTCGTTGAAGTTCCTTCTTTGCCTTATTGTTTGTTGGGTCTTATTTCGAACCTCTAGGAGCTCCAATTCTAGATTCTTTCTATTATTCTCGGATAGACTCTTGCTCAGCTCAACCAATTCCTCTGTTTTTTATCGCCCAACGCTTATTTCAACATGGATTTTTAGGTTTTCTACTTCCTGAGCTTTTGCTTCTCACTAAACTTCGAGGCTTGTTCTTTCTGCTCTTACTGTATGGAGATTATTCTTTCTTGGGCTTCGTCTAGCTAAATAGATAAAGACTGATTCTGCTTGCTTGTAAGAGTTAGGCATTATAACCTCTATCTAGTTTCAATAATCAATTGAGACGCTGGGGGTATTGCCGAAAGGGATCAAAGCAAGCTCTGTGTTGATTTGTGCTTGGGCTGGAGGAGTCGTAAATTGCATGAAACAAAAGTAGGTTGAAGGAAAAAAAAAAGGATGAATACCAAGAGGCTCGGGGGATTGTGGAAGGAGCTTCAACGAAGTATCTTTCACCTCGGAATGTTTGAAGGAAGTCTTCCTTCCAAATCAGAGGAAGACTCCTTGAGGATGAAGGGAGCTTTGGAGGAAGGTCCAACTTTGTTCTAGGATGAATGAGTATTGAAGGAGGCTTTGTTGTTTTTCTTCTTTGTTAGGATCGTCTTTGTAGCTATGTTCTCCTCATCATCACTTGATAGGCTTGGGAAGAGATCTTCAATAGAAGGTCCAATGGCTCCTTCAGTTTTTCTTCACTTCCATTATTTTAATTTTTGTCTTCTTAGGGATGCAAAGGTCCGAAAGGGTTTCGGAAGACTGTTTCTTCGAGAGGATAGCTGGTCGTTGTTGTGTGGGCTAGACTTTTGTGGTCTGTTAGGTGAAATGGTGCCTTTGGGGGTTAAAGATAACGTGGGATGAGAACGTTTAGGGTTGAAAGGTACGAAGGTTAGTTCGATGCCCCCGAGAGGAAGAAATCAAGGACATAATAATAATAAAAAAAAAAATAGAGTAAACTAGCCATTCCTCTTTAAAGGGCGTTTAGCATACAAACCATTAAAGTCACTTAGGTGAGCTTCGATGACTCTAACTTCATGGAATTATTTATTTGAAAAGCTTTTACAATTACACGATTCTTGGTGATTGTGTCTTCAATTACATTAATGGAGGTAAATCACAAGTATGAAGATTCATCTCACTGTACAGAGAGAAGATTGAACTCATAATTCACCGAACTAATACTGACATATCGCTTGTCTAACTGCTCAATCTATACCCTGAGGGCAAAGCTTTCACAACTTCTTCTAGTAATGCAAATGGTTTCTTCACTTTTTTCTTCTCGTTGTGGGGCATGAGCGCAGGACTCATTCCACTCATTCTTGATTTCCCAAGCTTCATTTTTCCTTGAAGGAGAAGGATAAACAAAAACATATTTAGAATGCCATGGATTGACGCTCTCGCTGATATATTTTACCCCATTTGCTGAGGACATCGGCTTATGGCGAGGACGAAATGTGTACCAACTGTTGTTACGAGTTACAAAGAAGAAATAGTTGAAGAAGAGTTCAAGATGAGACCTGACTTTCACTTCATGGCAAAGTATGAAAAAGGCAAAGAGATACCTCTCGACATTGGGAGAAAGTTTGAGAGGTAGAAAAGCCATACTAATCAACAATGTCTAAAACTTTTCGCCTGGTGGACAGGCAGAACCCATATTCAAAAGCTCAATGAAAGAGGCATATTTGCCCTTTCACTAGACTGCAAGGGGTATGGGGGGATGGGGATTCAAAATTAGTTACCTAATTAATGATAATTTTGTAGTCAAAAACAAACTTCTTACGTTTTTTAGATAATCGTTTTTGCATAATTTTCTATGTTTGTGCTCTCGATTATGTAAGAGAAAGTAAATTGCAGGTAAAGTTTCGCCCTTGCGTCGGGAAAGAATCAAACTCATACTCCATCAAATTGACAACAAACTAATACTTGTCATTTTATCATTCGACTTACGCTTTAGAAGTAACTTCATACGTTCCTTAAAGAAAAGAAAGAAGCGAGGAGCGATAAAGGAAAGAAAGAGGCGAGGAGCAATAGAATCAGTTGGATGATTAATGAAGTTGACCTTAGAGTTGGGAATAGGGTTAGCTTCGAAATAGGCCATGGATGTGCTAGAGGGAGCTTTGGTATTTCAAAGAAAAAGAAATATGAAGAGTACAAGGAAAGACAAAGTGAGGAAGAAGAATAATGAATCCACGTCATGCATCTATATATAAGCAGTGGTAAACACCAGGAGGCGTGCATCGTGTATGAGAAGGGGGCAATTAATGCAAGGAGACGTGTGTGTGTGTACGTGGAAAGGCGGAAAAGCAGACATGAAGTGTTAAACACTAACTGTTACAAAACATAGATATTTCATTCCAAACAGTCATAGTAAGGTTTCTTTACATCTCAATCTTTAATGGACTATATATTACTATAAAGGAATTCATTTTCATACAAAACCCTACTAAATGAAACTTATGCAGTTTAAAAATTCACAAAAATATTATATATAATCAAAACTAAATAAAATATTCATCGTATCTTATTCTCAAAAGAGTTATACTATTTGTACAGATGCCATTTACAGATGAGTTTACAGGTAGAGAATATCGCGATAAATTAGGGATGTTTTGAAGCTAAATTAAAGCAATTTCTCACGATAAATTGAAGCAAATGGGAAGTGGGAGACAGGAGGCGGTCGGCCAAACCCCTCTTCTTTTGCTCTACAGAAATCAACCGACCACCGATCCCCACCGACGATCTACCTCCCATTCGATTTGCCTCCCATCGGATCAGCCCATCGTTATGGCCGATCTGTCTCTCGCGATCTGCCTCCTGTCAGATCAGCCCATCGTTCCCCCAGAATAGGTAAAATGTTAATGAAGCCACTATTTTAGATCTTCAAGATTTTACTTGGATAGTTTAACTCTTTATTTTTTCAGGATTCTGTATTAATAGTTGCAAAAATGTTCTCATTTTCAGGCGAGCAACTTTTGCTCTTTGCTGAAATGATCCAGTTGCACAGATTATCATTAAACATGAACTTGAGATTTCACTCTCGCCACTTCAATATTCTGCGGTCTGGTTGATGTTTTTTAATTGTATGCTAAGTTTAAAAAATGATCTGGGCTTGTTTTGAGCTTGAGTAGTATTCATGGCTTGAAATTGAGTCTGAAACTCAAGCTATTAAATGTGGATTGGAGTTCAGCCATCTCTATTGAAACTCAAGAAATGGAGGGGAGATACACAGAAGCGGAGTGTAAAAAGCTGAAGAAAAAGATGGAGGAGATACAAAAGTCAGTGTCCTTTCCCAATTGAAACTCACGAAGTGGAGGCACAATTCCATTCAGAATAAATAGGGATAAAATGGTCGTTTAAATATTGGGGGCAGAATAGTCATTTAACTCGCCTGTAAACTCACCTGTCAAAGTCATTTTGTACAAATAACATAACTCATTCTCAAAAACATATTACTTCATTCATCAATCTCCTCTTTGCCATTGGAAGATGAGCTCTCACATCTACATATATATTCATTTTGTTGAACGAAAAATATATTTGGGGTGAACTATATATTTATTAAGCATTGCATAAGTATTTGATATATATTACATTTTCAACAAGTTTCAAATGTATCAAGATATCTACATATAACATGTTTTTTTGAAGAGTAATGAACAAGTATATGCAATATGTCGATGTCAATTTGGTGGATTATGAGTTCAATCATCGCCTTGCGCAAGGACTAAAGACCCAACCTATAATTTATTTTCCCTGATATAATCGAGAGTACAAGTATCGGGACCACACAAAAACAGTCATCCCAAGTATATGCATAACTATTTTCAACATTCTCATAAGATATTCAAAGTAGCATACATAAAATCAAATTACCATGTCAAGTAATATAAGAAAAATTTTGCTCATGCCCCTTATTTTAATTAATGAGGTTGATTGAAATTATCAAGACGAAAACAAAGATTGAACCAGCAACAATTCATATTTGGCAAGTTCTATTGATACGAATTCCCAAACCGCATCAAATACTTTCTCTATTTTTTTTTTTTTTTGACACTTGGGGCAATTTATTCTTTCAATAAGTATCCTTAATTTACTACCGAAACTTGCCCTCTTCTCTGATCATAAGAGATTTAGAAAGAAAAGCATCTGCCAGTAGGCAACTTCAATGAGAAAAAAACGATGATCGGACTAGATTAGAAGAATACCCAAAAGCGTTTTAACTAGAAACCGGTGGTGGCGAGGATGTCAAAGCAGGCTTCACTATTTCAATCATGGGGTATGCTTGCTATCCACTGTAAGTAACCCCAAGAGTCTGAGAGGTAGTAGTGTAGTTTTAGTTTTCAATGGTAGAACCGGTTGGGTAAGTTCCTGACCAAATGGAATGGAGAACTTAACCATTTCAATCATATAAACGAAATTCCAATAGACAGGCAGAGCACCATTCAGCAATCCGTCCAGCAATTCCCACGATGTGTGAATGGGAGTAACAACTAGCAAAAGTTGTGATGGGGATCATATTTCAAGACTGCTAATTAATCGTGAAATTCCTTTGAAATTTGTTTCCAAGTTAAACAGGGGCATTACCTCGTCCCAGCCACAACCATGAACCAACCAACCAACCAACCTTAAACATAAAGAGACAAGAATGTTAAGAACAGCCTTGGAACCATCTTCCTCGGAAGATTTTCTCGTTCCTGTCTCTCCTGAAATGAAAAAGGAAATCAAGAACAGCATCATCCTGAGCTGCCAGCCACAAAGAATGAGCCTAACATATATCATTGTTTAAAGAAAGACACTCATAAGCTCCAATCCTAATGGCGGAAACAATCATTCAAATGGAGAGAGCAGTTTGCCTTTTCCATTATAACATATATCATTGTCTGGAGAAAGACCCTCATAAACTTCATGCCAAACAACTGAAACAATCATGCAAGTCGAGAGAAATATATCATTGTTTGGAGGAAGACCCTCATAAACTTCATGCCAAACATCATGCAAATTGAGAGAACTGTCTTTTCCATGATATCTTTTTTCCCGTATTAAGTCAATAAAGGTTTTCATTACATCAATGGATCCAAAGAGCAATCACAGAAAAGGTTAAAATAAAAGTGAAAATCTACGAACTTCCTACTGAAAATATGTTACAAGCTTAATTGCTAATTCAAAATCTAGCAGTGATTCTCCTTTCTTTTGTTGGAACCTCTCCTATGTTCTAATTTACATGGCTAGACACAGAACATTGAACAAAAATACATACATAGGAAGAACGGGCAAAAATATCACAGAATCTCAAAGAAACTATTATGTCATCATACTTCACCCCTGTATCTCAACCTAGTGAACCTTCTCTTTAAATCACTTGCTAATTGTCCCCCACCACACTTGTAGACCCGCTTCGTAATTGTCATATAAACTGGAAATTCAGGAATAAGACCCTTATCCATCATTTCAATGAGTAGTTTTGCTGCAGTCATGAGATGTCCTTTCCTCCTGTAGAGGTCCGCAAGAAAGCTGTATATCCTATTGCCTGAGTGCCAAAACTTGCCACCTGAAGCAACAACATAATTATATGCGTCCTCATACCGTCCTGATTTGAAGTAACCCTCGATGAGGGTAGTGAATGTTGCAAGTCGAGGTTCAAGACCCCTAGACACCATCATATCATAAAAATGACCCGCAATATCCAGCTTGCCAAGCCTACATAAGAAATAGATAACTATCTCATACGTTAAAGAATCAGGAGGGCAACCCTTGTTTTGCATTTCTCGGAAAACATTCAAAACTTCAGCTGTTCTATCATGCTTGCATAAAGAACTAAGCAGATAGTTGTAAGTTCTGGAATCCGGATCACAGCCAAATTGTCTCATTCCTTCAATCATATCGTGTGCTTCTTCAAAACAGCATCTTTGACAAATTTCAAGAATCAAAATATTGTAGTAGGGCACCCTCCTGTCCGTTATTTCCATCACAAACTTAGCCAAATCAAATAAATCCAGCTTAGAAAGCATCTTCAACAATCCGCAAATGCCAGAACCAAGACAGGAACCCCCAACTTCATTTAAAAGATTTACCACTCTTCTTGTAGATTCCAACATTGAAGCTTTATTGGAACACAAAAAAAGTAGGAATCCAAAAGCCTTCTCATTGAGGCATATTTGTCTCGAGCTGAACTCCTTCAACAGGCGAAACATTGTCCCATAATCGCCCAACCAACCACAGTTATCAATAATTAAACTACAAACATCAGAACTATGATACAAACTAGGATCCATACTACGTGCCCAAGCAAACAAACGCAAACCAGATACTCCTTCACTATTCAAACCCCCAAATATCCCACTTAAGGACTCAACCGAAGTACTTATACCCATCAAATTTAACTTACATTCCAAGTCATCTCCGCCACTCCTAATAACCCCAACAATTTCTGAAATGTGATCTGAACTCACCCTGAAAGATTTATCAGAGCCAACAATACCCCTTCTCTCATATTCAGTAATTTTACCTGAAGATGACATCGAAAGCAATCGAAACTGACCGTGAGGTACGACTAAACCAATACCAAAACTTAGGTTGTAAAAACTGTGGGAACACCGATAACTAGCCAGAGAAGTCAAAGATTCAGAAATTGGAGATTTTACAGAACAAAACGAAGGCAACCCAGCTGAGGAAATTGTAGAAAACAGAGGCCGCGAAGCGGGATTTGCGTGGTGTTGATGGCGCAAGTTGGTGTTTGAAGGGGAACGATGAGAAGAAGGATTTAGGATATTAGAAAAGGGAGAAATGTTGAGAACATTGTCCGTTAGTTGAGAGTGAAAGAAGAGGGAAGGGGGGAAAGAGTGAATTGGGAAGTACCTGATTAGCCTCTTATTGCAGATCTCCATCTCGCGCTTTCGCGCTTCCTTCCCCTTCCTGGAACAGCCACCCACTCCCCCCCACCTTCTGTGCGAGCCGAGGGCAGAGGGGGTTTCGACTTACGAGTTCTGGAAGGGCTTGGGCGGGATTTGATTGGGCCGGCGCAGTGTGAGTTGGGCTGAGGACTTGCTGCAATGCTAGGTCTTATTAGTGTCAAATAATTTTGAGTAAAATAACACACCACGGGAATTTCTATTTGCAATTTCTAACGAGAGTGGTTATTTTTTACAATTATTTATATTTTAAATATATCCTCCAAACACTCATTCTTCGAAAGACACCCTGCACGCACAGTAAATCATCTTCACACCACTCCTCACATCAAATCCTTTTTAAACCACTGTCATCTCGTCGTCGTCAGAGTCGCTTGCCTCATCCGCCCTCTTCGTTGGAGTCTCACTTTTTTGTCGGAATCATAGAAGTCAAACAAAAAAGATTTAGGAAAATTTTATTTACAACTAAGTGGCTGCCCATCATCGCATTCGAACTCCAACATTCGGGGGCTTTGAAAGCACCCAAATCCATAACTTCAGGAAAATATAATTCTCTCGAATCCACATATATATGTATGACATATAAAGTTATTCTCATAAAATATTACTACATTTGATTGGGTTTGACCATTTGCAATCCCATAGGACAATACTCTTTCATTTGAAATAATTTATGTACAAAATCACAACTGTGCTATATATATATGTATATATATGTTATATGTATTTTTTGCTTGCATGAAGCGGGCTGGACTAGACCTTGCAGGCCGGCCCAATCACCCAAGGCCCAACATACCAAGGTTGAGGTCGTCAGTTCCAGGTTGTGAAGGACCATCCACGAGGAAACATAGCATGCAACGGAAGCGTTTTTAGAAAAAACTATCCTCGTATTGATTAGAATCTAGGAAACTTACTTTTCCTTCGGACTACCGGACGGAATGGAGCGACAGAAGGAGAAGGAGCGGCAGCTTCTTCGCGTGGTGGAGACGACGGCTGTCCTGCAATCCTTCGGCTCCTTCGCATCAGATCTTGAACGCTCTCTTGATCTTCCAAGGTATGACTCAAACTCGTGGCCTCTCTTTTGGTGAAGAAGAGTAAAAACAATTAAGTTAAAAAATAACTAAAGAGAGAATATATATAGGGAGAACCCTAGGGTTAAAACCCTAATGGGCCAAACCCTAGTGGGCCAAGTCCATTTAATTAATTTTCTAATTAGGTTAGCCCAATTAATTAATTAAAAACCAATGAACTATTATTTTATTCTAACCCAATTAATTATGGATCATTCTGAATAAAATAATTCTCTCTCAATGTAATTCACCCAACAAGTCAAATGTATTAAAAAATACATGAGTTATATCGAGTTACCCTGGGGACCAAAAGACAAATTATTCATGACTACTAAAATGACCAAAATATCCCTGCTACCCAGTAGCTATATTTTGTCATTCTAAGTGTTCCAACTATCACCATATGGTAACACTGACCCCACGAATAATTTTGCATGTGCAACGTCTTTGACCTACTAGTGTAATGACGAAAATACCCCTCTGCGTAACACCCATCATTTAGAAATGAATAATGTACTAACACCTCTCTAAATGATTTCTACCATCCTTAGATCACTAGTCCAATAATCCGTGACTACTCGAATGTACTTGCTTATCATTGGGAGCTACCCAGAAGCACACACTCTTAAGTCACGTTCCCAGGGCCCTGGATTATTTGATTATTCTTAGACAATCACTAGTCCAACAGGTTGCACGTCCCCTAACTTCAAGCTCAGATCGTGAACCATGCAAGCTCCCAAAGACGCTCTCAGTTTGCAGACCGCGGGATCATTCAGCTCGAGCTCCTAACGACACTCTCAGTTCGCAGACTGTGGGATCGATCAGCTTACATGAGCAAGAAGACCACAGAATAATAATAAGCTAAGCATCATTCTGGCTAGACCGTCCTGACCCAATCTGGCCTTTTTCTCGGCCCATGACGGTCTCATCCTGGTCCTATACCAGCCTGCAGCAATATTATTGTAGCCTCTACTGGGTATTTTTGTGCCCGCCTCAGATCCCATCCACATTAATAAGGGTTTCGTCAACACCATGTTATCACCTGAAAACCCTCACTGGCGCCGATATTCAGTCTCATATCCTGCAAAAACACAATATATGTGGAGAAGACATCTTCTCCTCTTATATTAGTTGACTTTCTTCAGAACTAAGGTACGTACTCACTCTCTGACTTGCTAATATACAATTTCTTTCCTTATTTACTTGGGCGTCGAAGCACTTGCAGGTGTCGACCGTCGGAGCGCTGACCGAACCATTCAAATCTCCCTGGTGCGTCTTCTATTTCCTCTTTTCGCATTCATTTCTCAGAACGGGTAAAACGAATTACGATCAACCAAATCTGAATGTCGACAATATAGTTATAATATGTATATATATAATAGTTTTTCCCCTACCCATGGGTTTGGGAGAATGCTATGTATATAGTTATAATAGCATATTATATACATATTATAAATCTATTATATTATAACTATACATATTATAACTATATACATAGCATTCTCTCGAATTCATGAATTTGGGAAAAATGGTTTTTCCCGAACTTATGGGTTCGGGAGAATTGATTTTTCCCAAATCCATGGATTCGGGGTGCTTTCAAAGTCTGGTTTGCGTTCGATCGCTGGAATTTTGGAGGCATAAAACTGCTCCAACAGCAGCTGGCGGGAATGCCTTCGAATTGTATTGTTCAAAGGCGATCAACCTCCCCAAACCCCGGGGTTCGAGGCATCTCCCAGCCCCTAAACCCCGAGGTTCGGGGCTTCTTCAAGGTATTTTTTATTTTTTATTGTTAAATTAATCTTATTTTTTTAATTCATTCATGTAAATTATATGATTGAAGTAATGATCGATGTTATAAATTGTGTTGCTTCTCGTCGGAACAAGTATACTCGTTATCTTTTTCGTCAAACTCCGCCGTAAACATTTGCAGATAATAATCTTCCATCATTGACAGTAACTGGTAATTGGCTATGGTGAGGAGAACTGAGTTGAGCAATATTTGGTGTTAAATAACAGTAGTTGCGTAATGCTCGGTGTTAAATAATAGTGATTGCGCGATATTCGGTTGTGGATGAGTAAAGTGGCTGTGGTGATTGTTGATGAGAAAGTAAGTGCACACGCTTGAGGAGTAATGGTGGATGATTAAGCGTCAAAGATTTAAATAAATAGTAAATATAAATTTTCATCTAAAAATATTTTAAAAATATTAAAAGTGAGTTGCAAGAGAACAAAATGTATAGTTACAAATAAAATTCCCTAAGGTGAAACCTGATTATAGTCAACATGGGTTAAATAATTATTTTAACTTCTTATTACTATTTATATTTATTTGAATAGTATGGTATTGGGTGTCACCATAATTTCTAAAAGTTGAGAGATAGTTATTGTAATTAAGCCTTATTCCAGTGATAATTTGTGCAAATTTAAGCCAATAATAATTTTTGTTCTTCGCCTTCGGAGGCGACCCGCGAGGCGTGGTTTATTAAAAACTTCTACAATTGGCACTGGCAGAAGCAAACCCTAACAATCACCTGCGTTGCTCCCAACAAACTCTCTGGCGTTGTTGCGGGAGATCCACAGAGTAGTAGGAAGAAAGGAATGGCGTCGTTTGCAGAAGCTCCGGCCGGAGATCTGAAAGCCGGGGAGAAGATATTCAAGACCAAGTGCGCTCAGTGCCACACCGTCGACAAAGGTGCCGGACACAAACAAGGTAAACGAATCACAACTCTTTCCTCATTCTTAATTCCGGATTTTGTGTTTGTTGAACGGATCTGTTGAATGTGCTTCTTCATTTTGTGTCTGTCTGTTTGTTCCTCGCTCAGCCTCTCTCAATCTCGCGTTAGTTTTCCCAACCAATTCTATCATCTTCGGATCTCAACGTCTATCTTGCAATTCCTAGTCCTCACCATTTCTCGATTACTCTCTGTTTCTCCACTTTGTATGTGGTTTAGGCTATTTGTGTAATCATCTGTTCATTATGGCAGGATAAGGGCCTTTGTTGTTTATGCCTGCGAAATAAAAACACACATACAAAACGTTTACTTGTATCATGTGTGCTTTCTCTATGGTCTGGCCTTTCACGGTTGTTTAATCCTTGATGTGAACTTTTGCAAAACAATAATAATGCTGAACTGCCCCAGGAAATTTACGTACCAAGTAGGTAGATCTTTTCATCGGATGGATTAGAATGGGACGCCTGGCAGTGAGCTCCAGAAATCAGGTTCCCCCACTCCTACTGTAGAAAGTGGGTTTGTATTGCTTTGTTTCTAGATTCTCAATTAAGGGTGGTAAAAAGTCACAGAAACCTGTGTTGCTTTAACTTGGTACGCTTGGAGGTTAAAATTGCTGTGTTGTTTGCTTGTTGCTCGTATTAAGAGAGCATCTTTCAAGTTCTGAACTCCTATTATTAGTGAGACAAGATGAAGAAATTCACTGTTTCTAGTTGTACAATTAATTTATTTTCTGGGTTGATATCATTGTTGCTTCTAGCACTGGTTTCAGCTTTCCAGTATTCAGCGTTTCTTGTAGCTTGTTTTGTCTTACTGTTGGTCATATTTATTTTGAGGTGGCTGCTGATGTCTAGTGCTTTGTTTCTTGGGTTTACTATTTTGCTTCTTGACTAGTATGATATATGACACCATTAAAATGCAAATTCAATCTTCTTATTAATGATATGATTTTCTTTTTAACTTGAACTGGCATGACTAAGGACATTGCAGTCTTAGAATGCTGTCTCTCTATGTCTATATATGCACATACACACATCCGTTCAAAGGGGAATTCTTTATCCCTGCAATGTTTTTAACTTTCAACTCATGACATCTGCAGGACCCAACTTGAATGGCCTTTTTGGCAGGCAATCTGGAACAACCCCCGGGTACTCTTATTCTGCTGCTAACAAGAACATGGCCGTCATTTGGGGGGAAAACGCGTTGTATGATTATTTGCTGAACCCAAAAAAGGTCCGTGTGATTCCCTACACATTATTTATTTCTCTTTTTTCGTTTTGATAAATAAGAACGTAAATAATAAGAAGTGCCTTAGAGGGACAGATGCTATGCAAAAAAAGTAGAGCAAAACTAGAGTTATGCACCATCTATGTATAGGTGAAAATCATCTATAAACATCACATTAAATGACAGGTAAAAAAGAATGTCCTCCCATGTCCATAAAAATTAGAAAATGATAATGGTTCCAGTTGAACTATGAATGGCTATATGATTAGAAGCCCTACCGTTCGTTTGATTCAGTATGCATCGGATAACACAAAAAGGTGAAGTTGCTTTAATTTCATGGTCTATACCGTTTTAAGAAAGAAATATAGGCGGCCACAAGTTGAGCATTTTAAGCCCAGGCTTATCTTTTTTGTGCATACAAAAGCATGGATATGAGTTGACCATACTTGGTGTATTTTTTGTTAGTTACTTGTTTGTAGGTATCATGGGATGGTCTAAAGATGCTTCCGCTGCAAATATCAATGATTCCTTGTACATAATATACAACCAATACAAATGGACTTTAAACTTGATTGGTTGTCCCCTTAGCTCCATATTCTTTTGCTTTTAGCGCGCCTTTATCTTGTCTCGTGCGTTTTCCTTCGCTAATCTTTCATTTACATGTGCAGTACATCCCTGGAACTAAGATGGTTTTCCCAGGATTGAAGAAGCCGCAGGACCGCGCGGACCTCATTGCATATCTGAAGGAATCCACAGCATAGCGATTCCTTTGCCTTATTCCCTTATTTCTTTTTGCAGTTCCAGGAGATATTGCTTTTGCTGAGATTGAGCAGGAAAACGGCATTCTTTAGTAATAAGAACTGATTCACCGACCTTCTAGGTCCACCTTGTTTGTTTTTGAAGCATCAGTGATAGAAATTGCCTCATTAGGAAGAGCTAGTGCCTTCGGCACAGAGACAACATCCAGTCCAATTAGCCACATTTGAACATTTATACGTTATCATGTGAAACAATAACGTTTCACGTGGTTTCCTTTTAAAGTTTTGGCCTACTTTCGCGTGTCGTGTGAAGTTGATTCTTGCTGATGATACTGCTAGATACTTCTATGGTTAATCCACTGAAGATTGGCCTGATGAGAAACATTTATATCCGTACCGCAATATGTGGATTTACACTCTGGTATTAAACTTGTCTCGCAATGCCATCAGGACATTTTTAGTTCAATGAAAAGGTAAACCAGAAGAAATTATTTGGGCAATAAGGTATCCCTATTTTAGGGTTTTCCCGTACCAAGAAGCTAGAGAAACAACAGAGGGATGGGTGTTGCTGGAATTTTGGGATGTAGTTATATATTAGACAAGTAAAAGCTCGCACAGTAATAGTTCAATTGCTCCGAGCATGTATTTTTTTCTTAAAGCTGAAATCTAGATCACAGAGGCCTTTAATTAGTTGCACTCGTACGGTGAGGACCTAGGGCAACAAAGGTCTCTTGCCAGTATCAGGGTACAAGACCTTGCTGAGCGTAACTTTTGCCCCAAATTGTAATTTCAAGTATCTGAACAGATATTAGTAGAAAAGGGGTCCAAATCTCATATCCGAGTGGAAAAGGTTAGAATGCCACATAATACATCTACTGAAACCTAGCAAAAACATCATTTCCAAAAGCATATTTGTCAAAAGTCCAAATTAAATGTCAAGATGCGCACCGAGAGAGAGAGAGAGAGAGATGCTAAGTAAAAAGCTGTCAACTAATTGCCATGGTTTGGGCTTGTATTCAGGATTGCAGTTATGATGCTCGACGGATCCCCGGTATCTGCAATAAGTTGGTGAAGTAGCACTTAGCAGAAAGAACAAAAAAGATAGAACAAGAACCCTATGGCAATGCGCTCAAAGATGCATAGACAGACATGAAGATGGAACAAGATTGGTAATAATTTTTTTCAGTTCTAGTCCATGGCACCGAAGTTTGACTGCAGAAACAACCTAAAGAAATTAGTTACTCATCTTTTATTACAAGTGAGAGACAAACGGATGATGAAGTCAAATTACTTCAATCAGTTAAAAGTTTTACAAAATTTTTAAACTGGATGTGAACGGTACCAGAATTAAAAGAGAATGTAAAATCTCTTGAACAAGTACGTGCAACTCAGTGTGATCAAATATCTGACAAGTCACAACATGAATGTACACCTAAACTCAACCAAGGATGTGAAATTCTAGAGATGAACAAATTCAGGGGAACACAAGCCCAAAACCTGCCAAAAACTGAGAGTTCATAACATTGAGGTCTCTGGTTGAAATAGAAAACATTATAAACCATGAGAAGAAAACGTCATTTAGGGCAAGGTAATGCATCCACTAAGAATTGCAATCACACAATTCAATTGATAGTTTTGTAACTACACGAATTAATACATTACATAATTAGAGTTCTATTCAAATTTTGCTTTTCAACCTTTGAAGGCCAAGGCATGGACCTCTTTTGATAGCCTTGGAAATTAAACATCCAAAGGCCAAGCTATTGGGTATTATTTAAGGCTTTGCCTAAGCCTATAAGAAAAGCTTGGCTTAAAGTATCCAGATGTGTAGAGGGGTAGAGCTAGAAAATATTCTTGCTTGTTCTGTTTACTAGTTATCTTCCTTATTTTTATTTTATTTTGTGTTTGAGGGTGGTCATGGGTTGGATGATGTGAATTAAAGAGCTTCCCCTCGATAGTATAAAGTTGTTCTCAATAATCCAATATCAAGTTATAAACGCAGACCTCAATGCCATGGGATCCAATCTGATTGCGAGATATAAAATTGAGTACAAGAGCAGCAAATTCATCAGGTACATCCTCCTGCACGGTACATAAGTTTAAATGGAAATCGAAATATAGTGATCTAAACCCAAAAAATTGTGAGAAAAAACTTTGAAAAAAAAAAGGAAAAAAATGAAATGGACCTGTATGGCATGCCCGGTATGTCTGACAACTACCATTTGAAACTTGCCTTGCATTTGACCAATTGTGAGAGCTCTGAAATGGTACAGAGAATCAGTAAGAAATGCATTCACTAAAGCAACGCCACCTGTTATATGTTCAGCGAAATATGAGCCGTCCGAAGTACCATGTAAAGTTGTATGGTCAGTCCATTCTAACCTAAAACCTGTGATATTGTTTTAAATTTGCGGAGAAAAGAAACATCATAGTTTTAACTCTCGTAAAAACAAAGACTGCGGATTTTATTTTCCTTCCTGGGAAATCTTCCAGCAAACTTTCATGGCCTACAATCTGCAGCATCCAGCAATCTTCAAGTAAAATAACCCTAAACTCTTTAATGAGGCACCAGTTTTCATTTTGACTCTTAACAAGTGACTTATCACCATAACGCACAAGCTAATGTTGAAGAAAATGTATTTCTTGTTTACAAAACTTTCACCTGCAACCTCAACAGGGTTCTAGCATCCATTTTGCCATTGTTTTCTCACTTGTTAAACAATGAAACAACAGAGGCCGATCAGTCATTAATGTTTAGCACTCTGCTTTATAGCAAAGGGAAAGAAGAATACAAGGCTTATTATGTCCCAGTATTTCTTACATAACCCAAAACATTTTATGCATGCAAGAAATTTTGCTCACAATTTTCACCATTATCATAAGTCAACAAATCAGCAACACAACAATCTATCTTACTACAATTCCATGGGAAGCCTATCCATGTCCATCAGTACTGTACAGGTGTTACAGGACTTTGATCTTCTCATGAAAAAATCTGGTGCAAAATGATAGAAGCTTGAAGGCCAACAGAGAGGGGGCTTTCATATATTGTTTGGCTAGTACACTGACTGTAGTAGGCATTTGAACAGACACTAACAAAAACCTAAACAATGTGGACTATAAATAATAAAGAAACAAGGGATCTAGTGGTTCTTTGCAAATCAGAAAATATGGAGACAAAGAGGGTCTAAGAAAACTTGAGCATCATTTCTTTCATGTTTGTTTCTTTTGGGGTAAGTTCAATAGAGAAAACCTGTCCAGCCTGTCTGTTCCAGCTAATAGCAAGAGCTTTGGAGCAGGACATGCAAGAAACTTTTCTGAAATGCCTTCATACCTGCAATATATGGAGATGAGCTAAGCTGAAGTAGATACAAGAAATAGTTAAGAGCATTATCAGTAAGAAAATGATATTTCCTCCACAAACATCAGGTTAACAAAAGGGAATCGGCATAAAGCATCATAACAAAGTTAAGCAGAAAAAATATTTTAAATCAGTTCATTTTTGTCCCTTTCTTTCAGAAGTTGCATCTGCATATCAAGTAAATGACCTCCTGTACCAAGTAATTTCAAGTTAAAGAATCATGAAAAAATTCAAGAATAAGACTAACTTGCTGAAGATATGTCCTCCCTCTGAGTTGAGACTTTTTCTTGGTTTACATTATGCTTATAAACTTTAACATGCTCTGCTCTGGGAATTTGTTTTAAGAGTTTTCTACCAAACATAAAATTTATTCTTTAACTTGGGTACCATCCTGGATTTTCTCCCAGATTTCAATTTTTCTACAATTTAGGAATATGAATCCTTTATTCCTTTTTATAATTCCAAGACATCCATTTAAAGTATTGCAAGAACAATCATGAATCATCAAAACTACTATGAAATTTAGCATGCAAACCTTCATTGGATAAACTTTTTCCCTTGAGAGTTCTCCATTGAATTTGCCTTGTAGTAAAATTGATGCTCTATTTTTTTGTTTCCTAACAGTGCATTTCAGGGAGGGGAATAGAATTGAAATAGATGGAAAGGGTTCCCCTCGTTTAAGAGAAACAATAATAATGGAATGGAAATGGATGGAAACACTTTCCATCCATTCTCCTGCAAACCTCTACTTTTTTCCTCTTCCAAATTGGAGGAAAGTGGATGGAGCGGATATTGATGGAAAACTCAATAATGTGCTTTGACAGCATTAACCTTAATAATATTTTCAAAGTTCAAATTTGTTCCATAAGACTACCTTTCTTAAAAATGTATTAACGATCTAGTTATTTAATATCCTCCATTCCATCCATTTCCATTGCTCTTTCAAACAAATAGAAACATTTTCCATTACTTTCCATAATTCCATCCCCTACCCTCCCAAGTGAGAAGAAAATATTTTAT
Source organism: Diospyros kaki (assembly GCA_036245055.1). NCBI lineage: Eukaryota > Viridiplantae > Streptophyta > Magnoliopsida > Ericales > Ebenaceae > Diospyros > Diospyros kaki. The sequence continues at coordinate 8,024,217 of BSEG01000016.1, read as the reverse complement.
TCCATTCCATTCCACCACTCTCTCTCTCCCAAACAAAGCCTAAGTGCCTCCTTTAATGATAGTCAGATATTCTTATTGTTTTCTTCTGTTTACTTAAGCACCAATTAGTAAGAAGTTATACTATCTTAAAATATCCCTTGAAATACTCATACAAGTTTCCAATAAGTTCCCTGAATATGTCTAATGGAAGCTCCTCACTAAATTCTCATTAGGTGTCCAAAGATGATTCTTGATGGTTTCCCCACTTACCCATTTCTCCTATAGTAGATTTGGTCTCAGTCATATTTTCTGCTTCCTTGTATCATTTCCCAGTTCCCAAGATGGGTAGCCATGCCAACATTCCCATTCCCAAACAAGATGGAAAGGGTAAGACGAAAAATAAAAAATAAAGAAGGAAGATCCATAAAAGAAAGGTCAGAGAATAAACAAGAAAAAGAGGGACAACATAAAAACACAAAATGAGAGGATGGATGGTTAGCTAGCCATTCATTTAGCCGGGACTAGCTCACATAAAACCTACAAGCCACACTTATGGCCACATCTACTTACTAATCCATAGGAAATCTCAGATGTTAATTGTATCCCAATACACACAACATTCTCATACATTTGATGAGTAAGGGGTTTTGTTATATATAAAATAACTGTGAATGGTACCAGGATCACTACGAGCCAATTCTCAAATGTGCAAAAATACATTAATAAAAACATTAGCTCATACCAGCCCCTCCAAAATTCTTCTGTTTTTTCCAGCCGAGCACGGTGAATATAACTGCAACAACAACATTAAGTTATACCTTTTAGACTGAGGAAAAGGGCACAAAGCTAGTCAAAAACATAAAAGCAACTGAAAGATAGTAAATTTGAAACCATAACAGATATACTTACCACTTTTTTGAATCATCATATTTCAATGTACTAGGGATAGATACACGAGCAGACTCAATGTTTCTTAAAGAACCTCCTTTGACGCTCCACTCAATCTACTCAGAGACAAAGTCAATCAATACAGCAGCGACATCAATTTCCAGAAGAAACAGAGGATATGAAAATATATAGTCAACTTAAATGTGATCTAGTTATAATTTGTTAGAAAAACAAGTGGCCCAAGATAATTATGGAAGGTACCAAATCATGAATTTTTCTTTCGTACAACTCTATAATCATTCACACCTCTATGAGGAAAAGGGGTGAGGAAGTTTTCTTTGATAAGGATACATAATCAGTCAGTCAAAAGTCCAAATAATTGAAGGGAAAGATGATGAGTTTAAAAGAATAAAATGCAAACAGTTATAACAAGATAGCACATGAATGATGAAAAAATGGGGGGAAAACAATGAGCTTGAACCCCATTGACAGAGAATTTATTGCAATTTTTTTTTAAGTAAGCATTTAAATAAATTACACAGTAAGGATAAGAACATGAAGAACAGTGGCCATGGAATTTGAAACCCATTTGCCCGTATAGTATAGCATTTAGTTTAAGTCAGACATGAAATTATAGTTACACTAATGATTATTACATGGAGAAAAGTGGCAATTGAACACCGGATACTATTCAAATTAATTTTAAGTTAGAGATTCAAATACAATTTTGCTACTTATGTTGTTGACTGAATTACTGCCCAGTGTAGTTGATTTATAGCCACTTTCAGGTAAGTTCACTTAAATCACCTCCATACTTCTCACCACAGCATGCTCTTTGGCCCTATTGCAAACAGGATTTTGACAACATGAGATAGTATTTCTAGGTATTTGCGGTTGATTAGTTTCAGAGTTTTCTTACCCTTCTTATTAATTTAATTTAAGTTAATTTGGTTATTGGGTTCACAGTGCATTTTATCTTATTTTGCTCAAATAATAGCCCTATTACAATTGCAGTGTTTATCTAGTCTACTTTCAAAAGTGAAGCATATATAATCAGCTAGAGGTCATATAGTATTCAATATTTAAGTCCGTTGAGGTTTGCCTAGAGTTTTTCGTTTGGAAGATCAGTGGAAGCTATTAGACAGTTAGGGTTTTTTAAGCCAAAGTGTAATTAATGTAAACTTTGGAGTCTAACTGCAAATTCCCTATAGTTGTTAGTTTTAAAGGGGTTCCACCTCCTCTATAAATAAGAGGGCAAGGCGGCAATCGAGCATCATCTTCTTCTTTCTTTTCAAGTTCTCGGTTATTATTGTGAGTACCTTTGTTCTAGAGAAAGTGAACTTATGTATTGAGTTCTTGGCCTTTCTTGAAGTGAACAAGGGATTGTACTTGAGCGATAGGATTGTACGAGGGCTTGGATTTTGTACTGATCAGTTTTTTCTCAACAAAAGCTGCTTAATTGGGGTGTTGGACTGCTTGATGTAGAGTATAATTCAAGAGTCCTAAGGTTAACAAAGTCACTATTAATTTTATTTATTTTTACTTCATGAAATACTATGGCACAGATATTTTATCTTAGAGCCTTGTTAAATGCTTTGCATCCTTTCCACAGTTTATAAACACAGGTTCAGTTCACCCTAAAACCTTTTGACCATTTAGATTGGAGAGAAGTGATGAATTCTCATACTAATTTTCCCTGAATGATATCTATGTCAAACATCAAATAAGAGTGGCACAAGTCATTCTTGCCAAAATCCCAACACTCCTATATCTCAAATAATAACAGTAATAATATAAGGGTTTAGGAAACTAGTTTCTTCCCCGTGGTTTTTTGGGTTTATTTTTCTCTTTTATAAAGTCAACCAAGAGAAAAATACTGGATGAATAAGTAGTCTTACTATGTGCAAGTTAGAGAATTCACCCATTGCTTTAGCTATAGACAAATGAAGGAAAAGAGCATCATATTTTTTATTTGTTGCAGAAAAACATGAATGTATCCTAACATCAAAATACAAGTTACATAAGTTAAAGGCAACTCAATAAAGGGACGTAAGATCAAATCAAACTACATTATCCTTAATCACAAAATAACTGAGGGCAACATTTCAAAACAAAAACGATATAAAATTACTAATGGTAATGTGTGATAGGTTCAATCAAAGGCATCCCTTACAGCTTTCTCTATGGTTGAAAAGTACTGCATTCTGTTTGATAGAATTTTCTGCATGTGGACCAATGATGACATTGCTGTTCCCTGAAATTTTAAGTAATTGTCAGACAAACTGACCACAATAAATAAACAAGGGCAAAGCTCAGAAGGCTTTCAGTTGAAAACTAAACCTCAACAACATCCACAACAATCAGCCCACACAAGCTAGAAACTGCTTTCTTTGCAGCAACATGAACTGCAACTGAGCCTCCCATGCTGCATAACAGTTCAGTATCAGGATTCAATCATTACTTAGTGAGACCGTAAAATAAGAACCAACAAGAAGTTGAGAATATTGATAAATGGACTCCCTATTAAATTATGGCATGAACCACCAATAGCAAGAAACGTAGAGGTAAGAAGTCATTATTCTATCATGTTAGAAATGGCCTCAGTATCTTCCTCCCCTCCCCCACCCCCTTCTTCTTTGATAAGAAAAAATTGCTTCAGTAAATATTGATTTCTGTCATACCAGCAGTATTTGTTATGATGGCAAGAAACAAATTATTTCACATCAAATCTTAAATTCACATTTTAAATTTCTCAATAATAAGATGATATTTCTTTTAGATGATTTCCCTAATTGTAATACTAAAAACTAGAAGGAAAGAAGAAACGGAAGCCTGTCATGCTTTACCAGAGAATTAATGTGGTCTTGCATTTTACAAATAGAGATATGAATCAGGAATTTAAGTTCTGCATGAAGAAAGGATCAGTCATTGTCATGGTTATATGGAATATTTGACGCACTATTCTGGGGAATATCTGAGGCACTACGTGTCAAACAACCTTCAAAACTACATAGAACTGCTACACCAAAAAACTCTAAGCTATAAGAAAAAGAATAGAACCAACTATTTAGTAATGTGGAAGGGTTCTGTAAAAGGGAGATAAATGGGAAAGGGATGTTACCTTGTGATAGTTTGGAAAACAGACATTGGATTACCTGTCTCCCTGCTGACAAGGATGTCGGTTCTACTAGTGGGGTGATCTGTTGAAGCCTTAGTGGCTAGCAACAAGCTGACATGGCAGTACCTTGCACTCGTGCTACATGCTTAAAGGCACAAGGGAGGCATGCCTAAGAGTTAATGTTGAAGGCAATGCACGTGGAATGATGGAGGCACAACCAAGGAAAATTACATCTATGTGGTGCACAAGGTCCCTCAAATACATAGTCCCAAGATGTGTGGATGTATCTTGATGAGCAAGGCAGATGCTGAACTGAAGCTAGCTAGTGGCCAGTTGCACCAAAAGACATGACAATTATGGCAATTATATCACAGTGCAAATCCCCACCATGTCCACCCCCAAGTCTCAGATGGGAAAACAAGTTCCCAGTGCATCCTTCATGTGCATAAAGAAAAAGTAAATTTGAGCCCTTCAAGAGGTGTCATTGATGTGTCCACGTGTGTCCATGTCCAACAGAATATATGCCTATATGCCTTCCTCTTGGCACACCAATGCTTCCTAGACCAACCAAGGCTCACATTTCTTTGACAATGCTTTCTTATACTTCCCTTGTTATGATTTAACATCCAAAACAGCAATTCAACACTACAAAATCTAACCATGGCAGACAAAATTATAATCACACACAACATGCCACAAGAAATCACATGGTCATTAAAACGAGGCTGGTTTTAACATATAGATTTGCCTTAATAATTGTTAGCACATGTTCAGTTTCTCATTCAGAAAAAATGTCAAGTGTATATCAAATTTTAAACAATTAGAGCTGTACTAACTTAGTGAAAAGAATCAGAACCTGTGGCCAACTAGCACAATTGCAGGAGGAGAATCTCCATACATTGTCTTCAAAACAGCAATTACATCATTGCATAAAGTCTGCAACCAATGTGATACCACTTATATCCAGATGACGTATATGAGCACTTCAGCACATTCTTTCTCAGTAGGATGCTCTAGATAATAGGAACACATACCTCTATTGACAGGTCTAATTCATTTTCTGTGGATGACTTCCCATGTCCTCTTAGATCCATTGCCACGACCCTGGCTTTCTCCTTAATTTTACCTGCTGCCAGTGCAAATGAAAGCCTGTACAGATGAATCCGATCATGTGCCAAAGTAAATTTGTTGTGGAGTGGTTAGAATAACAAATCAGCATAAGCAATAGTTATCTGTTTTCTTCTGAGATATCATTTCAATCTGGAACTTCAACCATATAAAAGCAAAATACGGGCAAAGCAATATTAAGCTCCTAGGCAAATTATTTTTTTACCATTAGCCTGCTTATTTACTGGTTTCTGTATTTAGTTCTTGATTTTCTTTTTCTTATTTTTCTATTTTTAAGAAGTAAAAATATTTAGAACTTTGAAAATATCACCATGTTTATACCTTCTCTTTTCTGTGTGTGCGCTAAAGCAGTTTCAGAAACAACTTTCTCAATTCTAGAAACAGGGCTCTTTTAGAAATTTTCCAAGTTTCTGAAACCAATTCATGAAGCACGTTCTCCTTGTTTTTCTGGTTTCAAACATAGAAACTAGTAACCAAACAGGAGTATAACTTTTTCCATCTTTTTGTTTAAATTAGAATAAGAATATTGGAGAATTTAATTGGAGAACCTGTCTAAGATCACTGATTGTAATGGGTTGGTAGATATTCATGATTAGATGCTGAAATTTGTCTATGATTTACCAAACAAATTATTGTCTTTTGCATTTTCACTAAGATAATTAAAAAAAATTGCTATTTCAGAGGAACAGTAGAATAAAATAATAAATAAAAATTATTAGAATAGCAGAGTATGATGAAACCAGGTAACATATATTACTATATATAACATCGCATGTCTTAAGAATTCCCTGCCCTTAGCTCTCCAATCATCTCTATCCATACTCATACAATATTTCTTACCTCTACCATTAGCCCATAAGAATTCCCTGTTAGCTATGTTTCTTTTAGTCCGTTGTATTGCATCAAAAGCAATTTTACCCTTTATTCTAATAGACATCCCTCTCCTATTGCCTATTGTTGAAGAAATATAAGATGAAAAAACGGAATTTTCAAGTTGTTGTGTTTGAATAGAAGTCGAAAGGTGATGGGATGATAAGGAATGTTTTAAACTAAAGAGATGAGAAGATGAGAGGATAAAGTGGTTCCGTAAAAATAGGATAAAACTACCACTTAAGTTTAAATTCTACCCTATCTATCTGTAACATGTTTGAACTTGTATTTTGTACTCTATCCCTGTATTTTAGAAGCGGTCGTGGCTAAGCTCGTGTATATATATCAGTTCTAAACTCAATACAAACTGAGAAAATAAGTTGATTTGTTAGTCTCCAATCCTACCTAATTTATTCCTACTTAGATTATTCAGTTTGTTCATGGTATTAGAGCCACTAATCTTGTGGTTGAATACCTTATCCTTCCCATTCAATAAACTGTAGTAATGGCCAGCAATCCATCTGCTAGCAAAACCTCAACCACCAGTCCTACACCTACTAGAACCCCACAAGTTCCGGCTGTTCCAATCTCTCTAGACAGCCACACCCTTCAAATTACACAACATAAGCTGAATGGGACTAATTTTCGATAATGGTCTCAATTAGTCTTGTTGGTTATCAAAGGAAAAGGAAAAGGAAAAGTGGGATATCTTACCGGTGCCACTCCTATGCCAAATATTAAAGCAACAACCTATGAAGTTTGGGATACCGAGAATTCGATTGTTATCGCTTGGCTTATTAATTCCATGGAGCCAAAGATACGCAGGACTTATCTTTTCTGTAAGACAGCTAAGGAGATTTGGGAGGCAATGCAAGCACTCTATTCTAATATAGAGAACACTGCTCAATGCTTTGAAATCCAATCAGCCATTCGAACAACCAGACAAGGTGATCACTTGGTCACTAAATACTATAACTTTTTGACTAAGTTATAGCAAGAGATGGGCTTGTTTTATGAATTTAGATGGGAGTGCACTGAAGATGGAATCAAGTACAATAAAATGGTGGAGAAGAACGAGTGTTTTGACTTTCTCCATGAACTCAATTCTAACCTAGATGAGGTTCGAGGGAGATTACTGGGAACTAAACCATTTCCATCTATCTAGGAGGCATTTGCAGAGGTAAGACAAGAAGAAAGCCGCAAGAAGGTAATGTTGAGTTCTTCCTCTACCAATGAGAATAGCACCCAAAATTCAGCCCTTAACGCTTCCAAATTGAAACCAACACCACTACGTGGTGAATCTCAACAAGACAAATAGTGGTGTGATCACTGTCATAAGCCTTATCATACAAAAGACACTTGCTAAAAACTCCATGGAAAACCAACAAACTGGAAGGCCAAAAATCAAAGGAAAATTACTTAGATAGCCTATGCAATGGATTCTGAAGAAAGGAGAACAACTAACCTAATCTTGACAATGGATCAACTAGAAATCCTGTAGCAGGTATTAAATCAAACGAAAGTCACAAAAATGTCTGATTCAGTAGAATCTCCTAAACCAACAATGTCACTTGCCAAACAAGGTATATCACATCAGTGTTTACTCTCTAAAAATCTTACTACAAATGTTTGAATTGTAGGTACAGGAGCTTCAAATCATATAACAGGTTCGTTACATAAATTGTCAACTTATAAGAAGTGTGATAGGGATGTAACCGTTTTAATGGTTGATGGGACAGTGTCCTTTGCTAAAGGGGAAGGATTAGTTTATATAGCAAGCCTACACCTAAGATCTATATTATATGTGCCTAATTTGAAATGCAACCTATTGTCCATTAGTTAGCTAACAAAGGATATGAATTGTATGGTGACATTACTTCCATCCCATCGTGTTTTTTAAGACCTAAATTCAAGGAAGATGATTGCCAATGCTAAGGGAAGGGAAGGTCTTTACTATGTTTCAGGAGTTGCCTGTACCCCCACTGCATCTAGGTTACATAACAGATTCTCTTTTTCTACTGTCTCAGATTCTGATATACAACTATGGCAAAAACGATTAGGACATCCTAGTTTTAGCTATCTGAAAATCTTGTGTCCCCACCTGTTTATCAATAAAGGGAGTGATTCTTTCCAATGTGAACAGTGTATCCTAGCTAAACAAACTAAAGAATCTCATCCTATTCGTTCTTACAAACCCTCCAAACCATTTTAATTGGTTCATAGTGACATATGGAAACCAGCAAGAATTCTTTAACTTGACCCATATCTGCTAGTTTATCACCTTCGTAGATGATCATACCAGGATTTGTTAGGTTTTCTTAATGAAAAAAAATCTAAAGCTAGCACAATCTTCAAAAAATTCCATCAAATGGTATATAATGTTTTTCAATCTTCAATCCATGGCCTTCAATCGAATAATGGTAGGGAATGCTTCTCAAATGAGTTTAACAACTATTTAGTTGAACATGGAATTATTCATCAGAATTCTTATCCCTATAATTCACAACAGAAGGGAGTGGTTAAAAGGAAGAACCGCCACCTCCTTAAGACTGCTCGATACTTGATGTTTACCAGCTCAGTCCCTACTTCCTATTGGGGGGAGGCCATTCTTACAGATATCAATCTTATTAATAGACTCCCTTCCAGGATTCTCAATTTTAAGACTCCATTGAGTACTTTTCTTGACAACTACCCTCTTCATATTAGGATGCTTAATTCATTATCACCAAAAGTATTTGGTTGTACTACGTTTGTGCATGATCATTCTCCATCCCATTCCAAATTGGAACCTAAGTCTATAAAATGTGTGTTTGTTGGCTACTCTCCAACACAAGGAGGCTACAAGTGTTATTGTCCTTACACTAGAAAATTTCTTGTCTCTTGTGATGTCTCATTTTGTCATTTCTCAAGAATCAGTACTTTTATCCCACCATATCTCTACAGAAGGGGATCACTAATGCAAAGCAATGCAAGGATACCTCTTTTTTCTATCCTAAGGCAGTCACCATCTTTACTCCTACTCCAACTTATGTAACAAATCAAAGGGGAGAACAACAGGTTCAAGTTCCTAAAAAACCAACCTTAGTTAACTCTAGAAGACCTCATGATCCTCAACAAGGTCAGTTTTCACCTCAAGAGGCAGGTCCAGTAACTAAAGAAGATGGACAAAGGGTAGGGACTGAAGAGGATGGAAAAAGAGCAATACCTACAGAATTTGATGATTTGGACATACCAATAGCCTAGCGGAAAGGAGTAAGGTCATGTGCCAAGTATCCCATATCTAACCACCTATTATATTCCAAATTATCTCCACAGTTCAGGGCTTTCACTATACGTGTTAATGAAATTGAGATTCCTAAGGATATACACAGTGCTTTACAAGATTCACAATAAAGGAATGTTGTGATAGATGAAATGCACGCATTAGAACATAATGGTACATGGGAGATTGTAACCTTACCTGATGACAAGAAGGTGGTTGGCAGCAAGTGGGTGTTTATCGTTAAATACAAATCAGATGGGAGTCTTGATAGGTACAAGCCAGATTAGTAGCCTAAGGATTTATTAGACTATGAGGAGACATTTGCTCCAGTTGCTAAATTGAACTATATAGGTGTCTTGCTCTCATTTGCAGCTAATCTAGACTAGTGTCACGACCCTTGGGGCATTATAGGGGCAAAGTTGTAATTGGTTACATTGTTGGTTAGGAAATGGTATTAGTTCTGTTGTAGTGCACATGGGTGTTGTTCCTAGACTCTACTTCTAGTTGAACAGCCTATAAATAGGCCCTAGTATGTAGAGAAAGGTATGCTGAAATCATATAGTGAATTCATATTTTCCCTCCTTACTTTCTCTCTCTCATTCTTCCTAATTCTCTCTCATTTCTCTTAATTTCTGCTCTATATCTCCCCTCCAATTCTTCTCCGTTTTCCTCCTGAATCCTTCCCAATTCCTTCCTAGACCCTAGCTAAATCCTAGGGTCGTGACATTTGGTATCAGAGCCATCGTTCCTCGGTTGTGATTTCAATCAATCTAGATGTAAAGATGAGGCAGAGGCGATTAAGGAAACCAGTAGTTCAGACGAGTTTGAGCAGGGATTTTGTTCACATTTCAGATCTAAATAGGAAGGAAAACAAGGATTGATCGAAATCGAGATCCGCTAGTGAATTCTGATCGATTATTGGCTATAATTCTAGTTCGGGATTTGAAGGCGACTTGGCTAAGCAATTCCGGCTTCCGGTTGAATCTCGGAATTTGATTCCAACGCACAAGGAGGTGAGTGTTGGCTTGGAACTGAAGGCGAAGAAGGCCGATCAATCCTTAGCTGTGAATTTCTAGTGATACAATCAAACTCTCAAGGAGCTTCAACAAATCAGATTGACCAACATTTCCGATCCGATTCCGAAGGAACCAAGGGCCGATTGTAATCAAGCGAGCAAGCAACTATCGGTCAATCTTGGAAGGTGAAGCAAGAGGAGGACGTCCGGCCACGAATTTCGATAAGTCTTGCTCAAGGTGGAAGGGCGAAGCAGATTCAGTGGAATGGAAAGGCCAATTCCGTAATCCGATTTGACTTGAGTCTGAAGGTAATTTCAGGAAGCCCCAAGAGATCCAATAGCTTCTCGGATCCAATGGATTCTTGAGGCTACTGAATTGTGTATTAGGTGAAGTTGGCAGTGATTGGGTGAGAAGGAAGACGCGATTCAGGAAGTGGAGTAGAGGTGAATTCAAATCCGATGGTCCTCGGTAGATCAGTGAAGGTCGGAATTGCAAGCAACGCAAGGCGAGCGACTCTCAGAACTGGTTTAGGTCACTGCATGTGACCGAGGTGGGAAGGAAGGCGTGATTGGAAACGATTCAGAAGTTAATTCCGCAAATGGCGATTCTCAATTGCCCCGATTTCAATTGTCATTCTCAACTCATATTTGGAAGTTGAGCAAGAGGTCTGGGCGAGCGTGGAACTGAGATTCCAGGAGTAAGGATGTCGATTACGAATCAGTTGCCAGGAACGAATAGAAGTAGAGCTAACCAGTATGTGGCTGTCGCAATTTTGAAGGTGAAATAGACCGACGATTTCAATTGTATGTTTCCAGGTTTAATCGTTACATGTGCAGTGGGTTTTTTGCAAACTCAGGCCGCGGGATTTAGATTCGAGGAAGGCGAACCAGATCTTGGTGAATCCCGAGTCGCTAGATTAAGCGATTATTGGAGATGGTGTCCGGGTGACTCTCGACTGATAATGGAGGCTCGGAATTGGATGGAGAATACAAGAAATGATTGCAGCAAGTAACTCGAGAGGTGCTATTCAAGTCGATTCCTCAAAGGACTGCATCGGAGCAACTCCGTGACTTACGACCTCTCTTGTCCCAATTGTAAGAGGTTCCTAATTGAAGGCGAGGGCTAGGTCTATCACCAAACAATTCATTTCAATTGGAAATTAGAGGCAGGTGGCTGGCTGGTGTGATGAGTTTTGGCAGCAAGCAAGGCCAAGCTATTCAGGCGATCCAGGGAGAAGACGGACTCAGATTTGAGGTGTTGAGATTCAGATCTAGGTGTGCTGTGGTGGCTACCACTTCGGTGAGGTGAATCTGATTGGGCAACCTAGTAATCGGCCATGGCAGAGGGGATGGGAATGAAACGATTGGAAACCAAGACAGAGAATCTAGTAATTGGTGTCAATCAGCTCCAAGTGGAGGCAAGTTGCTACCGATTAGAGTGTGCAGCCCATTTGGATCGAGACTTTAGCGGACTTCGAGAGGAAATTGCTTAATTAAGCCAGCAAATCAGCCAGTAGTTGTATGTTGCCTTGAGCAAGTTAGTTCAACAACCTAATGCCAGTCTTCTGACGAATTTCACTCCCAAGGCTTCATCGACACCAATTCTAACAACGTCAAGATCTCGACAAGGGCCTAATGATGCTATGGAAGCAGGGGAGAGGCTGGAGGCAGAGGAGGGAGATGTGGTCAGAAGAGTTGGAGGAAGCCCTTCCACATCCCCAGCACCGCAGATGGCGATTCCGGCATTTGAAAGAGATAGACCTAAATGGTGGATTAGGAGGTGCGAGAGGGTATTCTACCAATACCGAGTAGCTGAAAGGGAGAAAGTGAACATGGCTGCAGCTTATTTAGATGGCATTACAGATGCTTGGTTTAAGAATTGGAGCCACGAGAGGGTGGAATTGAGTTGGCCACAGTTTGTGATCGACTTGTGCAACCAGTTTGGAGAAAGGACAAAAACCTATGTTATTAATGGAGCTTCTAAGACTGTCAATCATGTAGTGCAGGAAGCATATAAAGTAGCAGTGGAAAAGGAAGATGATGTACATTCAGCTGAGGCGGAGTATGAGACTGACAAGATCATAACAATGGGAACAGTAGCTGCAAAGAGTGAGGAAAAACTTGAACTGAAGAAGGCAATTCTGAACGACAAGAAAGAAAAGGCATTTGTTGAAGAAGAGACTGAAGTTCTACAGGAGGAAATACTTGCTGAAAATGTGCCTAGGGTATACTTCAGCAATCAACAAGTAGGAGATTGGGGTAGACCTCCTGTTGATGAATGTGGTAGTCCGCTCGATGGTGATGTTTTTGGAGTTCTACGATAAGACCAGCCCAATTATGAGGAAGAATCAGTTAATAAAATCAAACGTTGTAGTGATCTGGAGGAAGAAGAGGAGGTGGAAGAAGAGAGGAGTGTACCGGGCAACTTGCTTGGAACATCTCATACAAATGTCATTGGCAAGGGCACACAAGACAAAGGTGACATTGCAGCCAAAAGAATCGGAAGTAATGTACAGATTTTTGCACATAGAGGGCTTTGAAATTATCAATATGATTGGAAAAGATGGGGTTACAGGACAGGTAGCTCATCAGAACCATTTTTAATGGCAATAAGGAAGAAGTCAATGGTTGAGATTGGTGTGGCAACAAGTCATAATACTATCATTGTTGAGAAAGAGGAAAAGAGAAAGCAACAACAAAGAGAAATACGAGAGAAGAACAAGAAAAGACGAAGAAACTAATTGGTGAAGAGAGGCATTGGATGAAGAAACACCGACTCGGTTGTAATAAGTTTCTTGGCGATAAGAAACCTTTCAAGGAGGGGAAATTGTCACGACCCTTGGGTATTATAGGGGCAAAGTTGTAATTTGTTACATTGTTGGTTAGGAAATGGTATTAGTTCTGTTGTAGTGCACATGGGTGTTGTTCCTAGACTCTACTTCTAGTTGAACAGCCTATACATAAGCCCTAGTATGTAGAGAAAGGTATGCTGAAATCATATAGTGAATTCATATTTTCCCTCCTTACTTTCTCTCTCTCATTCTTCCTAATTCTCTCTCATTTCTCTTAATTTCTGCTCTATATCTCCCCTCCAATTCTTCTCTGTTTCCCTCTTGAATCCTTCCCAATTCCTTCCTAGACCCTAGCTAAATCCTAGGGTCGTGACAACTGGGAATTACACTAACTTGATATTAAGAATGCATTTCTAAATAGTGATCTAGAAGAGGAGATCTATAGGAGAATTCCTTCGGGTTTTAAGACAAAAGGCAGGAAAGGAAAGGTTTGCAAGTTTAAGAAATCTCTATATGACTTAAATAGTCCCCTAGAGCTTGGTTCAAACGGTTCAGTACTACTTTGAGCCAGCTAGAGTACAATCAAGGGGCAGGCTAATCATACATTGTTCACTAAACATGCAGCAAATGGCAAAAAAAACTATTCTAATTGTTTATGTGGATAAGATTATTATCGTTGGGGATAACACTCAAGAAATAGAAAAGCTTAAAGAGCATAACAACAAGTTTTTGAAGTATGAGACCTAGGGCAACTGAGATATTTTCTAGAGATGAACGTGGCTAGAAGTAAAGACGGTATTTTCATCTTTGAAAGGAAATACACACTGGATTTATTGAAGGAGACAAGTAAACTTGCCTGTAAACCAACCAGCACACCCCTGGAGCCAAAGTGGAAGTATAAAAAAGGAGATAAAGCAAAGTGTCTAGTAGACAGAGGGAGATACCAGCGATTAGTGGGCAAATTAATCTACTTATCCCTTATACAACCTAATATTGCATATGATGTGAGCATAGTGAGCCAATTTATGCATTCACCCACTAGCAAACACCTCAATCATGCCTGTCACATTCTCAAATATCTTAAAGGCACACCTGAGAGAGGATTGTTATTCAAAAAGAATGAGAACAGAGGAATAATGGGATTCGTGGATGCTAATTGGGTTGGATCTATTGAGGATGGTAAGTCTACATCAGGCTATTGTACTAAGGTATGGAGAAATCTTGTTACATAGAGAAGCAAAATGCGGTTGCTTGAACTAGTGTAGAGGCAGAGAACTAAGCCATTGATCAAGGTGTGTGTGAAATTATTTGGCTTGAAAAACTAATGAAGGATCTGAATATGCCTATATCTATTCCTGCAAGGCTGTATAGTGACAGCAAATCAGCAATAAGCATTGTGAATAATCTGCTACAGCATGACCGGATGAAACACGTAAGGATTGATCGACATTTGTTAAACAAGAAATTGAAGATGGAGGTATAAACCTCACCTATATCCCTACTGATTCTTAGGAAGCCGATATTATTACCCAAGCTATAACTAGACAAGGGTTTGAATTGATTAGAGACAAACTAAGAATGAGAGACATCTATTCACCAGCTTGAGGAGGAATGTTGAAGAAAGATAAGATGGAAAAACGGAATTTTCAAGTTGTTGTGTTTGAATAGAAGTTGAAAGGTGATGAGATGATAAGCAATGTTTGAATCTAAAGAGATGAGAAGATAAAGTCCATAAAAATAGGATAAAACTACCACTTAAGTTTAAATTCTACCCTATCTATCTGTAACATGTTTGAACTTGTATTTTGTACTCTATCTCTATATTTTAGGAGCGGTTGTGGCTAACTCTCATATATATATCCATTCTAAACTCAATACAAAGCGAGAAAATAAGTTGATTTGTTAGTCTCCAATCCTACCTAAGTTATTCCTATTTAGGTTATTTAATTTGTACACCTACATTATAGAATCTCCAGCAACAATAATTTGTGCCATCCAGTCAACACACCAAGCAGCAATTTCCAAAGCATGTCCCAGAAGTACCAATCGCATGAATCCTCTTATATGACAATGTAACAAGATAATGCAAAAACCCATCAACGCTTCATCACCAACCCAATCAATAAAAGCAGACATCTGATATGTTATTTTGGGTTTTGCATTTGAGTGGTTGAATAATCTAGAAGATCTCGGTCATGTTAGATTATTTTTCGGCAGTGGCAAATTAGGAATAAAAGCCTAATTTGCATATATTTAAGTGAGGGGTAGATAAGGTATTTTATTCAGGGTTCTCTCTCTATTGTAACTACCGCCTCTTATGTCTATAAATAGGAGGCGATAGATAGTCTGTTGAATGACTGGAGATCTGATCATTCTCATTAATTCAAATGTTGTACTGTTAGAGCAAAGTTTGAGAGAAAGCTTTGTAATCTGCAGTGAGGGTTCTCGAGTGTGTCAGTGAGGGTTGTAGGGATATGCAAGTGATTGATTGTACTATTCTTCATCAAGATTATAGTGGATTGCTCTTTTTAAAGGTTGGACGTAGGACTGATGTAAATCAGTTCGAACTAGGATAATCCTTGGTGTTCTTGTTTGGTTTGATTGCTCTAATTTTGTCTTTTGTCAATTCTTTTAATTTCCATTTTTGTTGATATGTTGTGATGTCCAAATCGTGAGGATTGTGAGTGTGAGAGAGTCATATATTGTCCAAGATTATAGTTCCAGCGACCCTAGGTATAACAAATTGATATCAAAGCCTATTCCTAGTATCAAGATTTCTTCTGTTTCTGATTCTCGGTCATAGAATAGTGTCCAAAAATGGCTGCAACTAGGTATGACATAGAGAAGTTTGATGGCCAGAATGATTTCGGCCTTTGGAAGATGAAGATGAGGGCTTTACTAGGAAATTTAGGATTGGAAGAGGCTTTAGACAATGAGGAAAAACCACTAGAAACCCTTACGGATGAACAGAAAAAAGAAATGAATAAACAGAGAAAAGAAACCAACAAGAAAGCATTCAATACACTGATATTAAGCCTGGGGGACAAAGTATTGCGAGAGGTGTCAAAGATGACAACCGCAAAAGATTTTTGGAATAGGCTAGAACCACTTTACATGACCAAGACTCTTTCTTCTAGGTTATACTTAAAGACTAACTTTTTTTACTAAGTTTTTTTCTTTCAAGATGGTTGAAAATCAAAAGCTACAAGATCACATTGACAGCTTTAATAAGTTGTGTTTAGATCTTGAAAACATTGACATTAAGTATGATGATGAGGATAAGGCATTGGTCTTATTGCACTCATTGTCAAAATCGTATGAGACTTTTGTTGACATCTTGAAAGGATAAATTGTCTTTGGATGATGTAGTAGGGGCTTTAAATTCTAAGGAATTACAGCTAAAGGTAGAAGACAAGAACTCAGTAAGTGATGCCCTCTCGATTGGATTTAGATCGGATAGTAATAATCCTAAGCAAAAGGGAAGGTATAGATCAAAATCTAGGAATGGCAGGAGAAAAATAAAGTGTTTTCATTACCATGAGGAGGGCCACATTAAGAGAAATTACCCAAATAGGAAGAAAGAATCCCAAGAAAGGAGCAGCCCCGAATGTTCAAACACCATGTGTGGTTTTGGCTATGAGAGTGCAGATGTCCTATAGTTTCTCTAGGCATGCAATAAAAAAAAAAAATAATTAGCATAAATCCTAGGGTTAGGGTGTACTTCTCATAGGAAAAGGGTATTTACCTTTAGAGTCATGGTGGAGGGGGAAATGGTTTGTCTAGGCAACAAATTAAGGTCAAGGGAATTGGAGATGGTAGATAATAGGATGCATGGTGGAGCTATTCCAGAATTTTAGAAGCTATAAAATAAAACCTAATTTCCCTAGGAGAATTAGATAGAAAGGATTTCTCCTATAGAGGAAAATTAGAGTCCTAAGAAGTTGCTCAAGAATCTCTTAAAGAGATGGAAGCAACCCTCAAGAATGGAATATATGTGGTGCGTGCTTGCATTTATATGTGCATAAGCTGCAGCCACTAAAGGATAGTCTATGATAAGGTTAGACTGTGTCATTTGTTGAGGATGGCTCACAATGGTGAGCAAGGACTAAGAAAGGTATCTAAGGCTAGGGACATTAGGGAGAGGAAAATTTTGCAGGTATAAGAGAATAGGAACCATGTAGTTTGGTAAGGTTACCAAATGTAGAAGTCTCCAAAACAGACATTGTATATGTCAAAATCCCATTAGAGATCAGTTTCTAGGATCTAGTGGGAACCTATCTAGGCCTTGTCTCATGGTGGAGCTGGGTAAAGTGAACCTAGTGGTGATGGTGTGTCCCTAAGTAATTCCCAAGCGTATATGAGCTTGCTAGAAATTGCTTCTAGTATGAAAGGTTAGGTGGAGTAGAGTTGTGGAATAGGTATGCCTAGGTCTCCTAAAGCTAGTGTTCTCACCTATGTAGGAAAACTCTACCAATAGGACATGAACTTAGTTGTTTCTAAGGTCAAGGGATGAATCTGGAAGGTTGTGTAAAGAAAAACAACATGTATAATCCTTTGGAATGTCCTAAACTAACCTATGAACCAAGGTATAGCAATAGGGAAATCTGGAAAATGTTTTGGTCATATTCATTGTGTAAGCTTGGGCTAGATTGTGAGAGGGAGGAAGCTAGTGTTTAAGATAGCTTTGGCTCTTGCTGTGAGGGTCCTTATGAACAGTGAAAGGAAATGGTGTGTGCAAGTGTTATCTTGTATGATGTAGCCATTGTTGATCAAAGTCCAGACTAAGCAAGGAAAGGGAAATAGAATCATCAAGCTGATAATGAGCAAGGGAGTAGAAGGTTTAGAGTGTTGCCTAGGATGAAGAATAGATAGAACCACAAGAAAGTACCAGTGAGATATGGAAAGAGTTGGGTTTAAGATACTTATGCACTGTTTTTGAGTGCTAAGGAACAAGCTGGAAAATGGAACCTCTTGTATAAGAAGAGGTGATGCACTCTTGTCCAAATGAATGGCATGGAGTCATGTAAATTTGGGGAGAATCTTGGACTAAGGTGGAAGATCCCTTAGGTTAAATGGGTGGAGTGCTGTGTAAGTGTCTATTTGAGAATTAAGGAAGGTGCTAGAAATGGGGAAAAGTCTAGGAAAAGGTGTCACGAGCCTAAGGAGCCTAAGGGTTTAAGTGTAATAATCTAGAATTACATAGCTATAAGAGGAATAGTAGATTGTAATAACCGTTTGCATGTGCGGCAGTTCAAGCCACTTGCAAGAGCCGGTTGTAGTAACAACCAGCTGGGGCGAGCCTATAAATGGGCAGTGTATGTGAGGAGGGGATCTATCAATCAATGCATTCGGATCTTTCCCTCTTTAATTTTCCTCTCTTTTGCTTTCTCCCTTCTTAATTTGAATTCTCCCTCCCTTTCTCTTCCTCAAACTACCGATTCTACCAGAATTGCCCAAGCCTCCTGCTCGAGGCTTGACATTTGGTATCAGAGACAGCGGTCTCGGTAGTGCTCTCAGAAGGAAATATGAAGCAAACGATGGCAGAAGGAACGAGACTCAAGCAATTGGAAACCAGAATGGAAGCGCTGGAGTTCGGAATGACGCAGACGCACGAGGCTATCACACAAAGCCGGGAAGATGTGGCTGCGATGCGAGAAGGAATGCGAGAGGAAATGGCAGCTTCTCGCGAGGAGATGCACCGCAAGCTGGAGAGGCATAGAGAAACGATGGACCAGTTTGGTCAAAGGATAAATAGCATGTTTAATATGCTATCATCCTTACCACAATTTCGTCTACCAGCGGAATTTCCCCCGCGATCTGGATCTAGACCAAATTCGAACGGATCTGGAATACTTCTGAGACCTACAGGAGAAGCGGAGTCGGACGGAATGCAAGGGATTGACACGGATCATCAGGTAAGGGAATTTCAATCACAACCGGGTACTCACACGCCAATGCCAAGGCTGGAGATACCATTATTTGATGGGACAAGGCCAAGGTGGTGGGTCCGCCGGTGTGAACGATTCTTCCAATATTATAATGTGGCTGAGACTCAGCGAATCACGTTAGCCACAGCCTATCTTAATGATACGGCTGATTCCTGGTTTCAAGTATGGTCTAGGTACCAAAGAATTGGGGTGAGATGGATCGATTTTGCCGAAGAATTGTGTAGGCGTTTTGGAGAAAAGAATATGGAGGATGTGATAGAAGAATTCAACAAACTTCGGCAAGACGGAACGGTAATGGAGTATTTGGAGAAATTTGAGGAGTTAGGAGCCCTAATGTGGAACGCCCAACCATCACTTACCAAGCAATATTTTGTGTCCAGCTTTATTAGTGGACTCAAGGATGAGTTGAGATCCATGGTGAAGATGATGATGCCCCTTACAGTTAGGCAGGCAGCAGAAAAGGCTAGATTACAAGAATTGACGTTAGAAGCTATTTACAGGAGGAATAGAGCCTCCTCTCGAACCGGACCGTTAATCAGTCTACCTCCTAGTGGTCAAACACGGGAGATAGGAGCGGCAGGGGGTACAGGTCCCCCAAGGGGAAACCAGCAAGCTGTGACGGTCAGAAATCCCACTATGGAACAAAGAAGACAATTGCGGCTGTGTTTCAGGTGTGGAGATCCTTATAGTCCTGGCCATCATTGTTGAAGGCAGCTACTGAATATGGAGGGAGGTGAGGAGCAGGTGCTGGAAAAAAAGCAAGAAGACTTGGAAGAAGCAGAGGTGGAGGTTCCTCAAAGTGATCTTGCTGGAGAAGGAGGGGAAATTTCATTTCATGCACTGAAAGGGGAGCATGCCGGGCAAATCATTAAGGTCGAGGGAAGAGTGGGCAAAAGAAGAATGATGGTGTTGATTGATAGTGGCAGCACCCACATCTTCCTCAATAAAGCCACTGCCACTGAACTAGGATGTGCCTTGGTAAATACTTCTCCCTTATCTGTAACAGTAGCTAATGGCAATAAAATGTACAGCAACCACAAGAGTGTAGGGTTCAAATGGCTGATGCAAGGGGAAGAGTTCTCTACGGATCTAAGAATTTTGGAGCTCGGTGGTTGTGACATTGTTCTTGGGGTGGATTGGATGAGGACAGTAAGTCCTCTGACTTTTGACTTCAATAAATTGGAAGTCACACTGGAATTGAAGGATAGGAAACTGACCTTAAATGGGTGCCTTGAGACAGGGGAATGCAAGATGATCACAGGTAAGAAATTACAGAAGTTGCTAATGAAAGGAAAGGGGCAGATAGCCCAGCTATTTTCTATACAGACGATAGAAAAAGATGAGCAGGAGCACCCTTCCACCACCAACTTCTTTGCAAAGGTAACCTTCCCTACTGCATTACGTCCCCTGCTTATGAAATTTCAGGAACTATTTGTGGAACCATGCACCCTACCTCCAAACCGTTTGTTTAATCATACTATACCTTTGAAACCTAATTCCGAGCCAGTCAACGTTCGAGCCTACCGATATCCTCCTTATCAGAAGTCTAAAATTGAAAAACAGGTCAAAAATATGCTTCAAACATCCATTATCCAACCAAGTCAAAGCCCTTTCGCCTCACCCGTTCTTCTTGTTAAAAAGAATGATGGTACATGGCGCTTTTGCATAGACTATAGGCAATTAAACAGCCTTACCGTGAAAAACAAATTTCCCATTCCCTTAATTGAAGACCTATTAGACGAGCTCAAGGGTGTTGCCATTTTCACTAAGCTGGACTTGAGGGCAGGATATCATCAAATCAGAATGAACCCTGCCGACATCCATAAAATAGCCTTCCGAACGCACCAAGGCCTCTATGAATTTCGGGTAATGCCCTTTGGGCTCACCAATGCCCCAGCCACTTTTCAAGCCCTTATGAATCACCTATTTGCCCCATATTTGCGGAAATTTATCTTAGTATTCTTTGATGACATTTTAGTTTACAGCCCCAACCTCAAACATCATTTAGCCCACCTGCATACCACATTTGAAATCCTGAAATTTAACCAATTGTTTGTTAAACTCTCTAAGTGCTCCTTTGCAAAGAATGAGGTGGATTATTTAGGGCATTTTATTTCGGGTGAGGGAGTCAGTACCGATCCCAGCAAGATTACAGCAATGCTGGAGTGGCCCAACCCTTCGACTATAAGGGAGCTGCGAGGATTTCTTGGCTTAACAGGGTATTATAGAAGGTTTATACGGAATTATGGGGTAATCAGTAAGCCATTGACTGAATTACTCAAGAAGGACAACTTTGGGTGGAATTCCCAGGCTGAACAAGCTTTCAACACCCTAAAAAGGGCGATGACACAAGCCCCAGTGCTGGCTTTGCCGGATTTTTCTAAGGCCTTTGTTGTGGAAACTGATGCGTGTGACATCGAGGTAGGAGCAGTGCTGACACAAGAAGGTAAACCCCTCGCTTATATCAGCCAAGCTCTGGCTGCTAGACACCGCGGGCTAAGCGTGTATGAAAAAAAACTGTTAGCCATGATCATAGCTATCGACAAGTGGAGACATTATTTGGAAGGAGCCCCATTCATAATACGGACTGACCATGACAGCCTAAAACACCTCCTACAACAGAAGCTGCATACACATTTGCAAAGGAAGGGGATCTCCAAGTTGTTAGGCCTAAATTATGTGATACAGTATAAGAGGGGAAAAGAGAACGTTATGGCAGATGCTCTGTCACAAAGATCAGAAATGGGGGAATGTAAGGCAATCACCGCCGTGGTGCCTGATTGGGTTAAAGAAGTTACTGGAAGCTATGAGAAGTTGGAGTGGACCAAATCCCTCCAGACCCAATTAGCCGTGTAGCACACCAATGAACAAGGGTATTCCATGGACAACGGGTTGATCAGGTTTAAAGGCAAGTTGGTCGTAGGCAATGACAGGGAACTAAGAGCAAGAATTTTACAGGCATTACACAGCTCTCCATTGGGTGGACACTCAGGGGTTAGAGCTACTTATTACCAGGCGCGACAGATGTTCTTTTGGCCTGGTCTCAAGAAGGAAGTGATGGAGTTTGTGGCAGCTTGCATGACGTGCCAACGATGCAAGCATGAACAAGTGGCTTACCCAGGGTTGTTACAACCACTGGCCATACCAGACAGAGCATGGGAAGAGGTATCCATGGATTTCATCGAGGGCTTACCCAAATCAGAAGGCCGAAATGCGATTTTAGTTGTGGTTGATCGGCTGACCACATTTGCTCACTTCATTGGCCTTACTCACCCATTCACAGCCCAGGAGATCGCTCGGATATTCATTGATACAGTGGCCAAATTACATGGTTTGCCTAAATCTATTGTCTTGGATCGAGACAAAATATTTACCAGCCACTTCTGGCAGGAATTATTCAAGAACTTGGGGGTAAGCCTACACATGTCATCAGCATACCATCCGAAATCCGACGGGCAAACCGAAAGGGTCAACCAATGCTTGGAATCTTACTTGCGATGCATGTGCGGCCTAAGAGTTGGGGTAAGTGGCTCTCTTTAGCTCAATGGTGGTATAACACAACTTATCACAGCTCCATCAAGAAGACCCCCTTTGAGGCTCTATTCGGATACCAGACACCTATAATGCCTGCCCTGACGGGTACCATCAGAGCGCAAACTAACGTTGTTGGGTATCTGCAAGACAGGCAGGAGATGATTTCACTACTCAAGCAAGAGTTGGCTACAGCTAACAACAGGATGAAACAAGTCGCGGACCGCAGAAGAAGTGACCGAAATTTCGAAGTAGGCGATTGGGTCTTCTTAAAAGTTCGACGGTTCCTACAGTCCTCCTTTTCGAACGTCACCCCCACGAAGCTCAGCCCAAAACACTTTGGACTGTTTCTCATTTTGGAACGGGTGGGACAAGTCGCCTACAAACTACAGTTGCCCTCCCACGTGGAATACCACCCGGTCTTTCATGTCTCCCTCTTGAAGAAGTTTATTGAGCCGGATGCTACTGTGAGTTCAGAACCACCTCCTGCAACCGAAGAAGCTGACAGCGACAGAGAACCTATAGCCATCATCGACAGGAGAGTAATCCATCAGGGCCCTGTACCTCTTATAAAAGTATTGGTTCAGTGGTCCAACCGACACTCGGAGTATACCACTTGGGAATACCTTCCCCAGCTATTGAATCAGTTTCCACGCACAGCTCAGCTACTCACCTTCCTTGGGGACAAGGAAGACTTTAAGGGGCCGGGACTGTCACGAGCCTAAGGAGCCTAAGGGTTTAAGTGTAATAATCTAGAATTACATAGCTATAAGAGGAATAGTAGATTGTAATAATCGTTTGCATGTGCAGCAGTTCAAGCCACTTGCAAGAGCCGATTGTAGTAACAACCAGCTGGGGCGAGCCTATAAATGGACAGTGTATGTGAGGATGGGATCTATCAATCAATGCATTCGGATCTTTCCCTCTTTAATTTCCCTCTCTTTTGCTTTCTCCCTTCTTAATTCGAATTCTCCCTCCCTTTCTCTTCCTCAAACTACCGATTCTACCAGAATTGCCCAAGCCTCCTGCTCGAGGCTTGACAAAAGGCTAGACAAATGGCCATTGGCTAAAGCAGCACGTGAAAGCTTAATTTGGGTCAGTCAAATAGGTATCTCTAACAGCCATGATCCATGTTGAAACTAAGGGAAAAGTGATCTTATAGTGTAGCCAAGGGATAAGAGGCTAGAGGGAAAGGTAAGCAAGGATTGGTTGCTTAGAAGGTCTCTCTAAGTATGATAGTAATTCCTTAGGTAAGATATAAGATTGGAAGAGTCCAAAAAGGGTTAAAATTGAGTGCATGAGCAAGCTGTGAGTATTCTAATGGTATACCTAGTGAAAAGTAAGGAAACTTCTCTAGAAATTTGTCCATGAGGACTCTCAAGGTGTAGCTGAGAACTTAGGTCAGTGTTTGAGAGTGTAGGACAAAGGAGAAGCTGGAAATTCTAAGGCATAGAGATTGGAATAGGGTTTGGACAGCTTAAGGCAGCCTAGGATTACCCAAACCCAAGCATATCTTGATAGGCTGGTAGATAGAAGAGGCACAAGATAAATGAGCAGTCTTGTTTGTTTGAAGCAAACATTAGAGGAAGAATAGTGATAAAGCCTAAAAGGCCGATTTTGGGAAGCTAGGAATAAAATCTAGCAGTGGAAAGGTCAATCCGAGTATGGTGCACTGTTGATGAGACGCTATGTAAAAGGATGGAACCTTAGGGATTAAGGAATAACATCGTGTATGGATTTGGTTTATGGTGGAGTGTGCCTAGATGAATAGTTATGAATTTCGGGTATATATGTTGCATATGTTGCATTTTGTATGCAGCAGGAATCCTGAAAGAAAAGTCTAGGTAGGAGAAGTTGAAACAGTCAATGGGCAGTCCACTTGGCTTAGATTCAGTCCCACCATGGAGAGACCAATCATATTGGTGTTAGGAATGTATTCATTAGGGAAATCCTTGAGAAGGAGGATCAATCCTAATAAGAGTTGCAAGTAGTAGTAATGCAACTAGAAGTATTATCCAAGGTGTTCCATTGTTGAAATTTACAGCAGGGTTTTATTCTTAATATTTGTTGTTCATTTTGAGTGATCAGGTTGTAGCGATCCAGATGATGAGCAGCTTGGTGAAGGCAGGTTTCAGGCAGACACTCAAAGCAAAATGGTAGAGAATTGTTATTTTGGGTTTTGCATTTGAGTGGCTGAATAATCTAGAAGATCTCGGTCATGTTAGATTATTTTTCGGCAGTGGCAAATTAGGAATAAAAGTCTAATTTGCATGTATTTAAGTGAGGGGTAGATAAGGTATTTTATTCTGGGTTCTCTCTCTATTGTAACTACCGCCTCTTATGTCTATAAATAGGAGGCGATAGGTAGTCTGTCGAATGACTGGAGATCTGATCATTCTCATTAATTCAAATGTTGTACTGTTAGAGCAAAGTTTGAGAGAAAGCTTTGTAATCTGCAGTGAGGGTTCTCGAGTGTATCAGTGAGGGTTGTGGGGATGTGCAAGTGATTGATTGTACTATTCTTCATCAAGATTATAGTGGATTGCTCTCTTTAAAGGCTGGATGTAGGACTGATGTAAATCAGTTTGAACCAAGATAATCCTCAGTGTTCTTATTTGGTTTGATTGCTCTAACTTTGTTTTTTGTCAATTCTTTTAATTTCTGTTTATGTTGATCTGTTGTGATGTCCAAATCGTGAGGATTGTGAGTGTGAGAGAGTCATATACTGTCCAAGAATATAGTTCCAGCGACCCTAGGTATAACATGATCAATAAATTTGACAATATCATGTTTGTCTAGTTTCAGACTCGTGTAACATATTACATATACAGTCTGCAAAGTAGTTCACACATTTCAACTAAACTAAAATCACAGCTGCATAGCATACCCTGAATAACCACCTCCATGCAGACAAAAGGCAACCGGTCCATTTGATCCTGCCTTATATATATGAAAGACCTAAAATGAAAAGGCATGGTACTGATTTAACTTCAGAAGGAAAGAACTAAAAGTTAAGAAGAGGAAATTTTAAAAGGCAATCAAAACTTTCCAATGTAATTTCTGATGCAAAAGACAAAATTCATTTACATCATTTGAATCTGGAATTTGAATGTCCTCCTCTTCGTCAAAATAGGCCAGCCAATCCAAAGGCGAGTATTTTTGTGAAGAAACCCTACAAGAACAAAAGGGAGAGAAAAGATCTGGATCAATATTCAATCAACGGTGGACAAGTATGGGGTATTAGCATACCCGATACAATTGCTTCTTTTCTTTCCTCGAACAAATCCAAAATTGAAAAAACACAACATAAAAAGAACTGAGACCGTCTAGAACATACAACTTTATCCAAATACTGGGATGTGTTTGAAATGATGCTCTTTATACTCCTAGCTATAACTTGCAAGTCAATTTACTCCTCGTCGTGTGGATATGCAAGTACAGAGTCATTCCCGTTTCTTTGTTCAAACTTAAAAGCACTTCTGAATTATCAACAAGAGCGTTTCTTTTTAGGGCTTAACACACACGCATGCATGTCTACATATACATATATATATAATTTTTGTATGCACGCATATGTGCATTTACATGTAAATACACACGTACGTATATATGTACCTGGAGACAATTAATTAAGTTTCAACGAAATGAGGCATATACAACGATCGTGTGCTCGTATGAGTAAAAATAAGCATCGAAATTACTGGGAAAGTAAAATAACAAGATTGAAACCCTATGGTGTTGAAAGATAAAAGAAAACAAATGAAAGGACGTGAATGGGGAGAAGAGGAGAAGACTCACTGAACAGGAGGACGATGAGGTTTGGAGGAAAATGCAGAAGGGGCAGTGCTCCGCTTGGGTTGCTGTTCTTCTTCGGAGCTCTCTTCGGGGAGGGAGCTCAGGTCAGAAACGTTCGCCGACGAATCCATCTCTCGATTATCTGCAGATTACTTCAATTCGATTTTGATGATTTGATCGATCGCTCTCTTCCGCCTCGTGCTCGGTCGCGTTGTCCCCTCGATTTGCGTTTTTCTCTGAAATGCTTGCCCTGGTTCCACGTCATCCTCACCCTGCCTATCTGGCTACAAAAGCGTATCATGACATCAGAACCCAATTACAGATTTTGCGTTTTAAAAAATATACGGTAGATTCGTAACAATCGAATACGATCCTCCGCGAACATTTGTCTCATATATTTACGGGAATGGGGAGGAGAGATATTTTTTACATAATATAGGGAGCTATAATTGGAGATATATTACTTTTTGTACAAAAATGTTTATAAAAATAAAAAATACCTTACTTTTGAATGCGACTTAAATTATTAATTTATGTAATTAAAAATAATCAATTAGGTTCATGAAGAAATCTATAAATCGATAACTGATCTAATTTAAGTATTTCTGTAGGACATTTCAAGTCAATTACATGTTTACATATTGTTAAGATTATGTTTGCAATATTTAATTATTTACCCATGTTACAAAAAAAAATAATATGTGCTTAATCTAGATCTAATTAACTTGATATCTTAAATACACAAAATACTTAGGATACATTAAAGAATGGTAAGACAAAAAAAAACATTTAACTGTGAGAGTATTTATAATTTTTAAAAAAATAAATTACCTGTACATTTATTATAATAAATGTGATTATGTTCACCCCTTTAACGAGGGTGAACTTAACACTTGTTACTTTTTACTTAAAAAAAATAAGAGAAGTATACATTTAACATTTGAATACTCATCTCTCTCATTTTCTATTTGTATCATATGTCTTTCTCTTTGCACCATATATACATATATATATATATATATATCTCTTCTCCCCCAACTTGCGATCGTTATCTGCCACTTTCTTACCTCAAGTGCAACTGCCATCCATGTATGTCGTTTCTTGCCTGACCACTGCTTCGCCTCTCGTGCGTCAACTATTGTTGTATTATTCTTTTTTGTGGAAATGAAAGATGCAGCGGAGATTAACGAGCAAGAAATAGAGGCAAGGCACCAAGCGATGAAGCAGCGATGGCAACGACAATGAAGCAGCAATGGCAACGAGATATTGAGATGGTGAAGAGAGAGAGAGATATATGAAGATGATGAAGAGATATATATATATATATATATAATGAGGAAGAAATTCTAGCAATTGACAGAAAGCCTCACAAAATTGGCGAGGGTTATGTTCACCCCGTTAAAAGTGGTTGAACAAAATTGTACTCTATTATAATTTTAATTTTTTACTCTGATACTACATATAATTTATTTTTAGTCAAAATAGTCTTTGTTTCGCTTAAATTATGTGAACACCCACTTTGTTACTAATAATATTAACACTTTGTTACTAAATAATATTTATAAATATGCAATTATTCCATTCAAAGATGTTGACCATGTATTTAGTTTAGAGATGGCATGTAAGACATATAGTTGTGACTTAACTCATCTAAGTGATCTATTCACCCAAAGGTGATAGATTTATTTTGATAGGAATAAGTTCTCCAGTTTGTTTTCTTGTAAAGAATTTTAAATTGTATGTTGTGCATTCTATCCAAAGATATTTGTATGATGATTTTATTAAATTATGAGATGTGATACTCATTCGTGGTGGTTTTCAGTAATATGATTGTCCTATTATATACTAATGATATTGCATTGTATAATCTATTTTCGGTCACTTGTTTTGTCAACAATGATATGGTCACTAATGAACTTTTAACTATCTCAAATTTTAAAAAATAGAGGAAGAATGTGGAGTTACTTATAGAAATGGCTAATGTGAATCTAGCCATGAGTACATATAAGCTTGCGTGTATCATTGCTTTTTGTAATGGTGTAGAAAAACAACCTCATACAGTTTAAGTGAAATCTAATCGTATTTGCTATCTGACAATAGAGAAATCAATTTCTAAACATTTGTTTAGTGGTCTACCTGAGACTACTATAGCAAAGGATTTATTGGATATTATGGCACAATGGTATAAACTTTCCATTAATGCTGAAATTGGTACCTTTCTAAAAGAGTTTTATTCCATGAGTTTTGATGGTGTAAAGGTTATGGAATACAACCTTAAGATGGTCTACTACCACATTAAGATCTTGTTTGATTGGATACATTTTTCACCCAAATTTTAGATTTTGATGTGTTTGATTATCTAAATTTTGTATGAAAAATGATTTCCATCTTTTGGTCCTGTGAGTCTATTTTCTTACTTTTGCTGGAAAAGAAATTCCCAGGGAAGGAGGGGAGAGAAATTGTTTTCTAGGCAATTGGATGCTCACTTCTTACCTTCCTTCATCCTTGAAAACTCCCCATCTCTTTATTTCATCAACAACAACATCAATGAAAGAGATCAGATGAATGGATCATCCCCAACCTCCACACAAGCACGTGTACGTAGTCAATGTAATACCCCAAGAACTTAAGGTCAGGTCCAAGAAGGGACTCTAGAAAAGCTAGCATATATATTGAGAATAGTAAGGAATGAAACAACACAAGCTAGATACCTTTTGGGCTGAATGTGGATAAAGAATTCTCGAGTTAACCGTGCTTGAGCTAGGGTATCTCAAGCATGGGTGACCCATGGGAAGTTCATGTAAGCCCATCAGGGTAAATTGATCCGGACTTTCCTATCACTTGACGCGGGATGTTACAGGTGGTATCAAAGCTGACCCTTGGAGAAGACAATCCAATGAGGGCGGGGAGTGGCACTGGGGTGTGAGGGTCTGAACAAGGAGCGACTCCTGCTAGGCTTCTAAGATGAAAGCCCCCAAATGGGAGAAAATATGGAACCAATTATAAAGTCACATAACGAGAACGCCATATGCTCAAGATGAGGAGAAAATATAATACCCCGAGAGCCTAAGGTCAGATCCAAGAAATGACTCTAGAGAAGTTAACATATATATCGATGATAGTAAGTGTTAATTCAACTTGTTCATATTAATTAAGTTTTGATGATTAATAAAAATATTTTTATGATATAAATATATTTTTTACTCATGCAAAAAGTAAATTTATTTTAAATTAAAAGTAGTTACAAAGAGTAAATTTATTTTGAATTAAAGGTAGATTGTCTTTAAATATATTTTCTTGTTTTAATTATTTATGTCTCAAAAACTTATATTTGAATTTTCTAAATGTATTTATCTTTTATGCAAAAAGTAAATTTATTTTGAATTAAAAGTGAATTATTTTTAGATATGTTTTCTTATTTTAGTTATATATGTCTCAAAAACTTAATTTAAATTTTTATATCTTGATATATGTATTTCTTTTTTTATGTAAAAAGTAAATTTATTTTGAATTAAAAGAGAATTATTTTTAGACATATTTTTTTGTTTTAATCATTTATATCTTAAAAGCTTATATTTGAATTTTTAAATATTGATTCTCATGCAAAAAGTAAATTTATTTTAAATTAAAAGTGACTAATCTTTAAACATTTTTCCTTGTTTTGTTCCTTGTTGTTTGAGAAAGCCTAAACAATTTTTGAATTTCAAACTTCATATTAACATTTTCTTTAATGAGTAGTTTGTTTAGAAGATGTATATATATAGGGTAAGTATAGAGACTCAAAGGTAGAACAAACTTGATAAAACATTTAAATAAAAGTGAAAATGTTTGAAGTACTGGAAGTGTGCTGCCTTGTGGAATTCTCAACTGTCGGTGACTTGTTTGTAATTGTCTCTGATTATAAGTTTGTTATTTTTACTCACTTTTTGTGTGAGTGGATTGTATTTGCTAGTAATGTACTAGTGGTTCTTGCTTAGGCAAGGGATTTTATGTTGGTTCTAACTCCAATTAAAAGTTAGTGTTGATTCTCCATAGTGAAACCTCAAGCTAAGTCTTGAGAAATAGGATTAGGTTATTTAGAACCAAACCTCCATAAATTTCTCTTGTTCCTTGTGGTTGTATTATTTTATAAATTTCTCTTGTTCCTTTTTTAGATAGGGACTTCGATTAATCGAGTATGAACTAGTACAGGGGTTACTACCTCGTTCAATATGGAGATACTGATAGGAGGGTGGTGTGTTACACACCATATAACATGAGATATCGCTAGTAGACCTATGGGTGGTCGTTGGAGAACGATCAGTCGAATGTGAAGTCGATGACTGATCACATGGCATAAGAGAATCACTAGTATGATGGTACGGACAAAAATAATTTTTTTACTATGTATCAGATACACGCAACGAAATATAATATACACACCATACACTAATTTAGATATTTAAGCAATACACATATTCAATAATTGGGATGAGGTAACGTGTTAATGTTGAGTGCCTTGATGCTAGATTTGACTGACATCTAGCGGGTTCGTTTTAATGCATTAATTATATTTTTGTATAAATTAATAAAATACAATATTTTTTTCATACATATTTTTTCCAATCAATTATGTGAATGAGTCCCTAGATCTTCTATGTGAGAATCTTATTCTCAATGTATTGAGACTATGTGATAGGATTATCTAATAACAGAATATCTTAAACTATTTATAATTCTTAAATTCTTTGGATGTGGACTCCGATTAATTGAGTATGGACTAGCACAAGGGTTACTATCTCGTTCAGTATAGGGTTATTGATGGGAGGATGGTGTGTCACGAGCCATATAATATAAGATGTCACTAGTAAACCTATGGGTGGTCGTTGGGGGACGATCAGCCGAATGTGACGCCGATGACTGACCACTTGGCCTGGTGGATAATGATCGTGTCATTAGTTTGTGATAGTGTGTTGATCCTTAGATTTAAACCAATACAATTGTCTTGTATATTGGTGTGCAAAATTTGCTAATGAACCAAACTATCCAATTGTGATGTGAGAACGTTCATCTATGTGATTCCTTATTGCTGGTATATCGAAATAGGTATTGGGAATATAATTCGTCGCCTTTGTCAGTATTTAATGGGGTAAACGTCCTATGTGATTTACTATTGATGTGACGGGATAGTCCATATGCAAGGCAAATTAAAAGTCAAAAAATGTGTTATTTGATTGATAGCAGGTAGTGAACCTAGAAAGTCACATACCATATAATATTGTGTTTGATATCGACATCATATGCCAAAAATGTCTCTGAAAATGGTTTGTCAAAAGTTGACAATTGGCCTCTTTTATCAATAGTACATAGTACATATTGTATAGTAATAATGCATACTGCGTACTGCATAATTTATAGTGAAATTACATAGTAACCTCTTGAATTATTGAGAGAATAATTGAGGGGTGGGGGTTGTGCGGATTTCAGAGAAAATTCAATTGAGGGAGGGGGAAGAAGAAAAAGGGTAAGGAAGGGAATGATTTTTTTTAATAAAAAGAGCAGAGCCCTCTGCCTCCCTTCTACAGTGTCTCTCTCTTCCTCACATGTTTCTGATTTCTCTTATTCTTTCTTTTTTCTTTGAAAAATCAGAGAAATTATACATGTAATAGTTACGCATATAATTTTGAAACACGGGTACTGGTGATACGTAAATCCTCTATGTCTAACACGAAAAGATGTGACCGGAATGGTACCTTACTGCATACTAAATGTGGACAGACTATGACCATCACAACATGAGAGAGACATAGTCTCAGTACATAAATAATTTTTGTACCCTAACCTTACATCGAACAGCAGGTATGAGAT
Source organism: Diospyros kaki (assembly GCA_036245055.1). Classification (NCBI taxonomy): domain Eukaryota; kingdom Viridiplantae; phylum Streptophyta; class Magnoliopsida; order Ericales; family Ebenaceae; genus Diospyros; species Diospyros kaki. Next base: position 7,992,044 of record BSEG01000016.1, on the reverse strand, counting down.
TTATTTATATTTTCAATTGTTGAATATGCATGTTGTTTAAATACCTATGCTATGTATGTCATGTATATTATATTCTGATGTGTGTATCTAATACACGGTAAAATTTTATTTTTATCTATACCGTCACACTAGTGATTCCCTTCCAAACGTTCATCTATGTGGTTTCGTATTGTTGATATATGAAAACAAGTGTTAGGAATAAGATCAATTGACCTTGTCGGTAATTGATAGAGTGAATGTCCTATATGATCTACTATTAATGTGACGAGTTAGTCTCTGACCAAGGCAGATTGAAAGTTAGAAAATGTGTTTTCTAATGTGTCACATGGTTATATTAATGAGGTCTAACACATAATTATTGAGTTTGTGAGTTTGTCACTCCATGACTCTCGTTCAGTCGGGACATTAGATGATTGAAGAATTATAACACATGGTAATCATTAATTGTAATAGAATCATTTGAAGTAAGACTTCACTGACACCTATATTGTCCTAAATCGTTGGTAGACGTTATTTTGAAATTCTTGGATCGTCGTTAGGATTTGGAGAAGTTTCGATGATAGATCAAAGGGTTGACCGATACTGAAAAGAGTTTTGGTATTATTTAATTACTAACGGGTAGTAAACCTAGACAGTTACAGACTATATAGCGTTGCATTTGATATTGACATCATATGCCTAAAATATCTTTAAAAATAGTTAATTAAAAATTGACCCTTAGTTGCCCAGCTATTGATAATTGGCTTATCACGTGGTGCAAATTTGAAACAGTTGGTGGAAAACTGTAGATTTCAATTGAAATTGAAATTTATGAAATTTAAGAGAGAGATAGAGAGAGATTGATAATGGAGGGAGAGAGAATTATTTGAGATAGTGGAGATGGTTGGTGAATGTGTAGAATAATTAAAATAGAGAATTTTATGAAGGGAAGTAGATTTCTCTACTTCTTTAAGGTGTAATCTTATGCTTATTCTTCTTCTGTTTCTTTTGATAATTTTTACTACTGTCATAAATTATACACGTGAAGGTTACATGTATAATTTTGAAATGCAAGTATTGATGATACACGGATTGTCTGTGTTTGACACGAGAAGAGATGATTAGAATAATATCATTCATTATACTAGATGTGGACCGAGTAAGATCACCACATATTGAGGTGGATTTAGTCTCAATGCAAAAATTATTTCTATACTCTATCCTTACATCAGATAGCAATTATGTATTTATTTGATGAATATTTGTATTATTTAAATAATTAAACTATGTATGACTTGTATATTATATTTTATTATGTGTATCTAATATATGATTAAAAAATTTATTTTTATTCTACCGCTATATTAATGATTATTTTAAGTAGGCCATAGAAGTCCATCAAGTCTGTGACGGGGAATCCTATGGGAATTTTATATAAAGGTAAAGTTATGTCTTCTCTTTTTATCATATAATACGAATTCTAATTATTTCACCCTTGAAAGAAACTCATAAAGGGAAATGAGGGAAAATTCTCCGTGCGAAATTCATCGTTTGCAAATTCTGCTACTTAAGTGAAGATGGATGCGAAATTAAATTTATTTACAAACTTAATTTTATTTAATGTTTTAAATAATCACATATGCGATTCGTGAACTACTACTAGGCGCAATGGAAGAATTATAACACACGACAATCATCAATTGTAATAGGTTCACTTAAAGTGAGATTTCACTACTACTTATACTATCCTGAACTACTACTAGGCGCTATTCATGAACTCTCGGAACGTCATCAAGATTTGGAGAAGTTTTGATGATGGGTCAAGGAGTTGACCGATACCAAAAGGGATTTTGGTGCTATCTGATTGCTAGCGGGTAGTGAATTTAGAAAGTCACACACCATATAATGTTGTGTTTGGTATCTACATCATATACCCAAAATGTCTCTGAAAATTGTTGGTCAAAAGTTGACCCATAACCCATTTTGCCAATAGTGCATGGTACATATTGCATAGTAATAATGCATAATGCATAGTACTTAGTGTATAATATATAATAAAATTGTATGGTAACCTCTTGAGTTATTGAGAGAATAATTGAGGGGTGGGGGCTGCACGGATTTCAAATAAAATTCAATTGAGTGAGGAGGACAAAGAAAATAGGCGGGGAAGAGAATTTTTTTTAAATAAAAAGGGCAGAGCCATCTGCATTCTTTCTATAGTCTATTTTTCTTCCTCACACATTTTTGCTTTTTTTTCTTCTTTCTCTTTCTTTGGAAAATCAGAGAAATTATACATGTAATAGTTACGCGTATAATTTTGAGACACGGGTACTAGTGATACGTAGATTTTTTATGTCTAGCACGAAAAAAAATGACTAGAACAGTACCTTACTACATATTAGGTGTGGACAGACTATGACCGCTACAACATGAGGTGGACATGGTCACAGTACATAAATAATTTATGTACCCTAATCTTACATTGGACAATAGGTATGAGATTTATTTATGTTTTTAATTGTTGAATATGCGTATTGCTTAAATACGCAAGCTATAATAACATGTATATTATATTTCGTTGTGTGTATCTAGTACACGGTAAAATTCTTTTTTTCGTCTGCATCGTTGTACTAGTGATTTCATTCAGAACGTTTATTTATGTGGTTCCATATATTACTGGTATATGGAGACAAATGTTGGAAATAAGATCAATCGACCTCGTCAATAATTAATGGGATAAACATTCTATGTGATCTATTATTAATGTAACGGGCTAGTCTTCAACTAGGGCAAATTGAAAGTCATGAAAGATGTTTTCTAAAGTGTCATTTGATCACATTAATAAGGTCTGACACATAAATATTGAGTTTATGAGTTTGTCACTCCATGACTCTCGCTCAGTCGGAACGTTAGGTGATTAAAGAATTATAACATATGGTAATCATCAATTATAATAGGATCACTTGAAGTAAGACTTTACTGACACCTATATTATTCTGAATCGCTGATATACGCTATTTAGGAACATTTTGATCGTTATCAAGATTTGAAAAAGTTTCGATGATGGGCATAGAAAGAAATTTTGGTATTATCTAATTGCTAACGGGTAGTGAATGTAGGAAGTCAAAGATCACATAGTGTTGCATTTGATATCGATATTATATGCTCGAAATGTTTTTAAAAATGGTTGTTTAAAAATTGACGATTAGCCCCCAATTGCCAATAATTAACTTGTCACGTGGTGCAAATTTGAAACAGTTGGTGGAAAACCATAGATTTCAATTGAAATTGAAATTTAAGAGAGAGAAAGAATAATTAAAGAGACTGAGAGATTGATAATTGAGGGAGAGAGAATTATTTGAGATAGTGGGGGTGGTTGGTGGATGTGTAGAATCATTTGATAAAGGAAAGTAGATTTCTCTGCTTTTCTAATGTGCATTCTTATGCTTATTTCTCATTTGTTTCTTTTGATAATTTCTATCGCTGTCGTAAATTATATATGTGAAAGTTATATATATAATTTTGAGACATAGGTATTGGTGATATTTGGATCATTTGTGTTTAGTACTGGAAGAGATGACTGAAATGGTACCATCCAATATACTAGATGTGAACCGACTAGAATCACCACATCGTGAGGTGGATTCAGTCTCATTATAATAACTGTTTTTGTACTCTATCCTTACATTAGACAATAAATATGTATTTATTTAATAGATATACATATTATTTAAATACCTAAATTATATAACTTGCATATTATATTTCATTACGTGTATCTAATATAAAATAAAAAAAATTATTTTTATTTATACTACCATATTAGTGATTCTTTTCGGTAGGCCATAGAAGTCCATCGAGTATGTGATGCGGAAACTCGCGGGAACTTTATATAAAAGTCAAATTATGTCTCATCTTTTGTCATATAATATGAATTCTAATTATTTCACCATTTGAAAAAGCTCATAAAGGGAAATGAGGGAAAATTCTCCGTGCGAAATTCATCGTTTGCAAATTCTGCTACTTAAGTGAAGATGGATGCGAAATTAAATTTATTTACAAACTCAATTTTATTTAATGTTTTAAATAATCACGTATGCGATTCGATTTATATATCTATTAATTATGCATTAACAGTTCCCTTAAATAAATTTATAAAATTTTGGCATATAAAAAATATCAAAGAGTCTACTGAACTACGTTGGATCAGGATTACAAAAAATTGTTGACAATGGTATATTCAATTGGAGCCTTTTTCAAACAAGATAATATATTAAAATCATATTCTAAAATTATATAAAAATACAAAATAAACGTTAAGTTGTAACCCGCACAATGTGTGAGCTCACGGGTTAGTTTTTATAAGATAATTTTGTTTGAAATAAAAATGTATTATATAATAATATTGTAACAATAAAAATTCAACTAAAAAAATATTGACGCTTTCCCTTAATTGTTCAAAATCTTTATTAGTGACTGGCAGTGTCAAACTAGTTGGTCCGGTTGCCCACTTAATTTGTCTCCTACCTACCAAAATCCCTAATTTTTAAAATTAATAGATATTATCTATCTATTTGGTCAACTATAAAGGGAACCGCGTTCATACAATTTTTAATGTTACAGGTTATGTATATATGAAATTAATAGAGAATGAATTGCAGTGCCGTGGAATTTTAGCCTTTATTGGTAATATCGTTTGGTCATGCATAATGCCCAGCTCCTTGGATTAAAGCAAACTTCAACTGCCACGAAAAGCCGTTACCATGAGAATTGTAAAATCAAGTAGAAAAAATAGGAAAAGTCTAATTATTAAAATAAAATATAATAATTTGACTATTGACTCCGACCTTTTTTTTTCCCCTATATTTTAAAATAGGAAAGGGAAGAAACCTTAGTATGTCAGTGCAGATGTCAGGTATATTTTGGAGTGTCTGGATTTTGAGTTGTTGAAATTAATTTGAATTAGTTTAATCATATAAAATATTTTTTAATTTATTTTAATTGTTACCCTAAAATTAAAATTAAATTACCAAAAAAGGCGATATTCATTAATCTTGCCCGTGGCCGTGGGTTTCTCCTCATTTATCAGCTGTTATTCTCATTTAATTCAACTGATTAGTAGTACTTAGCCTTAGTTTGGCTAGGGTTTTAGTTTTGTAGCTTTTAAGCTAAGTAATGTTTAAGTTGATTATAATATTTAAGTTAAGTAACGTTTAAACTGATAATGTGTTTAAATAAATATGTTTTTAAGTTATCAGTTAATAGTTTTGTGTTTAGTTTGAAAGAACTGATAAGTTATTATAACTTGATAAAAAAATGAAAATAGATACGTTATTGAATGATGTAAATTTTTATCATTAAATGTTAATAAATTATACATAATTATTAAAAATATATTATTATATGTAAAAATATTTATATATTATTATGTGTTATTGTTGTTATATATATATATATATACACACACACATAGACAGCAATGAGGAGGAGAAGAGGTGAAGCACGGACAACGACGACTAGTAACCGATGGGGTAGCAGACGGGCGACGATGACAATCTTGAAGTAGATTGAGGCGACGAATGACATGCGATGAAGGAGACGATGGAGCAACGGTGAGGGAAATGGTGGCCAATGTTGCCAATAGGGGCAATTGTCGGCGAGAAGCAGTTGATAGGGAGTAACGACGGTGGCGGTTGAAAAAGCTAAAGAATAAGAAGAAGAAGAATGCGGGAGGCAGAGGTTGAAGAATAAGGCATCGTTGTAAATTAGCAAAAAGATGAGTGTAAAATGATAAAATACTTGGTCAACCTAACTTCTAAATAAGCAGTATTTTTCAAGAGTTATCTCTCAATAACTTTTGCAAAATGTTGTGGCAACAACGTTTAAGCTGCCTAACTTAAAAACTGATGAGGTATAAGGCTAGTTTAGCTATGTGTGTTTTTTTTTTTTGTAACTTTTAAGCTAGATAGTATTTAAACTGGTTATAGTGTTTAAGTTGTGGTAACGTTTAAATTGATAATGTGTTTTGATAAATATGATTTTAAACTATTAGTCAATAGTTATGTGTTTGGTTTGAAAAAGCCAATAAACTATTATAACTTTGTAAAAAGATAAAAATAGACATGTTAAATGATGTAAAATCTTATCATTAAATGTTAATAAATTATGCATAATTATTAAAAATATATTAATACAGTATTATATATGTTATATAACAATAATATATTATTATCAATATATATTATTATGTGTTATTGTTGTTATATATATATACATATATTCACACAGACGACTATGGTGGGAGATACGAAGCACGGAGATGACGGGCTGCCTCTGATGGGGCGACGGATGGCCGACGGTGGTGAATTTGAAGCAGATCGGGGCAACGAATGACCTGTGACGATGAAAACGATGAGAGCAACAGTGGGGGAAATAGCGACCGGTGTTGCCGATATGGGCGATTGTCGGCGAAAAGCAACGGATGGGGGCGACAACGATGGCCGACAATGGCTATAGCAAAAGCTGAAGAAGAAAAAGAAAAATGCGAGAGGCAAAGGTTGAAGAAAAGGACAGGAGGTTGAAGAAGAAGACAAGATGTGAGAGGTGTAAATTTTGATATTGTTGGAGGGTGAAATAGTAATTCATTGGTCAATTCTAAAAGCTTCAGAGAGTTTTTTTTGTAAAAGCGAGTGGCTGATAGGTGTTAAGAAATGCTGTTAAATTTGTATTTAAGTTATATGGCTTTTAAGCTGTTATCAAGTATGTAAGAAAAGAAATTTATTAGCTTATAAGCTAAATTAATAATTTATCAGCGGTCAAACCGCATTGCAAATAGACAATCAAATATTTCATCAATTTTTCTTAATAGCTTGTAAGCTATTGATACAGCTTATAAGCGGTCAAACCGCTTTCGCAAACGAGCCCCTAATGAAGTGACTAAACAAAGAGAACAAATTTCATATGCCAGCCAGAGACAAGACTACAGGTTCTTTGCCTTTTTTTTCTTCGGCAGAGCATAAATGGTCCAATCAGGCAGTGACGTCGACGATACGTCGCCCCCGTGGAAACTATTATAATCAATCTCACGGCCTCTGGCTGCGAGTCTGCAACCCCATGGCCATAAACGTGGATTGCGACAGATTCCCATCTCCATTGGCCTGCTACAGGTCAATTAAACCAACTTCAACTTGGAATTCCAAGTTGAAACTTGAGCGATTCAACAAAGTGTCATCCTCATCCGCTTGTGCATTGTCGTCAAACGATCTACCAACCCAACTCGATCATCATTCTTCATCTCCATCTCCATCTCTTTCCGGGTAAAAATCTTCCTGTTCCCGTCTGCTACCGTTCAGGTACTTCAACTCGTTCCAACTTCTGAGTTCTACTACTGTATCCATCGCGAATGCACGTTTTGTTTATAATTTTATTTGCTTTAGATTGATAATAGTTATACATGAAGAACTGTGATTCCAAGTCGTAATTTTGGTTGGTAATTTGGTCATAGAGAGTCACATACCAGTTGTGGGAAATTTCATTATGGCAATTTGATTGGCTTTCGGGCAAATGTTACCGAGTTTTTGCAGAATTTATTCCTTCCACTGACAAGTTATTGGGAATGGATAAACATGATTTTCGATAGCTGATCGAAATCCCTTATATTTTCATTTCTGCCCCCCTTTTTGTCAAACCCTTTTTCTTCTCATATTGTAAATTTGGTAATTTGGTCAGTTTATTAATAGGACCTATATTAATCTGTTCTGTCAGGGAGGATGTCTGGAAACGATCTCGAAGAAAGGAAAATGCAGCCTTCATCTAATTCTTCTGCACCCAAGGTTGGTTGTTCAAAGTAGATTAGTTTTCGTCCTCTTACCATTCTGATAGAAAGTAACATAACCATTTGACTTTTTTAGTAGTTGTCTCCAATTGTTGGACGAACATTTGATGACAGGATTAGAATGCATGCAATTCTGAATTTTCAGAAATAAACTGCCATTGCTTTGCCAAATTTATGTAGTGGCAACCTCAATGTTCTCATTTTGCTTATAATTAGTTTTGAACTTTCTATTTGTAGGTTGACCCTGGAAAACCTGCCCCACTGACTTTCCAACAGAAATTGAATTATGATGATACTGTTCCTCCAGAGTTCGCCTTAACTCTGCGAGAAAAGATGCACATGGTATGGCTACAATAATATCTGTAATATCATGTATTCAGGTTCTAGTTTCTTAAACTAATGATTGAAGAACAAGGTAACATGGATGTGTAAACTGCAAAAGTAGGTTGCTGAAATACAAAGTCCAGAACTTTGATGATCAAACCTACAGTTGCATTTGCAAGAAGCAGCAATCATGCAATGAGTACTGATATATATATATATATAGATTTATACGTATATCTATATAAGTAATGGAGTGATTAGTGATAAATCATATGAAATAGCAACTATGCATCAGGCTTTCGATCATCTGACTAGATAATATTCTTCTCAACCATAATTAAGTGTAAAGGTAAATTATGATTCAGTGACTTTAAGGTAAAACATATGAACTCCATTAAAGCATTATAGTGCTCATCCTTGAAAGAAAGTTATCAAAGGATTTTTGGTGGAGGAAGTGGTGGTAAGTGTAGTTGTTGCAGTAGTGAGCAGAGGTACTCTAGTTGTGTCATGGTGATTGTTGTGGTTTTCATTGCTTACAAATAAGAATCCCTTTCTCAAAGAATGCATTATATCTTATAAACTAGTCATCTTGAATGTAATCCCAGCTCCATTAATAAAGTGAAAAGAATGCATCTAATGCTAGAAAGATGAAATAAACAAAGAAACATGCCAAATAAAGATCCTTGTAGCCCATGTTACTTGGAATATGTAAGCAACTCATGGAAGCCATCATCCTTGAATACATTTAAGCCTATGACAATAAATCATTCTTGATGAAGATTTTTTCTTATTGGAGATTAGCTATGTTTCATTTGTAATATTTGATGTCTGTCTTGAAACACCCTTCTTTTTGGAGTGTGTTCCCACATCACAATTTTTTGGAGATTTTTTTTTTAAAACATTTCCCATAAAGTCCCTTTGCCCACCCTTACGATTTACATCTTGCTTTCAAAATGTTCATCTTCCATTTTCATTATTTATTTTCCTCAAATTCACTAGAGATTATTCTTTGTTGTGTTTCCATATTGTACTTGTTGGTTTCACCATGTCAACTAAGTTATGGAACACAACTATATCAATTATCTTCATTCATCACCATCTCATGAAATTTCTCCATGTGAAGATGGTGTTCAAACTTCATTTCATCATTACTCCGCCAGGGGATATTATCCACTGCCGGTCCCAAGCCCGGATAAAGGAGGAGGGTTGCGTTAGGTAGCCGACAGCCAGCGTAAAACCTAGTCGGATCCAAATATGAATTATAGACAAACTATTTGTTGGGATGTAACTCACATAGAAGTCTAGAATTCATGTAGCCAACCCCACATAGTGGGATAACGACTGGATATGTATGTATGTATGTCACTAGAGATTATTCTCCTAAGTGATGCTTAGGGAGGTTTACTATAGTGGCCTTGCCTTTCCACCTAAGAGTTTGATTTAGTTTATCGAGGCAAGGTCTTTGTATGTGCACTCATTTTCATGAATCAAACCTAGTTTAATTCATATCTGGTATTAGGGAGTTCAAAATTTCAATTCATTCCAAAATACCAAAAAGAAAAGAAAAAAAAGACTTTTTAGGCATCCCAACCAAAAATCTTTAAAAGCCCTTAGAACAAATTTATAAGTCATTGCAACCTAAGATATGAACGTAAAAGTTGTTTGTTTCCACCAAAATAAAATGATATGCCTTAAATGAAAACTTAGTTTGTACAATGGGTTTAGTATGTTTGATACATTTGACGTCACCAAAATAAAACATATACATGTCTCTAGTGCGTCAGATAGAAAAATGTATAGCATCTACAAAACATGACATGTCACAAAAATGATGAGGGTCCAAAACCTATGCTTCAAGAACTTTTTTGCCCTTTGAACCGCTTGTCTCGCCTGGAAGGTGTGAATATTCTAGGTGATGAACCCAAGATAGAAGAACCCCCCCCCCCCCCAAATAAAACATTTAAGTAAATGTGTGCATGAAAGAAAATGCAAGTTTTTACTTCGCAATGCCAATTGTGACAATGTTGGCATGCTTCTAAGAGTTTTCTCAACCGAGACCCTAAATACCTCTTAGAAGGTCTTCAGTCACGTCACCTCAGGCCTAAGTGGCATAGAGCAAAATAGCATGGCTATACATGATCATGGATGCAAAAGAAAAGCCAAATAGAGTACATTTCCAAAGCTGATTTTTCATGCAACACGAAAAAGCCACGAAGTAAGAGTTTGTGGGCAGGGGAAACTCACCTTGGGATCTCTTTGGAGAAGATCTTGCTTGCTCTTCCTAGCTTCCCAACCTCTCCCTAGCCACCTTGATGGTCTTCTTCCCTTCTCTAGTTTTCTCCCTTCTTTCCTTCTGTATTCTTCTCTATTTTCTCTCCTCTCTTACACTTACTTCAACTCTCTCAAGTGGGAGACGACCCCCTAATCTCCCATTTATAGGACCCTTGATTTTCCTCATAAAAAAGAAGTGAATTGACTTGAGGAATTTTTGATTTATTTTTGTCTTTTGAAACCTTCATTTCTTGTGAAATATATCTATATGCACATGAGAGAAAAGAAAAAGGGGAAGGGAGTCAAAGGGGGATGGCTTCCAAGCAGTGGCGGAGTTAGGACCTTGGGTCAAGGAGGGCGCAAAAGTCTCAAGTCTGTATACTAAATTTTTTTATAACACACTAAAAGTGGGTTTGTCTCTTTGTCTTCCTAAACTATCGGGAAACTTCTTTTTCCTAATTTTTCTATCCAAACAATATCTATCTTCTCTCTCCTCTCTTATTTTTTTCTTCTGTTTTCTCGATTCTCTTTCTCATCTTAATTGGCATTACTTAATTACCTGCCATCATTTTTATTTCCGGGGGGGGGGGGGGGGAAGTGTTAGAGGGTATAATAATTTATACGTACAGCATCAAGGGGCCTGGGGTAATTTTAGAAGTTGAAGGGGGGCAATTGCCTACCCTCAAAACATATGTGGCTCTGCCACTACTTCCAAGCCATCCCCTTTGGTGTCGGGGGGATGAGGGGCAGGGGGCTGCCTTGGCAGAGCGAGCAGCAGCAACTGCTCGCTCCCCCCTCCCCCCACACACACGTGCACCTTGTGTACGTTTCTGCAGTGACCAGCGCGTGGGCCTCCTCTCATTAATTAATCATTTTTTATATGTATATATATACTTTATTATTTTATTTACATGTAAATATATTGTGCATACATATACAATCATGTATATGTATATTTAAGCCATTTGACCCACTCACTTGGCCAAATAATTTTTTCTCAAAATTAAGTTCAAATTATTTCCTTAAGCATCTAAATATTCTAAAAATATTTCAGGTTGTTACATGTCTCAGACTGTCAATAGAAATTCTTGCTAATATTTGACATGCAGAATTTGTCTACGTAGCTTTAGAGGTCTGTTGTAAACAGTGGTTGATAGAGATAAAAATTGTGACCAGTACTGAACAAATTATGTAAATGTGTTACACCCGTGGAGTATGTCTTTCCTGAAACTGGTTTGTCAAAAACAATGGAGAAGTTTTAGTGGGCATTTTTAAATTGGATCACTGTTCCATAAGTTATACGCTTATACCTTGAATTTCAGGATCAAGAACTTCCATTTTGATATGTTTTTTTTAGTCTGGAAAAAGAAACATTTCCAAAAGATTGCAGAAACATGACTGTAAAAGATATGAAAAGGAAAAAAATTCTCACAAGCAGACCTAGAACCTATCTAAAATCACATAACTTAATGGTTAAATAAGCAAACACGTTGAGGTCTATTAGACCATTCCTATGAAGACAGAAAGGAATAGAATTTATGCAAATGCCAATGAGAACCAGTAACATTAAATAAAAGTCAAAACAAATTACCAAACCACAAGCTTAAGATTCTCAATGTGCATAAGTTCATATAAACCAATTATCACAAATACATTTGAATATTAATAACATTAATACATGAAGTGTCAAAGGGGTTAAAAGTAGCGGGGATATCTTTCCAGTAAGAAGGTTAAAAGGAGCTTTAGTAAGGTTGAGAATAATACTCAACAAATTTAAACAAATTAGAATACAATGAATAGTAGTTTAAGTAATTGAGGGTTAGGACTGAAGATGGTGTTTGGCACTGTAAGAGAAAAAAATAAGGAGAACCAGGGTTTAGAAGTTGTAAAGAAGAGAAAAAGTAGTTGTGGTAACAATAAAAGAGAACAAATGACTTTGTTGGGAATTGCTGATATCTGTGGGAAAATTGTTAAATATGTCCCTTGTTGTTTTTCCTTATGCTTAGGTGGAAATGTTGGAATTTGGTTCTTCCACTAATGTTTGTGCTGGAAATGGAAATGTTTCAGCACTGAAGAAGATGCAAATGAGAAGAAATTTTGTTGATTTCCTTGGATTGAATACAAGGTAGAAATTAGAGTACTAATCTCTCCTTAAACAAACATGGGATAAATGTCCCATCATTCAAATGTAATCCCTAGGTATTCCTAATCCAGTGAGTTATCTGTAGGCATTACTCATCTCCCAAAATCTTATCCCTTAAAGAGACAGCCTTCTTGCTCTATAACATGAACTTTGTTTTCCTATTCATGTAGTTTTTATTTTTTTCCCAAAGCTGTACAGTTATTCTTATTGCTGGCACTTTGAGTAAAAGAAAAGCTAAACCATAGACAAAGAAGAATGTAAATGAGAATAAAAGACGTCTCGATAATATATAAAAAATGATTCAAAATTTCTCTAGTACAAGAATAATGGAGTTAATCAGAGTTTATTGTAAAGAATAATGGAGTCTGTCTCTTTTATCATTGACGTTCACTAATGCATGTTACTTCCACTGTTTTTTGGTTCCTGTCTTTTATCCACTATTTCTTACATAGTTTTTTGAAATTTTGGAAGGCTTTATTCATTTTACGGCTCAAGCAGCATCTGAAAGAAGAAACTTCTAAAGGAAGGGTATTATCTCTACCTTAAGATGGATGTTTCTATATTTTTTTTCTTGAACTTTCAGACTGAATGTTTAGGTTCCAGTATTACTTTGTCTACAATGATAATGGATCCCATCAAAAATTTTCCAGGTTCCTTTAGCTGATCTTTTCACCAGGCAGGTCACAGTACATCATGGTATTCCTCTAGGTGGTATTGGGTAGGTGCATTCTTACCTATTGACAACTGTTGATTTGTAACTCCAATGAACTATCTTCTAATTTTTTTTGTTAAAGCCGTGAATCCTCCTGAAGTTAATTCCCTGAAAGGTGTTTTTTAGTGAGAAATTGGCATATGATTCATGTAATCCGTCTGAGAACCAGAAAGAATGGACAAACAAAGGTAAATATAAGAAGTGCAAGAAAAAAACTGGCTAGTAAAAGTTGAAAAATCATGCATTATGTATTGGAAACAAAAGTTTATATATGAAAAAAAGTTCGTGCTGCATGTGCCTAACTAGATAAGAAACCATTGGATTCCCTATGGACTATAACATTTAGGGATGTTCAGTTACTTATTGTTTTTGGTTTCACAGATCAGAAAAAGTTAGCTAGTTGTTAATTCCTGAGGTCTTCCGATTAAGTAAAGTACCCAATGTCTTCCCCTTAGACTAACGACATAGGATTGAATTTTTATAAATGGTCAGTCTCTAACATATCATCTGGTTCACATGGTTTTGTGCCACTAAAAAATTGTCACACTCCATGCCAACAAGCTTGGCAGGAACAACACCATACAGTTATGGATCATATCTAATGCAATATAAATAAAACTTCAAATACATAAAAGTATCATTGACTTAAAAGTTCTAAAAGGAAAAGACGTAATTGACTATCCATAGACTTCTACTTGGATGATTCGTTCCCAATCCCAAAGGTTTCACAGTGGCTGATAATTATAGCTAAATGAAATTTGTCCACAATAACTAAAACTTGTTACAAACCATGAATAAAACATATTGTGTGCAGAAAGATCATGACATTGTTCTTTCAAGAAAATCACCCAAATAACTTATTCCTCCAAATTTGCAATTATTGAGCAATGAGTTGGCTAGGTAACTTAGCTATCATTTACCACTACTAGATTAAATCACACAAAAGAAAATTAATAACAAACATATCCTAATCTATTTACATTTGAAACATTTTATATAACCATGATTTTTGACTCATTATTTGAGGAACATGTAGATAGGAAACACAGTTAAACAACTTACATTCATGCCAATACATGTTCAATAAAAATAAGCCCAAGTCTTTTTGACTAAGTCCACCTTAAGCTTGTGGCAAGATCCAAAGCCACATTTAACTCTATGGTCAAAGCTTAAAAGAAAGCTAGCATATATGCTAATCATTACCCCCCCCCCCCCCATTGGTATTGAATTTAGATCATAGCCAAACAAGACCCAACTTCTCAATTATAACCTAAATTCGTAGAGTGTATTTCAAAACATTTTGGTAGCTATAAACATCTTTAGAATAATTTCCAAAGAATCCAATGTATCAATGATAGTTCTTACTCTTATCTATTCTTTTAATAAAATCCATGAATAAATAAAATTTCAATTTTAGTAGAAATATAGAGAATTTTGTATGAATAAAATATCTGAATAAAGTCCCCCCCCCCCCCCCAAAAAAAAAAAAAAAAAAACCCCTTGAAGTAGTATATGATCATTTACCTCTCAAGTTAATGATACCCAAGTCAACTCCAACACAATCAGATCAAATCACAATGTTCAATCCTAATAAAGCAAATATTACATGATAAATAAAAAATAATAAATGCTTCATATACACATGTGTACTAATTTACATATTTTTAAAGTTTGTAAGATTCTAAATGTGGCACCCCTCTCTGTCATAGGGTATACCATTTTGATGCCTTGCCTCAGCAAGTGTTAGCGTGGTCATAACCTGCCACGTCTCATGGACTGACCTGAGTCACAAAACCCGAGGCTTGTGAAGAGTCCTTGCTCGATGAGTAAAAAATGCCCCTTTGTCTTGTTTGTATAGTACACCCACTTTGGAAGTGTTTTTCTTCTTATTTTCAATTTCTTAGGATCATAGTCAATGTGATCAGTTGACTCTCATTCCATAACCTTTCAGTTGTGGACAACCGGCCCACTGTTGACTGCCCCTTTCCTTACTATCAATCTTTCAGGCGACAATCAACCATCCCAGCCACCATCAGACTTTTCTTCAATTCTGGTTTCTAGCAATCCAAGAAGTAGTTGACTGCATGCCCACAGTCAACCTCCAGTTGACTAGTCCTTCCTTGCTTGCCTTAGACTCAGTTTTGGCCCATGATGAAGCTTATTCATGACAGATGAGATAGAGCAACTACACACACACACTTAACTTCATTATCACTTCGTGTCACATTGACACAGTTAACTTAGTACATCAACATAAAAGCATCTATCACAGAGTGACATCTCGAGAAATACATATATAGTGTAAGGAAAATCTCCCTTCCTCATCTACCCCTAAGTTGGTCTTCCTCACCAACCTTACATGATCTGAAATGCAATCTACATTCTTGGAGTTATAGATAGGGGAAGGTCTATATTCCAATATCACAGTGCATCAATGTTTTTGGAATCTCAAAAGCAGAATTGTAATTCCTTGAGAAACTAGGGTTGGGCTTGTGCTTATTGGTTGCTTGTCCATGTTGTTAGTAACCAGAAAATCTGGTATGGTTAATTGAAAAGATGTTGAAATTTTTGCTCAGATCAGGATGCTTCTTGTAATTTGGTTTTGTTGTATGAGCCATCCTGCATATTCTCTTACTTTTCCATTTGTAATCGTTCTAACTGATCAGTGAAAATTGCTGCAAAGCATAGCTGTAACCATTTCCTAATGCTTGGAAATCATTATTTTCAGTTCAGGAAGCATTGGAAGAAGTATCAAAGGCGAGTTTCAACGCTATCAGCTTTTCCCTGCAAAATGTGAAGATGGTGCTGTTCTAACAAACCAATTCTCAGTAAGTTTAGTATATCATTTAATTCTATTTAGATTCCTGAAACCTAAGTTAACTTGTAAGTGCACTTCATTTTATCTCTGTTGTTTATCTTCCAAACTGTTGAAGTATATCATATTGCAATCTATTTTGAAGCTGCTTGGATGAGTTTAGTAGTCACCTAATTTCCTGGAGACAAGGCCATGGCATCAATCTGTATTTCAAGTTGTGGATATGCTCGTAAAAAGTATCATGTACACAACAACATTACCAAGCCTGTTTTCCACTATGTGGGGTTTGGCTACATGAATTCTAGCTTTCCATTAATTTTAATCAGTAGCCTTATCGTTTGTAAGGCCCATATACTTGATATCAAACCCAAGTGTTTCCCACCAAGTTTTTTTTTGGTTTTCTCTACCTCATTTTCTAACTAGTTGTCCCATTTAATCCACTCTTCTCACATGTCCAAATCATCTTGATTGTGTCTCCCACTTCTTATCTTCAGTAGGAGCCGTTCCAACCTTATTACGAATTACTTGACTTCTATTTTATCTTTTCTTGTATGGCCACACGTCCATATTAGCATCCTTCTCTAGTTACTCTCATATTTTACACATGTTAACACTTTACTGCCCGACATTATGTGTCATATTATAAAGCTAGTCTTATAAAAATTTTCTTTTTGCTTTAATGGGATCTTACCATTGCATAAAATGCCATATACATTTTTCCATTTTAACCATTCTACCTTAACTCTATTGATAACATCCTCATTAAGCCCTTATGTTTTTGGATGATTGACCCAAAATATCTAAATCGATCTTTTCTTGGTATGATTTGATCTTCTAATTTTACTGTAACTTCCTCCACACTTATATTTTTAACTAAACATATATTCGATCTGTGATCCAATTTTCACTCAATTTAAAACGTTTAGATTCTAAAGTGTTCCTCCATATCTTGAGTTTAGTATTCATGCCTTCTTTTATTTCATCCACCAAGTCCATATCATCTACAAATAGCATACATTGAGGCATCTCTATTTGGACATGTTTAGATAGTTCTTCATCCTTTACTAGGACAAATAGGTAAGGACTTCATGTAGATTCTTAATGTAATCCCATTGTAATTGTAAAATTCTCAGTATCTCCTCCACACATTCCACACACGTCTTTGCTCCATGATACATGTCTTTAATAACTTGTGTGCAAGTAATTCAAACTCCTCTCTTCT
Organism: Diospyros kaki; assembly: GCA_036245055.1. NCBI lineage: Eukaryota > Viridiplantae > Streptophyta > Magnoliopsida > Ericales > Ebenaceae > Diospyros > Diospyros kaki. Next base: position 7,974,744 of record BSEG01000016.1, on the reverse strand, counting down.
CTAAAACCCTCAATAAGACTTCTCTAGAAAATTTTTCGTAAGGTCAGATTCCTTTCTTCTCTAGATCCCTTGATAAGACTTTTGTAGGAACTTTGTCATAAGCTTTTTTCTAGATCTATAAATGCTATATGTAAATTCTTTTGCTTATTTTTAGACCTTTCCATTAAGTACCTCAACAAAGGGTATAGCTTCTATTGTTGACCTACCAGGCAAAAAACCAGATTGGTTTTCAGATATTATGGTTTATGTTCTTAATCTTTGCTCAATCACTCTCTCCCAAAGTTTCATTGTGGCTCATGAACTTGATTCCTCTATAATTTCCGCAGATTTGGACAATCTCCTTTATTCTTGTAAATAGGCACTAAAGTGCTCTTCCTCCACTCATACGACATCCTTTTGATTTAAGGTTCACATTAAACAATTTTGTTAACCATAAAAAGTATTGTGTATCTATATGCATAATTCTTTTTTTGGGTGTGTGTCTTTTTTTTGGGGGGGGGGGGGGCTAAAAAATTGTTATTCGCATTCACTCGGTTTAGAAAGCAGAATGGATGTTGATAGAACATAGCATGTTAGTTCATAAAGATGCTGGAGTTATCCCATCAACTCTGTGTGACTCAACTGATAAAAAAAGTTTGTTTCTGAATTTGCACCCTGGTAATTTAATTCTGACCAACTGATTGAATTTACTTGTACACGTCTGAAACAGTACGAGAGCTTAAACATAGTTCTGTGCTGAAATGAATTTTCCTTTTCCTGCACTATTTCTCACCCATTATGTATAGGCATTTCTATATTTTTCCAAATGGTTGGGGAGATTTTAACACCACTAACTGAGGAGGCTCGGAAATTTCTTTTATGCTATTTTTATGACAACAACAATCACAAGTGTTAATCCAACTAGATGGTGTCTGCTTATGCAATTGTCATATTGTTGTATTTCTCTCCAAACTTCTCTATTATCATGAATACAATCAGTGGCGGAGCCACGTAGAGCCAAGGGTGGGCAACTGCCCACCCTGGATTTTTAAAAAAATTATTATATATAATATTTTTTTAAATTTTTAAATTTTTTTTTCTAAATACCAACCATAAATTTTTAAAAATGTTTAGATTTTGGGTATATTGGTCGATAATCATAAGGGTGTCGGATGATTGCCTTTGAATCCGGGTTGTTGAAAATCACCAGCCACGGTGGCCAGTGACAACTGCCAGTGTATTTACACGCATTGGGTTTGGCCCAAAATTTAAGTTTAGATTTACGAAATTTGGCCATTAGATTTTAATGATTTTTGGGTATGTTGGTTAATGGGAATCAGGGTGTCAGGTGGTTGTTTTTTTATCACCGAAAACCACCAGCCATGGTGACAACTACCAGTGCTTTTTTCAGTATTGATCAGAAATTAAAAATAAGATATATAAAATTTGACTCACTTTTCTTTTGTATATGTTAATTTTCTTTGACCGTTTCTTTAACTATATTTTAATTAAAGAGATTAATTCTTTTTATTTTTTGTTATAAATTTTTCAATTACATATTTGAAACTATGGCAAAAAAAAATTTTTATGTCATGAAGTTTGTAAAGACTCGATTACGTAATTGAATTAGAGATCAACGATTGAACAATAATCATGAAATTTATCAAGACTTGGTGACGTAATCAAATTGGATATTAATGATTGAACATAATTTAGTTGTGTATATTAAAAAATAAATATTTAATAAAATTAATAATGATATTATTATGCAACGTTATTAAAGTATGAAAATACTTCGATTGTATAATTTATTGATATATATTTTTTAATATTATATTATTTTAATTTTTTTATATTATTTAATTTTAAAGAAAGTTTTTGAGTTTTGAGTTTAATTTTTGCCCACTCTATCTAAAATTTCTGGCTCCGCCACTGAATACAATATCTTAAGTGGAGGTTAATGCAGCATGGGATAGAATAGGATTGTAGATACATAAAACCTCATGCTTCATTAGACTGCATGAACTTTTTCCTTCTAGTTCATGCTAAAATAGTGGATTGAGACACTTATTGCCAGCCTAAGTTGTAGAAATGAAACCAGCTATTGTGGAGGCTCAATCTTTTGTTTCTGAGATAATTGTACTATATGTTCTTGGGCAGTTATAAACTGATAACAAACCACTCTAGACTTGTATTTCCATGATTGTATGGATTTGTGAAACATACTACAAAAATAAACTTTCTAGTACTACACTGTTTGTCTTTGAATCAAGTGCAGCCCTGCCACCAACTCCCAAGCACCTGAAAGAAAAAGAAACAAAAGGGGACTATTTATAATGGAAAGTAAAGCCCTATTGCAACAGAAAATAAATGCAGATAAAAGATAATGCTTTCTTCTTGTATTTCTGTGCACAGAAAAGGAAAAAATACAAATCTCCATTAAGAGAGGAAGAAGGAGGACAGAAACTTTAAGATTTTATCAAATGTTTCTTTGCAATTTGAAGATGTATTCATGATTTGAACACATATAGGTTTTTGTTTCACGCCCAAATGGAGTCAAATATTCTACTGTACTGTGCCCTGAGAGGTCAGAAGTGTCCAAGTAAGTTCTTTTATTTCTAACTTCACTTTCTAGCTCATTACATCTTTCTCTAACTCTGTCTTCTTTTTTATTGTATGTCTTTCTTTTATGAGAAGATTCTTTTGAGTCCTAAGTAGTTAGAAACAGAAGGATGAACAAATTTTAGTGATAATTACTGGATATGTAGAAAAGGTACTGATCCTTAGTGGTAATTACTGTATGCAGAAAAGGAACGGGTTCAGGCATTGAATCATGGGACTGGAACCTTGATGGAGAGAGATGCACATATCATGCTCTGTATCCAAGAGCATGGACCGTGTATGATGGTACTCATAAATGCTTTGGATTTCTGAATCTTGTTGCACTAATGGATGACTGTACTTTGTGCTTGGTACTTATCCTCTTGTTAATGTCTTGATTTCAGGTCAACCTGATCCAGAACTCAGTATCACTTGTCGTCAGATTTCACCATTCATTCCCCACAATTATAAGGAAAGCAGCTTCCCTGTGGCAGTATTTTCATTCACGGTAGGAAATGACTGATGAAAAATAAAATTCACGTGTAAGAAATATAATTTATCTAGAAAGAGTACTCTTGTTCCTTAGCTGTTGTTGAATTTTTTCCACAGCTTTCAAATTCTGGAAAATCTGCTGCTGATGTCAGCTTGCTTTTCACATGGGCTGTAAGTTGAAAGCTTTCAATTTTTCATGTTTATTCATTCAAAATTTTGACCAAGCTATTGTATAATTGGAGAAATTTCCAAAAGTTCATTGTTAAATCTTTTGACGTTAAACTGCTTCTCATCTGTTTCAACGTGTTCTGGCACATTCATATATCAGCATCCTGTTTTGCTCAATGTGTTTTAGTCTATAAAAGTATTTTCTTATGTTTGAACAAAAATGAAAAAATTGTGTCAAATCAAGCTTATAACTCATCTGAAAAATGCAAATACTTTCAAATTCTGAAATTATAGTGATCAGTGTTCCCAACTCATCTAGAAATTTGCTATGTAATTATAGAATCTCCATCTGTCCATCAACTGGGGAGACATGAATGCTGGCAACTTAGGCAGGTTTAACTGCTGTTGTTATAAACATTAAGATCCAGCATATATTGTCTGCACATTCAATTAGACTGAAAAGACAAATTAATCTCATCTGTTTTTGTGGATTTTCAGAATTCAGTAGGTGGGGACTCAGAATTTTCTGGTCATCACTTCAATTCAAAGATTATGTAAGAACTCCAGAAGGATTTTTAATATCTCGTGAATTCTCATTAGAATTTTTCTCAATGATAGCTTATTCACCTGTAATTCACCCCTCAATGTGCCTTAAACTCTCCAAACCAGCTTTATGATTTGACATACAATGTATTGATAAATTACTAGGATGAAAGATGGCATACATGGAGTACTTCTGCATCACAGGCAAGTTCTCTCCTACTTCCAAATAAGAAGTTCAAAATCCTTGAATTTAACCAGTTAAGTTGTTCCTTATTTGGGAGAGCCACTTGTTATTCCTAATCCAAGTTAATCCATTCAGAACTGCAAATGCACACCCTCCAGTCACTTTTGCAATTGCTGCTGAAGAGACACCTGAAGTTCATGTCTCAACATGTCCTTGCTTCTCAATATCTGGAGATTCCCAGGAAATTACAGCAAAAGACATATGGCATGAGATAAAGGAGGTTAGCTGATCTTCTCTATTATCGTGTTTCCCTAATATTTTAAGTATTTTCCTGTTGTTGGTAATGTATAAAGATTGTTATCTCACTTGTGGTGCATGGTAGGAAGGAAGCCAGCTACCACAGGAAAATTCTATGTTATTGTTCTTTGACCAGTAACACTTATGGATATATTAATTCCTATTGCTGTAGCTTACTGAGTTTTTAGGAAAACTGGAATTTCATGCTTTCACTACTGTCTCATGTCTGTCTCCTAAGAAGCAGAAACGTTTTGGCAGTCTAATGGAAAGGAATTTCACTTCCCATTTTCATGCTTCACCCTTCTTGACCAGTCTTTATATGTAGTAAATTGTTAATATATGAACCACAGTATCAACTTCTTTAAATCATGGTTTTTACAACACTTTGGTGGGAAGAAAGCAGTTTGTTATAGTGGCGAATGTGTGTTTCATGTTTTTGTCGTCCTAACAGTTGCTTTCTAATAGTCAGCTAGTTGTGACAATCCAAGTTCATACTTCTTCATATTGAGCTAATATTAACTATGTTATGAGTACACATGGATTCAGCCAGACAGAAACAACTAGAATGGACCTAGTGACAACCTAACACTCAACATTAAACACTATAATAATCAGAAGTCTTAATCTCAGTTAGAGATGGCAAAACCGGCCCGGCCCGACGGGCCGGCCCGTTGGGGCCCGGCCCGGCACCGGGCTCGGGCCAGCATTTTGCTGGCCCGTTTCAGGCCGGGCCAATTTGGCCCGGCCCGTTTGGCCCGGCGGGCCAAATGGTGGCGGGCCGGGCTGGCCCGCTTGGCCCGCCACCCTCGCTCAAAACCCCTCCCCCCCCAGCCTCGCCTCTCGCCCAGTCGCCCTAGCCCTAAACACCCCTCCCCCTAGCCTCGCCTCTCGCCCGACTGGCTCGCCCTCTCGCCCTCGCCCTCTCGCCCTCGCCCTCCTCTCGCCCAGTCGCCTCGCCCTCGCCCTCTCGCCCAGTCGCCTCGCCCTCGCCCAGTCACCTCGCCCTCTCGCCCTCGCCCGCGGCCCTAGCCCTCGCCTCGCCCTCGGCCGCGCCTCGCCCTCGCCCTCTCGCCCTCTCGCCCTCGCCCTCTCGCCCTCGCCCTCGCCCTCGCCCTCGCCCTCGCCCTCTCGCCCTCGCCCGCGGCCCTAGCCCTCGCCTCGCCCTCGCCCTCACCTCGCCCTCGCCTCGCCCGCCCTCGGCTGCGGCCCTTGCCTCGCCCGCCCTCGCCTCGCCCTCGGCCGCGGCCCTCGCTCTTGCCCGCCCTTGTTCGGCCCTGGTAAGTTGGTTATTAATTATTTATTAATTTTGGGTTAAGTTATATATTTTGGATTCCAATGGTTGCAAGCTACAGGTTAGTGGCAAAAAAATGGTATAAAAAAAAAAAAAAAAATTCGAGCGGGCCCGTTTGGCCCGCTTGGCCCGTGGCGGGCCGGGCTAGGGCCAGCAATGTGCTGGCCCGTTTTCAAGCGGGCCAATTTGGCCCGGCCCGTTTGGCCCGCGGGCCGCTTGTTGGCGGGCCGGGCTGGGCCGGCCCGGCCCGTTTGCCATCTCTAATCTCAGTAGGTAGGGTTGGTTACAATGGATTCTAACTCCCCAAATATTTCGTCTAGAATCTATGTTGAAAATATTTGACAATTTTTATGTTGGTTGTCCCCTACCTAATGCAATCCTCCATTATTCGGACTTCAGATGGGCCGTGATAAGGAGGAATACCTTCAACACTAGAAATCTAAAAGGGATTACTTAATCCAGAAGCAGAGTTTTTAATTGTCTAAAACAGTTTATCTATTTTTTGAGCCAGATTTGAAGAGCAGTACATTAGATATGCAATTTTTATGAGCATATGTGTTGCACTATATATTCCTACATTTTGTGAATCATAAATGATAGCTACTCCTGTGTTTTGATAAGCCTATATATTGTCATTGTTAGAGATGATTTATGTATTTGTTTTGTTCTCTCTTTAGAAAATGCTTGACCAAAGTATTTGATATGGTGGAACTTCAACTTTCCTTGTACTCATCCTTCTACTAAGATAAATTTGTGACAAGTAATGTTCAATCACCTTAGAGTGTCAAAACTATCACTATAAATCTAAAACAGATCCAGAATGTGCATGTGGGCCTGATGCCTGAGCTGTTTAACGGTGGGTTAGTCTTGCAATTCAGTACTTGATTCATTTGGAGCATTTTTGGCTATAAATTCCTGTTTCATTTGGAGCATTCAGTGGATTAGCCAAATACATGGTGCATTTTTGGCTATACATGATGCACATGCCCAAAGTATGCCCATTGGTTTTATCTTTACTGGCACAGCAATACATAAAATTTTCTTTTCTGGAACAATGACGAAAGTATACCCTCAAACCCTATTATCAAGAAACTTCGGTCACAGCCTGTAAAATGAGGGAAAACTTTAACAGAAAAGAGGCTCACCACATCCAACAACCCCCCTGGGCGGGGATTTTATTTATGTTGACCCTCTCAGTCCTTACCTTTTCCACCTTCCTGGCAGCATGGGTCATTTGACCACCTCAAGTGCAGTCAAGATTCCAAGCCTTCAGAACCAGGGTCATCTATTGGAGCTGCCATAGCAGCCTCTCTGACTGTTCCGCCTGGTACAGCCCATACTGCCACATTCTCACTAGCGTGGGCCTGCCCTGAAGTAAGGTTTCCTAGTGGAAAGGCTTATCATAGGTCAGTGTCTCCCCTTACTATACATACCTTCAGATATCCTCAGGGACTATACACCTAACTTAGCAATATTTTTTGACAGGCGGTACACAAAATTTTATGGCACTCATGGGGAGGCAGCGGCAAGCATTGCACATGATGCTATCCTTGGTAATCTTCATGACATAATTAGTTTAGTTGTTAGGAGATGTACTTGTCTTATCCATTTGACTCTCTTTGGAAAGACATACACTTAAATTCCCAGATATATCTGAATAATGTAGGCTTGTGAAATCTAGATTGACAAAGATTTTCTTGTCAGAGAAGTCATGAGTGAGAAGTTTCTATCTGGAACTATTTCACAGGCTTTGATGTGTAACGCACCACTTTCCAAGTGTGTTACAACCTTGGGAATTTGGGATTTTTTTTCCAACAATTACACTTTGGCCCCAAAGTTCATCAAAATTCCCTTTTTGCCCCTTTAACACAACAACCTCAATAAAAGTAAATTTAAGGCAGGTAATTAGCACATAACATAGTGAACCTAAAATGAAGTATAGAAGTTCCAATGAACAACAAAATAACAATTTAAAACATCTTAGTTAACTTCAAATAACAATCTAAATTTGTTCAAGATAAAACAAAATAAGATTACAAATCCAAATCATTATATATAAATATGCAAGTGAGTCTGAATTATCCTCATGACTCATTCATTAGCCAATACTTATCTTGTGAATTATCCTGTCACATCTACATATATATACATTTGATAGAAGAAAATACATTTGAGGGTGAATTATTTGTTTTAAAATATTTTTGCATGAGATTCATGACATGAATAAATATTTCAGCATTAAAAATACCATAGATTGCATATTCACATGAACTTTCCAAAAATAATAACCGACATGTGTAACACCATCTTCCACATTTTATCACATACTGATCAACATAATATTATGAAATCATGTATTTTCATGCCAATTATGCAAATAAAAGCTTATACCTCATACCATGATTATTTCCAAAGAAAAATTAGAAAAACCTTTATGTTGATGCCAACTTGTGATTTCTTTTTTGTGACCAAGAAGTGCCCAAAAAATATTTTCCTAAGCCTTGAATGCTTTTTGAGCACTTGATATTCTTTCAAATATTTTTCTCTATTTTTTTTGTAATTTTTTATTTTTTTCTATTTTCTCTCCTTTTTTTTCTTTTCCTTTTTCTTTTCTTTTTCCACAATAGCGCGTCTATTGCATGCGCCCCAGTCAGACCAATTTCAACACAACTAATTCTTCGTTCTTTCTTCCTCTTTCCTTCTCCTTTTCTTTTTTTCTCTTTCTTTTCTTCTTCCTTTTCCTCTTTCTGCCTCAATTGCTGCCACAACTATCAAACTAGTCGTCGGATTGGTTTAAACTCCAACACGGTCAATTTTCTAGCAAGCCCACTAATCACTCAAAACTCCACAAAAACAGTACTTGAAACACCCAATCCCCTCTTGTCTTCCTTCTCTCTCTCTCTCCTTAAACCATCAATTTCTAGGAAGGAGTCTCGGAAGGCCATCAATCCCACAGGAGAAGACTTGGCTTATTTGAGTTGCAACTTTTTTGCAAGCTACCAAACCACAACCAAGACAACACCAAAACACTCCATTTTTGTTCCAATTAAACCCTCTTGAACCCAGAAAGAAAAACCCTCAACCAAATCCTCACAATCACCCCTATAACCTCCTCAATCAAGTAAGAACCAGATTTGATTTTTATGAAGAAAACCCTCGTTTGAATGCTCCCATTTATAGCCAAAAACCCACCGCCCAAATCCTCAAATCTCTTCCGTTCTTTCTTTCTTTTGTCATCCCTAGGCCAGATCCTAGAGATTTGGCAATAGCAGTGTGGCAATGTGGCAAGTTTCAGGATTTGGGGAAATTACACTCCAAATGCCCAAGTTTGGTTAAATTCTAGTTTACCCCCTTGCTTCCAACCCTCTACTTTTGTTATATTACACCATAGTTCTGTAAATACCAAGAACCACTACAACGCTTTCACTTAAGCCTTGAAAAGTTTTGAGAATTATGCTAACAATATTTAAAAAATTACACTAAGGCACCACACTTTGGAAAATTACTTCAATGAAACCTCTTAACAAGTTATCAAAATATCCCTGACTCATGGTAAAGGGTCTCAAGCCTTTGCAACGTTACCAAAATGCCCTTAAATCATAAGTGTTAGGATACTAGTCCTAACTTGATGTTTCCTTTGAAGATAAGATTGGAATTGAGGGAGAAAACTGACAGAAATATGAGAGAAAATCAAGAGACATGGCGGGGGAGGGAAGAAAATAGACAAAATTGAGGAAGATCAAAGAGAATTCAGTAATCTTGATAACTCGTAACATAATCTCGACACTGTGGGGGTTACAACTTTATATAGAAAGCTAACTAATAGTTATTTGTGGCAATTACCGCTCCTTCATTGCCAAAAACTGCTCCTAATTCACTCCACTACCTCCCTACTACTCCATAACTATAATTATTAGAACATAACCACTAATTAAATATATAACAACTGAAAATAAAATAAGAAATTATCTTCCTAATTCTTGGAGTCGTGACATTCCTTTCCCCTTAAAAGATTTATGTCACGACCCTAGGGTTTAGCTAGGGTCTAGGAAGGAAATGGGAAGAATTTGGGAGAGGAATGAAGAAGAAATTGGGAGGAGATATATAGCAGAAATTAAGAGAAAGGAAGGGAAATAAGGAAGAACTAGAGAGAGAAAGTAAGGAGGGAAATATGAATTCACTAAATCATATCAACATATATTTCTCTACATGCTATGGCCTATTTATAAGCTGTTCAAGTAATAGAATATTGTAGAACAACACCCATGTGCACTTTAACAGAATGAATAGCATCTCCTAACCAACAATTGTAACTAATGGCAGCATTGCCCCTCTAATTCCTCTTGAGTCATGACAATTTCCCCTCCTTGAAAGGTTTCTTGTCCTCAAGAAACTTATTACCATGGAACCGTTGTTATTCATCCGATGCCCATCTTCACCAACCGGTTTCTTCTTCGCCTTTTCTTGTTCTTCTCTCGTATTACCCTTTTTGTTGAAATATCCGAGATAACCGAAGCTAACAACCAGCCGAGATCAAGATCAAGATAGTCCAAGATAGTCCTAAGTGATAGATTGTTTGATTGTTTAGGTTTGTTTAGATTGTTTCAGTTTTTTACTTTTATATTTATCCTTGTATTTTTATCTTCTTGTGGTATTTAAATTAATGTAATCTAGTCTTAAATAGTAGGAATATAATCTAGTCCTAAAATATAAGAGAATTCTTAGGAACCTCTTGTGTATAAATTTTATCATTGACATCAATAAAATCATAAGGAATACCGGTTCCTTTTCTCAACATGGTATCAGAGCTTGCCAATCCAAGCCTGTTCTTCTAAGTAATCAGTGCTTGCCGATCCAAGCTTGTTCTTCTAGTAATCAGTGCCTTCATTGCACGATCCCGTTTTTCAGTGCCTTCATTGCCTGTGCCCTAATAGCACCCGGTTTTTTCTTGGGTTCTAGCCATCTACACCTTCCTTTTTTTCTGTCGTTCCATACACCTTTCATCCTTCTGTTCTTCCTTCACAACCATGTCAGAAACATCAGCAAATCTATCGTCTTCACTAACTATCATCACTGGAGCGACCACTGTGGTAGATCAACCTCTTCCTCTTACTGGCGAACTACCAAGTATTCACCAATCCTACCGGCTAGATGGTAGGAATTTTCTTCAATGGTCGCAGCTAATCAGAACCCTTCTTAAAGGCCGAGGAAAGAGCACCCACCTAACTGGGAATCCTCCACCAGAAACTGATCCAGGCTTCAGCGCATGGGATGTGGAAGACTCCCGCATCATGTCATGGCTATGGAGCACCATACAACCAGATATCAGTAGGAACTTTATGTTCCTTAATACTGCCCGAGCAGTTTGGGAGACGGTTTATCAGACTTACTCAAAGGCCAGGGATGCATCTGTGATCTTTGATGTCAAAACAAAGATCAATGGTTCAAAGCAAGGCCAGCTGACAATCATAGAGTATTATAATCTGATGCTAGGCCTATGGTTAGAGCTTGATCAATACCAAGCTATAAAGATGGTGTGCCAAGCGGATACTACTACTCTCAATCAAATTCTTGAAAGAGACCGAATAGTAGAGTTCCTAGCTGGCTTAAATCCCGAGTTCGATCAGGTACGGCTTCAAATTCTTGGTAAGGATAAATTACCTAGCCTAAATGAGGTGTTTGCTATTGTTAGAAGTGAAGAAAATAGGAGAGGAGCCATGCTTGGTGGATCCAATATGGAAGGATCAGCACTCCTCTCCAACAACAAATCATGGAAGCAGTCAACAAATTGAAATAAGTCTGGACGAGAAGGGCAGTGGTGCACCTTCTGTAATAAGCCGAGGCATACTAAGGAGACCTGCTTCAAGTTGCATGGAAAGGAAGTAGTCCTCAATAAACTTGGTGGATTCAAGAATACAAGGACTCAAGGTCCTCCACAAAACTACCCTCAAAGCTATCTTTCAAACAAAGAACAAGAGGGAGAAGCAGAAAAAGAAGAAAGGCCGGGTGTTGGAACTGGTATGGACTTCAATCAGCTCAATAAAGAAGAAGTTCATAAGCTGAAGGAATTTCTAAAAACCATTCAAGATGGAGGGGCATCCTGCTCTATGGCTCAACAAGGTAAACAAATCTATTTTACTACTTCTTTAGCCTCCAAAACTGGTAGGAATAGCACATGGATCTTGGATTTAGGAGCTGCTAACCATATGACACCCAATTTCCAGTTTTTTGATACTTATGAGCCTTTTACATCATCCAAATAGATCACTATTGCCGATGGAACCACAATTCCCATTAAAGGAAAAGGAAAAGTTATCTTTGGTTCAAATTTGTCAATAAATTCAGTACTTTATGTACCAGATTTAACTCTTAGCCTTATTTCCATAAAACAACTCACTCAAGACCTCAATTGCACTGCTGTTTTCTCTCCATATGTGTGTAAATTTCAAGACATGGACACGGCGAGGACGATTGGTGTGGCTAAAGAGCAACATGGGCTGTATATCTTGCAAGGGGGGAGCACTAAGCCTAAAGATCAGCTGCAGGCAACCTACTCAACCCAGAAAACAGCCTCTGACCGAGCTGTTATTTGGCTTCATCACCTTCGACTAGGTCATCCTCCTTTTAGTTTAGTGAAGGAAATGTTTCCTACTTTGTTTAAAACTCTTAAACCTAGTATTTTTCAGTGTGATGTGTGTGTTATGGCCGAACACCATAGAACCTCTTATTCAATTAGCAATAAACTATCATCTAGACCTTTTGCTTTGATTCATTCAGATGTTTGTGGTCCTTCAAGAATTTTAAATCAGTTGGGGGCCAAGTGGTTCATCTCATTCATAGACGATTGTACTAGAATGTGTTGGGTTTTCCTTTTAAAGGATAAAGCTAGTATTGGGACTGTTCTCCCTTACTTTTGCAAAATGATTCACACACAATTTGGAACTAAAATTAAAAAATTTAGGACAGATAATGCAAGGGATTATTTCAATGCTCATTTACATCTCTTCTTCCAAAACGAAGGAATTGTCCATGAATCTTCATGCATCGACACTCCACAACAAAATGGAGTGGCCGAGAGGAAGATGAGGCATCATTTGAATGTCACTCGAGCCCTTCTTCATTATCATAATATTCCTAAATATCTATGGGGGGAGGCAGTCTTAACAGCTACTTATGTCATTAATAGAGTCCCATCCAAGATTCTTGACAATCAAAGTCCTTTCCAAAGTCTAACCAAATTCTTCCCAGACCTGAAACTGCATTCTCCATTGCCTCTCAAAGTTTTTGGATGTGTATGTTTTGTTCACATACCTAAGGTTCATAGAGACAAGTTAGATCCTAGAGCAAAAAGATGTGTCTTCATAGGGTATTCTCCAACCCAAAAAGGATACAAGTGTTATGATCCTATCTCCCGGAAAGTCTATATTTCTAAGGATGTCACCTTCATTGAGTCCCAATCCTTTTTTAATTCTCAACCTAAGGGGGAGCATACTCAACCAGAAAATATGGATAATTTCTTTCCAGATTTCCTACTTCAACCAATGATTCTGTCCATCATTTCCCTAAGACTTTCCCATCAAATAACACTGAATCAACAAACCAGCAGCTAACTTCTACCAACAGATACAAAGGCTCACCCTATGTGTACAAGAGACGACAGCCTAATGATGATCTTCAGCCCACACCAGTTGCAGCCAAGATTGGAAGAGCACATATCTGACGAACAAAACATCAGCCAAACAAAATTAGAATTCCCTGATCTAGACTTGCCTATTGCCCTCCGAAAAGGAGTCCGAACATGCACCAAACATCCCGTAGCAAATTTTCTATCCTACCATCGCCTTTCTCCTACCTATAGAAGCTTCCTAACAACCCTAGATGCTCGTGTTATTCCAAAATCAGTGGAGGAGGCACTAAAGGATCCAAATTGGAAAGAAGCCATGTTAGAAGAAATGAGGGCCTTGAACAAGAATCAAACTTGGGAGGAGGTGTGGGTTGCAAATGGGTCTTTAATTTAAAATACAAAGCTGATGGTACTCTTGAGAGATACAAGGCAAGGCTAGTGGCCAAGGGTTATACACAATCCTATGGGATTGATTATCTTGAGACTTTTGCCCCAGTAGCAAAAATGACAACAGTTCAAGTCCTCTTATCATTAGCAGCAAATTTGGGGTGGAAACTACAACAACTAGATGTTAAAATGCATTCTTGCATGGGGATTTAGAGGAAGAAGTATTTATGGAATTACCCCTTGGATTTTCTCATAACAAAGAAGGGCAAGTGTGTAGATTGAAGAAAGCATTATATGGACTTAAACAGTCTCCACGAGCATGGTTTGGGCGTTTTTCTATAGCAATGCATAAAATGGGATACTGGCAAAGCCAAGGGGACCACACCCTCTTTCTCAAACACACAAAAGATAAGGTAACTGCCCTATTAGTTTATGTTGATGACATTGTTGTGACAGAAAATGATGAAGCTGAGCAAGAAGGCCTAAAGCAAAATCTAGCTAAGCAATTTGAGATTAAAGACCTTGGAAGGCTGAAGTATTTCTTAGGCATTGAGGTGGCCTATTCTCAAAAAGGAATCTACCTATTTCAGCGTAAGTACACTCTTGACTTATTAACTAAGACTGGATTGCTAGGAGGAAAGGGAGCTCAGATTCCAATAGATCCAAACATCAAGCTACGAGAAAATTACTCTGGAGAAGCAATAGATAAAGGGCAATTCCAAAGATTGGTAGGGAAACTGATACATCTCTCACATACTAGGCTGGACATAGCATTTGGAGTAAGCCTAGTAAGTCAATTCATGCACAGCCCCAATGAGGAACACATGAATGTAGTAAGGAAAATTCTCCATTATTTGAAAGCTACACCAGGCAAAGGCATTCTTTTGGCACCGAGAGCTGGTCTAAAAATTCAAGGGTACACGGATGCTGATTATGGAGGTTCTTTTGTTGATAGACGTTTTACAACTGGGTACTACATGTTCCTAGGAGGAAATTTGGTGTCTTGGAGGAGTAAGAAACAAGGAGTCGTAGCACGATCAAGTGCTGAGGCAGAATTCAGAGCTATGGCTCTTGGTGTGTGTGAACTCTTGTGGCTGAAGATTATCCTAGAAGATTTAAAGATTCAAATACCATATCCGCTTGAGCTTCTATCCGACAATCAATCAGCAATCAATATTGCTCATAATCCAGTACAACACGACCGAACCAAGCACATTGAGATTGACAAGCATTTCATTAAAGAAAAACTAGAATCCAGGCTGCTACAAATCTCCTATGTTTCAACAAATCAACAGGTGGCAGATCTTCTCACTAAAGGATTGCCTATTAGGAAATTTGAGGAACTAGTAAGCAAGCTGGGAATGGAAGACATCCACTCACCAGCTTGAGGGAGAGTGTTGAAATATTCGAGATAACCGAAGCTAACAACCAGCCGAGATCAAGATCAAGATAGTCCAAGATAGTCCTAAGTGATAGATTGTTTGATTGTTTAGATTGTTTCAGTTTTTTACTTTTATATTTATCCTTGTGTTTTTATCTTCTTGTTGTATTTAAATTAATGTAATCTAGTCCTAGATAGTAGGAATATAATCTAGTCCTAAAATATAGGAGAATTCTTAGGAACCTCTTGTGTATAAATTTTATCATTGACATCAATAAAATCATAAGGAATACCGGTTCCTTTTCTCAACACTTTTCTTTTGCTTTCGCTTTCCTTCTTCCTTAACAGAACTACGACTAGCAGCAAGCCCAAGTCCAGCCATCCACCTCTTCCTTATTGCCATTGAAAATGGTTCCAATGGAGCTGTCAATCCTGTAACCATCTCATTTCCAGGCATAAAAAGAAATTTAAACTTCTCTTTAAGCAAATCAACCTTTTTTGCAGCTGTTGTCCTGTTTTGTGTGCCCGTGCCAAAGACATACGTATGAGATGTTCCAAACAAGATGCCCGGTGCAATCCTTTCGTCCTTCTCCTCAATTACTTGGTAACGACACTTTTCCAGCTCTTTCCTCTACTGCTTCTGGAGATCAATAAGATCAGCAGGGCTGTCCTCCTTCCTTGCAGCTACCATTCTCGTTCTTAGTACCTCATCAGCCTCATGCTCCTCTTTAGTTGTATGAACACCACCTTCCTCTTCCATGGCTACTATATCAGCTCCCTGCACTTCTTGATGAGCAGCCTTAGGAACTCCTATGACAACATTAGTTTTGGGCCTTTCTCCAAACCGGGTACACAAGGCATTTACAAACTGTGGCTAGCTCCATTCTACCCTTCCCCAACTCCAATTAAGGAACCAAACGTATGGAATTCCACTCAGATTAGCTGCAACCATTTTTACCTTCTCTTTTTCAGCTACTCGGTGTTGGTAGAACACCCGTTCACATTGCTGAATCCACCATTTTGGCCTATCCCTGTCAAACAGCGGAATAGCCAATGGAGCAAAAGTGGGCAAATCGGCACTTGGAATTGAGGTCAACAAAGTCCAATTAGTAGTCTGAAATTTATGTGAACACATAATCAAAAAATGGTCCAGCTGCCTACGAAGGTCCTTAACTTCCTTTGTTGCAGCAATTAGTCCTTTGGCGATCTCCTCAGTTCAATTCCTTGAAATTGCACCCTATAACAGCCTTTAAGGATCAGCCTCTCAGGATCCCTTCGGTAACTCCTCCTTGTATTAAAATTCAGCAATCCTTAATCCCCGATGCAGGAGCAGCCTCCAATAATCGCCTGATCCGAAATGCAGCCGTGACAATCACTCGACTCCCTGAGTCTCCTTCAAAATCAGATCGGAATCGCTGTAGATCAGCAATCGCCCGCCTCTGTAATAGCTTCCAAAGACCACAAGCTGCTTCGGGAAAATATCAATTCCCTTCTTACCACTTCCGACTGCAGCTTCCTACTTGCCTTAACCTCAATTCAGTCATGGTTAATCTCCAGGTTGCCCAATCAAATTTACCTAACCGTTTGGTGTTAGGACAAATCAATGCGGTAGCCACAACATGCACCTAAAGCTGAATTTCTCTTTCTGTATCCCGCGTTGCTTGGCCTTGATGCCTTTTGATCACAAACAACAACACATCACGCGTACTAGTCTATTACTTAACCTGACATAATCACATCACCTTTAAATGAAGTGAACAGCAGCCAATAGCCAAAGTTGATTGCAACAGCCAATAGTGACTTCCCTTCCAGCTGGAATCGATGTCTTTGTCTCTCAATTCAGTTAATCCGACCGATCTCAGGCAATAAATTGGAGCAGCTCACTAAGCGATGACTCCAGACTTCAGAAATACAATCAAAATCCAAGCAATTTCCAGTTCATACCATCCAAGAATCTGAAGGAAACTTCTTGAAGCACATGAAATTAACGAATGGCAAATTCGAACCTGACAAAGAGGCTTCCGAATCGATTGCTAGCTTCCTTCGGTCAATCAAGTTCAATAATCGCCCCAACCCATGCCCAATCACCGTCCAATTTGCCCCAGAATTTCCCAGAGTTTGTTGCTTCTTGAATCTCCTTCCGTAACTTGTTCGATTCCACACCCAATCACCAACCAAGCTCCGTAACCACCAAAATTCCTTGTCTCTGCCTTGGCTCAAATCGCAGAACTCCGCTTCCAGATTACAGCTCTCGACTGAATTAAGTTAGAGATCACCTGGCCACAATTCGCCCTTCCACCTTGAGCAAGACTTACCGAAATTCGCGGCCGAACGTCCTCCTCTTGCTTCGCCTTCCAAGATTGACCGATAGTTGCTTGCTCGCCTGGTTACAATCAGCCCTTGGCTCCTTCGGAATCGGATCGGAAATGTTGGCCAATTTGATCCGTTGAAGCTCTTCGAGAGTTCGACTGTATCGCTGGAAATTCACAGCTAAGGATTGATTGGCCTTCTTCGCCTTCATTTCCGAGCCAACACTCACCTCCTCATGCGTCGGAATTGCCTAGCTAAGTCGCCTTCAAATCCCGAACTAGAATTACAGCCAATAGTTGATCGGAATTCACCAGCGGATCTCGGATCAATCCTTGTTTCCTTCCTACTTAGATCTGAAATGCAGACAAAATCGCTGCTTGAACTCTCCTGAACTATCTGTTTCTGTAATTGCCTCTGCCTCGTCTTCGAGTCTAGATTGATTGAAATCACAACCAAGGAACGACGGCTCTGATACCAAATGTCATGACCCTAGGGTTTAGCTAGGGTCTAGGAAGGAAATGGGAAGAATTTGGGAGAGGAACAAAGAAGAAATTGGGAGGAGATATATAGCAGAAATTAAGGAAAAGGGAGGGAAATAAGGAAGAACTAAAGAGAGAAAGTAAGGAGGGAAATATGAATTCACTAAATCATATCAACATATATTTCTCTACATGCTATGGCCTATTTATAGGTTGTTCAAGTAATAGAATATTATAAAACAACACCCATGTGCACTTTAATAGAATGAATAGCATCTCCTAACCAACAATTGTAACTAATGGCAGCATTGCCCCTCTAATTCCTCTTGGGTCATGACAATTTATTGTCCCCAAGAAATCTAGTAACTGACCACAGTTGCTTCATCCAATCCCTGTGGCGTCTTTTTCGTCTACCTTCCTTCATCCATTTTAGTTTTCCATGCAATTTCCCATAATCACACCTCAAAGTTGTATACGTCTGAGCCCTTCCAATTAACATGATGAACAACACCAAAGGTACCTACACCGATTCTCACTACAAAACTAGATCACTCCATAGCGTATCCACTTATTCCACCTCCAATGAAAGGTCTTGAGTTGGTTTAGCTGGAACCATTTGACCTTCCTTGACAAACCTAGAATCACCTTGGACTGTAATGTCCTTCGGATCAATAATGCCCACAAACAACTAAACTTCTCCATACACAAGTAGAGGGAGATGCTTTAAAGGAAGAGGATCTTTGACTGTGTTCAACGGGCTGGTGACAGAGATAGGGTCATATGATTTGAACAAATTCAAATTACAGTCATGAACATCTTTGTTGTTGCTTGAACTTGGCTCTTTGTTTTGTTCATTCGCAGATTGATTAGGACATGTAGTGTTAGCAACATCATCATCAATACCCTCCAAAAATTGATCTGTATTCTTCTTCAGTGGACAGTCCTCTGTCACAGGGATTGGTTCCTTTTGTTTAATATTTGGGTCGGAATATTCCCTAGAAAGTAATTCTGCTGGAAAACTAACCTAATATCTTTTGGCCATCAAGATCATGAGTTTGTCCAACTTTTTATTGGTTTCTTCCTTGAATACTTCCTCCAGTGACTGTAGTCTCTTAAGAGTTCCTTCGACCATATGCACAATCCAAATTCTTCAAATTTTATTGTGTATCATTGCTGAAATAACCACCTTGTTTTGATCGAAATCAACTGGTAGGAACCCTAAATCACAGCTGAGAAACTGCTACTCTGATACCAAATGTTAAGACCCTAACCCTAATTTGATGTTTAGATATAATTGGAATTGAGGGAGAAAACTGACAAAAATGTGGGAGAAAATCAAGAGAAGTGGGGGGAGAAAATGGACAGAATTGAGGGAGAACAAAGAGAATTCAATAATCTTGATAACTCATAACATGATCTCGGCACTGTAGGGGTTACAACTTTATATAGAAAATTAACTAACAGTTATTTGTGGCAGTTACCACTCCTCCCTTGTCAATAATTGCTCCTCAATCACTATACTATGGTATTACCTCCCTACTACTTTGATAGAGTACCGATACATCACACATATCAACGTAAGGGTAAGAAAGGAAGCAAGCGAGCAGCAACGGAGGTTACGTCAGCATTGCAGTGTTTGCCTGAGACTAGCAGAGACTAGTGCACAGCCTGCCGTCGTAGGCGCCGAGTTGCAGAGCGTGGTGGTATGTTATGGTTCACTGCAAGGTATGGGACTTGTCCTACATTAGAAGTTCAGGCTTCTGGTGTAGGGTTTATAATCTCTTGGGCAGCCTCCCCTTAACAGCTAGTTTTTTAGGGTGAGTTTTACCCGAGAGTTGTAACAGTGGTATCAGAGCCAGCCCCATGTCTCCCAGTGCAAGCGAG
The DNA here is from genome assembly GCA_036245055.1 of Diospyros kaki. NCBI lineage: Eukaryota > Viridiplantae > Streptophyta > Magnoliopsida > Ericales > Ebenaceae > Diospyros > Diospyros kaki. The sequence continues at coordinate 7,955,124 of BSEG01000016.1, read as the reverse complement.
CGGCGACAGAGGTGACGTCGGCATTGCAGTGTTTGCCCGAGACTAGCAGAGACTAGTGCACAGCTTGTTGTCGTGGGCGTCGGGCTGCGAAGCGTGGTGGTATGTTATGGTCCACTGCAAGGCATGAGACTTATCCCACATTGAAAGTTCAGGCTTCTGGTGTGGGGGTGTATAATCTCTTGGGCACCCTCCCCTTAACAGTTAGCTTTTGAGGGTGAGTTCTACCCGAGAGTTGTAACAGTCATGATAAAGCACCGATACATCACACATATCAACGTAGGGGTAAGAAAGGAAGCAAGAGGGCAGTTGAGGAAAAGGATACAGGGGTAAAATTGTCATAGACGGTTAGGAATAATAACCTCACGTGGCTGTAACTGTCGGGGGAATCTCTATAAGAGAGAGTGGAAAGAAGAGAGAGGTGTGAAGAAATTGGAAGAAGATTCTGGGAGAGCAGGCCCTCTCGAATTGGCCCTCGTTTTCTTTTTTTCTGTTCTTTCTTTTCTTTGTTAGTTTTTTGGAATTGAGCATTGTAATTCGGATGGATATCTACTGATTGGGATAGGAAATTGAAGTTTGAGTGGAAATTCTATCATTTTGGTATCAGAGCAATCAATCCATGGGGATGACTGTTTCTGAAAGAGTGGGTGAGCTAGAGGGGCGTATGGCGGGTTTACAAGATAGTACAGAATCGGTGAAGGCAGAAGTCATGAGGGTGCAAAATATTGAAAAGAGCATGGCAGGGATGATGGATCGATTCAACCTATTAATGGCGCGATGGGATGAGCAGGAGAGGGAGAGGAAGAGGAAGGGGAAGCGAGATGGGGAAGACCAACCTGCGGGATCATCTTTGTAGAGGGAGGGGATGCCAGTGGTTGGAGGGAGAAGTGGTGAAGGGGGCGACTGGGTTGATGGAGTCGGAAGGCAGGAGTATCGTGGGAGGCGCCTGGAAATGCCCATCTTCAAGGGAGATGATCCAAAGGACTAGGTCTTCAAGGTTGAGCGCTACTTCACAATAAACCAGCTGACTGATGCAGAGAAGTTGGAGTCAACAGCCTTATGCTTTGAAGGAGGGGCTTTGTCTTGGTTTCAATGGGAGCAAAAGAGGCGGCGAGTAAGAGATTGGGAGGAGCTTAAAGGACTGCTGAGGAATCGATACAGGTCCACCCAAAAAGGGACCGTGGAAGAGAGGTTCATGGCCCTTCGACAGTGGGGAACGGTTCGAGACTATCGAATTTACTTTGAGACTCTAGCATCACCCATTGAAGAGATGCCCAAAGCGGTTTTGGAGGGACACTTTGTTAATGGGCTCAAACCGGAGATTAGGGCGGAAATCAGGGTGTTGAGGCCCTTGGGCCTCGAGAATATCATGGAAATGGCTCAGCGGATTGAGGACCGGAATCAGGTGCTACAAGGGAATCGCTTTGGTTACGGCCCAAGTAAGGTAACCCCACACCTAGCTCCGATTCCTATGGTGCAGCGAAATCCGGGGTTCCAAGCCGCTAATTCTCCTAGGATAGTCACAGCTAGCTCTTCTAATTTTCCAAGATCGCTGGTCAGTGGGAAGCTGTCCACACCACCCTTCAAGCGATTGAGTGAGAATGAGCTACAAGCCAAGCGGGCGAAGGGATTATGTTTTCGCTATGACGAGAAGTATTCAATTGGGCATAGGTGTAAGAATAAGGAGCTGCAAGTGATGGTTATTTATGAGGAAGAGAGGGGAGAAGAAGAAGGGACTAAACCAGATGAGGCAGTGGAGGCTTTCGGGGAGTGGGAAGACACTGTCAAAGAAGGGGAGATGGTGGAGTTATCACTAAACTCTGTGGTGGGGCTAACTCCTCCTCAAACGATGAAGATAAAAGGAACAATAGAAGGCCAAGAAGTGATTGTCTTGATCGATAGCGGGGCTTCCCACAATTTCATAGCAACTGACTTGGTGCAAAAATTGGGACTCGTAAGGATGCCTACTTGAGGATATGGGGTGATAATGGGCTTGGAAATGGTAATGCAGGGGGCGGGAGTATGCAAGAGGATCCCCTTGTTGTTACAAAATGTGAAGATTGTGGAGGACTTCCTCCCTTTGGAGCTGGGCAGCTCTGATGTCATTCTTGGGATGAAGTGGTTGGTCACATTGGGAGAGACACAAGTGGATTGGGGTTCCCTGATCATGAGGTTCAAGGTGGGAGACACGACCATTACCTTACATGGGGATCCTAGTTTTAGTAAAACTTTAGTGACCATGAAGTCCATGATGAAGGCATTCTGGAAGGGTGGGGAAGGAGTATTATTAGAGTTGGGTTGTTTAACGGCTGAAGTAGTGGAAGTTGACATCCCTAATAGCTTGCAGGAGGTGTTGTCCGACTTCGAGGCAGTCTTTGAAGAGTCGCATGGGTTGCCCCCGCACTGAAGGCAGGATCATACCATCACGCTGCAGCCCGGGGTACCCCTAGTCAATGTGAGACCTTACTGATACCCGCATCTCTTGAAGATTGAGATTGAAAAACTTGTTAGAGAGATGCTGGCTGCAAGTATCATCAGGCCAAGCATCAGCCCTTTTTCCAGTCCCGTATTACTGGTCAAGAAGAAGGACGGGGGGTGGAGGTTTTGCGTGGACTACCGAGCTCTAAACAAGGTAACTATTCCTGATAAATTTCTAATTCCGATTATTGAAGAACTCCTAGATGAGCTGAATGGAGCTGCAGTTTTTTCTAAATTGGATTTAAAATCGAGTTACCATCAAATACGTATCGCACCTAAGGACATTTCGAAAACTGCTTTTCGGACTCATGAGAGCCATTATGAGTTTATGGTGATGCTTTTCGGACTCATGAGAGCCATTATGAGTTTATGGTGATGCCATTTGGATTAACAAACGCACCCGCTACATTTCAGTTTTTGATGAACGAGATCTTTAGGGAGCAATTGAGACAGTTTGTTCTCATGTTTTTTGACGACATTTTGGTGTATAGCAGAATGATGCAAGAACATCAGGATCATTTGCGTTGTGCATTGGGAATATTAGCTGAAAACAAGTTGTATGCCAATGCAAAAAAATGCAGGTTTGGACAGACAGAGATTGACTACTTAGGCCACATTATTTCGCAGCAGGGGGTTGCTGTGGACAATTCAAAAATTCAGGCGGTTATGGATTGGCCTAGCCCACGTTCACAGCGAGAACTCCGTGGTTTTTTGGGACTCATGGGGTATTATCGCCGGTTTGTACGAAATTATGGAAAATTAGCTTGGCCCGTTAACTGAACGACTTCGAAAAGATAACTTCTATTGGGATGAGAGTTCGAAGCAAGCTTTTTAGTCCCTAAAGACAGCCATGATAGCCTTACCGGTGCTCGCCCTACCAGATTTTTTGAAATAATTTATAGTGGAGACTGATGCCTCAAGATATGGACTCGGGGCTGTATTGATGCAGGAACATAGGCCACTTGCTTTCTTTAGTCATGCTTTAAACCCCAACGGTCAGAATAAGTCGGTCTATGAGAGGGAGTTGATGGCTATTGTATTTGCGGTATGAAAATGGCGACATTATTTATTGGGGAGGAAGTTCACAATCCGAACAGATCAGAAAAGTTTAAGGTTCTGGATGGAGCAATGATTGGTGAGTCTAGAATGTCAAAAATGGGTGATGAAGTTAATGGGCTACAACTTTGAGATACAATACCGGCTCGGCTTGGAGAACCGCGCTACTGATGCACTCTCCCGGTTTTCATTTCCAGTTACACTCATGGCTCTTATGGCACCTCGGGTGCTACAATTAGATCAACTCAAAGAAGAAGTGGCCGAAAACAACCACTTCCAACCGATAATCAGGGAGTTGCAAGCTGAACCTTTAAATAGGCCAGGCTATTCCTTGGTGGATGGGCAGTTGTTATTCAAGGGCAGATTGCTACTTCCCCCTAGTTCGGCTTTGATTCCTTTAGTGATGAAGGAGGGTCACGATGGATAGCTTGGAGGCCACTCGAGTTTCTTGCGAACTTACAGAAGGCTGGCTGCTAATGTGTATTGGATAGGAATGAAAAAGGATATCCATCGGTATGTCCGCCAATGTCCCATATGCCAGCAGCACAAGTACATAGCTCACTCACCGGGGGGCCTACTTCAACCGCTCCCTATTCCCCATCAAATTTGGGAGGATTTGTCAATGGACTTCATAGAGGGACTGCCAAAATCTGGGGGAATGGACTCCATTCTAGTGGTGGTGGATAGGCTTAGCAAGTATGGGCATTTTATCGGATTGAAACACCCATTTACAGCAGTCAATGTAGCAAGAATTTTTGTCAAAGAAATTGTACGGCTGCACGGGATTCCTAATTCTATAGTCTCAGATAGAGACAAGGTCTTCATCAGCCATTTTTGGAAAGAGCTATTTCGACTACAGGGCACACAGCTGAATAGGAGTACAACTTACCACCCCCAATCCGATGGCCAAACGGAAGTCCTCAATAGGACATTGGAGACTTATCTTCGATGTTTTGCCTCTTCTATACCTAAGGCATGGTACACTTGACTTCCTTGGGCCGAGTATTGGTATAATACTTCCTATCAAGCTTCTTCTAAACTAACCCCTTTTCAGATAGTCTATGGGCGTGAGCCACCTCCACTTCTATGGTTTGTGAAAGGTACCATCGTCATATCCAAGTTGGAGCAGCAGCTAGTAGAGAGGGATGTAGTGCTGGAAGAGCTTAAAGGCCAACTGCTGCGAGCACAAGCAAAGATGAAATCCATAGCGGATAAGAAGCAGAGGGACATTCAATTTGAAGTGGGAGACTTGGTCTACCTAAAAATTAGACCATATAGGCAAAAGACCTTGGCTGCCAAGCTAAATGAAAAGTTGTCACCAAGGTATTATGGACCCTTTGCTGTGGAAAAGAGGATAGGGAAGGTGGCATACAAGCTGGAACTTCCACCCACATGTGCCATCCATCCCGTCTTTCATGTATCTCAACTATGTAAAGCCAAAGGGACATCACCGGCAACTGCCTTCATTCCAACTCAGTTGACAGCCGAGCTAGAGATGGTGGTAAAACCAGAATTCCTATTAGGAATACAGCCGGGCAGAGGTAAAAACTTGAGGGGCCTTGATGTGCTAATTCAATGGAAAGGATTGTCACCCTTAGAAGCTACATGGGAACTGTACAATCAGATATTGCAACAGTTTCCCGAGTTTCACCTTGAGGAGAAGGTGAATCTTTTGGACGGGAGTCATGATAGAGTATCGATACATCACACAGATCAACATAGAGGTAAGAAAGGAAGCAAAAGGGAAATTGAGGAAAATGATACAACATATCCAGCCGTTATCCCACTATGTGGGGTTGGCTACATGAATTCTAGACTTCTATGTGGGTTACATCCCAACAGATAGTTTGTCTAGAATTCATATTTGGATCCGACTAGGTTTTACACTGGCTGTCGGCTACCTAACGCAACCCTCCTCCTTTATCCGGGCTTGGGACCGGCAGTGGATAATATCCCCTGGCGGAGTAATGATGAAATGAAGTTTGAACACCATCTTCACATGGAGAAATTTCATGAGATGGTGGTGAATGAAGATAATTGATATAGTTGTGTTCCATGGGTAAAATTGTCATAGACGGTTAGGAATAACAACCTCACGTGGTTGTAACCGTCGGGGGAATCTCTATAAGAGAGAGTGGAAAGAAGAGAGAGGTGTGAAGAAACTGGAAGAAGATTCTGGGAGAGCAGGCCCTCTCAAATTGGCCTTTGTTTTCTTTTTTCTGTTCTTCTTTCTTTTCTTTGTTAGTTTTCTGGAATTGAGCATTGTAATTTGGATGGATATCTATTGATTGGGATAGGAAATTGAAGTTTGAGTGGGAATTCTATCATACTCCATAATTGTAATTCCTATAATATAACCACTAATTAAATATACTAAATAAATATATAGCAACTAAAAATAAAATAAGAAAATATCTTCCTAATTCTTGGGGTCATGACAATAAAAAATCACCATTAAGCCCAACTTTGTTTCTCTGAAAAATAATAATTCATATTTCTCAAATTATCTTAAAAATCCCAAGTAGTGCACCCTGAACGGCTGATTTTTTCTAGAAGTCAATTATGTCATGTTAATTTTCTTTTCTCTATATTAACAAAAATCAAGAAGTTTTCTTCTTGACTTCTGAGCTTAATACCAGAGGTAATGAATCATCTTCTTTGAAAGGTGGGATGGGGAATGTGTAGACTTATACCACTTCCAAGTCAACAGATATGACTAACACACATGAGACAGATTTCCCATTGGGAGTAGACTTATACCACTTCCAAGTCAACAAATATGACACACACGAGAAAGACATTTCCCATCAAGAGTAGACTTCTATAGCTCCAAGTCAACAAATATGACCCGCATGAGAGAGGGAGGGAGGGAGATGCATATAGAAATATCTGAGGTTGGTAAGATAAGCTAAATTTGTTTGCACCTCTTTTGGAACCAGAGCACGCCCACTGGGAGTCTCAGATTGAATCTTGGCAGAAACCAACTATGGAGGATAAAAGGCTTCCTGAATGGTAAATCAAAGAACTCTGGTGCTAAACATATATTTCAATTCTTACAGATTTGAATGCGAACATCATGAAGTTTTTCTTCAGGTACCCCATCGTCCTTTTCAATGAGCTCTATTACCTTAATGCAGGGGGGACAATCTGGACAGGTATTATGCATCTTCAAATCAACGGGCAGGAAAGCTAATTTATTGTAAAATAAGGTTAATCTAACTTTTGGCTTTCTGCAGATGGATTGCCTTCAATGCAAAGCCTTGCAACCATTGGAGAGAGGAAATTTACCCTTGATAACTCCAGACTCATGTTTGACAAAACAATTAAGATTCCCCACCAAAATGACACTGCTGTTGAAATTCTAGGGAGGATGGCATCCACACTTGAACGGGTACATGGTCCAATAGCATCAAACTCTGCTTCTGGGACCAGTTTGCTTGAAAATGGAGGAGAGAACATTGGTCAGTTCCTTCATCTGGAAGGGACTGAATATCATATGTGGAACACTTATGATGTCCATTTTTATTCATCTTTTGCTCTCCTAATGCTATTCCCAAAACTTGAATTAAGCATCCAAAGAGATTTTGCAATGGCAGTACTAATGCATGATCCAACTAAAATGAAAATTATGAGCAATGGAAAGTGGGTGCCACGTAAGGTTCTTGGTGCTGTTCCCCATGATATTGGTCTGAATGATCCATGGTTTGAAGTAAACGCATACAACTTTTTCGATACGGATAGATGGAAGGATTTGAATTCAAAATTTGTTCTTCAAGTTTATAGAGATGTGGTTGCTACTGGTGATAAAAGTTTTGCACAAGCTGTTTGGCCTTCTGTGTTTATTGCAATGGCTTATTTGGATCAGTTTGACAATGACGGTGATGGTATGATTGAGAATGGAGGATTTCCTGATCAGACATATGATGCATGGACTGTTAGTGGTGTGAGCGCATATTGTGGTGGCCTCTGGGTTGCAGCTCTCCAAGCTGCTTCAGCCATGGCACGTGAAGTTGGTGATATTGCTTCTGCTGATTACTTCTGGGCTAGGTTTCAGAAAGCAAAGGTTGTATACAGTGGATTATGGAACGGTTCCTACTTTAATTATGACAATGGAAGCAGTCATTCAAGTCAATCCATTCAGGCTGATCAATTGGCTGGAAATTGGTGAGTAGAAGTACTCATGACATGATTATATTTACTTGGGACATACTGATTTTTCAATGAGCATTTCATTTACTCTCTTTAGCATTGATTATAATAGTGATTCATTTACCATTATTCTTTCATTAAAATTCTTTGCAATCCTTTATTCATGGTGTACGTAACTACATTATTTTCATATAGCGGGTTACATACAAGAAGAATGCCGTATAAAACATTTCTTAAACAAAGATCCCCAAACTGTCATATCAACTTAATTCAACAAAACCTTAGCAGTGAACATCTTAATTATGCAGCAAATAAAATGCGAGATGACTGAAAGATAAAAGAAAAGGAGTAACTGCTAACTTCCCCAAAAATTATCACACGATATTTCACCAATTATGGTTTTTTGCATAAGAAATTAAAGCTTCATCTGCAAAAAACATGCAAACATGCACGTGCTTGTTGAATATAATTTAAAATAACATGATGGCTTTATTTTTCTCCTATTATTATTCTTTTGATCAATATGAGCATGGACTTGGAATGTAATTACTTCATAGGTATGCAAAAGCCAGTGGTCTTCTACCAATTGCGGATGAAGATAAAGTAAGGAGTGCACTTGAGAAAGTTTACAACTTTAACGTGTTAAAGGTAAAGGGAGGGACATGCGGGGCAGTGAATGGAATGCTGCCGGATGGAAGAGTTGATATGTCTGCTTTGCAGTCAAAAGAGATTTGGGCGGGCGTTACGTATTCGGTTGCCGCTTCTATGATTCAGGAGGAGATGATGGAAATGGCTTTCCAGACTGCGTCTGGAGTCTACGAAGTGGCATGGTCCCCGAAGGGTCTTGGGTGAGTTGTCTCCTCTCCTTCCTATATAATTCAAAGTTAAAGTGGTTTATTTCAATTAAAACCCATCTCCCTCTAGATGTTTCTGTTCTGTGCATTTATGGAAACTACAGTGATGGGGGCTGTCCTGCTTTACATGCTAGTAGCTTGTAGTCTGTCGGGATCTCTGGTTAATGCCACAGAGAAGGGATCTCAGTTAATTCATCAGTAGGGTTTTTTGTTTGCTTCCTCTTCAAAACTTGTCATATTAGGCTCCAGTACAAAACCAACAGTGCTGAATGCACGTATAGGTCCTTCCTGAACGCCTTGACGTTTCCAAGGGTGAACACCTTACACGGACAAATCTTTTCTCCATCCAGCTTGTCAAACTGTTACTTGTATTGGCTGCAGATTTTCTTTTCAAACCCCGGAAGGCTGGACCCCGGATTGCCAGTACAGATCGCCGACTTACATGCGCCCGATGGCTATCTGGGCGATGCAGTGGGCTCTTACAAAGCCAAAGCTCTTCAGTCAGGAGACCGAAGTTGAAGTGGGCAATGGCCCAATTCACGATGTGCAGCATGCAGGGTTTGCCAAACTTGCGCAGCTTCTCAAGTTGCCAGAACAGGACGATTCTAAAAGCTTTGCACAGTCAGTGCTTGATTACATTTGTAAGATATTGTCTGTTTGACATGATAACTCGGGGTAATTCTTTACTACTCCCTGCTGTTGTAAAGACTCTGATGCAAACTTGAGGATAGTTCAAAAATTCATGATTCCCTTTACTGGAGTGTGGCAATCTTGAACTTGCATGTTAGAAGCAATAATTAAGACGGACGGAAGCAAGTGATGCTTAGCCAAAGAGACAAAAAGAGAACAAGGAAGCAAATGATGATATGACTTGGAGTAATTGACCGAGCTTTCAGCTTTTTATGTTTTTTTTTTTTAACTTTAATTTGTTATCAACTCTATTCTAATTTTTATATTTTTTTCTTGTCTTTTTCCTCTAAGCAACCAGTGAGACTAGTAGAATAGCATTAGGGTAGGATAGGTGGGTTTATCCTACACGTCCTTGATCTCGACACCCTATATCCCACCTCAGTTTTTAGTGGGACTGTAAAATTAAACGCCAACCCCACTTTTAAATTAAAAGAACTTTAATTTAGTTGTTTATTCTATAAAGAATAATAAATACATTTTTATAATAAAATATTCTGACTAATAAAAAATTATAATTTTAAATTTAGAGCCATGCCTTGCAAAATTGAAGCCATATTCTCTTTACTTTTTTAGGGTTGTTTTTAATTTTTAATTTTTTAAAATAATAAAAACGTATTTTTTTTATATTTAAAAAAATTAAAATAATAAAAAATTATTTTAACTGTTTTCATTACAAATAGGTTCAAAATTTTTAAAAAGTAAAAATCATTACAAGTAAAAAAATTATTTTTTTAACAATCTCAAAATAAACATTTAAATATATGAAATTAAAAATTAAAAACTTAAAACACAGAGAATAAATCTTAAATTTTTTATCATTATTAAGTGAAAGTGATGAAATTTATCTAAATTATTTTTATCTATATAAATATTTATTATTAAGGTATAATTTCTTTCCACATCACAACCATTATTTGGTTAATACCACTGAAAAAAGGAACGATAATTTTACGGTTTTTTCACAATCATTGTAATTTCTCAAGGTAGAAGGCATTTCTGTAATTAGGATTAACCTCAGGGGTGCTAGTGTAATTTTTCCAAATAATCGAACGGTTGAGAGTTTTGGACCGTATGATAAGCGAGTGGGACGGCGTAGCTGGTGATGATTACCATTTAGCAGTACTTCAAACCCTAAACGAAGCATAAAAATATCTCCATATCTGTACGTATCCGTCTATAAATAAAACGCACCGCATCTCCATCTCACTCGTTTCGCTCTACCCAATCCACATTCCGTCTCTGTCTCCACAACCGAAAATACATAAAACGATCTTTTCTCATCAGCGCTCTCTTCGAACCCTAACCCTAATTTCCCATGGCTGAGGAAGAGATTGTGGCTGCGCCAAGCCCTGTCCCGCTGGATCATAAGAGAAAGCATGAAGAGTTGGAGCCGGGAGCTCCAAAACCGCCCGCCGCCGACTCAGACGAGGACGCGAGCCAGGAGAAACCCGAGTGGGTTGAGAATGCTGATGAGGGCGAGGGTAAGGAGGAGGCGCCTGTTGCCGATGGTGATTCCGACGAGTCCGAAACGAAACGGCCTCGTTTGGAGCAGAGCTCCGATGGATTAGGTATTACTTTCTTTTTCTTCTCCGATATTTTTTCCCTAGCGTGGCTAGTGTTTTGGCATTGTTTTTTCTGTGGGCTTCTCTGAAACCCTCATTTTATACTTTTTCTAGGGTTTCACCCACCTTTTGGGTCGAAATACATGGAATGTAATAAGTTCTATAAATTTTTACCCTGTACATGCATATTTCAGTGTTTATAGGTATATCTGCGTATTTTGTGTGCATACACTTCAAGGCTGGAACTTATATTTAAAATTCTTATAACCGTATATTTTATTATTAACGTCCACGATAATATGTTCTCTATTGGATTTCTTTTTTTATAAAAATGTATATTCTGGGAAAAATTAATTGCAACAACCTGTTGTGACCTAATGGGAAGGGAAGGGAAGGGAAGAGATGCGTGCAAGGGGTTAGATAGCTGTGTGTGTGCTTGTGCTATTCCTGAGTTCGGATCACAAACTCTTTTTTTTTTGGAATGTAAAATTTGTGGTGACTGTTAAAATTGGGTTTGTGATAGTAGTTACTGAGAATCGGGTGGAGAAGATTAACAAGCCTGTGGATAAGGAAGCTGATCAGCCTACTGAAGAGAATAAGAGCAAGATTGAAATTGATCAGCAACCAGCTGAGGATGACCCAGAAACGGTGAATATGGAGGAAGCTCCTGCTGGCGAACACCAGAAAGAGGAGATCCAGCAATCATCTACTGAGAATCAGATTGACAATTCTCAGCCCCTCCTGCCAGCAGAGGTGCTCAAGGAATCCTCAGTAGAACAAGAACCTGTATCAGATGGAAAACCCACGTCAAGGAAGATGGAGGTTCCTAATACAAAGGTGAATATTATGCACCCTAATTGCTCTCATTTATGTTTTCAAGGAATGTTGTTTATCCGGTTTATTGTCTGATTCGTGTTTGTGTTGGCAAGAAAGGGGCCTTTCTAAGTGTAGAAGTTTATTGCCTAAAATAAAGGAGGTAAAACAAAGGGTATTGAGTTAACATTATTTTGTGTAACTTTGATTGTTGACTTGTAGTAATTCCCTGTTGCAAATCAGGGAATAAATTGGTTAATTATTCCATGGAAGTTTGCTTGTAAATCCATGGTACAAAGAGATCTTATGAATAGGGACTAGCATGATGGTTGAATATAGAAGAAAATGTTCTCTCATATACAACTTATTTATCCAGGCACTACTTAGTTATGGATTTATTGTGGAATGATTGGAATGCTGTGGCCTTTAAAATAAGGGAATTCAAAAGGAGTGAGTTAATTTCGTTAGGCAAGATATTATCAAAACAAGTAGATAGGCTCAGAAGTTTTGGTTCTGGAACTTCATTTTACTTTGACCTTTGGGCACACACTTTCAAGGGCATTTTTCCCTTTCAGCACTTCAGTTTCTTAAGTTATAATACTACTTGGTAGCTCTTCCACAGGCCACACTGCCCTTGATGCAAAATTTTAACTCAATAGGCTTCCCTTCTTTTGGGTCAGTATCCAAACAAATCTAGGCTGTGTGGCTGGCATCATTTTCACCTGATTTTAAACTTTAATCAGTGAGGTTTTTTACTCAAATCAGATGTGTGGCAGAAGGGGGATCAGGGTAGTTATTTCCTGTGTTCATGGTTTGCATTTATTTGTAACTGAGTTGAGGTATGTGGCACTAGCAGAAGGTAGGTTAGACTCTAAACTAGGTTATCTTCTTTTCTTGCTGCTGAAATATCTAACTTGTAGAACACAATTGTATGAAGAACTAATGGGGAGTGCAGGAATACCGTGATTTCTTGTATTGGAGCTGCCTACTACACAAGGGGAAAAGTTTGTTTCCTGCCCCCTTGTCTTCTATCATATACCTGATCAAATACTTGATTACTTTCATCTATGGAATCATCAAGCTAGTACTATATTTTATTTTATTTTGTTATGTAAATTAAGATAGTATTTTATTTGATTAAAGATTTTTACTTAAATGTTATTTGCAACTTTTGGTTCAGGTTGGAGTTCTCATTGGCAAGGCTGGGGATACAATTCGGTTTCTGCAAATCAATTCGGGTGCCAAGATTCAGATTACTAGAGATGTTGATGCTGATCCTTCTTCGTCCTCTAGGGCTGTGGAACTAATAGGAACTTTGGAAAGCATAAGCAAAGCTGAGAAACTTATAAAAGACGTTATAGCTGAGGTGCAATGTTGTTGGCTTATTTTTCTTTATAGATGGTTGCATGTATCTATGGATATATTGGGGGGAATAGTACCTTAAGTTGCATTTGTTAAAAGGTAGTTTACTGTTTTGTAGGCTGAGGCTGGGGGGTCCCCTGCCCTTGTGGCCAGGGGGTTCAATTCTGTGCAGGCTGCTGGAGCTGCAGAACAAATTCTTATGCAAGTTCCAAATGAGAAGGTGATTATGATCTCCTTTTTTATTAGTTATCTCTCGCTATATAAATAGTGCTCCTGATGCGGTGTGTTGTCAATTTCTGATGTGCCAGGTTGGTCTAATCATAGGCAAAGGTGGTGAGACTATTAAAAGCCTACAGACAAGATCAGGGGCACGCATTCAGGTAGTTGATATTGTGTGGCCTTTCTCTGACATGCATGGAGCATGTGATTCTCAACAGTGGTCATTACTAGCCAATGAGTTATGTTATTATACATATACTGACAGTGTCGTCTTGTTTAGTTAATGCCGCAACATCTTGCTGAAGGGGAGCAATGTAAAGAAAGGACAGTTCGTGTCTCTGGTGATAAGAAGCAGATTGAGATGGCAAGAGACATGATAAAAGAAGTTATGAGTCAGGTTTGTTTCAAATATTCTCCTTGTATTTGATTAAATTGACGTGGATATTTGCTCTCTACTTTTCAATTGTTATTTTACGTGCATATTTTGTATAGTTCAGGTCTTCAAGGGCTATAAAATGAATAAGTTAAACAAATGTTTATATATGGCATGCTTCCGTGCTGGAGATGATTGAAACATTTTGATTTTGATAGTATATCATTTAACACATGACAAACTTCAATGCCTTGTTCTGAATTCTTTTATTGTTCTTGGTTGGGTTTGTAAGTAACCTCATTCGGATCTATGGCTAAAATGTTAATGCATGGATATTGGGACCTATGTTATTAAATCTGAACAGTGAATAGCACGTGCCATCTTGCTTAAGCACCTCTTAGCTGCCTGATTTTGCACTTTATTCCAAAAGTATGTTATTTCAAGCTGATATGTTTTTCTTTTGCTTTTGCTTTTCTACTGCATGTGTAGTAGATCGCTGTTTGTTTGATAGGTTGTATACATCTCTTTTAGTATACTGTATTAGACCATTTTGTCTGGTCTAGGGCCCGACGTAATACCTGAGGATTTCTTTAAAAACACACATGGACTTCACCTATATATTTAGTATTGCTTAGTGGCTGTAATTGCCCATATCCGTAGGCCTGTGAATAATGTGTTAGTTTGATGATTTTGTAGGATTGACTAGCTAAAACTGGAAATTTCTTCGCAATGTTATCTATTCAAGTCTAGGGTCGTGTGTGGACTTTCACTGTATTAGTTCTTCCGCATCCCAAATAAAAATGAATTCATTGTCATAAATATTTCTGTAAGAAATTGCATATGCATGAGTACATACGTACAAGAATGTGATGTATTGAAACAATATTCATACACGTGACAACTGTACATTGTGTTGCTTGAGGGAGGCCCTTCGATATGCAAAAGAAAGAATTGTATAGTTATGCATTAGAGTGAGAGTTTCATTACTTGAATAGAAATCTTGAGAGCATGCGATATTAATGAATGATCCATGTCAAAGGTCATGACTGCAGTTGGGAAGATCTTATTGTCAAACTGAGGGTTGCGATGATTTATTTATCTTGAAGGTGCCGATTTCGAATTGGTTGGCTTTAAAAATGCAGATTTGGCTATTGCCTTCCTCATGGGGTCAGCATTTCCTTCTTGGTGTAGCAATAAACAACCACTATTCACTCTTATCCAATGAAGAGAGGTATCAGGCATTAACTCTCGCGATTGCAGGATGTTAATAGTTGGTAAGATTGCTTTGAGACTTAAGAACTATGCTAGTCCTAGTCCCTCTCTGGCGTCACCATCTTTCTATGCATGGACCCTGATGGTTGAAAATGCCATGCCTGGTTATACATCTTATTACAAGCTTGTCTGCGGTTCATGTTTCTCAAATCTGATCTATTCTGCAACTTGAAGAATATTGAATGTCAAACTTTCCCAAACTTTATCTATTCTGCAACGCTTGAAGAATATTGAATGCCCTTTATTGCATTAGCTCTGGCACAAGTGTTGGCAAGTCATTGAGTCAAGCATCAGTTTTGGCACTCTGTTTTCCGTAAGGATTATGAAAAAGCTTGTGTGCAATGTCTTACTTGCTGATGATTCATTTCCGTGTTACACATCCATGTGTGCTTTTGTTTTCTTGCCCTGCTTTTTATTATCTCTTAATTTGGAACAGTCAAAGTTATTTGGTTTATCTAAAAAGAAATGAAAATACATTCGCCTTTATTTTGGATATTAACTACTGCTCAGAATGTGAGGATTGTATCATGTCTGGCTTTGTTGATATGGCCCCTATCAAAATGCCATTTGAACTAGTGGTTGGTGCTTCTACACAATCTTCTAATCATGGTCCACTTCCATTTCTGCAAAATTCAGAATACACAGGAGCCTTTCGGAATCATCATTTTTCTATAATTCATAGATACATAGGGCTGTTATTGACTTTCAGTTTAGGACTTGAGTTCTGGCTTTGATATGCTACATTTCTCTTCAAAAAGCCTAGTTGAGACATTAACTTCCCACTTTTTAGTCCAAGGTTGTGCAACATAGGTGTTGCACATGACTTCCAAGGAGTAATCAGTCCCCATTGACCAGAAATTTTAAGCCATATTTTGCATGTCCAAGAGATTATTAATATTTGGGTATGATTTGGTTATAATCCTTATTTTGATTACATCTTCCTGCTTCAGTCTTTTCTGAAGATTGCAGTCCAAGTGGTGGTAGGATTATGTTCTGGTTAAGGTTTTGAATTTTAAGAATTGAAATATCGTGTATAAATCTCTTCCATCTCAAGTACGTTAATTTCTGCTGTGTTATTTTCATATTGTGTTCTGTTTTAGCTCCCATAAGAATTGTGTGCAATCTTGGATGTATACAGTCACATGTCCTTGTGTTCGCTCACCATCTATGTGCTATGTTAATGTTCCTTGGGATTATTTAACTATCATTTCTCAATGTGCACAAAGCTTCTTTCTTAGGTTTCAGATGATTGCATTGTGTTCAACCATATCTTTTTTCTTCTTGATTGAAATCTTGTTAGTTGTATGATTGCATACCTGCTACTTTTGCCTCTTTTCAAATGTGACAAGCTAATGAGTATGAGCCCCTCCCACGTGTTATGAGGCAGCTGATTCTGCAGCAGCAGCAGCATTCAAATTCATTCTGTTTCTTATTTTAACTTTATTATATTTTTAAATTGAAACAGACCAACTAAAATGTTCTAATCTGTTTTTCCTTTTGCTTTTTTTTTTTTTTCTTTTTCCTTTCCCCCCTCCTCTATTATGAATTGCATTGATTACAGCCTGCAAGGCCATCTCTTTCTGGCGGTTATAATCAGCAGGGGTTTCGTCCACGTGGAGCTGCTGGTCAGTCACAATGGGGACCCCGAGGTTATCCTGCACAAGCTGGCTATGATTACCAGCAGAGGGGGCCATATCAATCTCAGAATTCACAATATCCTCCTCAAGCATATGGTAATTATCCACCCCAACAAGTGGCTGCAAGAGGCAGCTTTGGTCCAGGATGGGAGCAGAGGCCTTCATCGATGATGCAAGGAGCCACACCCCAGAGCGGTGGTTACGACTATTATGGCGGGCAGGGTCATATGTCTGGTGCTCCAACATCCATCCCACTGTCTAATCCTGTTCCTGCCCATGGTTCTGGTCCTTCCACTGCTATGGGCCCACATTCACATGCAAATTACAATTATGGGCAACCACATGCTCCGGAGTATGGGCAGCCAGCTCCATACTCCCAATCTGGACCTCCTCCACAGGGCTATGTCCATGGATACAATGAGACAAAATATGAAAATCAGGCGGCCGGTCATCCTCCTTACAGTGGACATGGAGGTTCACAACCAGGGGTCTACCCTCAAGGAACACATCCAGGCTATGCTCAGGACCAGTATGGTAAGCCACCATCTTATGGCATGCCGCTGCTTGGACCTCCTTCCCAACAATATGGCCAGCCTCGGGCTAGTCAACCAGGTGATATACTGTATCAAGGTCCTGTCTCGTCAACCCAGCCTTATGGTCAAACTGCACCACCTCAACAGGGGTACCCATATTCAAGTGGGCCAATGCAGCAGCAATCTTACCCTCCATATGGTTCATCTGCTACTGATGGGTACAATCAGATGCAGCCTCCCTCAGGGTCTGCCCCAGTATATCCCCAGCAAGGCGGTCAGCCTATTTCAGGATATGGTCAGCCTGGGGGACCGCAGGCTCTTGGATATGCTCAAGGAGGTCCTACTGGAGGTTATATGTCTTCTTACCCATCTTCACAACCAGGTTACACTGAGCAGCCCGCACCTCAAAATAATTTAGGCTATGGCTACCAAGGTGCAGACCCTGCCTATGTCAGTGCTCCTGGTTCGGCTTATGGTGCACCGCCAACCAGGCAAGCTGGTTATGCTCAACCAGCTCAAACACAACCAGGCTATGATCAATCTGTTCCACAGTCAGGTGGTTATGGAAATGTAGCAGGGGGTGCGCCTGCCGGTCATGGGAAAAGTTTGTCACCCCAACCAGGCTATCCCCAGTATGATTCAACTCAGATGTATGGAGCCCAGCGCTGAAATTTTTGAAATTGACCTTAGGATAAGTTGGAGCAGAAAAAATAGGTTTTTTGTTTCCATCGGAAGTTGTAGCTTGTAACGGCGAAGTGTTACTTTTACTAGGGAACTATTGAGCATGCAATTAGAAAATATTGTTAAGCCGAAAAATGTTTATGAACCTCCTCAGGTTGCACTGGACTGAATATCCCTGCATTTGGGTCGAGAGAGATTATGAGGTATGAATGACCCACATGAATTTAGGTATTGAATTGCAGGGTATGTGAGTGATTTACATGGAAGTATTGGGTCATGAGAATGATGCAACGTCTGATTATCATCTGATTATATCTCCTATAACTGTAATTGCATTTTACTTGCAATGGTCTGTCATTTGTTTATGAAGTTGGTTTTTGGCAGGTAATAATTTAGGAGTTAAGCACAGTAGGCGTGGTGATGCAAACTCAGATTTTTTAGGGGGTGAACATATTACTATAATATCTAATGCTTCCAAAGCAGGACCGGTGTAGCCTTGTTTGAATGAGTTGCAGGCTTGTAGCCCCGCTTGATGCTTTGATATCTATCATGTTTATGCAAGTATTTTCCAATTTCTTTCGTAGTTTGGCAACAAAAGAAGTCCATAAACTCATGCTTTGGACGTGTGTTGTGCTATGAGGTTCAGTTTTTGCTGTAGGATAGCGATATTGACCCACCAGTGTTGTGCCGAAACAGAAAATATGCTTACGAGACAAAATTACTCTGGAACGTTTCTATTTTTTAAGGAATCTTTTGAATCATTGAACACAAAATTTTAAGAGTAATTGTGTCTTAAATATATTTAGTGTGAATGGCCACGTTACTTTGCTGCCTACGCCATACAAGAAATTAAGAATGTCGCTCAAACTGGGACGAAACGAAACTCCCAGTAAAATTAAAGCCTGCCTGCTCAACGCAATGGCTTGCTAACCGTTTTGCTGAAATTTTATAAAAGATATCGTAACACACCAAATAGGCAATTTCTCCCTCTCTCTCTGAAACTACCAATATGAAGTGATTTGAAGCTTTAGGAAAATCTGAGGGATGGATGGTAAAATTCTGGAAAACAAACGATAAGACACCAGTAAACCTCACACCGCATTTTTAATATAGGCAACAACAAATTTTGAATTTTCATCAACTTTCTTCATCTACATGAATGGTTGATTCATTGCCTACTCCGAGCTCGATCAAGGATGCCATATCATCATCAAGCAATGTTGGTAATGGAGAACCCTGCAATTGCAGAGAAAACTTAATTATATGTTGTTAATGCGGAATCTTGCAATTGTAAATAACACCTAGTTATCAGCCAAAAGGATTATCCAGTCTGGCAACTAATTCTTCCCCAAGCTAAATTCTTTACACTGACCCAATAAACCATTCTGCAAAGCTCTTTTCCTTTTTCCCTTTTTTTTTTTTTTTTGGCTAAGTGAACATTCAACCATTCTAGAAAGTTCATTGCAATGTTCTTTTCTTATAGAACTGTCACATTGATTAAAAATAAGTTAAGACCGATTATTTTAAGAGCATAAATCTTGCAAACCGAGCTCATGCCATCTAATTTCATATAAAACAAGAAACTCGTTCGTCGAAAAATGAGGCATGAAATACAGACCTCTTCTTGAAGAAACAATTTTGGCTTTACGGATTTTAGCTTGAAGAAAGTCTCGCACAAAATCTTTAGCTTGCCAACCTAAAACAAAATAAATGTAATACTTGCTCTTAGCTTTATAATAAATACCCGGTCATCTAACATCTAAGAATTGGGTAAAAGATAAGTCACCGTGGTGGTTGCAGGAAGCTTTTTTGTCATTGGGGGCTTTTCACCAAATGATGCTCCCACACATTTCAGAGTGATTGCTGCAAAGAGAAGACATAAAAATCCACAGAAAATTTTCAACCATCTGACAATACAGAAACAAATCTCAAAAAGATTAGATTCATACAAATAAGTCCTGAAGCCATTTTCTGAAAGCCTGGACCTCCAATGGATGGCCTTTCATCCTCAATCCCGTGAAACTTTTTAAGCTCAAGAAACCTGCAATTGTAAGTACTAGTTCATTGAGATTAACTAACCAACCCATACTTTTATTAAGATTGTTTCTTTCATTTCAAACGGAATATCAGATCAACTTCCAACCATGCTGAATGATAATCAATAAACTATACCCCTAAAATGGTTGGTTTTATCTTTTCTTACGCATCTGCATTCTACAAGACAGTACCATTCTCATGATCACTAAACAAAGGAAGCGACCTCTACACTTTCCTTCATTTCCTTCGGTAAAAGCTACAAGATTAACAAACTGAAAGAAACGTGAACTAAATGGATTGTCTATTAAACTTTGATTTTCTTCTCCAAGCATTTAAATCAAACCAAAAAAATATAAACTGATAATGGGTTTTCTATAAATTTTGATTTTTTTTGCCTTCTAGCATATCCCAAACTTAGTCAAGTTAAATGTTTGCAAAATTTTGAATAAATAAGCAGAGGAGAAAGTATAAATAAATGCAGTACCATAGATGTCAAAAGTACTTGCTGAATCAGTCAGTTCTTATCTTCATCAATAAAATAAAAAACAATCCACCTTAACCATAGGTCAAATCTTAGCAAGCTTAGAATAAAACAAAAAATAAAATTTCCAGCCCTTTTAGATAACTATATATATATATATTGCTCGATGATAACTACTGTAAATTTAGGCAAGTATTTTAGCTAGAACAGGCAAAACACTACCTATATAAAAATTACCTGGGGTAAAGCTGTAAAATCTCTTGAGGATGGTCATGCAACTTTGACATAACTAAGCGAACAAACCTGCAAGATAGGTTCTACATCAAGCACCATGTAACATATTAATAAATCTTCTTATTTATAGTGGGTGTACATAGTTTCTTTGTACATTATGCTACCGTTTATTTCTTGGTTATGTCAACTCTCTTTTCGTGTGTATGATGGAGATCATAAGTTTGAGGACTTTATATTCATTTAATAGAATTTAAATTTGATGGTGCCTTTTATTTTTGCATATGAGCTCATCTTAGCCAACACTAAGTATAAAAAAAGGGATGAGCACTTATTCACATATAAAAATGGCATATTAACTA
Organism: Diospyros kaki; assembly: GCA_036245055.1. NCBI lineage: Eukaryota > Viridiplantae > Streptophyta > Magnoliopsida > Ericales > Ebenaceae > Diospyros > Diospyros kaki. The sequence goes on along the minus strand of BSEG01000016.1, from coordinate 7,934,337 downwards.
CCTAAATAGACTATTTTCTCATGAGGCAAGAGGACTGTTTATGTTGTAAGGATCATAAAGTTAAATGGGAGAATGTCTTGACACTAAACACGGGCATTTTGTCATTGATGTCCGTATCAAAAATGGAGGAGAAAAAATAATACAAAACAAAGCCCAAGAATCAGATGGTGGGTTTAAAAGGTGAAAAAAAAGACTTTTCTCAAGGAAAAAGTGTGAGACAAGAGATATTAGATTGTAGAAAGAGAGACTAACCAAATGTGGAAGGAAATGACCACTATAATTTGAAATATGACAAAAATGGTTCCAGGAGAGTCAAAGGTAAAAGTTCTAGATCAAAACAAATATTGGTGGTGGAACGAAGAAGCAGTAGAAAATCAAAACTAAAAGAGCTTGCTACAAGACTTTACATAAATGTTGTAATGTTAATGAATCAAAACAAGAGGGATAGTTTGGCCGAAAAAGAACCAAGAAAAGCAATTAGTGAATCAAAACACATAAAAACGTGAGATGCCACCTCATCAAGTGCCAAACACGTACAAATGGTTGTTGCTTTTTATCTGTTTGAACCAAGCACATCTCAAATGGTTGTCAAATATTTGCAAGTTTGAAGAAAATAAGTTGGGACCCAATCATGAAATAAAAAATCATCAAACATGTAATACTCACTCATGCTTTAGATTTTTTAATTTTATACACTTCAAAACCCAAAATGTCCAATTTGATTTTGAAAAAGAGTTTACTTGTTGTTCATACTTGTTTTTCTGCACCAAGGAAAAAATGATTTCTTACAGCCTGGACATGATAATATATAAATTTCTGATGATGTAAAAAACAAAGAACTAGTCCGTACTTCAATTCATGCACACAAATGATATTTGGGCCTCCTAGTTTTTCCAAGTCAGATTGTCCACATCATACTGTATCTATCTCTTGTGTCTACATTGGTTTTTGTTATATGCTTAGGAAGAGAAACATACCGAATCTCAGAGTCCTTCCTCTCTCGAGGATTGACCTGAATTTTTTAAAGACAAAGGCATCAGATTTGACAACCTCAGCAGGCAACAAATATTTGCACACTTGTAGCATTTACCTCACTCCCATTCAACATTACAACTTTTGCTAAACAAGCAATTAAAACAAATCTTGGGATACCACCTTTGCCAGGATCAGTGATTGGATTTCCATAAAGTCTTACATCCTGCTTAAAACAAGGAAAAAAGAATCAGTATAGAACCTGATACCAATTAAATAAAAGGGCAGCTCAAAATTGACCTGATGATTGAGATATAACAGCCATGCAAGTTCATCAGTAGCAAGATTGCTTACATAGTGAAAATACCTCCTCTCTGAATATTCCTTCAAATGTTAATACTATGTATTAGGAGCTAACCAATGAATCAACCTATTGGAGATGTGGACATATCAGTTGCTGCACTCATGCAGACAGCTCAGCCTTCAGTCATTACAGATCATCCAATTAATATACTGATTCTGTAACTTTCTCGATAAATGGTATACTTTCATTGTTGACCTCCCATGCATAAACCAAACCATTTAGTCAATACTCCTCTTTCAAGTCTCAACTCATTATCTGTCATTAGTATAACTTCTTCACAGTGCGATGCACAAAACCCAATTATTTGTCTAAAATGACCGTCTCCCTCATTTTCATCTATAAGAAAAAAGATGATGCTCCTCCATTTGTTCCACATTCTCATTGTCATTATAACTTTTTCAAATAGTTTTGATAGCCAAGACATGTCTACATCTCTTATGCATTTTCAGATCTTGATAAGAATGTCAATTGGTTGTAAAAATCTCCCTGTTTTCATCTTCCTCAAAATGCAAAGGTCAACTTGCATAGTCTAACTCTGGAAGAAATATATAGTTCCCATAACTCAATAACAATTTGGACAAGAGGAAGCATTCTTACCAATCAGGCAGCATTTATGTCTATGTCCATGTTTTCTTTGATTGCAGTCTTTACTTATTCTTATTTTGCAAATATGTAATACACGGATAGTGTCATGCTAATACACAAAAGTCAAATGCATGCCTGACTTCAAGAAACAGAAAAAAAGACACAGACCTTTCTGACACATTTAAGCTAATGCATGATGCATGTTACTCTTTAAATAGTGTTGAATCTTCACATATGACCTCGAGGTTATAGCAATTATAATACTAGAGGAAAATTGTTGAAAATCCCACATTGCCTCCACAAGGAAGACTTGGGCTATATATAAGGAGGAGAATCCCTCCACCTGTTAAGCTAGCTTTTTAGGTTGGAGTTCTACCTTTAACTTCTCACATGGTATCAGAACTAACCCTTAACTGTCGTGGTCATGGACCAGTACCCTGCTTGATCACCTGGGCATGTATCAGTTACTGGAGAAGTTTCGGCGTGGGGGGGAGTGTTGAAAATCCCACATCGCCTCCATAAGGAAGACCTGGACTATATATAAGGAGGAGGATCCCTCCACCTGTTAAGCTAGCTTTTCAGGTTGGAGTTCTACCTCTAACTTCTCACAAAAATTAAGAATCTATAAATGGCAATGAGTGTAATACAAACCCCATAAAAATAGTAGCTGATAGCCTACTACATTTTTGGTCTAGTTCACCCTGAATGGGAGAAAATTTAAGGAGATGGAGGACAGAAAAACATAACAGATCAGACAGTAGCTAAGGATCACATACCTTACAGGGTAGGCATGCACAAAAACTAAACAAATAGCACACAAACAGTAGAAAATGTCAGCTGTGAGATGGTAGATAAGTGAAAACAAGAAGGATGACAAGCTGCACTGATAATAAGACCAGACAAAGAAGATAGATCTTAGAGTCGCTGCACAAAAGGCTTTCAAGAGTTAATGTCAAAGAGCCTTTTATTGCAGAGCTCATCTGCTCAACTGTTACAGGATTTATGGATTCCTAGAAACTTTCAATCCTTTTAAGTTTCAAGAAATAACGTTTAGCGATACTCTCCCCTCCCTCCTCTCCTGGGTCAAAAAAAATGAAATGAAAAAGAAAAGGAACATAAAGGGGTATAACTCAGTTGTTTTGCTCTTTAATATTACTTTTTTAACAATATGCAAAAGCAAAAGCTACCTTATACTAGCTGCCAACCCAGAATAGATGATCAAGATATGGGTAGGCATAAAAAGAAAAATAAGTTGTTGTCGGAGACACAGCCATTTGTCCTAAAATGATAAAGATTGTTATATGCATGCATATATACAGTTCTTTACAGGATTTTCAAGTAGGAGGAGTAAGAAGGAAGGAGGAATAGACAGTTTGAATCACGTTTACATGGTCTGATACCATGATGAGTATATATAGCTTTTAGTGGATTCTCAAAAGAGTAAGAAAGGAAGGAGGAGTAGACAGTTTGAACAGCAATCACACAGTTGGTTACCATCATAAACATATATGAACACGCATACTTCTTGAAGAATGCTACAGTTGGAAGTATCAAACTGAAGCATGATCTTGCATTCAAAATTGGGAAAGGAAGAAGAATGCCAAGGGAATAAGGGAAGAGGAAGCAAGAAGTTCCAGGATCAACCAAAAGGAAAAGAAATGAAGAAAACAAAAATACCATTTTAAGTGTTGCTTTTTCTAAAAATTTCTACAAACTTTTAAATTTTTCTAAAATAAAAAGACAATCAAACACCACTTTCTATTTTCATTTCCAAAATTCTGAAGACGAAAGCTCTATCAAAAAGACCCTAAAAATTTTCTGGTAAGCAAAATAAAATAACTCGGAGTAGTTGGCTAGAAAGAATAAAACTTTTGGCCAGGTACACAGAACGGGAAGCACCATGACACAATCTACCAGAAACTTATACTTTTCAAAGACCATGCTTCATATCACACTCTTGCAAACTATACATCTATCAAACTGAATAATTGAAAAATTTCAGAACAAACTGAAATCTCATGTTACAAAACCTTACCGTCAAGCTCGGGAAATAATTAAGTGAATCAACAGAAGCCACATCCTCAATGTTATTACCCCCTGGTGGGCATGATAAGAAACAGCCAGTTATAAAGACAATAAACAAGGAACTCATTACCTACTGTATTCACAAAAGGAGTTTTTAAGTTATTTACCAAGAAGAAGGCAATGCAAATTTTGAAAAGGCCGATAGTTATCAACTGATTCACAATGATTGATTTGCTCATGTACTTTATCAGAATCAGGGTACCATATGCTCTTTAAACTGTTCTTGTTCAAATAAAGTTGCTCCAAACTGCACACAAGAAATAATTGACAGTGACTACTAAATCTTTCAAGAAATTTAATGCACAAATGGCTAACCTTTTAGATACCTTCTTAGTTGAGAAAGCTTCAAGATTTCATTCCAATCAGTTATACAATTACCATCCAAATTCAGAAGACGTAGAGAATCAAATCCTTGAACGGTGACAGAAGATGAAGGCTGGAAGAGAAGACATATAAACTGATAAATAAATAATAAATTGGAGTAAACAATCCATATAGTGTTATATTGTACCCACTGCAGTTCTTCAATAATATGAATTAACAAATACAAAAAACTAACGGATATCCCAGAAACATAAGTAGTTCGTGCAAAAATCTAATCCTAATAGCAAAGTTATAAGATTGATGGCTTTGATAACTGAATACTGTTCAACCACCTTGTTCATTCACTCTTCAAAATAATGAAAATAAAAACACCAGCATACAACTTTTTGTATCTTTGGCTTTGAGGTACGTGAATGGGGGCAACATACAAAAAGGCCAATTGAGGGGGTAAATTTTCCACATTTGATGGTTAAGAGTGTACCTTTCTTTTCTATTCTTGTTGGTGGCATGGATCCATCATTGACTTATTTTTATATTACAGATAGGGGTTTAAGCTTGAGATCTACTGTGTACAGGACCTTTTTAATCTTTTTATTTCTTCTATAAATGGAGACACGCCCCTTGGTGCCTTTCACTTCTTCAATTCATGCCTGTTATAAAAAAAAAATAAAAATGATAACAGATGTAACACAAGCACATGGAAGACACGTCCTCAAACCTGTACCCATCTTACCCATTCTATTGATGTTTGACACATCAAACACACATACTTAACAAACATGTGCCAAAATACGTATCAAGCACACCAAATGATATCTTACCATATCCAATGGTGATGACATACGAACATACTAAACATATGCATCAAAATCTCCACCAGGCATATCCAACTGTCATGACTTGGTTGAGGCTAGGTTTTATTTGGAAGTTAAAAGTTGGGACTTCCCTTTTTGTCTTTTTCTTGGAAATATTTATTGACCTTTATAAATTGTAATGATGTATTGCATGATAATCTTCTTTTTGTTTATGTTTTATACACTGTAATGCATGTTTTATTACTACTAAATTTAAATGCTTTCCAATTGTAGTAAATGGAGTAAAGGAGATATGAAACCACTTGCACCCAAGACATGGCTCTCAAGTCTGTAACATAAGTTGTACTCCTAGCCTCCAAGGAGTTATGCTAAAACCTTTATGAAACATGAACTCCTACAATTCATGCCAAACAAGCTAATGTGAGTTTCTGACCAATATTAAGCAGCTTTATAATTGTCTACTGTAACTTTAACCCTAATTGGAGCTTCTGGACTATTCTTGCTGGCGTATTCAACTCAAACACCCATAACCATTGGAAACAGCATCTAATTGCTGCACATAGGTACTGGTCATGTCCTCAAAAAAGCATTCAAACTTCTCTTGCTAGTTAAATTATAAGCAAAGATCTTTCTCTCTTCCCACAGCAGGACACGCTATTTAGCACCAACCTTTTAATTGATATTTAGAAACATTCAACAATTGCAGTAATTATGGGTCAGATTTTCCTTGCAATTCCCCGACACTACTCCCTTGTTCCTCCATTATATTTGTCATTAACTTTATTTAGTTTGTTCCTCCATAGCATCCAAAGCCGGACTCATTCATGAGTATATGTCTTGGCCACCAGAAAAAACAGCTTCTTGAAAGCAAATATGGTGATCAGAAAGGAGGCATGTGTTGGTAACAAATGCAACTTACCTAATTAATAAATGTTACATATCCTCTGAATAGTGATTTAACTTTCTGCTCTATATCTAACGTATCATCATCATCTCCATTTTCAGAAAATTCAGGTTTAAATTTTTGGTTACAAAATTTCTCAGTATTCAATTTTCAAGTTTATCAAACATCATGAGTTAAATAAGGAGACTGCCATAGCCATTAAAGTTATAGCTTTTCTCTGCTTCACTACAGAAATGATATATAGCTCTTTTGCTAAATATTGTCCTCATCATTTCCCAGAAAAGAAAATCAAAGTTCTTCTATATAGCTCAAAGACTTCAACAGTAATCACATTATTTAACAAAAAGAAAAAAGAAAAGTTATCATGTTAATCATCATCTGAAGATATGGAGCCAATAAACACGCACAAAGTAGGGATTGTATACCGTTATTGCCTCCAATTTATTTCCCATCAGATGTAGCTCTTCAATGACTGGTAGTGAATGTTTAAGTGTTTCAATCTGTCAAATAAACTAGATACTGGTTATAATGTCAATCTAAATAAAATGAGGCCAAAGAAGAGAATTTAGATGCTTGAGAGTATGGTTGGTTGTGGAGCCCTCTAAGAAATATTGGTAGGCAATGAAATGATGAAGACCAGTGGAGATGGGCCAGGGAGAGACAAGTAATCAAAGTAATGGGGATTCAGTTAAGAGAACCATAACAGAAGGCAGTTATCATGCATGCAAGTAATATCTTGATAAAGAAGGATGTTTTCTATTTATAGGCTGGTGAGGGCATACACAACCAGCTCAAGCGAGATCAAACAGCCAAATGAATTCCTCCACTTGGCCCAGTAACTTGAAGGTAAAACCCACTATTGGTGTGGTGGCCCAAAGGCTATCACATAGCAACTGCAATGGTGGTTGAGCATGCTCCCCATTTTCAGGGTGTGGAGCAGCTTGCATATCTATGTAATCACCAATTATTGTCTCTATGGGGAGGGAGAATGAGACATGGAACATTGACAACTCTCAACTCTTGACTCTCTATCTAGGCTAACTTCATGGAGTTACAATGCCTTCGGTAAGGAACAAAAATGTCACAGCAATGCTGTGACACCCAGCAGCTTCCTTGGTTTAGTGTGAACCTAGGTAGCGAACTAACAGAGAGGAAGAAGGGAGAGGGAAATATAAAAGAGAGGTGAAGGGAGAAAGAGAAATAAGAGAGAGGATAACAGATTCTTTGATTGAATTCTTGAATAACTGTTACAGAAGAGAGAATAGGCTTATATAGCTTAGCTGAGAGTGCTGCCACAGAGGATCACTCCTCCTCTATTTTGTCATATTCTAGCATTTAGACACCTGATAGATTCTGCCATAACAATCTTCCTACCTAGAAAGTAACCATAACAAACTATCTAGCTGAAAAGTAAATACATGCAAGAGAATAAAAATACTAAGGTAGTACATATAGGTAATAACCGATCCTTAGCTCAAAATTTTAACCGCAACCACAGCCGTTTCTGGTCTTGTGACAGTACCCCTCCCATCAACATTTCTTGTCCTCAAAAAATACTCAAAAGGCCGGCAGTCTTGGAAATAGTTGCATCAACGTAGGTAGGTACTCCTAGGTGTCCTCCTCGGGCGGTTTTCCCTGCCACCTGACCATGACTTGAATGAGGGGGGCCCCTTAATGGTAGATTACCCTCCTTTCTATTATGGCCTCAGGTTCCCTCGGGCCCTCTTTCTCCTCAGGTAGAGTTGGTAGCTCTTGGCTAACTCTTTCATTTCCAATGGACTTTTTAAGCAAGGAGACGTGAAAGACTGGATGGATCTTGGTCCCCTCTGGCAGCTACAACTGGTAGGCCACCTTGCCTATTCGGGCTACGATAAGGAATGGTCCAAAGTACTTAGGGCTAAGTTTAGATACCTGCCCTTGAGTGATGGCCTTCAGATGTGGGTATCTTAGTCTCAAGTAGACTCTTTCTCCTACTTTAAATTCCCGGTCACTTCTCCGTTTATTCGCATTTTGCTTCATCCTGTTTTAGGCTGCTGCCAGCTCTTGTTTCAGTTGTTCCAACACCTCCCTTCTCTGTTGTAGGTACTCTTCTACGGCGGTGGCTGTTGTTTGCCCTCCGGTGGCTGGTAGGGGAGGGGGTCTATGCCTGTAGACAGCCTCAAATGGAGTCATTTTGGTAGAGGCATGGTGGTAGGAGTTGTACCACCAATGCCAACTCTTGGGCTGTCGCATACACATGCATCTTAGATAGGTTTCTAAGCTTTGGTTAACCCTTTCAGTCTGACCGTTAGTTTGTGGGTGGTATGCTATTGATAGGCTGAGTTCGGTACCCACATTTTTCATCAATTCCCTCCATAAATGACTTGTGAACACCTTATCCCTATCTGAAATAATGGTCTTAGGGACCCCGTGTAAAGCCACCACCTGATCCATAAACACCTTGGCCACCTCTTGGGCCGTGTAAGGATGAGATAATCCTGCAAAGTGTGCGAATTTAGTTAGTCGATCCACCACCACCAGCACACAATCAATCCTTTCCTTCTAATCTTGGTAGGCTTTCTATGAAATCCATGGACAAACTCAGCCACGGTTGCTCTAGAATTTGCAAAGGCTGCAATAACCCCAGGTAAGCTACATTTTCATGCTTGCACTTCCGACATATGTCACAACCCAACACATGTTCCTTCACAGTTCCCTTAAGTTGAGGCCAATAAAATAATTGGTTAACCCTCAAATAAATATTTTGAATACCCGAATGTCCCCCCATGGGAGATTCGTGTAACGATTGCAAGATGCTTCTCTTAAGCTCGGCCTTATCGCCCACGACTATCCGACCCTTGTACCTCAACAATCCATCCTTGAGAACATATCCTTCCATTTCACTACGCCCCACTGCTACCTTCTCTCGAATTTCCTTGATGTGTTCATCCCCATCATAACTGCTCACCACTTCACTGCACCACTCGGGTATCACCATAGTGATGCCAGCTGCTTCCTTTTCTTCATGACACCTTGATAGAGCATTTGCAGCCTAATTTTCCTTGCCCTTCTTGTATTGTATAGAGTAGTCAAGTCCCATTAGAAAACTCCTTCTTGTAGATGCTTAGGTTCAGGTGTCTTGGGCTTAGAGTTTGGCTGAGGAACGCTAGGGGCCGGTCATCTTGCATAAGTACTGCCCCAATACCTAACTCGCTAGCATCCGTTTATAGCACAAACGGCTTGCTGAAGTCTGGCAATCCCAAGGTTGGGACTCTACTCATTGCGACCTTCAATTTACTGAAGGTTGCATCAGCCTTAGGACCCCAGTGGAAGTTTCCCTTCTTCAACAACTCGGTGAGGGGCTTACTTATGACTCCATAACCCTTCACAAATCTGCGATAATATCCTGTCAAGCCCAGGAATCCTCTAAGTGCTCTTAAGGTATTGAGTTTGAGCCAATTCAGCATGGCCTCCACTTTTTTTTGGTCGGTATTGACCCCTTTTCCCGAAACCAGGTGTCCCAAGTACTCCACTTGAGGCCGGGCGAATGCACACTTAGACCTTTTGATGAATAATTGATGGCATCTCAAGACTTCGAAGGTGGTTTTTAGGTGGACTATGTGTTGGTCTAAGGTAGGACTATAAACTATGATGTCATCGAAGAAAACAAGTATGAATTTTCTTCGGTAAGGCTCAAATATTTGGTTCATTAAGGATTGGAAAGTTGTTGGGGCGTTGGTGAGCCCAAATGGCATCACCAAGAACTCGAAATGGCCATGATGGGTTCGAAAGGCAGTCTTATGTATATCCTCGGCCTTCATCCTGATTTGATGGTAGCCCGACCTTAGATCCAGCTTTGAAAAGAATTCATCTTGGTGTAATTCGTCCATTAGGTCTTCTACAAGTGGTATGGGAAATTTATCCTTGATGGTCAAGGCGTTTAGTTGACGGTAGTCCATACAAAAACGCCAAAAACCATATTTTTTCTTTACCAAGAGGACCGGTGAGGCAAATGGGCTCTGGCTGGGTCTGATGAAGGACTGGTTCAACATTTCCCTCACCATTTTTCAATTTCAGTCTTTTGGGTAGGTGCATAACAGTAGGCTCTCATGTTGATAGGTTCGGCATTGGCTTTGAGGTTAATTGCATGGTCTAGGGTGCGGTTAGGAGGTAGGGTGTTTGGTTCTTAGAATAAGTCCCTAAATTCCATCAATAATTCATCAATAAGGGGCAGAGTGCTTACTTGATCAGAATTACCTAATGGGTGACTGATCGAGAGTTGCAACTCTCCATAATCTTCCCCTCCTTGTTCTTCCACTTCTATGATCAAGAACAACTGCGAAAGTTGACCCCATTTGCTCTGCAGGACCCTCTTAAGCCTCTTTTCGGTGATCATTTTGCATGCAGCAGCCTCCTTCCCACTGGTGAGAGTCATCCTTCTTCCCTCCTTTTCAAATGGCACTTCCATCCTGTTGAAATCAAAGCATATGGGGCTCACCCCTTTCATCCAATCCACCCCCAAGACTACATCACAACCTCCTAGTTGCAGCAACCTGAGGTCTGCCTCGAATTTCTCTTCTTGCATTTCCCAAATGAACCCCAAGTAGGCCGAGTTACTCACCACTCAATTCCCATTAGCAACCGTCACACTCAAAGGTAGTGTACCCGTGAGTTGACACTTAAGCTTTTTGGCAGTGTTATCATCGAGGAAGCTGTGTGTGCTTCCGCTGTCAATTAGAATGGACAAGCTACCTTCCTTAACCTTCCCTTCAACCTTAATTATCTTGTTGTTAGTGACTCCCTTGAGTGCATGGAGGGATATCTCTCTGTTGTCCTCTATCCCCTCTTCATCGATTCCGTCCACCTCCTCTCCTTTTTCCTCGTCTGCTTCTTCTCCTTGGCCTTCTAATAACAGGAGCTGGCGCTTGCATTGGTGTCCCAGAAAGTACCTATCTCCACATTTGTAACAGGCTCCTGGTTGCCTTTTAAGATCATTGGGTCTCCCACCAAAATTGGAATTAACAAAATTCCTCCCCCCTACATTACCTTTTACCATCTCTTGTTGACCCCCTTGTTGTGCCCTCCTTGTTGCCAGTTTCCTGAGTGTCTAGCCCTTTGTTGCTGCACCCTCTGCTTCTTTAACAGGGCCTCCACTACCATCTCTTGTAACTTGGCACTTTCAGCCGCCTGCTCCACCGTTCTTAGCCTGATCATCTTCACCATAGGCCTCAAGTCTTCGCCCAGTCCACTGAGGAAGCTAGAGACAAAGTATGCCTCTGTTAGGTGCCGGTCATGGCTACTCATCAAGGATCTCAGCTTCTCAAACCTCCTTAAGTAGGTCCCCACATCACCCACCTGTTTCAGTTTATTAAACTCCTCAATGGTGTCCGACATGCTCCTCTCCCCGAACCTCTCACACAACCTTTCAGAGAACTCCCTCTAGGTATAGTTCTCTTGCCCTCGAGTCCAACCTTGAAACCATGCGTCCACCCCATCATCAAAGTAGGTTGCTGCTAGAGCAACCCTTCTTTCCATCGATACATTGTACCACTCGAACAACCTCTCACACTTTCTAATCCACCACCTAAGATTAATCCCTTCAAACATGGGTATCTCCATCCAGGGCATGGGGAACGCTGGTGGTAGAGGAATATTTCGGTCCACTCGTCCCCCTCCTAACAAGGTCTCTGTGTCATCACCTTGCTCCACAACAATCTCATGGGCTACATTTTCTTGATTCACCCTCTCATTCTGTAAAATGGGGTCATTCCTATCCCTATGAGGGAAATCGAGAGACAACCTTACCTGATTTTGACGGGTAAACATCAACATGAACTGTTGAAGTTGATTACCCATCTCCTCCCTCATTTGATTGATATCTTCTCTCATCAGGTTAAGTCCTCCTTCCATCTTACGATCAACTGTCATGATCGCATCATGGTTTTGTTGGTTGTTGACTTCCAATCGGTCCATCTGATCCTGAAATTCTCCCACTCCCGAGCTGAGTTGTTGGAGCTGCGACTCCATGTTCTTCATGCGTGTTCCTTTGGCGATCTCTCGCACTCGTCGTGCCTCTTTGCAGGAATCGTGCTCTGATACCAAATGTCACGGCAATGCTGTGACACTCAGTAGCTTCCTTGGTTCAGTGTGAACCTAGGTAGCGAACTAACAAAGAGGAAGAAGGGAGAGGGAAATATAAAAGAGAGGTGAAGGGAGAAAGAGAAATAAGAGAGAGGATAACAGATTCTTTGATTGAATTCTTGAATAATTTTTACAGAAGAGAGAATAGGCTTATATAGCTTAGCCGAGAGTGCTACCACAGAGGATCACTCCCCCTCTAACAAACTATTTTGTCCTATTCTAGCATTTAGACACCTGGCAGATTTTGCCATAACAATCTTCCTAGCTGGAAAATAACCATAACAAACTATCTAGCTGGAAAGTAAATACATGCAAGGGAATAAAAATACTGAGGTAGTACATATAGGTAATAACTGATCCTTAGCTCAAAATTTTAACTGCAACCACAGCCGTTTCTGGTCTCGTGACAAAAAGCTCATGAAAGAAACATACTCATGCAAATAAATGAACCATGGGTGGAAATGGACACAATCTGGTGAATAACCATTTTGGCAGAGAAAGAGGAATTCAAGCATGCATAGGGCTTTTGGAGATTGACCCCAAGTATGTTGGCTTAAGACCAAGGCATGCATAAATTAGCGTAACATAGTAGTTTAGCAACATCTGGTGTCAAACTCAAGGGGCTAACACGTGGGACAAAATACTTAGAAACTTGACATGGCAACTTTGTGGAGTAACTCTTACATACATCAATCTTACTAGACCCCGTGATAGGAGGAGTCCTGCGAATTAGGTTACCCTTTATCTGACAATATAATGACCTAGGTTGACCCGTATAAGCTTATAGATAAAAATATTGTGCTTTACCTGCATCCAATTTATGCATGTATTGTTTAGAACTAAAATCCGCACATTCTTTAGTTGAGGTAGGCCAACCACATCATGGACCAAGAAATTGTTGGTTAGATTGAGAGTTGCAAGAGGTGGTAGGGCCTCACATATGGCTCCAACTTCCTGCAGCAAAAGGAAACCAAAAGAAGAGAAAGTTATTACTCTTTTTTCACTAAGTATAGTTATTACTCATTAATAAGCCTCAAACAGCCATTTCCTAGCCAAAAAGAAAAAAGAAACATTCCATCTCAAACAGAAACACTTGATTAGAGCATGATAGTCAAGATAGAATAATCAAAATTTATCAAAAGTCAAGACAACAACAATTTAATAACTCAGAAGAAGAGTAGATTAAGATCTTTGAAAGTCAAATTGCGCAACAATGATATGGCTTAATGTGTGTGTCTATGTGAAAGAGAGAGAGAGAGAGAGAGAGAGAGAGAATAACAACATAAACAATTCCAAGATAATAAGTTGTTGCAAATGAAATCAAAACAACCGGCTATAAATTTCATCACCATCGTCATCAGAAACTTATATCCACTAGGGCTTAGTGCCATGAATTCTCTCTCTCTAATCATCTCTATCCACCATCATATCTTTGATAAGGTCATTACATCGCGCGCTCGCGTGAGAGAGAGATGCACACACTCACACACACAGACACAAAATAATTCCAAGGTAATAAGTTGTTGCCGAAGAAACAAAAACAACCAGCTATCAATCTCATCATCACAACCCTTAAATCTATTAGGTGGGGTCACCTATATGAATTCTAACTCTCTAGTCATCTCATGCCATGACTAAGTGTTACCCACCTAGCTTTTTTTACTCTCTACAAATTACTTTCATTCCATGAACCTGCCTCAAAGTGGTAAATCTATTAAGAAATAATATTTCTCCAGTAGAAAGTTTATGCATCTTCTGATTCTTTCATGAATAATATAGAAAGAATACATCACTGTCAGGTTAAGATCCAAAGAATAAAAGTTTATGCAAGCATTTCTTAATAGAACTTCATTATTCATTTATTTATTAAGATCCAAATTTGACAAGGCAAATGGTGGGCTTCTGGTGATAATATAGCTTGTATTACTGAGAATGGAAGGGAATTGCAATGCTGGAAATTGACAAAATCAAAGAAAAATGGACATTCGAGAGGTCCAAACTCTCCCACAACATTCACCCAACAAAATACAAACCTTCTAATCTATTTGCTTCCCTATTTATAGGTTGTTAGCTCCCCCACTCCTCCTCAACGGAATCTGCTTGCCTGCACATGTCCCTCACTTGCCTACTCATGCCCCTGCACATGCACTTGTGGCTTGCACATGCACCCAATGGCCTTTTTCAATCCCTATTCTACCCTTGTTTCTTATGTCTTTGGTAGCAGAATTTTATGGGCTGCCTATCAATACTTCCCCCCACGGAACTCACCTTGTCCTCAAGGTGAAAAGTAGGGAACTGCTGCTGGAGCATGTTGTAGGGTTCCTAGGTGGCTTCCAAATATGGCAGCCCCTTCCCATTGTATGAGTACATCTAGACCTCGTAGGTCATTACCAGTTCCTGGTCTTACTCCAAGTACTACCTCTGGTTCTACTAGCATCTCTGGTTCCTCATTGAGTTTGAGTGCTTGCAGTGCCCTGTTGGCCTTGCACAATTGGGACACATGAAAGATTGGATGAATGTTGCAAGTCACGAGCAGGGCAAGCTTGTAAGCGACTTGTCCAATCTTTTCCTCAATAGCAAATGGACCGTAAAACCATGGTGTCAACTTTTCATTAGGACAGGAAGCCAGTGACCTGCGGCGATAAGGCTGGATTTTCAAGTAGACTAGGTCACCAAGGTCAAACTGAACATCCTTCATTTCAGATCAGCCCCCTTCTTCATCCGAGCCTGTGCCTGCAGCAATTCAACCTTTAGCTCTTCCAGCACCTGGTCCCTTTCTAATAGTTGCTGCTCCACAGCTGATACCGAGGTAAAACCCCTTTTGAATCTCAATAACACTAGGGGTTCACGCCCATAAACCACCTGAAATGGAGTGATCTTAGACGTCATATGGTAAGACGTATTATACCATAACTCCGCCAAAGGCAACCAACTGAACCAAGCCTTTGGTTTTATAAATGCAAAACATCGTAGGTATGTTTCCAATGTTCGAGTAAGTACCTCCAATTGCCCGTCTGATCAGGGGTGGTAAGTTGTACTTCAGCACAGCTTAGTGCCTTGGAGGCAAAATAACTCTTTCCACGGAATAACTCTTTCCAAAAGTGGCTCGTGAAGACCTTGTCCCTGTTGGACACAATGGATTGGGGCACCCCATGTAGGCGTATCACTTCCTTCACGAAAAGTGCAGCCACATTGCTGACATTAAAGGGGTGCTTGAGTCCTATGAAGTGGCCATACTTGCTCAATTTGTCCACCATGACCAATATCGTATCCGTATTATCGGACCAAGGCAAACCTTCAATAAAATCCATTGCCACATCTTCCCACACCTGATTTGGAATTGGAAGTGGCTGCAAAAGGCCCTCTAGCGACAAGGCTTGATATTTATGCTGCTGGCAAATGGCACACTAACTAACGTAGCGGTGAAAATCCCTTTTCATTCCGACCCAATACACATTGGTTGTTATTCTCTTGTATGTCTTTAGGAACCTCGACTGTCCATCCGAGCTCCTGTCGTGTCCTTCTTGGAGCAATATAGGGATTAAAGTGGATCCCTGAGGTAAATATAATCTACCTTGAACAGGAGCTGGTTGCTGACCCACTAATAGTTGGGTTTGGCTGAGGGATCACGTCGGATTTCTTGTATTATTTTTTGCAATCCCAAGTCTGCCCCAACTTCCTTAGCTAGTTGTTTTAGCTGAATCACTCTGGGAATTGTCATAGCCAAAAGGGCAGCGGAGTGACTGACCCTAGAAAGGGCATCCACTGCCTTGTTCTCCAACCCCGATCAATATTGTATTTCAAATTGGTAACCCATCAACTTCATCAGCCATTTCTGATGTTCTAGACTCACCAACCTCTGTTCCACCAAAAATTTTAAGCTCTTCTAATCTGTGCATATTATAAACTCACGGCCCAACAAATAGTGCCTCCATTTTTGGATAGTGAACACTATCGCCATCAGCTCGCACTCATACATAGACTTGTTGTGGCCACTAGGGTTGAGGGCATGACTGTAAAAGGCAACGGGGCGATGTTCTTGCATTATTACAACCCCCAAGCCTGGTCCAAAAGCAACCGTTTCCACCACAAATGACTTAGTGAAATCCGGTAATGCAAGCACCGGTAAAGATATAGTCTCCTTCAATTTCTGGAAAGCCTTTTCGGTTGATTCATCCCAATCAAAACTATTTTTACGTAGTTTTTCTGTAAGAGGCCAAGCCAACTTCCCATAATCTTTCACAAATCTTCTATAATACCCCGTAAGCCCAAAAAACCCCCGTAATTCATTTATCGATACAGGACTTGGCCAATCGAGCATTGCCTTAACCTTGGACTGGTTGGTAGCCACTCCATTATGTGATATGACATGGCCAAGATACTCCACCTCTTGTCTAAATTGGCATTTCTTTCTGTTTGCATGTAGTCGGTTTTCAGCCAACACTCTTAAGACCCATCACAAATGCTGCTCATGTTCTTCCATGTCACGGCTAAACACCAAAATATCATTAAACAAAAACAACATGAATCGCCTCAACTAACCTTTGAAGATCTCGTTCATTAGGGACTGAAAGGTTGTCAGGGCAATGGTCAACCTAAAGGGCATGACCAAGAAATCATAGTGGCCCTCGTGGGTACGAAATGCAGTATTCGGCACATCGTCCTCCTTAACTCGAATCTGATGGTATCCGGCCTTTAAGTCCAACTTTGAAAACATAGTGGCCCCATGAAACTCATCTAACAATTCATCGATCACCAGAATGGGAAATTTGTCGGGTATCGTTACCTTATTCAAGGCTTGGTAGTCTACACAAAATCTCCATCCCCCGTCCTTCTTCTTGACCAACAGTATAGGGTTGGAAAAAGGACTCATACTAGGTCTGATAATTCCGGCAACAAGCATTTCCTTCACTAATTTCTCAATTTCATTTTTCTATATATATGGGTAGAGATAGGGCCTTACACTTATCGGAGCTGAACCTGGCTGCAAGTTAGTGGCATAGTCTTGTTCTCTTTTCGGAGGCAGCCTGTCATGTTCATAAAAAATGCCATTAAATTCGGATAGCACCTGCTAGATTCCTCCTGATACTACAACTATTAGCTCCCCAAATTTTGCCGACAAATTCCCAAGTTCAAGAAGCACACCCTCTCCGATGCCCTTGAACGCTTTCATTGTTGCCTTTAGGGTTACAAGGGTTTTGCTTAAACCGGGATCCCCTTGCAGTGTAACCATCATCCCTCCCACCTGGAATTTCATAGTTAAGGACTTCCAATTGACTTGCACCTTGCCTAGCGTCGCTAACCATTTCATCCCCAAGATGACATCCAAGTTGCCCAACTCCAATGGAAGAAAATCCTCAATACATCTAGGTTCTGAAGAGAGAGAAGCATGCCTTTACATACTCCGGCACTATGCACAACCAACCCTGTTCCCATAATCACCCCATAACTAGCAGTTTCTGACCTCAGTAGCCCCAATTTCTGTACCAACTCAGCAACCACAAAATTATGGGTTGCCCCCGTTGTCTATAAGAACCACTACCTCTTGGCCAATAATTTGCCCCTGCACCTTCATAGTTTGGGGTGGGGTGAGTCCCACCACCGAATTCATTAGCAGCTTGATCACCTCTCCATTAGCCTCCGGAGCTTCCCATTCATGACTTCCTTTGGCCTACTCTTTTTCCCCTATCCCTTCCTTCTCTTCGTCATAAATCACCATAACTTGTAGCTTCTTATTTTTGCACCAGTGCCCAATGGAATACTTCTCATTACACCTAAAGCACAACCTCTTTTCTCTCTTGGCCTTCAATTTGGCTTCGCTCAGCCTTTTGAAGTGTGGAACAGCTGCTCCTACAATGGCCGGAAGCATCAGTTACTAAGGAGTGGCTAACTTGGTGATGGGTTTCATGTTTGGAATGAATGGTATGCAGGTTGATGAGTGGATCAAATTAGGGACATTTTCACCTCTACTTGGTCCAAGACCAACATGAGTTTGGAGTATGTGATTCTTGTCTTCAATTCATTGGGTTGTTTCCATGATTTGCATTAGACCTGATAGCTGTAACACCCTAACTTTTGCCTTAATTTATGGGTTCAACCCGTTAACAAAGAGGCCCTCCAATATAGTCTCTGAAACTTCGCCCACCAGGGCCACCAAAGTCTCAGAGAGGAGGCGGTATTCCCACACGGAGTCGTCCTACTTGAGGGCCAGGAGCCTCTCCTCCATGGATCCCTCATGCGAAGACTGAAATCGTTTACGTGGGGATCTTCAGCTCCTCCCAACTCTGAAATCCCCTTCTTCATTGCTCCCATTGGTACCAAGCCAGGGCTCCTCCTTTGAAACACAACGCTATCGTTTCAATTTTCTCCAACTCCGTCAACTGATTCACTTCGACATACCTTTCTGCCCAAAACAGTCACTCATCCGGGTTGTCTCCGCTGAAGATCGACATCTCCAATCTTCTGTGATGGACTTCCCCCCTCCAATTTCCGTCGCCCACTTCCCCTTTTTCTCTCTTGCCACTCTCAACACCATGGGAAATCCCAGAATTCAAAGTGGATTCTAGCGTGGGTTGCTCCAGCATTTCCTTGCACTTCTTCTCCCTTTATTGTTCTTCCCATTTCGATCTCATGAAGCTGAATTGCTCCATCATGATCGAAATATTCTTCTCAAAGCTCTACATTCGCTGCATCTCCAACTTTAGTGAGTCTAGCCCACTGTGCAATTCGTCCAACCGCACCACCAAGTCTCCTACTCGCTCAGTGAGGTTTACCATAGGGATCGATTTCTGCTCTGATACCAAATGGTGGGCTTCTGGTGATAATACAGCTTGTATTACTGAGAATGGAAGGGAATTGCAATGCTGGAAATTGACAAAATCAAAGAAAAATGGAAATTCGAGAGGTCCAATCTCTCCCACAACATTCACCCAACAAAAAACACACCTTCTAATCTATTTGCTTCCCCAACGGAATCTGCTTGCCTGTGGAAGCATCTAATAGTCTGTTATAACAGTTTGTTGTTACTGTTATGTTTATGTTTATGTTTAATTGATGTAGTTTGTAGTTGTTGTCATGCTTTGATTATTGATGTTTCTAGTATAGGCGGTATTCTTCTTTCCGATAAGCAAGCTGCCTATATAAGTAGGTCACAGTCCTTTTGTACAGGTTAACTTTCATTTTGTGATTATCTGAATAAAAGTTCTGCTCAAGGTATTGTTTTTCTCTCTCTCTTGTTATGTCCCTGATCTATTCCTAGGGTTACTCTACAGCATACACATGCCCTCCATTTGCTTGCACATGCCCCCATTTGCTTGCCTGCACATGCACTTGTGGCTTGCACATGCACCCAGTGGCCTTTTTCAATCCCTATTCTGCCCTTGTTTCTTACGTCTTTGGTAGCAGAATTTTATGGGCTGCCTATCAGCAAACTGCAATGTTCATGGCTGAATGAAGTGTAGCAAAAGGTTAAACAAGTGTTTTAACAGCTACAGATATGTATAACAGCAAAGCACATGAAAATGCAGCATCTGCTAGTGTCATAATCTGGAGTACATATAATTGCTGGGAAAAGACATACTTCCCATTCTGAAAGCAGATTTCCAGTCAAATCGAGCTCTTGTAGATCTGCAATAAAAGGTTAAGTATTTATAGCAATCCAATTATATGAAACAAGCATCAAGCAAGGCTGCAAGACAATATAGGATCATCTCATTCAAATGTAAGCATTTAAGAAGATTGGATCTATCAAGATCAGGGAAGGAGTGGAGGTACAAGAGACATTGTAAGGGACGCTGCAAAATGGGTAGTATTACAGTCCAACCTACTTTCCTCTTTCTTATATTACTTTAATTTTCATAACTAAACAAAGGAGTACTGCACAATATAAATTGGAACAGTTTAACTCAGGTGTTCTGACTGTTTAATCATTTAGTATGGCTTATGTTATGGGTAACTATTTCACGTGATGGATGTATTCCTCTCCAATCCAAAAAATTTGAAAGCAGAAGCAGATCTCCACTAAATATATTGATGATCTTAATCAGGAAAATAAAACCTTGCTGTCAGGTTCCTTAAGTAATTAGGAAGAAATCGAGAGAGAGAGAAATCAGAAAGAACAGAGAGAAAGAGAGAAAGATGAGAGAGAAAGCAGAGAGAAATTAGGGAGAGAATTGAACAGAGTGAAGAATTCAATCTGTTATTACTCAACATTCTCCCAAAACAGTCTTGAGTAACTTATATAGCTACTATTAATGACAGGTCTTTCAGTTACATATTATAACTGAGAGTTTACAGCTGTCAATTAGCATAACAGAAATGTAACTGAAAGTTTACAGCAATTACTGTATTAACCCTGGGGTCTTGACACTTGCTTCCTCTAAAAAGAGAGAGTTCTTGCAGGCACAGAATGCAGATGCAAAAACCCATGAGGCATCCCAGATTCCTGGAGGAGTAGCACTGAGAATTTACTTATTTTGAGTTGAAAAGCTTAATTCAAATTTTTAAATCAATTTGTACAAACATCTATACATGCACGTGGTCAAAACATGTGGTCAGGACACGCACTTAAACAAAGGCAAAAAGATGAATTTGAAATGCAACTCCTATGAACCAAAAAGAAAAAAATCTCAATCTCTAAATACAAACTCTCTCCAACAAACTAAGCTTTTATAAACGGTCAGAACCCAATCAGAATTAAGAACATGAGACAAAAGAATCAGTTTGCAGAGTCAGTCAAAGGGCTCAAGGGTCTTATTGAAACACCATGCATGAAACCATTCATATCATTTAATTGGTGTGAAGACAATTCCACAATCAATATTAACAATTCACATTGTGAAATCCATTGGACAAATTAAACCAGTTAGAGCCCCAAAACCATTTTGTTAATTTTTTTGGCAATTGTTTTAGGGATTTCTTCTAGAAAACTCCAAGAATGGCTGGTTCATTTCTTATCTGGGGTGAATTTTCTTGTGCTTTCTAGAATCAAGATTTAATCTAAATTCAAAATCCTATTTTTATTTTTTCTCCTTTCTCATATATTTTGTTTTTACAACATTCAAACTTGTCCTCTTATGCTATAATCTCTGTAGGAATTTTATACAAAATGTAATAATTATTCGTTTATAGAACTTAGTCTTCTTTTTTACAGATTGAAGTGCTTTTTCATACCTTATAAATATGTACATTCATCTAGTAGAACAATGTCTAGTTTCCCAAACCATCCATGACATCTTAGCATCTAGCTAACTGAGAGAAGAAATTTGCAACATTCATGGAGATGGTGCTCCACCAAGCATTCAACATGAGATGATTATGATGATACTATTCATGACCTTAGCTGACATTGAATAACTCCGGACATCCAATACCAGGATCATCATTCCTGACCATATTAACCTAAATAAAATTCCTAAATTTAATTTTTCAGTAAAATTATTGAAAGTCAATTATATGTAAGATAACCAAATCATGGACTTAGCTTGCTTGTCAGAGAAAAGAAAAACTAATGAATAAAACCCTATTTTGATTTTGCTCAAAGAAAGAGAGATGTTGGGAAACATTGTTCATGACCATGTCACCAAGGAACAGAAAGCCTCCCAACATTGTTCATGACCATGTCACCAAGGAACAGAAAGCCTCCCAACATTGTTCATGACCATGTCACCAAGGAACAGAAAGCCAGTCAGAGGAATCAACCTGTGGTTCACTGCTAAGCTAATGACTCTGCCCAATGGTTTGATGACTCCAATAGTGTGGCATTGCACCATCAGTGGTAAGGCTGGACTGACCGGGCAAGGAATTACTGCCTATTTACTCTCCTTTTAGGTGAAACTATCCCAGCAAACCGCCAAGCGTAAATTTCCCCTCTTCCACCCTATTGTCTGCCCCTACGTTACTGTGTTCCTGACAAAAATACTAAAAGAATATAGCGGATGAGACCAGAAATTACGGTGAAATGAATTCTTGTTGGCACTTGGCACCCAGGATCTGTTCAACCACCCCAACTTGTTGACCTAAAACAGACTGAAGGATATCACTTCTTTTTATTTATCCAGGATACAACTAGATAAAAGACATTCATCGAATAGCAGGTCCGGAAATATCTTGCATAAACAACAAAAAAGAAATTGTGTTGGCCAGGTAACTGTCAAGTTGCCACAACGTAAGCTCTATTTAACTGCTCTTGCTTTTCTCCTAATTCAAACAAACTTAGTTTGGATTGGGTGGCCAGAAATGCACTCCCCCCTTGTAATATTTATTGTCAAAGACATGGTTAAAACTCTAGTAACTTAAGTGCTTGAGAGGAAAAATCACACCAGAACAAAATATTGGCGCTCTGGAATGGACTAGAAAAAGTTATAATGAAGGAGCATTGAGAACTGTAAAACTGACTATCATATCACTGCAGAACCAAGTAAGGAATCTAGAATCGAACTTTAAATATGAGTGACAAAAATTAGAATATACTATGCATATAATAAGCAGAAAGGATGAGTGTTATTAATAAAAGTCAACAGTCCTAATGAAATTTGGCTTTAGCTACAACTTTAACATGGTCAATGGAGAAGTAAAAACTTAACATAAAAATAAAATTTTGATAAGCCAACTATATGAAAACAGGACCACCAAGAGAACGCGAACCCTTCACAAAGAAAGACCAAACTCTACTTCCAGCAATAAAAACATAATACTGAGGTGATAATTTGCCTTGGATGACAATAGTGATCGTATTTTGCTTAATCTGGGCGTCCCCTCGGTAACTTTTGCACCATAACGTTTTTACGTCGCACTACACACTGATGGAGAGAGAGGGGAACTAAGCCTAAACAGACACAATAAACTTCATAAGGCATTCATAAATGCCAAAAAAGCAGAGTTGCACGGCATAATGATTTGAAAGATTAATGGGGAATAACGAGCACGTAACTTACTCGGCACAGTAGCACTGATTTGGCATGGAGGACCAGCAGTGCTAACGCCCAAGTAAGGTACCGATGCACTTGTCAATTCTTCTGGTCGACTTAACTTGTCCAGAATTTTGTTCTTGCCCAGAAGCTCAACAGGCACCCGTCTGTTGCTTGCAGAGAGGACATACATTTCATCTGCAGTTATTTCGCAGACAATACATGTCAATTCACGTCCGGCAAGACATAAATAAGTCGCAGGAGTTAACAATCAGAAGAACATTGATCATTACCCCCCCCCCACCCCACAAAAAAAAAAAAAAAAACACTGAATTAAACAGAACAAGAACAAATTCGGGGTGGTATTGTATCCAGTTTTCCGATAGTTAGAAGTTGAGTGTAACCAGTGATGGGTCTAACCTTCTTCCTCTTTGGATGAAGTAGTCTGGTATCTGATTTCCAGGGCCTGCAATAAGGTAATCCCAGTGCTCAAGTTCTGGGGACGAACGAACGAAGCAGATTTATGGGAAGCGGCGTGGAAATAGCGAACCCCATTGAGGGAGCCGTCGTGTTTTCCGTCGCCGTTGTCCCAATCGACGCCGACCCACTTGCCGGAGTAACCTTGAACAGGACCCACGTACTTCACCGTCCCAATACGCCGGGAGTCGCCGGCCGAGTGAACTCTCCGGCCGATCCTGAACTCGGGGAGCTCCGAGTTGTCCGAATCGGATATCCCGCCATGCGCGGAAGAGCTTTGCATTGTCGATGATGCAGAGAGATGCGAACCCGAAAACGACAGTCGGCGGAGAGAGCGTTGGCGTGGGCAAGTTCTGAAGACAAATAAAAGGATAAATTACATTTAGACCATTAAATTTGGATTATTTACATATAAATTCCATATATTTTAAAAATATCTCTAAAATTTAAATAATGTCTACAATTAACATAAATTAAGTCTCGTAGACTTCCAGAGGTTATATTTTTAGTTATTCTTTATTTTTTTGTGGTGGTATTTCTATTTTAAATATTATTTAATTAATATAAACTTTTTCTAAATTAATTATTAAGTATAATATTGAACTCTTTAACAATAACTTAGCAAAAAAATAATAAAAGAAAAATACTCGGAACAATAAACATAATCATGCAGAATTATAATGAATTTATTTATATTTTAAATAATTGTAAATATTTTTTAAATATAAATTAAAATAAAAAATCCTACCGAGTTTGTCAAATTTTACTGACTTGGATTCAAAGTTAATTTAACTATTTAATAAGAAGTATAAGGTTATCTCTTATCCTTTTAATTAAAAGGTTATAATTGATGTGATATATAAAATGTGAAACTTTATGTCTTAATTAAATTCACTTGATGTGTCTAATTATGTAAATAATTTTTATTTTATATATTTTCATACCAATGTTAGAATTTGATATCATGTTCATTCTATCACAAATTATCATTGATTTAAATCTTATCTTAGAAAATGACCATTACACAATAACCAATAATAAATGGTAAATTGTGGTGTAGAATTTAGTCATTTTTCTTTTTTATAAAAGCCCATTTAAAGATAAAAATGATGGGACAATACTTATGTGACATTTAGTTAATTCAAATGCTAAGAGACACAATAATTTATAATTAATGCTTATGCTATATTCGGGTTTAAATTATTGTAGCCTTTCATGTATTTTTTTTCTTTGATTCATTTGAATATCAATAATTTATAATTAACAGTTAATTTGAACCATACTCAATTCAACTATAACGGGTATGATTATAAATTAATGTGAATTTAGTTATAAGCTATTGTTTAAATTATAATTTTTCGTAATTTTCTCAACATATTATCATTTAGACTTAACAACACAAACAGCCTAAAAACTAGTTATTAACTAATTTTATTATAATAAATATATTTATTTTTACATCAACTATAAAAAATACCTAGTAATTAAAAAATATAATAATAATATTTGTTTATATGATTGGCATTGACAGTCTTAATAATTAATAAAAAGGAGAAGTATACATAAAAAAAAAATAAATACTACAGGTCGTCAATTATGATAGTCATTAATATATATGACACTGTTTAGTTGTAAAATATGTTTGTTGACAGCCTTTTCATATTTTGTAATTAAATATCGTGATATAACTATTACATGTATTAGGATTATTGTAATTCTCATCACTCGTATTTTTAATTTTAACATAAAAGATAAATTATAACTAAATAGTTTATATAATTATAATTATACAAGACAACAAATTAAACTTATGATGTGAATTATATCTTACTGTCTCTCAATCACATGTAACTTGAGGGATGGTGGCTATACTTGATGTTACGTCACACCAGGGGCAGACCCAATGTAGGCTCCACTGGGCCTTGGCCCGTCATTGATTTTGGTCTATACTCAAGCCTGAGTATAAAATCTAAAACCCTCTCTCAATCCTTCCCTTGCTCAAGCTCCCGCCATTTGGCCCTCATGGCCCCTGCTCTTATTTCTCGCTCGTTGTTGGTTGCGGGCTTCCTTTCTGTCGCTCTCACTCACTCCACCCCTCTGTCTAGCTACTCGAACCATCTAACCATCATTGAGGTGAGGTCGCTGACTCATTCTACTCGCCCTTCCTTCACCTCCTCAGTCTACGGTCGCTCTCGCTCGCCTCACTCAGTTCGTCATTATCAGTCGCTTTTGCTTGCTAATTGCTGCCTCTCTTCGGGCCTCTGGCTCCATCATTTTATCACTCGCCGGTGTCGTTACCTTGCCCTCACCGGCTCACCCCTCAGGGCTTCGGCCCTTCGTTGCTGATCGCTCGCTGGAGTTGGACGCTGGCTGGTCGATCGCTGCGTGCCTCTCCGACTCCAGCGCTTTCTCCCTTTCGCTTAATCAGTGAGCAGTAAGGCTTCACCAATTTTTGTCTCAAAAAAGGTAACTTTTTTTATTTTTAAAATTAAGGTATTGATTAAATTATATTAAAGTTTTGTATATTTATATTATTATATTATTATTTATTTATTTTTTAATAAATTTTGCCCTCACTACAAAATATTTCTGACTCCGCCCCTGCGTCACACTTTGAAAAAAAAAAAAGAAAAAAGAAGAAAGGGGGGAGAGAGAGAGGAGAAGGGTGGCTAGCTAGAAAGGGAACGAAACTGCCATTTTTCTGTTTGATCCGCCAGTCAGTTGTTCGAAACCGAACATTCAACACGTCTCGTCACAGCTTACCGCTACTCTCTCTATCTCTGACCGTCCCCTTATCATCGTTCCACATTGCCGCTCGGTGCTGCCGTCGATTCAGATCACCGATTGCTCGGTGCCTCCGTCGATTCACAAACACAAACTGGGCCGAACCGCTGTCGATTCAGAATTCTGATTGCTCGGTGTCGCCGTCGATTCACAAACACAAACTGGGCTGAGCCGTCGTCGACTCACAAACACGAATCGACGTTTCCGTGCTCGGTGCCGCCGTTTCCGTGCAACACCAATCGTCGCTACCCCTTTCCGCTGTCGATTCCGCTTAAAGGGGTATGAAATTATATTTCTTTGAAATCCATCTACCAGTCAAAGATACAGAAATTGAGAGTCTGGTGTCCTCCTTCATCTCTTTCATCTTGTTTCAGTTCTTGCACATATTGGGTCGGGCTATCCATTTAGATTGGGTTTAAGTGACGTGTCATTTTAATATTATATATGAGTCGATGTTGTTAGCTATGTCAGCTATCCCTTGGTTGCTTTTATTGACAATTAACGATACTTATAGAATTATATATTAAATTAAAATTTAGTAACTTTTCAGCTACAAATTAAAGTTAATTAATCTTTTTATGCCTTGAAATAAAGTTCAGTGAGCATTGTGCTGTTTAGCACATCATTTATAGTGTTGCTAGTTCAGTTTCAATCTGATTAGAACCTGGATTGCTAATATTTTTTCAGACAATATCTCTAGAAGCTCATGGAAAATCATATTTGCCCACATTGTTTTAGAGGCTAGAGCCATCTTGCTTGGAGGAAAGAAAGCCTCAAATTCCTTTTGCGCCTGTTTGATGACTGGCTCCGAGGTAACCAGGGCAGTTACAGAGGCTGGAATGGTTGGAAGTATCAGAAAACATGAAGGGGATACTGGGAAATCTGTTGTAGATGCTGCTGGTTCTCATGGGATTGAAGAAACCTCCCCTGATTTGTTGAAGAATACACCATCAAACATAAGTAAGTATGCACATGAGATCCAGCAATGCGAGGGTAGACAGAAGTATCTTGCTCAGACAAGAAGTCCATCCGACAGTGGAGATGTTCGTTGGTATTTTTGCAAAGTTCATTTGGCAGAGAATGGTGAGTCAATTTGGTACTGTGTTTTTAGATTTTGATAATACTTTCCCACTTCTGATTAATTAATTATAGAGGAAAATTGAGTACCATGGATGGAAAGTAAGGTCATGAATGGGATTTTAACTGTTGAATTTCATTGATGCAGCCTTTATTTAGCTCTTATCAACCTTATGCCTCCATTAAAACAAAGGTAGACCAATTCCATAAGTTATAATATTTGATTGAGTTGGATTTTGAAATTTGAAGGTAGACTAATGCCATAAGTTCTAATATCTGATTGAGTAGGATTTTCAAATTTGAAGATGCCAAAACTAATTGTATTTCATTCATACAGCCTTATTGCCTGTCAGCAAGCTCATGCCTATATTAAAACATGGGATGGACTCATACCATAAGTTCAAATATGCCATAAGAGTCCTTTGTCGTTGTCCTGATTGATCCTCTAACATGTCTACAGTGTGTTTTTTGGCTCACACATCTCACATATCTACAGTGCGTTTTATAGTTAAAATTTAAACTTTTTAGGACTTTTGGCAATTTCAAGATTTTATGATCTCTTTATGTGAATCCTTTTTGTTTCTAATCATGCTTATCTAAGCTAAAAAATTAAGAGTTTGTTTCCTAATATTTAAGCTTGGCTATAAAATACAGGTTAAACTCATGGAATCATGGGTTCAAATTGGCTACATTGCATGTTTACAAACGTGGGCTGCTATATTTTTAAGGAGTCTTGAGTAAATATGCAGTTGATCTGAAACTGATGAATGAATCAGTGTTACCAACCAAAACACAAAAATTATACCATGAAAAAATATTTAATTACCTTGTGCCTAAAACCATGCTTCTGGTGCTTCACGTATGTCTAGTTCTTGTAACTTTCAACTGTAACCCAAAAAATAACTGAAATAATGCCTTTGTTGTAACCAAATGAGTTTGGGTCTTAGAGGTAGGCAATATGAATCCAAGTCAATAATTGCCTTTATTGGTTTTTCTTTTTTGTACTTGATGGAATTATGTATGCTAACCATTTTTGATAATAATTTCCACTATGAATCACTTCACTGTTGTTAATTAATTTAGGTCTATTTCTAACAGTACCGGGTTACAGATTTTAATAGAAGTGGCCATTTCCAAGAATTAAATGAAGTTTATTGTTTGGAAATTCCTGGTGGCTAATGGGTGTTTTCAGAGTTCAAGGCAGAGCAAGTTCAATTTAGTTATTGTCACGAACCTAGGGTACGTGGTTAAAAGAGGAATTGGAAGGAATTGAGGGAGGGAATTAAGGGAGAACAGTATAGAGAAGAAGATTTAGGGGGAAACAAGAGAAAGAGAGGGAAATTGGAGGGAGATTGAGAGATAATTCTAAGAGGGAAATCAAGAGTATTCATTCAATCAATTTAGGCATACTCCTTCCAACCTCAATTGTGGCTTATATAGAGCCTAACAGCCTCCCATGTGCTCCCATGTGCAATATAACAACTAGCGCAACTACTTATAGAATAGGACAACGCCCTATAACAGAAAAAAGGAAAGAAATAACAATTATTGTATATTCCATGCCAACTCCTACTATTATATTTACTAAACTATCCTTGGGGTCATGATAGTTATATCCTGAGTGATACTTTTTTAACATGGCATAGAAAATGTTAGGTATCCTTTTAAACAAGCAATCCCAGGATACCACAAAACCCATGCTTCTTTGGAAAATTTGAGAGTCCAAGTTCTGTTTGGTCAAAATGTTTGATTGGTGTCAATAATATTCTGTGGGTTGTTCAATTTTAAACACAAGGGTGAGCTTTGACATTGAGGTTTGGAGGAAGGAGATTGATGTTGTGGTTGTTTGGAGTTGAACTTGAGGATGTATTAGGAAATTTACATAGAGTGAATTAGATGAAATTTTAAGAGAATGCTAGGCATTTTTTAAGAAGTGGGAAATAGGTGTATATTTATAATTCCAAAATGGCATGGGGATAACATGAAGAAATAGTTATACAAGCTTTTGTAATAAGTGGATAGAAGGGGTGCTATTGCATCATCGTGTCATGTACTTTTAGTTGTGAATTTGGTTACATATTGGGGGGGGGGTTGTTTAGTCACATGTAATTGGTTATAACTATAAAAGAGACTAGAAGATTGCAAGTGGCGAGGACCTGATCCAATTTGCACCTCTACCGATGGATTGGATTAAGAACTTAATATATAACCTCATTGATCCTCTCGGATTGGGGTATCTAGAAATTAATTAGAAATTCTCTCTCCTCTCCCACACTTCTCTCTATCTCTCTCTAAAATTCTCTCTATCTCCCTCCATTTCTCTGTGTTTGCATTCCTAATTCACACTGGATTAGGAAGAACTCATTGTCAGGCTCAAGCCTTGACAATTTTGGCATCAGAGCAAGGTTCTCGGCCGGAGTTCTTTAGGAATTAAAATCGATGGCAGAGGGTACTCGCATGGAGAATTTCATTTCAACTGTAGCAATTCAGTTCGACGATGTCTGAATTCCAGATCATAGATGATCTATCGGAGATCGTATCTACCTGAAATCATGAAGCAATTATGGCAGTTGATTGGAAGTTGGATAGCTCCATGGAAGGGCTGGAACAGAGGTTGGATGGAGCCATCTTGCAGATCCATGAGGAGATGGGAGTACAATTCAAGGACCAACTTTAACAATTCATTGTGATGTTCACTCTCCAGAACTCGATACGAATCTCCCCTGACTTCCTTTCTAGGGAGAGAACATATTCGATCTTACTTGGGTATAGGGTGAACAATTGGATGACCGGAACCTTTGAAATTGAGGTGGATCCGGTTGAAGTGGGAGAAGCGATAATGGATAGAAGGAAAGAAGGGCATGTTTTCCAAAATCAACCGGGGTTTCCTATGCCTCAGATGGAGATCCTAGTGTTTGAAGGGATCAATCCAAGGTGGTGGTTAAGAATGTCTGAACTGATGTTTAATTGGTACAATATACCCGAAGGGCAGAGGGTAGCCTTGGCCACGACCTATTTCAATGATACAGGGGGTGCTTGGTATCAAGGATGGTCGAGGGTAAGAGGTGATTGTACATGGGAGGAATTTGCTGAAAAACTACGTGAAAGATTCGGAGGAAGAAGTATGATGGATATCATAGAAGAATTCAACAAACTTAGGTAGTGTGGGGAGGTATGGGCCTATCAACTCAGATTTGAGGAACTGAGATCCCTTATGATCAACAATAACCCTTACTTATCCGAAATCTATTTTGTCTCCAGCTTTGTTAGCGGCCTGAGCGATGAACTCCAACCGATGGTAAAGATGTTACAACCTCGAATGGTGGAGTAGGTAGCCGTGAGTGCCAGGCTATAGGAGTTGGTGGTAGAGGCCTTGATGAAGAAACAAAGGCAATAATCCAGGGGGGTAATTTTGGGAACAACATCCCAGGGAAGTAAAGGGTATGGCAAGGAGATTGTTAGGGGGAATTCAAGGACCAAAAGTTTGGAAGCCCCAAGCTCTGGCCACACTATGCCACAACAAGGAGGGAGGTTGATGGAACAAAGGAGGTAGGCAGGGTTATGCTTTAGGTGCGGGGATGAGTATTGTCCCGGGCACCAATGTAAACGGCAATTGCTGCTTTTAGAAGGGGAGGATAAAGAGTTGATTGAGGAAGGAGAAACCAGTGAACCAATTGAGTATGGGGATGAGGACAATGGGGAGATATCCATGCACGCATTGAAGGGTTTAATGAACAACAAGATCATTAGAGTAGAGGGAAGGGTGAAGGATTGCAGCCTCATGATCCTAGTAGACAATGGGAGTACCCACAATTTTCTAGATGAGGGAACAACTAGGCGATTAAATTGCTAACTCACGGGTACACAACCCTTGAGTGTGATAGTGGCCAATGGGAACAAAGTAGTTAGCAAGTCGGCTTGCATCGGCTTTTTGTGAGAAATGCAAGGAGAAGATTTCGAAGCTGACCTAAGGTTGTTATAGCTGGGTGGATGTGACATAGTGCTGGGTGTAAATTAAATGAAAGGAGTAAGCCCCATAAGTTTCGATTTTAATAGAATGAAAGTATCATTTGAAAAAGAAAGGAGAAAAATGACTCTTCCAAGTGGAAAAGAGACCGGGGCTTGCAAGATGATCACTAGTAGAAGGTTACAGAAAGTGTTCAGGAATACTTGGGCCCAAATTTCACAATTGTTCTCAATTCAGGCAGTGGAAGGAGGATGTGACTACAATGAATTGGAGGGGGATTTCCTTCTAACAGTCAGTACCCTATTGGGAAGCAAGAAAAGTGTCACAACCCAAGGAAATTAGAGGGGCAAGATTGTAAGTAGTCCCCGTTGTTGGTTAGGAGCTATTTTGTAATTCTGTTACAACACATGGGGGTTGTTATTCTAGAATATATTTTTAGTTAAATGCTAGCTGATGCCTATAAAAGGCTATTTGTAGGAAGTGGGGGATCATGTTAATGTTGATGAATGAATTGAAATTCTATTCTCTCTTAATTCTCCAATCTCTCCCTCAGTTTTTCTTCTATTTTCCCTCAATTCTCTCTGTTACAGTTTTGTCTCTCCCTCCGATTCTTCTCTGTTTTTCTCTCGAATTCTTCTAGTTTCCTTCCTAGACCCTAGCTAAACTCTAGGGTCATGACATTTGGTATTAGAGTTAACGATTCTCAGTTGTGACCTGGAAGTGTTAGCAATCAACCAAGGTGATTACGCAAACGAAGATCCGCTGGTGAATTCTGATCGATTCATTGGCTGTAATTTGAGTTCGGAAATTTAAAGGCAATAGATTGCAACACTGACCGAGTGTAGTAGGCGTTTTTGAAAGTGGTGGTAGAATTGATCGAACAATTGAGTTGATCAATTACAGAAGGTGGAGGTTCACGTAGAGCGAACTGAATTTAGGCGAATTCAATCCAGTGATTTTGACGGAGGATTGGCTTCTGGCTTGAGAAATCCGGGAAGTATTGTTCGATCAAGGAAGGTGTGCATGTGGCTAAGGCGATGAAGGTGACCTCGGTTGTGGAGAAGGAGAAGCGGTTGGGGACTATCGCTGAATTTGTAGCGATCGCGAGCAAGGCCAGAGGGTGTTTATCCATTGTGATTATCGGCTCTGTTTGGGAGTAGTTAGCGGGAAGGAAGGCGAGTGTTGGAAGCAGATCCCTGAGCATGCTGATCATCGCTAATTGCAGACATAGGCGGTCATGTACAATTGATTGAGGCAAATTTAGGATTGTTGATTTCGATTTTGAGGAAGACGACTCAGATCTCAGTGAATTCTGAGCTGCTGGATTAGGTGATTATCGGAGGCAAATTTGGAGCTGATCCACAAATGGGAAATAACAAGTGGAGCAGATTTCGTAATCCGATCCGACTTGAATTATGGAGGCGACCTTCCTCAGAGAGGAATCTAACACACCTAATCTTTATCCTAGCTACAATCTCAAAGTAGGGATAAACTCAAGTGTCCTTGATTGCGTATCAGATCAGATCGGTTCCTTTGAAGCGAAGTTGCGCGATTTTGAGCCAAGACAGAGATAAGAAATTTTGATGATTGCGGAGCTTTTGGTCGATGATTGGGTAAGAAGGGACGCAGGCCTAGGGTGAATTGAAGTAGAGCTGATCAATATGTGGCTGTCGCGATTTTGGAAGGTGAAGTAGACCGACTATTTCAATTGTGTGATTCCGGGTCTAACCGTTGCGTGTGCAGTGGGTTTGGGCAAACTCAAGCTGCGGAATTTAGATTCGAGGAAGGTAAATTAGAGTAGCGCAGCGAGTTATTGGATCGAGGAAGGCAAATTAGAGTGGCGTAACGAGTTATTGGATCGGAAACGGGTCCAAAAGTTGAGATTAAGAAGGCGACGGTTCTTAATTGAGGCAGAATTGAAGGCAATGCGAGGTGAACTAGATGGAATTCTGATTGGATGCTATCAAAAGTGGGAAACGCCAGAACCAAGAGCAAGTGGATGACCGCATGGAGACCTTGGAGATGGGGTCCCGACAAGCTCAAAAAGAGGAGTATGCGGCCAATTTGGATTTAGCCTTTAGCGGGCTCTAGGAGGAAATTGCTGGATTCCGCTAGCAAATCAACCAGCAGTTGAATGTTGCCTTGAGCATGTTAGCTCGACAGTCTAATGTCTGCTTTCCGACATAATTCACTCCCAGAGCTTCATCGGCGCCAATTCTAACGACGCCAAGATCTAGGTAGAGGCCTAGCGATCCTATGGAAGCAAGGGAGAGGTCGGAGGCAGAGAAGGGAGATCTGGTCAAAGGAGTTGGAGGAAACCCTTCCACATCCTAGCATCGTAGATGGCGATTCTGGCGTTTGAAAGAGATAGGCCTAAATGGTGGATTAGGAGGTGCGAGCGGGTGGTCTACCAATACCAAGTAGCTGAAATGGAGAAAATGAACATGGATGCAACTTATTTGGATGGCGTTGCAGATGATTGGTTTCAGAATTGGAGCCACGAGAGGGTGGAATTGAGCGGGCCACAATTTGTGATCGACTTGTGTACTCGGTTTGGAGAAAGGACCAAAACCTATGTTATCAACGGAGCTTCTAAGGCTACTAATCAAGTAGTGTAGGAAGCTGATAAGGTAGCAGTGGAAAAAGAGGATGGTGTACATGTAGCTGATGCGAAGTATGAGACTGACGAGGTCATAACAATGGGAATAGTAACTGCAAAGAATGAGGAAAAACCTGAACTGAATCAAGCAATTTTGAATGACAAGAAAGAAAAAGGCAATTGTTGAAGAAGAGACTGAGGTTCTACAGGAGGAAATATTTGCTAAAAGTGTGCCTAGGGTATACTCTAGCAATCAACAAGTAGCTCTTGGGATGCCTGAAGGTGCTCCTCCCCCATGGCTCATCAACATGTAGAGGTATGGTCCACCCACTTCTTATTCTCATTTGAAAATTCTGGGGTTGAATGCTCCTATTTCCCCTGGAGCTAGTTGTGGTCGCCATCTAGGAGGTTGGGAAAAACCTCCTGCTGATGAATATGGTAGTCCACTTGATGGCAGTGAACTAAAATGCGGCCTAGGCGGTCGCTGTCCGCTGCGATTGTGGCCAAATCGGCCCGCTTAGGCACCAGCCCGACTAATCGGTATCGGGCGACGCCTAGGCGGCCAAGGCGAATGCCTAGCTGCGTGAACCTCCTGGCCGATTATGGCCTAATCGGCTGCCTGGACCGCGTGAATCGATTTAGTATAAATTTATTAGGGTTTTTGTTTCCCCTTACCCGTTACCCCTTCTCTCTCGTCGATTTCCCCTTCTTTCTCGCATGCACCGCCACCGATTGTCTATTGCAGAGTCGCCGTCGCCTTTATTAGATCTCGTTGTCGCCGTCGCCTCTGCCACCGCTTGACAGGGACAAGAATAGCCTTCGGGCTTACCTGTGGTAACACAGTGAACAGGGGGCAGCGATGTGATCGAAAGAGGTAGGTGACCATTGCTGTGATTGAAGGAGGCAGGTTTGAGAGAGAGAGAGAGAGTGTTGAAATTTGGGGGATGGGGGGTGGGGGAGTGAGAGAGAGAGAGAGAGAGAGAGAGAGAGTGCTAAAATTTGCCTGAGGGGGAGTGAGAGAGAATATATTAAGAAAAAAAATAAAAAAATAAAAAAAATTAAATTTTCTAGGCGTCGTCTAGTCCCCGCCTAGGCACCAGTCTGCCGCCCGACTAGCGCCTAACGCCTTTTAGAACACTGCTCGATGGTGATGTTTTTGGAGTTTTGCAACAAGATCAGCCCAACTATGAGGAAAAACTAGTTAATAAGACCAAACATTGGGGTGATCTGGAGGAAAAAGAAGAAGAAGAGGAATTGGAGGATGGCATTCAATCAATTGACAGCCTCTCAAGCACTCCCACTAGTGCTGAGATTGCTGATGCTATTGATCTCCGAAAGTAGCAGAGGAAGGAGCTTGAAAAGCCTCTTTACCAAGTACTTGAGGAGAAGGAAGAAAGGATTGCATTGGGCATAGGCACACAAGACAAGACAACAGCTGCCAAAAGGATTGATTTGCTTAAAGGTCAGAAATCAGATAGAGTTGATGTGATGTTGCAGCCAGAAGAGTTGGAAGTAATGGACAATGGGTTGCCTGAAGAGAAGTTTGAATTTCTTCCTATGATTGGAAATGATATGGTTATAGGAATGACAACTCAATTGGAGCCATTTTCAAGGGCAATAGGGAAGGGGTGGATGGTTGAACTTAGTGTTGCAACAAGTCATAGTACTGTTACGGTTGAAGAAAGAGGAAAGAGAAAGCAAAAGAGAAGGGAAATACGAGAAAAGAACAAGAAAAGGCGAAGAAGAAATCAGATTGTGAAGGCTGGAATTGGATGAAGAATAGGGTTAGCAGCTGTAAGTTTCTTGGGAACAAGAAACCTTTCAAGGAAGGAGGATTGTCACGATCCAAGGAAATTAGAGGGGCAAGATTGTGAGTAGTCCCCATTGTTGCTTAGGAGCTATTTTGTAATTCTGTTACAACACATGGGAGCTATTATTCTAGAATATACTTTT
This sequence comes from Diospyros kaki, assembly GCA_036245055.1. Taxonomy (NCBI): domain Eukaryota; kingdom Viridiplantae; phylum Streptophyta; class Magnoliopsida; order Ericales; family Ebenaceae; genus Diospyros; species Diospyros kaki. The sequence continues at coordinate 7,898,404 of BSEG01000016.1, read as the reverse complement.
AGTTAGATGCTAGCGGATGCCTATAAAAGGTTACTTGTAGGAAGTGGGGGATCATGTTGATGTTGATGAATGAATTGAAATTCTATTCTCTCTTAATTCTCCAATCTCTCCCTCAGTTCTTCTTCACTTTTCCCCCGATTCTCTCTGTTATAGTTCTGTCTCTCCCTCCAATTCTTTTCTGTTTGTCTCTCGAATTCTTCTAATTTCCTTCCTAGATCCTAGCTAAACCCTAGGGTCGTGACATTTGTGTATCAGAGGAGAGAAGACATCCACTAGATGAGAGAAGAGATGGGAAACCAACTTGAATAATTCATGTTGATGTTTACCCAGCAAAATCAAGTAAGAATGGCCCCTGACTTTCCCCCTAGAACTAGAACAAAACCGATTTTACATAATGAGAGGGTGAACTGGGGAAATGGGATATTTGAAATTGAAGTAGAACAAGAGGATGAGGTTGAAACTATGACAAGCAGAGGTTGTGAGGATCGGGTTAATCCACCTCAACCGGGGTTCCTCATGCCTTGGATGAAAATACCCATGTTTGAGGGAACTAAACCTAGATGATGGGTTAGGAAGTGTAAACAATTGTTTGAATGGTACAATGAGCCTGAGGAGAGAAGGGTAGCTTTGGTTGCTGCCTATTTTGATGACATGATGGATGCATGGTTCCAATGATGGACTCGAACAAGGGAGAATTATACATGGGGGGAATTTATTGAAAAGCTATGTGAGAGATTCGAAGAAAGGAGCATGTCGGATACTGTAGAAGAGTTCAACAAGTTAAGGCAAGTTGGGGATGTTGGGTCATACTTGAGGAGGTTCGAAGAGTTGAGGTCATTAATGAGTAATCATGACCCTTACTTGTGCGGCCTTAGTGAGGATTTGAGGCCTATGGTGAAGATGATAAGATCGCGAACAGTGGAGCAAGTAGCCGAGAGTGCCAAATTGCAGGAGCTGGTAGTTGAGGCCTTGATGAAAAACCAGAAGCAGCAGCAAAAGGCTGTATCCATGTGGAATTGGCAGCAAGGGGTTCAACCCTCTTTAGTTAGTTCGGTTTACCCGAACACTTGCTCACCCCTATTCCTAATTCACACCGGATTAGGAAGAACTCATTGTCAGGCTCAAGCCTTTACACATTGCTACTCTGCTTGAGGGAGGAGTAACTGGTGAAGGCATACTCACTCTCCATCCAGATTGCATCAAATTGTTAGTTGCGAGATGGAATGCGCATCAGTTATTTTTTGCTTTGTTTCACAATTAGGCTTTATGTATACTGTTATTGCCCTTTCTTCTGAACTTCAATTGTTAATTAATTTTCAAAAATGATAAAGCAAAGTTTTTTGTTATGGATTTTTTCAAAAACAAATTTTTATTGTTGACTATTTTTACAAACAGGACCCGATAACTTTGGAACTACATTTTTCTAATGCTTTTCCTAATAAAATCTAACTGTTATAGATTAATTATATAAAAAAATTCAATTGGACACGCGAAACATGGAAAAAGCCACATCCAAATTGACTGTTTGATTGAAGTGTTTTGGCTGTGCATATTAGATGTTTCAATATTTTTCTTGATATCAATATGATATCACATATTAGAGTCTTTCATCTTACAGCTTGAAAGCTTTTACATGTTATATATGGAACAACCGAGCTACAGTCAGGAGCTGTATGAAAGGGTCCTTGTTAAAGTTGTTTGTACCATGGTGGTGCAGAGTAATTCTTTTCTAGAACAGCTTATGAGGTCAAGACGAAGTAATTGAATTGCAACTATTAAGGATTTTGGTCACTTGAAAGAAGGAAGACATTAAAGAATGAACCCTGTGCAGAGAATTTGCCTAAGGGCCACACCGTATATGAAAGAATGGGCTGGAAACCAGGAGCTTCTGCTAGAAATTAAGAAGTAGAATGAAGGTCACCGAAAAACTGTAAAGTAGAGGCTCAGTAAAAAGGAGTCTGTTTCAAGCAAGTGTATATGAAGTTAATTGCTCTTCAGACATAAAACCAAGCAATTTGTCTTGAAAGGCTCTCTTGTTCCTTTCGTACTAAACACACCACTATATGCACAAAGGACTAGTTTTGATGGATCTTTCTGTGATGGCAGGCTACTTCTTCTCTAAGACCCTAAAGATATTGTCACCCAGATGGCACTTGGACACTAGGGATTAGTCAAGACATAAGCATTAAATTACACTAAAGGACTGTAATTTCTGTTTGAAATTTTCTAATCAGCAACAATGAGAATCCCATGCCCTAATCCTTTTAGGTTGGGTCACAAAATAATTAATTTATTCCCAGACTCCATTTTTTTCCCTTTTCCGTCAAGTATTTTAATTCTTGGCGTCGGATCTTTCAGTGCATGTCTATACTTAATTTGATCTTGTTACCTTTTTGTGTTTCTACAGAGCTGGCTGCCTCAGTCCCTCGCACTGAAATTGTAGGGAAAGGGGATTACTTTCGATTCGGCATGAGGGACTCTCTTGCAATAGAAGCATCTTTTTTGCAGGTCATTTTTCCTGCTTCATGATTATGTTGTTTATATTTTTAGTATTGTCCTCCACAAATTATGGAAAAACTCGAGGCTGTAGGATCTTATTCATGCAATGTTATTGTCTTTATCTGATAAATGATGTTCAAAGACCAATTGGATTTCTTTAGAAACAAATATAACTTTTTCTAGTTGCTTCCTTCTCATTTGAAATGGAAAAAGTGTTGCCTCCTGTATGCATAAAATCAAACACTGAAATTTCCAAGACAGCATTTTATACCTAAAAAGCTGTGCAAAGGCCAAACTGGTTATGAGATGGGGTAATAACACCCCAGAGTTAGACTTATAAAAAGGTGAAAAATTTACTTTTCAGCTTCAAAAAAGGGTTCTTTCACTCCTTCAGAAGTCATCTAACATTCCCCAGTTAATCCATATTGGATATAAAAGCAGCAAAAGATATTATTGAGTACAAGCCTGTATCTGCAGGACAAAAATGGTCTAGTTAAAAATGCAATATACAATCATGAGCACCTTGTGCATCCCAGTTGTAATACTTTGTGTGTTCAAGATGCATCTACAGAGAGAAGAAGAATTGCTTTCTAGCTGGTGGAAGGAGTATGCAGAGTGCAGTGAAGGTCCTAGTTCAAGTGCTAAATCAAGGCCACAATCAAAAGTTTCTTCTTTAGAGGGTGCACAATCAAGCCAATTGTATGATTTAGGAGAAGAGAGAGTTGGGGTCCCTGTGAAGGGAGGGTTGTATGAGGTATCTGCTCGTTTGCTGCTCTATTCTTGTTATTATATATGACAAAAATTGCATGAGAGTACTATTTTGAACTTCCAACAACTCAGTTGGCAGTAAATGCGACCCCCAATGCTAGCAATTGTAGTGTCAAGTCAGTTTCTTTCTTTTCTTTCTGCTTTTTTTTTCTCCTTGTTTTCTTATAGTGCTGGTGTCCTATTATACTTCTTGGACTGGTTTGGGGTTTTGGTGTTGGTCTGCTTGACATGAAGGTACTGGATCAGAATTCTCTGGAGACACTAACATCCTAGCAATTTATGTTTCTGTACTGTCTGTTAACATGATGCATTTTTTTTTTTCTAAAACTGCTCCCTTCCCCCCTATCTATTTCATTAACACTTTCCTTGACAGCTTCTGGAAAGGAACTGAATATAATAAATTAAAACGGGAGTTTTGACTAGAAGGAATACAATGACAAAAACCATAATTCTCTTAGAAATGTGTTTTCACGGTACTAATTTGAATACAACAGGTAGTTTTTCATTTTGATATCTATTGGTCAACAAAAAGTTTGCTTGCATGACTAAGAGAATCTTAGAAATTCTTAAATGATCTATGAAGCCTGTCCTTATCATAATACATTTTAGCCACATGGAATACCAAATTCCACATATCCGTCCTTGTCTGTCTGCATTCCGGGTGGTTGTGCAAAGTATTCAAGATGCTAGTGAAAGTTTTCTTGTGCCTATTATTTGGCCTCCATGTGCTGCTGAAGTAGTCCTGCATTAAGTTTATGTTATGCAGAAGACTATGACAATAGTTATAGTCCCAGGTTATCTGTCGTATCTTATTTGTTCTTTTTTCTTTTTGTTATCCTTTAGCACGCACATTGATGCATTATGATTCCAGATTCTTCTGAGAAAACCAAATCTTAAAAGGGCATGTGCTCAAAGTGTTAATTCTTTGTCATTTCTCTTCCTCTAGTTTCCATATCGATGATCATGGAACATTGACATCACAACGTACTAGTCCTAGGCAATTGCATCTTGGAACTTTTGGTTTTTGAATGCTTCAAGTTTATTAAAATGATCATTATTGCAGGTAGACTTGGTGAAGAGACATTGCTTCCCTGTTTACTGGAATGGAGAAAATTGGCGTGTTTTAAGAGGTCACTGGTTTGCTCGTAAAGGGGGCCTGGATTGGCTTCCACTCCGTGAAGATGTTAGTGAACAGTTGGAGTTTGCTTATCGTAGCAAGGTCTGGAAGAGTTCAGGATTTGGTACTTTTGTTTGAAGTCATCAAATTTGTAGGTTCTATGTGAATAATTATTTAGGGTAGTTCTGATATTTAAGTTGGGGGGGGGGGGGGGGGCTAATACGTTTCTACTTGACTGCCAAAAAAATTGGAAAAAATGAATGCTGAACACTTGGTATGGGTTCTGAAGGATGATGGCTTATTCATTCTAACCTTCAGTCAGTGCATGGGAACTCTGTTTCTTGGGGTATCATTTGTATCTATTATTTTTCTCTCTTCTTCTTCCCTAAAGATTATATTTAAGGCTTATGTATTTTCTCCTTTTGCAACTATATAGAGAATAGAGGGTTGAACTTCTCTTTATTTCCTTCAGGTTTGGCGTCGGAGAACATTTCAGCCTTCAGGTCTTTTTGCAGCTCGAGTTGATTTGCAAGGCTCTACCTTGGTATTATATTCTCATGCAAAAAGGCAAATTTTACTGTTTAAAAATTATTAATAGCTTGTATGTATATTTCTCTGATCTCTGTGTTGTAGGGACTGCATGCTCTTTTTACTGGGGAAGATGATACATGGGAGGCTTGGCTAAATGTTGATGCCTCTGGTTTTTCCAGTGTAATCACTTTAGGAGGAAATGGCATTATGTTGAGGCGTGGATATGCTGCATCTCAGTCATCAAAACCTACTCAGGTTGTCTTTATTATTTATTTCTTTAGAAGGTCTAATTAGACAAAAATTTGCCATGGTCAACATACTGCATACTCTCTGTTGCTTTTCATCGAGTTTTGTTTGAAAGGAATGGTAAAAAAGTACAAGCTACTTCTTAACCAGCACTTGCCAAATTTATCAAAGGTTGATCAAATGTGTGGTGAGTTATAGAAGAGTCCACCTCTGCTCTGATCAGAGGAGCGAGTTAGAGGCTTGAACCGCAGGTCTGTTGTAGACTTTGCACAGCAAGCATGAGATGGAAACTGCAGAACAGGCAATTTGGTCATAACAATCTTTTTCTTGAACTCTCTTTCAAATTCAAAGGGGGAATAACTATTCTGAGCAAGCAGATTGAAGATGGAGTATGCAAAATGATCGAGCTAGATTGAGCATAAACCAAAAATGTTGTGAAATATGGTAAACCACAGTTGCTGGGCTGGTTCTAACTCCCAAAAAATTTAATTATTTGATGACTGAGTACATAAATATTTATTTTTTTCTTAGTTTCCTAAATTTTTCATATGTTTTCAGTTTTTTTTTTTTGTTTTTTTTCTTTTTTTCATCATGTTTTCAAAATGTTTTGTGAACAATTCCCATTCTAACCGAAACGCCACATCAAAACTAAAATTTCATCCCAGAAGCAGTTTGCTCGTTGATTTGGTGCTGAAATTTTTGTTATTGTGTATCACTCATAGTCGCATGTTGGAAACGCTCTTCCATCTACATTGGAGGGAGTTTCATATGCTAGGCTGCCTTTTTTTGTCTGGTCAAATTCACTTTCTCGGAGTTGATAGATTAGTCCTAGACTCCTAGTCTACTTGATTAGCTTCAGTTTCGAAAATCATTGCCAATTATCCATTGTGTTTACAGTGCATTGCTTTGCTTGCACAAAGTAAGGTTAATTGTTAGCTTTTCCATCTGTGTTCTTTCACATATAAATAACTTGTGTGAGTATGAACTTTCCTTTGTGGGAAGATTGTTAATTGTTATCTTAAATTTTTATTACATGTTTCTACATTATATTTTGTTTGCTTCCCCTATTTTTTGCATTCAATTCATCAAAATTGATTCCTTATTTTGATTTATTGAATGTTATGGTTGTTTGTGCATAATCTCTTTTTTTCAGTTAGTAATCATAATCTCGTTTTCAAATTTCTTTTCATGCTGTACTGCTGAAAGAAGGCACCATCCAATTTTTGAATTATTTTGTTGCTTTAGGATGAATTACGTCAGCAGAAGGAGGAAGAAATGGATGATTATTGTTCAGAGGTGTGGCACTTTTCTGGGTCATTTTTTGCAACTTCATTTTATTGTATTCCACATTTATATGCAACTTCATGCCTACCTCCATGAAAAGTCTCTTAAACTTATTTTCTTAAAAGTCGAAGTTCATCCTATTAAACATTATAGATTTGCTAAATGTTTATTGCTGACATACGAGTCTGTGGAAGATCAGTTGTTTATATGTGTAACAGGGAGTGAGAACTGTATACCATCATGGTACATTGACTAAAGAGTCTGATTTGGTGATGCAAGAAACACTAGGACATTAACACATAACTGCTAATAGTTGGGTTTTTACGGTGGGTTTATGTGAACTGCATGATGCAGCCTAGGAAGTGATGTTAACCAGTTTCACGTTGAAACTGAGGACGAAACCAAATTTAGAAGAAGAAATCTGATATTATTCAAAAGCTGCTCTCTAATACTTAGAACAAGAATATTTATAGGCTAATCCTAAACCTTAATTCATTAGGAAAAGGAAATCCTAGTTGAATCGGGAAAATAAAAACAAAAAGTCAAATCTTAATTGAAGTAGGAAACATAGAAAACCAAATCCTAATTGAAGTAGGAAGCGTAGAAAACCCTAAAACTGAAAGGGGTCATAGGATTTCGTTTTGTTTTTCTATTTGGTCCAAATAGACACTTGCAAGATGTTCCACATCACTGCATGGCCCCTCTGCCCATTCCAGACCTTTCATATTTTTGACTATACATGCATGTGTCTTCCTTGTATTTTGAAATATGCTAAATTTCCAGTTTGTATGTAGTTTTTAGTAGGACTAAGCAACTGGCTTTTATTACTTTGTATTCCATTCTCACTTGAACCAAGATTGTTTGTGTCTCTCATTCCAACAACATTGCATTCTATAGTCAAGATTCATATATTTCTGGTAGTTCTAGTTATTCATATAGAGTCCATGGTTGCCCCATTTAACTTTTTACTGTTTATATAGGTTCCAGTTCGACATTTAGTATTTATGGTTCATGGTATTGGTCAAAGGTTGGAGAAATCAAATTTAGTTGATGATGTGGGTAATTTTCACCACATCACTGCAAGTCTTGCTCAACAGCATCTAACTTCATATCAGCGTGGCAATCAAAGAGTGCTTTTCATCCCATGCCAGGTAGACAATATATTCTCTCACCATAGGCATTCTTTAGTTATGCATTCGTGACCTGTATGAGATTCTTATGAAATAGAATTTGCAAGCTTTCTCAATTTTCATGTGTATATGAAGATAATTATTGTCAATTTGCCATTGCAAACCCTGTTTATATGTTATTTACTTCCATCATAGGTACAGGACATAAAAGTTTCAGATATCCAGTCTATTTTTCTTTCTCTGAAAGTTTAAAAGTTATTAGAGGTTGGATTGACAATGTATAACCTTCTAAAGAGTAGGGATGCCATTTGTCTCTTCCATTTGTTTGGGGAGCATTAGTAAATTCCTTCCTGATCATTTTGCAAGTATCTTGGCTACCTGCAAAGGCAGTTGTGGGTTTTTTCTAACTACTTGCGACCACTTTATTTAACACGCCTTTCCCTTTGGATAAAGTTTTATTTTTCAAGCAATCTGCCCCATGTAGCTATGCAAATTGTTACTTAAATATGAGGTATGAAACATAGTAAAGATTGAGGCAGGTCCTAAAACTCTTACATGTAACTTCAAAATAATAGATGGGACTTTGTGTTATCATAGTAATAAGCTTGCTGCAGTGACGGGTATCAACTGATAGAAACACTTCATCCTTTACCTCTACAGGTATGAACATTCACTTTCTAGCTTGCAAGTCATGTAAAGGATATGGGTAATATATAACTAGTGAAGAAAGATAACTGTTTACTAATTTTTATCTTCAAAATTGGATTACTGTAGTAGTGATTGCTTATAATTAAAACATGCAAAGTTAAATTTGTTTTTCTCTTTTGCTTCTTTCTAGCTTTTTCCTTTTACTCATTTCATTTTGTGTGGCCTCCACTTTTATGCAAGGATTGTTTTCAAAATTGTTGTTCACAATCATTCTGTTGCTCCCCCCTTCTTTGTGGATTTCTCTTGTACAGTGGAGGAGAGGCCTGAAGTTAAGCGGTGAGTCTGCGGTTGAACAAATTACTCTGGATGGTGTACGGGGCTTGCGTGTGATGTTAAGCGCTACAGTTCATGATGTATTGTATTACATGAGCCCAATCTACTGCCAGGACATCATCAATTCGGTATTATATATTTCATCTAAAAAAGTTTTCAATTTTTCTTTATTACTTCCATTCTATTTCATGTTTAAAATATCCTATTTGTGTGTTCCAAGTTTTCTGCAGACGACAATTTTTATTCTACCCAAACCAAATAGTAGTTTGTTATTTTGTAGCTCAATTGTGACTTTTGGTAAATTAAGTTTTATTAATTGCTTTATCATGGACTAGTTATAATAAAACAGCAATAGAGATGTATGGATTTTTTGTAAATTTTTGTGAAAATTAAGTTTGGCTAGGAGCTTCCTTAAGAAATACTTGAAAGTATTCTGTACAAGATTGATTTGGGATATTTTGGGGCAGTTCTGTTGTAGCTAATATCAGAGGTTTTACTCATGAATCCTTAAGGAGCTTAATTTCTCATTTCAAAAGAGAATTTGATAGAACTTTCAAGATTAGGGTTTACAGAGAATTGGGTTGCTGGCCAGTGATCAGCCCTGAAACAGAATGAGAGAAGGAGAAATTCTTGAGAGGGAAGAGATGGAAAGGAAACTGCAATCTTATTTTCTTAACCCCAGAAATGAATGCAGCATCTTATATACTGGAATATTGGAGGGACCTTTTCAACTAATTCTCAACTATCTAACTATCCTCCAACTAACAGTGCAGCCAACCAATAAACTGTTTACAGCAAATTAAAAGAGAGTTAACAGACCAACTAACGTACATTGTAATTAAAAAACAAACTATTTCAAGAGCTAGTCTTCTGTGCATAGTAAGTGACTACTCAGGATAGAAAGATCGTGAATCCTAGTTCCACGTGGAGCAAAGATATGGATGAAGGAGAGGGGTGTTCCAAACATACAGTTGGCTGATTTGGTAATAAAAGATTCGATATCTTGTAATCATGTCCAAGCAACTGGTGCATGCCCATCACTGCGTCTTGTTATCTGTGCTTCTTTTCAGTTTTCCCTGTTCTTTGATTCTTTCCTAAAATTTTTGGCGGACTGTCTTACGGTTATTCAAATCCTCATCTATGTATGTGTTGAGAATTTATATTAGCTTGTGTTAGGTGTGCTGTATAGACCAGTTGTACCTTGTACCTAGCATAGGTAGCTTGTACATATCAGTTATAATGTTTTGGTATAAATACTTGTAACGCTAGCTTAATAGATTTTGAACAATTATTTTTTCCCCCTCCAATTTATCATTCTCCTTTCTTCTTTTCTGTCAATTCTGTATACTTTTTTTCATGGGATCAGAGCCATCGAGCAGTAAATCTGGAGAATTGGAGCAGATTTCATGTAATTCAGTCATCAAATCTTGTATAGGATTGTATCCTCTTGGTTTGAGGCTTTTATCTTTCATTTAGGCCAAGAGCTGCGATCTGAGCAATCTGATCTTCTCTGGATCTCTGATCCGATCTTGCTGGATCTGACCTTCTCTGGATCTCTGATCCAATCTGCTGGATCTGATCTGTCTTCTCTGGCCCTCTGGAAATCTGGTCTATCTGGTGCTTGGACTGCGATCTGCTGCAATCTGATCTGTGATCTGCTGGTTGAAGCTGGTGTGATCTGTTCTGGAATTCCTGGAGTTGCAATCTAGTGATTTCTTGTGGTCTCTTGTTGTAGTGGTTGTTGAAATTAGGGTGTATTACAACATGTCTGGTTCAGAGATAATCTCTTAACACTTCTGTTGTTCCAAATATATCTGGTACTCCTTGATTACAACTGAAAAGCTAAATGTGAAAAATTATTTTTCCTGGTCAGCTTCAGTTAAAATGTTGTTTTGAGGCCAAGGGGTTAGTGATCATTTAACTAAGAAATTGAGTGAGATACCAGAAAATGATAGGGAATTGAGGGGATAAATTGATGCACAGCTTGTTTCCGTGTTGTGGCAGTCCATTTAGTGCCTCTTTTTCGTGTTTACGAAAGTTGACGGTCACATGCGCAGAGGCTTTATATAAACGACATCCTTCGTTTGTACACAAATTATTAGTACATTGTTTAATCTTCAAAAAGGGGATTTAGGTATGATAACTCTAAACAAAGCTGAGAAATAATATATTTCTCTATTTCTTGTAATTACACTCTAATTCCCCTTTTCTCTTTATAGAGGAAGAGGATAATACAAAAGGAAAATAACAAAAAGGAAAGAAGAATATACACAGAATATACATAACTCCTAACATGTATAAAGAATATTCTATATTCAAAAATACTTCTATTTCTACACTCCCCCTCAAGCTGGCTTGAAGATATCTTCCATGGCAAGCTTGCTCACAAGTTTCTCAAACTGAGTTTTGTGTAATCCTTTTGTAAGAATATCAGCCACTTGGTCAACTGTTGGAATGTAGGGCATACAAATTACTCCATTATCAATTTTTTTCTTAATAAAGTGTTTATCCACCTCTACATGCTTCGTCCTATCATGGAGAACAGGATTATGAGCAATAGAGATTGCAGCTTTATTATCACAATAAACTTTTGCTGGTAGTGAAGTGGAGACCCTCAAGTCTAATAGAAGTCTCTTTATCCACATGACCTCACAAATGCCATGGGCAACTGCACGAAATTCGGCTTCAGCACTGCTTCTGGCCATCACATTTTGTTTCTTACTCCTCCAAGTAACAAGATTACCCTCTACAAAGGTGCAGTACCCTGATGTAGATCTTCTGTCAGTTATACTGCCTGCCCAGTCTGCATCTGTATAAGGCTCTATATGAAGATGTCCACATTTTCTAAAAATTAGACCTTTTCCAGGGGTTCCCTTTAGGTACCGCAGAATTCTGTAGGTAGCTTCAAAATGTTGTGAACCAGGTGAGTGCATAAATTGACTTACAACACTTACAATAAAGGCTATGTCTGGTCGAGTATGGGATAGATAGATAAGTCTACCCACAAGTCTTTGATATTTCTCTCTTTCTACCACATTCTTGGCCTCGGCAGGTTGAAGTTTTAAGTTGGGTTCAATGGGAGTTTCAACATCCTTTCACCCAAGCATTCCTGTTTCATTGAGTAAATCCAGAATATACTTACGTTGGTTGACAAAGATCCCCTCTTTAGATCTTGCAAATTCCATCCCAAGAAAGTACTTCAGAGGACCTAAGTCCTTGATCTCGAACTTATGAGCTAGTCTCCTCTTAAGCTCTTCAATCTCTCCCTTGTCATCACCAGTCATTATTATATCATCCACATACACAATTAAGATTGCTTTCTTACCGTCACTAGCATGCTTGAAGAACAGTGTGTGATATGCTTGGCTCTGAATGTAACCATAACTTTTCACCGCCTTTCCAAATCTTTCAAACCATGCTCTCGGAGACTGTTTTAGACCATATAAGGATTTTTTTAAACGACATACCTTGTTTGTATCGAGGCTCTTCTCAAATCCTGGTGGAAGATTCACAAACACTTCTTCTTCTAAATCACCATTTAGGAAGGCATTCTTTACATCAAATTGGTGGAGTGGCCAATCAAAATTCACTGCAAGGGAGAGAAGAACACGAATGGATTTTATTTTAGCTATTGGAGCAAATGTTTCTTGATAGTCGATGCCGTATGTTTGGGTGAATCCCTTCGCAACCAGTCTTGCTTTGTATCTTTCTATGCTCCCATTTGCCTTACATTTTATAGTAAATACCCACTTGCAACCTACTGTTGTTTTGCCTTCTGGTTTGTTCACAATCTCCCAAGTTCCATCTTTCTAAGAGCACTCATTTCCTCCTGGACTGCTAACTTCCAATTTGGGTCACCAAGGGCATCTTGAATTGTTCTTGGGATATGCAGGTTAGAAATATTTGAAAGAAAGGCCTTATGATAATTAGACAATTTTTGGTATGACAGGTACTTAGCAATCGGGTGTTGGGTACAAGACCTCACTCCTTTCTTAGTAGCAATAGGAACATCCAGATCGGATAAGTCAAATGAAGAATAATTTGAAGGAGTGAGTTTAGAATTACCATGAGAAGAAGAAGTACTATTGGAAGGCCCATCATTTGAAGACGTCAATTGTTCAGTAGTTAGAGGAATATTTGGATTGATAGTATTCTTCAAGGTTTTCCTTCTCATATAAAACTGAAGCTCTGGTTTTAGAATATTCTGATCCATTTGTGGTAATTCTCCCCCTGGTTCCAATCCTATCACGCTAGGCACCTGTGAACTAAACACACCCTGTTCCACAATGTTTGGGACATTTATATCCTTGAGTTGTTTATCAGAGTGGAGAGGAGTACCAATCATGGTAGGATGAGGATCATAGAGTTTTAAGGAATTATCCTCCTCAAGCAAAAAATTATCTTCTTTCTCAATATGCTCTCCCTAAAGATGATTTTTGGGAAAGTAAGGTTGAGTTTCAAGGAAAGACACATCCATACTAATATAAGTTTTTTTGGTGATAGGATTAAAACATTTGTACCCTTTTTTATTTGGTGCATAACCCAGAAAGACACATTTTTCAGCTGTGGGATCCAATTTGGAATGAAATATTTGAGGAATATAAACAAAGCAAGTGCATCCAAAAACTTTTAAGGGTAACTCAGAATATATACGGCATAGAGGGAAGAGTTGTTTTAAAGAGTGTAAGGGAGTTTGAAACTGTAGAACACGAGTGAGCATACGATTGATGAGATAAGAAACAGTTAAAATTGCATCACCCCAGAGGTATTTAGGGACATTCATAGAAAACATGATGGTCCTGGCAACCTCTAGTAGGTGTCGATTTTTCCGTTCAGTAATACCATTTTGTTGGGGAGTTTCACGGCAATTGGATTGATGTAAAATTCTTTTTTCCTTTAAAAAACCCCCCAAAGATTCATTAAAATATTCAGTGCCATTATCAGATCGAAGAATACAGATTTTTGTGTTAAACTGAGCTTCAATCAGATGGAAAAAATCTTTGAAAGTTTTAGGCACTTCTGATTTCTTTGCGAGTAAGTAAACCCAACAAATTCGAGTACGATCATCAATAAAAGTAACAAACAACTTTTTGCTAGATAAAGTGGAGACCTTAGAAGGCCCCCAAACATCACTATGTATCAAATAGAATGGTTTTGAAGGACAATAGGGTTTTGGAAGAAATTTAACACGATGATCTTTGGATAAATGACAACTCTCGCATTGAAACATAGAAGGATCCACTCCTTTAAACAATGTAGGAAATAAATATTTCAAGTAAGGAAAACTAGGATGGCCTAGCCTAAGATGCCATTGCATTATTTGATTAGAAACAGAAGGACAACAACAACTGTAGATGTGGCAGTGGTTGGGATGGCCGGATCTCAGAGGCGGCGGTCGATGTAAGGGCGGTGACAGCAGCTGGGAGATGCAGCAGTGACAAGCGGCTGGTGAAGGATAGCGGCACTTCTTTGGTATTGCAGAGGAATAAAAGAAATTAGGGTTTCACAGTTGAATGACTGTGATTTAATCCTAATTTTGGCTCTGATACTATCTAAACAAAGCTGAGAAATAATATATTTCTCTATTTCTTGTAATTACACTCTAATTCCCCTTTTCTCTTTATAGAGGAAGAGAATAATACAAAAAGGAAAGAAGAATATACACAGAATATACATAGATCCTAACATGTATAAAGAATATTCTATATTCAAAAATACTTCTATTTCTATAATAACATATTTGGGAAAGGTTCTATCTGCTGTGATAGGTGGACCCCTAGACTGTTAGCTTTCTTGCGCCCAGTACTCTTTTACTTTATGGCTAGCCTTCAGTATCATTTTGCCAATAACCGAAAATGTTATTGAATAGCATGTGCAACGTGATAAACTGTTAATGTTGCTTACATTGGCTGGATTAGGACCTAACTTGGAGAGTGTTAGGACACATATCCTCAGTGGACCTATCATTCCTCCTATGGAAGAAGTGCTTGCAAGGTTGTTGCGTTGTACTCAAAGACTTTTATTGGCTCTGATTCAGCAGTTGAGTGGTCTATTATGGTTTCTCAGGCTACATCCTTTGGCAATCCGTCTAAGAATAAGCAGCCATAGTGGTGGAAAAGGGGGAAAACAACCTTTTTGCTTGTATAGCCCCAAACCAGGTCACTATAAAGAGACCTGTTATGCATTACATGGTCGACCACCTGAGGCAAATGTGGCATCTATGGATGATACCACCAACCGACTGGCGATTCTATTCCTACCCTAGTGTTAGCTGGATAGGGTGGTATTTCAGTGTTTGGTTGTGTAACCGGCCATGAACCCTAAACGAAGGCTTAAAGGTCACAAAGCCTAAAAATCTTTCCATATTTATGTAATTGAAATAACATAAAATCACTCATAATTAAACTATCCCAGACTGAGACCATTGATAATCCCCGGATTCGAGTCCATGTTTAGACCCCTAATCCTGCTTACTTGAAAAATATGTTGGGGAGAGTGTTGAGCTTAAAGCCTAGTGAAGGTCAGCTTGCATAATAGATCAATACCAAAATAAAGAATTTCATATGTATATAATGTCGCATCCCTTGGATCCGATAGGGTTTCTCCTTTAGTAGGGGAGTTTAGGTGAGAATTCAAAGAGTAGAGGGAGAGAAGAATGGAGAAGGAATTGAGAGGGAAGAGAATTAGAGGGAGAAATTGAATATGGATCAATTCAAATGATTCGATGCCTTCAAGTGAAATTGGGCCGAGTTTATATACTCGGTCCCTAGCAGTTTGGCGCCAAACAGAATAGTCACCGTTACTGCATTCAAATGTTTATAGTTATAGTAATTACACTTGCTTCCCTTACTTCATACTTATTACAATAGATCTCCCCCTTGGTACACAACAACTCCCCCTTTCTTGAGCTAATTCTTGTCCCCAAGAATGGTAAGTAGGCTGGCCGTGTTGGGAAACTGTTGGAGGAATTTTGGGAGATATTCCCAAGTACAGTTGTCAGGGTGTAGTGCAGACCATTGCACTAGCACTTGGGTGATAGGGGCCCCCTGTTGGAAAATCACCCTCTTGTCTAAGACGGCCACTAGGCTAGTTGCTGGCTCTTGCTCTCTGAGAGGCAATGGTAGGGGCTGGCTGGCCGTTTGACTCCCGGTAGCCTTTCTAAGAAAGGACACATGGAACACGAGGTGGACTTGGGTTCCTTCCGATAGTTGTAATCTGTAAGCTACTGGTCCAATATTTAATGCAATGGAATAGGGCCCGTAGAATTTTGGACTTAGCTTAGTTGTCGGTTGCTTTGATATGGACTTAAGTTGGGGCTAGCTAAGTTTGAGGTATACTTTGTCCTACCTCAAACTCCCTCTCACTCCTCTTTCTATCTGCTAGTTGTTTTGTCCGGTTCTATGCCTTGGCTAACTCAATCTTTAGAGTTTGTAAGATATTCTACCGGTGTTGTAGATATGTATCCACAGCTGCCACTGAGGTTGGCTCCCTGATCATTGATACTAAATTGGGCTTGTACCTGTACAAGGCCTCAAATGGTGTCATCCCGATGGAACAATGGTGGCTGGAATTATACCACCATTACGCCAGGGACAACCATTTGTTCTGTCCTTTAGGCTATATAAAATAGAAGCACCTTAGATAGGCCTCCAAGCACTGGTTGACTCTCTCCAATGGGCCATTTATTTCAGGATGATATGTTGTTGATATGTGAAGCTTAGAGCCCAATGATTTCAACAACTCTTGCCAAAATAGGCTAGTAAACACTTTATCCCTGTCTGATACGTGTAGCTTCACCACATGATCCAAAAACTCTCTGGCCACTTCTTGTGCCATGAAAGGGTGGGATAGGCTAAGGAAGTGGTTGTACTTAGTTAGTTGGTCCACCACTACCAAAACACAATTCTTCCCTTCTGATCGTGGTAGTCCTTCTACAAAATCCATTGTAATGTTAGCCCAGTCCCGGTTTGGTACTTCCTGAGGTTGCAGAAGGCCTGGTTTTGCCATTGATTCATGCTTGCACCTTTTACAAACATCACACTATAGTATGTACTCCATAATTGATTTCTTTAAGCCTGGCCAGAAAAATACTTGCTTCACCTTTCTATAAGTGTTTTGAATTCCCTAATGTCCTCCTATGCATGGTTTGAAGTATCCTTCCCTTCAATGTCTCACAATCCCCTATCACCAGCCGTCTCCAGTATCGAATCAAGCTGTTGCAGATGGTGTAACCTTGCTTGCTGCGACTGTCGATGCTCAGTTGCTCCATTAGCTCCCTTGTCCACAACCCCTTATCATAACTTGCTGCTACTTCTCGGTACCAATCGAGTATCAGTACTGAGGTAGCTGCGTAATGCCCTTCCTCATGGCGCCGTGATAACGCATCGGTTGCCATGTTCTTTGTTCGCTTCTTGTATTGAATCACAAAATCCAACCCCATCAATTTTGCCATACCCTTTCTTTGCAAATTAGTGTTCAACTTCTAATGAGCCAGGAACTTAAGGCTTTTGTGGTCAGTTTTTATGATGAACTGTCCCACCTCCAAGTAATGTCTCCATTTTTCAACTGCCATAAAGACTGCCAATAATTCCTTGTCGTACGTGCTTAGCCCTTGGTGTCTTGAGATAGAACAACCCCCACTCCTGCATCAGTCTCTAAGGTAAATGGTTTGTTGAAGTCTGGGATGCCGAGTATAGGAACCTCACTCATGGCTTGTTTAAGACCCCTAAATGCAGCCTCTGCTCCTTAATCCCACTTAAAGCTGTCCTTTTTCGATAGATCAGACAATGGCTTGCTTATAACCCCATAATTCCTTACAAAACACCTGTAGTAGCCGGTCAATCCTAGGAATCCCCTCAATGATCTAACATTCCTTGGTTTAGGCCATGATAACATAGCTGATATCTTCTTGGGATCGGTGCTAACTCCAGCACTAGAGATCACATACCCCAAATACTTCAGTTGCGTTTGAGCAAAGGCACATTTGGACTTTTTGATGCACAACCGATTGAGTCTAAGGACTTGGAATGCAATTCTAAGGTGTTCTAAGTGTTGGGTGAAAGAGGAGCTGTAGATTAAGATATCATCAAAGAAGACCAACACGAATTTGCAGAGGTAGGGTTCAAAGATATGATTCATTAGGGTTTGGAAAGTTGTTGGTGCATTGGTAAAACCGAATGGCATTACAGTGAATTCATAATGCCTATGGTGAGTTTTAAAAGCAGTCTTAGAAATATCAATGGGGTTCATCCAGACCTTAGGTCAAGCTTAGAAAACACTGATGCATTGGTTAGTTCATTGAGTAGGTCTTCAATGATAGGAATAGGGAATTTATTTTTAATGGTGATGTTGTTAAGTTGGCAGTAATCAATGCAGAAATGCCAGGTTCCATCATTTTTCTTAACTAAAAGGACGGGAGATGCAAAAGGGCTTGATGGATTAAGGATTGGTCCAACATTTCCTTGACTAACCTTTTAATCTCAGTTTTTAGTTTCAAGGGATATCTATACGATCGAATATTGACTGGTTTTGCATTTGGTTGTAGGGAAATTGTGTGATCAAAGGGTTTTTTAGGAGGTAGGCGATTAGGTTCTGCAAACAAGTCCCTAAACTCAATAAGTAGTGCATCAAGGGAAGTCAATTCATGTACCTGCCAGAGTTTGGTGGCTGGGAGGCTGTTGGTCATCAGATATTGGCCTCTTTGTTCTTCCTGATCATCGTAGGCCTCAATTGTAAAGAGTTGTGCCACCTGGGATATCTTGCACTTAAGTAACTTGTGTAGCCTCTTCCCTCTGATCAACTTGCATGCCCTTGTCTCCACATTTCCTTGTAAAGTAATTCTCTTACCCCCCATTGCCAACGTAACCTCCATTTTGTTAAAGTCAAAGTTGATGGGATTGACCTCCCTCATCCAGTCTACTCCCAAAACTATTTGGCAGCCTCCCAATTTTAGTAATCTAAGGTCAACCTCGAATGATTCTCCTTGCATTGTCCAACAAAACCCCATGCTGATTTACTTAATACTCGACTCCCATTAGCCACTGTCATAGCTAGTGGTTGAGTGTTGGACAACTCACATTTCATCCTCCTCGCTGTTCCTTCATCGATGAAGCTGTGGGTGCTCCCACTGTCAATTAAAACCACGAGGGATCCCTCCGGTACCTTCCCTTCCACTATAATTATCTTGCTGCTAGCCACCCCTTTTATAGCATGGAGAGAAATGGTGCCATTGTCTTCCTCCTCACCTTCTTCTCCAGTCACTAGGATTTCCTCCCTTGCATCTTCTTCCACTTCCCCTCCTTCCAACAATAGCAATTGTCTTCCACAGTGATGCTCGGGGTAGTACTTATCCCCGCATTTGTAACATAGTGCAAGAGGCCTCTTCGGCTCCATCATCCTCCCTCCTTGCTGCATCACGTTAGTTGGTTGTGGCAATGCCGGTACCTTCGATATTGGCCTTGTTTTGTATGTCTCTCTTATTCGCCCTCTTCCCATTGTTGGGGTTGGAATGAATCCATATCCCCTAACCTGACTCCTCTGTATCTCCATCATCGCTTCCACATTCATCTCCTGAAGCAAAGCACTCTCCACTGCTTCTTGCATCGTTTGTGGCCTAGTCATCTTCACTGCAGACCTCAGCTCCTCATTCAAGCCACTAAGAAAACTTGACATGAAGTAATCTTTGGTCATGTGGGGATTGCGGCTCAACATTAGAGACTTCAACTCCTCGAACCAGAGTTAGTACTCTTGCACTGATCCATGCTGCTTCATCTTGTTGAATTCTTCCATGATATCCATGGTTCTCTTCTCTTCGAATCTTTCACATATCCCCTTGACGAACTCCTCCCAATTACAGTCTTCCCTCACCCGTGAACAACCTTGGTACCACACATCTCCTACATTGTTTAAATATGCCACCGCCAAGCTAATCTTCTGATCCTCAACCACACGATGTATCCCAAACAACTTCTCGCACCGGCGTAACCACCAACGAGGTTTCGTCTCATCAAACACCGGTAATTCCAATTTCAGAATGGGGAAAATGGAAGGATTGGAATTCACCCGAACCTTTGGTCTCCTCTCCATCCCATTATCCCCCAATATTGTCGGATCACCCTCCACCTTCGACGAGCCAACCACCCTCTGGCTTGTACCAACTCGTGGCAAGATCGGATCCGATCTTCCTCTCGGGGGAAAGTCTAGTGATAGCCTTACTTGAGCTTGACTCGAGAACATAAGCATGAACTGTTGCATCTGATCGCGCAACATGTTACTTTGCTCTCGCATTTCCTCTCTGATTTGGTTGTGCATATCTTTGCACAATCGGTTTGTTACCTCCTCCAGTCTCTGATCGATCACCAATCCCAATGAGTCCTCCATCTATCCGACTCGGGCTTGTACATCCGTCACCATAGCCGACACTTGCTGGAGCTATAATTCCATTTGCTTCATGCGAGTACCATCCGCTATTGCTAAGTTCTTCAATTCCTTGGAAATCCAGGAGCGAATGCTCTGATACCAATTGTCATATCCCTTAGATCCGACAAGGTTTCTCCCTTAGTAAGGGAGTTTAGGCGAGAATTTAGAGAGTAGAGGGAGAGAAGAATGGAGAAGAATTGAGAAGGAAGAGAATTAGAGAATTAGAGGGAGAAATTGAATATGGATCAATTCAAATGATTCGATGCCTACAAGTGAAATTGGGCCAAGTTTATATACTCGGTCTCTAGTGGTTTGGCACCAAATAGAATAGTCACCGTTACCACGTTCAAATGTTTATAGTTCTAGTAATTACACTTGCTTCCCCTACTTCATACTTATTACAATAGATCTCCCCCTAGGTACACGACATATAACTGTTGGAAAGATTAAAATAGAATTATCGGGTTTATATTTTATGGTCGAGAATAAGGAGATAAAGAGATAAGAGAAATTCAAGAAGATAAGCAATGAGGTTGTTAGGGGATAAGGAGATAAAGTAGTGTGAAGAAGATAAGCAATGAGGTTGTTAGGGGATAAGGAGATAAAGCAGTGTGAAGAAGATAACTCCGGCAACTCTATCAAAATTCTCAATTCAAACCTGTAAATCTGTTCCTATAGTTTATGAGATAGTTATTCCTATTTTTTTTGGAAATATTTTTGTGTAGTAGTGTATATAAATATATTTCATTGTCACAGAAATAAATCAGAGCTTCTACTCAATTGAGTAATCTCCCTTTGTCACTTGAGTAAGCTCTATTCACCGTTTCTTGTCATTTGTTCAATAACAAAACAAAATTCAGTTTAAAGATTGACGGTATTCGCCATGTAGCAAGTATCATCAATACAGTATATCACATCCAATCATACGGTGTAGCTAACAATTTTTCACAATGTATAAAACATCAATAAACCAAGGGAGTCACAATAGTATTCCATAATCAATTCAAATGTCATTAAATATCTCAGTGGGCAATATAATCCTAGATCCAATCAGTGTACAAGGGACCTCATTAATTCAAAATTCCAACCCCATTTAAATCCCTCAACAACTAGGATAATCCCCTCTTATCTCAATCTCCATTTAGAATCCAAATTCAATTTCATTTTATTTGAAACTTTTAAATTATTGTAATCTACAATGGTTTTAGAAATTCTATTTCCTCTTGGGTTTTGGTTTTGCTCTTATTTCTCTTTCTAAAATTTCGAGTGTTACACCGGTGCTGTTTCTCAGCTTATTCCCGGGAAGGAGTTAGTTGAATTTTGCTAGTTCCAGGCAACAAAGTAGGCATCTCCTTCCGTAACCTCAGTTGCACAAGCTGCAGGTTCTGTTACTTTTCCAATAGCAGATTCTTCTTCTCCTGTTTGTGTATCTCATTCATTGCTCAGTCCTTGGATCCTTGATTCTGCAGCCTTTCAACATATTTCTGATAATAAATTTTTGTTCTCCCTTATTGAGTCCTCTAATATATTGCCAATCCGTTGCCTTCATTATCTCTTAATTTAGTCCTGCCTGTACCTCATTGTCCTTATCATTTAATCTCTATTAGTCGTTTGACTAAATCTCTTGATTGTTGGGTTATCTTTGATTCCAATTCTGTTTTGGTGCAAGTTCGGAATACTGGACAATTTCTGTTTGTACTGTTACTACAACCACACGTTTGTCAATTCATTGTAGATTGGGCTATCCTCATTTTTCTTTACTAAAACAAATGGTCCTACCTTAGTCTTCTTTACAGTGTTTAGATTGTGAATCTTGCCAATTTGGCAAACATATACGCTTTTCTTTTCCTAATCGGATTAATAAAATAGCTGACTCTCCTTTTTCTCTTGTGCATGCTGAATTTGGGTCCAAGTCAAGTTAAATCTATACAAGGTTTTTCTTATTGTGTTACTTTTATTGATGATTATTCTTGTTGTACTTGGCTCTATTTGATGAAGGATCGAATTGAGTTGTTGTGTTTATTCATTGTGGTATTTCTTGGTGTATTGAGGTTGCTAGATCTGGACATGTCATTTGTCTCTCTCAAAGGAAGTACACCTTTGATATTCTGGGGGAGACAGACATGTTGGATTCTAGTCTCATTGATACATCTATAGATCTCAATTCTAAGCTTGTTTTTGGACAGGGGGAACCTTTTCATGATCCAAGGTGTTGGAGGAGACTAGTTGGGAAGCTGAATTATCTTATAGTGACTTGACTAGATATTGCATTTGTAGTGTGGTTAGCCAGTTCTTGGATTCTCCTTGTGATGGTCATTGGCAGGCTTTGGTGCATATTTTGCAATATATTCAGAGTTCACCTGGTAAAGGTTTATTATTTGAGGATAAGGCTCATGCACAAGTGATTGGTTATGCAGATATTGATTGGGCAGGTTGTCTATTTGATAGATAGTCCGCTTCTGGCTATTGTGTTTTAGTTGGAGGCAATCTAGCTTCTAGGAAGAGTAAAAAGCACTAAGTTGTTGCTAGGTCTAGAGCTGAAGCTAAGCATAGAACCATGGCATTAGCTACATGTGAGCTGATTTGGCTGAAACAACTTCTTAAGGAGCTGCAGTTTGACGATTCAGGTTCTTTGCGACTTATGTGTGACAATCATGCTACTCTTCATATTGTCTTTAATCCTGTTTTTCATGAAATAACCAACCATATTGGAATAGATTGTCACTTTGTGCGAGGAAAACTAGTTTCTGGTCAGATTTTCACAGCATTTGTTGGGATTGTAAAACTACTCTTCGAGGTACAAGGGTTAAACGTATTTATTTCAAGCTAGGCACATATGATATGTCTGCGCCTGCTCGAGGGGGAGTGTTGAGAATTCATATTAGCTTATATTAAGTGTGTTGTATAGACTAGTTGTACCTTGTACATAGGAATTATATTGTTTTGGTGTAAATACTTTTAACCCTAGCTTAATAGATTTTGAACAGTTATTTTTTCCCCTCCAATTTCTCTTTTTCCTCTCTTCTTCTTCTCTCAATTCTGTATACCATTTTTCATTAGGCATAAGATTGTGATATTGTCTTAGACATCAGATCATTATACTCCTCTCATGTAGAAATGCAATGAGAATTATTTTCTTTTGTAATTGGATAATCTGATTCAAGATACCTAAGACTAGATGTAGCAATGTATTTTGACTCAGCAGATGATTCCTTTCCAGGTCTCCAACCAACTAAACCGCTTATACCTGAAGTTCCTGAAGAGAAATCCTGGTTATGATGGAAAGGTATATGACTGGTTGAATATCATTTTTTCCTTGTTAAGCTTTTTAATTATTTAATTTTATGACTCATGCTGAATATTTTCTGGATATGCTCCGCTTATCGTAGGTTTCTTTGTATGGTCACTCTCTGGGAAGTGTTCTCTCGTATGATATTCTTTGCCATCAAGAGAATTTGTCCTCCCCGTTTCCAATGGAGTGGATGTACAAAGAACACAATAAAAATGAAGAATCTTTCCCCAGTGTCGGCACCCAATCTTCTGAATGCCACTCAACATCCAATCAGGACAAGAATGTCTCAACAAATAATGAAACTAAGATCACGATAAGTTCCTTTGAAGAAGTTAATGCAAATGAAAGACCTGCATTGCAAGTACCAGAAAATGAAAACATGGAAGATTCTTCTGTCACCCTAGATTTAGCTGAACCTTTTGCAATGGCTATGAACCTGAAACAGCCACCATTGGAGAAAGATAGTGTGCAACAAGCCTCTGATTCTAGGGGCATGCTTTCTTACCAAAGGGACAGTCTTTGTGAAGCCTCAAGCATGAACTTTGGAGTTCCAGAGGCTGATTCAATGAGAATATCTGAGGGAGTGTCTGACGGTGATAAAGACAAAGCAATCCAACTGATGACAGAAGAGGTGATATCCAGTAACTTTGGTTCATTAATTTTTGTGTTCCCCCTCCTAAAGTGAATAGAACATTTACTGTGACAGATTAATTCCCTAAAAGTGAGGATCACAGAATTGGAGTCTCAATGTGGTAGTAAAGGTAAATGCAGATAGCTAGATGTTAATTGGGGTCTTCATCTGTTAATGCCTTTTGAGCTTTTTTGGGTGTTCAGGGGGCGCGGGTTTGTTCTTTTGGGTAGAATAATTTTCTACGTGAATATGATACTTGAGATTTGATGTGTAATATAAACAGGAAATGAGGTGATTCCTCCTACAACCATTATGACTCAATCTGTTCCTGAAATCCCACCACCTGGACAAAGTGACATGCAAAAGAGTTATACTCCTTACATTAAATATACTAAGTTAGAATTCAAGGTAAGAGTTTTCCTTGTAATTTTAAAATTTAGAACCATTTTTGGTAACTGTTGTTTCCATGGATGAAAATGTTGGTGGAGTTTGTGACACTCCAGAGACAGACTAACAGAAACAGAGGGAGGAGGGAGGGAGGGATATGATGAAGTTTAAAGCAGGTTACCAATTGCAACTAGAGACAATGGTAGGAAGTGAAAGGCTACAACAATCCAGTTCCATCCTCTCTCTCTCTCTCTCTCCATGGAAAATCACTTAGGTTTTGTAATCCCTTCATGGGTTCAAAATTTCCCCTCAGTTGTACTTATGTTATTTTAGATTGTATTTCTTATTTTCCCTCGATTCTATGTCAGGTAGATACCTTTTTTGCAGTTGGATCTCCCCTTGGTGTATTTCTTGCCCTCCGCAATATTCGTATTGGGACTGGTATTAGTCAATGCTTGAAAACTTCTATAATTGCTTCATTTTGATGCATGTATACTTTTATACTTTCTGTTCACGGGAAGAACTTGGTGGTTTTTCTTGGAAGATATCTTTTACTTTTATTGTTTGAGTGAAATTGATAGGTACGGTCTGTAATCTGAGATTTGTTTTTAACCTACACAATTCAGAGGGATAAGCTGCTAACTTTCTTCAAGAAAGAAAAAGAAGGAAGTGTCGCCAAAACAATTCAAGCAGCCAGTGATTACTCCCTGATGCATTAATATGATATATGACAGAAAAAACAAAGCGAAAACACAAGAAGAGAATGTTGTGTACAATATGTTATCTATATATGTAATTGTTAATATCAATGTGAATCCTCATCTAACAGTGGTCTTCTAGTAGAAATATATCTCGATGGTAATCATGTATATGCATACAAAATTGTTGAAGAAGATAAATAAGAAAAGAATAAAGTTCAACTTGCTTCTACCATGGACGGGAAGCAAGAGATAAGGTTGTTGTGGAAGAAAAGATAAGAGAATTACAAACTAAAGAGATAAGAGGAAGAAGAGATAAAGTAGTTCCAAAAAAGAGGGGAAGAGGTTAGTTAACCAAAATTCGAAGTTTTTGATTTATTTGTAATATTTGAATGTAGTTTGAATTTGTTTGTATTTTATCCCTGTATTTTAGGAGATATTTTAGGCTAGCTTGTGTATTCCATCTCAAAATTCAATACAAGAGGAGGAAACCTATTTTCCCATTTAGCCTCCAAACACTCGAGATAATCCTCCTATTCACTCGGATTATTCAAATTTATTCATGGTACTGGAGCCATCAGTTCTTGTGGCAGAGCTTCTTTCCTCAACCTACAAGCTGTAAAGTTCTAGAGTACACATAATGGCTCGAAACCAAGCAGCTAGTGAAACATCCACCGTCTCTAATCTGGTTAGAGTCACACAGGTTCCTGCCACTTCAATGTCACTTGATAGCCACTCTCTTTAGATTACTCAGCATAAACTGATTGGAATCAACTGTAGAGAATGGTCTCAATCTATTCTACTAGTGATTAAGGGCAAAGGGAAGGTTGGATAACTTACAGGAGCAACACCTATGCTTGACACAGAAGCAACAACCTATGGTATTTGGGAAGTTGAAAATTCCATTGTCATGGCTTGGTTAATCAACTCTATGGAGTCAAAGATTGGAAGGTCATACCTATTCTACAAAACAACCAAGGAGATATGGGAAGCAGTGCAAGAAATATACGCTGACACGGAGAATACTGCTTAGTGCTTTGAAATTCGATATGCTATTCGGACAACAAGGCAAGGCAACAACTCAGTCACAGAATATTACAACATTTTGATTGAGTTGTGGTAGGAGATGGACTTGTTTTATGAGATCAGTTGGGAATGTTTCGAGGATGGAATAAAATACAACAAGATGTTGGAAAAGGAGCGAGTGTTTGACTTCCTCCATGGACTCAAC
The DNA here is from genome assembly GCA_036245055.1 of Diospyros kaki. Lineage (NCBI taxonomy): Eukaryota > Viridiplantae > Streptophyta > Magnoliopsida > Ericales > Ebenaceae > Diospyros > Diospyros kaki. The sequence goes on along the minus strand of BSEG01000016.1, from coordinate 7,872,191 downwards.
ACTGAGTTAGATGAAGTTAGAGGAAGGTTGCCTGGAACTAAACCTTTCCCATCTATACAAGAGGCCTTCGCAGAAGTGAGACGAGAGGAAAGCTAGAAGAAAGCGATGTTAAATCCATCAGTGTTTCCCAAGAATGATGCTAGCCCTAAAATGTCAGCCCTTGCTACCTCAAGGATGAAGGCTACTAACTCACCTCGTGGAGAGTCCCAAAGAGACAAATAGTGGTATGATCACTGTAACAACCATATCGTACAAGGGAAACTTGTTGGAAGATTCATGATAAGCTAGTAAATTGGAAGCCAAAAAATTAGAGAAAGGTAACTCAATTTGCCTATGTGGTAGAATTTGAAGCTGGGAAACCAACCAATTTGACTTTATCACAGATCAGTTGGAATTATTTCAACAGATACTAAACTAGACAAGATTACCAAAACTCTCTAATCCTACAAAAAATCCTAAACCAATAGCATCCCTGGCCAAACAAGGTATACCTAGGCAGTCCTTACTTTCTCATAGAGTCACTACAGATTTTTGGATTATAGATACAGGTGCCTCAGACCATATGACAGGTTTACTTAAGGCCTTACTAACTTATGAAACATGTGATTGGGATATAACAATCTCCTTGGCTGATGGTATAGTTTCTTTGACTGAAGGAAAATGATCAATATATCTAGCAAGGTTAACCCTAAAATTTGTCTTATGTTCCAAATCTGAAATGCAATTTATTATCCGTGAGTAAGCTAACTAGAGACATGAATTGTATGGTGACTTTCTTTCCATCTCATTGTGAATTTCGGGACCTATCTTCGGGGAAGACTATTAGCAGTGCTGAGGAAAATGATGGTCTCTACTACATTTTAGGATCCTGTCATTTCCTTGGATCTAGGTTACATAATTAGTCTTCTTTTTTTGCTATTTCAGATTTTGAAATAATGTTATGGCATAAACGTTTAGGGCATCCTAGTTTCAGCTACCTTAAAGCATTGTACCCTCATCTTTTCATCAATAAAGATAATTTCATTTCATTGTGAGTAATGTATTCTTGCTAAACAAACTAGAATTCTCCATCTTGTTCATTCCTATGAACTATGCAAACCGTTTTACTTGGTTCACAATGACATTTGGGGACTAACAAGGATTCCTAACCTAACTAATACTCATGGGTTTGTCACCTTCATAGATGACCATACAAGGGTTTGTTGGGTGTTCCTAGTGAAAGACAAATTTGAAGCTAGTGTTGTCTTCAGAAGGTTTCATAAGATGGTGTGTAGTGTGTTTCAATCCTCAATCCATGTTCTCCCTTCAAAACAATGGCCAAGAATATTTCTCAAATGAATTTAACCATTATCTAATTGAGCAAGGAATCACTGATCAAAGTTCCTCTCCTTACAATTGTTAACAAAATGGGGTGCCAGAAAGAAAAATTCACCACCTTCTTGAGACTGCTCGATCTATCATGTTTACCAGTTCAATTCCTAATTCCTATTGGAGGGAAGCCATACTCATAGCCTCATATCTCATTAATTAACTTCCCTCCAAGATTCTTGCATTCAAAACTCCATTAATAGTCTTCCTTGAATTCTATCCTCATCATACTAGGATCCTTAATTCTCTTTCCCCAAGGAACTTTGGGTGTACTGCTTTTGTGCATAATTATCATCCTTCTCATTCCAAACTTGCACCTAAAGCTCTTAAATGTGTGTGTGTTGGATATTCTCCTACCCAACAAGGTTGTAAGTGTTATTGCCCTCATACCTGGAGATTCCTTATGTCTTGTGATGTCTTCTTTCTCGAGCATCAACCATTTTATCCCAATATTTCTCTGTAGGGGGGTAGGTCTAGTACAGAGCAGTATTGGGATCCTACCATTTCTCTTCCCATCTCCTCGCTTCCTATTTCTCATCCTACTGATTCTCATCCTACTCCTCATTTGCACACTAAAGCAGTCACTATTCCTACCCAAATCTTTGCGACTGATCAACGGGGAGAATAGGACAACCAAGTCTAGGTTATAGAAAAACCACCATTGATTTATTCTAGAAGGCCTTGTGATCCTCAACAAAGTCCATTGTCCAAGCCAGAGACAAGTCCAGTGACTAATGATGTGGAAAGGATGATATCTACAAAATTTGATGATTTGGACATACCTATAGCTCTTTGAAAAGGGGTGAAATCATATGCTAAATATCCTATTTCTAATCATTTGATATATTCAAACTTATCTCCATAGTACAGGGCTTTCATTGCTAGTATTGATGAAATTGAGATTCCTAGATATATATATATATATATATATATATATAGTGCTCTACAAGATTCACAGTGGAAGATAGTAGTTATGGATGAGATGCAGACATTAGAAAAGAATGGTACTTGGGATATTGTAAGATTACCTGATAACAAGAAGGTGGCTAGAAACAAGTGGGTGTTTACAGTTAAATACAAGTTAGATGGTAGCCTTGACAGGTACAAGGCTAGACTAGTAGCCCAATGCTTTACACAAACTCAAGGATTGGACTATGAGGAGACCTTTGCTCCAGTTGCTAAGTTAAATTCTATAAGAGTCTTACTTTCACTTGTAGCTAATTTAGACTAGGAATTGCACTAATTGAACATAAAGAATGCTTTCTTGAACGGTGAGTTAGAAGAGGAGATCTACATGAAAATACCTCCTGGTTTTGAGATAGAGGACAGAAAAGGAAAGGTATGTAAGCTAAAGAAATCCCTATATGGCCTTAAATAGTCCCCTAGAGCATGGTTCAAAAGGTTTAGTGTTACTTTAAATCAACTTGGGTACAAGCAAGGGCAAGCTGGCCATACCTTGTTTATAAAGCATGCTACAGATGCAAAAAGGACAATCCTAATTGTTTATGTGAATGATATTATCATCACAAGGGATAATAATCAAGAAGTATAGAACTCAAGAAGCAGCTAAGGAATGTGTTTGAAGTGAAAGACTTAGGTAAGTTTAGATATTTCCTGGGAATGGAGGTTGCTAGAAGTGAGAAGGGTATTTTCATTTTCCAAAGGAAATGCACTCTAGATTTGTTGAAGGAAACATGCAAACTTAGTTATAAACCTACCAGCACCCCATTAGAACCAAACTAGAATTATAGAGAAGGAAACAAAAGTGAACATCAAGTGGACAGAGGAAGATATCAGCGTTTAGTTGGGAAACTAATCTACCTATCCCTCACTCCTCCTGACATTGCATATGCTGTGAGTGTGGTAAGCTAATTCATGCTTTCTCTCACTAAAAAACACCTTGATGCTACACGTCACATCCTCAGGTATCTCAAGGGGACACCAGGGAAAGGGTTGTTATTTAAAAAGAGCGAGGATAGAGGAATTATGGGTATGTAGATGCAGATTGAGTTGGTTCTATTGAGGATAACAGGTTTACATCAGGTTATTACACAAAATTATGAGGTAAACTAGTTACATGGAGAAGCAAGAAATAAACTATGGTGGCTCGTAACAGTACAGAAGCTGAGTATCGAGCCATTGCTCAAGGTATATGTGAGGTTATCTGGATGGAGAAACTAATGAAGGATCTAAATATACCTATATCCTCTCCAATTAGGTTGTACAATGACAAGAAGTCAGCGATAAGCATCGTGAATAATTCGGTGCAACATGATCGGATGAAACATATAATGATTGACCGACATTTTATCAAACAAGAAATCGAAAATGGAGGTATGAGTCTTTCCTATATCCCTACAAAGTCTTAGGATGTAGATATTCTTACAAAGGCTATGCCAAAACAAGGTTTTGAATCAATTAGAAGCAAGTTGGAAATTATGGATATCTATTCACTAGCTTAAGGGGGAGTGTCGAAGAAGATAAATAAGAAAAGAATAAAGTTCAAATTGTTTCTACCATGGATGGAAAACAAGATATGAAATAGTTGTGGAAGAAAAGATAAGAGAATTACAAACTAAAGAGATAACAGGAAAAAGAGATAAAAGAAGTTCCAGAAAAGAGAGGAAGAGATCAGTTAACCAAAATTCGAAGTTTTTGATTTATTTGTAATATTTGAATGTAGTTTGAATTTGTTTGTATTTTATCCTTGTATTTTAGGAGATATTTTAGGCTAGCTTGTGTATATGTTTCCATCTCAAAGTTCAATACAAGAGGAGGAAACATATTTTCCCATTTGGCCTCCAAATACTTGAGATAATCCTCCTATTAAACAACAACAACAACAATATATCTAGCCTTTGTCTCACTAGGTGGGGTTGGCTACATAATTCTAGACTTCCATGTATTTCTGTCTTTTGTCATATCTTCATTTAGGCTCATACACTTCATATCAAATTTTAATATCTCTCCCAAAGTCTTCTTGGGTCTGCCTCTATCTCTTTTTTTGACTAATTGTTCCATTTCATCAACTCCCCTCACAGGATCGTCTCTTGGTCTTCTTCTCACATGACCAAACCATCTTAGTCTGGTCTCTGTCATCTTCTCCTCGATTGACACAACTCCTACCTTATTACAACTAACTTCATTTCTAATTTTATCTTTTTTTGTATTATGGCCGCACATCCATCTTAGCATGCTCATCCCCGCTGCGCTCGTCTTTTGCTCATGTTGGTATTTGATTGCCCAACATTCTGAGCCATACAACAAAACTGGTCTTATAGCTGTCCTATAGAATTTTCCTTTCAGTTTTAGTGGGATTTTACCATCACATAACACCCTCGATGCATTTCTCCATTTTAGCCAACTTGCCTTAATTCTATGCGTGACATTCTCGTGAATTTCTCTATCTTTTTGAATCACTGATCCCAAATATCGAAAATAGTATTTTCTTTGTATGATTTGGTCTTCCAATTTTATTATAACATCCTCCATTCTTGCATTCTTACTAAATTTACATTTCATATATTTTGTTTTCCTTCTATATAATTTAAATCCCTTAGATTCTAAATTGATTCTCCATAATTTAAGCTTAGTGTTCACTCTCTCTTTTGTTTCATCCACCAACACTATGTTATTTGCAAATAGCATACACCATGGCACCTCTGTTTGAATGTGTTTAGTGAGTTCATCCATTACTAAAGCAAATAAGTATAGACTTAGTGCGGAACCTTGATACAGTCCCATTGTAATTTTAAACGGTTCAGTATCTCCTCCGTATGTTCTGACCCTTGTCTCTATACTGTGATACATGTCCTTAAGGGCTTGTATATAAGCTATTTGGAGTCATTTCTTCTCTAAAACTCTCCATAATACTTCTCTAGGGACCCTATAAACACCATATGCAGGTCCTTCTAATGATCCCGATACCTTTCCATTAGGAGCCTCAGTAGGTATATAGCTTCCATTGTTAACCTACCAGGCATAAAATCAAACTGATTTTCCAAGACATTTGTTTCTTTTCTGAACCTTTGCTCTATTATTCTCTCCCAGAGTTTCATGGTATGACTCATTAACTTAATTCCTTTGTAATTTTCACAGTTTTGAACATTTCCTTTGTTCTTGTATATAGGAACCAAAGTACTCTTCCTCCACTCATCTGGCATCTTTTTTAATTTAAGGATCGCGTTAAATAATTTCGTTAGTCAGGAGATGCCCTCTTTTCCTATGCATTTCTATGCTTCTATTAGTATATTATCCGGTTCCACCGCCTTATGATTTTTCATCTTTTTTAATACTTGTCTTATTTCTTTTGAACTTATGCGTCGATAAATGTATAGCTCACGTTCCCTTTGGAGTTACTAAGATGTCCCAACCTAACTCTTGTGTCCCCACCATCATTGAATAATTTTGTGAAATACTCCCATCTCTCCTTAATCGCTCCCTCATTCACTAATACATTTTGGGTTTCATCTTCTATGCATTTCACTTGGTTTAGATCCCTTGTTTTTCTTTCTCTTGCTTTAGCTAATTTATATATATCCCTTTATCCATATTTTGTATCAAGTCGTTTATATAGATTCTCATATGCTTTTGACCTTACTTCACTAACAGCTTTTTTTGCTGCCTTTTTCTCTTCTTTATAATTTTTTAGGTTTTCTTCATTGCTGCACTGATATACAACCTTATAGCAAGTTTTCTTATTTCTAATTTTCAATTGTATCTCTTCATTCCACTACCAAGACTTCTCAAGGTTTGGGGCTCTACCATTTGTCTCTCCAAGAACTATCTTTGCCGTGCTTCTTAGCATAGTAGCCATTTCCCTCCACATTTGGTTTGCTTGTCATTCTCCATTCCATTCCCTTCTACCCCTTAATTTTTCTTTGAAGATTAATTGTTTCTTCCCTTTTAAATCCCACCACCACCTAATTCTTGAATTCTGTTTTATGTGATTTTTTCTCTTCCAATTTCTTACTTAGACGTCAAGTACCAAAAGTCTATGTTGAGCAGTCAAACACTCCCCCGATATCACTTTACAATCTCTACAACATAACCGATCCTCTTGTCTCATGAGGAAGTAATCTATTTGGGTGCTTGATGTGACATTTTTATATGTGATTAAGTATTTGTCTCGTTTTTTAAACCTAGTATTGGTTATAATGAGCCCAAATGCCATAACAAAATCTAGAATAGACTTACCCTCATTATTAATTTCTCCAAATCCATACCCTCCATATACCTTTCTATAGCCATGTCTGTCTCTACTCACGTGTCCATTTAAGTCACCTCCTATAATCACTCTCTCCTTTTGGTATCATTTGTATGAGTCCCTCTTGGTTCTCCCAGAATTTTGCTTTTATCTCCTCACCTAACCCTGCTTGTAGTGCATATATATTAAAGATATTCATAGTCATTCTTCCTAGATCAACCTTCACCACAATAATCCTATCCTCTATTCTCTTTACATCCACTACCTCATCTACTAAGCTTTTATTCATAATAATCCTCACTCCATTTTTCGCTCAATCATTTTCTATGTACCATATTTTATATCAAGTTTCTAATAATGTTTTTGCTTTTTTCCCTACCCATCTCGTCTCTTGAAGGTACATAATATTAATTTTTCTCCTAATCATCACATCTACCACTTCCATAACTTTGTCTGTTAATGTTTCTATGTTCCATGACCCAATCCTTAATCTATGATTTTGATTTTGGTTTTGACTTTTAATTTGATTATGTTTTTTATTTTGGTTTTGATTTTGGACTAACTTCTTTACCCGCATCCATCCAAGCAAATGCGAGGACCCTTGCTCATTTGTCACTACATCCGGGCGCCGATGCAGCGGCCCTAGCTCACTTGACACTACACGCGGGTAGTGTAGCTCGTCGCTATGAAAGGTTGTGCCCCAACGGTTTTTCATAGTTTGTCTAGAGTTCGTGTTTTGGATCCAACTAAGTTTTACGTTGACTGTCGGCTACCTAACACAACCCTCCTCCTTTATGGATTGTGATGTATTCATGTTGTCCTTGCCTTTCCTCTAAGATTCTTTATCAATGTTTTGGTGTGTTCGTGTTTCATTGCTTTAATGTATTTACTTGGGGAGTATACAGCACCTTATGAACATTTAGTCTTTTATTTAATCAACTCTTATATAACATATTTCGGGTCCATTTCATTTGAATTAATCAAGATTTCCTGTTGTTTTACATATTTTCTGTGGCATTCTTCTGAATTCCCAGCTTTTCCACATGGCCAACTGGAGTTAAAAAAAAAAAACTACAGTGATATTTGAACAATTGTCCAGTTCCAGAACTTAGTGTAGTTCTGAGAATTGTTTATTTACTTGCGTCTCGTCTTTCTGATTTTATAGGTAAAGGCCAAGAATATTGGGAAGAAGAAAATATAACTGAGGAGATCCCAGCTTGTCGACAAATGTTCAACATTTTTCATCCATTTGATCCTGTGGCATATAGGTATATCTTACTCCTGATGCCATGATACTTTTTCATATCTGCATCATAATCTCACACATTACATCCATCCCTTGCATGATTTCAACAAGAGCATTTAATGAGTGTCTTTCCAGTCTGTCCTTGATCCAGTGTATTTTTGCAAGGCAAGTCACTTGGTTCTTACCCAATAATACTGTATCAATACTTTCACAAGGTTCAACTGTTAATACCTTTTTCTTATCATGCCTAATAACAAAATTATATGCACATGATCATATGCAGTGGTTTGCTGCAGCGCATGTGCAATGAAAGGATAACATAACAGCAATTGCTTGTTGAGTTGGCAAAAGATTTTAGGGTAAAATATAGTGGGCACGCATGAGGTTTAGTAAAAATATAGGCGGTACCCTTGTGTTTTCGGACCATTATTTAACTGCTGTTAAAATTTTAAAAGTGCCTAAATTACCCTCATCTCTCTCTCTCTCTCTCTCATTGGCAATTGTCCAGTTGCCATGGCCAGCCAAAGGTTCATTGGAAATCTGGTGAGAAGGAGAGAGGGGCATGGCTAAGGTTGTGAGATGGGGCTTTGCATGGGGCAAATCTAAACTGAGAGAAGGAGAGCATCAGGCACAGGAGAGAAGGAGAATAAGGGAGTTTATATTCACAGGGATTGTTTTGATATTGACCAACATGTATGAGTTGTAGGTGGATTTGATTTCTACAAACCCCATCAATCGCAATGGGTTTCTGCAATGAACTCCCATTGCCATCATTCACAAGCCCCCCCCCCTTCTCTCTCTCTCTCTCTCTCTCTCTCTCAGTGTGACTAGCTTGAGGCTGAACCCTCACTGGGTTTAGCCTCATATCAAGGTCGGATGGGAGGTCCTTGTCATTTCTAAACCATGTGGGTGCTGGATATATTTTCGCTAAACTCGGGTGCCAGCTGTGGTTTGCCCAAGTTTTTGTGAACCAATTATGAAGTAAAATGTCTTAGATAGTGCACGTAGAGTTACCACCCATTCCCCTCCACCATCCACCCTCCTCCAGTAAACAGGCTTAAGTTATTAAAAAGAAACCAGAGACAGAGCATAGGTTCTCAGAACCTTTTTAGCATAACACTGTTGAATGGGTGTGTTTGTGGTGGTATCTTTGCATTCAGATCCTGCACAATAGTTGTAAATTATGGGAAGAGTATCGTGGCTTAAAATATGGACTTCATTGACTAGGAATACAAAATCCTCATATTTTATACTTATAGCAAATATTGATGGTAGGTGAAAAATCTTATATGAATACTAATTAACTGTGTAAGTGTGGGTTTTACTGCATTATAACATAATGAGGAAAACATTGAATATCAGGTTACAAGAGGTTTGATTTTCTTTCCATCTCTAAAGCATTACCTCCATAATTTCCCAATTAATGAATAACATAAAATTGTTTGCTCTAGGCTAATGTGTCACAACTAAAGCAATCTTAAGCACTCTTACTTTTCACTAAATCTTTGTGGAATTTATATTTGGTGGACTTGAGTTTTCCTTTTCTTTTTGGTTGCACTACATTTATAGAGTGTTGGGACGAGCAATGGGCTCGGCCACCTCTAACACTTACACCCAAATGAATCTGAAAAATATTGGAAGGCTGGAAGCACACATACACATACATGAAAAATAGTAAGCAAAACATAAAAGGAACACAACAAGATTTTTACTGTCGTTCACCCTAAAAAATAGGGCTACATCCACGTTGAGCTCCGAGAAGAAGAGTTCACTGCACTAGTCGAAAATGGTTACACCTTCCATATACAAAGCTTCCACCCTCACTGTACACTCACTGATCCTCTAACAAAAACGCCCAAAGATCACATACAAATCAGAAGGCATACTTAAGGAACCAGGAAAATGAAGAAGAAGAACATATACAAAGATAAAACGAGAAGAAACCCCAGGAAAAAAACTACCCGGCTGTGTCACAGATCCCAAGGAATAATGGGATTTAAATAGGTAGGGTATGAGGCAAAGCAACGGCAGAGATAAGCCCTAATGATCAGATCAACAACATCCACAGCAGCAAGCAACACGACAAGGAAGGTTGCCATTTTGGCCCTCCACGCACACGGGCTCCAAAACGACAGCGCTTTGGAGTAGCTAGTGTGTGGTTGCCATCTGGCCTTCCATCACCCTGGTTCCAAAACGACATCGTTTGTGTTGATGCTTCACAATACTCAACATAGAGATTAGTTAAGAAATATAAACTAATGTACTTGGATGCTGAAATCTTGTTAGAAGTGGAATATATTCAACATAAGTACTTTTATTAGGATATAATTAACAGAAATATGAATTTACTTATTGTTGAATCCCCTGGATTCAGCAAGGTGCTGTCTCGTTTTGTAGAGAGAACTAGGCGGGAATTATGTTGGAGGGAAGAGAAATTAGAGAAACTGAGGGAGAAGAATTGAATTGAGAATGAAATGAGAGGGAGAGAGAATTTGAGAGGGAAATGGAGTATGAATTAGTTCAAAATGGTATTCGATGCCTTCACAATGAAACAAGGCGAGCTTATATACTCGGCCCTAGCTAGAAGTTGGCGCCAGAAATGGTTGCCACTTCCCGCATTCAAATCTCTATACTTCTCACAATTACATCTATCCTACCAGCATTTATACTTATTACAATAATTCCCCCTTAGGTACACGACACTTATTTACCAAAAAGGCATCCCTAGTGCATGAGACTCCTTGCTTTGTGAGGTTGGGATAAGGTCATCTCTGTTATGTAACCTTATCCTTTCTTTGCAAAGGGGGTGTTTCACTTGTTTACAATTTTAACTATAAAAATAATCATTGTTCATTCAGTCTTTTACCTTTCTTGATTATTGTTGACTTTTCCTGAAAGAAGACCAAGTTTGATATGCCCAATATTGTATCCAGCCTACTCTTGTGTGTCTGTTTGTCTTTTCTTTGACGATACCTCATCTAGTAACCCAATTATTTTGGTTCTCCAATAACTCTAGGATTAGATTGAGGCAGTTGGCACTTGGAGCCTGCTGAATTCACCCACCCACTTTGCATGCCGATCCCCAATTTCCCCTTTTCCTATTTTCTGTTATGGTGATGACCACATATCAATTTCTGCTAGAATTGTGATACTTTCACTAAAATAGTTTAATTATTTCAACTCCTAGAAATTTTCGTATGATTACTACAACCTCATATCTTACCCTCATACACATACGCACTTATACTACATTTTTGTTACCTCATAACAAATTCTTACAAATTTGTTTGATATTTATTGACCAGCTTATGTTGAATATGTTATTTAGTTAATTAGATATAGAACAGTTTAAATGAAGTTATTTTTCTTTTCCATACAGAGTTGAGCCACTAGTCTGTAAGGAATACATAAGTAGACGCCCAGTTATTATCCCCTACCACAAAGGTGGAAAACGATTGCACATTGGGTTCCAGGTATGTATTCCAGCAGATATCATTTTGGATTATATACATTTATGTTATTCTGTTCTTATACTATAAGGGGACGTTTGTTAAAATGAGCAAGATAAGAGGCATCAAAATAAGATTGGAATGCTTTTCGGATTAAGATATGGAATGGTTAAGATAAGACTGGGAAGCATTTCAAAATTTCTATCTGAGTGTTTGTTAAATTTTTTGGAATTCATTGATAATTGTACTTTTTCTTTTTAGGTGTTTATTAATGCATATGATAAGTACTAAGATGAGAGTTTTTTTTACCTAAATATCCCTATTACCAAATTTATTCAAAATTGTTTGTTAACATCAACAACAAATTTATGATTGAAATAGTATTTTATGATTAATATGAATTGTCAAAAAAGTAAAAATAAAAAATAAAAATAAAATTTTATTTTCTAAATCCATGTTCAAAAATAGATTTAAAAAGAGTTGAAAAGTAGAAATAATTATTGTTGGAATTACAATAATTCCACCTAGATAATTAAAAATGGCCAAAACATATTTTTATAATAGATAATAAAATATAAAATTAAATAAAATAATTTAAAAATTGGTGAATGGAATTGTATTAGTTAATAAAATATATATAGAAAGAGAAAGAAATTTAAATTTTAAAAATCAATGAAAGGAATAATGTCATTTAAATTTTAAAAATTGTCAAAATATATATATCAATCTAAAAATGTATTAAATAATATTAATTATAAGACTTAAATAAATAAGTTCTTTTAATAAATTTAAATCTTTAAAATGCATTAAATGGCATTAACTATCCTACAAGGAGTATATAGGTAATTGAGTCTTATCTTGAAAGAGTCAAATAAATTTATCTGAGAGGAGAGGTTAGATAAATTTATCTTGAAATGGGGAGATAAGAGGTCACGTGAGAGGTTTTCTAGAAATGGTTAGATAAGCTTAACAAACACGTTGGAAAGGCCAAACATTCAGAATACTTCTCATATCTGACTTTTTCTCCCTCTTATCTTGGTTGACAAACACCCCCTAAGGTGGAAAATGGTTGCATATTGGTTTCCAAGTATGCAGTCCAGCAGATATCATTTTGGATTATATACATCTCTGTTATTCTGTTCTTACACTATGTTTTATACAGGAATTTACTGAAGATTTAGCTTTACGGTCTCGGGCAATAAAGGATCAACTGAAGTCTGTAAGGGTGCGATATAATAGACATGCCTTGTATAACTGACAGATTAATTATCTTTGAAATGTGGAGTTCTTTCTTAGCAGTCTAGCAAACATTTTGGGAAACAAAATAATGACAAATATGAAACTAACTGAAGAGAAAATTGCAGGCAACACACAATATTCATAAATTTCCTTGAATCATAACTTTTCCAATTAACATTTAACTAGCTTCTTTCTTTCCCATCCTCTTCCTTTCTGCTTCGCACTTGTGTGAACCTTTAGTTTTATAGAATCCTTTATGTGCTCTCTTGAGCATAAGAATTTGACTACAAAAAATTGACTTTTCTCTGGGGAGAACAGAGCTGTTCTTTTGTTATTTATTTATTTTTCTTTCCCCCTTCTAGTGGAGTCTTTGAAATCCTCCACTGGAGGTATTCTTTAGAAACAGCATGAAGCTGATGATACTAGGCTTTATGTCTCTTTTTGACAATTTTATTGTTCATTTGTCTATCCTATACATGGCTTCATTTCTTTTAATATACCTTTTTGTTAGCGGATATGGAAGCTCTAGTTATGGTAAGGATACGACAGCCTAGTTATGGGTAGTCTTGAAGAAGTGATCATGCCTCTTTGGAAGTTTCTATAACCAGATTAGGATACTTCCTAATCTGGTCTTAGGAAAGTTTCCTAATGTTGGTGTATATTGTTTTCCTTTGTAAATATGTAGTTTTCCTTTCTTTGTATCTTTGTTGTTTCCTTTCCTGTATTCATTCTCTCTCCATAAAAGAGGGCCATGTACATTCTTTGAGAATTAAGAAAAGAAGTATTTCCTTCATGGTATCAGAGCCATTCCTTGCACCCTAACCCTAATCGTGCCTTCATTGCACATCTACGCCACCCTTAGTTTGGATGGCACTACTTCCCTTCAGACTGGTCATTGCTTCCCTTCAAATCGATCTCTTAGAGCCCTACCTCTACCCTTTTTGTCTCTGTTTTTTCTTTGGCTATATCCCTTAGGCCTTCATTTCCATCTAGTCGATCACTCGCCATGTCAGACATGTGAGAAGGGAATCCTCCTTATATATAGCCTAGGTCTCCTTTGTGGAGGCAATGTGGGATTATCAGCACTCCCCCTCATGTTAAAACTTCTCCAGTAACTGATACATACCCAGATGATCGGGCGGGGTATTGGTCCATGACCATGACAACCAAGGGTTAGCTCTGATACCATGTGAGAAGTTAGAGGTAGAACTCCAACCTTAGAAGCTAGCTTGACAGGTGGAGGGATCCTCCTCCTTATATATAGCCCAGGTTTTCCTTGTGGAGACGATGTGGGATTCTCAACACTCCCCCCCACGCTGAAGCTTCTCCAGTAACTAATACATACCCAGATGATCGGGCAGGGTACTAGTCCATGACCACGACAGTTAAGGGTTAGCTCTGATACCATGTGAGAAGTTAGAGGTAGACCTCCAACCTGAAAAGCTAGCTTGACAGGTGGAGGGATCTTCCTCCTTATATATAGCCCAGGTCTCTCTTGTGGAGGTGATGTGGGATTCTCAACAAGAAATTTTAGAAGCCACACCCAATATGACAACTGGAGAGTCATTACCGGTGGACCAAATTGCTGGTGCAAGTATCGGTGCTGGAGCTGGGGTGAGTGCTGGAGTTGGAGAGCTACCCAGGGTGCATCTTTCCTACCGTTTGGATGATAGGAACTGCCTACAATGGGCATAGCTAGTGAGGACTGTACTCAAAAGGTCAAGGGAAGCTTGGACACCTCACCTCTCCTCCACCAAAGGCTGCTGATCCGTCCTTTCTAGCCTAGGACATTGAGGACTCCCTCACCATGTCATGGCTATGGAATGTCATGCAACCTGAGGTTAGTAAAAACTATATGTTTCTAGCTTCTGTTAAAGAAATTTGGAACACCATAAAGTAAACCTACTCTAAGGTTCAAGATGTCTCGGTAATCTTTGACCTAAGACAAAGATTAACAATACTCGCCAAGCCTCTTTAATTGTGACTAAGTATTTTAATAAGATGAATGGGTTTTGGTTAGAACTCGACCAATGCCAAGAAATTAAAATGTTGTGCAGCATTGATGTTGCTGCTCTTAACCGAATTTTTGAGAAAGATTGAGTTGTGGAGTTCCTAGCAGGTCTTAATAATGAATTTGATCAAGTAAGGGTTTAGATCATTAGTAGGGAAAAGCTGTCTTCCCTAAATGAGGTGTTTTCTATTGTAAGAAGTGAGGAAAATAGGAGAAGGGTTATGCTCAATGAGATAGGGATAGAAAGGTCAGCCATGGTTTCAAATAAAAAGGAAGGAACATGATTTAAGGCAGACAAACCAGAAAATAAACCACCTACTAATCGTGAGGGGCTGTGGTGCACTTTTTGTAAGAAACCTAGACATACCCAAGAGACATGTTTCAAACTCCATGGGAAAGAGGTTGTCCTAAGCAAGATGGGAGGCTTTAGAAGCATGGCACAAAAGAATCAGGCTTATGTTTCCACCAAGGAGCATGAGGAGGACATAACTGGTAAGACAGATTCTTCTTCTACTTTTGATCTTATCCAGCTTAATGCTGAGGAAATCAACAAATTGAAGGCTTTCCTCCAAACTATCTATGATGGGAATTGTGCATTTGCCCAACAAGATAATTGTTTACATTCTACCTCTTTTACTGCCCCTAAAACTAATAAAAATGATATTTGGATCCTTGATTCGAGTGCCACTGACCATATGACTCCTGATCAGTTTGTTTTTGACACTTATGCACAACCCAACTGAAGAACATATGCAGGCCGTAAGGAAAATCCTTGGCTACCTAAAAGCTACCCCAGGTAAAGGAATACTACTCAGAAAAGAAAATGAGTTGGATGTTAGAGGCTTTACTGATGCTGATTATGCTGGATCCCTTACTAATAGAAGATCAACTACAGGGTATTGTGTTTTCCTAGGTGAAAACCTAGTGATTGGAGGAGCAAGAAACAGAGTGTTGTGGCTAGATCAAGTGCAAAATCAGAATTCAAGGCAAAGGCTCTTGGTATATGTGAGCTGCTTTGGCTAAGGATCATTCTAGAGGACTTGAAGATCGAGACTCAAGGTGCACTTAGGCTGTTTTGTAACAAGAAGTCAGCCATAAATATTGTACACAATCCTATCTAGCATGATAGAACGGAGCACATTGAAATTGATCGTCACTTCATAAAAGAAAAGATAGATGTAGGCCTCATTCAAATCCCTCATGTTTCATCTAGTCTAATATTTTCACAAAAGGTTTAACAACCAAGAGGTTTGAAGATCTAGTATGCAAGATGAGAATGGTAGATATCCATTCTCCAGCTTGTGGGGGAGTGTTAGTGGATACGACAATTCTAGTTATGGTAAGGATATGACAGCCTAGTTATGGGAAGTCTTGAAGAAGTGACCATGCATTTTGGAAGTTTCTAAAACCAGATTAGGATACTTCCTAATCTGGTCTTAGGAAAGTTTCCTAATGTTCGTGTATATTATTTTCCTTTGTAAATATGCAGTTTTCCTTTCTTTGTATCATCTTTGTTTCCTTTCTTGTATTCATTCTCCCTCCATAAAAGAGGGCCGTGTACATTATTTGAGAATTAAGAAAAGAAGTATTTTCCACACTTTTATTTCTCCTTTCCCTTGTAGCTGAAGTGCAGATCCTGAAATGTCAATTTGTTTTTATAGGTCAAAGTGCTTACTCTATGCGAATCATCAAGAAACAACGATAACTTTGATGGTAATACAAATATACCTTTTCTTTTATTTTTGTTGTTTCTTGCCTTTGGGCTTTTTGAATATTTCCTTTTCCCTTTTAATAAAGTAATAAGAAAAAGAGGAAATAAACAATCATTTTGCTTAAGGGACTGTCTTCCTTTTTCTCAACCCTTTCCAGGGGACCCAACATGTGCCCTGCTTAATTTGTTATGACTTCTGTGTTTCTATCTCCTTTTTTGTTCATATATTGCAGAAACACCAGAAGATACCCAAACAAAAGAAGAGAGATCATATGGTTCAATTATGATGGAGAAATTGACTGGTAGTGTGGATGGACGAATAGATCACGTGCTTCAAGTATGCACTTGTAACATTTGATGCCAACTTCTGAGCTTTTATATTTCACTCACTTAAAGCTCATGCTTTTTCTTTACTATTTTTAATTTCTCTGTGAGAATGATTATTTTGGGAGTTACAAATTTTCAATATTCTTTTGGATACATTGTTTGATAATATTTTATTCCTTGTTTTTTTTTTCCTAATAGATAAACTACATGACAAGAACTGCCATAATGATGGCAAACCTGTATGAAAGAACGGTTATCTGCACAAAAAAGTCAAGAAAAAGGGGAAAATGCCTCAATTAGATCAGATTGTTACATGCTCCCTTTTTGCCCTTGGGGTTTTATAGACAATCTTGCCCTAAAATAAGACGACAATGATGGATTGTTCCCAGTATGAGTCAAACTCTTTACGTCATGACAAGTTGTTTTGTTCCTTTCGTCCCAAATGCACAACATTATACTAAATATGTAGTGTTCCAGGCACAACCAGACTCCTCAGACAAGCATGAACCCAAACAAAAATTAGACCTGAAACTGAGGTTGGCATGCACAATCAATGCGAAAGATAGATCAAACTCCAAGCATCCCTAGCCACTATTCAATGTAAAAGAAGATTCTCAATTGATTCTACAGTTGTCCTGCACATGTAGCACCAGAGTGAAACCACATACGTAATTCAGAAAACAAGTTTAGCATTTGATCTTTATGGATGCTTAGATGCTGTTAACTTCAATTTATTTCTGACCTATTTTCATTGTTTGTAATTCAGAATAAAACTTTTCAGCATCCATACATATCAGCAATTGGATCGCATACGTAAGTCATTTGTTTTTTACTTTAAACTTTAAATAAGTATTTATATGCTTATCAATCATTTTCACTTTTTGTTATTCTGCTGAGAAATAAATTGGCTTAAAATAACAAACTTATTACAGTTTACAAGGTCAAAGTTTGCTGAGTAATTGTTTCTCTTTTTTGTATTCATTCACATTCATGATTCTGTTTGTGTAATGCTTAGAATGGAAATTTCACCCGGGACGGGGGGTTTTCAACCCATCCCCAACTTTAATAGTTTGAGTATTGGAATGCATTATATATACAGATAATAAGGCAGCTTATGGGATTTTTTTTGTAAAACCTGAGGTAGGTTTTGGGTTGGGTAGGGTATATCATGTCTTTAAGACCCCAACCATGTTTATTATAAAAGTATCCATCATATTTGTTTAGTTAAGTCCAAAATCCAACTCATGTAAGAGTAAAATTTTTTACAATCTTTTTTTTATGGGTATTTTTTCTTTTCTATAATCTTGCTAGTTTTCTGTGTGTCAAATAGCCTAATTGAAACTAGCTTAGCAAAACTCGTTTAACATCATTGAGATGGATTTGGATTCTAGCAGGGAAAAAAAAAAGGGTGATGGGATTTTCAGTCAAGGCCCTATTGCAAGTTTGGATTGGTTATGGGGGAAGATTTTCCTATTGGGTTGGTTAGTATTGAAGCAGATCTATACCTGACCCTGTTACCCTCCCTAGATTGCTGGGGTTTCTGTAAGACCAGTTATGCAAGAATCTTCCTATTAATATAGGGAGTGAAAGTAGTTAAGTGGGATTGGACCATCTATTAAATGCAATAAATGCTACCCTCAGTTGCTGTGGAGTGAAAAAAGAGTACAGTCCTATCATATTTTATTTTGATAGATAAATATCACCTGAATCAGTGTCAAAGGGGGTGAGCTACATACAAGAGAGGAAAGAGTAAAGGAAAAGATAGCACTATAAAACTATCTATCTAGAACAAGCTAAAAGAGGATAGACAAAGAGTCTTCTTTCAGCCACAAAAATAGGAAAACAATATTCCTTTCTTTCTTTGCGAATGCTTTACATACACATGAAAAGGTGATGTTTCACACTTCTCACACTTCACCTTGGACAGCTCCACTTGCAAGACATTAACAGATTGGAATTTTTGACTGGCATCATAAAGTTATTCTGAACGAATAAACAAAAGGGTACCGTGTCTCTCTCACCATTGGGGAATTAAGAGAAGGTGGTCCACTATTTTCCACTCTTTGGACTTGTAGCACGCCACTACTACCAAACCTTAATTCCATTTGGTGGGGTCCTTTCACATGTAGCACTGGTCAGTTAGAATGTCTCCTCTTCAGATTCTCAAAGGTTAGCAATAGTGAGGATGGAGGCAAGTGAGGCAGTCCAAACAAAAATGGCCACCTGTTATGATGATTTTGTTTCCCAAATTTCTTTCCAAGGGAAACCACCATATCCAGCATCACTGAGAGAATTAGAAAAAAAAATTGTAGACAGTAAGGGTTGTTTAGTTGCGGAAAATGTTTTCCAGTTTTCTATGTCCAATTTTCTATAAAACCTCTAGTTTTCATTTTCCATGGAAAAATTGGAAAATGCATTCAAACGTAGAAGTACAGAAAATTAATTTCCAATATGGAAAATCGATTCACATGTTAAAAAAAAAAAGAGAGAGAAATTTGGGGAATTTGTGTCAGAGAAGGCAATGAAGATGATTTAGAGAAAATTTTGTAGAAAATTTTATTTTCCAAATCTCCAAATTGGTAAGGAAAATTTGGACACTCATTGTGGGATTTTTCCAAGTTTAGTTCAATTTTTGAGAACTGTGCTTTCTATATCTCTATTTTTTATTTAGAAAATTTTTCTATTTGAATAAGTTTTCTAATTTTCCATTTTATGTGGAGTAATTTTCTAGAAAACTAGGGTTGTTTTCCACAACTAAACAAAAGGTAAAGCTCTCCTCCCTTTGTTGGGTGCCATATCCAGCTGACCTCCCCATCCCTAGTAAAAACTTGGTCATGGAGCATTCCAAAAAACAAATACCATGGAGTCAATTTTCCAATCTTGGACTGCCTAAACTGAGACCTATATCTTCATGAGAATGTCTTTTAAGAATCCTGTACAGTAACTTTTGTATCCCTAGCCAACACAAAGTGGTTGGGGAACCTTCCCCAAGAAGTCTATAATAACACAATCCAGTAAGTATTCGACTCTCAAGGCCACCCCGACCTTGTCAGAAACATTTGGGATACAATTTTCCCAGACTTGGGGAATGCTTTTCCAAACTCCCAAATGTAAGATTAAAAAAAAGAAAAAGAAAAAAAAAAAGCACTCAAATTTATAAGCCATCATAGTTGTCCATTGTCCTTTAGGTTCACTCACAATATCTAGCTAGAGGCTTTATTGAACAAACTTAGTTTTGGACACCAAGACTATGCCCCTGATGAAGGTTTGAATTTTGCTCCAATTCACGCTAGTTTAAACTCATCCCCAATTCCTTAAAGACTCCCCGCTATAAAAATCTCTTTTCATGGTCACTATGCATGTGTGATTAATAGATTTTGGAAGTTACTGTTCTATAATTTTATTGGCTTGGATGTAAACGTGATGATCTGTGTGACAATTCATTGAAAATGCATGCCCTACTTTAAGAACTGACTAGTATGCCTCATTTTAGGTTGTGCGAGTCATTTTGCCAAAAGTAGGCCTTGGGACACGGGAGATCAATTATTGTCCATATTGTGCTTATGCATGTCTGTAATTATGTATACCCTTTCAATAGCGTGATCCCCATCGTACTTAGGCTGTTGGAGATTTGCTTAATATGCACAAAGTGGGTTCTCTTGCACTAAAGCCTATACTAGAGAGCTTGTAATGTACTCGGTTCTCTAGTAATATACTAGGTTTGACCTCTGTGCAAGCAAATACCTTTATGCACTGAAAATTGATGTTTTTTCAGAATCCATGCAAAATGAACTTTGAGGATATTTGAAAGACGAATTCTCTGAAACTCACATAAAACCTGAATATTTTTTGGGGCATGGTCATACTCAATAATTTGTAATATTTGTTTCTCCAACCCTACTGTTTGAGAAAAATGGAACATTTGGTGATATTTCATTAGCTTGGGTCTTCTGTTACTTGCTTAAAATCATTTTTTATTTTTTTATGATTTACTGGTTGATACTTGCTTTGATGCTCAGAAACTATTGGAGAGATTATGATACAGCCCTTTTCATACTGAAACACTTGTATCGAGATATACCTCAAGAGTTTGAGCTGCTT
This sequence comes from Diospyros kaki, assembly GCA_036245055.1. Taxonomy (NCBI): domain Eukaryota; kingdom Viridiplantae; phylum Streptophyta; class Magnoliopsida; order Ericales; family Ebenaceae; genus Diospyros; species Diospyros kaki. The sequence goes on along the minus strand of BSEG01000016.1, from coordinate 7,851,533 downwards.
GAAGAAACCAAATATAAATCAAAAGACGAGAACGGTTCTAAAGGCTGGTCAAACCAGAGCGAGCCTATGGACGAGAAACTCCCTCTAACATTTGCTGACGCAGTTTTGGTAAGAAACTTCTCTAGGAGTGCAAGGAAGATTGCGAAAAGGAGCTGAAGTTTTCTGATCCATTTGTTGTGCAAATGTAAGTTTAGTTGGCCTCAAAGTTAAAGATTGACTCCCAGCAGTAAAGTCAGCAGTGCAGTTACCAACTGCACATTCTTGTTTTGCAGTTAACAGGTTTAGTAAGTCCTGTCCTGAAGGAGACTGGCATATGTCATGCAGTGCTCTAGGGGTGTAGAATTTCAAGAGTTAAGGGAAAAAAGAAAAAAGACTTGAGCGACAGAAATTTAAATCTTAGTTGCTAATAGAACATATGGCTCTTCGCCTTCCGCATTGTACATGAAAAGAAAAAAGCTAGAAGAGTGGTTTGTGATAAATTGCATGAATAGAATTAAGGTCGCTGTGCATTATACAACAGTATTAAAGTACATTGGCCAGTGAGATATGTGAATAGAAAATGTTTCTTCGGAGGTATAAATTCTTAAACTAGTTTTGGCTCAGCACTTCTTTTGGTTGGAAATATTTTATATTTTTTTATGAGCAAAGGAGTGCCCTATATCGGTGAAAACCGTCTTGACTGGAGCAAGATGAGTGGTATTCTTTATTGAAAAATACTATTTGTACAAATAACTGAATTATTGAAGGGATGATTGAAGGTGTCAAAATATAAAAATGTTCTTACCTAATTTGACACTATTGTCTCTAGATAAAATCTCAAACTTTATGAAGCAAGTCTAAGTAGCTTTTATTATAAGATGAAGTCCGGTCGAGTTTCATGATTGAGTTTTATGAAATTTAGTCCTCTCTTGTTTGTGATGCCTTGATAATTGATGATAAAGTCTGATCTATAAAGTCTGATTGAACTTTATCGTGGGATAAAATTCACTTCAATCATCAAATTTATACATCTCATTGGTCAATATAACATAGTTCCTTTTGATTTAGTTGTATTTTTGTTTACTTTCTCAATCACGATGAGTTAGCAGCAGTTGGGGGACGGGGAGATACCAATCAAATTATTTTAAGATTTTTTTTTTCTAAACACCAAGAAAAAAAAAAGTCCAGTTCTGGCGGGCAACTGGGGCCTCGGGGCAACTTTGATTGAATTAAATTAAATGAAAAGCTCAAAACCCATCTTTGATTGAATTAAATGAGAAGCTCAAAACCCATTGCAGCTCTCATATCAAACATTTATTTTGAATTTTGGAGTTGGAGAAGCATGAGTTTTGAGTAATCAAAAAAACATTCGGTAAGAGACCAGAGGATGACAAGACTTAAGGATACATCCTACGGTAAGGTACAAGAGTTCTTAGTGTGGGAGAGTTCTACATTCAAGTGTGACAATCCAATGGTATCCGGGCTCTTAAGCTGCTCAAGCTGTTTCTTACCACGCCGAAGCAAGTACTCGATGTAGGTGAAATTCTTGCGGTCTACTATTTTCGAATTGCGACGGAACTCAGCTGACACGATTGATTCAATTCGGGATCGATCTTCAGGGGATTTGGCACGCGCTGCTCGCAAAAATCCTCTGTATAGACCAAGCACTTGCTTCTGCATTCCAGAAAGCTTTGGCCCACTAGAACCTCCCATCGCATCTTGTTCACTTCTTGACTCCTGATTGCAATCTCTCTTGTATTTCTTTGCCTTCCACTGCAGCCGAACATGAGAAAAAGAATGTTCGTTACCACTAAATGACAGAAGGAAAAAAGAATAAAAGTTTATTGTCAAATAAATGGTAGAAATTCATTAAATAAGTTATTAAGCACTTCCCTACTCGTAGTGAGTTAACACAAATCTCCAACCCAACAGCAAATATATGTATATATATTATTCATATTCCCTCCCATAGATCCTCACTCCTTGCCGTCAAACCGCCAACAGATCACATCCCAAAACCATAGAAGTTAATTCAATTTTTGCTACTAAAAATATCATGAATAGCAAAAAATTTCTTCAACTCCATTATGTGCATATGTATTACAAACAAAAATTGGGAGACTGAGATATAACTGGTATTTCAAAGTAAAAATTAGAGAGGTGGAAAGGTCAGATTGTGAACAATCATATATGCACATTAGTTACATGAGTATTCTAAAAATCGGTCTAGGTGGCCGCCCTGAATATGGCCTAGTCGGCCCCTCTAGGCGCCGGCCCGATTAGTCGGGCGGCGGCAGCGCATAGGCGGCGCCTAGCCGCCTGAGACACCTAATTTTTGGGTTTAAATCTTACCTGTTGTCGATTCCGAAGCCTCTCTTACTCCTCTCAGTCGTCTCGCCCTCTCAACCCAAGGCCGCCGCTGCCTCAACGCCGTCGATACCTCCAGCTCCTTCGCGACCTCCTCACAGCCTCTACACGTTCAAGCTTCGTCCTCGCTATCGCTTCCTCACTGCGTCAACGCCGCCGCCGCCGCCGCTGTCAAGCTCCACCTCCGCTTTCGCTTCTGACCCCCCCCTCTCTCTCTCTCGCGCGCGCGCACGCGTTGCTGGTGTTAGAACACCTGATAGGGTTTATATGTTAAGAGAGAGATATATATATATATATTTTTCTATTTATATGTTAAATATATTAGATATATATATTTTTCTATTCCTATTTATATATTAGATTAGATATATATATTTTTCTATTTATATATATGTTAGATATATATCTAATTTATAAATGTTAGATATATATATTTTTTCATGCCACTTTTAACTTTGATTTAATTGAAAATAACATCAAGTTACATCGCAAACTTAAAAAAAAATAAAAAAAAATCAACAATTTTCCTAATCCCGCCTAGGCGCCCAACTACCGCCTAGCGTGTTTTAGAACACTCTGCAAGTTGAAACTAGAGGTGGTGGAAGAGAAGTAGAATTATTTAGAAGGGTTTGAGACTGAACATTCTTCACCACACGCATAATTTATAGTATGGAAGAGATGACAAAGATGTTACAGATTTTGCTCAAATAAACTCAGGTCATAATCACGCCATCACCAAAAATCTCTCAGCAGATTAATTTGCATACTCTATGTTTCATCTTGCACACATAAATGAAACCTCTTGTCACTAAGACTCTTTCTACATACACCAACAAGATTTTCCGTTGATTTTACAGAAGAAACGCATACTGGATCTTCATCCAGCTTTTCCTTGATGAAATTATGAATCTATCTTGATATGTATCGTTCTATGATGATGTACTGAATTATGGATGACTAATGTTGATGGGCTTAATTATTGCAATGCATCAGGAGAGGTTTGTACTCAGCTAGTCCAAGTTCAATCAAAAGTTTCTTGAGCCACAAAACCTGACATATCCCATGGGTTGCGGCCCTGTATTTGGCCTCTGTACCAGATCTGGCAACTACTTGTTGCTTCCTGCTCCTCAATGTATTAGGCTGTCTCCAAGAAAAGTGCAAAAGCCTAAGGCAGACCTTCTACCATTTCGAGAACCAGCCCAATCAGCATTTGTAAACACTTCAACTTTCAAGCGTCTATTTGTTTGAGAACAATCCTTGTCCTCATGCTGACTTAAAGTACCTCACAACCCAATAGCATCTTATAGATGAGTTAATCATGGATAATATAAATTAGCAGACTATTCCAACAACATAGATTATGCCAGGATGGGAATGACACAAATACAGGAGCTTTTCAACAGCTCATTCATATCATTCCTCATCAACCTTGTTACCATCACCATTCTTGAGACTATATGTACCAGTTTGCTCGAGTAGATCAAGAAAATCTTTCTTTTGATAGACACAGATACAGTTTTCATTATGCCATTTAAGCTCTACAAATAACACCTCTCTACTTTTTGCCATTAATTTTCACTCAAAATAGTTCTCAAAGTTACCTTCCCAATATATAAGTAATTTCTAGATGCATCTAATTGTAGTCACCTTTCGAATTCTCCACACAGGCTCCCAAATGTCATTGGCAATGTAAAGCTTGCATAACCTGAGAGGATTAATCAATCATACGCTGAATCTCAACCAATTTTGTTTGTCGGGCTTGACTGCCTCTTTCACATCCTCTCATGCATCTAACCATGGCTCCTAATCAAAAACCCAAATCTTACCGTAGCTCCTAAGCAAAACCCAAACACAGCTGTAGGACCTTTTTCCTTTGATACTGCTTGAGGCAGGGTGAAATGAAAAGACAGAATAAGTGCATAATTAGTCAACTAATGAGTGCAGAATCAAAACTGAAACTATAATTTAGGACTTAAGAAAATCTCAAATGTTGAATCAAGATAATAAATAATGCAGCCTACAAATGTATTAAAAGCCTTCATGTTGGGGTTATAGCAGTCATGAATCCAACCATCAAGTAATAATTAAGTCATATTTCACAAGTAAATTAAATAAAAATTATCTAAAAAAATCCTACTGTTGGTTCAAAATAATTAAACATCTAGAACACACAAGTCTAAAAACCTACCGTTTGATTCTTCATGTATTTAACCATATGATACTGCAATTTTCAGTTCCAATTGGAACTTGGAACCATGATTCACAGAAGAAGCAAAACAGATGCACAGTATTCCCTGAACTGCATACAAACAGAAGCATTCATCTACAACAATGCAATGCACTCACAAAAATTGCAGGAAAGAAAAAAAAAAACAGAATCTGTACCTGAAAGCTCTGGAGTTCACAGGAGATCAAGGAGCCACCAACCAGAATAAATCAATGCCACTGCGGAATGTGAAGAACGACACAAACCATTGGAATTCAGAGATGGTATTCAGCGGCCTGAATTCCCTTCAAGCCATTCTCGATTTGTCACCTGCTGTTTGCTCAGCCAAAAGAAGGAAATGGGGATCTGGAAATTGGGGCAGAAGTTGATTTGTCCCCTGGTGTTCCACAGCCTGAATTCCCTTCAAATAATGCCCCTGATGTTTGCTTAACCATATGATGGTGCACAGTGTATTGCATTGTTGTAGATGAACGGTTCTGCTTGTATGCAGCTTGGGGAATACTGCGTATCTATTTTGCTTCTTCTGTGAATCATGGTTCCAAGTTCCAATCATAACTAAAAACAGCAGTCTCATATGGTTAAATACATGAACAATCAAACAGTAGGTTTTTCGATTTGTGCGTTCTATGATGTTTAGTTATTTTGAACCAACAGTAGGACTTTTTCAGAAAATTTTATTTAATTTACTTGTGAAATATGACTTAATTATTACTTGATGGTTGGATTCCAGAAGTTGTGATCAAAGGCTGGGATTCATCACTGTTATAATCCTAGCATGAACGCTTTTAATACATTTGTAGGCTCCGTTATTTATTATCCTGATTCAACATTTGAGATTTTCTTAAATCCTAAATTATAGTTTCAGTTTTGATTCTGCATTTAGCTGTAATTATGCACTTATTTTTGTCTTTTCATTTCACCCACCTGGTTGTCGGTGCTGCCAATCCCAGCTGCTGTTATAGATAATATTTATCGGCTTTGTAGACAATTTCTGTGGAGCTCAAAGCAGCCACGTATATCTTGGAAAAACATCTGTTTATCGAAGATGGAAGGTGGCCTGGGATTCAAGGATCTAAAAGGGTGGAATAATGCCCTTATCTGTAAGCTTCTGTGGAACATTCAATGCAGAAAGGAGTCTCTTTGGATCCAATGGATTCATAATGTTTATTTGCGCTCTGATTCAATCTGGAGAAAGCAGGCCAAGAAAGATGATTCCCCAATTTTGAAAAGGATCCTGTGTATTAGAGATATCCTGTGTAACTCTCAAGGATCTGAGGAGGCAGCAATCAGGTTACTTACTTCATGGGCCAATGAGGCAGTTTTTAGCACTGCCAAGGCTTATGATTTCTTTAAGCCGAAAGGTGTAAAGAAGGTCTGGGCAAATGCTATTTGGAATTCCCTCATTACTCCAAAGCATGCTTTTATTTTGTGGATATGTGCTCAAGGTAAATTGCTTACGAGGGACAGAATTCTCTTCACTGATATTGAGCACAATTGTGGTCTATGTGGGTCTCATGAGGAATCTCATAGGCACTTATTTTTCCATTGCCGAGTTAGTGCAGCTGTTTGGGATCATATTAGATCATGGCTTGGCATCTCTAGAAGGCTGCCAACATTAGGCAGAGCTTTAAAATGGAGCAGGCACGATTTAGGAGGCTCGTCTTGGCAATGTAAAGCTAAGAAGCTTGGGCTTGCAAGCACCATTAATTTTCTATGGTCTGCCAGAAATCGTCATGTTTTTGAGGGTCAATCTCCTTCTATTGATTTTATTGTTAGTAAGGTTAAAACACATGTATACAGAGTAATTTTCTCTTTGTATCCTTATGTTTTAACTCACTATGAGAGTTTGGCCTTTCGGCAAGTTTAGTCGCTTTTTGATTTTTCCTGGGTATGCCCAGTGTTTTTGTATAGTTCATTTTTTATCAATATACACTTTTACCTTACTGATCAAAAAAAAAAAAAAAAAGGAAAAAGATCCTACAGTTGTGTTTGGGATTTCACTTAGGAGCTATGATTAGATGCATGAGAGGATGCAAAAGAGGCAATCAAGCCCAACAAACAAAATTGGTTGAGATTTGGCATATGATTGATTAATCCTCTCAAGTTATGCAAGCTTTACATTTCCACTGACATTTAGGAGCCTGTGTGGAGAATCCACAGCATGCCTTATCAAGCCATCTTTGTTATTGTCCACAAAACACCGTCTCATTTGTTCAGCAGTTTTAGAAGGCATAAATAACCTTTGCAAATGTGGTCTATGTACCGTAAAACTTTTGCAGGTTTGTTTTTTCGTCTCTTACCCCCACCATACATGTTCATCGAATTCCCTCTACTACTTGGTTTCCATCTAGATGTGTCACACATACTTTGCACGTCTCCTTATTTTTATCTTCTCTCTAATACAACATACAATCATTTGGACATGCATGTATCTGTCTAGACTCAAAGAATTAGGAGATAGCAACAAACAGTAGTTGAAATGTTATCTTATAGTTACAACTGCTAGTAGAATCTATTAAAAATATAACCAAATAGTTGCTTCAAATAACTGAATAACTACTGTAAATAAGTACTATGGAGAGCCATATATAAGTCTATGCCATTTCGTACTAAGATTATAAATGAATGAATTAATTGAAGTTCTCTCATTTTCTCTCTATTCATTCTCTATTTTTCTCTATTCTTCTCTATGTTTCCTCCCTAAATTCTCTCATTTCTCGCTCTTTCTTTCTTCTTTCTCAACTGTCAACAAGAAACCCTAGATTCGAAACCCAAGGTCTTGACAATCGATATCAGAGTGGTCGATTCTTGGATTGATATCCACGACAGCCTGAATCTGCAAGTTTAGGGCCATGGTGGACGGTACTCGAATGAAGCAACTAGAGGCAAAGGTCAACCAAATTAACTCTCTGGCGACCAATTTGCAGACTCGAATGGAAGCATTGGAGTCTGGGGTGAGCAAGACCCAAGAAACTACTCAATCGTTGCAAAACAAGCTGGATGCTTCGATGGAGAGTTTGGCTAGGAGGATGGATGGATTCTTGCAAATGTTTTCCAAGATTCCATAGTTAAGCCTACTAGAGGATTTTTCGCCCAAGGAGAATGGATATCCAATCTTGGAAGATAATGGCTTAAATCTCAGACAAACTAGAACTCCTATAATAGAAGTGGAAAATGTGCATGACAGGGAGTTTATGGCCGATAGGATGAATGATAGAAGGATGGAAAACAATTCAGTGAATAATTCCTATACTCAAAAGTGTTGTTCCTAGGCCAAAATGGGAGATTCCTATGTTTGACAGCAAGGATCCTAAAGGGTGGGTAAGGAGATGTGGGAAGTTTTTTCAATTCTACAACATAGGAGTCCCAAAAGGTTAATCGGGCTTCAGCCTACTTGAACAATGCAGCTGATGCTTGGTTTCAAGGTTGGGTGAGTCTTAGAAAAGAATGTGTTTGGCAGGACTTTGTGGAAAAATTTTGCGAGAAATTTGGGGACAAGAAAATGAATGATGCTATCGAAGAATTCAATAAGTTGAGACATGTTGGAATGGTTTTGGTATATCAAACCAAGTTTGAAGAACTTAAATCACTAATGATCATTACCAATCCCTCTCTTTCGAAAGCATATTTTGTTTCGAGTTAAGCAGTGAAAATGCTGCAACCTGCAATAGTTATGCAGACAACAGAGAAGGCAAAACTACAAGAATTGACAGAAGAGGCCATATTCAAGAAGCATCTACAGGAACCAAGTTTCCCTTATTCAAGTACTCATTCTTTGATTTTCTCGAGGAAAAGAAAACTTTGAAGGAAACGGAAATGTTGTGACCTGAAGAATTAGGAGATAACAGAAAGCAACAGTTGAAGTGTTATTTTATAGTTACAACTGTTAGCAGAATCTGTTAACAATATAACCAAATATCTGCTTCAAATAACAGAATAACTAATGTAAATAATTGTTGTTGTTAGCCATATATAAGGCTATGCCACTTTGTACCGACATTATGAATGAATTAATTGAAGTCCTCTCTATCTATTCTCTATTTCCCTCTGTTCTTCGCTCTGTTTTCTTCCTAATTCTCTCATTTCTCTCTCTTTCCTTCTTCTTTCTCAACTGTCAACTAGAAACCTTAGATTTGAAACCTAGGGTCTTTATAGTATCGTACTGTAATTAAGAACACGCTTCGTAATTAATTTTTCTGCCTCATAAAAGGAATCAAGAATCTTTGCATGCTCGAAAGCTTCTTTTAACAATTCCAAAATCATAGAAATTCCTCTGTTACTCAATCTGCACAAGCACTTGATGTGATATAGTTTTACCAAAAAATGATACCTTTGAATACTTTGTACATCCTTCATACAATTCTTGAATTCCATCTCTAACTAAATTGTAAAATGCCTTAGTTTTCTCATAGGTCCTTCATTCAATTTTGGCATCCTGTCTACACCTTCATTTACTGGTTGATGTGATATGCAACCTTCTACATTCACATGGTGTCTAGATATCCCAAAAGCCTCGTTGATCATGCTATGTATTCGATCTTAACTGTAGAAACTCTAGGAGAAACATAATCCTTTTCCCATACTAACTATGAATACAAACAGCTCTCTTATAGAGAGAAAATACAACAACAAAGGAAATAACAAGAAAGGAAAGATACAAGAGAGGAAAGATAATCAACAATATATAAGATTCTAATTCTAGTTTGGAAATCAATCCTAACCAGATCTCCATTGCCTTAATCTTGGGTATCCTCATAATCCAACACTCCCCCTCAAGCTGGAGAGTGTATGTCAATCATTCCCAGCTTGCATACTAGGTCTTCGAATCTCTTAATTGCCAGCCCTTTAGTTAACACATCCGCCACTTGGTCTTTAGATGAAACATAGGGTATTTTGATCAAGCCTGCATCCAACTTCTCTTTAATGAAGTGCCGGTCTATTTCAACATGTTTTGTCCTGTCATGTTGAACTGGATTATGGGCAATGCTGATAGCTGATTGGTTGTCACAGAACACCTTGATTGGGCCTTGAACCTTGATCTTCAAATCTTCTAGGATGATTCTTAGCCACAACACCTCACATAAGCCAAGAGCCATTGCTCTAAATTCAGCCTCCGCACTTGATCTTGACACGACACTTTGCTTCTTGCTCCTCCATGACACAAGGTTTCCACCGAGAAAGACACAATATCCACTAGTTGATCTTCTGTCAATAAGAGATCCTGCATAGTCTACATCTGTGAACCCCTTAATATCCAGCTCTTCTCCTGATTTAAACAAGATCCCCTTACTTGGGGTAGCCTTCAAATAGTTTAAGATCTTCCTCACTGCCTGCATATGTTCTTCTGTTGGGTTGTGCATGAATTGGCTCACAAGACTAACACCATAGGCAATATCAGGTCTAGTGTGAGACAAGTATATCAGACGTCCTACCAGTCTTTGGTATCTACCCTTATCTACTGGTTGACTATTAGGATCAACTCCCAACTTGTTGTTAGGCTCTACCGGCACATTAGATCCTCTTCCTCCTGATACCCCTGTCTCAGCTAACAAGTCTAGTACATACTTCCTTTGGGAGAGAAAGATTCCAGCCTTCGAATAAGCAACTTCAATTCCTAAGAAATACTTGAGGGAACCAAGGTCTTTAATCTCGAATTCCTTGGCTAACTTGTCCTTGAGACTCCTCTGTTCCTCTGCATCATTCCCTGTGACTATTATGTCGTCTACATACACCAATAGAGCGGTAACATTCTCGTTGTCTGAATGCTTAAAGAAGAGAGTATGATCACCCCTGCTTTGGTTATATCCCATATCTGTCATGGCCCTGGAAAATCTACCAAACCATGCCCTTGGGGACTGTTTGAGCCCATAGAGTGCCTTCTTTAGTTTGCACACTTGCCCTGCCTCCCCTTCCTGAAATCCAGGAGGCACTTCCATAAAAACTTCTTCGTCCAAATCTCCATGTAGAAATGCATTTTTTACATCCAACTGTTGTAGGCTCCATCCAAAATAAGCTGCTAATGATAAAAGAATTCTCACAGTTGCCATTTTTGCCACAGGAGCAAATGTCTCAAGATAGTCTATGCCATATGATTGAGTGTAGCCCTTGGCAACCAATCTAGCTTTGTATCTCTCTAGGGTCCCATCAGCATTATATTTGATATTGAAAATCCACCTGCAGCCAACTGGAGTAACACCCTGTGGTTGAGGCACTAAGTCCCATGTATGATTCTTCTTCAAGGCTTTCATTTCCTCCAACATGGCTTGCCTCCAATTCAGATCTTTTAGAGCCTCCTCAACTGACTTGGGGATTTCAATGGAGTCTAAGGATACTAAGAAGGCCTTGTGATTCTGAGAAAGACGATGATAGGACAAGAAGTTGGCTAATGGGTGTTGAGTGCAACTTCTTTTTCCTTTTCGAATGGCTATAGGTAGGTCTAGGTCATCAGGTTGCACTAAGGGTGAAGATTGAATGGAATTCATACCTTGACTAGGAGATGATGATGGTGCATGCTGGGGCTGCCTGCGTTTGAATACATAAGGAGATCCCTTATACCTGACAAAGGGTGACAACTCTTGAGTATCCGATTGCCCCTGCTCCTTCTCAGTCATACCTTGATCGAGGGATGATTCATGACTATTATTTGAAGTTTGAGGAGAGATAATAGGATGGCTAGGGGGCTGAGAAGATGTAAGAATAGGTTGAACAGAAGGAAAGAAGATATCACTATCACATAAAGGGCTGTCACCAGAAGAAGGATGATGGTCACCTTGAACCAAAGTCTCCCCCTGGGGACCAGCTTGGGATGAGCCAAAAAAAAGGTGTAGATTCCACAAATGTGACATCCTTGGAGACATAAAATTTTCGAGTGAGAGGATGGTAACACTTGTACCCCTTTTGAGTGGGTGAGTATCCAAGGAAAACACATTTGATTGCTCGTGGATCAAGTTTATCACGGTGTTGTTTGGGAATGTGAACAAAGGATACACAGCCAAACACCCGAAGAGGAAGAGGGGAATGTAAGAACTGGTCAGGAAATAGGGAGGATAGACAATGTAAAGGACTTTGATTTTGTAGCAACTTGGTAGGGACTCGGTTAATGAGATAGGCCGCTATAAGGATTGCTTCCCCCCAGAAGGATTTAGGAACATTGTGATGATGAAGAAGAGATCGAGCCACATTAAGGAGGTGTCTCATCTTCCTTTCTGCTACCCCATTTTGTTGGGGTGTATCAACACAAGAAGATTCATGGATTATTCCTTCTTGTTGGAAGTATTGATGCAAGTGATGATTAAAATAATCCCTTGCATTATCAGTTCTTAATCTTTTGATAGGCGAACCAAACTGAGTTGCAATCATTTTACAAAAAGTGGGAAGAACTGAACTAATGGTGGCCTTATCTTTTAATAGAAAAACCCAAGTCATACGGGTACAATCATCAATGAAAGAGATGAACCAACGAGCCCCAGAGCAATTAGGAATTTTAGATGGTCCCCACACATCTGAGTGAATCAAAGTAAATGGTGTAGATGAGATTTTATTGCTAGGAGGATAGGACACACGATGATGCTTAGACATAACACAAACATCACAATGAAAAAGACTAGGATTTAAAGATGCAAACAATGTAGGAAACATAGATTTTAATAGAGTGAAAGGAGGATGACCCAATCGATAGTGTTGTAGCCATACATCCCTATAATTAAAGGATGACTGAGATGAGTAGGCAGCAGTTGGAAGCTGTTTCTTTGTAGGATAAGAGTCTTCCCTCATCAAGTAGTACAGCCCATTGCATTCTCTAGCAGCACCAATCATCTTCCCTGTTGTCATGGCCTGAAATTCACACAAATGAGGGGAAAAAATAGCCCGACAAGTCAAATCTTTGGTTAGTTGGTGAATAGAGATAAGATTGGCTGATAAACTTGGTACATGAAGGACTTGTTTGAGGGAAAAATGAGGGTTTAGAGTGACTGTACCCTGGCCTAAAATTGGAACAGATGTTCCATTGGCTATTGTGATTTGTTTAGAGGTGGAAAGAGAGTGGTAGACATCAAAAACATGGGAATGGGGTGTCATGTGATCAGAGGCCCCAGTATCTAGGATCCACACATCCTGTTTATCAGTCTTAAAGGCTGGAAAAAATGCTGAATGAAGGCAGTTACCTGAGGAGTCTTTGTGTGCAAGAGAGCATGCACCATCTTGTAGGGTCTTGAGGAACAGCTTCAGCTTTGAGATCTCTTCAGTATTTAAAGAATCTGCACCTGGAGCAGGCTCACCAGGGATGAGTGAGAAAGATATCAGAGGCCTGATCTGGAGAAGCTGGAAGCGAGAGGGTGGTTCACGCGCTGGCGCGTGGGGTCGGAGACGAACTGGGTGGTGGCGCGTGACGGCGCGTGGAGGATCCGACGGCGGTGGGGCTCCGGTGGTCGGCCGATCTGATAGCGGCGAACTCACTGGCAGTGATGGTGCTGGCGGCCAGACAGTGCGCTGAAGGCACTCTAATAGGTTACAGTCGATGGTGAAGAGGAATCCAATGAAGGGGTGTCGGCTGGTGCAATGAAGGCACTAGGGTTTCATTGTATTAGCCTATTTGGCTCTGATACCATGTAGAAACTCTAGGAGAAACATAATCCTTTTCCCATACTAACTATGAATACAAACAGCTCTCTTATAGAGAGAAAATACAACAACAAAGGAAATAACAAGAAAGGAAAGATACAAGAGAGGAAAGATAATCAACAATATATAAGATTCTAATTCTAGTTTGGAAATCAATCCTAACCAGATCTCCATTGCCTTAATCTTGGGTATCCTCATAATCCAACATTAACTATAAAAAGTATTTTTTGTTGTAAGTGTGCTATTAATCTCTCCATCAGATGACCCAAAACCAAGTGGTGTATTAGGTTGGAAACCCTCTAAAAATCAAATGATCATGAACCACTGCTCTAGTCTCCCAATTTCTAAATACACAATCAGGACAAGGACATTTTATTCTGCCTTCAATGCATCAATGTGCAAAGGAAAAATCCAAAAATACGTACACCCCTTTTTCAAATTCATGTGTATTTTGATGCTTGGTAATCCAAGACTTATCCATTACAGTGGTGGTTGTCATTGGGGGGAATAACAGATTATTAATATTTTGGTACATCAACACAATCCTACTATACAATAAAAGGGACTTAATTAATACTGCTATTATACGAGTTTTGTATTTCAACATTAATATAGTTGATATAATGGGTTAGACTGCTATCCCATGCTTGGATGTGGTGAATCTCATTGATGCAAGCATACAAAGATCAACTAATTTGGAGAAATTTTGACAGCACCTCCCCACGGCTCTCCAAGTACACAACACTATATAGTTATTCAAGTATAAGTATGTACCTATACAACATAAACATGGAGAACAACGTGTTGTGAATTAACCCCAAATTAGTTAATTGGTATACCCACACTACCTAAGTGAGTCACCAAATCCAAGAACAATTCCAAGCATGGGACTATTTGAGGCTTAATCCTATTGAGAATGTCTTGGATGAGTCTCTAAGCTTTGAAATTAGAAAAAAAACCAATAAGAAAACAATATAAATCCTAATTTATATCAAACTTGGGGGAACAACAAAAAAACACAACCCAAAACAAAACGTAATATCTTACCCAAACAAACTAGAACAATATATATATATATATATATGCAAATTGCACAAGTAAGAACAAAAAGCATAATATTCATCACACAACAAATCAAAATAACATTTGGAGGTCCAAATCTTAATCCCATCCTCCATATATCAAATATCTAACTAAGTACTAAACTTAAAAATCAAAAAAGGGTGATCAACCACCACACGGAGGGAGTATTTTCCCATCACTTATGGGCTGCATACACACAGCACAAATACTGAAGATAATTTCTCCGCAACTCCACAAAAATAAAGCAATCTTGCAAAACAAAATTATAACATAATTTGTACTTAATCTATTAGAAATATGTAAAAGGAATACATTTATATACATATTTTACAATAAAACATAATATATTAATTATCATGTAATTTATATTTTTATTTTCTTTATTAGTTATATCCGTGTTTATAATTTATATTGGTAATCATATATTACTTATCATATAATATATTAGAGTTTAAAATTTATAGTAGTAATTATATAATATATTAGTGTTTATAATTTAAAATATATTGTTATTTTTATTTGTAATTTATATTAATAATCATATATTTAATATATTAGCGTTTATAATTTATAATATATACTACCGCATTGTTTTTATTTTTTGGTAACATGAGATGTATTCTTTCTTCATATATTTCATTTTTTTTAATTCATTCTTACCGTTGGCATCCGACCGGTGATTTTAGTAATCGAAGCCAACCACCGAATTCCTCTCATCTCAGTGATTAACATAACAAAAAAGGCAGTGATCCAATGGTTGGATTATAGTAGATCTGAAATTAATTTCGGCCTAAAAGTCGCCCGCGACCGACACCGGCCGGTGACTCCGACGATCGGGGCAGATCATCGAATTCCCCCAACTACGACGAATTATACATCCCAAAAGTAGAATAAACCAATGGTTAGATTTTTGCATATCTAAGTTTTAACTCTCAGCCAAACATTATATATTTTCGGTAAAACGCCGTCGGCCAACGTGGACGATCGTTTCCGGTGATCGGAGCATATAAGCAGTCTCCCCCGGTCATGATGAATAATATACTCAAAAACTAAGATCATCCAACGGCTAATTTTAGTAGATCTAGCTTTAAAAAATGGGTATATATATACCTGTGTTTGGTTGTTTGCAGGGGCGGGGGCGGGGGCGGTGGCGGTGGAAGTCGGCAGTGGCGGTGGCGGTACTAAACTGTTCGCCGGCGATGGAGATGGGACCGGAGACGGAGGTGAGCGGCAGCGACGGAGGGGCTCACCGGGCGGTGCAGGACTCTCCTTCCCTCCAAATCTTCACTCTCGTGTGTTCTCTCCGTGTGCATTCGTTGTTCTAATAAATGAATTAAAATTTAATTAGTCTTTAGTATTATATATATTATTAATGAAATTAATTATTTTTTTATTGTTATAAACAAATAATAGTAGTTTTGATAATATTTTAAAATCTTTTAACTAATAATTTTAAAATAAAATCATAAAGGTTTTCTAAATTCTTTTATGAATAAAGTTTTAATTTTATAAAATTCTTTTGTAAATATAGTTATTAATTAATAATAATAATATTTAATTATTTTTTATGATTAAAAACAAATAAAAATAATTTTTATTAATTAATAATCTTAAAAAAAAAAGTGTCAATCTTGATTTTCTCATAATGGGTTAGGTTTGAACGGTCTGACCTAAATTTATCTCTCACCAAATTCATGAAATCAAGTTCATTTATAATAGTCAAGATGAAACCATTAAATTCATTGAATTTAAAATTTAACCCAAATTCATTTATTTGATTTTGTACTCACAACAATTACTTGAAATATGATTATTTATTATCAATAGGCTGGATTTGACTTAAAACTTACTCTTTTTCATACTCATGAAATTTGAATTCATTTATATTAGATTTAAATTAAATTTATCAAATCAAAATTCATGAGACTTGTTTATTAAATATTGAGACAAAACTAAGTAAATTAATTATATTAAAAATGGGTGATTTTGTTTTTATTAGGTTTTTTTCTTGTTATTGAAATTGTTTTAGTAATCATACAAATAGTTGAAAGAAATTGACCTAATGATACATCTAGTGTAACAATTGTCTTGCTTATATTTTTATTTTTAGTGACAATTATTTAACAAAAATTTTAAATTGAGCCAATAAATTGTCTTGCGATGGTTAAAATATTTAATCGTCAGCAAACAGTTCATTAACAACGATATTAAAATTGTCATAGAGATATTAAATTTAGCGACAGTTATTTAAATCGTGACAAAATAATTTAGTAACTGTAGTTTTAAAACCGCAACCATTAGAACCGCCGCGAAAAGGCCAAAACAAATGACCGAATATTTTGTTGGTGAATGTTATACACCATGCATGAGATATATAGTTGTTGTCGTTCCATAAAGAACCATCAAGCAAAGGTTTCTGTGCCTTTTTGCACAAATCCAGGCTCATTTTCCCCCTCTTGCTTGTCATCCCACTTCATCTTCTTCTTCATCAATCATCATCATCATGGCCACCTGTTTATACACACCCAGAATATAGAAAGCAACAGTTGATGGATTAATTTAATTCGTAATTCAGAGGTAAATTATTAACGAGATAGAAAGTAGTGAATTAGCTAGGAAGTAATATGCAATTGATGTTTAGGGAAGAACTTATGCTATTCGGCCAGAAGTGGTGCTTGAAGAAGATTACAATTTCACCCATGGTTGAATTGATAGAAATACCCCTGTTCAAATTTGAGTCCTTCCCTCCCTCTGACGCTCAATCTCTCACTCTCTCATCTCTTCTCTCTCTCTTTTTCTCTGTGTTCATGTGTTCTCTCTTGTTCGACCCTTGCAGCTTCTTCTCACTATCTTCTCTCTTACTTGCTCTCTCTTGTTCTCTCTAGATCAACCTCCCCCATCACTCAAAACGAAATCGACAGTAGTGTGACTTCATCTTCAGATCGAAGCAGGGTCGTCGTCTTCTGCCCGTGCGACTTCATCTCCAGCCCTCTCTCAGCTCCATTGGCTCCGATCTACAAGAAATGAGGTAAGTCTTTTAGACATTTTAGTCATCAGCACACATCCATCCTATATACGTATATACACATTTTTTAGCTTTGCCGAGACTTTAATGTTAGATCTAGGGAGATTGGGTCGTTGGATCTTGTGGTTGCCTATAAAGCCGTACCCTGTTACTTCTGCTACAAAAGCTTGTGCAGCATAAAGGATACATACGCAAGTATAATGTAGACAAAGATCAACATAATCCGGTTTCTGATACCAACATAATTAACCAAAATAATAGTAAGACTGTAGAAGGAAAATACAAGACAAAGAAAGAACAAGAAATGTTGTCTAACTGAACAAATATACCATTTATCTACTTTTACAAATTGTTATCATTTGACGTTGAAGAAATTGGAGTTTTCTATTTGAGAGCATTTGATATAGAATAAATGAAGTCTAAGAAACTTGTTCCTTTGAGGAGCCCTTTACCAGTCAAGAGCTCAAAATCTAACAGCAATAGGAAGCCTATTACTGCTACCTTACCATTTATCACTTCATTCTTCCCCGTGAATCCAAAGCCCCCTAAATCCTCATCAACCACCATTTTCACCTACAAACAGATTAAAGCAGGGGACTTGATACATTCAACATTTTATGTCTAAAAGATTGGTAGTCTGCATTTGGGTTGCGACGTCTTTATATCTGTTGTGTTAGACATTGTTTCTTTTGTGTTAGACCACATTTTATGTCTAAAAGATTTTAGTCATCAGATACAAATATTATTCAAATGTGATGGGTTGCGACTTCATCTTTAGCACACATTGATACAAAGATGACTAAAATGAGCAGGGTTGCGACTTTAGCACACATCAGATATAAAGATGACTAAAATATCTAACATTGTTTCTATTTTTGGTCTCCATTGTTTCTATTTCTCTGTATATATTCATGTACCATATTATAATTCTAATAAAGTATTGATTTTCTATAAAAAAAATTTAATTTGATTCTAGGCAATCAATTCTAATTTAGGAGACGAAGGAAAGCCCTAATGAGTAACATAGGTATGTATGAGAAAATTAGTGATTTAAAACAAGAAAAACAAAATGTTTATGCAAATTATATAGGTAACATTGTATTCTCTTATGCTTGTACCTTGTTTTGATCTAGTGAATCATAGTGTGCTTCTGGAATTATCCGATGATAATGAGAAAAATTGCCAAGATAATAAGGGTCCTCCGTTAAATAACGAAGTAGTAGGAGAATACAATGATCTTATCCCTAAGGTTGGAATGAAATTCAATTATGAGAATGAAATTTACGAATTTTACAAATGATATGCTTACCATGTGGGTTTTCCAATTAAAAAAAGGAATTCAAAGAAGGGTGAGGATGGGGTCGTAAGATATGTGACTTATGCATGTAGCCGAGAAGGCAAAAGAACTAGTCAAGATAGCACTTCTCTGAAGCCTCAACCAACAATTCGAATAGGGTGTAAAACTAAGATCACCGCCATATTGGTTGTTTTGGGATCATGGCAAATAAGCACCATCCGTCTTGAGCATAACCATGAAACAAGTCCAAGCAAATCTAGGTTGTATAAATGTAATAGACAGTTGAACGAACAGGTGAAACAATAACTTCAAGTTAATGATATAACTGGAATCTCGCTACAGAAAAGTTATAACTCAGCTATTGTTGAGGCTGGTGGGTATGAGAACCTAACATTTGTGAAAAAAGATTGTAGAAATTACATTGATAAGATGAGAAAGTTAAGACTTGGGGAAGGAGATGCTACTGCTATTCAAGCATATTTTTCTAAAATGCAAGCCCTTTGTCCGGGTTTCTACTTTAGTGTCGACTTAGACGAAAAGTGTTGATTGAGGAATGTATTTGGGTGAATAATAGATGTAGACAAGCATATAAGGAATTTAGCGATGTTGTGACATTCGACACTACATACCTAACCAATAGGTACAACATGCCATTTGCTCTGTTTGTTGGTGTAAATCACCACGGGCAGTCAACACTGTTTGAATATGGTCTACTTTCGAACGAAGACACTAGGACTTTTGTGTGGCTATTTAGTACATGGCTTCAGTGCATGGAAGATCAGGCTCCCACTGGAATAATCACTAACCAAGATATATAGGGTTATGCAAAATGCAATTGAGATGGTTTTCCCTAACACGAAGCACATGTGGTGTTTGTGGCATATACTAAAGAAGTTGCCTGAAAATTTTGGGAACCATAGTTACGAGGCTTCAATTCTTTCGACTGTACATGATGTTGTGTACGAATCACATAGTCCTGAAGTATTCGAGCAAGGTTGGAGTTTAATGATTGAGAAATATGCATTACACGACAACGATTGGTTGTCTGGATTATACACACAAAGAGCTCGTTGGGTGCCATGTTTCTTGAAAACTAATTTTTGGGCAGGGATGTCAACAACCCAACGGAGTAAGAGCATGAATGCATTTTTCGATGGTTATGTACACTCAAAAACTTCATTGAAACAATTTATTGAACAATATGAGCATGCATTGAGGTCTAAAGTTGAAAAGAAGTTTCAGGCAGACGTTAAGTCATTTTTTCAAGCGTATCGAGCTAAGTATCCCATGGAGAAACAATTTCAAGAAGTGTACATAATCTCAAAATTCAAGGAGTTTTAGAATGAGTTCACAGGGAAGATGTATTGCGAGGTTGTGTTTATCGAGGAGGGATCACTTGGTACGAGGTACGAGGTGCGCAAAGATATTATATTTGATGAAAGATTCAAGGAGACAAAATATTCAGTTGATATTGACAAAGAGAAATGCAATTTTGTTTGTAGCTGTCACATGTTCGAGTTTAGGGGAATAATATGCAGACATGTCGTCACAGTATTGATTCAAGATGGTATCAGATCACTTCCTGATAAGTATATCTTAAGGCGATGGAGGAGAGATATCAGTAGATCCTACATGAGAGTAAAGATTAATTACAATGGTTGGATTAGTACGCCTAGTTAGTTAAGATATGATAAGATGTGCAGTGTGTTTACCAAGCTTGCAGACGTGGTTGCAGATGATGAAGATAGTACCCAGGCAACTATTGAGTGAATGGAATCTCAAATGACTGCATTGAGGAAATCTAATACGAAGCTTAGTTGTGGTAGTAATATACATGTTGAAGATAGTGTGCAAGAACAATTTCTTGATTCTGGAAAGGCAACTACAGCTTCAAGCGTGCAAATTTTGGATCCATGATGCTCGCAGACAAAGGGAGCCCCTAGGAAGCTTCGCAAGAAAGGTCAATTGGAAACAAGTTCCAAGAAAGCAAAGAAGGTGCCATTGGGAAGGAGTTCAAAGAAAGCGAATGTATGCTCTAATATTTTTTTAAATTACCTGATAATGTAGTGCTCAAATTTTCAATTATAATGACTGTTACTTTTGTTTGATGTCTAGGTGGGATCCTCGAAAGTAAATAAAGGCAATGCCCTGATGCAAAACATTGTTCAAGACGGTCAAGCATTCAATAAAGGTTTTACACAAAGACAGTATCACTGTTTGACATCAATCTCGTACTCAAAATTAATGGTAAGTACTTGGATGAGATTTGGGTAATAATCTAAGTTGTCATTTTTTAAATTTTCGGACATTCATTTAGGTTATATCTTGGTGCTTACTTTTTTCTTTTGCAGGCTTCTTTTGATACGGCTTAGCCCTTCATGCCAATGTACGTGCCCCATCCACGGTCTGATGACAACCTACCGGATGTTTGAGGCATTCATTCCATGCAACCCTTCTTTTGATATTGTTATTTTATTTTTTTTATTACATTAAATTTATTGTAAAAAAATAATGTGCTACTTGGGGTTATTGCTAGAATTGTGGTATGCAAGAGGTTGAAGGTATCATGGATTCAACAGCCTTCACTGTTGTGCGATTTGTCATGTCAGCTCTTCCATTTCTTCCATTTGTTTTACAAGCACGAGGTGATGCTCAAACTTGTAATGTTGGGATTGAGTTGGGATTTTGGGTCAGTTTAGGCTATCTAATGCAGGCACTTGGACTACTTACCTCAGATTTTGGGTCAGATATTTGATCATATTGAATGTTTGTCTTGTCTATTATTGATTTTTGTTCTGGTTACCTTCTTTGTTTTGTGAATGGGACAGTTTTCAGGTACAAATTAGTTTACTTTTAATTTAATGGCGGATACAGAAAATGAGCAGACTAATTTTGCAGGAGGTTCCAGTTGAGACAAGGGAAGAAAATGAGCAGACTAATTTTGCAGCCAAGTCAGTGTTGTTTGAGTTTACTGGAGGAGGTTGGAAGGAGCGAGGGAAGGGTGTACTGAAGTTAAATGTATCCACGACTGACTCAGGGAAAGCGAGACTTGTTATGAGAGCTATTGGAAATCATAGGCTGGTTTTAAATGCGAGTATTTACCCTGACATGATGCTGGCAAATATAGACATGAGAAGCATAACATTTGCTTGCCTGAATAGTGCGGAAAGAGGAAAAGATGACGACTTGTCTACATTTGCATTAAAGTTCAAGTGTAAACATACTTAATGTCTATACTTGAACCCCCCATAGGTTTCCTATTATTGAATAAATTTGTATCCCTTGACTTAAGTATTAGAAGTTGTAATTTCAGATGACATAAGTTTGTGAATTTTATTTACTACTAATAGGAACTTGTGATAAAGTACTTATTTAATTCCATTTCCTTATTGGTTCCAAACATAGGAATTGGGATTCGATTATAATTTTTAGTGTTTTATTCCAAACAAAATAATTAGAATTCCAATACCAATGGAATCATTAAAACTATGTAATTAGACTTCCAATTCCATTGAAATTGATTCCAAACAAGCTGCTAAGGAGATAAAGTATGAAGACATTATCCAAAGCAAATTCAACACTTCAAAATGAGCAAAAAATATAACTTTGAAGTAAACTAGAAAATTACATGGTGATGCCTCCATTATAACAACAATATCACGCTGTGGACTAAACATCATGATTGTACCTCGCCGAGCATACGACCAAGACAAACAATAAGTTTTTCATTCCCCTCGTTGAGTTGTTGTACCTGAATACTTCTTGCGGACTCAAATGCCATAAGGTTACAATATTCCCGCTTAGGAAACTTGGTAGGAAACCCAACAAAAATGAAATAGAACAAATATGAATAACAGAGGCCACTACTACCAGCGAACAACAAACACAACCCCTAAACAAATATCAACCAAAATTACACATAAGATAAAAGAAACCCTTGCAATTGAGGTTGAGCTTAAACAATAAATTACAAGTACATAATTACACCAAAGCTAAATACCTAAATCTACTTTCGTCATTTTTCATCACCTATAAACTGAACAAAAAACAACTCAATCCTAACACTATCATACTTCTAAGAAACCTACTTTCTTTTGTCTTAAACTCTAGAAGTTTCATTTTCAATTTTATATTTTCTTGTACAATGCAACTATGCTCTTTTTGAAACTTCAATAACTTTTCTTTTTTTCTTAAAGCATTTTCTTCAAAAACCTTGGCTTGTTTTTCTAAAACTGTCACTTTATCTAACAATACTCCACATAATATTTTTTCATGAGATGTGCGTTCATCATCGATCCAATATTGAAACCATCTGGATTCATCATCATGTCCACCAAATCATCCAATAATTAATTTCATTCATATTAACAATTTATACATTTATAAGAGAATAATTTACCTTCTAGAACCGACACCTCAAGAATTTCCTTCCAGGATTACTCTTAGTCCATGATGTGTAGCACTTTACAAATACACCGTGTTTACACACAATTGTCTGATGCGAACTACATGAAGCTTCATCCATTTCCAAATTGGTAGCCATAAATCTTGAGACAGAAAAATTCTTAATGATTTGCTATATCTAAAAATACTCTTTATTTGTTTTAAATGTGTATAGGGAAAGATAAAATGATGAAGGAATTCCAAAAATCAAATTCTCAAAAATCAAATTCCCAAAATCTAAAAGATAGTGGCTTTAGAAGAAAATCACCTAAGTGGTAGCTTGCTTAGTGGGAGTCAGGGTTGGTCCAGAAGTCTTAGGGTTTAAATTAATGGCATGCTATCACACATAGCTTATTGATCGGGCTTAGAGGGTATACTGTTTAAATCAAAACAGAGAAAATTAAGGTATTGTCATAAACATAAAAATTGAAAAACAAAAACACAAAAGAGTTCAATAAATTTGTTATGGGAGATTAGTATCATACATATGGCACAATTTTCTAATTGATAGAAATGATCAATATGTTAGTTCCATCTTAAACTTTTACTAGTGATGTTACACAAATTAAAAATTGCATACCCATAATGTATTAATAAATATATATCAAACAAAAGGGGTTTATGAATCATATAAATAAAAATTATATATAAATCATGGATGTATGCCGAGTATCACAGTGAAAATAAATCACAAAGATGCTCCATAAATCACAATTAAAACTCAGTCAACCCAAATAATCTTGCATACCACAATTCTAGCAATAACCCCAATTAGCACCTTCTTATTTTACAATAAATATAATGTAATAAAAAACAAAAAATAAATTGAAGACTGCAAACTAGATCTGGGCCACTTACACCGTGAAAATATGCTTGGATCGAAGATCAGACAGCTCGGATTAGAGATCTGACTTACCTTCTTGAGATACAATGCAAGATGCTGCAATAGAGGAGGTGAGGAAACTGTTGCAATGGAGAGAGAGGGAGAAGGTCGTTTCAGTGCGGGCGAGAGTGAGAGAAGCGACAGCCGGCAAGGAGACGGTCGTTTCAGTGCGGGCGAGAGTGAAGGAAAAGACGACTGGCAAGGAGAAAGAAATGAAGAGAGAGAGATCGACGGCCGACAGGGAGAGAGAGACCCACGACCAGTAAAGAGACGGAGGACAGTAGGGAGAGGGGCAAAGAGAGGGAGGGAGCGGGCGATGGGTAAGGAAAAGGATGGATCAGGTTGTTCAACCAAGGTGAGAATGAGAGGAGGATGAGGCTGAAAAGGGAGGGATCGGGTCGTTCAACTAGGGCGAAAATGAGAGGGGTAGGGGGCTAAAAATTTAAAATATTGGGTTTTTTGCCACACTTCATATCGTGAGATTTTGCGATATTTTGGCCTCGAAATATCACGAGATTCTGGGGTGGCACTTCTTCGGGCACCACTTCTGGTCGAATGGCATAACTCTTAGGGAAGATGGTGAAGAAGCAGCAGAAGAGAACCAAACGCCTAGAGCTAGCAATAAGCCGAGCTAGACCTAGCTCGAGCTCAGCTCGATTGATTTTAGCTTGGCTCGAATTCGATATGAACTGATTTTTTTAGCTCGAGTTCGGCTCGATGATGACTACGAGCTGACTCGACTCAGCGAGTCAGCTCGAAATTGACTATCACCTTACTTTTATGTATATATATATTTAAATAATATATGTGATATATATAATATATATTTATTTATATTTGAATAATATATTTATAAAATTATTAAGTATATATTTATATTATTGAGTATTAAGTAATAAATATTTTTTATTTAATAAATTTATAAAATTAATATATATAAGTATATCGAGCTGGCTTGTGAGCCAAATGAATTGAGCTAATGGTAGCTCAAGCTCAGCTCATTTACTAAATGAGCCAAATATTTGAGCTCAAACTTAGTTCATTTGTATCACGAACTAACTTATTGAACTAATTATCGAGTCGAGTTTTGAGCCAGCTCACGAGTAGTTCAGCTTATTGTCAGCCCTACAGATGACCCATGCTAAGAGTTTCTCCTTGGATTAATAGTCTATTTCTGATCATATATACGGCTTCTTGGAAGTTGAATGCTTATATATGTGTGTGTCATGGGCTCGGATCTATTGTATAATTAGTATTGGAATGGGTAAATATATATTGTTGGAGAAAATTTAATTAAAAGTTAAATGCAAATAAATTTTTTGTTAATTCAATAAGATTTCAAACGATAACTTAAAGGGTAATTGACACTAATAGGATAGAAATAGTCTTTTAAGTATAGATCAATAAGCATTGACATGCTCTCCTAATAGAAATAATTTGAGAAAGATAGTAGTTTCCTTTTTGTTAAGCATAAGTTTTAGAGGGGGAGATCTTGGGATTATCGCACTTGTATGTGGTCTCATGTTCTCAATTTTGGTAGATGAAGTAAATTGCAGGTGGAGACTTTATCTCATTGCATAGAATAAAAATCGAATCCACGACCTACTGATATAAATCTCACCTTATTGTGACTCAATCACTGTACTTATTCCTTAAGAACGTTAGAAGATGAGACTTTGAGTGAGAGAAAATAAGAGAGAGAGAGAGAGAGAGAGAGAGAGAATGAGTTAGAATGAGAGAATAATACTTTGTTTCAACCCGAAGTGCCCTCTCCCGATTCACCATTGCTTAATAGTTGCAAAACTTGATCCCTAATTTTGTGTGTGTGTATATATATATATATTTAGTTGGCTGAGTTTAATTAGTACATAATAGAATTAGTAAACCAAGTCAACAGACAGCAAAGAAAATTAATATTAAATAATAAAAAATAAAAATAACTAGTCATATTAAACAATCCCCCACATGATTATTTTTATTTTTATAAAAAATAAAATTAGAATATTTTTACTATGTAATAAGTGTCAATGTCTTCCAACATGAACCTACAATTATGTAAGAATAATTTTCATCTCAAAAAATAAGAGTGAATAAATTTTGAACTATATATATTCTTTGATTCAAATTTTTCGATAAATGACACATATATAGTACGAAAACTCCACTTCAATAAATTTTGAACTATATTCTTTGTGTTTTTGTTTTACAGTCATGCACACGTATCTTGCATTTTATTGAATGTCTTTAAGGAGTTGTCTAATTTCCTATAGTAATTGATGTGTAGAAAATCCATTAATTTCCAAAAGACACACAAAAGATAAAATTCAAAAATTAAAAACAAAACCTGAAGTAAAATAGGGGGGAAAGCAAATGTTTTATGAGTTAATGTTCAATATATGAATGAATGATATATATTGAGAAAGCTATATTCAAAAACATTTGCAATTAGACAATTATGTAATGATTCTAAAATATTAAGACTCTTATATAAGGCAATTGAGCACGATTTCTAATTAATTTATTTTAAGAATCTTTATATAATGTTTTTTATTCCATGTTGCTAAGTTTGCTTAAAAATTTTGGTCTCATGTTATGTAGTTCAACATTCTTATAATTAACAAAAAAAAAAAAACATTCTTATGATACAATTGTTCAAAATTCTTGTAACATTCACAAAGCATATATGCATGCCACTTCACCCCCTCCCTCACCAAGAAGATCTTTGCCCCCTCCGCCACTCAAGATCTTGATTTGGCCATTGTAATGGGGTCTAAAGTGATAGATTCACCTTCCTAATTATCAGTTTCTATAGCTCAAATCAAACATTTTTTATTGACAAATAACCCTTATGATCATTCTTAAAAAGAGAAATATTATTATGGTAATCACTCTATTTTTCTTTTCACTCTCGCGAAAAAAAAGTTAAAAAAATATTCAAGTTAAGTGAACCCTTTTTAGATCCATTCATATCCAATAATCATTTGAATCAGGACATCCAATCAATTAATCTAGTGAACCTTGATTATTGTCAATATATATTTATATTTATATTTATAAAAAGCAAAATTAAATTAGATATATACATGGCATGACACGGAGAGATGGATGAAACCCAACAATGAATTAATTTAGGGAGAGAGTGAGGAGTGATTAGGAGCAGGCGGATGGGCAGGCAGAAAAACTCGCAATCGTCACGATCATCATATATAACAATAAAACTTTCCCGGTTTCATGCAACACCGACACGTTTTCCCCAGCTGCTTGCATTTGCTCTCTTTGCTGAAATCCAGGTTTATTTTCTCCTCCTCATCCCACTTCATCGTCCTCTTCACCATGCATGCTGCCTCCAATATTATCGCCATATATAGTCATCATGTTCATGTTCACGACCACCTGTTTTTGATATCGATGGATTAATTAATAATTAATATATAAATGACACAGTGGTGAAGAAAGAGGTGAGTGAAGGAACTGACATTGATGTTTGGGGAAGACGGCGAAGGCGTCGAAGAAGAAGAATAAGAGAGCCAGACGCCCCACTCTGAGAGTCTCCATGGGATTCGATTAAGAGCCAGAGAGTCTGTCTTTCTGTTCTGATGTACTGTTTGTTGGGATTAGCTGAATGGTTATATTTATATATTATAATTGTAAATAATATTATTTATCTATTATAATAAATATATTATTTATATATTATAATAATATTTAATATTATTTACAATTATAAATATGTAATAATTAATCTAGTCTGAATTGATTTTCAATCCTAGATCAATAAAAAACCCAATTAGGTGAGTTTCAAATTTTGGACTGTAATTTATTTTAAAAAAAATAAATAGACAATAAAAATATAGATTTTCAAAGGTTAGGGGCCAATTAATGGTTGTAAATAAATAAGTTGCATCCATATTATTTTCCTATTGCTTATTACACTATCAATTAATTTTGTGGCTGCTATTGTCACGCCAGCAATCTGCAGGCTTGTGTGATGAAGGCATGGACTAGCTAGCTAGCTAGGGTGAGCAAGTAAAAAATAAAATTGCTTAAATCAATCAATCAAATCAAATTGATCTAAATTGTCAAATTATAAGATCGCAAAAGAGTTAGTTAGTTGTGATTTGGCAATTATAAAGGTTAAGTAAAGTAGTTAATTAGTTTGGCTTGGGTTTTCAATTTTAATTTAATCACAAATTAAAAATCTATGAATTTTAGTTGATTGTTAAGTAAAATAAAAAAAAATCAAATTGTTGGTTTTAATTAATGGTTTGAATTTTAGCCTTTGAAAGCATTCATCAATTTTTTTTTTTTTACCTTTCTTAATAACCAAAAATAAAAAATATTATTGTTAATGATATATTTTCAATTTTTTATTTAATTGTCGCTAATTATTATTATAGTTAAAATTATCCAAACCTTCTGTTACAACTCTCGGATAGAACTCATCTTCAAAAGCTAACTGTTAAGGGGAGGGTGCTCAAGAGGTTATAAACCCATATCAAAAGTCTGAACTTCTAATGTCTGAACTTCTAATGTGGATAAGTCTCATATCTTGTAGTAGACCATAACACCTTACAAACTATCTAAACCACTAACTCATAATTTGAGTGATTTCAAATATAAGGTGAGGTGGTTTTTGTCGTAAAAGAAAAAAAATGTGTGTATTAGAATTGCCCTCTCATTACAAAATAGAAAAGCTCTTGAGAAATAAATCAAGTGCATATAAGTATGTGTCTTTGTGTGTAAATAGATATTTGTCATTAGTTATATATCATATTTTTATTGAAAGATATGCTAGATAAATGAAATAATGATACATGGTCTTCTTAACATTCTCTAATAATAATGTGCCATATAACTCATGGCGACATTATCAATCATTATTTGTAATATTATTTATTAAAACAAATTAATGAAATAAGAGGAAAGAGAAGGAGATGAATGGATTATTTGAAGTAACTAATAATTAAGAGAGTGAGGATTGAGGAGGATAGTGGTTCTTGCAAGTAGCTTGATCATCATAACAATCCATATGGCCTAGTATCATGCAACACAGAGCTAGTGCAACGAAATTGAAGGTCTTAGACGAAAAAATTTGTCCAAGCTTTTTTAAAAGTATTAATTTTTTATAAAAAAATAAATAATGCATATTTTTACATGAATATTTTATCATTTTATTAAATAAAAAGAATTAAAATTCAATAAACTACAAAGTATAATAATCTCTTAACAAAAATAAATTTTTAACTAAAAATATAATGGATGTGACCTTCAATTCAGCGACGCCACTATCTAGTGCCTCAGTTGAGGCTCGAGAATGCCCCTACGGCTACGCCGTTGCGAGCTCGACTCATTGGCAGAAGGTTGCTTCGCTGCCAGAGGCGATGACTCCCATTCCATCTATGAATCCAACTTCCTCAACAGCGTCGAAGCGATTGTGTCACTTTTCAGCCAATGACGCCTAAATAGGAATTGCTCATCCATCGCTGTCAGGTATTTCTCGTAACAACTTTTCAGGCAAACAATGTTAAAATGAAATTTGAAGGAAGGTTGAAGCAAACTACAAACAGTGACTATGTTGTCGCTGTGTGGACTTGTGGAGTGATTGCGCGAGAGAGAGGGGGGGAAAAGGAAAAAATTGGAAAGAGAAAATGAATTTTATGGGAAATTGGGATGATGAGAATTAGAATTTGGAAAAAATGAGGGGCTTTTAATAAAAAAAATTATAAATTAATAAAGAATTATTATTAATAAAATAAATATATATATTATAAATTTTTTAAATGAGGGGCTTCTAATATTTGGGGCCTTATGCGGCCGCATAAAAGGGTTGGGCCGGCGCTGTTGCAACGCCAGCATCGACTCCCCTCTTTGCACTTGATCTTCAGGCAGAAATCCAGATTTAATTAGCTTCTCCTCTCCCTCATCATGCAGCATGATCATCCCACTTCATCGTCTTTGTCTTCTTCATGCTGCCTAACTCGCCATTATATTCATGACCTCTTATACACACAAATGATTGAAGAGCACATCAGTACTACTGTGGAATAAGGGGAGAAATCATGAGGAAGACGAGACGTACGGTGCAGTGATACGTATGTATATATCTATTGAAGGAAACTGACATTGATGTTTAGGGAAGATGGCGAAGACAATGAAGAAGAAGAAGACGAGCCAAACGGCCCACGCTGAGAGTCCCCATGGATTTTGATTGAGACTCGCTTGTTGGAATGGAAGCTGAATGGTTATATATATATATATATATATATAATGAATATGTATGCATAAATATGATATATATGGTGTAATTCATGCATGTTTGATGTCGAAAATTCATTCTTTTTCCTTTCAATCACGTCAAGACATGTGCTGTGTGACAATTAAATTAAAATGAGATCTGTTTGTTATTATTAATTCGTATATATATAATTGGTTTCTCACTTAATTTGTCACACCCTAATGGGGCATAAAATCAACCATATATGGGCATCAAAGTCGTAACTCAATAAACACAAAAACGTGTCAAATAGGAAAAAAAAATCTGATGCCATGTGGCAGCAGTCCATGATATCAAAATTATATTTATCTTTATTCTAAAAATAATACCGAACTAATTAGAAATATTGATCAAAATTTATTTAAGAAAGTAATTGCTAATAAAAAAATATAGGAAATATAACTTCCATGGAAAGATATAATATCTACATTTACGATAAAAAGATATACAAAAATAAATTTCCAAACAGAGATATCATATCTACATTTATCTTTATTAATAAAATAAATTTAAGTAAAAAATAAGAAATTGATGTTTAGGGATAAAATACTTTGTCACTATAAAAGTGATGACATTGTGACAAAACTCAATTTTGTCACAATGTATACCTTTTTAGACAAGTTTGTTATAACTAATGTGATGATAAATTAACTTGGCCACTATAAATATGCTGTGACAATATTCATAAAAGATTCTAGGACTACATTTTTAGGGTTGGAGGTGGTCATAAAATTTAGTTATTCTGATAAAATCGAACTTTGATACTATGCATGAACAAAGTTCACCTGTGAACTTGCTTTTATGAGATTGTATTTTATTTAGTTTATACTCTTGTAAATGATCTCAGAGTAATTTTTCTTTTTAGTTTGGGGTGTTCCCGACAATTGTCTTATGACTTTTGTATATATTTCTTTATTTTTTTATTTTTATTTTCATTTGATTTGGTTTAGAAGGTGATTGGTGATCTGTTCGCCTTGTTTTTTTTTTGTGGTTTGGGATATGACTTGGCCTAAGTTGTAGTCGCTTCAGCGTTGTTTTCTTTTAATATTATTTTTATTTAAAAAATAAAATTTTGAATAAATTCACCTCATTGGCTTAATTGATCTCACTGATATATATATATATATAATAACATTGCCTAATCTAGGATATTAAAGAATATACAAAATATATTTTTTAATTTAGGAGAATCTAATATTTATAGGATTACTTTCTTAATATAGAATATTGATTGAGAAATTTAAAAAGATTTTGTATGTTGTAATTTCATTACAATAGGAAAGAAATAAATGCTAAGATATTATGTCATCCAGATTCTCCAACAAATTACAAACCATCATACTCCCAACAACACCAAAAACATTAAAGGACATGCATGGATATATATATATATATATATATATCCCCCCTTGGGCTCTCAACTACAGGTCTTTCAGACACTAATTAAGACTCCATGGAGACTCTCAGCGTGGGTCGTCTGGTTCTTCTCCTCTTCTTCGTCGCCTTCGTCCTCTTCCCTAAACATCCATGTTAGCTCCTTCAATATATATATAT
Source organism: Diospyros kaki (assembly GCA_036245055.1). NCBI lineage: Eukaryota > Viridiplantae > Streptophyta > Magnoliopsida > Ericales > Ebenaceae > Diospyros > Diospyros kaki. Next base: position 7,819,782 of record BSEG01000016.1, on the reverse strand, counting down.
ATATATATCTCGTACATCTTGTTCATGGTTTCTAATTAATTGCACAGTACTATACTGATGTGTTCTAATTAATTCTGTATACGTATATATACAAAACAGGCGGTAGTCATGACGATGGCGGCGGCGGTGATGGAGGCAGCATGAGGAAGACAAAGATGATGAAGGGGGATCATCATCATGAGGGAGAGGAGGAGGAGAAATTACATCTGGAATTCTGCGTGAAGGACAAGTGCACAGAGGGTCCATGCTGGTGTTGCAGGATACTAGGCCGCACGGATTGTTATGCCGATGAAGTTGATTGCGAGGCCCACTGTCCTACTTTTCCTCCTGGTCCCTCTAATTAATTAATTACTTCAGGGATTAATTAGTAACCCCCTCATCTCCCTCCCTCCCTGTCCCTCATATCGCTTTCATTTTCTTTTTTATATTTGTATGCAACTGCATGCATGCATTATTACATTGAATAAATTATGTCGTTATTTAAAGAGTTTCTCTCTCGTAATTTAAGGGCAAGTGTAATAAATATATATATATATATATAATGTGATGCACGGTTTTATATTCTAACCATTTGTCAGAAAATTGGAAGTTTTTTATAAAAATAATTCTATTTTAATAAAGTATTATTACCAAAATAAGATGTAATTGATAATATTATCAAATTAATGTACGTATGTATTTTAATGCGTTCCCCACATAAGCAAGACCGCTCACGTGACAATAATAATCACAAAATAGTTGGTGTCACAAACAATTTTATATAATAATAGATATGCAATCGCCTCATTAGTAATTCTAACTCGATACTTAGTTAGAATCTTTTAAGATAGTATTTGCTAAAGCGAGTAAAATAAAGTTGCATCAAAATAATTTATTTGTAAGATCTAAGATAATTTAGCTAAAAGGAGACGAGATAAATTTATCTGAAAAATCTAAAATAAGAAGTCACGTAATTTCTTTTCAGATAAATTTAATAAATATAATAAAAAATATATTTCTTTTAGATATTTTTCGTATCTTACTTTTTTCGATCTATATCTTAATTAACAAATTCTAACTAAGTATCAAATCAAATATTTGAATGAATATAAATTGGGTGAGCCTTGTTTATTTATAAGCATTGACCCTTTAGTAAGGGATAATTAAGGGATTGTATATGTAATTTTAGAATATATTTTCTAGTTATTTTTACTCTAATTTTTAACAAAAATTTTAATTTTAATTTTTTTATAAAAATTTGAAAAAAAACAAGTTCAAATGTTACATAAAGAACTAATTTTCAATCTAAGAAACCAGAGAGAAAGGGGGTTATTTATGTAACTTGTGTTAGAAAATGATGATGGAGATGGAGATAAATTGAAAAATTGTCACAAAATCACATATTTCAAATCTCTGAGTGTATAGGTGGACCATGCACCCAATGATTGAGATTTGGTCACATTATTCAAAATTTTATGATTTCATAATAGGTGGCGCACAGGTTGCCTTTTTATTTGAATTTAATTTAATATATATTGCAGCCGCATATGCATAATATAATAGAAAGGAAGTCAGATCAGGGATGAATTAAGGAGAAGAGAGAAGAGGTCGTGCGGGAGGAGGAGGAGGAGGAGGAGGAAAGCAGTTTAGCTCGCAAGTAGGTCTATCATAATGACAAACCTTCTGGATTAATGGGCTTAAGCAGCACCAACATGGGTTCACCCTCTCCGCATTTCTCCTTCTTGAGGAAATCCAGGTATATTTTCTCCCCTTCTGATTCCTTCTTCTTCACCCAGTACTTGTTCTCGTCCTGCTGCTGCTGCTGCTCCATCTTTGTCCTCTTCATGCTGCCCCCACCATGATCATCATCATCACCTATTTTATATTCACACACAGAAGAACGCCATCAGTAGTACTATATAGTACTGTAAAGAGAGAAATGAGGAAGATGAGAGACAGTGCAGTGATTGAAGGAACTAACAGTGATGGCTAGGGAATTTACATGGCGAAGGCGACAAGTAAGAGGAGGACTGCAACACGTACGGCCCACGCGGAGCCTGAGCGTCTCCATGGATTTGGATTGAGAGAGAGAGAGAGAGAGAGCCTTTCTGAATACGATTTGTTGGAATGGAAGATGCTGAATGGTATTGTCCTTAAATTAATGTTTTGTGATGTTAATTATGGTTGGGAGGATGATAGTGCGAAATTATTTATTGTAATTCATTTATTGTAGTGTTTCTGTTGGTTGTTGTGTAATTAGTCTTGAAACTGGTAACTGATCAAAATATTAGCATATTGTTAATTGGTTGATGAATATGGTCAGGTAATATATGTGATGCTTGAGTTGGAACTGGTGAACCTTTTAATATTTTTTCATGTAAAATTATCTTAAAAAAAATACAAGTTAGCCATGGGCTTTACAAGTAGCTAGAGGGTTTTGCATTGGGGCTGCTTATCCAAACATCCAACTCCAAAAATACTTTCATCACGTGATATTATTAAATCTCAGTCATTGAGTGGATGGTCCGTACGTCCATATACTCAGATTTGAAATAAGTGATTTTTTACAATTTTTCAAATTATCTCCATCTCTATCATTTTCTAACACAAGTTAGTTACACAAAGGACCCCTTTCTCTCTAATTTTATAGATTGAAAATTGAAAAATGCTAAAGAGCCTGACAGGTTTATCGAAAGGGGGCAAAAGACCATTTTACCCCCACGTCTCCTCCCCCTCCCATAGATTCCCCCTTGCTCTGCACGTCACTCATATCTGCCATGGTCGTCGCTCGCCTCTCTGCAGTTATCCGGCCTTGTCTCTATCGCCTCGCCTCGCCGACAATCGCAAGAGAGGCGCAGAGCAAGGGGGGGTAGTGGCCCGCTTTGCAAATTTGCAAAGTGGACGGGACAAAATCGTCATTTTGTCCCCTCTCTATGAGCCGCTAGGTAGGTTCGTCGGGCGTTATAGAGCGACTCTTGAAATTTAGTTATTTCTGTAACATTTGAACTTTTTTTAAAATTTTTATAAAAAATGAAAATTAAGAATTTTATTAAAAGTTAGTAAAATAACTAGAAAACGTTTTCTAAAATTACATATACAATTAATCCCTTATTAAAGGGTCAATGCTTATAAATAAACAAGGCCCATCCAATTTATATTCATTCAAAAATTTGATTTGATACTTAAAAAAATAATCTAATTAAGTGTCTCACCAGATGATTGTGTATCTATTAATATATAAAATTGCTCGTCACACCAATTATTTTGTGATTATTATTGTCACATGAGCAATCTTGGTTGTGTGGGGACCGGAAAGCATTAAAATAAATATGTTAATTTGATAATATTATGTGTTATATCTTAATTTGGTAATAAATAAAATTATTTATATATATATTTATATTTATTACACTTGCCCTTAAATTACAAAAGAGATAAAACTCTTTAAATAACGATATTTGTTCAATGTAAAAATGCATGCAGTTGCATACAAATATAAAAAGGAAAATGAATGAGATAAGAGGGACAGGGAGGGGGATGAGTGGATTATTAATCCCTGAAGTAATTAATTAGAGGGTGAGGATTGAGGAGGATGATAAGAACAGTGGGACTCGCAATCAGCTTGATTACCATAACAATTCCTGCGGCGTGGTATCACGCAACACCAGCATGGACCATCTTTGCACTTGTGCTCCACGCATAAATCCAGATTTATTTTCTCCTCTCCCTCATGATGATCCCACTTCATCATTTTTGTCTTCTTCATGCTGCCTCCATCACCGCCGCCGCCATCGTCACGACTACCGCCTGTTTTATATATATACGTATACAGAATTAGAACACATCAGTATAGTACTGTGCAATAAAGGGAGAAACCATGAGCAAGACGAGATATGTATATATATTGAAGGAGCTAACATGGATGTTTAGGGAAGAGGACGAAGGCGACGAAGAAGAGGAGAAGAACCAGACGACCCACGCTGAGAGTCTCCATGGAATCTTAATTAGTTTCTGACAGACCTGTTGAGAGCCCAAGGGATATATATACATATATATCCATCCAACTCCTTTAATGTTTTTGGTGTCGTTGGGAGAATGATGGTTTGTAATTTGTTGGAGAATCTGGATGACATAATATCTTAGCATTTATTTCTTTCCTATAATGAAATTACAGCATACAAAATCTTTAAAAATTTGTCAGTCCATATTTTAGATTAGGAAAGTAATCCTGTAAATATTACTAGACCGTTCGGACTTGGCCCTCTCTCTCGACCCAATCACAACTTAATCTTGACCATCCTTTCTCTTAGTTTGGGCCCAATCTGGGCCTTCTCTCTCGCCTCAAACTCAACCCATCTCTTGATCTTGCACCAGCCTACCGCATCATTGCAACCCTTACTGAGTATTTTTACGGCTGCTTCAGATCTCATCCTTATTAATGACAAATCTCATCCACATTCATGAGTCTTGTTGCCACCATGCTATTACTTGGAAATCTCCACTGTCGTCAGATAGTCAGTCTCATCACCTATAAGAGGACATCTCTTCCTTCTATATCAGTCAGTTCTTTTCAGAGTCAAAGTATATTTTATTCTCTGACCTATTGATACACTGTCCATTTTCTTACTCTTACTCACTCGAGCATCGGAGTGCTTGCAGGTGCCAGCCGTCCCCCAAATGGATCCCTCACCAGAACTTATGCCCTATCGTTGCAACCTTGCCTCCTATCGCCCCCTTTTTGGTCAGAAATGAACAATTACATTCTCCTAAATTAAAAAATATACTTTGTATATTCTTCAACATCCTAGATTAGGTTATGTTATTCTATATATATATATATATATATCAACGTGATCAATTAAATTAGTGAAGTGAATTTATTTCAAACCCTATTTTGTTCATGCTATCGAAGCACGATTTTACCGAGTTTAGAATAATTAGATTCTATGCCAGCTTCCAATCCTGAAAATGCAATCCTAGAATCCTCTATGAATATTGTCACAATATACTTATTGTCCTTCAATGTTTTTGGTATTGTTGGGAGTATGATGGTTTGTAATTTGTTGTAATCCAACCGCCATTTATTATATCTTTTTTGTCTTGTTTAATTAATTTTGAAATTCTAAAACTGGTGTATTGAAAATAGTACAATATTATCACCAAGGTGATAGACCTGGTGATGTGTTTAATAAAAGTATCACAAGCTCCGTCTTTTATAACTTATTTAATTGGCTTCTAATAGATAATGTTACTGAAGAAATCCCTGATAAGAGTTTCACACCCAATAAGCGGGCTTTGGTTGGCTCCCTTGTGGATTGTAGGCATAGAACCACAGATTTATAAACTCATGAATGGCCCACTTTGCCTTTTGTGACTTAGTTGGTCTTTGACTATATCAACCATGAGATTTAACAGATTTAAAAACTTGCAATACTAATATGGGAATCCCTAAACCCAAAAAATGTATGAATGACCTGACAAATTATACTTACAAGAGGGGTATGTGAGTAAGAGCATTCCCGGCAAATCTAAAGTAGGGGCGATTTGAGTGTCTCCTGTCCTAAAGAGCTTTCCTTTCTACTCGAAATGGATCGTTATAGATTTATGGGAAATCATGGTAACATAATTGATATTTGAATTCATGAATGATCCTTTCCACGTTGACTTAATTCCAATACATGGACAGCTATATATTGAAAGGTTATAGAATTTATTATTGATTTGCGCATCACCAATCAAGTTCCTACACGCCCCTTCTTGTGGCACAGGAAGAATTCTGATTCTCAACTCCAGAGACTCCGAAATAGGGGTCCAATTCCCAACCCCATCCCCAATAAAGATGACATATACAACTAAAATCATTAGTTAATTCTATAATGCACGGTAGATGGTCCATACAGCTAAAAAATTGTCAGTTCTTTCATTTGGGTAATTGATACAATTCAATTTACATGAACTAACACCTTCAGGATCATAAATCCGGGCGGTATCATCTATGCTTGATTCAAACAGTCATAAGCCATTATCTACTCAATATCTTTGACAGCATCCTGTATCACAAAAACAAAAGATGAAAGTTTGGGATTGTTTCTTTACGCACAATAATCAATTTCAGGTATCTAAATATGGAGAATATGGTGGCTGAGACATTACCTTAGCCAGCTTTGTAACATACGCCGCCGCTAGAGCTGTTGCCAGTAGTCCTAGACCGAGTGTAACTAGCTGACTGTTTCCCCCGGACAGACCCAGATCAGTATCTTCTTGCTGTAATTCCCGTTTTGAAAACAATAAAGACATAGCTTGATGGAGTAACAGAACTTGAGAGTAAAATGAAAAGCTGGAGAAATAAGCAGAGAACTAGGGAGCAAAATTTCAAAAAGTAAGTCATCCAAACAAACGCAATTATAAACACTAGCGGATGAAACTCCAGCTCAGTCCAGTCATGATTATCTTTCTTTCTTCCTTTTTTCTTACTGTCATTTTTCTCTTTTTCATTGGCATGGATTAGTAACTTGCATCCCATTATCACTCATTATATTTATTTAATTGCCTTAGCAGGCCTTAGATAATTAGGGAAGTAACATAATACTGTTAGCATTCTATGACCAACCCTTTAACTAAAGACTTCATCATGTTACAACATTAAAAATGTTCAGCTGCTATGCAACGCTTTTTTATCCCATGAGTACGAGGTCCACCTGGGAACAAGCAGCATGCATTTGAATGTTAGAAAGTTTGGAAATGCGGTCTGCTTCTAGGGACCACTTGTGAGAAAAAATTAATGCTTCCATAAACCATTTGAATATGAATTTGACATGATCGATAGCACAGGTAAGTATGTGATATTTATTTACAAAATAGCCTCTGTTTCTTGAAATTGCCGGCTTAAGACTTGCTCAACTATCTATAGTACTATATCCATAGCCTGTGTTGCAGCCTTGAAGCTTATTTATGGCCACTAACCCACAAGATCCAACAAGGACACAGAATATGCCAAGTCATTAATGAACCTAGGTCCTAGTGTTCCCATATCTTGACTTAGCCCTTGGGTGAAGAAACACAAGGTAGAAACTAGATTCTTGTCGAATCTTGAGAACGTTGACTACTACTTATCCAAGTTTTGGATTGAATATACACCAAGTGTTGCTGGTCCATCAAATAGTTTCATGCCTATGCCACATGGCTCTTAAGTTGCGTGGATGCACATGCAGCATGAGTTGAAGGGCAAACATTTTTCACATTAACTCTGGCAAATATAAAGCTGATATTGTCAAGAGGAAATGAATGATGATGAAAAAATTTCTGGCCCATGCTTCACCTAGTACTTCAAGAAAGAAGCCCTGTATCTCATGGATACTTGGAATGCAAGATGTGTGAGACTTCTGTGGGTTACTCTTTATTTATGATTCCGTAGACACATTCACTAATTCATATGAACTTTTAAATTAGTTGAAGGACAGTGAACCATTAAAATTTGTCAAAGAAGATAAGAGTGATGACACGAGTTTCACATAGTTGAATGCCCAATTGATTGGGATTCAAGACTTTGTTGAGCTGAGTTGTATTATCTATATCCTGTTAAATTTGTTTCAACTGCTTTTACATTGTTACACTGAAATGCTTGCTAAACAGATTCAGTTTCAGTACACAACAACAACAACATATCCAGCCTTTATCCCACTCCAGTTTCAGTAACTAGTAAAAATGCCTTGGACAATATCTATGATAATTCTTAAGAAAAATTTAGATTTCCACAAAGTTGTTAAATTGGAGATGCTATTTATGGACTGCCACCAGAGTTTCACATTCTAAGCCCCTTATTATTCAATAGATCATTTTACCAAGTATTTCAAGTACCATGGATCGAATTACAATTTTTAATTTTATTATAAACAATGTACAAATCAGAACATGCGGAGGGGATACTGAACCATTTACAACTACAATAGGACTGCATCAAGGTTCTGCCCTAAGTCTATACTTATTTGCCTTAGTAATGGATGAACTCACTAAAGATATTCAAACAGATGTGCCATGGTGTATGCTATTTGCAGACGACATAGTGTTGGTAGATGAAACAAAAGAAGGAGTGAACACTAAGCTTGAGTTGTGGAGAAACAATTTAGAATCTAAGGGATTTAAATTAAGTAGAAAGAAAACAGAATATATGGAATGCAAATTTAGTAAAAATGCAAGAGTGGATGATGTTATAATAAAATTAGAAGACCAAATCTTACAAAGAAAAGACCATTTTCGATATTTGGGATCAGTGATTCAAAAAGATGGAGAAATTCACGAGGATGTCGCACATAGAATTAAGGCAGGTTGGCTAAAATGGAGAAATGCATCGGGAGTGTTATGTGATGGTAAAATCCCATTAAAATTGAAAGGAAAATTTTATAGGAGAGCTATAAGACCAGTCTTGCTGTATGGTTCAGAATGTTGGGCAGTCAAATACCAGCATGAGCAAAAGACGAGTGTAGCGGAGATGAGGATGTTAAGATGGATGTGTGGACATACAAGAAAGGATAAAATTAGAAATGAAGTTATTCGTAATAAGGTAGGAGTAGTGCCAATCGAGGAGAAGATGAGAGAGACTAGATTAAGATGGTTTGGTCATGTGAGAAGGAGACTAAGAGACGCTCCTGTGAGGAGAGTTGATGAAATGGAACAATTAGTCACAAAAAGAGGTAGAGGTAGACCCAAAAAGACTTTGGGAGAGACATTAAAGTTCGATATGAAGTATATGGATCTAAATGAAGATATGACAAATGATAGAAATACATGGAAGTCTAGAATTCATGTAGCCGACCCCACATAGTGGGATAAAGGCTGGATATGTTGTTGTAATGTACAAATCAAGCCAATGACTGCTTTGGAATGAATCCTTCTAATTCTATAGAATTTGAACTGGGAAAATGATTTGTTGATTAACTGCTTTGGAAGGAAATTCTTCAAAGAAAATGTCAACAACGGGATAGATTCTTAGATATTTTTTCTTTTTAATGCTCTATGTTAAAATGGAACTTCAGAGGGTTTCCCCTAAAGAAGACCACAAGTGTGGCTTACATAGCACTCAGATTATTCAAATGGAAGCATAAGATTTTGACTAAGGAAAAAAAAAAATAATAAGATTTTGCAAGTCAAGGAAAAAGGAAATACTAAACTCACAATTATTGCTCGCCCAAATGCGCCAGCACTTACATAGGCCCATGTTCCTGGAAGCATCCCCAACCAACTGCATAACAAACCTTGGTTAAATTTTTCTATTGAACATAAACTACACTGTTCTGTGTGAATACATTTGGCAGTTCCCAAACACATGCAGTTGTATCTATATGAATCCAAGCACTTCATATCAATAATTCAGCCAGTGGCAAATTTCTGGAATTTGATATTGTGGCTAATTTTAAGATGTCATTTTGCAAATAGCACTTTACTCATTGAATTGTTTTACTTGTTAGAGATAACAGCTGATATAGCCTATATCACACACAAAGTATCCCACACTTCAGAAGAACATAACAGAAGGTCTGGATTTTGGGCTCATTTCACATGCTAAACACCACAAAAATTAAACGGAAATTTGAAAGCCATTCTTATGAGATGAAGCATTAGTAATATACTTATTGCACAGTGGTCACGCCAGACAAAAAGAGGACAGAGATGTGAACAACTTAGTTTTTGAAGGCAATTTAAACAGCCAGCAGAATAAACATCATGATTCATGACAGTAATAACTTTTTTACATACAATAGTTGATAATTTCATTGAGCATTAGAAAGAACAATCTTGATGAAAAATAGCACCATAAATGGCTCTACTATCAATTTAGCTGTCATACAGAGGCAATGAGGCATATGCCTCAGCCCTTTTAGAAGTTCTATTAGTTTATTGTTCAAGAGATATATACCGAAAAGCCTCCTGGAACTTATCACCTTTCTATTTGTTTTCATTATCTACACCAGAATTGTGTCAGCAAGGAAACAAAACTCCAACAGAAGAAACTAAATTTAGGTCCTTACCCAATAAAATTATGGTAATTAAAGATTTCTGTCAGGAATGCCATTATTAGCAGAAATGACAGTCTACATCTTCAAATAAAGTATTAAGTGTATTGTTTCAGGGGTAAAAGCAGCACCCTAAAATAGTTCAGACATCAGTAATAAAAAAGATGCCAATCAGTAACTGAAAAGATTATAATTATCGAACTGCAATACAACCGGTAATATCAAGAAAAGTGGACACCAGTAATATCATGCAAATAATAAATAGCAAACACAAACCTTCCAAGCACATAAGGAACAAACTTCACAGATGTGAGTCCATATAAATAATTCCCAAGAGAAAAAGGAAGCAAAGGGCTCAAACGGAGAAGTGTAACAACTCTAAAACCATTTTCTCCAATCGCCTTATCAATTGCAAGAAATTTCTTGTTTCCTTCCACCAACTTAAGAATGCGATCACGGGCAAAATATCTGGCAATTAGAAAAGCAACACTTGCAGCCACCTGAAAGAGCAAGAAGTTGCAAGTTCAAGTACCCAATTGCTTTAACTTTGTTCTTCTTAATCAGCAATAGTTCAACTTACTGTTCCACTGATGGAGACAATGATAGTTCCAGTAATAGAACCAAAGAGGAGACCAGCCGACATGGTCAATGGAATAGCTGGTATGGCAAGGATCTATGACAACATAGCGATCAAACTATCAGTAAATTTGCATAAAATAACTCAATATCTTGACTCTCTACTCTACATGAATAATTATAGGAACCCTACAGATGTCAGATGTTGCTCAAAGACAAATACTAGGTTAAAGCAACTATTCACAGAATCTGAGTTAATGTTTGCATTCTATGGATTTCTGAGCATTTAGAAGTTCAACTGCTCTTACCTTGTGTGGTAAGAAATTCAAACGTAGTATTTGCAAAGTTTAACATAAAGAACCTCAAGTACAGGATATTTGATATCAGAGATAGGTTAATAAGTTCCTATGAATACAATATATATTAAAGGGAGGGCAGGGCCTTACTTCTAACCCAGCATAAACTGCTACAAATAAAGCATATCCAGCTGGCCCATAACCTGTTTGTTAACAGATCATCAATAGCAGAAGAGATACATGCTTCATGAAGAAACAGAAGTTGAAACAAGTTTCAAGTTCACCTCAAAAATCCTATTAAACCAATGCTTCAAATCAGAAAAGATTAACACAATAAATCTGGTTAGACCATAGTCCTTTGCAAAAGGGAGACATATGAATCATAAGAATTGTATATTTCTAGAGCAAGAATTGTATGAGGATGTAGAGTCATTGTGCAATGTTTAATTCGCCAGAAAATTTTTTTACTCCAAAGTTTAGAAGCAGATGGTTATTTGTTGACTTCATTGATGTTTAATCAGAGTGCTTTTCTCTTCATACACATTGCCATAAAGATGGGCATTGTCTCTCTCTTTTCTATTACAGATAAATAGCATCATAAAAAATAAAAATTCCTTTGCACAACAGGCTTCCTTTCTCTGTTTGGCATCTTGCCATAGCATCATAGAAAAAATAACTGCTTTGCACAACAGACTTCCTTTCCCTGTTTGCCATCTTACCCAAAGGAAAGGATAGATTAAAGATTTTAGCTCCTGTATATATTAAGCAAAGTTAGGAAAGGTAGAACTTCCCAACTGAACATTATATAACATCCTCTGTCATGATCGCCACCATAAGTTTATTTTAGTATCTCACTGTCCCAATAGCACATTTAAGATCTCAGAAATGCCCCTGCACTAGACTGAATTCCTATCCTATCTCTAAAGGCAGAAAGCTAGGAATGGAACAAGGTCCAAAAGGCCAGAATATTCAGACAGAACTCCAAACCAGTCTCTAAGCAACTAATTTCCAGTCCATTCATAGTTACCATGACTAGGGTTATTAAACATGAAAACTAAGGGGGGGGGGGGGAAGTCAATACTCAAGAGGTACTTGGAATCTGAAGGACACTTAAAAATAGATAAAGGACAAAAGGTGGTGCAAGCCTATGCATATTTAAGAAGAAATCATATATATATATATATATATATCCACCATAAGGAAAATACAATGCCACACTTTTTTCTCTTACAGCAAAGCAACTATGCACCCTCACTTAACCAGTTTATTACCAAACACATCCGTACTGATGTAGCTGCCTGATTTCACCCCAATTGCCTGCAGCCTTATCCAATTGCATTTTCTCTTGTCTGCCAAAAAATTTGACCATGCAAGGTAATGGATGTTCCAACACCAAAGGGTTCAATTCTCAACTTCTTCTTTTTCTTTTTCTTTTTTTTCCCCTTTTTGTGGGTGTGTGAACTCAACCATAAGGACAGCTATATTTCCACAGGTGGACATAAGCAATACATGGTGCTACACTCAGTGGAAAGAACTCAATATGCATTATTGTTGGTGATAAACAGCTTATCTAAGTTTTGGGAATAAATAGGGTTTCAAAATGTTAAGCTACCTCATAAGAAAAAAAAAAGTGCCAATTGGCGCCACATCTTGCCGGCTATAGCTTTTCTGCTCAAATTGGCAAAAATCTGAGATGATAATGTGCCTTCTACTAAGCCATACTTCCAGGCCTAACAGTCTTGAGGACTGATGTAATCCTTTTCTTTAAACATTAGTTCATACCTAGGTTTCAAGACAAAATTTTACTGTTCCCAAATCCAATCTTAAAAGTAATTTTTTTTTAAAACAGATCCCACACTTAAAAAATGCCCCTTCAAGTGCCTGTAAAGTTGTTTGTCCTCTGGCTATGTGTGTATCAGGCCACCAAGAGACTTATCTACTCCCTATTTATGAAGTGGTTAATTTCACTATGATGACCACATAACTAGACTAAAGAGCTAGAACTCATGTAGCCAATCCCACGTATTGGAACAAAGGTTTGGTATATTGCTGTTGTATGATTACATAACTAGAATTGCAGGAAACTACGCATGGCCACCAAGACCATCCTCAAAGCTGCTCTCAGTATATGCTACGAACATGGTAGCATGTACTCCAATGCACATTTCAATTTGCACAAATCCAGAGCGACCAAGTTTAACAACAATCTAAACCAATCTTCGATCCCATGATAATATCAGAAAACAAGAGGTGGATCATGGCCCTCCCAGCGGAAAAAGAACCAACAAGATATTTCAGTACATTCCTAAAAATAGATGAAATTTTCCACTTTAAACAGCACCCTATTAAAAAAGTCTCACATTTTTTTTCCTGGAAGGCACCTAAGATTCCACCACGAACGAATGCATAGAAAATGACACCTAATTGCCAAGAATGCGCAAACGGGTACGAAATTACCTTCAATGAAACCCGAAAACTGGTTCAAGAAGGCGTTGATCTGGTCCTTAAAGATGTACCCAACAGTACCAAACCCTCCAACCACACCCACAAGAAACAGCCCCGCCAAAAGGGTACCTTTAAGAGCAGTCTCCCCTTCCAGGCCTCCATCGCCGCCGCTCTCCTCGCCATCATCGTTCTTGGGGCCAAGATTCAAGAGCCTCCTGAAACTCTGCGGCGCCGCTGTGGGGGCTTTCGTGAGGGTCTGCTGCTTCTTGGTCTCTTTGAGGGACGAACAGGGCTTGAGGAAGTGGAAGCGCCTCGGTCTGAAACCGAAGAGGAATGAAAAAGAAGAAGAAGAAGAAGACGAGGAGCAGGTGGAGAGAGAGGAGTGGAAGCTGGGTCTGAGAGCTTGGAGGGGCAGAGGCGACGAGAGGCGCGGCGGCTGCGGCGGCCTCACCGGGGCGCGCATTCTATTGGAGGCAGCAGGGCAGGGCAGGGGATAGCGGCGGTAGGATAAGGGGGTGGTTTTCCCTGCTGTTTAAATTTTTGTGTTGTAGGAGGGTGCCATGTATGGAGCAGAACAGCCATTGGTTTGTGGGGCATTGGATTTTTTGGAGAGCGATTGATTGGGGTTGCTGATACAACCATAATGAACTACCATCTCACTCGCCTCGCGTGCGTTTGTGAATGTGGAGAGTCAAACGAGTAAAGCCTACAGGATTCCATCATTTCTTTTATCCTGTTGAGATCGGTCGGCATGATCCCTTTCTTTCATGGCAGTGCTTTGACTGCCTGGTGACGGGATGTCTATTGGTATTTTTTTTTAATTTATTCAAACCAAACTATTACTAATTAATAATTTGAATGAAGTTAAATGGTCACCCTTATATCCCTTGTTTACAACTGGCCCCCAAAACTCCCATATGCTCACTTTTAAGAACTTCGATAGCTTCCACTATTTACATCTTCACACCTCTACAACTGAAAATTGCATAAGGAAAAAGTACGCAAAATTACAGAAACAAGAAGTCCCTGTCTGATAATTCTCTAGCTTGTAGTCATGTGCTTCTCCCTCTTCTAATCCAATAGTCTTGGTGGTGTCCTTCTCTCTCTTCTCCCCCTCTTTTGAGCAATTGGTAAGCATCCATCTCCAACACTTGCTTTTGTTCCTCTACTCAAATTCAAACTTGTCATCAAGTTTGAGATGAGGATAAAAAGAGACAAATTGCTAGTAATTCTCCTAGGTGACCTCATTTAAAATGAAAACCTTTACGTTTATAATAACAAATGTTTTCTCTTCATATCCTAGCATGAAACTACTCTAGTGCTAAAACAATTAAGGATTGACTAAAAGTTTGCTTCCATAATGTTCTTCAAGTAAAGGATTGACTTGCTCATTAGGGGGTGGGTCATGACAAAGCTTCAGTGACGACACATGAAAAACAAAGTGTATTTTTAACCTTGTAGACCGCTGCTCCAATCATTTTTTCCATTTGGTATGTGTTATACGTAATTCCCGTATGGGCTAGACTCGCTCAGATGGGCCAGCCCGATCGCCTGGAAACAAGAAGGCCCAAACGACCTCACTGGGGAGGTCGCTTTCGCTGCCAAAACCCAAACTTATAAAGCGACACCTGGCAAACTCCCGATATCTTTCAAACGAGCCTGAAGCCATCCGTGAGCGAACTCCAAGGAGCATCCTTCAGATCGCTGGACCACCGAGATCGCTGGCCCAAAAACGATAAGCTCGCATAAAGTGGTAAAAGCTGCCAAGGAGTCAGAAGTAGGGATCGTCCGCTGCAGCAGCCCATGCTCCTCGAGATGAAGATCCCACTTACGATTTTGAATAGATGATAAGGACTGTTTGTCCCCCATTATATCATCTTTTTATTTTTATATGTTATCCGAATTGTAAAGTCCCCTCGATTATAAATAGGGGACAGAGTAACATGAGGAACAGGGAGAATAATCAGAAGAACCGCCATTCTGAAAGGAATAATCAGAGTGCGGGCGTGGAGTAGGCATCGTTCTGGCCGAACCACAAAAAAATCGTTAAGTGTTCTTCATTAGCTTCCAAAAAAGACATCTCTTCTTACTGTAATCGAGGATCATTCAGTGCGGCCCAAAACGAATCAGACTCGACTGAAATTGAACGTCGACATTTTGGCGCTAGAGGAAGGGGCCGCTCTGATCGATAGCCATGGCAAGAGGAAGGAATACTCGAAGTTCCGAGGCAGCAATCGACCCTCCAGAAAATCACTGCGACATACCGCGAGATTTTCCACTGAACGGAGGGCCCATTGCTCCGACAGCAGACAACCTTTTACAGCCACCCGCCGGAGATGCTGCTGGAATACCATCACGGATCCATGTTCAACCCGCGAGCCAGATTGTCGGGACCGGAACGATCCGGGACTGGCAGCAACGTCAGGAGGCATTAGAAAATACAGTAATGCAGCTCGCCGATGCAATCAGAATTCTGGCCCAAGCCCAAGTACGGGCCACTCATGACCCACCGGCTTCGCCTCAGAGAATCCGCCAACCGCAGGAAGAACGACCTCCGCCTGAAGAAAAAGATATTGGGGACAACTACCCATTCCCGAATCACAGCTCCCCAGACAGGGAAAGAAGCAGACGGTCGCAGGTCCAGCAATCGGTGGGCCCGGATTCGACTGTGGAGGAATTATATCAGAGAGTCCGGCAGCTAGAGGAGAGACAAGGGGTCCACAGCCAGAGTAATGGCCGTGGAGACAGGACACCGTTCACCAGAGAGGTCGAACTTGAGCCCATCCCCCGAAGATTCAAAGTCCCAAGCATGCCACAGTACAACGGGGATAGCGACCCCTATGACTACCTGGACGCGTATAATGTGCAAATAGACTTACAAACGACCAGCTCGCTGGTTAAATGTCGCGCCTTCCCAGCAGTCATGGGCGACATCCCCGAGCATGGTTCAGAAATCTTCCACCTCGCAGCATCAGCAGTTGGGAGGAATGTCAACAGAGATTTGTCAACCAATACAGGGCCCTAAGAAGACAGCTCGCACCACCGTGCCACCTTGCCACCGTTTTCCAAAAGGCGAATGAGCCCTTGAGGGATTATATTGCCAGATTCAGACGAGAGGTGAGCAATGTTGAGTATCCATCTGATGAAAGCATCCTCACGGCGATCTCCGTAGGCCTTCGAAAAGATGGCAAACACTATGAGAGCATCTACAGGACCCCAGTCAAGGACCTGGGGGAATTTTACGAACGAGCCTCCAAGGAGGTCCGGTGGGAAGACGCCTTTGGGTCAAAGAAGCCCACAAGACCTAGAGAAGAAGCCGGGGGCTCCAACCAAAATAAGAAAAGGAACAACGGAGACACCGGAAGGGAAGTTCGAGGAGATCACTCGAACGGTGAAATGTTTAAACGAGCTCACAAGGTGGAGCGGGATGAACGACCTCCGAGGCCGCAACGCTTCGATAGTTATTGCGTCCTATCTGACTCTCAAGATAGGATCTTCGCCATGGAAAGAAACAAGGAAGAGTTCGGGAAACCCAACCCGTTGAGAACTCCCAACAAATTCCGAAACAAAGAGAAGTTCTGCGCATACCACAACGAGGCGGGTCATACCACCTCTGAATGCTGGGCCCTAAGGGACGCCATTGAAGATCTAATACGAAGAGGTCGTTTAAAAGACTACGTGGTGCGACCAACCAATCAACCAAGCCAGCAACTGGCACAGCCGCCCCCCTCTGATGATGAACGCTTGCCAACCGTGCGAACTATTTACACTATTCATGGTGGACCTCATCTCGCGGGATCCTTCCACAAATCCCGCGACAAGTACGTACGAGAAGCTAACCATGTCCTGGTGGCGAGGTCGGGCGAACAGTCGGTTCCTGCAAAGAGATCCAGGGGTGGACCAACTCCGGAGAACATGGTTCTCTCAGAGGAAGAAGCCAGCGACGTTCACTGGCCCCATAATGATGCACTCGTTATCCGGGCGCAAATCGGTAACTCCGAAGTGCGAAGGATAATGGTGGACACGGGAAGTTCGGTGAATGTGATGTACAGAACGTGCTTCGATCAGATGGGCCTGGGAACAGAACAGTTAAGCTCGTCACCCGAGCCGCTCTACGGGTTCACAGGTGACGCAGTGATTCCTGTCGGACGGATCAGCCTTCCCTTCACCATCGGGGACACAAAACACCAAGCCACCACTTTGGCTGATTTCCTGATTAAAGACTGCCCCTCAGCATATAACGTCGTGCTCGGAAGGCCAGCAATGAACGACCTCGACCTAGTCACCTCAACAAGGTCGCTTATTGTGAAATTCCCGACCCCAAGCAGAATAGGAAGTGTACGTGGCGAGCAGCACCTCGCAAGACGCTATTATGAAGATGCCCTAAAAATGAGGGCAAAAGGAAAGAAAGTGAACATAATTGCAAAAGACGACCCGCGACCAACCAGCCAATGGGAAACTAGTCACGATCTGGATCCCCGCGAAATCGACTGCAACAAACCCATCGGTCCCATGGAAGAGCTCGAAGATATCCCGGTCGATAAAGCGGATGGAGGGAAACACCTCAGGCTAGGAAAGAACTTAGCTTCTGAGGTAAAAGAACAACTTACAAAATTCCTTAAAGCTAACCTTGATGTATTTGCATGGAACCATGAGGATATGATGGGAATCGCCCCAAAGGTTATGTCACACAAGCTTAACATAGATCCGAGCTACAGACCAGTGCGACAGAAGATGAGGCCAATGACGCCAGAGCGTTATAAAGCCCTTAAGGAAGAAGTGAACAGACTCTTAGCGAACAACTTCATCAAGGAAGCCCATTACCCGACCTGGGTGGCCAACCCGGTCTTGGTAAAAAAGACAAACGGGAAGTGGAGGACCTGCGTCGACTTCACCGACCTAAACAAGGCGTGCCCTAAGGACAGTTTCCCCCTCCCTAGAATCGATCAACTAGTGGATTCAACGGCTGGTCACCAGCTCCTTAGTTTCATGGACGCTTATTCAGGATACAACCAGATCCCCATGGATCCCAATGACCAAGAGCACACCTCGTTTATTACTGATCGGGGGCTTTACTGTTATAAGGTCATGCCTTTTGGATTGAAGAATGCTGGTGCGACCTACCAAAGGCTGGTCAATATGATGTTCGAAGCACTCATTGGAAGAACCATGGAGGTATACGTTGATGACATGTTGATAAAATTCGAGCAAGTAGCGGACCATGTTTCCAATCTGGAAGAGATGTTTGGAATCCTCAGAAGCTATCAGATGAACCTCAACCCACTCAAATGTGCCTTTGGGGTAGCCTCCGAAAAATTTCTTGGGTTCATGGTAAACAATAGAGGCATCGAAGCCAACCCGGACAAAATAAAGGCTTTGCTAGATATGAGGTCGCCCGTAAGGAAGAAGGAGGTACAAAGCCTCAATGGGAAGGTCGCTGCCTTGAGTCGCTTCATTTCAAAAGCGACCGATAAGTGCATCCCTTTCTTCGAGCTGCTAAAAAAAGAGAAGGACTTCAGATGGACAGAAGAGTGCGAGTTCGCGTTCCAGCAATTGAAAGAATACATGGGACGACCCCCATTGCTCGCCAAACCAAAGAACGGAGAGAAGCTGACCTTATACTTGGGAGTATCCCAACAGGCTCTCAGTGCAGCTCTCGTCCGGGGGGAAGAAGGGGTGCAGCACCCCATTTACTACATCTCCAAAAGATTGATTGACGCAGAAACGAGGTACGCACCAATTGAAAAATTAGCTTACTGTCTAATAATAGCATCAAGAAAGCTGTGACCTTATTTTCAAGCTCACAAAATCGAAGTAATGACTAAATACCCGTTGAAGCAAATCTTGCAAAAGCCAGATACCTTGGGTCGCTTACTGAAATGGTCGATCGAGCTCGCTCAATTCGACATTGAATACAAATCAAGGACAGCGATAAAGGGTCAAGCATTTGTGGACTTCATTGCCGAGTTTACTGGGCCAATTAACGAGGATGCAGAAAGCTTAAAAGAACCATCATGGGAGCTATACGTCGACGGGTCATCGAGCGAACAGGGAGCAGGAGCCGGGGTTATGCTAATAAGTCCCGAAGGTCACAAAATCCTCTGCGCCCTGAGGTTCGATTTTTCGGCCACTAATAACGAATCCGAGTATGAAGCCTTATTAGCTGGACTCCGCCTGGCAAAAGAGATACGAGCCGAATCCTTGAAGATCTTCAGTGACTCCCAACTGGTTGTCAACCAAGTATGGGGAGAATACCAGACCAGAGATACAAAAATGCTCGCATATTTGCAAAAGGTACGCGAGCTCCTTGCTTTTTTTGAAAAATATGAAATACACCAAATTCCCCGCTCCCAGAACTCCCATGCGGACGCGTTAGCTTGTCTTGCAACTGCCTGGGATGCAGAATTCTCGGGAGACATACCCATTGATTTTTTAGCTGTCCCAAGTATAGAGCAACGAGCTGAAACAATGGCGATCACCGTATCCCAAAACTCGTGGATGATTCCTATCCTGGAATATCTACAAGACGGCAAACTACCTGAAGATAAGTTGGAAGCACGTCGTATGCGATCTCAAGCAGCTCGGTATTGCATCTACGACGAAAGACTATACAGAAAGGGGTTCTCAGCCCCGCTCCTGAGGTGCATTGATGGCACCGATTGTCGGGCTGTGCTCGAAGAAATTCATGCAGGTCACTGCGGTAATCATACAGGGGCACTTTCGCTGGCACAAAAGACCCTCCAGCAAGGATTTTATTGGCCCACCATGAAGCAAGATGCCCTAGAAACAGTCAAGAAATGCGAAAAGTGCCAAAGGTTCGCCAAAATTCCGCGAGCTCCGCCAACCTATCTGCAGCAGATGAGTAGTCCATGGTCGTTCGCTATTTGGGGGATGGACTTAATCGGGCCACTCCCAACAGCTCGCGGAGGGTGCAAGCATGCCATAGTAGCAGTTGACTACTTCACCAAATGGGCAGAGGCCAAAGAGCTCACACAGATCACCAGTGCGAAGGCACAAAAATTCACATGGGATAACATAATCTGCAGGTTCGGGGTGCCGCGGCAAATAATAACAGATAACGGAACCCAATTCACCAGTGAGCAGTTCATCCAATTCTGTGAATCGATGGGGATCCAAAAGAGCTTTACCGCGGTTGATCACCCCCAGGCCAATGGACAGGTTGAAGCTGTCAACAAAATAATCAAGCAGACCTTGAAAACTAAGCTTGAAGCCAGAAAGGGGGCTTGGGTGGACGAACTGCAGACGGTGTTGTGGGCCTATCGAACAACAGCTAGGAGCAGCATTGGAGAAACCCCATTCTCGATGGCATACGGGTCGGAAGCTATGGTCCCCGCCGAGAATGAAGTGACCAGCCACCGAAGGGCCACCTTCAGCTCAGATCGTAATAACGAGCTTCTGGAAACTAACCTTAACCTGCTCGAAGAATCAAGAGATATAGCTCGCATAAGAGTCGTCGTTTATCAGCAAAGGGTAGCACGATACTACAACCGGAAGGTCTGAATCTGGCGTTACAACGTGGGAGACTCGGTATTACGTCTGGTACTCCCAGGGGCACGGATGACTAGTGACGGCACACTAGGCCCTAACTGGGAATGTCCGTTTGTCATCAAGGAAAATCTAAATAACGGAGCATACCATTTGGCAAACTTGGATGGTTTCTCTCTCCCACGAGCTTGGAATGCGGAGCACCTCTGTCCTTACTTCAAATGAGTGTAACGGTTCCCACCTACTCTTCGTCTTCTTTATCACAAATAATTTTCGTGGTTCTGTTCAAGATTCATGAACTTTCATTGCACTTTCTCGGTATTTGATTAAATATCCCTGAAACAAGGAATTGAAAAACCATGGTTTGTGAGCTAGAGCATAAATAACCCAACCACTACGTTACGGTTTGGGGGCTCAACTGAGCATTCACCTTGGTACCTCCTTCAAGTCTTGGTCTGAAGCCGGAACCATTCATCTTGACTTAATGTCATGGTTTGGAAATTTTCGAGCAACGACCTCCACAAGTAATTCCGAGTTAGGTTCGCTAGCCGGGGTCCTTTCATCTTAGCCTAAAGCTACGGTCTGTGACCTACCTGGGTGTCCTCTCTCGGCCCGAATAAAAAATTGTGGAAGTCACGATGTGTCAGCTGAGGTCGTAACGCGACCTATCTGGACACATATCTTGGCTCAGCGAGTGAATGAAATAGCAAGCCATGGTATGTTAGCTAGGGTCACCCTATGACCTACATGAACATATAACTTGGCAATGCTGGGTCAAGATTTCTCTAACCAAGGGTCCCTTTATCTTGACAGAAAGCCTTGAATTGCGACCTACCTGTGTATTTACTCCGAATTTGTTAAAATTATCAGGCGCTTCAGAATGCCAGTCAAGAGCATGACACAATCTCATGTTTACACAAAATCCTCATGATCAAACGAGTCAGCAAAGATCTATCTCAATTTATATAATAAGATCGTTCGCGACCTATTGGATACACTTCCTGACCATTTATCGCGAACTTCTCAGCCACTATACTTAAACCAAGACAACGAGGGGTTTTCTTAAACCCTGTCGTTTAATCTAAACGTGCTGAAGAAGGATTTTCTTTTGGAGATTGTTTTGAGTATGAACGTTCGCGTTGATTATTACAACTATCATGGACGACCTGATTCGAGCCTATGTTCATTCTCAAATTCTGATTCTAAAGACTTCTTCTGAGAAGATTATTTTTTAAGGTATGAACTCTATTCCAAGATATATCATGAAGAATGCTTTGAGTTATTATTTCTCTGAAGATCAAAATTCATTTAAGCTGACGAAGAAATCTAAAGCAACACAAAGGATAAGAAAATGCTCATTTATTTAAATTGGTATTACCAAAAAAAAAATACATATGAGAGTCCTAGCTCGGAGGGGGGTTGGCCTCTAAAGGGACAGTCTCGGCGAGCTGAGATGAGGAAGCTGAATTCGGCTGAAGACCAGCATCCCTGGTAGGACAAACCAAAGGTTGAGCCTCAGCATTTCCCCCGACTTGGACATTAGCAGCCCCGGATGACTCGATCTCGGCAATTGGCATCGATGAATCGAGTGGAGTGGCAACCACGGCGTTCTCAGCAGCCTCGGCAGCGTACTGTTTCACCTCCTCGACGGCCTCAGCACCAAAGAATGAGAAGTCCATCTCGGGGTGATTCAGCCACAAGGTGTACAGGAACGACGAACAAGTGTCGGACCTAACCTCTTGGCATGCCAATTCCATCCGAGTTTCCACTTCCCCCCTGATGTCATCGATGGTCTTGTTCGCGATCTCCTCACACCGGGAAGCTCTCTCTTCAGCTTCTCTCCGCTCTGCATCGGCCAATCTCAGCTTGTCCGAGACATCCCTCAGACAGTCTTTAAGCTTATTAAGCTCGTCAGTGAGCTTTAAAT
The DNA here is from genome assembly GCA_036245055.1 of Diospyros kaki. Lineage (NCBI taxonomy): Eukaryota > Viridiplantae > Streptophyta > Magnoliopsida > Ericales > Ebenaceae > Diospyros > Diospyros kaki. Next base: position 7,797,043 of record BSEG01000016.1, on the reverse strand, counting down.
TGGCAGACTCCCACCGACCTTTCGCGCGAACGAGCTCCTCGTCGAGTTATTTATTCTTCCGAGATGCATCTTTCAGACGTGCTCTTGAACTATCCAGCTCATTTTGTACAGCGAGGAGCTCGGTGCGCTAGGCCTCTTTCTCCCTCTCGAGCTTCGTTATTTCGGCCTCGAAGGCGGCCTTCGCTGCCTGAAGTCGCCCCTCAACGTCTTCTCGACACTTCTTCGCCTTCATGGCTGTGAGAGAAGTCTACAAAAGGCAGAGTATTAACAGCGAAAAAGGAAAGAGAAGAAAATAAAGACCTAAAAGAAATGGAGCTCGAACATACCAGGAAGCTGTGACGGGCAATGTAATTATCCAGCACTTCCCCTCTCATCTCCTCCTTGTCCAAAGATCTGGCAGACGTGCCCACAACCTCGGACATCTGATCCATGAGGGCGTGGAAGAAGTCTGATCCGGGCATCGACTCCAACACGGGCTCCCGGCTCGCTCCTTCTTCGGGAGCTCTAGCCCTCTTCTCCCTTCCAGCATCCAACTGCTGCTCCGGTCCCCTCTTCGACCTGGCAGCGGGAGGGTTGGAGGCCTCCCTCGCAATTTCCTTCCCCCGAGCTCCGGATGCCCCAGACTTTGTACAGCCGGATCTCTTTGTTCTTGCCGCTGCTGGGGGAGTCTTTGCTGCTGTTGAAGCTGAGGGAGAGTTTGTTTTTGTTGAGGTCGCAAAGGAGGTCGTGGATCCTCCGACCTCCCCTCTCGAGAAGACGAACCAGCAGCCGAAGTAGAGCCAGGCCTAGCCCCTGGCCCCTTTCTCTCAACAAGGGCGAGCTTCACCATGTCCTCGCCTTGAGTGTTGGGCGCGAGCATTTGGAAAACAGAGGGAAGAACCTTCGCGCCTAGGACCCCGACGCGGTCTCCTTTTATAACCTCGATATCGATGCAGGGGCGAGCTCGTAATTCCTCAAAAGCTCGTCAGTTATCTCGAAGTTCTCCAAGCCCGGGCCCGCAGCAACGAGCTTGTCTAGAACCTCGACCTCTTCCTCTGACAGGAGTGGCTTTCCGCTCCCGAGGTCTACATGGCAAAAAACTGGGTGTTAAAAAAATAAAACAAATTGAAGCAACCCTAGGCAATTAACGTGCCCTTACCAAGAGTAAGCACGAGACTAAAATTGTCAAGCGACGAAAGCGAGGGGCAGGAGACAAAGAACCAACTCGACTTGTAGTCGCCGACGTTGGATTTCCCTTTCGCTTTTCCCTGGGGAAGAATGACTTTATATTGAGAAGGACGAGTTGCCAAATAATACAGCCCGTCCTTGGCATTCTTCATGGAAAAGAGAAATCTAACTATTTTCGGTGATGGAGGGGGGAGTCCGTTCGCAAGAAATAAAACGGTTAGCGAGGTGAGTTGGGCATATGAATTCGGTGTTAACTGAAAGGGTGCGAGTTTAACATCGTTTAGGATGTCAAGAAGGTAGGGAGCTACAGGGAACCTAAGGCCAGACCCGAGGTGCTGAGGGCTAATCGCTATGAAATTGGAAGACGGGTAAGCCGCATGAGAAATAGGGGCCGGGACGTAGATAAGGCAGTTCCTGGGGAAACGGAACTCCCGAACACAAGACGCCACCTCATGATGCTTGGCCTTAGAAGGAAATCTCTTAAAAACCTCGTGCCCTACTCTCTCTTCAGCGACCTGATCTTCGACCTCAAGCTCAGTGCCGGAAGAGGTTATGCTAACGATATCCATAGATCGCGAGCTCACACCCTCAAATTTTTGACCCTCCATGATAAGACAATCTTCGGAGTTCGAAGTGTCGTTCTCTCCTATGATATAGTTGCAGCGCTTTTGGCCTGAATTCCCACAGTATTGATCGAACATCTACAAAAAAAAAAAAGAGAGAAAACAGTCAGGTCGCAAATCGCGGACCAGACCTCAAGAATCCAAAAGCAAATCCTAAAATCCTTCAGGCCGAGCGCTTCGCTACGAGATGCCGCTTAAAACGGAGGGATTGTGGCTGCAAACCCAGTATTATAAGGAAAACTTAAAGGCCACTACGCTCGAAAAATCCAGCAAACACCGAGACAAATCGTGTCGTCTCCCCGTGGTCGAAGACGACATCGATCCATCGAACAGTCGACGGTTACCCGAGGGAGCAGAAGATCCCCCACCAGAAAAGAGAAGAAGAAAGAAAAGGCATGAACGACTTACCAAATACCGAAGCCGGTAGATGAACGATGAGCGACTGAAAAACGGTTGCAATGGAGGCTTCGAGAAGGAGAAAGCAAGAAAGCGGAAGCTAGAAAAGATTTCGAAAATGGCGTGAAAAAGGGAAAAAAGTATACACCCCTCACTATTTATACTGATGTTTCGATCGGCCCAGCCGTCAGATCTAAATGCGACTCACCTCATACTCCACATCCAACGACCGCACGGTAGCTTATGGGTCCCACAGACATAATTATGTGCCATAATGGGGGAAAGTGCCCATTAAATGGGTTGCAGACAAGGCGTGCTGCGTGGAACGACGAGATTTAAAACGATTGGGCAGACATCGAAGAGGCGGAAGAACAGCTGGCACGCGTCAGTTCCCAGCGCGAGGATCGCACCGCGAATTGGGGGGCTTATGTTATACGTAATTCCCGTATGGGCTAGACTCGCTCTGATGGGACGGCCCGATCGCCTGGAAACAAGAAGGCTCAAACGACCTCACTGGGGAGGTCGCTTTCGCTGCCAAAACCCGAACTTATAAAGCGACACCTGGCGAACTCCCGATATCCTTCAAACGAGCCTGAAGCCATCCGTGAGAGAACTCCAAGGAGCATCCTTCAGATCGCTGGACCACCGAGGTCGTTGGCCCGAAAACGATCAACTCGCATAAAGTGGTAAAAGCTGTCAAGGAGTCAGAAGTAGGGACCGTCCGCTGCAGCAGCCCATGCTCCTCAAGATGAAGATCCCACTTACGATTTTGAACAGATGATAAGGACTGTTTGTCCCCCATTATATCATCTTTTTATTTTTATATGTTATCCGAATTGTAAAGTCCCCTCGATTATAAATAGGGGACAGAGTAACATGAGGAACAGGGAGAATAATCAGAAGAACTGCCATTCTGAAAGGAATAATCAGAGTGCGGGCGTGGAGTAGGCATCGTTCTGGCCGAACCATGAAAAAATCGTTAAGTGTTCTTCATTAGCTTCCAAAAAAGACCTATCGTCTTACCGTAATCGAGGATCATTCAGTGCGGCCCAAAACGAATCAGACTCGACTGAAATTGAACGTCGACAGTATATAACGCCCCGTTTTTTCCGACGCGTTATTTCTTGGGACAATCCCAGGACGATAATTTTTTTTCTTTCCAACTCATACTAAATCACGTCATTCCTCGCATCATCCCAGAATTTCCCTACATTTATTTATTCTCGAAAGAGAGAATTATCATAATAATAACATTAAACGCGGAAGCTAGAATCGAACCTGTCATCTTACCTTAATATAAATCATAAAGTCAAGTCTTTACATCATCGTTTCCCAAACTTAATCCTCAATACAAGACTTAAAACATAATATACGTCTCAATTAACATTAACTCATAACATGCGTTCTTACTAACATGAACCCTAAATGGGTTATGCATTGTCATCATCAACCATAAGGTTACATCATCATTTCTCATACTCCAATCATCATCATATCTTACATCATGGATTTTCAAAGCGTTCAGATTTCAAAGTAACAGGACTTAAACACATGGGCTACATCACATACGTTCATCTCATCATTCATTCATCGTGCACTTAGCTAAGTGCCATTTCATGCCTCATTTATCCTCGTACCTGCTACAATCTCCATCTGGAACGTTTGAATGTTCCAGGGGCAAAGCCCAATTAGATGATGAACCATCTAAGTAAGTAGTACAAAATCATTTTCGTGCATGAATGCAATATGCAAAATGTCCTCGTAGTTTTCGACTTGAGTCAACCACACCCAACTGCTGCTCCCCATTTTTACAGTCCCTTTCCTAGACCGATGTGTATGGGTGCACACTTGGTAGAGCAACGGTGTCAGTTCATAATCCCAAGCCCTTTATGCAATGCATGATCAATAATATCATCGTGAATGTATGCACATTTCAACATCAATACATGTAAATGCAATCTACATGACATAATTACATCAATACATGACAACATGATAAATTGTTTTCATCAAATCAGGTTTTGGGAAAACCACTTTCAAATCAGACATTTTCGTAAAACTAAATTCATTTTTTTGGTAAGTACTACTTACACATCAAACATTTTTTTCGTAAATTAAAACCATTTGAGTGGTACTACTTACACATCAAACATTTTTTCGTAAACTAAAACCATTTGAGTGGTACTACTTACACATCAAACATTTTTTCGTAAACTAAAATCATTTGAGTGGTACTACTTACCTCGTACGCATCTCATAACACCTCGATTCTCGTGCCAGGCTTCTAACGTACTCATTTCGAATCCCCAACATGCCTTGGCCATCATATTCATTCAATAATATCATCTTATCAGGTATGGTGGATAACATGGTATGGTGGATAATAGTCATGTTATCAGGTTGCGATGGTATGTTGATCATTAAACTTGAACCAGCACGATTATTTTGTGTATTGGTATGCGGGATTTGCTAATGAGCCGAACCATCCAATTGTGAGATAGGAACGTTCATCTATGTGGTTTCGTATTACTAATATATAGAGACAAGTGTTGGGAATAGGATCTGTCGCCCTCATTGACATTTGATGGGGTGAACGTCCTATGTGATCTACTATTGATATGACATGATAGTCCCTGGTCAAGACAGATTGAAAGTCAGGAAATGTGTTTCCTGAGGTGTCATCTAGTTACATTAATGAGATCTAACACATAGTTATTGAGTTTGTGAGTTTGTCACTCCATGATTCTAGCTCAATCAGGATGTTAGGTGATGAAAAGATTATAGCACACGACAATCGTCAACTGTAATAGGTTCACTTGAAGTGAGACTTCATTACCACTTATACTGTCATAAACCGCTGCTAACACTATTTAGAAACTCTCGAAATGTTATCAGAATTTAGAGAATTTTCGGTGATGAGTCAAGGGGTTGATTAATACCGAAAATGGTTTCAATGTTATCTAATTACTAGCGAGTAGTGAATTTAGAAAGTCACACACCATATAGTGTTGCATTTGGTATCGATATCGTGTGTCCAAAAATGTCTCTAGAATTTATTGGTCAAATGTTGACCATTGACCCCTGCCAATTGTGCATAGTGTAGTTTGAAATTAATTAAAGATTGTACAGTAAGAGACGATGCCGAAATTTGCAAAGTGTATAGTGCATAGTAAAATTAAATAGTAATCTCTTGAATTATTGAAACAATAATTGAGAAGGGGTCACACAGAAGATAAGGGGAAAGGGAAAGAAGATAAAAGGGAAGGGGAGAGGTTGGATTAAAAAGGGCAGAGGCCCTCTTGTTCTCCTATTTTCTGACGTTGTTTTATGTTTTTCTTCTTTCTTCTTCCTCTGAATAATTATAGAAATTATATGTATAATTGTTACGCATATAATTTTGAGATACATACACTGGTGATACGTAGATCTTCTGTGTCTAACACCGGAAGAGGTGACCGGAACGATTTCTTACTGCATATTAGGTGTGGACCGACTAGGACCACCATAACGTAAGGTGGACTTTGTCTCAATACAAAAATTGATTTTGTATTTCATCCCTTCATCGAGTAGCAAGTATGCATTTATTTATGCATTCATTTGTTGTATATGCGTTGTAATACCCCATATCTGTGTGAGGTCATCGCGTAATTTAGATGAATTTAAAATACCAAAAAGTGGGTTTAAAAGTAAAATAAATCACCGAATCGATCAAAGGGAGTACCCCGGACACTAGATAATTAATAAAAATGGTATAGCATCATCAAGTAATATAAGTTATGATTTTTAGTGATGAAAGAAATTGGATCGGGAATAATTTTCGGTACAGTTGTCGACCGGACTGAGAAAATTGAATCGATGTAGGAGACATCCGAAAAGTCAACGGAGCTTGTCAAGGACTAATATTTTATGTATAGAACAACGCTTAAGTGATTTCGGGTTGAATCAAGTAGATTTAAGGTCAAAATGATCAATCGGGCCTAAGTGCAATTTTCTAAATTTACCCAAGAGAGGTCAAAACGGTAATTTTCCAGAAGTTTCAAGGGAGAAATGAGAAGTACTAATCTTGAGGGTCTTAGTGATGGTGCTAGGAAGATCAGGGACTTGAGGATAATGACCAAAATGCAAAAGAAAATTTCATGAGGGCCAACTGTAATTTCCAAAAAATTTGCTTAGAAATGGCAGATCTGGCCGCGATTTGTGGCCGAAAAATCTGGAGATTTGCAGCTGTTCTTCGATAGGGCATGGCCAAGGTCGCGTAAGGGCGAAGCAACAGCCTCTGATTGGTCGAAAAAATGGACGAATTTGACTATAAATAACCGAGTTTTGGTGAGGGTTTGCATCAAAAGTTTTATTTCGGATTTATCACATTTGGGAGCGAATCAGAGGTCGGGGATAAAGGGCTTTTGTTCTCCAGGTTGTAAGAAGTAATTCTGGGAATTTTGAGAGTTTTTGGAGTAGTATAGAGGGTGTTTTCGCATATATATATGTTCAATCGCCTATATATATACATATTGCGGAAATGGTTAAATCGGCTTGTAAAGTGATCAATCGAAGGATCTAATAAGGGCTTTTGGTCGCGAGGCTATGGGCAGCTAATCTAGAAAGTTTTGTGTCAATCAGTGTTCGAATCAAAGGTCAATTTAGTACGCCGAAGTTCGGTGGCGGTGGCTAGGGCAGGCTGTTTTCGGCCAAATCGAAAGGCTTTCGGTGGTTTTTTCAGACCAAGAGGGGTATCATTAGGATCGACTAAGGGAGAGGAGCAGCCTGGTGTCATCGCTTCAATTTTTCGGTGTGCCGTCATTGGAGAAGATGACTGGAGGTATTTTTTGTATTTTTTAAATGCTAAAAATATAGAAAATTCAAGAAAAAACAGAATTAAAGGAAATAAAATTCTGGAAAAATATCTAGAAATTCAAGAAAAAGGAATAGAAATTCAATTTTGGATTTTTGAAAGGAAAGGTAAATGGAAAATAAATATGAGGGGTTTTTATAAAATTCTGAGAAAATTCCATGAGGATAAGGAATTTATTTTATGAGTTTTGATGATTTTTCATGGAGGAGATTAGAAGGAAATCAAGGAGAAATAAATTTTCTCAAGGAAAAGTAATTATAGAAATTTGAGAAAATAGGAGAAAATCTAAAAAATTTCCAAAAAATTTCAGAGACTTATAAATATTGTTTTATGAATTTTTGTGGAGACAAATTTAGAAAAAATGCTTGAATAGGTATTTATTTGGAATTATCGATAAAAAAATAGGAAGAAATTAGAGGAAAATTATGAGAAAATAGATATTGATTTATCCTTTGAATGCATATGATGTCTAGGGAATCATTGAGGCTCGAGATTGAACTATAGTACGCCTGGCACGAGAATCGAGGTCAAGCACGTATTTCGAGGAATCTTGAATTTAACCTAAGGTGAGTGGTTCTACCCGAAAAGACTTATAGTAGCATGTGAATGGTTTATTGTGAGTGTTCATCCCTATGACTTGGTTTATTGTGATGGTTTATCCAAACGGTTATTTACACCAGCATTGAATTTCGTACAATAAATTGCATACATCGAAATGTTAATTTTAAGATATGCATGTTATGATTTCTGGCATTAGCATATTATGTATTGTCCATATGGGACGTGGGTTGTTAGCCTGTGACCTAACCCTGAGTGACAACACTCGGGATGCGTACTAAGGATTAATGCTAGGTGACCCACTTGGGACGAGGGTGAAACGGACTTCATCCTACGGTACTCAAGTAGCGGGGTTGAGAGTGGACACCACCCCGATTGTTGGCTCAAGTAGCGGGACTGAGAGTGGACACCACCCCAGGTTCCTTTGAGTAATAGCATTAATACCGAGGTGTCGTTGATTCCGAGAATAGTGCTGATGTGATACTCTTTGGGCTAGGGTTGCATTGGGTTTGGAATGCTTTTGAGTATAAGCGTAATGCCTAACAATGACAATGGAGTGATTCTCGGGCTCATATGTCGAGGTTGTCCCTCTTAAGCAGGATTGTGTTTGCCATGGGTCGATATGGTCGTGTCGCCTTTAGAGAAATTGTATTTTTCCCGGTTAGGGCTAAGTGCTACAATAGATTCTCTTAGACTGATGCATGTCGGGATTTGTCAATTTTATATATGATTTTGCATATATTCATGAAAATGTTTTGAACTCTCACTTAGATGATCCGGCATCTAATTTGGACTATGTCCCTAGAATATTCAAACGTTCCAGATGAAAGTAGTGGCGCCAAGGGAAAAAATGTCATCGAGATGTAGCTGCTATGTTTAGTTTTCGTAGCAATGTTCAGAGGTTATATAATATTTTGATATTTTCATGTGAAACATCGATTTGGTTATTATCTGTAAAAGGAAATTGTCAATTATATATCCTTGAGGTTTCGATCTTGTTTCCGCTGATGTGTTTGATAATAGTTGTCTTAGTCTATTAATTGTTTTAAATTTTGATATGCTAAGAAGGTATAATTGGGATTATCAGGAAATGAGTATGATGAGGGTATGTTGCTTGATGTTAAAAAAAAAAAAATCTCGAAATCTCGAGTTAACACACGCTTGAGAAAGAGTGGGGCGTTACATGCGTGGTTCTTAAATACCCAAACTATAAATGACGTGTACGTTATATTCCGCTGCATATATCTAATATATTAATAAAAATTTTATTTTTATCTATATCATCATACTAGTGATTCCCTTTAGTTTTATCTATACCTAATTTTTTTGTTGAGACTTTATTAGCTTGTTGAGCTTGTTATAGGTTAGTCTTGAGTTTTTTAAAGTAAAACCTACTCAACAACTCCTACCATGATCCCATTCTTTACATAGTCCACAAGCTGTGGCAGTTCTCTCCCGAAAAGGGCCTGGTATGGTGTCATCTTAATGATTGTTTGGTAAGAAATTTATATATATATTATAACAAAATAGTCATTAAATTTTTTTTCATTTATTTTCACTTTTTATTTCGATATTTTATTATATTTTGTTTATTTGTTTACTTACCAAAAATAAAATTTTTATAAGTCATTAATTAATTCTAAATTTGTGGAAAACATGTAATTATTGGAACCTGTAGATAGTTTTTTTCATAATTAAATAGTGTTTAAAAAATGTGTAAGCATGCTAGTATATGAAGAGATAAGATCTAATTCATATTATTAATTTTTAAATATTAATATAAAATTTTAGTTAAAATAAATTATAAAAAAATAAAACTTTTTTAAATCAAAAAAATTTTAAGATATTAAGTAATACTGTCAAATACTACTAAATAAATTTTTTTAAATAAATTTAATATATATAAACTTTCGTGTGCATCACACGAGGATTAAAGGGCAATCAACACAATAATTGCACCCAATCAGAAGATACTTCAATAACATATGACTTGAGAGGTAGACATCTAGAATTTGGTCAATGACTTCCGTTTGACCATCAATTTAAAGGGCGTTTGGCTTACTATTTTGAGTGCTTATAAAGTATTTATTTAACTTATAAATTAACAAACTTATTTTTGTTAAATATTTGGTTTATTCAAAGAGCTTAAACGCTCTTATACTAACTTTTCTCAAAAGCTCTTCACCCCCAACTTTTCCAAAATGTTGCCCCATCTTATCAATGATGATTGATTAAATGATAATTTTATTCTTATAGATTTAAGTTATTTCTAATCATATCCCAATCTTTATCATCTGCATTAACTAATCCCCTGTCGCCAAACCCATCTCTAGTCGTCATCATCGCTGTCATCTGTCACCATTATCGTCGCCCCAGCCCTTCATCGTCACCCTTATACATCTCATTTGTCGCCTTCTTCTCTCACTGTCGTCATTCATCTGCGATTCATTGTTATTGTTGTCGTCTGTTACAATTGTCGCCATCACTGTTACTTGTTTGCTGAAACTTTCTGTAAGTGTATATATATTAATCTAATAATAATATATTTGAAGGAGAAAAACAAAAAAGTATATATATTGTATTAATTTATTTTTTTAATGATTGTGTATAATATATTAACATTTAATGGTAAAAATTTTATATTATTCAACAATATGTTTATTTTCGTCTTTTTATCAAGTTCTAATACCTTATCAGCTCTTTCAAATCAAACACATAATTATTAACTGATAGTTTAAAAATATATTTATCTAAACACATTATTAGTTTAAACGCTATCTAACTTTTAAACTTTACATAACTTAAAAGTTAAATAACTTAAAAGCTACGATTCAAAATGCTCAGCCAAACATGCTCTAAGTAGGACTTCTCTACATTATAACTTTTTATACCATCCCTGAGGGGGTGTTTGGCTTACTAAGTGGTGTAAAACTTTTAAATTGTGTAGCATTTAAACTAATAATGTATTTGGATAAATGTGTTTTTAAACTATCAGTTAATAGTTATGTGTTTGGTTTGAAATAGTTGATAAGTTATTAAAACTTGATGAAAAAACGAAAATAGACATGTTGAATAATATAAAATTTTATCATGAAATATTAATAAATTATATATAATTATTAAAAAAATATATTAATACAATATATACATACACACCTTTTATTTTTTTCCTTCAAATATATAATTATCATTAAATTAATATATATAATTAATATATATATAAACACACACACTTACAGGTGATGACGAGATACAAATGGTTGGGACAACCACAATGGCGACGAGTTGGGGCAATAGTAACGTCGAGATACAAACAGTTGGGGCTAGGGTGATAGTGACAGGCTAGGGCGATGGTGACGATGAGATGCGAACGACTAGGGCTAGGGCAACGGATGACGGCAAAGGTGATGGCCAGAGATGGGTTTGGCAGTAGGAGATCAGTTGATGGAGAGGATGAAGATAGGGTATGATTGAAAATAACTTGAATCTAGGAGGGTAAAATTGTCATCTAATTGGTCAACGCAAATAAGTTGGGGGTAGGAAGCTTTTGGAAAAAAGTTAGTACGAGAGTTTTTAAACTCTTTAATAAGCCAAACATGTAACAAAATAAGCTTCACATTTTAGACGGTCAAACCAGTCAGCCAAACCTCAATTTGAAGAGGAGTTGCCAAAATTTACTGAGGAATAAAGGGTCCTTGCCACTAACAATGCTCTTAGAAAACCTATGGATCTTGATCACCATCTGGGTAAAGACCTAGACCTCCTTTGATTGTTGTGTACTGTTGGGGAAGAGATCCAAAGTGTGCAAACTTGCTGAGTTTTTCCTCCACCACCACCAAGATGGCACCACAATGCTAGACGTTAGGCAATCCCATACAAAGCCCATGGATAAGTCTTCAAATACCTATTGGGGAATGGGCAATGGTTGCTGTAGTCCCTTCTAAGTTGAGTACTTCACATGCTGGCAAGTAAGGCATCCCTATCCCTTTATGCAGTCTTCCATCTCCCCCTTCATTCCAGGCCAACTGAAATTGGAGGAGACCCTTTTAAAGGTTTTAGATACCCCTGCATTCCCTCCTAGAAGGGAATTATTTTTCTCCTGTAGAAAAATTTGTTTCGAGTTTGAATTGGTAGGGATAACTATCTTGCCTTTGCGAGTTAGGGTCCCATTACATATTCTGTACAAGTTAGGGGATAGGGATGCTTCTTACACTTTTTGCTACCATTCTAGGATTTCTGGATTGGTTTGGTGTACTTCTTGGATCTGGGGCAGCAATAAGTCACTTGCACGTCTTTAAGTGGCCGTCATTAGGGTTTATAAAATGACCCAGTTGGGTTCCTTATTAGAACTAGACTCATGTCTAGATAAGGCATTAGCTGTAAAGTTAGTAGCACTTGGTTTACAAACAATAGTGTTATTAAACCCACACAACTTACGTAGTACTGTTGTTCAGGTGTTTGGATCACCTATATATGTCATCAAGGCCTTAAAAGACTTTTATGATTTGTATGTATGATAAATGAGGTCCCAAGCATTATTGTCTCCATTTGTGAGCTACCCAAGCTATGGCACACAATTCCCTAACATAGGTAGAGGCCTTAAGCTACGTTAGAGGCATTGTCCTACTATAGAAAGGTACTGGGTACTTATCTGGGCTCAAGACTACCCTAATTCCCATGCTTTATATATGCATCTGTCTCCAGAGAATAGTTTAGCAAAATTTGGCAAGGTCAACACTAGGGCTTTGATCTTGCAGACCTCCAAGTTTTGGAAAATCTTCTTATAAAATTCCAAAATATGTTTAGAATATTTGAAAGTTTAAGAAAATAATTTTTTTGGTTTAATTTAAAAAAAATAATTGACTAAGTAAGTGGATCAAATGACTTAAATTTATATATATATATATACTTGTATATATGTTCATGACATATGTATATATATACACATTTACATAAATGTACATATAATAAAGTATATATTATATTTTAAATATGTATATATATAAATATGCACAATAGAACTCTTAATTTTTCTTATAAAAAGGCTAATTAGTAGGAGAGATTTGTGTTTCATTTTTGTTTTTGAAAGCTTTTTTTTTGTTATGAAATATACCTTCACCACACATGGAAGAAAAAAGAAAAGAAGAAAGGGTCGATAAGGGATAGCTTCCAAGAGTGTAAGGGGCCAGGTAGCCCCTTGGTGTTGTGAGAAAAAAGAAAAAAAATATAAAAGGAAGGAAAAGAGAGAGTGTGAGAGAGAAAGAGAAAAAAATTAACAAAGAGAATAAAAAATTTATCATCAAGGTGACCGAGAAAATGTTGGAAGGCTAGGGAGAGCAAGCAAGACCTTTTTCACATAGACCCTAAGGTGGGTCTCCCCAACCCAACACTCTTATTTCATGACTTTTTCATGTTACATGAGAAATTAATTTTGAAAACGTACTATATTTGACTTTTTATTTGCATTTATAATCATGTATAGCTATATTTTTTTCTCTACATTGCTTAGACTCAAGGTGAATTAATTAGGGACTTCTAAGAAACTCTTAGAAAGTTAGTTGAGAAAGCTCTTCAAATGAGGTCGACATGATCACAAGTGGCACTGTAGGGTAGAAACTTATATTTTCTTTCATGCACACATTTTATTTAAATGTTTTATTTTTAGGAAAGGGAGTTCCTCACTTAGAAAGTTAATTTTCTAATTTGAATTCATCTCCTAAAATATTCAAATGTTCTAAGTTATGCAAGCACTTCAAAAGAGAAGAAAATCCTTGAAGCATAAGTTTTGGAAGCTTCATTATATTTTTGTGGCATGTAATATTTGGTATATGTTATTTAGTCACATTCATTTTGAGAAAAATCAAATACTCCTCACAAAGTTTTGTAGCCATGCCGTCTTCACATTTTCTTTACCTTTATATGCAATACAAAAAGTATCTCAAGCCTTTTTTGTCAAGGTTGTTGTCCAGAACTACTCAAATGGTTTCATTCATAGCTTGGTAAATGAAGTAGAGTGTTTTTTATCCTTCTTTTGAGATTATCACCCTTACGCGATCTCCCACTACTCATATCCTTGATTTCGATAGAGAAGATAAATCTCATATGAAGACTTTGTCTCACTACGCAAGGCAATGAGTCGAACTCACAATTTACTGGTGTAAATCTCAACTTATCATGATCTAACCATTTGATCTGTGCGTTGGAAGCTCTTCTTATCCTTATTTTAATTGGCTTTTAAAGGATTCTTGTCTTCTTTAAAAAGGGTTGATTCATTTAGATATATAACTTTTCTCGTAAATCTTGAAACGTATATTTGACATTCATTTAGATACTTCATTGGCTATAAATTTTCTCCATCAATTGCGAAGGTTGTGGCTAGAACATCTTGTCGTTGGAAGCCATCTCAATCCAGCTATGATATCGTTATGTTAAAAAAAATTAATTAAAATGTTTTGCCATGAATGCTAGAGAAGTAACTTGTCTCCAACTCTATAACTCACTCAATTTTTAAATAATTCTCAATTTTTCGGCCCAAGTGCTTGGCAACTATCTGGGGGCCAAAAAAAACATATATAATTCATATATAATCTCTAACTGATATACACACACTTGTATGAATAAATAAACAATAAATTTTTACCCCTTGTTTGGACTAAATGAATTTTATAAAATTTTGTACAATTCATTTTTAATTCTAAACCAAATTTAGAGGAATTCAAAAATAAATTTTAAAACTCAAAATAAAATTTATTTATAAACAAAAATATCCCCTCTCTCCCTCCCCCATTAATCTTTGTTGTCACCATCGACAACAACTCTCACCACTTTGAGATCTCTATTGGGAATTACATTCTAACTCCTTTTAGGTACAATTTTATTTTAATTCTTTATTTTATTTGTATTTATTTTTATTTAAATTATTAAATATAATACATTTAATTAATTTCTAATTTCAAAATTAATTTTGAAATATGTACAACCATCACTATATGGTTAACAAATATAAATAGTTTTTGACGTGTCATTCTTAATTAAATAATTTTAAAATAGATAAATTAGCTCAACAAGGTGATACGAAATATTATATCAGTTCTCTCCAAATCTAAAATAGATAAAATGGTTTTATTATATTTTTAAGTGGGGGCAAATTTGAAAATTTTGTGCAACTTGTATATTCTATGTATAATTTTACAAACTTGAGAGAAAACAAATTTTAAAAAATTATCCAAATACCGTTGCATAATTTTTTTGATTTGTTGCCCCTCAAACAAATGTGACTCCGCTACTGTAGACTCTCTGAAGTGTGATCCAAACAGAACAAGATGGATAAAATATCAATCATTAAACATTATATATATATATATATAATTTGATTTGATAAATAACATTACTTAATTTATATTAAATAATATTGATGTAACAATTTAAATATAATAATTATGCGAGACTCACCCTCATTTAATTCTTTTAATATAATAACTTAATAGGATGAGTTTCACATCATTATATTTGAATTATTACATTAATATTATTTAATATAAATTAAGCCATATTACTTAATTTAGATTGACAAAAGCACATCCATCTCTTACATGATCAATGGAAGCTTATCTTTAATTTAATTCAACTAATTATGCCATGCCATTACTACTACTATAATATTCGAAAAAAAGTTAAAACTCAGCTCATTTACAAATTGAACTTCAAAATTAGGCTTAAACTTGTCTTATTTATCTTAACGAATGAAATTTTATCGAGTTGAACATTGAGTCGAGCCTGAACGATTCAGTTCATTTGCACCCTTATAAATAATATTGATGTGAGAAATCAAATATAATAATTATATAAGACTCACCTTTATTTAATTCTTTTAACACTTCTTTCAACCACATTTAATTCTTTTAATATTATAATTTAATTAGATAAGTTTCACATTATTATATTTGAGTTATCATATCAACGTTATTAAATATAAATTAAACAATGATACTTAAGAGATAAATACTTTATATATAGAGAGAGAGAAGTACATCCATCTCTTGGCATCATCAATGGAAGCTTATCTTTAATTTAATCAACTAACTATGTCATGCCATTACTACTAGTATAATATTCGAAGGAAGTTAAAAAGTTTTTGTTGACTAATAGTAAAGTTTGGTTGGCTTAATTCGATGAACTCAATTAACAGCATATATTAAATTAGATCTAGAAATAATTGACATAGTCGCATATGAATTGAAACTGTCCTGATAGATGGATGGATGCGCCGTAATTGGCCTTCCATAATTCCATTTGAATTGAAATTGTCCCCTTCCCGCCGCTAAATTTAATAATAGAAAATATATACACTACGTACATCTATACACTTGTAATTAATTAACTTGAAATCTTCAATTTTATTGCGCTGATGAACACGTCTTAATCAATATTGAAGAATCCACCTATAGCAAGCAACATCCCTAATTAACAAATTGAGACCATTAATTAATAAAAAATGTTCCTAATTAACAAATTCAGATCAGTGTAATTAACTGCCCCCTTGACAACTAATTAAAGATTAGACAAATTAATTAGCTAGGTGTAATAATAGATATACAATATTAAAAATAATATTACGTTGATCTTCTAGAATAGATATATATATATAAATACCGTACGTTGATCTTCTAAGTTTGAGTACTTCACATGCATGCTTGCAAGTAAGGCATCCCTTTATGTAGTCTTGCATCTCCCCCTTCATTCCAGGCCAATTGAAATTGGAGGAGACCCTTTTAAAGGTTTTAGATACCCCTGCATGTCCTCCTAGAAGGGAATTATTTTCCTCCTGTAGAATAATTTCTTTCAAGTTTGAATTGGTAGGGATAACTATCTTGCCTTTGCGAGTTAGGGTCCCATTACATATTCTGTACAAGTTAGGGGATAGGGTTGCTTCTTATCTACCATTCTAGGATTTCTGGATTGGTTTGGTGGACTTCTTGGATCTGGTGCAGCAATAAGTCACTTGCAAGTCTTTTAAGTGGCCGTCATTAGGGTTTATAAAATGACCCAGTTGGGTTCCTTATTAGAACTAGACGTACTCATGTCAAGATGAGGCATTAGCTGCAAAGTTAGTAGCACTTGGTTTACAAACAATAGTGTTATTAAACCCACACAACTTACTTACATAGTACTGTTGTTCAGGTGTTTGGATCACCTATGTCATCAAGTCCTTAAAAGACTTTTTATGATTTGTATGTATGATAAATGAGGTCCCAAGCATTATCGTCTCCATTTGTGAGCTATCCAAGCTATGGCATACAATTCCCTAACATAGGTAGAGGCCTTAAGCTACGTTAGAGGTATTGTCCTACTATAGAAAGGTACTAGGTACTTATCTTGGCTCAAGACTACCCTAATTCCCATGCTTTATATATGCATCTGTCTCCAGAGAATAGTTTAGCAAAATTTGGCAAGGTCACCACAAGTGCTTTGATCTTGCAGACCTCCAAGTTTTGGAAAATCTTCTTATAAAATTCCAAAATATTTTTAGAATATTTGAAAGTTTAAGAAAATAATTTTTTTGGTTTAATTTATTAAATATATATATAATTGTATATATGTTCATGACATATGTATTTATATACACATTTATAAATATGTACATATAATAAAGTATATATTATATTTTAAAAAATATATATATACATATGTATATATATGCACAATATGTATTTATTTATATATAATATATAAAAAAAGAAGAAAAAATGGAAGGAGTAGGGACCCGCAGCCCCCCAACACCAGAGGTCATTTGAGAGCAAAATCGTTAAAGATTTATAACCGCTTTCGACTCTTTGCAGCATGTAGATCTTAAAAAAATGTACACCGCCTCCGAACCAACGCCTGTTTTTCTTTGAAATGGGTCGACAACTTTCACTTCTAGCTTCTTACCGATTCTAAGCGAATGTCCCTCATCGTGGAGGTGGGCAGGGAGTGGTCCACAGCCCAAGGATGAGGCCATAAATGAAGAGAGGCAAGCATAATGTACAAGTGCGATCATATCAGTATTAATGTACCGGATCTCATCAAAACTTTAAAGTTAAGCGTGCTTGGACAAGAGTAGTACTAAGATAGGTGACCTCCTGGGAAATCATTTTGTTGCACCTCTTTTTTGCTCCTTTCAAGTCCCCCCTTCCCGAGAAATGGGTCGACATCGACGTGGCGTAACCGTATTGGTTTACGTTTTCTTATGTTCAAGATTGTCAGGTTCGCTACAATTTTCATGGTTTAGCAACAAGAATCATGGGAAAAAAAAAACCAAAATATTAGTATGATGATATTAGTACAATGATAATGATATAGCTGTAATAATTCTAGTGTATTGGATGTCTATTTATAGACTTAACATTATTTGTAGATGAATACAATAAATTATATTATAATCAAAAGATTAACCATGAAAATAAGTTTTCAATTAGAGATAAATTACAATCATAGGTAAATTTGACATTTTCATTACAATCAAAGTTGAAATCCGAATCACGATGAAATTTAAATTTTGAATCACAAGTATAACATAAACATTAAGTTCTTATATTGGCAAAGAGATCATACTTTAGCCTTTAGGGCATAGGTCAAGTGGTAGGCAAGTAATACGTTGGAGTTAGTACCAGTAGGTCACAAGTTCGATATTTGGCCTAGGCAAGGATTAACGACCCGCCTGCGATTTATCTTCTCTGCCAAAGTAGAAAACACGAGCAGTGGAGGATCGTGCAAGAGCAATAATCCCAAAGAGATCATACTATAAAGTATTTACGTGACCAACGTCAACAGCATGCTGTGTGCGCACGACTTATGGCTACTATTGCTCTTCGTTCCTTTAATATTTTTGAAAAATTTATGGGAAAAATGATGATTTTGGGTTCCAAAATTATTTTAAAAATTAAGAAAAAATTCAGAGTAATTTTGAAAAAATTCTGAAATTTACTAAAATAAAAATTTTGACTAAATTTTGTAAAAAAAAGTTTTAAACCAAATTTTTCTATGGGTTTTTGGGTAAAAAAATATAGGTTTATAGAATGTTGGAAAGTATATTCATAAAAATTATCCCCAATCGACCCCTTTCTTCTTTTTCTTTTCTTCCATGAGTGGTGAATGTATATTTCACAAGAAAAGAAAGCTTTCAAAAGCAAAAATGAAACACAAATCCCTCATACTAATTAGCCTTTTTGTAAGAAAATTAAAAAATGCTATAAATTGAAGGATGGTTTCCCACTTGAAAGAGTTGAAACAAGTGTGTGAGAAGATAAAAATTATAAAAGGAAGGAAGAGAAAGAGAAAAAAAAAACTAGCAAAGGGAATTAAAAACTACCATTAAGGTTACCAAGAAAAGGTTGAGAGACTAGAGAGAGCAAGCAATACTTTTCCAAAGAGACCCTAGGATGAGTGCCTCTAACCCATAAACTCTTATTTCATGTATTTTTCGTGTTATATGAGAAATTAATTTTAGAAACGTACTATATTTGACTTTTTATTTGTGTTCATAATTATGTATAACTATGTTATTTTCTCTAAACCGCTTAGGCTCAAAGTGACTTAATGAGGGACCTTGAGACTCTTAGAGAGCCAGCTGAGAAAACTCTTGAAAGGAGATCACCATGATCACAAGTGACATCGCAAAATAGAAACTTGTATTTTTTTTCATGCACATATTTTATATAAATATTCTATTTTTTAGAAATGGAACTCCTCGCTCAAAAGGTTCATCTTCTACTTAGAATTCATTTCCTAGCATATTTAAACGTTTTAGGTTGCGCAAAGATTTCAAAAGAGAAGAAAGTGCCTGAAACATAAGTTTTGAAAACTTCATTATAATTTTGTGGCATGTAAAGTTTGATAGATGTTATTTAGTCACATTCATTTGGAGTAAATCAAATACTCCTCGCAAAGTTTGTAGTCGCGCCGTCTTTCACCTTTTCTTCGCCCTAATTTATATGCAATACAAAGAGCATCTCAAGCCTTCTTTGTCGAGGCTGTCATAGAGATCTGTTATGTATTTGTGAAACATCAATTGCAGCCAAGCTTGGGAGGCCTCTTGCGGCAACCTGGGCTGCCCTTTTGGGCGCCCATTGGATGGCCTCAAGAGGCAGCCATCTTGGGCCAGCCCATTTGTTAAATGCTTTAGCCTTTTGTCGTTTTGTCTGCTGCTGCTGCTTTTTGCACAATTGCATCCAGACCATCGGTTCTCTCTTTTTGCTGAGGTGATCCAAGCCATCCATTCCAGCTATAACTCGCCTCGAGATTACCGAGATCAGCACGCATTGAAGGCGAGTTTTGATTGAGGGGGGTTCGGGCAGAGTGTCGATCATTTCTCTTGTTTAGGGTTTTTCATCTGTTTATGCTCTCTCTCGTTCTCTTTCTGTAAATGTGTAAAGTCGTCTTCTGTATAGCGTCTTCCTGATTTTGTTTTTGGTGTAAGGTAAGCTCCTAATCTGTAAGTGATTTCGTGGCTTATTGTTTGAGAAATCAGGGTTGTTTTTGCTGTTGTCTTTGTAATCAGATTGAACTTATTATAGTGAAAGCGAGCTCTTCTCACCAGAGCTCAAGTAGATGTAGCCCTAGTTTTTGGGGTGAACCACTATAAACTCTTGCGCCTCCTGTTTCTGATTTATTTTACATACTGTCAATACTGGATGTTTTATTTATCTGTTTCGTGTGAGTTCATCTGAGGGATTTTGACGTTGTGTTTGTGTTTGGAGATTTTGCTATCTCTGTTTGATTGTAACAGTGGTATCAGAGCTCTCTGGTTTTTTCGTATCCAACGGTTTAGGGTCAAAATCTCGTCCGACTCTGTTTTTCGAAAACCTAGGGTTTCCTTTCCTTTCTGTGTTGGTGTTGTTTTTAAGAGAGCTCTAGGGTTTTCTGAAGAGAACCTGTCAGCGTGAGTTTGCTGTACAGGTCTCAGTCAGTAAACTAGGGTTTTATCTTTTTGAGAAATTTTCGTTTATTACGAAAATGACAACAACCCGATTTGAAATCGGTACATTTGATGGAAAGGGGGATTTCGGTAGTTGGAAAAAGAAGATGAGAGTTCTTCTCTCTCATCACAAAGTACTTATAGCACTTGAGTCAGATGACAAGAAATGGTCACCTGATCAGTTAGCTCGAACTGATGAAATCAGATAAGAGGCTTTCAATCTGATTTTCCTCCATCTTGGTGATTCAGTAATTCGTAAGGTTGACGGTATATCTCTACCTCTTGAACTTTGGAATAGATTAGAATCTTTATATTCTGTAATGTCTGCTCCAAATTTAGTTTATTTGAAAGGCATGCTATTCAATTTTAAAATGAATACATCTAAATCTATGGATGAAAACATAGATGAATTTACTAAACTAACTTTGTTATTAAGAGGTACTGATCAGGCTTTAGGAGATACAAGTGAGGCAATGATTTTGTTAAATTCTTTACCAGATGATTATGATGTAGTGAAACATGTTTTACGTTACACTGGTATAGTACCTAATATGGAACTTGTTATATCTGGTATTAAAGCTAGAGAATTAGAACTTAGTACATCTAAGAAATCTGGCAACAACTTGTTTGTTAAAGGAAATACAGATAAAAGAAATTATACTGTTAATACTGAACAACACAATGGGTCAGGGTATAAGGGTAAAAAGAAAGAGAAGAAGGGAAAACAAAAACAAAAGTGGAAATGTTACCACTGTGGGAAAGAAGGGCATATAAAGAAATACTGTTATGATTACCTGAAAAAACTAAAACAAGGGGGTAATGTAACAGTAGCAGCTAGTAGTTCTAATTGTTTGGCTGAGGTACTTAATGTTACCTCAAGCTCAGTTTTAAATGAATGGATTATGGACTCTGGCTGTTCTTTTCATATGTGTCCTAATCTTAACTGGTTTCACAATTTTAACAATAGTGAAAGGGGAACAGTGTATATGGGAAACAACCAATCTTGTAATGTACAAGGTATAGGAGACATAACTCTTAAGTTACATGACAACAAAATTAGAACCCTTACTGATGTAAGATATGTCCCTGATCTTAAAAGAAATTTAATCTCACTTGGTACACTTGATGAATTGGGTTTCTCATACAAAGCTGAAAATGGTTCTTTGAATGTTTTTAAAGGAGATGAACTAATCCTAACTGGTTTAAAGAAAAATGGTTTATATGTTTTAAAGGGCTGTTTTCATTCCTCTGTTAACTTGAACTCTGCATGTTATGTTAACACTGATAAGACTGAACAGTGGCACTTGAGACTTGGCCATATGAGCCTGAGAGGTATGCAGGCACTGTCAAACCAAGGATACCTTGGTCCAGTGTCTGCTGAGTCCCTCGGTTTTTGTGAATCATGTGTGCTTGGCAAGCAACACAGGATGAGTTTCCATAAGGGAACTCACCTGGCGAAGGCATGCCTTGAGTATTTACATGCAGATTTGTGGGGACCCTCCCAGGTCCCCACCCATGGTGGCAACAGGTATTTCCTTTCTATCATTGATGATTATACTAGGAAGGTGTGGGTTTTTCTATTAAAAACAAAAGATCAAACATTAGAAAAATTTAAAACATGGAAGGCCCTAATAGAAAATCAAGCTGATAGGAGAATCAAAACTCTTAGAACAGACAATGGTTTAGAATTCTGTAACAAAGAGTTTGAAGATTTCTGTAACTCCCAAGGAATTAATAGGCATAAGACTGTTAGGAACACACCCCAACAAAATGGGGTGGCTGAAAGAATGAACCGAACCCTCCTTGAAAAAGTGAGGTGCCTTTTATTCACATCAGGTTTGCCTAAATCCTTTTGGGGAGAAGCCTTAGCTACAGCCACACACCTAGTAAACAGAAGTCCCTCTACAGCCCTTAATTTAAAATGCCCTGAAGAAAAGTGGATTGGAAGAAAATTAAACTTCAACTATTTAAGAACCTTTGGCTGTGAAGCTTATGCTCATCAGTCAGGAGGTAAATTGGAACCTAGATCCACTAAATGTGTTTTTGTTGGGTATCAGGAAGGAACTAAGGGATATAGGCTATGGGAAAGGCAATCTAAGGGTGTTAAAATTATCATCAGCCGAGATGTTATATTTAATGAATCAGTCTTCCCTTGCAAATTATCTAAAACTGATGAGACAGATAATCTCACCAATTTAGGTGATACCCAAATTGAGGTGGAGCATCAAGTTATAGAAAACAGTCCTTTGAATGCTCCACCTATACCAGTCCTTCAATTTGAAGGAGATCCTACATCAAACCAAGACCAAACCTCTGATCATGAATCTGATCATGAGGAACAAAATGATGAAACAGAAATTGAGGTGGAGCAATTTGACTCACCTCAACATAATCTGGAAAATTATCAACTTGCTAGAGATAGAAGCAGGAGGTCTATTAGACCCCCTGCAAGGTATGCTTTCTCAGATTTGGTGTTTTGTGCCCTAGTGGCAGGTGTTGAGATGAGGAGCAGTGAGCCTTCCTCTTATGAGGAGGCTGTCAGCTCAAAAGAAAGTAAAAAATGGCAACAAGCCATGGATGAGGAGATGACCTCTCTGATGGCAAATGGGACTTGGGAGCTTGTCCCTCGCCCAGAAAACCAGAAACTGATCCAATGTAAATGGCTGTTCAAATTAAAGGAAGGAATATCTCTTGATGACCCTATTAGATACAAAGCAAGATTAGTAGCTAAGGGGTTCACACAAAGGGAAGGTATAGATTACACTGAAATATTTTCTCCTGTGGTAAAATTTAAGACAATTCGCATGATGCTTGCAGTAGTAGTTCAATTTGACTTAGAACTTGAACAACTGGATATTAAAACTGCTTTTTTGCATGGTGACCTAGATGAACACATTTACATGGTTCAGCCAAATGGTTATGTTGTTTCTGAAAAACCTGATCATGTTTGTTTGCTGAAAAAATCTTTGTATGGCTTAAAACAGGCCCCAAGGCAGTGGTACAAAAAATTTGATAATTTTGTTCTAGGGGCCGGGTTTATTAGAAGTAAATATGACAATTGCTTCTATTTCATGCTTACAGAAATTCCTGTCTATCTTCTGCTTTATGTAGATGATATCCTTCTTATTAGCAAATCTAAGTCAAAGATTAATGAATTAAAATCTATGTTAAATTCAGTTTTTGACATGAAAGACTTAGGTCATGCTAAGAAAATTCTAGGAATGAAGATTGAAAGAAACAGAAGCAATAATAGCCTTAAGATACATCAGCATGATTATTTGGTGAAAGCTGTTCACAAATTTGGAATGGGAAATTGTAAAACTGTCATAGTTCCTTTGGCTGGACATTTTATATTATCAAAATTACAATGCCCCACATCTGATTCTGAATTAATTGAAATGGAAAAGGTACCCTATGCAAATGTAATTGGAACAATTATGTACTCAATGATAAG
Organism: Diospyros kaki; assembly: GCA_036245055.1. Taxonomy (NCBI): domain Eukaryota; kingdom Viridiplantae; phylum Streptophyta; class Magnoliopsida; order Ericales; family Ebenaceae; genus Diospyros; species Diospyros kaki. The sequence continues at coordinate 7,773,038 of BSEG01000016.1, read as the reverse complement.
TACTAGACCTGACCTTGCATATTCAATTTCATTACTCAGCCGATATATGTCTAACCCAGGTAAAACTCATTGGGATGCTCTGAAACATTTGCTTAGGTATATAAATGGTACTGCATGTATTGGATTAAATTTTGAGAAAAGATTTGAAAATTTAAATCTAGTTGGTTATGTTGATTCTGATTTTGCTGGAGATAGAGACTCCAGAAAATCCACCACTGCTTACTATTTTACCTTAGGTGGAAATTGTATAAGCTGGAAGTCTCAGTTACAGCCACTTGTAGCTCTGTCCTCCACTGAGGCAGAATATGTGGCTGTAACAGATGCCTTTAAAGAAGCCATATGGCTTCAAGGCATACTTAAGGAAATTCACTTGCTTCAAAGCAAAGTGATGGTTTTCTCGGATAGCCAAAGTGCCATCCACTTGTCTAAAAATCCAGTATATCATGATAGGACCAAACATGTTGATGTCAAGTATCATTATGTAAGAGAACAGATAGCTAACGGAACTGTGGGAATACAGAAAATATCATCAGCCAACAATCCATCAGACATGGGTACAAAGGTATTAACTGCAACTAAATTTAAGCATTGCTTAAAATTGTTGCATATTGATGATGGCTAATTTTCTAGTCATCAAGAGCTATGAATGTGAGAATTGTAGCATGCTTTACTTATATTTTCAATTCTGATTACTTAGCTATTTGATGTTTCAAGGTGGAGTTTGTTATGTATTTGTGAAACATCAATTGCAGCCAAGCTTGGGAGGCCTCTTGCGGCAACCTGGGCTGCCCTTTTGGGCGCCCATTGGATGGCCTCAAGAGGCAGCCATCTTGGGCCAGCCCATTTGTTAAATGCTTTAGCCTTTTGTCGTTTTGTCTGCTGCTGCTGCTTTTTGCACGATTGCATCCAGACCATCGGTTCTCTCTTTTTGCTGAGGTGATCCAAGCCATCCATTCCAGCTATAACTCGCCTCGAGATTACCGAGATCAGCACGCATTGAAGGCGAGTTTTGATTGAGGGGGGTTCGGGCAGAGTGTCGATCATTTCTCTTGTTTAGGGTTTTTCATCTGTTTATGCTCTCTCTCGTTCTCTTTCTGTAAATGTGTAAAGTCGTCTTCTGTATAGCGTCTTCCTGATTTTGTTTTTGGTGTAAGGTAAGCTCCTAATCTGTAAGTGATTTCGTGGCTTATTGTTTGAGAAATCAGGGTTGTTTTTGCTGTTGTCTTTGTAATCAGATTGAACTTATTATAGTGAAAGCGAGCTCTTCTCACCAGAGCTCAAGTGGATGTAGCCCTAGTTTTTGGGGTGAACCACTATAAACTCTTGCGCCTCCTGTTTCTGATTTATTTTACATACTGTCAATACTGGATGTTTTATTTATCTGTTTCGTGTGAGTTCATCTGAGGGATTTTGACGTTGTGTTTGTGTTTGGAGATTTTGCTATCTCTGTTTGATTGTAACAAGATCTGCCCAAATAGCTTCATCCACAGCTTGGTAAGTAAAGTAGAGTGTCTTCTTATCCTTCTTTCGACTGGCTTTTAAAGCATTAATCTTGTCTTCTTTAAAAAGAGTTGATTCATTTGGATACTTCACTGGCTGCAATTTTTGTCATAGATCTTGAAAGGTATATATATATGGCCTTTATTTGGATACTTCATTGGCTGTAATTTTTTTCAGTCAATTGCGAAAGTTGTGGCTGCTAAAACATCTTGTTGTTGGAAGCCATCTCAATCGAGCTCTGATACCATTGGAAACTATCTAGGGACCAAAAAACATATATAATTCATATATAATCGACCTCTGATACCATTCTTAATTTTTCATTAGAAGGGGCCAAGTGCTTGGCAACTATCTAGGGATCAAAAAACATATATAATAACTGACAGATACACACACAATTGTATGTATAAATAAACAATAAATTTTCACCCCTTGTTTGGAGTAAATGATTTTTATAAAATTTTGTATAATTCATTTTCAATTCTAAACCAAATTTAACGAAATTCAAAAATAAACTTCGCAACTCGAGAATCAAATTTATTTGCGGACAGAAATATCCCACAAATAAATTTATTTGTATGATTTTAAAATAAATAAATTAATTGAACAAGATGATACGAAATACTATATCAGTACTTCTCTAAAATGGTTTTATTATATTTTTAAGCTGGAGCAAATTTAAAAAAATTGTGCAAATTGTATACTCTTTATGTATAATTTTACAAACTTGAGAGGAAACAAATTTTAAAAAATTATCCAAATACCATATCTATGCATAATTTTTTTCATTTGTCGCCCCTAAACATTTGTGGCTCCGCCGCTGTATATATGTTACTGTTAGCCGATTTGGCTCTCTGAAGTGTGATCCAAACAGAACAGGACGGATAAGATATCAATCCAAGGAAGTTAAAAAGTTTTTGTTGACTAATAGTAAAGTTTGGTTGGCTTAATTCGATGAACTCAATTAACAGCATATATTAAATTAGTTCTAGAAATAATTGAAATAGTCGCATATATACATATATGGATGGATGCGCCGGAATTGGCCTTCCATGATTCCATTTGAATTGAAACTGTCCCCTTCTCGCCGCTAAATTTAATAAATAATAGAAAATATATATATATATATATATATATATATATATACATCATCTATACACTTGTAATTAATTAACTTGAAAGCTTCAATTTTATTGCGCTGATGAACACGTGTTAATCAATATTGAAGAATGCACCTATAGCAAGCACCATCCCTAATTAACAAATTGATACCATTAATTAATAAAAAAAATTGGGCGTTTGTTAAAATGAGCAAGATAAGAGGCAGTTGTAATACATTCTGAATCAAGATATGGAATGATTAAAATAAGATTGGAAAACATTTCAAAATTTTTATCAAATTGTTGGTTAAAATTTTTAAAATACACTACAGGACACAAATGTCTTTTTTTTCTTATCTATAAAGACCAAGATATACTTATCTTGAGGAGAGGGAAAGATAAGCATATCTTGAAAGATCAAGATAAATTGTCATTAATGATTTTTTCAAGAATTTTCAGATAAGTTTAACAAATATGTTGGAAATAATAGAAGTCTGGAATGCATCTCATTTCTTAACATTTCCGTCCTATATCTTGATTAATGAACGCCCCCTTAACAAATTCAGATCAGTGTAATTGCCCCCTTAACAACTAATTAAAGATTAGACAAATTAATTAGCTAGGTGTAATAATAGATATATATATATATATGTAAAAATCGTACGTAAAATACACAAATTAACTAAGGGGGCGTTTATTAATCAAGATATAGGATGAAAAAACCAAGATATAGAATGCATCCTAGATTTCTATCATTTCCAACATGTTTATTAAGTTTATCAAAAAATTCTTAAAAAAATCATTAATGATCCCTTATTTTGATTTTTCAAAATATGTTTATCTCTTCTTTTCTCAAGATAAGTATATCTTGATCTTTATAAATAAGAAAAAAAAGACATTTGTATTATTTAGTGTATTTTAAAAAATTTAACAAACAGCTTGATAGAAATCTTGAAATATTTTTCAATTTTATCTTGATCATTTCATATCTTGATTCAGAATGCATTTCAATTTTATCTTGATACCTCTTATCTTATACATTTTAACCAATGTTTTATAACAAAATTGCGACCGGATGACAATTATACCACCACCGTCAGGTTATACAAATTCATTGGGAGCATTAAGAAAAGGAAACCTTAACTAACCGCACGATGGCCATTGAATTTGTCGGAGGTGCTCCTGGTGGCTGCAAACTTACTTAGTCCTTCGGAATGAGCAAGAGAGAGGTCAGCGATATAATTAATTAGCATCTTATCCAAGTCAAACATGAAATAATTATTCTGGAAATGAAAGAAGGAAACGATGAGTTGAGTTGATAGCAATGACACAGCCAGTTGCCACACATTTTTAATTAATAAAAAGCCGGCCGTGCCATGGCCGGTAGGCAGCCAAGTTCCATGTGAGGCAGGTAACTCGATTCTATTTTAAAATAATATTACTTTTTTTATTATATAATAATATAGAATCCACTATATTAATTAATTAATTTTAAATATCATTTATAAATTCATCACACACACACCTTTAATATTGATATTCGATCCAAATTTGTGTATATATATATATATTAACGTAATTTATAATAGGACTTTGTTACGTTGTTTGAAGTGATTTTCGAAGGAATAGGTGTGTGGATTTTACCACCTTTCTTCATTTTTTGAATAATTTTTAAATTATTCGACGTAGATAATAAAATAAAATCTATTAATAATATTGCTTCGTGGAGGGTTAATGTTTTTCAAATAATAATATTAATTAATATTGGGCAAGTGTTAATGTGGAAGACCAGGTCTAGGACTAAGAGTAGCATTCATTGGATGGACGGGATTTAATTGACTCTTTCCAAGATGCTTTGCTTCGTCAGGGTACTTAATTATGTCCAATTTCATCCCCTCGTTATTGACCCATTGACCCATTACACCCTTATTTACGTACTCGTGTATATATAACCATCTTTCATTCTCTCTTTGCTTCTTCTTCTTAAGAGTAGTCGTGTTCGTTCATCAATTTATAATCGATTTTGTTTTTTGGTTCATCAGTTACGGATCCATTCTCATCTGTACATTTATGATGGCTATATCTCTGCAGACCTCTCCCCCAGCTCCCTCTTTCTCTCCATCTCCATCTCCATCTTCATGGCAGTACTCGAGCTGCAGATTTTTCTCAGCTGAGAGATCAGTGGAAGATCATATGGTTAATCACAAGCTCCACACAGCGGCTGCGGATGATCGGAGCAGCAACGACGATGGCCAGGTGGTGGACAAGGCCCCATCAGTAACGGCCGGCTACAGGTTGCGGAACAGGCCGGCCAAGCTCGTTCTTCCTCAATACCCTCTGGAATTGGTGTCGGAGAAGAAGGCGGAGATGGCCGTGATCAAGGAGTTTGAGGTTGAAGAGAGAGAATACTGTTTGGCAAGCAGGAAAGGGAGGAGGGATGTTATGGAAGATTCCAACAGCATCCTGCTCAATGTTCTCGGAGATCCTAAGCAGGTTGGTCTGTTACAACAGTGGATAAGACAGAATAAACAAAAGCAAGTTAACTTTGAAAAAGAGTATCACTTTCTTAATTAAGGAGACATTTGTGGCTCAATCATCACAACAGTAATCTAAAAACCCATCATTTTGGATTAGTATAATTAGTTGGCATCAATTCGATCGAGATGCGGGCCTTGTTGTAGTAGATTTTGTTACGAATCTCTTTTCTATTACATCATCGAGCGTCCGAATATTTCAAACATATAATAATTAATGTTTCAAATAACTAAATATTGATTACTTTCCAGGCTTTTTTCGCTGTCATCGACGGGCATGGCGGCCGCGCAGCCGCCGATCATGCTGGCGAACATCTGGGAAAGAACATCGTAAAAGAACTCGACCAACTTGTCACCGGAGCCGGAGAATACGAGATAAAGGCGGCAATACATGAAGGCTACTTGGCCACGGATAAAGAATTCCTCAGACAGGTAAATTAATGGAAAACTTTCAACCTCTTCTTCTTTTTAGTTGCTTTGATATAACATAACATATACTTAATTTGTTATATATGTGGATTGTTCTGATGAGTTACAGGGTGTCAACGGAGGAGCTTGCGCCGCCGGCGTGCTCGTGAGGGACGGCCGCGTATATGCGGCGAATGTGGGTGATTGCAGAGTAGTCATGGGTAGGAATGGAGTAGCTTATGGGTTGACGATGGATCATCGGCTCAGCAGAGAAGATGAGCGATCTCGAATTGAAAGCTCTGTAAGCAGCTAGACCTCTCTCCATCCTCGCGTATTATATTTGCAACGGTGTATTACTTAAAATGTTTTGCCCTCTCATCCTAAACATGAAATTATATATATATTTAAACCGTCTCATACCTTTTAGTTGTTGTAAATCAAGTGGTATTTTAAATGGTCTATAGGATATTTGTCCTACCTTTTAGTTGTTGTAAATCAAGTGGTATTTAAAGGGTCTATAGGGTATTTGTCCTACCTTGGTAGGATGGAAAACTTTTATCATCTTTTTATATCAATTGAGTTTACTTAAACTTATGAAATTTGATAGAGAATTTGATTGTCACTCGCATAAAATTAGGTCAATTTGCGCGCGAGCAAGATCATATATTGCAACCTTTTGTTTAATTTTCTTTTTCTAACCTTATCTAACATTACTCTGAATTGGTTTTCAACAGTTGAGAGAGAAATCAAGTCTCTGCTGATCAATTCTTTTCTTTTTATCCTTTTACTGGGCACCTTATCTTATCTTCTTTTCATCCATCTAGTCTTCAGTTGCCAATTATCTCTCCTAATATTCACATTTCTTCCCCTATAAAAGCAACCCCTTGTTGCACTTGTGAATCACGAAATCCATTGTCCTTCCCCTCTATTCTTTCTCCCTACTGCTTCTATAGTTGTTTTGCTTCATGCACTATAATCTCTTGCTCTCCTTTTGTTCCCAAATCCCATGAGTGCACATGTGCTTAGAATAGCTTATTGTATGGTGGGAGATAGCCACTTAGAGCTTTTGTACCATTTATTGAGACTTGAAAATTAATGTACCTTAAAAGTCAATAACAATATTTGATGTCATGTCTCGAGCTTCATACATTTGTTGTCGATTTCTGTTCATTTTCTTCCGACATAGTATGAATAATTATAATATATATTTGTTGTACTTTCTTATGTATCAGAAGAAAGATGATTTGTTAGCCCCACTTTGATTTTGCTTTAGTTTTTAATTCTGATTTTTGCATTTAGAAAAAAAAAAAAAAACCCTACATTTGGTGCTCTCTTTTTGTTAATATTTAATTAATTAATCACCCTCTTTGTCAGTTCATCCTCTGACACTTGATTAACAAACTAGCTACATGCCATTCATCAACCCAAAATCCAGTAACTAATAAGCTATTTTTGCAAAGAAATGGTTAACATTTCATGCATGGATCTAAACGTATACGTGTGTATTGATAAACAAGCAGGGTGGCTACGTATCCTGCAAAAATGGAGTGTGGAGAGTAAATGGATCACTGGCAGTGTCAAGAGCTATAGGGGATCGATATTTGAAGGAATGGGTCATTGCTAAGCCAGAGATCCAGATGCTGTCTTTAACTGCTGATTGCCAGCTTCTCATATTGGCCTCCGATGGGTTATGGGAAAAGGTGAGCATCTATATATGCAATCATCTCTAAATGTTTTCATTATGTATTCTCTTTGTTTAGACATAAAAATATACATATATAACTCTGTGTCCATGTTGATATTGTGCAGGTTAACGAACAGGAGGCAGTTGATGCAGTACTGGATAACGGGAAGAATTCAGTAGAGTCATGTAAGAAACTTGTAGAAATGTCACGATCAAGAGGCAACACCGACGATATAACTGTCATGGTGGTCGATCTTCAACAGTTTATGATCGATTAAGAGAAAAGTTGTACCTAGCCTTGTAGGATTTCTTAAAATTAGTATAGTTAGTAGAATATTTATGTTAAGTTAAGAAATTAGTTGTTTAATTAGATATTCAGCATATATGTGTATGTATATATACCCAATTATTCTTGTACAATTGAAGTTGTGAGGGTAAGAGAGAAGTTGATTACTTCTTGATATTGTTGATTTATGAAGACTTAATTTATGCCCCTCTTCACTTAAAATATGGGAAACACACACATATTATAGTGTTTCTAAAATATTTTTTATATTGAAATATCGAAAAACATAAAAAAAATGCTTCTAGGGCATTTCTATAATTTTAAAAATATTTTGAAACTGTTTGGTAAATTCAATCACTTCTTCCTTCTTCATTTTGTATTATGTTTGATTGTTTTTTTTTAATTTATTATTTATTTTTAATTAATAAATCATGTTTTATGAATGATAGAACTTATGTTTGTATTTGTTTGAATCTATTATGAAATTTATGTTTAGTTTTGATTAAATGACTATTTTTATAATTTTTAATATTAAAATTATTTTTACTAAAAAGATCCCTATATTTTTTTATTTACTTGCTTTTCCCATGATTTTTTATTTTTTAAAAAAATATTATTTCCTCATTTCCATTTCATATCATTTCTATTTCTCGTTTCTCATTTATGTTTTTGTGGAACCTAGCTTCATATACGAGTAATTGTTAAATTGTCAAAAATATTTTGTTAATTATTTCAATTGAGTAGTAAGACCTATAACCTAATAATTTTCAACAAGTCTTTAAACTATCGAAATCTCTCTCAACTACACTGCGAGCTTGGAAGTGTCTTCAATTGAAATACTCCTCATAATTTGAAGAATGAGGTGTTATATTACAATGATTTGATCATGTGCAACGAAATAAAATTGATTTTACAAGCATCATATTTTTCACAAAATATGGTTTGCAAAACTTGAGGACTAGACAAAGGAATACTAGTTGACGAAATCTGATTTCACTGTTTGATAACCCATTGTAAAATTCTCCAAATGTAGGATGTCAAGTTAGTCCACCCGAAATCACTTTCATCCAAGAGTCTCAAGAGAAAAGGCAAAAAAAATTTTAAAAAGTTTCTAGCTGAATCTAGATTCACTTGTATCTGATTCAAGGTTTATGGTCCTATTTATAGAGCACCATTAAAAACCCTAAGTGCCATTAGGCCGAGTTAATTTAATGTAATAGCAAACAATCGGATCTAATTATTAATAATTAAATAATTATACTCATAATATAATCATTTAATTATTCTTATTTATTCAATAAATAAATACACCATAATTACTAATTTATCATTCTTCTTTTCAAAAGTGATTTCTTATTAGGTGAAACTTTTTAGATTCATAATTAAATTGACAACGAGAATTAATCAATTATTAATTTTTATAAATCATGAGTGGCATCTAGTAATATATTATAATTACTTAATTTAATGTGAAGCAGATATTGTGTATCTTTTACTACGATACCATGCATTACAGTCCCTCTATCATCCTATATCCCAATAAAATATGAGATCACGATTAGCATGTCAAATCTCTTAATCTCGTCATATGATCAAATCAAAAATCAATCTTGACTAATATGACACAACCTTTATGGAACACATATTCCATCGTCATATTACTTCGGTCAAGAATTTATCATTAAGTGATTATTAGATCGCATAGGATATCCTCCTCATAAATCTCGAGGTGATAGATTTCATATCTGATACACACATACCTCATGTATCACTAAACTAGGCACATAGATACATATAATTATTCATGATTAAAACAATCATGAAATATCATTGATATCTTAATCCACCAATACATAGACATCCATGTCATCTAAAGTCTAAGAACTAGTTGCACCTCCATAGTTAACATTAAATCATTGATCCATGAGATAAAATCCATGTAATTCAATGTTAACAGTCTTGTTCAGTAAATTCATTCCTATAACAAGCACATATTCATCTTCCTTCTATATCTGATACAGAATGACACGAGATTCACCAACCTTATCTTCTAGTATCTCATGCTAAACAAAGAGGAAAACGATGTCCTGGCTTTTGCAAATTACTATTATTCAAGTTATAAACTCAATGGTCAGGAATATGTTTATAATATAATAAATTGTGAATTATCTGTCACACATATTCTTAACACTTAAGAATGATATTCACTCATTATTATACTAAATGATATATATATATATGTTTAATTTAAACTATATTATAATTTAAATAAAATATAAACTTGTTATTTAAATAATATTTAAAGAATTACAAAATCGAGTCCCTTTATATCATTAGAATTAATCTTAAGGGCTCATATATAACAGGAGGATGTCCATTTCCGAAGGTTCCTAACTGATATCGGTGGTCCTTAAATGGTGACAAAAAACTAGGTCTATTTGTGTAGCTAGAATCAACTAAATAATATTTTCTTGTAAATGTTAAAAAATTATTTAATTAGTTAAATATCTAATAACTTCCAAAATTTAAAGATAAGTTTTTATGTAATTTACTAATTGGAACTTTGAAACCATTAGATTTTATTATTGCACCTCTCAAAACCCTACTGCCAATTACTAAACCTTCACGTCCTAAGTAAACGTATACAAACTTATCAAATCTATCAATTACTCCAAACACATTAGTAGAAAATTTTTTTTTTTTATTTCTATAACGAGTCTTTTTATCTTCAGACATTATTACTTTAATATAAGTGTCATCTAGTACACCTAAACAACCCTATATGAAATGCAAATATTTTAACATTAATATATGATTAATGTATAACTTTAAAGCTAATTCAAAATTACTATAAAATATTATCTCAAAAAACTTCTGAGGCATTTCTAAGCTGTTTGTTGATACTGGTTCAAGATCCACAATCATCATTGGGCAAAGTTTAAGATGGCAAACAAAACTTTATGGAAAACCTTACTAATGGTTTTCCCTGATCTAGTTCAATCAGTGTTTTTGGTAGCTATTTTTCATATAATGCACACAAATATTGAGAAAAACAACCACCATCTCTTCTATTATGATGAACTTAATTTCTTTTAAACCAACATGTCTCAACAAATTACATAATAGACCAAAAATTCTCGTATCCATTCTTATAGTGCATATTGTAATTATGTTATCAGTGACCTAATTCTGATGTAAATTAAATCTCTACTAGAATTTTCTTCCTTACATAAGGTAAGTTCATCCAAACTAAGTTCTAATACTTATACATGCAACAACTACAATAACATTTACTATAAATCTAAACAGCCAACATATTACAATTATCAACCATAACAATCCCTCAAGATCATTATCAATGACCCAAGATTTCTAGTCCCAATTCAATGTCAAATTCCTCAAAACTCATATTATCCGTTACGGCTACAAATGAAAAAAAAAAAAGTAAATAAGAACTTCTAGGCAAAAAACATTATTTTTCAACATATAAATGATTATTCTTGAACAATTAAATACTAAAAAAGATGTCACAGGGAATGTTACATAAAAATTAATCTTACCTATCTAAATAACATGAACTTTAGGATATGATAAATTGTTAACGGTGCATTACATTTTGAGCGAACAGAATTGTTAATAGTGTGTTACATCAAAGTATATGCCTTTTCAATTATTCAGAGGGCAATCCAATAAGTATATTGTGGATTCTAGAGTAAACCACTTCATATACCAATAAAAATACATTAAAAATTAGCATTCCTCATAAAGGCGTTTAATCTTACCTATCCTAAGGTGAACCAAAATTTAACAAATAGCAGATTGACCTTACCTATCATTGCAAGCTTCACCAGCGAAGGAAATTAATAGTTAATAGCAGATTAACAATTAATATTTGAACAAAGAACAAATAAAATAGCAAATTAACCGTTAATATTTGAACAAAGAGCAAAGAAGATGGCAGCAACACTCTACAATGGAGATCACCGACGACGGAGAAGACCACCGGTAATAGCACTTTGAGAAATATTTGAACAAATAAAAAAGAACAAAGGTCGCAACGGAGACAACGATAGCAAGTGAAGTAGGCCACGACAGAGGCGACGATCAGATAAGAAGTTGGTTGTGGCGGAGGTGACGATTGAAGGAAATAGAAGAAGATTTACAGCAAAAGAAGATGAAAGAAAAATTAACAACAAATAAAAGAAAAGAAGATGAAGAAAATTTGAAGATACCTTCCTCTGTTGTTTCCGTGGAAGCGTGAAGATGAAAGAAATATGAACAATGAACAACAATGAAAATAAAAGAAAATAAGATGAGCAAGTGAAGGACTTGAAGGTGAGGTTTTATAAAAAGGGTATGTGTGTAATTTATATTTATCTGTAAAATGTTAAATAAATTTATTTAGAGAGGAGTCAAATAAATTTATTTATAAAAAGAAAGATAAGAAGTCATGTGATGACTTTTTCAATAATAGTCAGATAAATTTAATAAATATGTTAGAAAAACAGAAGTTTAGAATGTTTCTCATATTTTTTATTCTTTACCTCATATCTTGATTAACAAACGCCCCTTAATGTATAATTTTATTTTGATAATATATATATATAATTAATATTATAAAAAATATTCTCAATGTGTAATTAATTATTATATAATATTTTTTATATAATTGTTATATATATATTATATTATAAGAATTAATTAATTAATTACAAATGAGTTTTAAAACTTGTCAATCAAATTGAAAGGAATAAAAGACAATAGAGGAGATAGGCTTCTGTGATTTATCTCTCCTGACGTAATCGAGAAGACGAGTATTGAGAATCATGTAAGAGCGATCATTTTAAGAACTTAATATATAAGTATTATTTAATTAATTTATATAAAATTTTATTTATAATATAATTTTTAAAAATAAAACATCTGTATGTAAGAAAGTATTATAAATTTAAATTTAGCCAAAGATTAAAAACTTCTATATTTATTTGACAAAAAAAATCTTATTATACGTAGATAGCGGAAATGAAATTATATGTAAATAAAAATTATTTAAAATTATGTGGAAGTTACCAACCAAAACGACCGCTTTCTATCTCTTCCCTTCTCTCTGTGTGCGTGAGTGTGTGGGTGTTGTGTATATATTCTTTCTTTTGTGTAAGGATCTCGCCATCGTCACCATGCTCTGATTTTCTTTCTTTATTAGGGTTTGCAGTTTGTCTGTCTCTTTGTCGGTTCATTTCGTTTCGTTTTTTGATCTTCTGAGTCCACCAACAATTTCCCGATGGAAGGCGAGGCCGGGGAATTTCGCGACGATTGGGAGGTGCTCCAGAGCTCCGACGAGGCTGCCTCTGTTAAATCGTCTGAGTCGATCAACAACGCGAGGGCTTGGGACTTGGAGGGGATCGATGGAGGTGGGTCTGAAGGTATGATTCGAGCCGATTACTTCTCTCTCGATTCCCAGGGCAAGTACGTCAAGACTGGCGTTGCTGCCAGCGAGGAGGCTTCTGTTGAGTCTGATAATCCGAGTTGGATTGATCCTGGGACTGAAGCAACGTATCCCAGGAAGGAATCGTGCGAGTTTTGGACCGATTCCGGGAGCGATCACTCCGATGGTGCGAAATTTGGCGAATTCGACCCTAAACACGAATTAGGTTTTACTGAGACTGGAAAAATTGGACCGGAGGGTGAGGATTTGGGAAAATTCCGCCCTCATTCTGGGGGAATCGGGCCACTTTCTGCGGAATTTGGGGACTTGGGGAACCGTGATGTGGTGGATCTTGGTGATGCTGCAAATTCCCCAAATCAGTCGGAGCTACCGGAGCAAGAAAATGTGGACGTTGGAGCAGGGAAGAGTGGCGAGGGAGGTAAGAGGATTGTTGCGTGGTGGAAGGTTCCACTTGAGTTCTTGAAATATTGTGCTTTCAGGGCCAACCCAGTATGGACCTTCTCGGTGGCTGCAGCTGTTATGGGCTTTATTATCTTGGGACGCCGATTGTATAAAATGAAGCGGAAGAGGCAAAGCTTGCAGCTGAAGGTTACCATGGATGATAAGGTTATTTTTCTAAATCATTTGATTATTACGTTTTAAGGCGTCTGGTAGTTGCTTTTGGTTGAATTAAGGTCTTAACTGCTGTTACGCTTGCCTCATTTAGCTCTGGCAGATAACCTGGTTAGTAGGTTGTCCTGAGAATTTAATTCATAATTTTTCTTAAACGAGTTTAGGATTTAGGATTTGGAAAATAGAAGCTAACCTAATAAAGTTTGTAAATAAAGAAGTGTTTGCCTTATCTTTCTTACCCTTGAGTTTCTCAACAGCAAAATGAAGTGGAAGGTTTGAATTTTAATCCAATAGTGTATCATGTTTTGTAATCTTGGTATAGTTTATTAGGTGTTTGTCATGCATTAGTGATTGGAACATATTTTTGGCATGACTTGTTAGGGATGAATATAATTAATTATCTATAAGGTTCTTCTTGGGCATGATTGGTTCTGCTGTCTGCTGGCTTATTCTAATGCTTTTTTGTCTCCCTCTTTTTCTGTTTTGATTTTATTTTTACTGGAGGAGTGGTTCGTGCTATGCACGTGCAAATATGGGTGGTGCTTGATAGTTGTAGTTTAATTTTTATTCTTTTGGGCAAAATTCTAAATAAAATGTCTTGGTGTAGTGGGAAAATTGTTCACAAATTTGTTTGAATTTAAAGAGGTTGAGTGCAAATATTGTTAGCATAATTAATTTTTGTTTTTTAAGTAAGATATTGGAGGGTATTTTAGGAATAAAAAAGTTTGTCACACAACAAATCTGGTGTTTACATATTTAATAGAATAGATTACCTTTATTGGTCCGTACCTTTGATTATTCTTATGTTATCTGAGGCTATCTTATTTTGAGTTATTTTACATCTTGAGCTGTTATATTAGATTGAACCTTTTTTGTCAAAAAGGGGCTGCAGGCCTTTGGCACTACACCTTGTTGGGGGTATGAGATCCTCAACATGCCTCTATGCACTTGCTTGCATAATTATCTGAGAGTTAACGGCCACACAAGCTTCTTAATGCAGTTGTCCCCCTTGTCCACCTTATTCTGGGTTTTGCAATATTACTGTTAGACATTTAGTACCTGTTTTCTAATAACTTTAAGAGAGTTGGTAGCAATGACAATCCTAATGTCTGGCACTAGGACCACTCTAGGTTGTGTTGTTGGGTTATGGACCCTAACGTATGTCTGAATAATGAGGGACTACTCGTATGACCTAACAGTCATGCGTATCTGCACCATGTGGTTGGTGCATTTCCTTATGCCTTCCAGCTGCTTGTACATGGCTTTGTGCCATTACTGGTGAATCAAATGTGCCTTCCCAACATATTAAGCTTTTAGTAGAATTTTTAATTCTAATGATCCAAGTATAACGCAGGCAAAAGGGCCAAAAATGTTCAGATGATAGCATCTTATCTTGTTTGGACATGGTCACTAGTTGTAATTCAAATCATCACTAGTTGAACTGTTTAATTTCAAACATATGTCCTAGGCTTTGAAACTCTGTTTGAAAATATTTTTTCCCTTGGTGAGTTGCTTATAATTTTGAAGAACCTTTATCCATTTGTTGTTCTCTTCTCAAGTATTCATCCCAACTACTGGGACTAAGCATAACTTAAGTTTGGAGAAAAAATATATGATTACCTTCTACCCCTTGGGTTTGGACAAAAAAACACATAGTTCTCACATACTTCAAAAGTCAGCATATAATGCCCTTATACTTTGAACTAGAATATAAAAGTAACAGTCCCTAGTTTCATAAGAATATTTTATGGGTAAAAATGTTATTGTTCACAAATAACTCCTTGAGCCCCTTGTAGTGCTCTAATAAATTCTAACTTGCTAGTTATTTCTATTTGCAGCCTTATCTTTTGTGAGGTCCTTGTCTCCCACAATTTTTTTCTTGATTTCCTCTACCTCTTTTACTAAATACTCGATCCATTCTATTCATAGGAGCCTCGATTGGTCTTGTTCTCACATGACCAAACCATTTTATTCGTATCTCATACATTTTATCTTTAATAGAAGCCTCTCCAACCTTATTATGAATAACTTAATTTTTAATTTTATTAGTTCTTGTATGACCATGTATCCATCTTAAATCCTGATCTTTGCTAGGCTCATATTTTATGCATGTTGGTGCTTTACTACCCAAATTATGTGCCATGCAACAAAGTTAGTCTTATAACTTGTCTTGTAACATTTTCTTTTATCTTTAATGTAATCTAAACTATCACATAAAATTTTGGATGTACTTTTTCATTTTAACTATCCTACCTCAATTTTATGGGTAACATTCTCATTAATTTCTCTTTTTTTGGATGGTTGATCTGAGAGATGTAAACTTATCTTATCTTGGTATGACATAGTTATATTTTTATTGGACTTATATTCCATATATTGATTATATTCAGTTTTTAATTTGCTTAACTTAGAGCCTTCAGATTCTAAAGTGCTTCTCCATATCTCGAGCTTAACATTCATGTCTTCTTTTGTCTCATTCACCAGCATAATATCATCTGCAAACAACACCAAATTTTTAAATATTTCATTGGCCAAAATAGCACATAAAACACAAGTGACATTAGATTTAAACAGATTCATTCATGTGTTGTTTTCGTTCAAAGTATATGAGAGTTATATATATTGATTTTAACGTTCAACTGAATTTGTATTTTTCATACAAAATATTGAAAGGTAAAAAAAAAAGGGCTAGCAATTTTGTTATTTTACAGTTTAATAGTCTGCAAATTTTTGAATGGTTTTGTTTAGTGTTTTTTTACCTATTTAATTTTTATTACTCAACAAGAAAGATAAAATTATAAGTGAAGGTCAGAGTGTTGCGAGATGTGATTAAGATGGCTTGAATACATACGAAGAAGTGTAATAAATGCACCACTAAGAAAAGTGGATGGAAAAATAGTGGTTTTAGGGAAAGAGGACACCTAAGAAAATCTAGTCATAACTGTTAGGCACAACATAGGATTTAATGGTCTTACAAAAGATATGGTGATGGATAGAGAGGATTAGTGAGTTAGAATTCATGTAATTGATCCTACCTAGGGAGATCAAGATGTGGTGATATTCTTCTTGTTGTAATCTAACGATTTGATGATATTCTTCTTATAATGTAATCAAGTACTTTAACTTTGACCTCATTTAAAAATGTAGAATGGAAGATTTCCTAGATGGCTATATCTACTGCTTGGTCTGAGTTTACTTATTGGTTGCCAAACCTATAAAATATGTAGTGTCTGGTACAATAAGCTGTTTTATGCCTTACAATGTTTTGATCCAGAGTCCAAGATATTGCATAACCGTTTCTTGCATGAATACCCAGTGTTAGACTACTGTACAAGTTTTAACTGGAAGTCATTGATGCATTCTTTGAGATTTATAAGCTGCAGGAGTTTAGTTGGAGATTTTTTATTTTAAGGGCGTTTTGGTCTTTTGCATGGTCAATGAGAGCCTTTTTTGGATGGCTTATTAGCTGCCCAAAAATAAGCTTCACTACCAGCTCTTGAAAAATTGTTGGAAGAGCTTATAAGCTGGGTAGTTTGTAAGTTCTTCCAATTTTGCCTAACATTTATGAAAGAATATTAAGCTATTAAAGAGCTTATGAGCTCGCTTTAATCAAAAAAATAAGCTAAGCCAAACACCCTCTAACCTTTGACCTAATTCCTTCCTGGTATGGAGCTTGTTTTTGCAATTGCCTGGGTGTCTGTTTTAGTGGTATTCAGGTTTTGATGTCTGGGTTGTAGTGCAAGTGGAAAAAAGATATGGTATTCAAGATTCACTGACAGAACTTGCAGCGTGTCAAATGTGCCTTATCATGCATTGACTGTGTTGTATACGAGGAACCGGTCTTGGTCCAAGATTGCTTTCTGGTTACAGCAGTCGAGTCATCGTCTAGGTGAAGGGAAATTTTTTTTCACTACGGGACATGACCAGAGGTGAGTAATATTTTTTTTTTTGGATCACTTTTCTGCAGAAGGTATCTCAGTTCATGAGCCGGGCTGCACGTCTCAATGAAGCTTTCTCAGTGGTGAAACGGGTGCCAGTCATCCGGCCATCTCTGCCTGCTACAGGAGTGACTCCATGGCCTGTGATGAGCCTGAGATGAAGTTCGGGTTGTGGAATGGGGAAGCAAAAACAGTTTATGTATGTATGTATTTAAGTTCTTGAGGGGTGACCAAATCCAAAATTGCCTAGTCATTATCTTGTTGCCTGTACAATTCATGCACCCTGGGTTGCGCTATGTATGAACATATATAGAAGTTGCCGTGAGACTCTCATCATTTACAGTGTGCGTATGAACTTGAAAGTGAATTTCTTTTTCTATTGCTTCACTTTGTTACATGATGTTTCCCCCCGACACATATCAGCTTAATGTCTCCGATGCTGAGGCCAGTGAATTGCATTTGTTTGATAAAATGGGGAAGTAACGTTAGAATCTTTCTGGATTAACAATACAACAGATACGAACTTAAAACTCTTTTGGAGAAAGGTTAAGCTCTATAACTACACAGGTACAAATTTCAATTTATGGAACCAAGGTGTCGTCTTCTTCTTCGGTGTTAAGCTACATTTTGCAGGGTGTTAGCGGTGCTCCGCTAAGTCAACCATTTCCGGCAAATGTACTCGCCATGAATTTTGCCGCCGGTATTGGGAGTGCACAAATGGTTGTTGCTAACGTTCAACATCTGAAGGCCATATATGGCCGCTGGCAGCTTTCCGAACACCAGATTTCGCGACGAATCCACGTTCTTCAAATTCCTAGCAAATCTCAGGCTCTCCATGTCCGGTTGCCGGCAGCCCAGAAACCCACCAAGTACTCGGTCCAGTTCAGCAATTTAGTGACTGTTTGGCTTATCCTTTTTAAAAGTAACTTATAAATTGTTTAGGTTGCGTTCTCTTTGTTGTTTTCAAGTCATTTTTAGTTTTTAATTTTCTAAAACAATAAAAATGCGTTCTCTCTACTGTTTTTAAAAATGTATTTTTAAAAATAAAAAAAAAATTATAAAGAAAATTCAAAATAACAAAAAGTTATTTTGAGTGTTTTCATCCAAAACAAACTCTAAACTCAAAACACATTTATTTATGTATTTATTCATATTTTACTATTATAATAAAAAAAATTACAAAATTCATTAACTTTAAAATGTATATATTTTTTTAATAATATATTAACATTAAATATTTTTAATTTATTGAATAATCAAATTTTTTTGTATAAAATATTATTAAAAAATTATTTTCAAAATTTCAAAGAGAACGACTTTTCTAATTTTTTGTTTTGAGAAATAATTTTTCAAAATGACAGAGAACGTGTTTTCAATTTTCTAAAAATAGACTACCAAAATAGAAAATTAAAAATGAATTCAAAACTCAAAATTAAAAATTGAAAAGCAAAGAGAACACAGCCTTAGTTTTTAAGTTGTGTAAAGTTTAAAAGTTGGATAGTATTTAAGTTCATAACATGTTTGAATAAATGTGTTTTTAAGTTATCAATTATGTAATTATGTAATTGGTTTAAAAGAGCTGATAAATTATCAAAACTTGACAAAAAAATAAAAAAAAAAACATGTTGAATAATGTAAATAAAATTTATAAAAATATTAATTTTTAATAAATTATTAAATATATTTATTCAATATACATTAAAATATTATATATATACACATATAGTGAACGAATGAGAAGATGGAGGCGACAACGATGGGCTGGGGTGACGACAATGGAGAACGGTGTTGGATGACAACTATGGCATCCGTGATGGACAATGGCGATGAACATGAAAAAGGCGGACGACAACAACGAACATGAAAGAGGGAGCAATAAGATATGGGTCTGGCGACAACAACAACAATAAAGAAGGCAAAGAGATAAAGAAGGATATAGGTTGGAAATAAGTGTTTTGTTTTAGGGTAAATCGATAATTTGCTTGCTCAATTCAAAAAGCTCCTTGGAGTTTATTTGAAAAAGTTAGGGAGAACAATTTATCTCAAACGTTGTTAAAATAACTTATAAACTTAGTAGTGTTTAAACTCTTCAATGTTACCAAACACATAAAAAAAATAAGCTATATAGTTTATAAACTAATTCAGTAGCTTATAAATGGTCAAATTAGTAAGCTAAGCACCCAATTAACCGGGTTGCCCCATATTTCATTGTCGAAAAGATCAATGTAGTCATAGAAATATGTTACCTTCGGCTTCCAACCGTCTAGCTTCATCTTGATCCCCCACCCTGCTAGCTTGAGTTAGTATATTATTAAAGTAGCCCATTTAGGAATTTTCCCCAAGTGGAATCGATTGTAAGAAAGGGTTCAACTAATCACCGAAAATGCCCCCAATGAGTAAGTTATAAGCTTTAAAACACAAAAACGGTTTGGAGACGTCATTTTGGCATTTTTGATTTTTTTCTTGTTTTGAAAACGAAAAAAAATGATTTGAAACATTATTCAAGCATTTTCTATAATTTGTGAAAAGTTTCAGGGTTATTTCACAAATTACATAAAATGGACGAAAACACGTTTTCGATAACAAGAGGCGACGGAGATGGAGGATACAACAACAGAGGAATGAGGTGTGCAACGACAACGAGAGGCAACGAAGAGGGAAGATGTGACGGCAATCAACAACGAGAAGATCGATGGTGAGAGACGACACGACGACAACTAAGAGAAAAATGTGCGGCTATAATGAGAGACGATAGATATGGAGGATGCAACAGTGTTCGACAGCAAGAGGCGAAGGTTAGGGCAACGACGAGAGGCAAAGCAATGAAAGGCCAAGTGATAGTGAGATGCGAGACGACAGTGAAAGGAATGCAACAAGAGACAATTGCTAGAAAATAAAATAAACAAACAACAATGACAACGAAATAGAACAGAGATGAGAGAGATAAAATATATTTTTTATAAAAGATAATATAAATATATCACTTATATCATATGTATATATATTTATAAATTGTTAAAAAAATAATATAATATATATGTTAAATAATATATTTATAAAAAAATATATTTTTTTAATTTATACTTTATCCTATATTTTTTTGTCTTTTTTATTTTTTAAAATATATAAACAAAATTCTTGTTTTGAAATTTTTTTTTTTATGTGCAATTGAGGCTATGGGAACTATCGAAATTGAAGATTTTGGTTAGATTCGCGAAGCTAGGGGGCACAGTTCCCGATAGACGATTCCGTGAAAGATCCAGCGTGTCGAGTGCGTGAAAACTTCTGGAGCTCCTTTCATTCCGTCCGGCACGTTCCCGGTGAGAAGATTTCCTCCTAGGTCGAGATGAGTCAACTGAGACAAACTGGATATCAAACTCGGTATCTGGTCGGAAACCAGATTCCCAACCAAACTAAGCGCAATAAGTCGGGTCAACGCATCGATATTTTTGGGTTGTCGGACCCGAGAGCTTACTGTGTTTTGATGTAGATGTACTGGAGATTTGGTAGTCTAACAAACGGTTCCGGGAGAGGACCCAAAACATTGCAGAGATTATGGAGGTAAATAAATTTCACTCAAATATGCTGGACAAGAAGCTATTGGGCTGCTTGTCGGGTTGCCCGTAAAGCTGGAGAGTCGTGACCCGTTTGTTCTCGCCACATGAGACGCCATACCAGTTTTAGTAGTCGCTCCGGGATCCGGGCATTCCGGACGGGGCCGCCGTGATTACCGACTTGAAGCCCAGCATGCCGGCTTCATCGTCCACGTGGCATGAGGCTGCGGTGACAGGTAGGGAGAAGCAGGTGGGGAAGAAGATGATAAGTCCAAAATAAAAGACGTTTTGGGGTAGGGTGGGATGGGAGGGGAGGGTTGGCCTTGTTGGGTAGGTTGTTCACGCTGCGGCTTGTGCGATTTAAATTATTTTGAACATGTCAAATCGTATATGCGATTTGGTATTAAATTAAATCGCATGATTTAGTTTGATTTACGAAAATTGCCCTAAATTGCACTATAATTTACGATGCGATTTGATACAATTTTCGTGATTTAATGTAATATTAATCAAAAGTAAAGTAACAAACACATATTTAAATTCAGATATACCAGTTTATACGATTTGAGAAACAGAGAACCCTAACATGCCAGCAACCAAATATATAAAATAGTCCTATAAGTCTGAAACTCATAACTCAATAGAGCAATAAATGAGAGAATTTATAGTGGTAGTGAGTGAGAGCGAGAGATAGGCAGGGGTGCTAAGCAACTCGCACAATAGCGACCGTCGAGCTGTCCGAACCAAAGCCGAGAGCGAGAAAGAGGGAGAGGGAGTGTCGCAACGACCGGACCACCAACAGAGAGCGAGAATGAGAACGAGATGCAACGAATCAGCGACCATTGGTTACAATGTTGTGGATGGTGACGATGGGGAGCGGTGGAGATATCGGTGGTGGAGCTCGCAGCGATGGGAGGCAGTGGCAGCGATCAAAGAGGCTGTAGAGTAGAGGGCGAGAGAAAGAAATGAGGATGTCACTTGTGTAGGGCAGAGAGAGTGCGAGAGAGAATGGCGGGACGAAGATGCTGTAAGAGTAGAAAATGTGAGAGAGATAAAGAGAAAGATAAGGGCGTCACTTGTGTTGCATAAAAGAGAAAGAGAATGGTGGGATTGCGTGAAAGCCTTTGAGTCTGACAATTCAAAAACAAAACGAGTCTTAATAGCATTGGCACCCGCGCAAAGTAACTTTAATGCAAGTGACGATTCTCTATTAATTTAATAATAATTTATATAATTATAATTTTTATTATGCACGAAAGTCTCAAGAGTCGAGTGTCGAGGGCCCAAACCGTGATTTGGGCATACTGCAAACTGTTTTAGACTGCTCTAATGAAAAAATTGACCAATTTGGCGTGGTCCGATTAGGTCTAGCAAATTTTTGCGATATACCGATTTTTTTACACACCCCTATTGTTGGGGGACCGCTCATAAGCTGTCCTTTGCTTAAACATTATATAACTTGTTTACTTATATATTTATTAAAAATTAAAAAATTTAAACATTATCAAATTTAAATATTATTTAATAACATTATAAAAAATTTATCTCATTTTTTTAAAAAAAATATTATCAACTTATTTCATTAATTAAATATTTTATAATTTTATCTTATAAAAGTTCTAATATTTTCAATCTTCTATGTATACACAATCTCTAGTCCATCTTTACCTCGAGTCCATCGTCGTCTTCATTACCACTTCTAATTTTTATTGTTCATTTTTCTATTTGTCGACTTTCTCTCTCTATATATATAATATGTTTATTTTTTTATTAAATTTTAATAGTTTATTTTTTAAAAAAATTAAATACATAATTATATAAATAATAATTTAAATGAAATTTATTTAAATACATTGTCAAATAATCAAATTTAAAACTTTACACAATATTAAGTAAAAGTCATTTTAAAAAATGATATGTCAAACAGCCTGCCTCTGAATTGTGTCTATTGACGTTGAAAGGGGGAATGCTATTTATAGGATAGCGGTGGGTGAAGCCGTTCCTTAGCCATTAATAAAAGAATTAAAATCGATGGTGAGCCGTGAGCACATGCACACGTGGAGCCGGCGTTGAGCGGTGGGCCGGACGTGGACCTCCCTATGCCAAATCTGGATCGACGCTCCCGTTCGGTCTTCGGTTGCTTATTAAATCTGCCACGAACGAGAATATATCTCCATTATTATTATAATAATACTCAGCATGCTGTGGGCGTCCATTGCGAGACCTTCATCTGAGACCACTCTAATCTCTCTGGCTATGGTTTGAACTTTGAACAGATTTGAATTGTTCTCCGGGGGCGGGGCCCACGTCCGGGCTCACTTCTTCCCCTCTCATTTTGTCATATACAGACAACATAACATTCTTCATAATTTTTGAAACCGCTTTTATTTTTTCATATTTCTTAGTCATATTTGACCGTTATAAAAAATCGTTACTTGTAATCCAAACCAGGAGGGAGCATTAACCGTTTAAGCTTGCTTCCAGATTGTTAAAGCATTTCAGCTGCGTTGAACTGATTTTTTCTTCTTTATTTTGCTAAGAAAAAGAAGAAGAAGCAATTAAAATTCTCAAATTGATCCCCAAAAAAATAATTTAAAACTTTATCCGTTGCCCGAGTAACAATTATGTTGGCACGTAAATATGAACGTTTGGCAATATAATTAAGGGCTCATTTAATTAGACAGTTTACTCGTTTATAAGTTGATATATAACTTTTAAACTACCTAACTTATTTGATTAAAATATTTAATTTACCATAAAAGTGTTTAAACTATCAAGCTTAAATACTCTTACACCCGTGTTACAAAAATTGGTTGGGGATAGCATTTATAAAAAGTTGATACAAATAAATTGTGTTGACCAAAGATTTTATCATATTACTGTCATATATTTTACTAATTTTTAGCCATACCCTTCTTCTTCATCTTTTTCAACCTCTCTTTGCCTCAGTCGCCAATAGTCTCACTGTCAGCCATCATCATTGCCCCCATTATTGGTTATCGTCGTTGCCCCAATTGTCCAGCCATCTCTTCTCTATCATCGTCCTTACCTCAATCGGTTGTCACTTTCAGATCCACCGTTGCTGTTAGCTACTACTTCCAATCTTTATCGCCCATTAATTGCCGCCCGTGTCTGCCGCTTTCATTGCTCGCAATCGTCTCTGGGTGTATATATGTATATGTATATATATATGCAATATATATCTTGTATTAGTATTTTTTTAAGAATTATATATAATTTTGATAAAATTTTATCATTACACATTACTTTATATTTAATTTTATTAAAAATTATTATTTTATATTTTTTATTTATATTATTAAATAGCATATCTATTTCATTTTTTATTAAATTTTAATAATTTATTAACTCTTTCAAATTAAATACATAACTATTAATTAATAAATTAAAAATATATTTATTCAAATACAATATTAACTTCAACGCATTCAACTTAAATGGTATAACTAACTTAAATATTAATTAATTTAAAAACTTCAAAAATAAAACCTAACTAAACCAGCTGTAAGCCTCAATTATGGGGCAGCGAGACCCAATTGGGTCCCACCCCCAATCATATGTTGCCACGTTATTGTCGGCAACAGATCAGTTTTGTCCCTTTAGCTTCGTAAAATACTTTTACTTTTAAACTTTAATTTCACAACATAAAGTTATAAAATTAAAAATATTGAGTTTTATATTTTTTTAATGAGAAATTCAATTATAATTTTTTTTTTTAAAAAAGACATTTTATATAACTGCACTGGACGAGCAGAGAGACAGAGTTACTCTAAACCATCTGTTTCGCCCAATTATAACAATAAATTTATAAAATAAAAATATTATTTTTAAGTCGTTTGAGTCTGCAAAAATAAGAAAAGAGTCAGAGAGTGTGGAGAGGTCTCATGCAAATACTCTGACACTTAAGTTAGATACTGAATAGATAAAAAAAATTATATTAACATTAATATTCAAGATCTTCTCATTTCAAGAATAAATGACTCCTTATTTATAAATAAATATTGAATGATTCAAAATGTAATAAAATTATGATTCTAGTAGATAACGCTTGTCTTGATGGATGACGTTTATCTTACTTTTTTTAAGAATAAAATTTATTAGACATAATATTTATCCAAATATTTCATAACTATTTTATAATTAGAATTTATTATGAATAATTATCTATTATTTTATTATAATATTTAAAAGAACTTTTAAGTGTCAGATTTATCGTATTTGCTGGTTTTGTGCGAGACCTCCTACGTATAAAAAATTTATACCTTTCAGTTCAAAAAAAATATTTTAAACTTTTGGGGTTGTTTGTCTTTTTAATGAGCTTTTACCTACCGCACAACACCATCTAATTTGAATTTCCCACAACCAAACAGATCATGCAAATAAATAGTTAGTTGATGGTAAATTGATATAACAAAATTGAAAATAAACATCAAATATAAGAAAGCTTCGTGTTCTTATTATTATTCTGGAAGTTGCATTCTCTGTCTCTATGAAAGCATCCCATCTCTAAACAGACAACTTCCTCTCCCTGTAGGCTGTAGCGCAAGGTTAAGCTACATTTTGCAGGGTGGTAGCGGAGCACCGCAGAGGCAATCGTTCCCAGCAAATGCACTCGCCGGGAATTTCGCCCCCGCCGCCGCCGGTATTTGACCGCACAGATGGTTGTGGCTAACGTTCAACGTCTCAAGCCCAGAGATGGCCGCCGGCAGCTTCCCCGTCACCTGATTTCGCGACAAATCCAACTTCTTCAAGGTCCCCGCAAATTTCAGGCTCCCCATATCGAAACGTAGCCGGTTACCGGCCGCCCAGAAACCGACCAAGTACTCTGTTCGGTTCAGCAGCTTAACCGGACTGCCCCATATTTCATTGTCGGAAAGATCGATGTAGTCGTAGAAATACGTCTCCGTTGGCTTCCAATCGTCTAGCTTTATCTTGATCCCGCACCCTGCTAGCTTGAGAGAGTATATTATCGTAGAAGAAGTAACCCATTTAGGAATTTTCCCCAAGTGGAATCGGTTGTATGAAAGGTCGAGCGATTCGATCCCTTTCACGTTCATCACCGGAAATGGGTCGACGAGTACGTTATGAGAGAGATCGAGATTGAAGATTTTGGTCAGATTTGCGAAGCTCTTGGGCACGGTTCCTGATAAGCGATTCCATGAAAGATCCAGAGTGTCTAGTGCGTGGAAACTTCCCAGAAAAGCAGGGATTTGTCCCGTCAGAGCATTGTGACCCAGTTCCAGATAAATGAGAAGTGGCGCAAGCGCTGAAATTGATGCCGGAATATTCCCGGAAAATTTGTTGTGAGAAAGGCTAAGAGTTCTGAGCTCCGGGAACGATGTGAAGAAGTCGGGTATGGCGCCGGTGAGTCGGTTCCGCTGCAAATCCAGGACGGTGAGGTTCTTGAGCTGCTTTATACCGACCGGCACCGTCCCGGTGAGAAGATTGCTGGCAAGTTTGAGCTGACTCAACCCAGTCAAGCTGGATATCGAACCCGGTATCGGGCCAGAAAACTGGTTCCCAGCAAAGCTAAGCGCATAAAGTTGGGTCATGGAACCAAGATTTATGGGTATCGGACCAGAGAGCTTATTATTTTCGATATAGATGTACCGGAGATTTGGCAGGCCGAGAAGCGGTTCCGGGAAAGGACCCGAAACATTCCGGAGATTAACGAGGTAAATTCCAACCAGGTAATGGAGTTTCGAGAGAGACGGGGAGAGTGTACCGGACAAGAAGCCATTGGGCTTGTTGGGTTGCCCGTAAAGCTGGAGGGTGGTGACCCGTTTGTTCTCGCCGCAGGCGACGCCGGACCAGGCGCAGCAGTCGGTGCCGGATCTCCAGGATGCGAGCATTCCCGAGGGGTCCGCCGTAATGGCAGACTTGAAACTCAGCAAACCCGCCTCATCGTCCTTATGGCATGAAGCTGCAGTGACAGAGCGACACCAGAGGGAGCAGAGTAAGGATAGGAGTAGAAGCTGCGGAAGAAGACGACGAGGTGGTAGAGACGAAGACATAATTAATGATGTCTGGATTGTTTCTTTAATGAGTGAAGGGGAGAGGGTATTTATAGCAGTCCGTCGGCGACACCACTAATGGTGGTGGGGCGACGCGGGGAGTAAAACGAAAGGATAAGCAAAGCACGTGTCGGTTCTGGAAAAGGCCAGTGGGGCTGGTCATGGTGGGCGGGTTGACTGTGTGGGAGGGAGGGAAAGGGAGCAGTCAAGCTCGTCGGCTGCTCAACTCGGGTTTCGGGTTTGGGTCGTTAATCAACACAGTTGCTCGGTAGCGCTTTAATAACCAATAAGATTATTAATTATAATCCTTTTAGTTAGTTAAATAAATAACTTCGAGTTTAATTTTTAAATTTATTTAATAATGGAATGAAGTTAAATTTAGGTGTATTCGGGTTTTGAACTTAGTAAAGAGTTTATATATCTAATGACTAATCTATTCACATGCAAGAGCTATCTATTCACATTCTCTTTGTTATTGTCAGTTCATCATTTTTTTGTTCATTTTTTTATTAAAAGTAAATATATATATATTTTAAAAAAATATATTAAATTAATTAAGACTGGACTAGTTTGATCTACGTCTTACCCTTTATTGATCTAGGATTATTAAGAGTTTCAATCTTAATTTAGAGCTAATATAGATTGAATGAATACTCTTACATATATCAAATTGAATAAATTATATTTAATGTTAATATGATGATATAATATAATTTTTTTTATATATAAGGTAAATTACTAAAAAAAATGTTGAATTCCAATGTAGTTTTTATTTTAGAATAAAATTTTATATTTTTTTCAATAGTTTACTTGACTTATTTTATAGTTTCAATTATAGAACTTAGTTACCTCTTAATTAATTTCTCTATTAATAGGTTAAATTTGGCAAATGAGAAATGCACGTTAGATAAGGAGATGTCAGAGAAAATAAACGGGAAAGAAAGTGAGACTGAGAGAAAAAAAATTAAAATTTTAGTAAAAGTAAATTGTTGGTGGCCAAAAGACTAACAAATTATGGCACAAATGAGAGTTTTTTTATATTGACACGTATTTTATTTAACTTTAAAATTATATAATTTTTCTCCTTCATGATATTTAAATCTTTTAAGATATTTGCTCCATGATGGATTTCTAGGCCATCTCCGATGTCTTCTATGTTTTGATTTGTCAAGCTAAATATAAGGAACTGACTCCAAAATTGGGAAGCCTCCCAACACTACTCGCTAAGTCAAATCTCAATCGCAAAAAATTTAATGAAGCTCGAAATTATTGTTAGGAGTGGCGATCGAAAATCATTACCATTTTTCTCCCCACAATGGCCATCAATGCTGGACAAGCGATGAGCAGACGACTAGTGTTGAGCGACTATGACGACTAGTGATAAGCGACAACAATGACGATAGGTAGTGGTAGCGGCGGTAATGAGCAAATCGACAACGACATCTTCTTCGATGATTTTGGATAATTTTTTGACATCTTCTTTGAGTAGAATGTGAAACAGATCGAACAATGTTTTCTTGTGATTTTGGAGATTTTTTTTTATTTTTATATTAGATGATTGATTTGTATATTTAATTGTTGATTTGTGTATTTAATATTGATTTTGTGTACGTGTGTATTTAATTATTTTGTGTATTTAATTATTAAATTTATTTATGCATATATCTGATTATTTTGTGTATTTAATTATTAATTTATGTATTTGATTATTGATTTTTTATACGTGTAGAAATTATAAATAAGGTAAAATAAATATAATTTTATTTTATTAATAAATAAATAAAATAAAGAATGAAATAAAAAAAAAAAAGAATAGAGAGTGTAGTTAGAATACTTATAATTTTTTAAGTAAAAATTAAAATAAAAAATAAATTATTTATAATATAAAAGAAATTAAGATAGAGATTGTCATCAAACATAGCTTAATCCCTTTTTAATTGGGGGTTTATTAAAAAGGCCAAAGTATGCCGAATAATTTGTTATTTCTAAAAACTTTACTATCGAGATTTAATGAAGACCCTTATTAGTCATCGTTTATGAGAGAGAGAAACCATAAGGGATTTTTAATTACTTAAACTCTTCTAAGCATGATAATTTGACGTTGAAATAACACTAATTATTATCTCATCTCTAAGTCAATATTTTGCCTATTGAAAGTCAATGTGGGTCTTACACTTTGAAATTACAAAAATAGGTTGAGTATGAAATAAAATTAAAAATTTGTTTCGAAATAAAAATTAAGCTAAAAAGTTATTATTTTTAATAATAATATATATATATATATATACCCCAATACATGACAGCATATGTATTGATTTACTTATATGATGATGATTAAGGTGTAATATGAGCATATTATGGCACTAAAAATGCAGAGTTGGAAAGAGTTTTAGTTTGCACCCAAAGGTCTTCTCACTCTTCATTTCGTCTCTGTACGTTTGGGGAAAAATATAAAAAAGAATGGTAGATGCCAACCGGAAATCAAATGACAAATTTGCCGACAGCTCGTCCTCCTCCGCTTGCGCCACCACCCCCGCGGCGACGTGCTTTTGGTTTTAGTGAGAGAGAGAGCGTGGCGGAAGACTAGAGGAACTAGAGAGAGAGAGAGAGAGAGAGAGAGGCAGAGGTGGCGTTCCGATTCCGGCAAAAATCAAATTCAATTCCACCACCGCCACAGCCGCCGTCCGTTCGAGGTATAAGAAACCCTAGCGAAAATCCGACATTTACAAATCCAGATCAACATGTCTCTCAACATGCGAACCTTAACCCAAGCCCTAGCCAAGACCGCCGCTGTGATCGAGAAAACCGTCCAGACTACCGTTCAGGAAGTCACCGGCCCCAAACCCCTCCAGGACTACGACCTTATCCACCTGATCGGCTCCGCCGGCCCCGGACTCGCCTGGAAGCTCTACTCCGCCAAGTCCCGCTCTGGATCCGGCATCTCCCACCAGTACCCTACCGTCTGTGTTTGGGTCCTTGACAAGAAGTCTCTCTCCGAAGCCCGGATTCGGGCTGGATTGTCCAAGGCCGCTGAGGACTCATTCCTCGACATAATTCGGGCGGATGCGGCCAGACTTGTCAGGTTGCGCCATCCCGGGGTAGTCCACGTGGTCCAGGCATTGGACGAGAGTAAGAATGCCATGGCCATGGTCACTGAACCTTTGTTCGCCTCGGTGGCCAACACGCTGGGCAACGTTGATAATATTGCCGATGTGCCCAAGGAGCTCAAGGGCATGGTATGTTGTGGTTGCTTGTCAGGATTTGCAGCATTTTTACTAGTCTTTATCTTGGTTGCATTTTGCTCAGTGAATCCTAATCCGCAATTGGGTAATTTATATACTTTGGTCAATCACTCCCACCGAATTTTCATGGTTTGTGTACTCAAGCATGTGCTTATCTGACCTATTACTGAGGAGGTCCGGGTTTAACATTCACGAACTCAGTGAACGCCCATGTGAAATTTGCTTTCTTGTATATACGGAATGGTTGGTAGAAAATGGATGGAGTTATTTGTACTCACCTACCCTTTATACGTTTGCATGACCTTAATTTATTTAATTTCAACTGGATTTTTATACTTTCCTGCTGTTTGTTTGTTTTTTTTTTTCTTTAAAGCAAAAGAATTTTTTTCAGGTAATCCCTCTGTGTAATCCCTCTGTCTTTCAAGACCTCATATAATATCCTTGAGGGACTACATTTGTGGCTTCTTTTGTATATATGGTACCATAAATTTGGCACTGACCTTTTTTCAATCTAGTTGATTTGGAGAATCGAGACTGGTGTCTTATGACCAATGGCTTTCAGTTTTTTCTAGCTGATTTAAATTTTAGGTTTTTGTCCTTACTTTCTTCTAGCAAGCTTTAGACTTATACCAGATCTAAAATTCCTTAAAACAATTTTGATTCTTAGAAATTTGGGTTAAAAATGAATTATTTTCAGAAAAAAATGACAGTTAGTCCCCTCTACTTGTGGTTTCGATGGTATCATTAGTTTATCGTAATTATTACTATAAGATTGGGCATAGCATGTCAAAATTTTACAGGTTGGAATTGCTGAAATCAGCAAATCTTTGGAGAGCAATGAGTAAGAGAATTAAAATCTATTTCAATATTTCCACCTTAAGAACAAATGCATTTATGTCTTTTGTCATATCTTCATTTAGGCCTATACACTTCATATCAAACTTTAATAT
This sequence comes from Diospyros kaki, assembly GCA_036245055.1. NCBI lineage: Eukaryota > Viridiplantae > Streptophyta > Magnoliopsida > Ericales > Ebenaceae > Diospyros > Diospyros kaki. Next base: position 7,741,749 of record BSEG01000016.1, on the reverse strand, counting down.
TTCTCCTAAAGTTTTCTTGGGTCTGTCTCTACCTCTTTTTTTGACTAATTGTTCTATTTTATCAACTCTCCTCACGGGAGCGTCTCTTGGTCTTCTTCTCACATGTCCAAACCCTTTTAGTCTAGTCTCTCTCATCTTCTCCTCGATAGGCACTACTTCTACCTTATTACGAATAATCTCATTTCTAATTTTTTCTTTTCTTGTATGGCCGCACATAAAGGAGGAAGGTTGCGTTAGGTAGCCGACAACAAGCGTAAAACCTAGTCGGATCCAAATATGAATTCTAGACAAACTATCTGTTGGGATGTAACTCACATAGAAGTCTAGAATTCATGTAGCCAACCCCACATAGTGGGATAACGGCTGGATATGTGTATGTTGTTGTATGGCCGCACATCCATCTTAGCATCCTCATCTTTGCTACACACTCGTCTTTTGCTCATGCTAGTATTTGACTGCTCAACATTCTGAGCCATACAATAAAACTGGTTTTATAGCTGTCCTATAGAATTTTTCTTTTATTTTTAGTGGAATTTTACCATCACATAACACCCCTGATGCATTTCTCTATTTTAGGCAACCTGCCTTAATTCTATGCGTGACATCCTCGTGAATTTCTCCATTTTTTTGAATCACTGATCCAAAATATCGAAAATGGTCTTTTCTTTGTATGATTTGGTTTTTCAATTTTATTATAACATCCTCTACTCTTGCATTCTTACTAAATTTACATTCCATATATTTTGTTTTCCTTCTACTTAATTTAAATCCCTTAGATTCTAAATTGTTTCTCCACAACTCAAGCTTAGTGTTCACTCTCTCTTTTGTTTTATCCACCAACATTGTGTCATTTGCAAATAACATACACTATGACACCTCTGTTTGAATGTGTTTAATGAGTTCATCCATTACTAAAGCAAATAAGTATGAACTTAGTGCAGAACCTTGATGTAATCCCATTGTAAATTTAAATGGTTCAGTATCCCCTTCGTATGCTCTGACCTTTGTCTCTGCACTGCGATACCTGTCCTTAAGGACTTGTATATAGGCCATTCAAACTCCTTTCTTCTCTAAAACCCTCCACAATACTTCTCTAGGGATCCTATCGTAGGTCGTAAGCCTTTTCTAGATCTATAAACATCATATGCAGGTCTTTCTGATGATCCCGATACATTTCCATCAGGCGCCTCAGTAGGTATATAGTTTCCATTGTTAATCTATCAGGCATGAAACCAAACTGATTTTCCGAGATGTTTGTTTATTTTCTGAGCCTCTGCTCTAGTACTCTCTCCCAGAGTTTCATGCTATGATTCATTAACTTAATTCCTCTATAATTTTCACAGTTTTGAACATCTCATTTGTTCTTATATATAGGAATAACTTTTTAATTAAATAGGGATAAATTAGAGTTTTGATCTTGATTTTTCTTGTTATCATTGTGGTGGTCTGAAATTTATTAATTGATAGTGAATTTCCTGTGTAGGACATCATATTTTGCTCTAAAGCAGTGAAATTGGATATTGGGTTTGGCTCCATTTTGTTCTTGCGCTTTGAAACTATCCTGGTTAATTCCAGATCTACATGTGTTATGCTCTCCTGAATCTCTTATTTGATATGCCTGGGGCTTGGAATCATAACCTAATAGGAGAGTATGCTGCTTATCCAAGTATCCAGCAAAGGAAAGAACCTTTTACAAGAGAATGCTTCCAAACTTGTGAAGAAATAATGACTTTCTTTGCAATTTAATGCTATGCTTTCATATTTTTTCTTGAACAGGAAAAAATAATATGGTAATGAATAAAAAAATATAGTATCCTTTATAAGCCAGTTCCTTTTTTCTGACTGAATAATGCTTTTCTGTTGTGCCATAGAAATTATCATGTCTTTTGTATAGTTTTCTGATGAGATCCTTCATTTCAGGAAATGGGATTATTGGAGGTGAAGCATGGTTTGCTTCAGATTGCAGAAACCTTGAACTTCCTTCATAACAATGCACATCTTGTTCATCGGGCATTATGTCCTGAGGTTAACACCTATTTTGCTCTGTGTGTGTGTGTAATGGCAGTTTTCTGTTTTATAATATTGGCAGGACCCTAGTCCTAATTGATGTTTCCTTAGAAGATAGAACTGGAAATTTAGGGAGAAATAACAAGAATTGAGGGGGGAACAGAATGAAATTAGGGAGACTGACAGAAAGTAGGGGGTAAACCATGAGAAATCGGGGAGAAATTTGGCAGAATTGAGGGAGAAATCAGAGAGAACAATAGGGGAAAATGAGAGAATTCAATAAATTCTTGATAACTCATAACATGATCTGCATTAATGAAATTAGGGAGACTGACAGAAAGTAGGGGGAAAACCATGAGAAATCGGGGAGAAATTTGGCAGAATTGAGGGAGAAATCAGAGAGAACAATAGGGGAAAATGAGAGAATTCAATAAATTCTTGATAACTCATAACATGATCTGCATTGTGGGGTTACAGGTTTATATAGAAAGTTAACCAACTGTTATTTGTGGCACTTATCATATCTTCCTCCACTACCAATAACTGCTCTTAAATCACTGCACTATCTCCTCACTACTCCATAACTGTAATTCCTAGAACCCAATTGTAAATAAACACTAAATAAATATATATAACAACTGAAAATAAAAATAAGAGAATATCTGTCTACTTCTTGTGGTCTTGAAAAATATGCATGCTCTGTTGATTCCCCTATTTTTTTTAAGATAATAAAGAACTCACCACCAGTTGGTGGTGTCTATTTAATGTTGATTAACTATAAATTTTCCGTCAACATGCTGCATGCGTGGTCCCCCCCCCCCCCCCTTGTTTTTTTTTTGGGGGGGGGGGAGGGAAGGGGGAAGTGTTGGGTGGTAAATAAGATATGACCATAGATGGAAATGATTGGAGAGATGAAATTCATGTAGCCAACCCCATATAGTGGGATTAAGGCATGGGATTGTTATTGTCGTTGAGGGACATGGGGTGGATTATAGTTTTGTGCTCAATTCCTATAATGTTTGCAATGGTCATATTGTTAACACTTTGGTTCCATCCATGTCCAAAGCGATTTTAAACAGCTTTGAAAGCGACAACAATGGCTATTTTTGGTCTGCATAAATATGGGTGTACATTGGCTAGACTGGGCTGCACCATGTAATAAGATAAAATATTGTTAGGTTTGTATAGCAATGACATTAATACCCAAGACGGGGGTGAATTGGGTTGTTTTAAAAAATTGATTGAATTTGAAAATTCTTTTGATGAAAAACGAGATTTTAGTGCAAGTGAGGATTATTGAAATGTTTGGAACAATAAATGAAAGAAATAACACAAACAAAAGAGACAAAAAGATATATAGTGGTTTGGCTTAAACAAAGTCTAATCCACTACCTTAGCTCCTCACTAAGGATTTTTCAATCAATCCACTAAAAACGTCCTATCTTTCCGGATAGATCCTCTAGTAATAAGTTAGGAATTTACAACCTCTTACTTAGACAAGTAAGACCTTTAGCATCAAGTTAGGTATTACAACCTCTTGTTTAAACAAGCAAGCTTTCTAGCAATCTTGCTGGGAAAACCAAGAATAATAAAATGAGAGGATCTAAGAGTAGACACTCTTAGTTACAAGATTTCTCAATATAAATACAAGGGTTGAACAAGATAATACAAATGATAATCAAAGCCTTTAGAGAGAAAAATGAAGCACTTGGTTGAAAGAATGAACACTTGAAAGCTTGAAATCAATTCTCTTGGTTGGTTTGAATCATCCATTTGACTTGCATTTATAGTGCCTTGATAGCCCATTCATGAATCTTGCTGTTGGTAGTGGAAAAGTCACTTTGGGTGAGTGAAAAAACTAGCCGTTGAGGGTTTCTGTTACACAAACAGTCGATAGATGCAAGGCGTCAGTCGACAGATGAGTAAAAATTCAAAAGTCGGTCGACAGATAAAGAAAACGGTCAATAGATGCCAAACTTGCATTCTGTCGGTCGACAGATGGTTTTGGTCGGTCGACAGATGGGAGTAGGCCGGTGGGAGACAGTCGATCGACAGATTATATATATTGGATTTAACATGTATACATTACAACATATTTACATTTATTTAGTTTAAGTAAATAGAAATTTGCTTTAATACATAAATGTAAATATGAAAATACCCCATTTGAATTCAATAAAAATATCTAAAAAATCAAAATCTATAACAATAAGAAAATAAAATTTTGGTTTTAGTATAAATTCGGGATCTAGCGATTTTACCACTCTCAAAATACATATATTCTATTTATTGAAAAATTTATTAAAAATCGTTTTAACAACAATGAATACTAGCTATCAAAATACCGGAAGATAGTTTTTCAAAATGAAAACATTTTCTTATATTTCTCCTTATAATGTGTTAATCTTCCAGACTTTGAAAAATAACATTTCTTGGTTCATTTTGATATACAAAATACTATAATACTTAAAATATGTTTTCCACCATAAGTCATATAAAAAATCCATTAGGGGATTGTAACATTTTGGCTAAACAACATGGTCTTTTGCCTTTAAAACATTTTGCTTCATTTATCCAATGATTCAAAACCAATTTTGAAAATCATTTAGGAGATTCTTTTAAATCTTAATACTTGTTTGAGCAAATCTCATTCGATAGAGAATTATAGATCATTTTGTTTTCATTTTCACAAAAGTACTTGAAATTGATTTTTGTTGAAAACCATAAACTTGACTCATGACTTAGGGATCAAAACCAAATGTTGTTTTTCATCATCAAAACTAAACACAAATGTAAAACATCAAATATGACTGTCCAAGCCCAGACCAGCTCAGTCATCTAGCCTATCTTTCACACATAGGCTTGACTGTATAAGAATACCATAAATCCAAATTTGCTCGTTTGACCTGCTTTCCAACTAAATATGCAACTCATAAGTCCTAACAATTTTTCTTGACAAATAGCGGTTGGATTGGGCTTTTAAAAATTTGTTAATTATAGAGTTACTGCATAGAAAAAAATGTTAATTATAGGCCACTCGTAATGACCCCAGGCTTAGCTGATTTTACAATTGCGTCAAAATTTCATCCATGCCTTGTCAATTGGGCCTATATGCCATCACAGCCCAAGAAAACATGGACAGGCTCAGTGGTCAGCTGGCTGATGTCCATGCCCCAGTTATGAACCTACATTACTACTTTTCTAGTTTTGGGGTGCGTGGAATGTGTAGATTAACGAACTAGTTGCTCATTTACTGATGCAGACTGTCCTCATTACTTTCACTGGTGCTTGGAAGCTTGGTGGCTTTGGTTTTGCAGTTGCAGCGGATCAATCCTCCGGTGATCTTGCTAATGTGCAGGGCTTTCATTATGCTGTGAGTAAACAGATTATAGGACGGGGGAAAAATTGTTAGTTATTTTTGTTCTGCTTCCTTCTTTCTGAGGATTTGATATTAGATTGTTGTTCCTGTTCAATTTTATGTAATCCCATGTATATGCGTACTCTAGTGAAGATTGGAGTAGATGATACTCCTCAATGTCACAGATATTTTACCCAAGATTATGATGTGATACTTTGTGCTGCATTGAACTTCTCTGCTGGAACTGCTGTACTTGTTTTTTTTTTTCATTTTCTTACTGCTGTGATGTTGGAATATAAGTTGTATAACTAATTTAGTTGAATTCTTCAAAACCAGTGTACTTTGACAGCAACTGTGTTATCTTATTTGGCTGCTGATTGAACAGGAATATGATGTTGAGGATTCTCTGCTGCCCCTTCAGCCATCTCTAGATTACACTGCTCCTGAACTGGTCCGGAGTAAAACATCTTCAGTTGGATGTTCTTCTGATATATTTAGTTTTGGGTGCCTTGCCTACCACTTGATTGCTCGAAAGCGCTTGTTTGACTGCCACAACAATGTCAAGATGGTATGGTTTTGATACAAGGCAGTGGATCTCTAATTACTCTTTTGCCTTGTTTATAATTAAAATTGACTCTGGCTTGACAAATGAGAGAGGAACTTTTGTCTTTCTTCTTCTTGTCTATCCACCAAGGACCACTCATTCTATTAAAGAAGTGAGATTAAAGAAAACATTAGAAGGGATTTCAGGATTTCTTAACTAAAAGTAACTGCTCATGCTTTTAATCACTGAGATCAATTCAACTGGGAAAAGTTTTCATTTGTGAAAGTAGAATAGCAAAAGAATCAGTGTCAGAAAGTGTAACAAATAGTGTAGATTAAAGAGGACATCAGGATGAATTTCTGGTGTTTTAACAAAAAATGACCTCTCACTTTTCAATTCCTTGGACAGCCATCAAGATGGCATCCAAGAAGGTTAGGGCCTGTTTACTTGTGGAAAATTATAGTAGTTTTCCAGAAAATATTTCTGTAGAGATAGAAAATTGGAAACTATGTTCAAAACCATTTTTTTTTCTAATTTGGAGAATAGAAAATAAATTTTCTGTTTTCTAAAATTATATTAGACTTTAGAAAACATTTTAAAGATGTTTTGGAAAACACGCTTTTCTAATTTGAGCCCCACTTGGAATACTATCAACATGATTTTTTTTTTTCCATTCTGCTTGTCTCTGTCCTAATATTTCACCACACCTTTTTTTTTTTTTGCTTGTTGCTCGCATCCACCCACCCACTCACCACACCTTCATCTCCTCTTCCTGCTGCCCTCTGCCATTGCAATAGCAAGCACAACCAGCCTCTTCTCTTGCCATCCTCATCCCTACCATTGTGACGGCGAGCACCATCACCGCCCTCTTCCCCGCTGCACTCTTCCTCTCCTCTTGCTGCCCTCATCTCTCGACCAGCACCACTGTGCCTTCCTCTTCCACTGCGATGGCAACAACTCTTTTCATCAGGCCGCCCTGACCATTCACCTCTCCCTTTGCCGTCGATCTCTACATCTCTTGTTTTGCATGATTTTGAACACATTCTCTCGTTTTCTGAAGCATAAAATTAGTTTCATATTTAATAGAAATGAACATGTTTTTCATTTGTCTCTGATTTTTTTTTTTTTGTAGAAATGGAAACATGGAAATAGAGATGAAAATTGGAGATGGAAAACTGAAAACATTCTCCACAAGTAAACAGACATTTAGCCTTCCTTGCTTTTCTTGATTTTCATCTTTAGTCATAGTTCTGAAAGGCGCGAGGCGCAGCGAGGCGCAAAGGGTCCTGGAGCCTGAGGCGCGAGGCGCACGAGGCGAGGCGCGCCTTTGCGAAGCGAGGCGCACCTTTTAGAAAAAAAACTAAAAATCTTGTAAAATCATAAAAAACTATCAAATTATCAATAATAACACATGCATAGCATTAATGCTTCATTATCTTCAAATTCTAAACTAACAACATCAAAGTTAATTCATTCATCATACAATTTCTAAACTAGAAACATCATTAAAGTTCAAACTTAAAGTCTCAAACTCAAACAAGTACCAACCATCGTGCAAAGTTCTAAACGAACATATAAACACTACAAGTTCACAATCAATAAAAAAGTTTTAATCATCATCATCATCATACCCTTTACCAAATTGAAAATCATCTTACGGTGCCATATTTTGCTCATCCTTGATTCCCTGCTATTTTTCTTCTTTTGCATGTATTCTTCAATCTCTTGTTTTATTGATAGAGGACATTTTGGAATAGCTTTAGTATTCTCCACAATCAATAAACACTACAAGTCCACAATCAAGAAAATGCTTTCATTTTGAAAAATGCTATTTTTCTAGGTCTGGAAGATTAGCGCATTTTTTCTAAGTCTGGAAGATTAGGGCATTATAAGGAGACATATAAGAAAATGTTTTCATTTTGAAAAACTAACTCCCGGTATTTTGATAGTTAATATTCATTGTTGTTAAAATAATTTTTAATGAATTTTTGAAGAAATAGTAGGTATGTATTTTGGGGTGGTAAAATCGCTAAATTCTGAGTTTGTACTAAAATCAAAATTCTATTTTCTTATTGTTATGGATTTTGATTTTTTAGATATTTTTATTGAATCCAAATGGGGGGTACTTTCTTATTTACATTTATGTATTAAAGTAAATGGAAGGTAAAATATAAATAAAAGAAAATGTGGACATTTACTTATATAAAAGAAATGTAAATAAGCTGAAACTGAGAAGAGGGGATGCTGGGGAAGAGAGGAAGAAATGATACAGGCAGGATGGGCGCAGGTTTCATGAGGCGCGCCTAGGCGCGCCTCAGCGCCTCGGCGCCTCACCTTGCAAGGCGCTCGCCTTGCAGAAACCGCCTCGCCTCAGCAGAGGCGAGGCGCAAAACCTGCGCCTTAAGGCGCCTCGCGCCTAGGCGTGCGCCTAGGCGCGCCTTTCATAACTATGTCTTTAGTGCTGCCCTTTCTGGTTTGCTGATATAGTAATAGGTGGAAGAAGTCTTTCACTTCCCCCCAAAAAAATCTAGTATCCACTTGGCTTTTACTTGAATCAACAAACCGAAATAAGAGAAAACTGTAAAATGCTGTAAGCACATATATTAGCTTGCTAGCTAGAGTTGCGTGTGTTGACTTTACTAATTTCCCCCTGAAACTTATTAATAATGATGAGATTAATTGAACGGTGACAATCTAATCTGGTCAAAGCTGCAGTAATTGATAAATCAGGATCTGAGTTTGTTTTTGCATAGAAAAAGTATATCAAATGTTCTTTCTTCTGTTTGACTGAATTTACTCGGTTTATTTAGATAGAGGGGAGGGGTGGCTAGGTCTGTAGCTATGTAAAAGGGTACAAAGGACAAGATCCCTTGAGTTCAGAAATATTTATGTGGTCAAGAAATTAATTTTTGATTTTCATTTTTCTGTGAATAAGTCCCCTTGTTCCTTTTGTTTGCTTCTATAAACCTCAGGTTTGTCCTTGAGTACAGTAGTAAAAATGTATGGATTAAGAGGAGAGCTAATGGTATCAGGTTAAGAAATATTATACTTGTTCTTTCTTTGGAATCCTATTAGCTTTAGAATCCTATTAGTATATCTGCAATGAAAATGCAATGTTTATGTATGGCAGTTTGTTTTTCTTCAAGTTCTTGTTTCCTTCTGTTTTTAGTGTGCTAGGTTTGATTAATTACTTATTATTTGTAATCCTTGCCTGCAGTACATGAATAGTTTGACTTACTTATCCAGTCAGGCTTTCTCATCCATACCACCAGAGTTGGTGCCTGACCTACAAAAAATGCTGTCTGCAAATGAGGCTCTTAGACCAACAGCCTTGGACTTCACAGGTAAGAATGTTTACTGTTTGAAGCCTGTAATTGTAGTCCTGTAATACTGTTTTCTTTCTTAACTATAGTCTTAGCTGTACATACATATTATACTTACTGTAACATAATTAGAAATTAATTTCAACTTTTAAAGCAAACATATGGACCAAGTATTTTTAAGAGTAAGCTTTCCTAAAAATCCCTAGATTTATATTATCTATCACAGAGCAATAAGTTCAGGAGTTCTGTCGTCTCCAGTAGGGTGACACCTGAACATAAGATTTGAGAAAGCTTGTTGTGTCAGTTTTAAGATAATGCTTAGTGCTGAGTGTGTCATGTCCCATGCCAATTCAACGAGAGTAGGAAAAAGACAACCCCCCCAAACACACACACACACACACACACACACACACACAAAACAACAAACATGCCAACTGCAAAAGCAAGAATGAGTCCTAAACATCCTGTCTAGCTTGAATATAAGATGTGGAAAATGGTGTTGACATCATCCATGCAATTTTTTATTATATTTGGAGATTCTAACTGGTGTGGAGGGGTTTTCAGGCTACTCCTGGTTGTAGACATAAATCTCAAGGTGAAAGGGGTCAAGACTGACTATAGCCAGCCCCGAAGAGGGTTGAGAGAGAAATAGGTAGAGCATTGGTCAGCCTGCTTTTAGTTAGTAATTAGATTGTTGATTTGTTTAGGTTGGTTTTTATATAAATTTTTTTGAAAAGTTAAAAATAATTTGTATAATTTATTTACTTTGCCACATTCTTCTTTTGCATGGATTTGTATTGTTAATGTGATTTTTAGAAGGCAATTAACATTATGAATGCCATGCCATCGACCCTACCCTAACTTGGCTAGGACAAGGAGTAGTTAATGATGATGATGATGATGGTGTAAAATCAGTTTACTTTTTGAATTTTTAAATAAAGTATTAAGCAAAGCATTCTCCCATGCAATCATCTGTTCTGCAAAATACTCCTGAATTTCAAACAGAGTAAATATTATCGACTGATTGATTTTGAGGCAAAGCATTATTCGGTCCAATAATCTGTTCTGCACAACCCACCACCACCACCCTTAATTGTTGCTCTGTATCCATGCCCAAGTGTTATTTACCTAGTTCAAAATAAAATTATATTGGTAATAATTTATGCTAGATATGTATGCATGTGCATACTGCACATGCACATGGGAAGTTTACCTTGTATTGCCACCCAAAAGTCTGCTAGCTTGATTTGAAAGAGACTTTCTGGACCAATTTGGATGATCTAAATGCAATCTGTGGCTGGTTTTTTCGCTGGTACACCTGTTAAGTGTTATGGTTGATCTATGAAAGGGGTTTGAAGCAGGGCCACAACCTTGAGTGCCTTAGATTGGAAGGTTGCTCCAAACCTTTTCAGGTGCGAAGACCAGCTGGGAAGATGCAAGCCTGTTTGGCTTACTGTTTTAACATGAGCTTTTAAGCTTAGTGCATAAAAGCTTTATAAGTGCTTTTAAGTTGTAAGAGTCGATGGCTGTAATAAACTGTTAAATTATTTGGATAAAATGTGTTTTAAGGTGTCTGCTAGATAGTTATGTGTTCGGTAAAAGAAAAGCTTATAAGTTGTTAGAAGTTATAAAATGACCAAAAAGTACATACTACTTACTTTTACAAATAAATCCATAAAAAAACATTTTTTGGGTAAATAATTTAATTAGTTGTACTTTGTTATAGCATATATTACCAATAGTTATATAATAAATGTGATTTAATTAATAAAATTTAAAAATTTGCTTAATTAATAAATTTGATATTTTTGGTCAAGTGTTTAGTATAATAAGTTTGATATGTAATTAATAACTATGTTAAATTTAAATTTAATTCATAAATGTGATATTTACTAATTAATGTCATAAATTTATATTTAATTAATGAAACTGAAGATTTTGATATTTTATTAATAAATCTGATAAATTTATGTTAAATTGATAAATTTGTTACTTTATTAACAATTTGGGAGAAGCAAAACGAGATGGAAGGGAGGGATTTTTAAATGATCTGGAGTAACAGTGATTGGGACTAGCTTCAGCGGAGCAGCAATGTTGGCGAAACGAGAGGAGAGTGATGGTGAGGGTGCACAATGAGAGTGGGAGAAGAGAAACAGGAATGCTCACAAATGGTGTTTCGGTCGAATGGAAGAGTAAAGAGGGGTTAGGGATTTGGTTAGTTGGTATGGAAATTTTAGATTTATATGAGAGTTTATTCGTCTTTTCCTTGGTCAAATTAGGCTTTTTGCGTGCAGCTTATAAGCTTCAAAATAAAAAAAAGTTGGACCCAGATAGCTTTCCAAAATGCTGCTTGAAGGGATTTCAAGCTATGTAGCTTAAAAGCTCTTCCAATGCAGCCAAATTGGGTAACTGGTATTGAAAATCTCCAAGGGAGCTTGCTGCCTGAAACGCTTGTAAAGGCCAAGGAAAACAAGTGTCTTCTTGCTTACTGTCATTTTGTTTGCTTGCTTGCTTGCATGTCAGTAGTGTTCAGCCATGGAGCAATTTCCAAATATTTTTTTCTATGGAGCTCTTTCAGCGCTTTTAACTTGTTTGTAAAGCATTTCAGCCAAAAATTTCTGTTGCAATTCTTTGATCCCTTTTGATGCTTTGTTCTGAGAAAGGAAAAGGAGTCTGCTATAGATGCTGATGAACTCTTAGTGCAAAAACGTGAAATATTCAATTTATGTCTCGTTAGCATCTTATTATTTTCTCAAGTTTTATGTTCTTTCTGTGCAGGTTCTCCCTTTTTCCGGAATGATACTAGGTTACGCGCTCTTCGGTTCCTGGACCACATGCTTGTATGCATTTAATTTTAGCTCAGTTAATGCATGATACAAGGAGGGATTACCAAAAGCATTAATCATGAAATAATACAGTAGAGTGATTGTTGAAATTCTGCATTTTCAAGTGATTCAAGCTTATATTTGCAGGAGAGAGATAACATGCAGAAGTCTGAGTTTTTGAAGGCATTATCGGACATGTGGAAGGATTTTGACTCCCGCATACTGCGGTATAAGGTTTGAATGATTTCTTCTCCCATTTTTTGATGAAATTTTAAAGACTCAGCAGCATAGTATGTGGTATCCTCTCTTATCTTCTAACTGGTATTTGTGCTTGACCTTGTTGCTAAACCTTGATGAATTGTCAAACTTGACATGAGATCTTGATTTGAAAAATGTTTAACAAAGAAAATTTGGAAACATACGAATTTCTGATTCTTAAAATGCAGTCTTTGAGTGAGTTTTTATTCAATATTGATATTGTATTATGGGGGTCTATTTGATCAATGAATTGTTGTTATGAAATGTGATTGTGTAAATATGGTTGAGAGTGAAAATAAGTCTATGAAAATAGGCTAAACAGTGAAAATAGCACACAAAAATAAATTGACACTAAATTAGTAAACAGAAATTTAATCCAAAAAAAGAAAGAACAAGAGAAATCAAATCTCCAAGCAAATCATACTAAAATAAAAATCAAAGTCTAAATTCCAAAATTTAATAGTTCCAATTTCTCAGCTACCATTTTTTTTTCTGAGAATTCTGACCACTAGTTCCTAAATTCTGCTCCACACAAAAATAAACCAAATCCACATTTTCCTCTGGGAACTGTTGAAGAATTCTTCTCTTATTGGGCCGGGAAATTTTTCTTGGAATGCCAGGACCCCTCCTTGTGTTTCATGGTGCACAAAATTATTTGAAGGCAATTTTGGCCTAGATTTAGTAAAGCTGTCCAACATGGAGGGTGCTTCGCTAATTGGCTTAGCTTAAATTTTGCTCAAAGAGAGCTTATAAGCTTTTCAAGAAACTTTTAAATTTTTTTCTACCTGTTTGGCAAATTTTGAATTATAAACTACTGAACTTACAAGCTCTTCCAACAGCTTATTTAGAAAGTTGGTAACCTATAGCTTGTTTTTTGGTTGCTTATACACTATCTTAAAATAAGCTGGTGTTGTCCAAGTAGTAAATGTCCAAATTATTGGCAATTAAGCTCCTTGTGCTTATAAGCTCTGATGGTTTAAGCTAATACAAATGGCTGATGGTATTTTGTTGTCATTTAATCTGTTATCATGCTCATTGATTATTATATATTGGTTTTAGTTGGAAGGCAGTGGGAGGTTGTATGCTTGGTAATGTGTTTTACTTAGACTTTCTTTTATCATTTTTGGGGAATATGAACTGTTGGTTGAGCACAGATTTTTATACCATATTGTATGCAGGTCCTTCCACCTCTCTGTGCAGAGCTTCGAAATGTGGTGATGCAACCAATGATTCTTCCCATGGTTCTGACCATTGCAGAGTCTCAGGTACTGTAGTTAGTTTATCCTTCTAGAATCTCAGCTTTGTATTTCCTGTGTGCCTATTGGTAAATGTTGTGGAAATTTTTGTTCTCTAGATCTTACAATTGTACAGAGTTGTCAAGGCAGACTTGAAATCTAATGCAACTCGCTTCACTTCATCACACGATTAGATATCTAAAATGCTTTTCGTTTTATGAATTGCAGGGACATAGGATGAATTGTTTTCAATTGCTAAAATGGTCTGAACCATTGTGCTCTTATGCTTTACATGTCTAGGTTACATCAAAGATCTACTTTAAAAAATCATTTGCATTATGTATGGATGAATTGACTTGAATAAGTAGAAGTGAGGTAGTGTGTTGTATACTTTCTATGGGCAACATTGTTTTAGTAGATGAAAATAAAGTATGGTAAACACTAGCCAGGGGATTTCTTGAAGTACGAGGTTTCAAGATAAATATGAGAATAAAATTGAATATATGAAATTCAACTTTAATGAAAACAAAAGTATCTAAGAAGGGATATTTAGTATTGAAGGCTAACATATATGAAAAGATATACAGTTTCAACTAGGCATTGAGCACATAAAGGTGGAGTAAGTGGAGGAATGGTTAAGTGTCTGTTGTGATTGATGCATGCTTTGATTGCTTTAAATTCCTTGCAGAACAAATATAAAGGAAGGATAGAAGAAAGATGGACGAAGGAAGAAACACGAGAAATAGAGCAATTCAGGTGGCTAATAAGAGAAAACTTAAAACCAAACTATCTTCTTTTTAAGCCCATATATTTATATTAATGTCATTGACAGTAAAAAGGTCCTCATTGTAAAACTTGAATAACACATTGATTATAAGACTAGAAACCCTTATGGTATAGTGTTGCGCTACAATAAAACTGCTACCTTATTGATGAATCTACTCATCGTGATGGAGCCTTAGAATGCCTTTGTATAAGCTAAAACTCTTAAGAGCATTGGAAAGGCAACTAATGATATAATAGTGAATATACAAACTTGATAAGTGTATGGGAGGTACTTATAGACTGCTATTATATGTTGTACCTAGGGAATGCCTTAACAAGTTGTACACAGGTGGTTAGGTTGTTTGGGCAGGAAAGACCCATGTGATAAGAGGATCAGTATAAAAAACGCTGATCCAACTATTGGAGGCATCTAGAGAAATTTCAATCAAATTCATTTCTGAATTTCTCCCTCCCTCTCTCTCTCTCATGCCCCTCTCTCGATAATTCTCTCAATCTCTCGTGATTTCCGTCCGATAAGAGGAGATCAATTGATGATAAAAAACAAACTAGTAAGATTGTTGGAAATGTGCTTGAAGCCCAGTAAGTGCCTCGATTAGGAATATTGACACTATCCACATTAGGGGTAACTCTAAGAGGACACCGGAGTCCAAAATATACCAAGATTAAAATTGTAAGACACAGAAAGCAGAACAGTGAAATATGATCAATGTAGCTCTTAGTTAGTTGGGATGTACTGTAGGAGAGGAATGGTAGGGTGTTTGAGAGTGTAGAGAGACAATCTCCTGTCTACACTTGATCTTAGCCAAAAGACCCAGAAAGGCATGCAAACTCGTCTTAATGGAATCATTGTATTACCATATTTCTGTGGGTTAAAGAGGGCCCTTTCACTTTGTATATGACCTATCTTTGTAAGTAGTCTTATAGGTCCTTTATATATAGGGTTTGCCCCTGTAAGGGAGTTCTCTTTTTATTTATTATTAGTTACCAAAAAAAAAAAAAAGGGAACCTTTAAGAATTGAATGTGCTCTGCATGTTTTCTTGCTGGAATTTATTGTCCCATTTTTTCTTTTAATTATGGGGCTTAATTCTTACTGATCAAAACCTGGTGAACAGCACTCTATTATGATCATATTTTCTGCCATAGTGGATGTGTTGCTGTACCGATTATTATAACCTCCATTTATACTTCTTTGGTTCACAAATATTCATCTACACGTAGAACTGTATGTTAACATGTTTGTCTGGATGGATGGAAATGTATCTTGAAGCTTAAACTATGAATGGCAAATAGTGTTCATGTGTAGCCATTCTTTTGCTTAATGTTATACCATATACATGATGCTTTGCCAAATAATGGATGTGTTCTCTGTTGGACATTTCATGATTAATGGGCTGTGACTTTATCTGTTTGGATCATGGATTCATGTCTTTAATCCAGTGCAGGATAGAAGTGGTTTGCTGGATTTGTTGCTTTAGTGATTACCTTAACCTCCATATTTTTGTTTCTATCATACATCTTCATATATATATATATATATATATGTAGAACTGTATGTTAAGATGCTTGTTTGTATGGATGCATGTCTATCTTGGATTTTAGAGTAACAACAATGGAAGAGTGTTCATGTGTAACCATGTCTACTAATTATTATGTCTACCATGTCTAACTGATGCAAGGGTGTCCACGTGTAACTCCAATGGTTCTATGTCTTCTAATTAATATGTTCTATATTTGACATTTCATCTTTCTTTGTTGAAATCATGGTTTGACGTCTTTAATTTGCTGCAGGATAGAAGTGATTTTGAGCTATCAACGTTACCGGCTCTTGTTCCTGTCTTGAGTACTGCTGTAGGTGAGACATTATTGCTACTTGTAAAGCATGCTGATCTTATTATCAATAAGGTAATTACTTAGCTGCCTCATCTATTTTATTGATTGATTATTCTAGCTGTTCTTCATGTTAATGTGGTTGCTAGTCCAGTTAAATATCCTTTATACGTCTAGTTTTCCTTTTTTTAGTTCCATGCCCCCCTCCCCCTCTTCTTTTTTTATTCCTATTGAAATCAGAATTAAATATTTAGCCAGTGGAGATTGATGAGAACCTGAATAACTATGTATGGGAATCAGTTTATTGTCTGTTGTGGGTTTCTTTTAACTTTTGTTTTATCTTACTTTTTTCTTGCCATGGTGTCATGTACCTAGGGTTTTGATAGGAAATTGAGAGAAATCAGAGGAAGAATTAGATGGATAGAGAGGAAAAAGGCAGCAAGAATTGGGGGAGGAATACAGAGAACAGAAAAGAGAGGGAGATTAGAGGGATCGTGAGAGGGAGTTTAGAGAGAGATACGAGGGAATTCATTCATCAAACATAACATAATCCCCTATTCTCAGCTGTGGTTTATATATAACCTAACAGCCTCCCAGTCCCACATGCACCCATGTGCAGTACAACAAATAGCATAACTACCTATAGCTAAGGACAAAGCCCTATAACAGAAAAGGGAAAGAGAATGTCAGATTTCCGATCTGACCGGTTAACTGAGAACAGTGAGGGAAAGAAAAAAGAGAACTCGAGGGAGACGGAAGGGAGAGTAGGAAGAAATTTAGAGGGAAACAGAATTGAGGAGGAAACTTATTTCCTGATTTCATTCAACATATCAAATCTAGCGCCTCGATCAGCTTGTATACTGATTAAAATCAATTAGGCGCCAAAAGCCGTTGGCTCGCCCATGCGAAATGCCAGGTGGTCATGTGCACTTACAAGTGGTCTCCGCACGCGTTGGGTACGCTTTCACGCGGTTATGCATGCTGGAACAGTTTCTCCAGCTAAGCACGAGGATTTATTTACACTCTATAATTGCTATTATTTCTACTAATACTAGTTAGCATAACAGAGAATTACAATTATTGTGCAATGCAAGTAGGCTAACTACTACTATATTTGCTAATCTATCCTTGGGAACCTGTGGGGTCATGACACATGGCAGGACTGTGATCTTCTTGACACTAGGATGTGGCACAAATTGGGTGGCATGAATGTTTATGTA
Source organism: Diospyros kaki (assembly GCA_036245055.1). Taxonomy (NCBI): domain Eukaryota; kingdom Viridiplantae; phylum Streptophyta; class Magnoliopsida; order Ericales; family Ebenaceae; genus Diospyros; species Diospyros kaki. Next base: position 7,724,365 of record BSEG01000016.1, on the reverse strand, counting down.
GTTCATTAACTTCATGTTAGCATCAGGCAGTACTGTTCAATCTGCTTGTTTTGAGGATTTCTGGATCTACTTTTACTAGTTTGAGTTTAAATTAGTTTTTTATATTGTTACATATTTGTTTGCTAATAAAATATCTATCCAATACATATGGTTGTAATAAATCGTTTCTTGTAGAATTATAATTCAATCAAAGATTACAACCATTCTCCTTTGATAAGCTAGCTAATATAAAAGGCATCTTCAGTACATGACTCTCTCCTCTTTGTGAGGGTCAGGGGAGGTTATTTGTGTGCACAACCTTGCCTTGTTTTGAAAAGAGGCTGTTCTCATATCAAACTATTGAACATGTCAGTATTTAGATATAACATTTTGAGTCATACAACAAAGTTGGTCTTATAGCTGATAGCTATACTTTTGTAGCTTTAATGCAATATTTTCAATAGTATAAAATGTTGATCCATTTTAACTATTCTACCTTGATAATGCAAGTAACATTCTCAATAATGTCATATTCTTTTTGAATAATTGATCAAAGATATTTAGATTGATCTTTTTTACAAATAACTTGATCTTCAACTCTCACTGTAATATTTTTATTAAACAATTTCATAAATTTGATTTTTCACTTGTTTAACTTAGACCATTGAAGTCTAATTCAAGCTTAGTATTCACACCTTCTTTTGTCTGGTCTATGAAGATAATATCTTTTATGAATAATATACACCGAACTACTTCTCCTTGAATGTGTAATTTCATCCATCACGATGGAAAAGAGATAAATCTTCAATGCAAATACTTAATATAATCCAAAAACAACAAAAACAACATATCCAGCTTTTATCCCACTATGTGGGGTTGACTTAATATAATCCAATAATTGAAAATTTTTAGTATCTCTTCCACAAGTCATAACACATATTTCTACTCAATGATACATATATGTAATAACTTGCATACAAGAAACTCAAATTCTCTTCTTCTCGAAAACTCTCCATAAGAGTTCTTTAGGGACTTTGTCATTGTGGCGCCCCTCCCACCCCACCCCCACCAAAAAAAAAAAAAAAAAAATCCACAAATACCATATGTGAATTTTTCTATTTATTTGTACATCTTTGCATTAAATGTCTTAGGTCACATTTGGTTGGACAGGATGGTTTTGAATGGAAAGAGAGAGAGAGAGAAGGGGAATGGAATGGAATTACTATTCCATTCCATCACTATGGTATAGGCAGGAATGAAATAATCATTTCATTCCATTGTTATGTTTGGTACGCCTTGATTTTGATGGAATGGAATGGTAAAACTAATCAGTTGACAAGAATGTCTTTTCACATTATAAAAATTGAAAAATCTTATAAAAATGATATTTAATTCCAAAAAGTCAAATAACTATCAAATATATGTTAAAAAAATTATTTTCTGCTAGATCTATTGGGGAAGGTGAAAGGTCAGGGTGGTTTCCAGTGATCTATGATGGTAGAAGAGAGTGAAGATTGGTAATGGTGATGTGGCAACAGAGGAGAGGGGTCTGTCTATGGCAGCGGACGAGGGTAGGTGGCGGTGGTTGGATCTACTTTGAACAGATTCTTCATAGCAAATTTGAGGGTAAAATTGTAATCATAACACTCATTCCGTGGAATTCCATCAATTTGAGGGAATGGATATTCCCTAGTGAATTGATCATTCCATTTCTGTAGTAACCAAACAACATATTGTGGGATTCCCATTCCTATTCCCATTCCCTTGGCCTCCTTTCCATCCAACCAAACATGACCTTAGTAACTAGATAAGTTTCAATTGTGAATTTAACACTACATTTGGGGCATAGATGCATTAAACCTAGCCCATTTTTAACTACTCCCTCGAGCATTCCAATGCACCCCTAAGAGGATTATACTCTGACAAAATAATATTTCGTCAATAATTGATTCCTAAAGATTTTATGATTTTTAGCTTCTTGTTGGCTACTTGAGGCAACCTTCCTTGATCTGGACTTGGAACTAGCTATGATAAGGACTAATATGTTCAATATTAGAAGTGTTGAATGGATTATTCAATCCACTACTGGAGTTGAAGAGAAAGAGCACTATAAGTACTTATCTATGGGAAATACAACTTATCTAAAATTTTACCCCAAAAAGAAAGGCAAAAAAAAGTATCTGATGAATTATAGAGTTGAAAAATCCTTGGTTTAGTGACCATGTGATGCTTGTGTTCATTCTAGGTTCTGGAATCTTCAGGGTTCTGCTAATTGTAGTCAAGATTGCATGGGTATTTTCAGCTTCTTTTCTATTCTCATTACCATAATTTTCTTTCTTTCACTTTGGTTTTCTTTGCTTTTTTTTTTTTTAAAAGGTTATCATTTTGTCCTGTTATTACTTACCCTCTACTTTACTTGGCCATGATATCAAATGTTTTGCAATTGTTGCAGGCTACTCAGGAGCACTTGGTTTCACATGTCCTGCCCTTGTTTGTTCGAGCTTATGATGATAATGATGCTCGCATGCAAGAGGAGGGTCTGAAAAGAACTGTTTCTCTTGCAAAGCAACTTGATGCTCAGGTGATTGCGTTTGTGCCTTGATTTCCTCTTTATCGCTATTTGAACAGTTACCATATTTAAGTCTTTCTAAGCTCTCGTTGGCTTACCTCCTTTTATTTAGGAATATTCTGGAGACACCATTCCTTTTTATGTATGTGCACCAAAAGTATTGACATATAAAGCATAAACTGATTGTATTCTGATTTGTCTGTTCTTGCTTTGTAAGAGAATACTTCTGACCAGAAAAGGTTTTTGACTGGGAAGTGCATTGGTTTTCCTGGGTCCTTGACCAGCTTACTAGTGAATGGTCCATTGATATTCTTAGAGAGGAGTCATATCTAATTTATCTGTCATATTAGGAAACTTAAAACATATTTTGGGAACTCTTGGAAATTTGTTTGATGCATCTTGAATCTGTCTGTAATTTGAAAAATTGATTAACCTTGATGGACATATTTTAACAACCTGCAGAAAACATGAAAGCTAGACCAGTTTGGACATGATACTAGGTTGTTGAATTATTGAATACCCAATTAATAGTAGAGGGAAAGTGTTACCTTTTATTTTCATCATTATTTCTATTCTTAACATGCTTCTTAATGGGAGGCCCAGCTCTTCTACAAGGTGGCCCAACGTGTGCAATTTTTTTAATATCAGGTTAATGATGAGATTTTAGACGTTTCATTTTTTTTTGCTCTAATAGCTTGAATTGTTAAGCACCAATTCATATAAAACCTCCCATTAAGAGGAGTGAACTTTAATTTTTGTTTTATCTATTATACTCTTGACACAGTCAAATTGGTTGGAGCCAACCAAAACAGTATAAATTATGAAGTTGTTGCCCCTTATTGTGAATTATTGGGGCTGGACTTAATAAGAATTCCCTAATTTCAATGGAAATGGACAGTTCTGAAAGATTAAAAAGGTAAATGTGTTTGGGGCTTCTTCTTTTTTTTTTGGTAATTTTCCTATGAAGTAGCTCATGATAAGATCTAACGGACAAGGAGTTTTCTAACACTTTCTGTAGGGATACCTTTTCACTGGCCAGTTATTTAATAAACACACAGAAAAGCAATTTTGTGCTTTTTGGTGGATAACATTAAGATAGGAATGACTGAATCTAATGAGTCGTGAACTAGTTTAGTGCTAGTATTGGTGGTCAAACATTTCGAAAAAAAAAAAGAAGTGAAAAATCAGTACTCATGTATTAATTATGTCAATTTTGCCATATTATGCTGGGAATTGCACTAATTAATTTTCTTTTGACATGATTGCTGATAACCTTAATTATTAAATGGATCAGATATCTCAGTTATTCTATTTTTTTGTATGCAGGGTTAGCAACTGGTTATACTTGCTTTCGTAATGTTGAATTAACTTGGTTGACGACATTTCTGTATGCAAAACTACATCATAAATACCATTGTCTAGGAAAAATTCTTGAACTTACCATAGAAATAAAACTTCACAAAAATGCTGTTGTAATTTCAGCTTACTTTGCCGTTTTGTGCTATTTGATGTTTTTTGACCTTTGTTATGCATGTTCATTGTAATATTTTGCAGTTAGTGAAACAGGCAATTCTGCCTCGAGTTCATGGTTTGGCTCTTAAAACAACAGTTGCAGCGGTATGTGTCTTTGCCTACCCTTCCTTTTTCTATTCTTTCTTCTTCCTCAAAGATAGGTGTTTAACCCTCTGAAATTTAAAATGTTTGTTCTTTTTAATCTTCTAGAACATTTGAAATTTATTTGAGATTCACTTTCCAAAAGCACTATTAGATGTGAGAGTTAGGGGACCCTTTATATGTATACTGTGGGTGCATGTGTACTACCCCTATGGCAGGATCATAAGGCATCATGTGGTGCAATGATGCTTCATGACCTGTCACTTCCTCTCGACTAACAGTGGCCCACTTATAACCACCCTTGATAACCTCTCAACACAAAAGGGAAAAAAAAAAAAAGAGAATGCACCCAGTTCTCCTCATGAACTGGGCTCTGCAATTCGCACAAAGTTGTCATACCCTGTATATGCACCTCTGAATTTGGAACAAACTCCCTAGATAGTCAAACAAGGCATTGCCCACCAAATCAATGTGATTTGAAACTATAGAAATATAGAAAGATTACAGGTGAGTTATGCAACAGCCACAAAAAACCCAGAGGATATGAAGGACCTTATGACTGCATGTCCTCTGATGAAACATGCTTGCTGCGAATGAGATGCCACCTTGACAATGGAGAGCCATGAAAAGTAAAGCACCTGCCAAAACTTCCTTACCGAGACTGGAAGGTCTGCTCTGGCCAGAAGAAAGAGTGGGAAAAGAGAAACCTTCAGTAAAGGGCAGATTGGAAGAGCCACCAGAATCTCCCAACCTGATTACCTCCCCAGAAGTAGGCATGGACTTCCTTAAATCTGCATTGGCTGAAAACACACCGTCCTTGCTGGACGTGATTTTTGGTTTTTGTTGAGAGACAGTTTAGGAAGAATAGAAATCCTTTCTTATTTATTCTATGCGTATAAAACCCTATATATACAAGGAGTATGCTAATAAATCTCCTAAAAACTAGGAATTGATAACAGTCTAATAAGTAGGAACTAGATTTCAACAATCTTCTATAATTTACAGATTTATACAAAATATTAAAACTTAAACTTGATTTATCCTGTAAGGCTTCATGCTTCCTTATCTTCTTATCATTAACCGGCGCTCCTTATCTTCTAGCTGATAAGCTCCTTTAACCGTAACACTCCCCCTCAAGTTTGAGAATGGATATCATCCATTCTAAGATTGCTAGTCAACTTTTGATACATGGCTGTAGGCAACCCTTTAGTGAGAATATCTGCAAGTTGTTCACAAGATGATATATATGGAGTACATATTAGACCACTATCCAATTTTTCCTTAATGAAGTGTCAGTCCACCTCAACATGCTTGGTTCTATCATATTGTATCGGATTGTGAGCAATATTTATTGCTGATTTGTTGTCACAATATAGTCTCATAGGTTCCACCAAAGTGATCTTCAAATCATCTAACAAAATTTTCAACCAAAGTAACTCACATTCCCTTAAACGCCATGGATTTGAACTCTGCCTCTGCACTTGACCGGGCCACCACACTTTATTTTTTGCTTCTCCAAGTTACAAGATTACCCCTAGAAAGGTACAATAGTCGGATGTAGATCTCTTGTCCGCCACTGACCCTGCATAATCTACATCAGTATAGGCTTCGAGTGTCATACTCCTTCCCCTTTGGAACATAATGCCTTTGCCTGGTGTCCCTTTCAAGTAATTGAGTATTCTAAAATTTGCTCTAAGGTGAGTTTCTTTCGGACTATGCATGAATTGATTGACCACCCCCACTGCATATGCAATATTTGGCGCGAGTGTGAGTTAGATAAATTAGTTTCCCTACTAGCCTTTGGTAGGATTCTTTATCCACCTCTTTATCTTTTGGAACCTCCCCCAATTTGTGGTTGAATTCAATCGGAGTAGTAGCAGCCTTACAACCTAGCAGCCCGGTTTCTGTTAGCAAGTCCACAATATACTTTTGTTGAGAAATAAAGATGCCCTCTTTTGAGTGTGCAACTTCTATGCCCAAGAAGTATTTTAACCTTCCAAAGTCTTTAATTTCAAACTCTTTAATTAGGCATTTCTTTAGTCTAGTCATACCTTCTTCATCTTCCGGTCACAACAATATCATCCACATCTACTAATAGGACTGTTACTCCCCCTATGGACGAGTGATGGATGAAGAGGGTATGGTCTCCTTGATTTTCTTTATACCCTAAGGTAAGCATCACATGGGTAAACCGGCCAAACCAGGCCCTAGGAGACTGTTTAAGGCCATACAATGCTTTTTTCAGTCTGCACACTACCTGCCCGCGAGTATCTATATTATAGCCCGGTGGTAAGTCCATGTAAACTTCCTCTTCTAGTTCTCCATGCAAGAAGACATTTTTTACATCATATTGCATTAATGGCCATCCTAGGTTAACAGCTAGAGATAGGAGAACTTTCACTGTATTTAGCTTTGCAACTGGGGCAAAGGTGTCTAGATAGTCGATGTCATACTAATGCAGATTATGTAGGGTCGGGTGAAGAAAAAAGCCACAACTGACTTATATCACTTCAAGAAACAAAACAAGAAAACAGGCTGGAATGGCACTAACAGTCGGAGTAGGGAAAAAACCGGCAATGAAGGCTTGAACAGAATTCCCTAGAAAGTAGGCTCTGATACTATGCTGAGAGAGAGTTTAGGAAGAATAGAAATCCTCTCTTATTTATTCCATGCATATAAAACCCTATATATACAAGGAGTATGCTAATAAATCTCCTAAAAATTAGGAATGGATAACAGTCTAATAAGTAGGAACTAGATTACAATAATCTTTTATAATTTATAGATTTATACAAAATATTAAAACTTAAACTTGATTTATCCTCTTAGGCTTCATGCTTCCTTATCTTCTTATCATTAACTCGTGCTCCTTATCTTCTAGCTAATAAGCTCCTTTAACTGTTATCTTCTAGTTGATAAGCTCCTTTAACCATAACAGTTTTACCTGATGGGTTATGACCTAGTACGCATGGAATTGGATGACAACATTGAAGAAATATAGGGCTTGTTTACTTGTGGAGAATGTTTTCTGTTTTTCATCTCTAGTTTTCATCTTTGTTTCCATTTCCACAGAAAATTAAAAAAGCATTCATTTCTATTAAATATGAAATCAATTTTGGACTTCAGGATATGAGAGAATGTGTTCAAAATCATGTAGAAAAAGAGATGTGGTGATCGACGACAGAGGAAGAGGTGAATGGTCAGGATGGCCTGATGAAGAGAGGAGTTGTCATTGCCGCAGTGCTAGAGGGAAGTGTGGTGGTGCTAGTCGAGGGATGAGGACGGTAAAAGGAGAGGAAGAGGGCAGCGGCGAAGAGTGTGCCAGTTGTGCTTGTTGTCGTAGTGACAAGGATGAGGATGGCAAGAGAAAAGGCTGGTTGTGCTTGCTATCAGAGTGGTAGAGGGTGGTGGGGAAGAGGAGAGGAAGGTGTGGTGAGTGGGTGGGTGCGAATGAAACACTAGGAAAAAGAGAAGCAAAAGGGAAAAAATTGTTATTGACAAGATTTGAAGTGAGGCTCGAATTAGAAAAGCGTGTTTTACCTAGAGGACGTCTTTAAGATGTTTTTTGAAGTCTAGTACAATTTTACAACAACAACAACATATCCAGCCTTTATCCCACTATGTGGGCTCGGTTACATGAATTCTAGACTTCCATGTATTTCTATCGTTTGTCATATCTTCATTTAGATCCATATACTTCATATCGAACTTTAATGTCTCTCCCAAAGTCTTCTTGGGTCTACCTCTACCTCTTTTTGTGACTAATTGTTCCATTTCATCTACTCTCCTCACAGGAGCGTCTCTTAGTCTCCTTCTCACATGACCAAACCATCTTAGTCTAGTCTCTCTCATCTTCTCCTCGATTGGCACTACTCCTATCTTATTACGAATAACTTCATTTCTAATTTTATCCTTTCTTGTATGTCCGCACATCCATCTTAACATTCTCATCTCCGCTACACTCGTCTTTTGCTCATGCTGGTATTTGACTGCCCAACATTCTGAGTCATACAGCAAAACTGGTCTTATAGCTCTCCTATAAAATTTTCCTTTCAATTTTAATGGGATTTTACCATCACATAACACTCCCGATGCATTTCTCCATTTTAGCCAACCTGCCTTAATTCTATGTGCGACATCCTCGTGAATTTCTCCATCTTTTTGAATCACTGATCCCAAATATCGAAAATGGTCTTTTCTTTGTAAGATTTGGTCTTCTAATTTTATTATAACATCATCCACTCTTGCATTTTTACTAAATTTGCATTCCATATATTCTGTTTTCTTTCTACTTAATTTAAATCCCTTAGATTCTAAATTGTTTCTCCACAACTCAAGCTTAGTGTTCACTCCTTCTTTTGTTTCATCCACCAACACTATGTCGTCTGCAAATAGCATACACCATGGCACATCTGTCTGAATATCTTTAGTGAGTTCATCCATTACTAAGGCAAATAAGTATGGGCTTAGTGCAGAACCTTGATGCAGTCCTATTGTAGTTGTAAATGGTTCAGTATCCCCTCCGCATGTTCTAACCCTTGTCTCTACACCATAATACATGTCCTTAAGGGCTTGTATATAGGCTATTTTGACTCATTTCTTCTCTAAAATCCTCCATAATACTTCTCTAGGGACCCTATCATAGGCCTTTTCTAGATCTATAAACACCATATGTAGGTCCTTCTGATGATCCCGATACCTTTCCATTAGGCGCCTCAGTAAATATATAGCTTCCATTGTTGACCTGCCAGGCATGAAACCAAACTGATTTTCTGACACATTTGTTTCTTTTCTAAGTCTCTGCTCTATTACTCTCTCCCAGAGTTTTATGGTATGACTCATTAACTTAATTCCTCTATAATTTTCACAGTTTTGAACATCTCCTTTGTTCTTGTATATAGGAACCAAAGTACTCTTCCTCCACTCATCTGGCATCTTTTTTGATTTAAGGATCGCGTTAAATAGTTGCGTTAGCCAAGAGATGCCCTCTTCTCCCATGCATTTCCATGCTTCTATTGGTATATTATCTGGTCCCATTGCCTTATGATTTTTCATCTTTTTTAAAGCTTGCCTTGTTTCATTTGAACTTATGCGTCGATAGAATGCGTAGCTCACATTCCCTTCGGAGTTACTAAGATGTCCCAACCTGACTCTTGTGTCACCACCATCATTGAATAATTTTGTGAAATACTCCTTCCATCTCTCTTTAATCGCTCCCTCATTTACTAAAACATTTTGATTGTCATCTTTTATGCATTTAACTTGATTTAAATCCCGTGTTTTTCTTTCTCTTGCTTTAGCTAATTTATATATATCCCTTTCTCCATCTTTTGTATCAAGTCGTTTATATAGATTCTCATATGCTTTTGACCTTGCTTCACTAACAGCTCTTTTTGCTGTCTTTTTTGCTTTTTTATAATTTTTTTGATTTTCTTCATTGTTGCATTGATATACCGCTTTATAGCAAGTTTTCTTATTTTTAATTTTCAATTGTACATCTTCATTCCACCACCAAGACTCCTTAAGGTTAGGGGCTCTACCATTTGTCTCTCCAAGGACTACCTTTACCGTGCTTCTCAGAGCATTAGCCATTTCTTTCCACATTTGATTTGTTTGTCTTTCTCCATTCCATTCCCTTTTACCCCATAATTTTTCTTTGAAGATTAGTTGTTTCTCCCCTTTTAAATTACACCACCTGATTCTTGGATTTTGTTTTATATGGTTTTTGCTCTTCCAATTTCTTACTTGGACGTCAAGTACTAGAAGTCTATGTTGAGTAGTCAAACACTCTCCCGGTATTACCTTACAATCCCTACAACATAACCGATCCTCTTGTCTCATGAGGAAGTAATCTATTTGGGTGCTTGAGCTGATATTTTTATATGTGATTAAGTGTTCGTCCCGTTTTTTGAACCTCGTATTGGTTATAATGAGCCCATATGCCATAGCAAAATCTAGGATAGATTTACCCTCATTATTAATTTTCCCGAATCCATACCCTCCATGTACCTCTCTATATCCATTTCCGTCTCTACCCACGTGCCCATTTAAGTCACCTCCTATAATCACTTTCTCTCCTCTTGGTATCATTTGTATAAGTCCCTCTAGGTCCTCCCAGAATTTTGCTTTTATCTCATCACCTAACCCCGCTTGTGGTGCATATGTACTAAAGATATTCATAGTTATTCTTCCTAGACTAATCTTCACCATAATAATCCTATCCCCTATTCTCTTTACATCCACTACCTCATTTATTAAGTTTTTATCCATAATAATCCCTACTCCATTTTTCGCTCGATCAGTTCCTGTGTACCATAGTTTATATCCAGTTTCTGATAAAGTTTTTGCTTTTTTCCCAACCCATCTTGTCTCTTGAAGGCACATAATATTAATTTTTCTCCTAATCATCACATCCACCACTTCCATAGCTTTGCCTGTTAATGTTCCTATGTTCCATGACCCAATCCTTAATCTATGATTTTGTTTTTGTCTTTGACTTTGGATTTGATTTTGTTTTTGGCCTTGACTTTGAATTTGATTTTGTTTTTGATTTTGATTTTGGTTTTGATTTTGATTTTGATTTTGGTTTTGATGTTGATTTTGATTTTGGACTAACTTCTTTACCCACATCCGTCCAAGCAAATGCGGGAACCCTTGCTCATTTATCACTACATCCGGGCGCCGATGCAGCGGCCCTAGCTCACTTGTCACTACACGGGGGCAGTGTAGCGCGTCGCTATGAAGGGTTACGCCCACGCCCAAACGTTTTTTCATAATTTGTCTAGAGTTCATGTTTTGGATCCGACTAAGTTTTACGTTGGCTGTCGGCTACCTAACACAACCCTCCTCCTTTATCCGGGCTTGGGACCGGCAGTGGATAACATCCCCAGGCGGAGTTTCTAGTACAATTTTAGACAACAGAAAATTTGTTTCTACTCTCCAATTCAGAAAAAAAAAAAAAAAAACTGTTTTGAACACAGTTTTTAATTCTCTTGTCTATAGAGATATTTTCTGGGAAACTACTCTAGTTTTCCACAAGTAGGCCCTTAATGATGAAGATCATAAAGAATATTTCGGAAAACAATATTTTAGGTGTAAAAGTAGAAATTAATATTGTTTTATTAATTTCTTTATTTTAATTTGATTCCTAATTTCTTTTATGTCCTAGAATCCAAATTAGATTAGGATTACCGTTAAATCCTAGTTAGAAAGGAATTCTTGTTAGAATAGGTTTATATCTATTACTTGTCTATAAATAATCCTTCCAAGGAAGTATTGAAGGATAGATTTTGATGAATAATATTGGACATTGATATTGATTTTGAGTAATTGAGTTTACTCTTATTTCTTCTAGTTTGGGTTTTTCATCAATTGGTATTGGAGCCGATATTCCTGAATTGTTTTTGGAGATTTTCTAAAATTTTCTGGAAAATTTTAGAAAACTCACCAAGCTTCCCAAGCCCTTACCCGCCATTGAAGATTTAGTGCAAACCCTAGCTGCAGGAGCCATCACCAATTGGTATCCTTTGCAGAGCCTTGCTGGAGAAGTTGGAAACCCTAGCCTCCCTTGCCGCAAACCCTAGCAGTGGTGCAAGCTTCAATCACCGAATGCGTCGGTGTTGGGATCCTCAACCAGTGGTGTCGGAATCCTCAAGCGACAACGTCGGAACCCTCTTTCGACCTGTTCGCAGCAAGTCAGCTAAACAGGATTGAGTTGACAGCGAAGGATTTGCCGGAACTGACCTCGTGATAGCAGTAAATGACACCGAATCATCCAATCTGCATGCACACGCTAGTCGCTGAACGCCACTATCACTACGCCTCAGTACCACCATGAATCAACCTGGATCTTGTCGGAAACCGCTGCATCTTCACTGCTTCCTCTTGTTGCTGCACTGTAAGTTTACCTACCCAATTTCTCAACCGAACCTGAACCCGATTTGAATATCCACTACTTGAACCAACCCATTCAACAGCAAAATCCCAAAAACCTACAACCCAATTACGCCTTCACCCGTTTCCTAACTTGTACCCTGTTCCCAAAGCCATCAACCCATGAACATTATCTAAACCCAATACACATACCTGTAGGCTTCATTCCTTTTACACCGTCAACCAAACCTTCGTCTTGCTTTGGTTAAAGGTATATCCTTTCCTTTGAAAATCTGATTAATATTTATCTATTAGGTATCTTTAGTAAATTATTTTAGGTCCATTTAATATTCTTTTATCATGAAAAAATAAAAAAGAACAAAACCTAGGAAAAAAAAAAATTCGTTACCATATTTGTTGCATCTCAAGCATTATTTTTTTGTTATTGATATTGTCATTTAATTTAAGTTTCTTAGTCCTATTTGTGCATCCTAGTAGGTTTTTAATCTACATTTAATGACACAGCGTGTAGTGTTTGTGTGAAAAAAACACACTAAAATAAACCCTTGAAAGAACAAAATTCAATGGCTGAACCTTGGCTTTCAAGAAGACGCAAAAACAAGATTGTTTTGTTAAGAAAACTCAAATAGGTTGCTGAAATTTGATTGAGAACAACTTGATTACACACTCTAGATTTTAGGCATATTTATAGTGTTTGGCTAATCCAAATCCATCTAATATTTGTAAACAAAATCTAACTAGAATCCTAATAAAAATAAATCCTAATCAAACATGAAATAAAATCCTAAATCAAGTAGAAATATGAAGTAGAATCCTAAATCAAGTAGAATTCTAAAACTTAAGAAGTATTAAAATATTGTTCTGGCGCTACTATTCCGGTGGTACTGTTCCAATTTGGTCGGGTCGGCCTTGGGCTGGGTCTTGATTGGTGACTGCATCATTCACCTCCATTTGATCAAAATTAGACCTCGAATTTTGATCCAGGTAGGACAAATCCACGTTCGGCAAGTACAAAGAGAGATTAGCTACATTGAATGTTTAGAAATACTCATATGATTAGGCAAATCCACAACATAAGCATTGTCATTAGTCTCCTTTGGAATCTTGTAAAGACCATATTTATTTGGCTTGATCTTGTTCTGCTTTCCTACTAGAATCTGTTTCTTTTTCAAAAATATCATGACTTCATCTCCAACCTCCAATATCTTGTGCTTCTTATGTTTGTCAGCTGTCGTCTTGCACTTCTTATTTGTGCAACTTTTGCTTGACATCTTCTTGAACTACTTGGACTTTTCTGCTAAGGGGGTGTTTGTTAATCAAGATATGAGATGAAAAAGCCAAGATATGGGATGCATTCCAGACTTCTATTCTTTCCAACATGTTTGTTAAGCTTATCTGAAAATTCTTGAAAAAATCATTAATGACCCCTTATCTTGATCTTTCAAGATATGTTTCTCTCTTTCTCTCCTTCAAGATAAGCATCTCTTGGTCTTTATAGATAAGAAAAAAAAGACATTTGTGTCCTCTAGTGTATTTTAAAAAATTTAACAAACAACTTGATAAAAATTTTGGAATACTTTCCAGCCTTATCTTGATCATTCCATATCTTGATCCAGAATGCATTCCAACCTTATCTTGATGCCTGTTATCTTGCTCATTTGAACAAACACCCCCTAAGGGAACATAAGCGAAGACATTCCTTCTCCTCTTAGTCTTATCTTCGTTGGCATGGGTCCAACCATCACCATGTTTGTTGCCCCTCTGCCTCCATTATTACTGTTAGATTGAGGATGTTGAACCTTCCATCTTGAGCGCTTCTCTAATCTAGTAGATCTTATCATAGGTCATTATCCTCTCATCAACTTTTTTGATTTTGACTTCTCAACAGCTTCTGAATTCATCCGTAGATTTTTCTTGCCTGGAGAAGCATTCTTTTGCAACTGTTTCGAATAGAGGCTTATTCTATAATTACCAACAGTCTCTCCATCACTTAAAAATATTGATGCTTGTATCCTCCTTTGGTCCGGACACTTGATCAGTTATAGTGGTAGCTACTACAACATTCTTAGTTTCAGAATCTAATTTCAGATTAATATTGAAAGCAGTTATGCTACCTAAGTTAACTAGCTTGGGAGATCCAACACCCCTATTCACAAAGAGACCCCCATGACGATCTTGCTTTTGGAATCGCAAAGGTGAATATGTTCCTATTGCCTTCGATTCAACCATGCCAGAGCCTGAATAAATTATAGAAGAAATTGCTATCATGGCCTCCATCTCCTTTACAATCACAAGCCAATAAGAGGAAACACCACCATCCTTGGATTGCGAAGCAATGCTTGAGCCCTTGGGACTGGAAAATACCCCAATATGAGTCAACAACCTTGGAGTTTTTGTCATGTTAGCAGCATAAACTAGACCTGAGTTTGCAAACGTTGAGGTTGTTGGGACAACATTATGTTCAAGATTAAGCTCCAAACTCAACGAAAAACCATTCTTTAGTTTATACTTATCATTTTCCCAATGGTTGTGTTGCTACACATTCCTCCTACCCCTTTACCGCTAGGGTTGACTATCATACGACCAAGATCATCCTCATCGTCACTATCATCTGTCATTGGTCTTCTAGGATTAATGAGGACATGATTAATGGCTAGTCTTCCCGGTTTAACGTAGCCGGCTTGATTCACGTCATTAGTCCAGTTCCGATTATCCTTAACTCGTTATATAAACGCCTAATTGGTTGCGGATTCACTCCAATTGCTGTTGCATTGTACGAGTTATTTCTCATTGTTCTTCGATTGCTCTCCAAACCATGGACAGCCCCCGATCACCGTCACGAGGCTGGTTGATACTGTTACCTTCAAGATTGGCCTTCTGATTAGTTGATTAGCCGCTCTGATACCACCTGACGCAGCGTGTAGCGCGTGTGAAAAAAACAAACTAAAATAAACTCTTGAAAGAACAAACTTCAATTGCCGAAACTTGGCTTTCAAGAAGACGCAAAAACAAGATTGTTTTGTTAAGAAAACTTAAATAGGTTGCTGAAATTTGATTGAGAAAAACTTGATTACAAACTCTAGATTCTAGGCATATTTATAGTGTTTGATTAATCCAAATCCATCTAATATTTGTAAACAAAATCTAACTAGAATTATAATAGAAATAAATCCTAATCAAACATGAAATAGAATCCTAAATTAAGTAGAAACATAAAGTAGAATTATAAATAAAGTAGAATTCTAAAACTTTAGAAGTATTAAAATATTGTTCTAACGCTATTATTTCGATGATACTGTTTCTATTTGGACAAGTCAGCCTTGGGTCGGGTCTTGATTGGTGACCGCATCATTCACCTCCATTTGATCAAAATTCGACCTCGAATTTTGATCCGGGTAGGACAAATCCACGTTCGGCAAGTACAAAGAGAGATTAGCCACATTGAATGTTTAGAAATACTCGTATGACTAGGCAAATCCACAACATAAGTATTGTCATTGGTCTTCTTTGAAATCTTGTAAGCGAAAGATAGGAGATGATTTTGTAGAGTCACTCCATTTTTACTGAGTCTATACATGGTGCACTCAACACCCTTGGGAATACATATTGCTTCCAATAAGATTTCTCATGCACATAAAACATTAGACAGGCATGCACGTCCTACTGATGATGATCTTGATTTGGTTGAACAAGTTAAACATTGTGAGATGTGTATTGAATGAGAGCGTCCATGATGATGAATGGAAATGTACCAATATTTTTCAGACATGCATTAGGAGTGGTGCGAGAACTTGCATGCTAGTTATTGACAAGGGTGGTACTTTGAACGTGGTTTCTAAGTCTGCAATTACTCGACTCAACTTTAAAGTGGAACCACATCCAAAACCATTTAAAGTTGCATGGGTGAATAAAACAACCTTGCTAGTCAATAAGAGATGCCTTGTACCTATTCAACTGGGTGATTACAAGGATGAGATTTTTTTGTGATGTTTTACTTGTGGATGTTGGCCATATCCTTTTAGGTCATCCTTAGCTTTATGACATGAATGTAGTTCATTATGGGTGAGAAAATACCAATGTCTTCAACTATAAGGGTAAGAAACTCACATTCATCCCTACTAATCCTTTTAGAAGAGGCATTTGGACCAAGCCGATGCAAATACCACTAGTCTCTAGTAAAAGGCCTGTTAGAGATTAGGAGCACAATAGGATTGGTTCTTTCCAATTCTCTCACCCTCAGCACACTCGATTGCAATGCAATTGGACAGAAATATAATTAGAAATAAAACAGATAGAAGAATAGAAAATATAAAGCTGTAAAGGAACAAACACATTGCACAAGAAGACCAAGAATTATACCGGTTCAGGCCAATATTTGGCCCTACATCCAGTCGCCCAAGGCACACAACAATCCTCTAGAAACTGGCCAATCAAATGTAGTACACTGTCCCAACAATCTCTCTTTCCAGCACTCCCAAATACAAACTTCCCAAGAGATTACAAAAGATTACTCCAAGAACAATTCTCACAATCTTTCTTTCTCTTATACTGCACTCAAGCGCTCAAGGAATTCTCAATGATCAAAATGATTGGATGCTTGAGATTGGCGCCTTTCCCCTCTATTTATAGAGGTTTGGGGCGTTGGCTATTAGGGATTATTTTAAACCTATGCAAAAGTCTAAAATGCCCCTTATAATGTATATAGGAAAAACATCCTATACTACTTAGTCTCTCGAGCAAACTCCTTCACAGGATTGCATGCATCATCTCTTCTAGATGCAATTGACTCTATGCAAAACTCTAACAAGGCACATTCATTTGATAGATCCTAAGGCATTTGAAAAAGACTGTCAAGAAAGTGCATGAGTTAGCCCTCATAGCTAAGGAGTCCCCTAGGAAAAATTCCTTTGAGATTGTTCATGGTTACTCCTTTCGCACCCCTATTGATCTTGTACCCTTACCCCCAGAAGCCCAAATTTTTGACCTTACTGAAAATTTTGCACAACATATCCATGAATTGTATGTTGAGATTAGAGGCAAAATTGTAATGAGCAATGTTGATTATAAACTTGTTGTTGATGTATATCGTAGGGCTCGGGAATTTAACAAAGGTGACTGTGTCATGATTCGTATTCACCCTGAGTGCTTTCCTAAACATTCCTTCAGAAACTACATGCTCGAGCTAGTGGCCCCTTTCCTATCATTTGAAAACTTGGACCTAATGCTCATTTACTCGACTTACCTAATAATATGAATATTAGTTATATTTTCAATGCGAAAGATTTAACTCCTTATCGAGGCATATTTGAGCCTTCTCTCTTGCCTACTAGTGTTCTTGTAGATCACCAGGTACCTTGTATGCCACGTATATAGCAGCAAAGGGATGTGATTGATGTTGTCTTTGATGATGAGATTGTGGCTTCTTCTTGAGGTGGTGGTTATTGTTGTTTTCTTGTCAAATGGAAAGATCGACTAGATTTCGATAACACTTGGATTGCTGAAGAGAATTTTTGAGTCCTAGATCACGAGCTCTTAGAGTGGTATTTACAGTCCAACTAGTCTGAGCCATGTTCTTTTCTACCAGGGGAGAATGATGAAGATCAGAAGGATAAATATTTTGAGAAACAATATTTTAGGCGTAAAAGTAGAAATTAATACTGTTTTTTTATTTTCTTTATTTTAATTTGTTTCCTAGTTTCTTTAAATTCTTTTATGCCCTAGAATCCTAATTTGATTAGGATTACCTTTATATGAAGGAATCCTAGTTAGAAAGGAATTCTTGTTAGAATAGGTTTTTATATCTATTACTTATCTATAAATAATCCTTCCAAGGAAGTATTGAAGAACAGATTTTGATGAATAATATTGAATATTGATATTGATTTTGAGTAATTGGGATTACTCTTGTTTCTTTTGGTTTGGGTTCTGCATCACTTAAGTTCTTTGTTTGTGTTGACAGTAATGGTGATCTTTCTATTTCACGAAATTAGGGCTGGGATTCTAGGAGTGAATGCTTTCTTTCAGTTTTAGCTTTTAGACCTTTATAGGGGTGAACCTGCTATTTTGTTCTTTAGCTTATTATTTAGTAGCAGTCAAGTAGCCTCTTATGTCTAGAGAGAAGTTTATGGGATATAGCTACGTCTCACTAATACCATAATTTACCTGAAGGTTTTTCTTTTCGTTCTTTTTTTGGTGGTTGGGGGGGGGGGGGGGGGTGGTTGTGGAGTTTACTGGTGTTTGTGCTGTCTGCCTGCATTTTTTTATTTTTTCCAAATTTTATTTTCTAATAATTTTCTTGTGCTGCAAAAGTATATCATATGTAGCTCACAACCCCTATAAATTAAAGTTTTTGGTGAAATTCTTGTGGTTGTCATTCGCTGCAAAAAATCTTCTTTAGTGTTTGGTGACTTAAGTTTATTCTGTTGGCAGGTGAGAGTTAATGCATTGTTATGTTTGAGTGATATGATTCAAATGCTTGATAAGCACTCTGTTTTAGATATCTTGCAAACAATACAACGTTGCACTGCTGTTGATCACTCTGCACCAACTCTTATGTGCACCCTTGGTGTTGCAAACTCTATTTTCAAGCAGGTAATAGATTCTACAGATGAACTTTGCCTTCTGCGCCTGACTGCTTAATACATTGAATAATTTTGGTGGAATGATAACTATGTAATATTTTCAATAATTTTGCTGTTGGACAAATACTTATGTTTGTTTTGTTTTGATGTCCTTTGCTCAGTACGGACTAGAATTTACTGCAGAGCATGTCCTTCCATTGCTTACGCCACTTCTAATTGCTCAACAATTGAATGTTCAGCAGTTTGCGAAGTATATGCTATTTGTTAAGGATGTCCTTAGGTATCTCCCCTCCCTTACACACATACATGAACTCTATTCATCTGCCTGGGGGGAAGTTGTTCCTTTATTGTTTGTAATGATAAAATGATGTGTAAAATATGTTCTTTCGTTTTGGTGCACCATACAGGAAAATAGAAGAAAAACGAGGAGTGACAGTAACAGACACTGGATTTCCAGAGGTAAGACCAACTCCTGCTGTAGTTGCGCGTCAGTCCGAAGCTAGGCAGAAAGCTATTATGACTACTACATCTACTTCAAGCAAGAACCCTTCATGGGATGAAGATTGGGTTTCCACCAGAAACGAACCTCCTGTGGCCACCCAATCATTTACACCAAATAGTTCATTCACTCAGCCAGCCATGCCTAATCATCCAAATCAAGTTGCTTCAACAAACTTGCAATCTTCATCGTCTGCTGTATCTAGCCAGCAAATGACGTCATGTCCCCCAGTTGATGTCGAGTGGCCTCCTCGAGCTTCTGGAGTTGCACCTCAACTGGGAGATGTGAAGCAGAACGAAAATACGGGAGCGTCCTCTGCAAGTTTTGATGATATAGATCCTTTCGCTAACTGGCCGCCACGGAGCAATGGCTCTTTAAGTTCTTTATCCTCTAATAATGGAACAGTCGGATCATCTGCGAACAAATATGGATCTATTTTGGATACAAGTATCCCAAATGGTCTAAATTTCCAGTCCGCCAGTAGCAGTAGTTGGCCTTTCGATACACAAAATTCTATTGAGCCATTGAGGCAAAATCAAGCGAATCCAATATTGAGTACTGGCAATTCTGACAGCACAGCGGTCATCCAGAACTCCCTTGGGTTCTTGAAACAAAATCAAGGTAATTCAGCTATGGGTATGAACGCCGCTAAGAAGACAACAGATCTTGGATCCATATTTGCTTCTAACAAGAATGAGCAGGCTGCCCCTAGACTTGCTCCACCCCCACCAACTGCTGTGGGTAGAGGCAGGGGAAGAGGGAGGGGACAAGGACAACCCGGGGCTGCTTCAGCAAAGCGGTCAGGCCAGGCCAAATCAGCTGCCGAGCAGCCACCCCTTCTGGATTTGCTGTAGTTGCAGTCATTTGTTGATTGAAGTCTCGAAATGATAAATGTGGAGATTTTGGGTTAGCTGTACCGCATGGCCAAAAACAGTTGCCTGAGATAAAATGAGATGGAGATAGCCAGTGCTAAGAGTCATTGATGGTTGTGGCTCTCTGTCTCTGGTATGTAAGATTTGTTGTGGGGATATGGTTTGTTATGTTTTGCATGTATTATAGTATGCCATACTCAACAAGTTCTTTGCTTAAGTTCTTGGTTTTTTGTTTTTGTTTTTTTTAACTTTTTCTTTATTATTTTTGAAAATGAGAAAGATCACCAGAAGTCATTGTATTCTTTAGAACAGTTCACTCCCACAAACGGGTGTGAGAAATAAGAATTCGAGATGAAGTGGCAGAACCTCTCAATATATTGCCATCTCAGAGCAGTTTGCCTGCTTATAGGATATGGAGAATAATGTCGAAACAATCAACATGTGCCACACAACTGCTTGCATTCTTCAGTCTTTAGTTTGATCCCTCACATAGCTGATCACTTTGGACTGATGGCTTGAACCCTAGTACCATACTAAATTGTGTAGTTAACCGTTTTTCATTTTACATTTATTTTACTTTTTGATATTCTCTTGTGCGACTGTTTCTCTGTGAAAACATGGTCAACACATCTGGACAAGTAAAATTATCCTCCGAAGGCTCGTTGAAGAGGAGCATAATGGAACATTTTTAAGTTGAAATGCAAGATTATTTGGCTTGGTCTTTGGTGGTGTGGTATCCATATGTTATGTGGATTGTGTTTGAAGAACCCTTTTTTTTGCAGAGAAATCTTTTACATGGTATAGTCTTAAAACCACTTGAAGATCCATATTCTAGAAATTGTTATTTGCATCATTATGCAGGGACTTGTTGGAACTAGACTTGTTTGGTTTTAACCTTTCTCAAATGCAAGTGATTCACATTTCTTTGGATGTTGACTGCAAGCAATCGTCTTGATTATTCAACAAATTGGTTTCTTAGAAGGTGAGAGCCAACGATTCTCCTTTGATTGTTCTATGCCTTTTGTATTGGGAAAAAAAATAAAATTGTAATTTAGTAAAAAGAAAAAAGATTATCAGGTTGTTTTGAAGTGTCTTTTATGTGCGTATATGCCAGCCTACTTGGATGGAGGTGTGGTATGGAGTTTAAAGGTAATCCATCAATAACTTTTCTGCTTTTAGTTGTTATAGATAAAATCATTCTTGAATTTCAATTGTATGTTTGATATTAAGAATCATGTTTTCTAATACTTTAATACTATTATGTAATATGGTCATGGCTATGAATCTCAATTTTTGGAGATTTTAAATTTTAAAGTTAAAAATTGTTTGATGTGGATGATGATTGATATAGTGAAAGGTTTATGCATGGCAAATCATTCCAGATAATTTTTGTGAAGCTTGCACCTTGTTTTGTTTTTTTGGGCTAAGTTATAAGCTTGCAGTTTTATAAAAAGATTATTGAATATTATAAATATATGACTATTATGTTGCTTGCGACGAGAGCTTAGGGGAGGCTTGTAGGGTTTTGACACCCACTCTCTTCTCAATTTGTCCATGTTTATGTTGTCCAAAGTAAATAATAAAAAGTTTTCAATTACAAATATTAAGATTAGCTTGTGTTAGAATTTCTTGCCATTTGTATTATGGTCTAGTGTATATGCCTCTGCACTTAAGAAAAGAAAATGTATATGCCCCTGTGAATCTTTAAAAACTTGTTATTTTCTTGCTTCTGTTGATTACTTCTAGCCAAAATAAAAAAAATAATAAAAATGAGTTATTTCTTCAAACAAAAATCTAAAGTAATTTTCAGCCAAAAAATAATATAAGGTAATTGCTTTTTAATAAGGGCTTTGTAGAAAACTAGAATGAGTAAATTTGAGGATCAAAATATTAAATACTGAGAGTAAAAATAAATATAAATTTATTTAATTTATTAATTTTGTTACATATTAAAATAAATTTTTATACGTCATATTTCATAATACTATAGAATTGTTAAAAGAACACAACTAATATAAATATAATAAGAATCAAGTTAAAATTAAAAGATATGAATGATGAATTGTGAATTGAAACTATCTCATCTCATGTTCATCTAACAAAAATAAGAACATGTTTATCATGTTTATCCAACAAAAAAGAGAAACTATCTCGTGTTCTATTTAACTTTTGAACATGTAACCCATCAAAAGTGTGCCTGATTTTTTTTTTAAAGGAAGTCACATTTGTTGAATGCAAGAATGTGCTCTCTCATGTTCATCCAAAAACCATGTTCTATATAGCTTTTGAACATGTAACCCATCAAAAGTGGGCCTAATTTTCCCTTCAAAACAATCACACTTGTTGTGTACAAGAATCCGTGCCAAATGAGTTAGGCCAGGGTGTTGGGGCTTGCAACTAGCACAACATAACCCATCCATAGGCCTTGCCCAGCATGATCCGTATGTCTTAACAGGCATGGCTGGTGGGATGATGAATAAAATTATTTTTTGAAATGTATAATTATAAATATATATATGTAGAGGTATAATTTAACACATGTATTATCACTTGTCACTTGCCAATATTTTGAGATGATAAAAATAATTTGAGGTATTAGTTTTAATAGAAGAAATTGTAATACGTAAATGGAAAATCATTCTCTATACAAATTTGTATATATGCTTTTTTAAATCAAAGCTATATATATGCATACATCTTTCTATACTGTTTTAAGGTTCAGTACCAATTTTCTATATAAGCGACTGGAGAGAGACCTCAAGATGTAGAAATAAGTGGCTACGAAAATGTTCTCTTGTCAGTAATTTATCATGGCAAGATTGTTAGTAATAAAATCGGTACCCACTTGTTAACCAGGATTAAACTGTTTCCCATTGGGCATGGAAGCCATAGAAGCCTTTCATACCTATTTCCAATAGGTGTTTGTTATCAATAGATTTCACGTAAGCTGCCATCTCTTGAACCCAACCCTGCCATTTTGTGCACATATATACGTAAATAAAATTACCATAGCAAACTAGACTATGGAAATTACTCAAGCTTGTAGGGATCATATATTTATCCATTCCATTATGACCTAACTAGTTATATATATATATATATATATATCAACTAACTATAAAGTTCTAATTATTTGATTCTCACATTAATTGTCCTTCCAGAATAATCACTGTTGCAACGGGTTCATTTATAAGTTCCCATGCCATAATACTTGGATCATCTTTGTAGATGGTTCTTGTTATGGTGTTGAACCTAATTATAACTTTTTGCAAAAGAAAATATCAACCTAAATACATTAGAGCAAGTGAAGTTTTATACATACGTATGAAAGAAGAATAGGGAAGTTAATAGCAACTTCTTATTTAGGTAAAGAATTTCTCATACTTTACTTTTCTGCTTTTTCTAAATATCAAAATGGAGAAAATTATTGCCCCTGTCGATTGGTGGATGTGTGCCTACTCATGCCACCTATTCCTACGTACGAGCATGTCAGAAGTTGCATCATTGGTTGTATCACGAAATTAACAACTACCCACCTGGGATATTCCGAAAATATGTTTGCAATTTCTATATTTAGCAAATTGCTCCAAAATTAATGCGACTAATCATAAGCTCCTGGAGATGTTGACGTTATCTATAACTATATTGTGTCACCTGCTTTACCAACCCGCCTTTCTCTATTGCTCTCCACCCCATTAATTACCTGTAATTTGCATAAAATATTTTCATTAGTATAAAAGATTTTAATTGATTTTTATAATAAAATAGATAAGATAGAACAATTTTTTTATAAATTAATTATGTTAGATAAAAATTATGTGGTAAGAAGATAAAAAATCATTTTGTTATTTGTCAAATCATTCATTTGGTTGATGTGATAATTTGGTATGGTAACACTCGAATGGCATACAAATTACATGACTTTTAAGATTATTGTTCTTACGCGATCCTTTACTACTCATACTCTCGATTTCAGCTGAGGTAAATCGCAAGTAGAGACTTTATTTTACTACGAAAGATAAGAAATCAAACCCACGACTTACTGGTGCAATCCACTTTTGCATCATTTAGTAGTTTAATTATTTTAAAAGAACCGAACAATATTTTATAACTGAAATAAAGATAAGAGGTTCTCTCAAAACTGAAAACGTGTTCTAACTTGCATTTTTTCTTTCAAATTTCTCTAATTGATTTTTTTATAATTTTATAGCTTTTAGATATTGCTAGTGCTCAAGATTTTTTTTATTGCTCTCCACCCCATTAATTACCTGTAATTTGCATAAAATATTTTCATTAGTATAAAAGATTTTAATTGATTTTTATAATAAAATAGATAAGATAGAACAATTTTTTTATAAATTAATTATGTTAGATAAAAATTATGTGGTAAGAAGATAAAAAATCATTTTGTTATTTGCCAAATCATTCATTTGGTTGATGTGATAATTTGGTATGGTAACACTCGAATGGCATACAAATTACATGACTTTTAAGATTATTGTTCTTACGCGATCCTTTACTACTCATACTCTCGATTTCAGCTGAGGTAAATCGCAAGTAGAGACTTTATTTTACTACGAAAGATAAGAAATCAAACCCACGACTTACTGGTGCAATCCACTTTTGCATCATTTAGTAGTTTAATTATTTTAAAAGAACCGAACAATATTTTATAACTGAAATAAAGATAAGAGGTTCTCTCAAAACTGAAAACGTGTTCTAACTTGCATTTTTTCTTTCAAATTTCTCTAATTGATTTTTTTATAATTTTATAGCTTTTAGATATTGCTAGTGCTCAAGATTTTTTTTTTTTTAAATATTACACCTTCATTTTGAAGTCCTCGTAACGCTAGATGAGGTTCCTCTCAATGCTTCTACCCTATTGGATTGGTCTTCGACTTTGGTTGATGTCGTTGTTTTGTACGCTATATAGGAATAAATAAATGAATAAAATTTGCTGAGAAATGTTGAGGAAATTTTAGTTTAAAAAAATTATTATTATTTTTTTTTAATTTTGTGAGGTAAACATCGTTTCATGTTTTACTTCACTTAAGTTCGTAATTAGTTATAGATTCGGATGAAGAAACATGTTTTAGATGAGTGAAAAAATATATTTTTTCACATAGATTTTGAGTTTATAATGATTTCATGAAGTTTACAATATCAATGGAAGGTTTATAAATGAGCAAAATCAATGAAGCATTCGAGGAAAGAAAAAAAAAATCCAATAAAAAAGGTTGTTGATATGTGGCAAGGGCTATAATAATGGCCAATTTTTCTAGTTTAAGAGGGTGACCCTATTTATAG
This sequence comes from Diospyros kaki, assembly GCA_036245055.1. NCBI lineage: Eukaryota > Viridiplantae > Streptophyta > Magnoliopsida > Ericales > Ebenaceae > Diospyros > Diospyros kaki. The sequence goes on along the minus strand of BSEG01000016.1, from coordinate 7,699,051 downwards.
AGGAATCAACTCATCGGTATAGGCCGTTGTACAGATAGAATTAATAGGCTCTCCCATAAGGCTTGTTTTAAACTGATGGACATGATTATTTGTAGATGCCATTTCTTATGCTGTTAAATCGATCCAAGCCTCACTTGACACTGTATAGTTTGAGTTGTCAATATAGATCTCGACTTTAATTGATGCTCTAGTTTATTTATTCAAACCTTATGTTATATTGACAGAACATTAAGTCAAGGTATCCGTCACCTTGAGTTAATGTGAAGGATCTGCTATTCTAAGCCTCTATTCATTCCTATATCGGCATAGGTCGTGCTTTCTACAAATGTAACGATCTGCTATTCTAAGCCTCTATATTGAAGGACAGGATTGTCTATATATGCCTTTAAATCCATACAAATCCTCTAAATTTGGTTGGTTTATCTGAATTTGTGACAGTTGACCTAATTATAGTTTTGTTGGGTGTTGGTATTAAGTTATATCTGTCTTTCAGTGACAAATTTAAGTAGTCAATAAATGCAATCTTTCTAGCTAGTACATCCAAATGGTTTGACATTTTGAGAAATAGTTAATCTAAACACAATTTGGCATTGGAAACATGGAAGAAAAACATGCAAGAAGCACACCAAGAAAGTATTAGTAATGTGGGTATTGACAAATTGTTTTGAGATATCATGGTAAATAAATACTTTCTTTTAATTTTATTTCATAAGAGAATAAGATATCAATAAATCAAGAGTTATTCCCCTCCTGAATGGAGGTACAAAACATGCCAAACTTAAAAGTCAAGGAACTTAATTAGTTCCTTCCTCATCTCTATTCTCAAATGTTTCCGCCTTCGTCGTCACCATCATCAAACGAGACATCCCGGCCATTTGACTCGACTGCCTAGAAATGACTTCATCAGTGGATGGATTTTTCGATAGAATTATTTCATAGCCATCATGATATGGCTCCATTCCTGGTGCCATAAGCTGCCAAACTAGGCTCCCCCCGACTGTCCCTCCGTACTTGGCTAAGTAGTCGATGGTGCCATACACAGCTTTCATGTATGAGTCCCTTGCATAGATACTGTACCCAGGATCTTTACTAGACTTGCCGAATTCTGCTACGACCATTGGCTTTCTCAGCGTTTTTCTTGAGTCTGCCCAATGACTTTCCAACCATCTGCGCATGAACGTCATTTGCGTTCGATCATCCTTCCCTGACAACCTATTTACAATTGACAACATTTGCAAAATGAGTTGAGTTAGATTGATACGGAGGGGGAGGCCTAGGGCAATATAAGGTTACAGCCATGCACATTCACATAATTCAATTACCATATGTCTGGATAGGCATGTATGGTAGAAAAATCTATATTCTTGATCAGATTATTAGTAATGAAATCGGTGCCGACTTGATAACCAGGATTAAATTGCTTCCTCGCTGGTACGGAGTCACCATAGAAGCCTTCCATACCTACTTCTAGCAAGTGTTTGTTGTCAATGGATTTCACATAGCCCGCCATCTCCTGAACCCAACCCTGCCATTTTACACGTGTAGACATATAAAATTAGCAAGACGAAATGCATGCTTTACGAAAATTAATCAAAAATAGGGGCAGATCATAAATATTTACAGATGCACGTATATAAATAAATAAATACAATAATAAGTGAGTGTAATTAGTTGAGATAAGGTCAGAATTTGTTTCTCACGTTAACTGTCCTTCCAGAGTAATCGGCCTGGCAACGAGGCTCGTTCATAAGCTCCCACGCCATGATAGTTGGGTCGTCCCTGTAAACGGTTCTTGTTATGGTGTTGAACCTGGTTATAACTCGCTGCAAAAGAAAAAATTCACCCAAATTAATTTATTAAAGCATTTAATAATATGATCAATTAGACAGACTTGTATTTACATGCGCATAAATGCATAACATGTTTTTCGGCTTACCTTCACGTGATTCTTGTAATATTGCTTTAGCGTTGGATGCGTGTAAAAGTCGTCGTCACTATTAATCTGGATACCTGCATTTCGACCCCACTGAGCATATTGTGCTCGTCCTCCAAAGTCATTATAATTGTTAATAAAACTCAAAATCAGTTGAATCCCATACTTTCGTGCCTCAGCAACCACAAAGTCAAGTGCCTACATATATGTAAAAAAAAAAACATTAATAATTAATGTTGACTGACTTGGAATATGGAATGTAACTCCTAGTATATGAATAAAATAATGTTAAGAACTATACAAGTGGATATTAGTTAGACCTTAAAAAGACGCTCATCATAAACGCCAGGTGAAATCTGCAATGCTTCATCACCACCATCACTGAAAGCCCAAGTCCGACATACAGTGAGGCCAGCTTTGGCAGCATCATGAAACACTTGTGTTACTTTACTCCTCTCAGAGGGCTGAGCGGCAACATGCATCATCCAGTAGGAGTTGAAGCCATTGAAGTAAAATGGAGACCCATTGAGCACAAAATGGGTTCCCCTAGTTCTAACAAATCCTCCATAATTTGTTTGGTCGTCGGCCCTGGCTTCATAAACAGGGGCGAGCAGAAGGAGGACGATCGCAAAGGAAAAGGATCGCAAATTATTGTAGCAACCTCTGCTGACTTCTCTGGCCATTGATTGATGTTGGGCCAAAGGGAAATCCTAGCTCGCTAATTTCTTCGATCAAAGAAGAAGAAATCAAGTTGTTGCATGAACATGTGTTTGGCTTTGGCAGAGGGATCCACTTATAACATGAGAAAATTTTCTAAAAATAGGAAAACTTGCACTAGATAGGTGTGCTGATAAGTGGGTCTTTCAATCATCACGAGAGATTTGCTAAATTCAGCATGCAGGAGATTCCCATTTATACGTTTTGTTTATTTAATGAATGATCTTGTGAAACGTGGTGTATATCTATATTTATTATATGTATACGTAATGTTGGTACGTACTCTTGCTATTTTTTAGACTTAATTAAATTAACGGGACGTTGGTCTTTCAATCATTGGAAGAAGAAGAAGAGAAAGGTGGGTTGTTGAAGCAGTTGAGAGAATATATCGTACACATGCAAAGCAACTTTTACAAAGGAACTCTCTCATTAACGTACAAGCATGAGCTTCACACAACTCTTTCCTTTATGGCCATCTTTGCCAATAAATCAGTTGAATGAATATATTAGACTCAGTTGATTTGTAGCTCTTTTGTCAAAAAGAAAAAAAAAAAAGACAGAGAAAATTAGACTGAGGATAAATATGCCCGAATTTGACTGAATGTAGGATTATAATGTGTTGACTAATCCTAGCTAGAATATCTCACTATATAGATGTACTGATAAGTGGGTCTTTCAATCATCACACAAGATTTGCTAAATTTAGCATGCAGGAGATTCCCATTTATACGTTTTGTTTATTTAATGAATGATCTTGTGAAACGTGATATATATCTTCATTTATATATATATATATATATAATATAATGCTAGTACGTACTTGTTATATTTTAGAATTAATTAAATTAATGGCACGTTGGGCAGTTAATTAGAAGAAGAAGAAGAAGCGGGTTGTTGAAGCAGTTGAGAGAATATATTATACAGATGCAAAGCAACTTTTACAGAGGAACTCTCTCATTAACGTATAAGCATGAGCTTCACACAACTCTTTCCTTTATGACCATCTTTGCCAATAAATCAATTGAATGAATATATTAGACTCAGTTGAATGAATCAATCAGTTTTATGGTTTTTTTTTTTTTTTTTTTAAATAAGCCTTTAGCCTTTAGCCTCTAGCTTGTAGCTCTTTTGTCAAAAAAAAAAAAGAAAAAGAAAAAGAAAACAGTATTGGACTCGGGATAAATATGCCGGAATTTGAATGAACGTAGGATTATAATGTATGTTGGCTAATCTTACCTAGAATGTCTCATAAATCCTTTTGATATTTTTTAGAGACTAAGCTAGTGTCGTGGGCAAGATTAGAAGGCATTTAAGTCTCGTATATTTTTTAGTAAATTTTACACATCATCCTGGAGATTCGGAAAAAAAATATTAATCATACCTATATTTTAAAAAATAACATGCATCTTTCCTCGGTTTCATAATTACGGATTACTTTTTCCTCTCTAGTTAATACATGGTGGTTATTATTATTTTTTAAAAATTTGAAAATACCTCACTTTTCTATCCACTATAATTAAAAACCATGAGAAAAAAAAAATGGAGATGGTGGTTAGGGCCACCGTCGGAGGAACCCAAATTTCTAGGTTTTGGAGGATATCAAACTCCTTGTAAGTTTTTAGATGTAACCCAAAAGTTTCTTTGGGTTGCAGACAATTTCTAATTTTGAAAGATATAAGGGTTCCCAAAAGTCATTCCTATCATTCTGGGCATGATTTCTCTTTCAGAACAGCTTCAAGGTTCCCAAAAGTCATTTCTATTTATGGGAACAATTTTTGGGGTCCTTCAGCAATCCAAATGATCTAGGACTCGTGATTTCTAGATTTTGGCAAATGTTCCTCTTAGAAAGACAGAGGTGGGGGGGCTGAAGAGTCGCCAATTGGGGAAGGGAGTTAACGACTTACAACCAATGGTGGGTGGGGGGCTGAAGAGTCGCCAATTGGGGAAGAAAAAAAAGTAACAAATAAATTCTAACATGGCGCAAAATATTGCAAATTTCTTTACAAAAATAAATAAATAATATTTTACAAAAAAAGTAACAAATAATATTGCTGAAGGACCCCAAAAATTTTGTGCATTGTCAAAAAAAAAGTAACAAAAAAAAGTTTCATTTACAAAAAATATTGTAAATTTCTTTTGACAATGCACAAAATTCTAACATGGCACAAACAATCTTTTTGATGGTTCTGTTAACTTTATAGTTTCCACATTTTCAGTAGTACTCTTTTCAATTGACGATTTTTCTCCTTTTTTTTAAAGTGCATTATGAATGAATGATAGAATAAAGTCTTAAAGTAGACAACTAGAATTATACTTATTGTTAACAAGCCCTAAAACTCACACCAATAATTTTTTCAAGCTTGTAAGAAGCATAATCTTCAAATGCTATTTCTAACTATATAATGATTAATAGGAATTTTACAATTTTGCTCTTCCATTGTTGAAAAATAGGTTTAATTAAAACAAAAACTAAATACAAACAAATTTTCTATTAACTCATTAAGAGTTCAAACAATTAACTACTTAAAGTAAAAATGAAAGTAGTAGGATAGAAATAGTCTGATGTAGATCAAAAACATGATAACAGGCTCTTTTAAGAGCAAAAATACCTTGTTCTATATTGAATTACGCAATATTCTTTTCACAAGATACAACTATCTCTTTGTTCGGGAGTAGTTGTTATCTTACTTTTGGGGTCCACTATTACTTATGGTTCCATAGTTTTATCCGTAGTTTGTATGAATGGTTTGTTGATTGAGTTTTGCTTGTTGAATTAGTAAACCAAATCGATAATAACAAAGTAAATTAATATTAAATAATAAAAACCAGCAAAAATAAATAATAAAAAATTAATCATATTCAACACAATTGCCATTGGACTGGAAGGAATTGAAGAACTAATAATATTGCTTGCAAGAAGAGGATGGAAAGTGTGGTTTAGGTAAAGTGGGTTTCGAACTCTCATGGCTAAGTATCTATATGGAAATTGAACATGAGAAAATTTACTAAAATTAGAAAAATTTGTTAAGAGATATATAGATGTACTAGTTAGTGGGTTTTTAATTTGGAGTGGGGATATATCCTTCAATCATGGCGGGTTTGCTAAATTTAGCAAGAGCTCTGAAGCATTTGCTCACTACTTTATTTATTTTCTGCTGAGAACTACTTTCTTTATTTAATAATGTATGGAAAGTGCTATCTTTATAAGCTTTACTCTTATTCTATTTTACAAGATTATACTTTAGAATTAATAATGGGATAGCTGTTGGGAGCTTATGATTGGATGCATACATCTTGGAATTGATTAATTTGCTAAATGTAGCAACCTCTTTTTGGGCTATCCCATGTGGGTAGTTGGTTATCTTATGCATCCATATCCCCTAGTGCATATGTTTTGATATGCTCCTATGAATGCATTATCAACCAAACCAAAAAAGAAAAAAGAAAAAGAAAAAGAAAAAGAAATGAATACATCACATGCGTTGTCGGCTGCATGCATGCACGTGCAGTTCAAATTTGTGAGTTTATTGAACCTATAGTTGGTGTCTTTGTTAAGATAAAAAGAAACAAATTAATAGTGCAAGTTCGACAGAAACCTCCTAAACTTCGGAAGTTCTTAGACTTTACCTTAATTCTAATAAATCTTAAAAGGGTTTGTGAGATATTCTAGCTACGATTAGTCAACACATTATAATCCTACTTTCAGTCAAATTCGGGCATATTTATCCTCAATCTAATTTTCTGTGTTTTTTTTTTTTTGACAAAAGAGCAACAAATCTAGAAGCCCAAACGGAAATACAAAGACAGAAGAGGCTAAAGGCTAAAGGCTTATTCGAAGAACAAAAAAACCATAAAACTGATTGATTTATTCAACTGAGTCTAATATATTCATTCAACTGATTTATTCACAAAGATGGCCATAAAGGAAAGAGTTGTGTGAAGCTCATGCTCATACGTTAATGAGAGAGTTCCTTTGTAAAAGTTGCTTTGCATGTGCATAATATATTCTCTCAACTGCTTCAACAACCCACCTTTCCCTTCTTCTTCTTCCAATGATTGAAAGACCAACGTCCAGTTAATTTAAGTAATTCTAAAATATAAGAGTACGTACTAACATTATATATACATATAATAAATAAAGATATATACCACGTTTCACAAGATCATTCATTAAATAAACAAAACGTATAAATGGGAATCTCCTGCATGCTAAATTTAGCAAATCTTGTGTGATGATTGAAAGAGAGACCCACTTATCAGTACATATATCTAGTGCAAGTTTTCCTATTTTTAGAAAATTTTCTCATGTTATAAATGGATCCCCCGCCAAAGCCAAAAACATGTTCATGCAACAACTTGATTTATTCTTCTTGGATCGAAGAAATTAGCGAGCTAGCATTTCCCTTTTGCCCAACATCAATCAATGGCCAGAGAAGTTAGCAGAGTTGGCTACAATAATTTGCGATCCTTTTCCTTTGCGGTCGTCCTGCTTCTGCTCGCCCCCGTTTATGAAGCCAGGACGGACGACCAAACAAATTATGGAGGATTTGTTAGAACTAGGGGAACCCATTTTGTGCTCAATGGATCTCCATTTTACTTCAATGGCTTCAACGCCTACTGGATGATGCATGTTGCCGCTCAGCCCTCAGAGAGGAGTAAAGTAACACAAGTGTTTCATGATGCTGCCAAAGCTGGCCTCACTGTATGTCGGACATGGGCTTTCAGTGATGGTGGTGATGAAGCATTGCAGATTTCACCTCGCGTTTATGATGAGCGCCTTTTTAAGGTCTAACTAATATACACTTGTATAGTTCTTAACATTATTTCATGCATATACTAGGAGTTACATTCCATATTCCAAGTCAGTCAACATTACTAATAATTTTTTTTACATATATGTAGGCACTTGACTTTGTGGTTGCTGAGGCACGAAAGTATGGGATTCGACTGATTTTGAGTTTCGTTAACAATTACAATGATTTTGGAGGACGAGCACAATATGCTCAGTGGGGTCGAAATGCAGGTATTCAGATTAATAGTGACGATGACTTTTACACGCATCCAACGCTGAAGCAATATTACAAGAATCACGTGAAGGTAAGATGAAAAATATTTTATGCATGTGTTGCCCATATCAAGTAATAAATTTTTATGCATGTAAATACAAGTCTGGTTAATTAATCATATTAAATGTTTTAATAAATTAATTTGGGCGAATATTTTCTTTTGCAGTGAGTTATAACCAGGTTCAACACCATAACAAGAACCGTTTACAGGGATGACTCAACTATCATGGCGTGGGAGCTCATGAACGAGCCTCGTTGCCAGGCCGATTACTTTGGAAGGACAGTTAATGTGAGAAACAAATTCTGACCTTATCTCTACTAATTGCTCTCACTTATTATTGTATTTATTTATTTCTATACATGCGTATGTAAATATATATGATCCACACCTGCTTTTGATTAATATTCGTAATGCATGCATTTCATCTTGCTAATTTTATATGTCTACATGTGTAAAATGCAGACTTGGGTTCAGGAGATGGCCGGTTATGTGAAATCTATTGACAACAAACACTTGCTAGAAGTAGGTATGGAAGGCTTCTATGGTGACTCCGTACCAGCGAGGAAGCAATTTAATCCTGGTTATCAAGTCGGCACCGATTTCATTACTAATAATCTTATCAAGGAGATAGATTTTTCTACCATACACGCCTATCCAGACATATGGTAATTGAATTATGTGAATGTGCATGGCTGTAACCTTATTGCCGTCCCCCACTGTATCTATTTAACTCAGCTCATCATTTTGCAAATGATGTCGATTGTAAATAGGTTGTCAGGGAAGGATGATCGAACGCAAATGGCATTCATGCGCAGATGGTTGGAAAGTCATTGGGCAGACTCAAGAAAAACGCTGAGAAAGCCAATGGTCGTAGCAGAGTTCGGCAAGTCTAGTAAAGATCCTGGGTACAGTATCTATGCAAGGGACTCGTACATGAAAGCTGTGAATGGCACCATGGACTACTTAGCCAAGTACGGAGGGACAGTCGGGGGGAGCCTAGTTTGGCAGCTCATGGCACCAGGAATGGAGCCATATCATGATGGCTATGAAATAATTCTATCGAAAAATCCATCTACCGATGAAGTCATTTCTAGGCAGTCGAGTCAAATGGCCGGGATGTCGCGTTTGATGATGGTGATGATGACAAAGGCATAAACATATGAGAATGGAGATGAGGAAGGAACTAAGTTGCTTAACTTTTAAGCTTGGCATATTTTGTACCTCCATTCACAACTCTTAATTTATTGATATCTTATTCTCTTATAAAATAAATAAATTAAAAGAAGTATTTAATTATTACAATGACATCTCAAAGCGACTTGCCAATACCCACATTACTAGTACTTTCTTTGTGTGCTTTTCATATGTTTTTCTTCAATAATTTTCTTCAATGAGGCCATGCCAAATTGTTTTTAGATTAACTATTTCTCAAAATGCCAAACCATTTGAATGTACTAGAAAGACGGCAGTTATTGACTCCCCAAATTTGTCTCTGAAAGGCGCCAACAGCCAACAAAAATATCAGTACAACTGTCATTAATTCAGATAAACCAGAAAAATTTATGGAATATTATGTATGGAATTTGGGGCACAAATAGACAATCCTTTCCTTCAATATTGAGGCTTAAACTAACAGATCGTTGTATTTGTAGAATGCATGACCTATACCGATATAGAAATGCAGAAAAAGAATGCAGAAATGCATAAAATGAAGTGCAGAAATTGAAACAACAGAAATGCATAAATTGAAATGCAAACACTGCAGAAAATGCAGGAAAAAGATACAGAAATGCTACAAGGTATTTTGGGAGTTTAAACCTAAAATTGCTGATGTCATCTCCTTCCATCAGACTTCATTAATGGTTGTCTAACAATGAGGGTCAAAAGGATACAATGTTTGCGCAACAAAGGTACTTAAATGCTCTAATTTCTAAGATAGCAAGAGGATCCTGTATGTAATTGGGCTAAAAAAATAAAAAATTAGATTCCACAAGCAACTTAAATACATTGCAAGATAATAAAGGATCAAGCTCAAACATGTAATAACAACAGGTGAGTTTGGATATCAACAGATGAAGTTGCAAACTCAACACCGAAAGGTTGTAGGAATAGGTGCTTGTAATCTAAAGGGAAAGGTTATTAGAAGGATATTCCAGTGTGCAACCAAATCGATGACTGAAAACAATGATAATGACAAGAAGGAGGCGTGAATACTGTTGGGCACCCGTCTACATGTGTGGTGGATCAAGGCCCAAGCCCAACAAATTAGTTTAGTTGGAAAAGGGCCCAAGAGTTATTAATTTAGTGGATAGAGAACTCCATTATATATATGGAACAAAACTAGGCCGAAGTATGTGTGGATAGAGATGAATAGCTAATTTGTTGGTATAACCCAAAACCTGTCATGTGTAAAGAATTTTTTAGAGCACTAGCAAAACCTAAAACCTGTGAAAAAAAAAAATGAGAAATTTGGGAAAAATTGCAAGTTAAAATTTCCTATTAATGCAAGACAAAGATAAATTTAGCTAACCTAATCAAGAGTTTGAACTCTAAAAAATATCTAAAATGAAAACAAATCTAATTTAAATCTTATTCTAACCTCAAGATCCCTTATTCCATACCCTAAAACATTGATTTTAGGATAAATTGTACTTAGACCCCTTATGGTTTGTGGTTATGCGCATAAAGATCTTTTATAGTTTAAAAATGTCTACAATGGTCCTTCTAGCTTACTTTTTTTTGCTTACACATCCCTTTTGTTGACTTAAAAATGTCTCTAGCTAGATGCCATTCCTAAGCAAAAAAAATTAAGCAATTAACACTTTCAAAAACATCTGTAAAGCATAATTATTTAAAAATATCTCTTTACAAGACACACCCAAACCGCATAAAGTCTTTGTCCAATTCACCCTTGGATTCTAATAAAAAGCACTCACCTTCATAAAGCAAATGCTTGTGCAGCCGCGCACGCATGCCATGGTGCCATGCATACGAGAGGGAGAGGATACCAAAGGAAGTATATAGGATAAATTAAAGAATATATTCCCGAAACTGCTTCAACCACCCACCCTTGTCTTCTTCTAGCTTTCCCAAATGTGCATTTCCCTATCCACCCTGTTACTTAATTCTTAAACACAAGTAAAAGTAACACGTTACGTTGCTCGATAATCATAGTCTTTGTCACCCAACAAAAAATAAAATAAATCTTTGCTCATAAACTTTGCATATATAGTCATACATAAATAAAGGCAAATGTGCAGGAATCTTTCGCTAAATTTAGCAAACCTGCCATGACTGATATATAGTATTACGTTTACAAATTAAAAAGGCCCTTACAAGTACATCCATATACGGTGCAAGAGTTTCTATTTGAAATAAATTCTCTCATATTCGAATCGTTATAAATAGAGAGCCATCAGATTTCAATGTCCATATATATTCCATAGACGTAATGGCCAGAGTAGTTAGCGGAGTGGGCTATGGTCTGGGATCCGTTGGGATCATCCTTCTTCTGCTTGCCCTAGTTTGTGAAGCTATGGAAGTCCCAACAAATTATGGAGGGCTTGTTACAACTAAAGGAACCCATTTTCTGCTCGATGGGTCACCTTTTTACTTTAATGGGTTCAACTCTTATTGGATGATGCACGTAGCTGCTCAACCCACAGAGAGGGACAAAGTGACACAAGTGTTTCGCGAGGCTGCTGGCGCCGGTCTCACTGTATGTCGAACTTGGGCTTTCAGCGATGGTGGTGATGAAGCATTGCAGATTTCACCCGGTGTTTATAATGAATATGTTTTCCAGGTTCAACGAATAAATCATTTTTAACATTATCATCGTAATTTTATCTGATTCAATATTCAAGTCTCAGGTGGTTTGTTGATTGTCATATATAGCATGTATATGTGTGTGTGTATGTGTATCATTAATTTGTTAACATCAATTACTAATTAATGTCTATTTTTATATGTAGGCACTTGACTTTGTGATTTATGAGGCAAGAAAGTATGGGATTCGATTGATTTTGAGTTTCGTTAACAATTACAATGACTTCGGAGGGCGAGCACAATACGTTAAGTGGGCTCGGGATGCAGGAATCCAGATTAACAGTGATGACGATTTTTACACACATTCAATACTAAAAAAATATTACAAGAATCATGTGAAGGTAATTAAGACATCATAAAAGCAAGCAAATTGTTCATAGTCAATTTGGGTCCCAAACCAATTCTTCTAATCATTTTGGGTGGATGTTTTCTTTTGCAGAGAGTTATAACTAGATGCAACACCATAACAGGAACACTTTATAAAGACGATCCAACTATCATGGCATGGGAACTTATAAATGAGCCTCGTTGCCAAATCGATTACTCTGGAAGGACAATATATGTGAGAAGCAAATTTGATCTTATAATAAATTGATTATTATATATATAGTTGGGTCATAATCATATATATACGTTATGACCCATGCATGTCTAATTAATTTTCATAATGCATTTTGACTTGCTAATTACACAAGTGTAAAATTGCAGGCTTGGGTTCAGGAGATGGCAGCCTACGTGAAATCTCTTGACAACAAACACTTGCTGGAAGTAGGCATGGAAGGCTTCTATGGCGACTCTACGCCTGATAGGGAGCAAGTTAATCCTGGTTACCAAGTCGGCACGGATTTCATTACTAACAATATTATCAGCGAAATTGACTTTACTACCATACATGCCTATCCTGATACATGGTAATTAATTAAACTAGCGAGTCATTATCAAGCCCCATTAACGTTAACTCATCATATATATTGTGAATGTTGTAATTTGTACACATAGGTTGTCAGGGAAGGATGACGACTCGCAAATGGCATTCATGAACAAATGGGTGGAAAGTCATTGGGCAGACTCAAAAAGGCTGCTAAGAAAGCCCATGGTAATAGCAGAATTCGGCAAATCTAGTAAAGATCCAAAGTACAGTACCAATAAAAGGGACTCGTTTATGAGGACTGTGTACGAGATGATTGACAAATTAGTCAAGAGCGGAGGAACAATCGGTGGAAGCCTGGTTTGGCAGCTTATGGCACCAGGGATGGAGCCGTATCACGATGGTTATGAAATAATTCTATCGGAAAATCTCTCTACTAATGAAGTGATTTCCAAGCAATCTAGTCAGATGGCTGGGTTGTCTCATTTGATGATGAAGGCGGCAACTGAGGACACGGGCGCGGACAGGGACAGGAACAGGGACGTGGTCATCCGTTGAGCATAGCCATAGCCATAGCCATAGCCAATCCATGAAGAGTTAATAATAAAATTACAATTATTAATCCTTATAATAATGTCTTTATATTAACTCAATTTGTCATATTGTGGTTGAATTAATAATTGGTAGACAAAAATAATTATAGATTAATTCATCAAACATGGGTCATGCTAGGTCAGTTATCACTATGCGGGCCTGCCTTGGCACGGTCCAACACCAACAAGTAGATTGTCAATGGTCCAGATTCATTAGATCCAGAACCAGTAACTAAATTGTTCGATCCAATTTCATTTATAATTAGATTAGATCTCATGGATTTGGTCTTAATAGATTTGTAATTTGGATCTGGACCAGATCGATGAGATCCATTTTTTAAACTTTTCTTTGTATTTTTATATATAAAAACACACACACACATATATATATACACAAGTATAAATAAATAAATATGAATATACATAAATAGATATATGTACACGAACATATGTAGATATATAAACATAGTACATATATATAAGGGGCATGTGTATATACATAATTGCACGTATATACATGTACATACAATTGTATATTAATAATATCTAAATTGCATATCACTATAAATAACATGCACATACATATATACCTTAGTATATAACATATATGTATTTACATATATTTACACATATTTGCCTATATATACATGCATACATATGTATACATATGTATGCATAAACATACATTCATGTATATGTATATGCATATAATATACATACACATGTTATATATACATACATATGTAATATATGTGTGTATCTATATGTACTTATATATACATATATAAATACATAAATATTATACATACATGCATGTATATACACATTAACGATGATGTACATATTGTAGATATATGTATATATGTTTTTATATATGCCAAACTCATTTTTCTTCCCAAAACTTTTAAGAAAAGCCTATCACTCTTCTAAATTTCAAATATGACATATTTGAATACTTTAATCTTTATAATTTATATCTATTGGCTACTTAATCTTATTTACAATAATGCATAAGTTACATGCAAGATGAGATAAAAAGAAGAAAAACAAAAGAAATGGAGAGCAAAAGAATTAAGAACAGACCAAACCAATCCTTCATTTTGTTTTTCTTTTCGCCTTTGGCCATCGTCTTTAGTCTAGTCTCTTGTCGACCCGAACGAAAGAACGAAGTCTCTTGTTAGTAATCGTTGTCTCAACCGATCCTAATAGTTACAGGCAATATGAGCTAAAAAGAAGAAAAATAGAAAAAATAAAGAACGAAAGAATAATTGATCGAACCAATCCTTTATTCCACTTTTCCCTTTGCTTTCGATTGTCGTCTTTACTCCTGTCTCTCATCTTTCGTCTACCCAAACGAAATAACCAAGTCTTCCTTTAACTGTCGCAATCTTAATCCATCTCAACCCTTCTTCTTTGCTCTAATCGGAGACTCTAAAGTCGCAACCAACCCACCATTTCCTTTCTCCGATTGACAATTCACGACTGACCCACCCTTCCACTTCCTCTCTATTTCGATCAACGACTCACAACTGACCCACCATTCTCTTTCTCCGATCAACAATTCATGATCGACCCACCCTCCCACTTCTTCTTTGTTTCGATTGACGACTCACGACTGACCCACCATTCCCTTTCTCCGATCGGCAATTCACGATCGATCCACCCTTCCACTTTCTCTTTGTTTCGATCGATGATTCACAACTAACCCACCATTCCCTACCTTTTTTGCTTCGATCGATGACCCATGAGTTGCGACTGACCCACCCATTTCTTTCTCTTTGTTCTAATTAATCAGCCGCGATCGACCCACCCTTCATCTTCCTCTTTGTTCTAACCAGCTGCGACCGACCCACCATTCATCGTCATCTTTGGTTCGACCAGCGACGAACAACTTATCTATTGATGAGTTTGTAATCTGATGGCTGTTGGGCATGATATTTTGTTGTTTTGTTTTGGCATTTTGTTTTCAAGTGCTTAATGGCATGCACATCTATTACATGCTTAATGCTAATTAGATAATTAGATAGTCAATAAATGTAAATTATAAATGTTAAGTATTCAATTAGTTAAATTTGAAGTTCAAGGAGACGGCTTTTCATGTAAAGTTGAGAGGAGAAAATATGGGTTTGCCATTTTTATATACATACATATGTATCTACATATACCTATGCACATGTATTATGTACATGTACATGTATGTAAGCACTACATATATGTATTATGCACATGTATGTAAGCACTATATGTATATACATACGCATAAATATTTGAACAAATATATGTTAGAATAAAATAATGTTAAAAATGTGGTAATTAAATATTAAAATTTAAAAATATATATTTTTATTTTACATTAAATATATGTAATTGATCCAAATCCATTTATATATAAATTTGGTAGATTTAAATTTTAATAAATTGGAATCAGATCTAAATGGATCTAGACTGAATCTTAAGAATCTAAACCTTATAAATATGGGAAAAGTATAAAAATATCCTTATACTTTATCAAAAACATTGTAAAACTTTCAAAACATCCCATTAGATACCTCTACTCCAAAAAAATAAAATTATTAAGCAGTAGTTTTTTTGCTCAATCAGCAAGCTGTGTAATTAAGAGCATGTGATCATGCTTGTGTTCATTCTAGGTTCTGGAATCTTCAGGGTTCTGTTAATTGTAGCCAAGATTGCACGGGTATTTTCAGCTTCTTTTCTATTCTCATTACCATAATTTTCATTCTTTCGCTTTGGTTTTTCTTTGGTTTTTTTTTTTTTTTAAAGGTTATCGTTTTGTCCTGTTATTACTATCCTCTTCTGTACTAGGCCATGATATCATCAGATGTTTTGCAATTGTTGCAGGCTAGCTACTCAGGAGCACTTGGTTTCGCATGTCCTTCCCTTGTTAATTTGTTCGAGCTTATGATGATATATAATGATGCTCGATCGCATGCAAGGGGAGGGTCTGAAAAGAACTGTTTCGATCTCTTGCAAAGCAACTTGATGTTCAGGTGATTGCCTTAATTAATTTGTGCCTTGGTTTCGCATGTCCTGTTTTAATGAATTTGAATCAGATCTAAATGGAACTGGACTGAATCTTAAAAGTCTAAACCTTATAAAAATGGGGGAATACATAAAAATCCATTGTACTTTACCAAAAATATTGTATGTCACCTCGAATTTTTAAAACATCTCATTAAACATCTCTACTCTAAAAAAATAAAACTATTAAATACGTTTTTGTTCAATCAACAAGCTGTGTAAGAGCACGGGCTAGTGAGCCCCTTTAGCAAGGACATCCCCTATCTTTCTCTCTAATTACGACGTCTCCTCAACTCCTTTTCTCTCTTCGGTTGCATATTTTTTAGCGTCTCCTCTCTTTCTCTTTGGTGTCTTCTATGAAGAATTATCTTTCTCCTCGTCCTCAAAATCAAGGGACGACAACTGCAGCGAGGTTCTAGACATAAAAACAGAAGCCTAGCCACCATTAACATCCTTCAAATTAAGAATCAAAACCAGAGAACACCATCGAGTGATAGCTAATTCAAAAGCCATTAATGGCAACCATTAATAGGGCTACAGAAGAATCGAGGAAATAGGTTGAGGTTTCCACGGGTCCAGCGGCTATGTCTTGAATAATTGCTTGATTGATGATTTTGTTTTTAGTGGGTTTGGATCTTGAGTTTTTTTTTTTTTTTTCTTTTTTTGCTACAAATTATAGGGTTTCTAGTTTTCTCTTCTGCAATTTAAATACTTGTACATAGAATTATGGTTTAAATGAAATGGTTATGGTCTTTGAAGTAAGTCTTGCATTTGAGTTTTGTATTTGCTTGCCCATTCATTAATTAAGCATAGGTTGCATCATGCTCTGATGGTCTTGCGTTCAATATATTTGTTGACAAGTTCATGGAACAGTAACCCTTTAAATTCCAAATTCATGGGAATACACAATTGGAGCGAAAAAAGTTGAGGAGACACCACCAAAGAGAAAGATTGAGCTAAGGAGATGTCAAAAAGAAAAAAGAGACATGGCTAAAGAGAAATTAAGAGTTGAGGAGATGTCAGAGAGAGAAAGAAAGCTAAATAGACATCGCTAGAGAGAAAGATGGAGTTGAGGAGATACCGAAAAGAAAAGAAATGTCAGAGAGATAGAGAGGGAGCTGTGAAGACGCAAAAAATTTAATGGAATTTAAATTTCTTTTAAATTTTTATAGCCTTTTGCCACGTCACACATGCTGCCCTCTCATCAACCAAGTACATGAGACTTCTGCACGTGCATTTCATGCTTTCAAACTATCCCTAATCAATATCTAACGAGTATTTAATAGTTTCATTTTTTTAGAGTAGAAATGTGTAATAAAACGTTTTAAAAGTTCGGAATATCATGTTTTTAATAAAGTAAAGAAGTATTTTTATGTCTTTCTCTATAAATATAGATCAAATCCAAACTATTAAAAGACCTAATAAGGATCCGCCCTTACATATATATCAACACAAGAGGGGTGCTAAATGAACAAGAGTTAAGATCAACCCGGCAATTCCTTATCTTGACAATATGCTTCAAAGAATTTTAGATAGAAAAATAACAATAAAATTTGCTCATTTTTTTGAAAGAAAGTGAAAAATTTTATTAGATGAGAAGAAAGATATATCACAAAGTTTTCTAACAAAAATTCTTATTAGATGATAACCTCATACTTGTTATGAAGGATGAGTTATCTGCACCTAACTCATCCTTAACAACAATATTTATATATATATATATATATATATCATCCATAGATACATATATAGCTCATAGCTGCAGTAAATTTGTGAAAACTGGATACATACAACATACTTTTAACAAAATAGAGAACACCCCACCAAATTTGCATAAAATAGGGGAAAAAAAGAACCCATTAGCGAGGAAAATAATTAAAGTTTGAAGCCTTGCCCGTGTTGTCACTCATTATTGTATGATATAATTATGTAACACTATATATTAACTTTTACTTAAAAGTGTTTTAAGTTAAAAATAGTTTATATTCTTTTCACCTTAATTAATACCACTCATAGCTTTAGTTGAAAACTGAGTTACGAATTCATATGGCCAAGTAATATATCAAAAATCTTTTCGGTAGACTATACAAATGAGATTGAAACTGTGATTGTGTGTGATATTATATATAACTTGTCAAAATTTTGTTCAAATAAGAAAGAACGTGTCCCTAGTATTAGAGAAAACTCTTATCTATCCGGAGGGTGATCAGAGATAAGTTTGGGTGGAAGGTGGGAGACATCAATCATGTTTTTTTGTGGTATGATAAATGGCATCCCTTTGGAATCCTTGTCGATCGTTTCTCCTGTCATCTCTCCTAACTGCTTGATATCTCCATTATAGCTCGTGTCTTCGAAATCATTGTTGATGGTAGGTGGGAATGGCCATCGAACTGGACATCTCTGGAGCTTATCCAGCACTGAATGCCAGACTCCCCCTAGGGTTGGTTGCCATGATGTGCTCGTTTGGACCCCGACTCAAGATGGTGACTTTTCTGTTAAGTTTATCTTATAAGGGTTGTTAGAACAACGAGACTGGGTCTCTTGGTATCGACTTGCTTGTGTGGTTTGGGTATAGAGTCCCTGTGCGTTCATTTATTCTATGGTTAGTAGTTGGGGAATGATTATATATTCTTAATCGTGTTAACCTATTTCTTCCATTTCCCAATAGGTGTTTCCTTTGCAGGGCAGAGTCCGAGAGTCACAGCCATCTATTCTTTGATTGTTCATATTCTAGGCAGGTGGTGTCATTTTTCCAGCTTTCAAGAAAATTTGCATGGCCTTAACGTCGATGGAAGACGGGGGTCTTATGGGCGGCAGCTCGATGGAAAGGTAAAAATCCTTGGCATGTTGCTAATCATTTAGTTTTGCAAGCAATGGTCTATTTTTTGTAGTGTGAACGCAACAATCAGTGTTGGTGAGAGTTCGAGCGGTTTGCGAACTAGCTCGTCCATCAGATACAATGTGCAATGTGGGCACGATTGTTCACCACCTCGTTTTCACATACTCTACAGAGAGCTGTGCACTTCGACATTTTTGGTGGCTCCTTGCCGACTAACACTCCTGGCTTAGGTCCATATATTGACGGTTCTGGCCCAGAATGTGTGTTCATGTATGTGTCCAGGGACCAGTTGTTGACACTTACATGCTCATCATCTCGGTCCTATAGGATTACTCTCTGTATGGTAGCTCTTTCGTGGTTATCTTCAAGTCTACTATTTGTTCCTGCTCTTCTCATTGACCATGATGGCATGCTTTGGAGTGTTTTTGCCTTGGAGTTTGAATTCAACTGGAGTTGTTCCTCATTTTCTATTCCATGTACCTTCTTTCCTTCTATATTGTTTTGATCCAGTCATGTATGGATCTCGAGTGTGGATCTCGAGTGTTTATTTTCTTTTATGTGATTTTGTTCTCTAGGATATGCTCTAGTTTGTGTTCTGTACAGGCATTTTCATTCTTTTTATACATATCTCTTTTACTTAAAAAAAAAGAAGATATTATAAGCAAATAAACCATTTGAAGTGAAAAATGAGCATTTGAAGCCCCCCCCCCCCCCGGCGGGGGCTAATGGAAAAAATAATTATGTTCAAGCAACATGCGTTTGCTATAAATGCATATTAAGTATATATATGTGGCGGATTAATTAAGCGAGTTGACCATAATTAATTAGAAGCTGTAAACCATTTGAAGTGAAAAATGAGCATTTGAAACCCCCCCCCCCCCCCCCGGGACACCTAATAGAAAAAATAAATATGTTCAAGCAACATGCGTTTGCTATAAATGCATATTAAGTATATATATGTGGCGGAACCAGAAAGCTGTATGCATGAACCAGAAAGCTTTCATACGTAACCTAAAATGCATCCACTGCATGCATACCCTAAGACAAGATTTCTTTCTTTCTATTTTTTATTTTGAATAATGATATTGTTACGGAAATAAATAAACCGTCGATCAACTGAACAAACTATCAAAAAGACCCTTCCTTTAGTGGACATCTTTCAAATATTCAACACCAATATATATAATCTTGATATATATTGTCTCTCAACTTTTCATTTATCTTTTCTAAGAATTAAAATTCATATATATATATATATATATATATATAATCACCTAACTTTTTGACTTTTGGTGAGCCCCTATACTTTAGCGTTACACAAAATTAAGGGTTATACTTGGCGGGATTGAATCTTGTAACTGAGGCTGGCGGCTTCAAGTCAAGAAAACATTAATATATAAGCCATCTGCGACGAAACTTTTGATAGGGAATAACTTTCACCCCCAATCGTGTTCGACCTGAATTAAAGCCTACAATCATGCCATTGACTGGAGAGACCCGTATATATATATATATATATATGCAACCTAACATTAGGCTATTTATCTAGTCTGAATTCTAATGGGTAACTTGGATTTTCCGAGCAACCAAACAATAGTAATACTGGCTCATGTAAAGGTTACAAAGTTAACCTAAACCCATTATATATTTCTGCAAGATATATTTGCTAGTTCATCTCATGAATGTAAGTATAGTAGTAGTGTTACAAAGTTAATTAATTAACGTAAACCCATTATATTGTTGGGCTCATATTAATAAGAGATCTTAAATATATATATATATATTATTTGATCACTAGTACTTCTAAGTGAAAAATCTTAGTTTTACAATTTTTTCATTAATTAATTTAAAAATAAAAATGCAAGAAATAAAAGATAAAAGGGTAAATTGTGTTCAGACAGACAGTCTATGCTTTTAGCCATTTAGGACTTGTTTGATTTATGAGCTTTTTACTTGACTTCTGTCATTGAAAGTCCGTTAAAAATTCCAAATGTTTGGTTGCAAAGTTATAATCAATTTTTCAAGTGAAAAGTTCCAACCCATTTTTTGGGTTTCTAACAGCATTATGCACTTTAAAATGAGTTTTTATAGTGAAGGTGTCATTTAAATTTTACCTTAAATTAATGTAAAAACTAAAACACAACTACCCATTGATGCTTAATAATTTTTTATTCAAAATATTTTATTTTTTATTTAAAGACACACAGAACACACTACTTGTGTCCAAAATAAAATATATATAGCAGGAAGAAGTAAAATGGGTGGAATATAGAAGCATTATTAATGAATATTTGTGGAAGTCAAAGTCTAGCTTGGTCCTAAAGCAAGGGAATGGAATAAAAAATGAATTAAATTAAGCAACTAATATCTCCCTCCCTCCTAAAAAGGAGTCTCAATCAACTGAATTCAAACCAACCCAAACCCCACTCCCCCACTCTTTCGACATGCGATTCATCAAATCCATCATTCTTCTGAATTATTTATGTTTAGCTTTTGATAGGCGCACCGATTTCTCAGCTCAATCCGAGGGATGCTACAGCGCCCTCGACGCCCGCCAATCGCGCCTATTCTACTCAAAGCATGATTTCGGAACAAATGGCCGTTGCTTTTCCTGTTTTTCCGTCATGCTTTCACTCTTCTCTGGTTTGGTCGCCGCCTTTTTACAGCAGAATCTCCGGTAGACAAAAACACATTATCATAGAGCTCCTCCCAATCCATTAAGTAAAAGTGGACCAAGGCGCACGGCAATAATTAATTAATATTCTTTGTTCAATATAGTAGGTATATTTTATATTAAATGTAATGAGTACTGTATTTTTTATGCCATTTGTTTATATTTTGTGTGTACAGTTAGTATGTTAGAAGAGGACATAAATAGGGGCAGGACTCTTATGTATTTAAGACAACTTTCTCTCTTCTTGGTCTATTCATTGAATGAACAAGGTATTTCTTTCTACATTCCCCTTTTGTCTCAACAATTTATTTATTATTGAGTGATGGTTTGGATATATATATATATATATATATATAGTTGGATAACTATCTAGTTATTTGAAAGTGAATCTTGTGAACTTTGGTTATAAATTAGATTTTTGATCCACTTAAATTTAGGTGCTCTTATGCTATAAAATTAATAGATTTAAGTGAAAAATTAATGACATCTTATAAATAATGTCTCAGTAGAAGAATATGAGATTGACTAAATTTAAGAGAAATATGAGGTCACCATAGATGGATAGAGCAAGATATTATTAACTAAAATTGTGAAACCCTTTAATGTGTAAATCAAGCATGTCTAGACATGAATTTAAAAAATATACATACGTGCAAACCTAGGAGATAAACCCTGATTTAAATAATTAGACTAGAGTAAACAAAGTGGCTAAGTTAATTATTACAAAAAGAAACTAATTGGGTGATCAAAAAGCCTAATTTAGCGTCGCGGAGAATTGGATCCCACGAGCCCTATATAAAGCTCATACGCTAATGCAAATTAGTCACCTCCCAAATACTAGCTGGCCATTGATACAAGCAGCAAGTTAGTCTTGTAGTTAAGCATAAAATCAATGGCTTTGAGATGGGCAGCTTTCCTTGCCCTTGCCCTTGCCTTGGTGATGCTGGCAACTCATGGGCAAGCCAACCCCATTAACTACAGAGAAGCCTTGGCGAAGTCCATTTTGTTCTTCCAGGGCCAGAGATCAGGGATGGTGCCCCTGCCCAGGGGCCAGCGGCAGCAGCAGATCACTTGGAGGTCCAGTTCCGGCCTATCGGATGGCAGATTAGCCCAAGTACGTATCGTTTTGTCAATTTTTCCGTCTTCTTCGTTCTATTTTATTATCAATCTGTTTGATTTGACTCGTTAATCCAATTAAAACAAAAGTGAAGAACTGCATTCGAAAAATGAAAATCGAAAACCCAAAATCATTTTCCTTTGGTTTTATGTATGTGATTAAAATGTGGATTATGTGGGGCAGGTGGACCTAACGGGAGGATACTACGACGCCGGAGACAATGTAAAATTCAACTTTCCGATGGCCTTCACCACTACCATGCTGTCATGGGGGGCACTGGAGTATGGAAAGAAGATGGGCAGCGAGTTAGGAAACGCAAGAGCCGCCATCCGGTGGGCCACCGACTACCTTCTGAAATGCGCCACCGCCACCCCCGGCAAGCTCTACGTCGGCGTCGGCGACCCGAATGCCGATCACAAGTGTTGGGAACGGCCGGAGGACATGGACACCGTCCGGTCCGTCTACTTTGTCTCTGCAAGTAATCCGGGCTCCGACGTCGCCGGGGAGACCGCCGCCGCCCTCGCCGCCGCCTCCATGGTCTTCCGCAAGATTGATCCCAAGTACTCAAAAACGTTATTGCGGACTGCCAAAAATGTCATGCAATTTGCCATTCAATATAGAGGCGCCTATAGTGACTCACTCGGCCCTGCGGCTTGCCCATTTTATTGCTCCTATTCTGGGTATAAGGTATGCACAATCCATCACATATAGATATATATAACACTAATTATAGGTCAAGAAAAAGTCTCAAGCCTGAGTCTTCATCGATGATGAGAAGCTTTCCTTTTTGTATTTGGGGACATGTGATATGTCGGGTTTAAGGGTGAAGGCATTTACACGTGTCTCTTACTTTACCTTTAATCTGCTTTCTCTCTATCTGCAGGATGAGTTGGTGTGGGGAGCTGCGTGGCTTTTCAGAGCAACAAACGAGGTTTATTATTTCAATTTCATAAAATCTTTAGGAGCCAACGATGCACCAGATATATTTAGTTGGGACAACAAGTATGCAGGTGCCAATGTGCTCCTAGCAAGGGTAAGTTAAATAGAACATATCATTTAGGAAGCTTCTTGCATTAATTAAAATTTTAAATCTTTCATTATTATTCTTTACACAGAGAAATCTGGTGGACAACGACAAGAATTTTGAACCCTTCAGCCAGCAAGCAGAAGATTTCATGTGCCGAATCCTTCCCAACTCTCCTTCTTCAAGTACACGATATACACAGGGTACGTACGTACGTACGTACGTGATTCTTATTCTTCTTATTATTATTTGTTATAAATGCTAATTAAGTTCTATATATATATAGTTTATGTGATTTGTGTCGATATTATTATTATTAACGGACGTGTGCTGCTCATGCAGGAGGATTAATGTTCAAGCTAAGCGAAAGCAATCTGCAATATGTGACATCCATAACCTTCTTGCTTACAACCTATGCCAAGTACATGGCATCCTCAAAGCACACCTTCAGCTGTGGGAATTTGCCCGTGTCCTCATCTACCCTCAGGACCCTAGCCAAGAGTCAGGTGGACTACATTTTAGGGGTAAACCCTTTGAAGTTGTCCTACATGGTTGGATTTGGAACACACTATCCGCAGAGAGTTCACCATAGGGGATCCTCATTGCCCTCGGTGAGGGCCCACTCGGAGTCCTTTGGTTGCGAGGGTGGTTTTCATCCCTTCTTCTACTCTCTGAGCCCCAACCCGAACGTTTTGGTCGGAGCCATAGTCGGCGGCCCGAACGAGAGCGATGGCTACTCCGACGATCGCACCGACTACAGCCATTCTGAGCCAGCCACCTACATCAATGCCGCCATAGTTGGACCATTGGCATTCTTTGCAGGGAGCAAGACCCCTTAGTTGTGCCTCCGTAAATACGGTCAAGTTATTAATGAAGGAAGGTGAAAAGAATACCTTCATTTTATGAAAAAGGCTAACATGTGGAGTTTAAATGGACAATGACACCTGCTCTAATTATTACTACTAACCTAACCACACTAACCGTACAAATTAATAAACCAATAAAGCAGATACATGTAGCATATTTGTCACTGTCCAGCAAGATGGATTGTGGATATCAAAAACAGCCATCTTAGATAACAAAAGATATAACCTTTTTGTCGGTAGAGGCTAATTAGTTAATATATCTGTCAACTAATGCTACGTTAATATGGGAAGAAGTTTAATAAAACTATCAGCAATCTTGTCCCAAACAAAATGGCAATCTAGTTCAATGTGCTTCGTACTTTCATGAAACACAAGGTTAGTAGCAATATAAACAACGACTTGATTATCACAAAATAATAAAGTAGGGGATGAAGAAACAATCTTGAAATTTGATAATGGTTGAGTGATCCAAATTATGTCACTGGCAGTAGATGCAAGGGTTCTATACTCAACCTCAGCTGAAGAACGTGAGATTGTGCTTTGCCTCTTAGCCTTCCATGATACCAAAGAATCTCCAAGAAAAATTGTGCTTTGCCTCTTAGCCTTCCATGATACCAAAGAATCTCCAAAAAAAATACAAAAACTAGTAGTTGATTTTTGTGACTCTAAACAAGATCCCCAATCAGTATCAGAAAATGCTTGAAGATGAAGAGAAGATGAGGATGAGAAAAATCGACCAGGAGCAACTTTAAGGTATTGCAAAAGATGGTGAGCTATATCAAGGTAAGGTTGTTGTGGTTGAGAAACAAATTAACTCAACTTGTGGACGACAAATGTGATGTCAAGTCAAGAAATAGTTAAGTAAAGAAGTCGACTAGCTAGCCCCTTATAAATAGATGGATCTTCAAGTAAGTCTCTCTCAGAGAAGCTTAACTTGGAATTAGGTATCATTGGCATAGAAATAGGCTTACAAGCCAAAAACCCAACACCTTCAAATAATTGTAAAGTATAGTGCCTCTGGAAAAAAAAAAAATAACTTTGGAAGATTGTGCTATCTTTAGACAAAAAAAGTATTTTAGTCGGTCAAGATCTTTCAATTTAAACTGACTATGAAGAAAAGCCTTAAGTGAAGCAATAACAGCAACATTAGGTCTCATAATAATGATGTCATCGACATAGACAAAAGTTAGTGCCACAAAATTATTACCAGTCCCTTTAGTAAATAGTGAGTAATCTGACTTTGACTGACAAAAACTATGCAGAATAAGAACAACAAAAAATTTAGAAAACCACTGCCTTGATGTTTGTTTTAATCTATAGATGGATTTATGAAGTTTGTAAACTAACCTATCCCCCTGTCCAAGAGCACGACTCTGGGGCTGATAACCAAGCAACAAATCCATATACACCTCATCAAAAAAATCACTATTAAGAAAAGTGTTATTGACATCAAGTTGGACAAGAGACCAAGGATGAACGGAAGTTAGGACTAATAATACCTTGATAGTAACCAATTTTGCAATTGGGGAGAAAGTATCAAGAAAATCTAGGCCTTCTTACTGTATGTACCCTTTCGCCACCAAAAGAGTTTTGTATCACTCTATAGTACCATCAGACTTATATTTTACCTTGTAAACTCATTTACATCCAATGGAATGTTTGTCATGAGGAAGGAAAATAACAGACCAGGTATTGTTTTGATGCATGGCATCTAACTCAGCACCCATAGCATCATTCCAAGGAGGATATTTGACAGCTTGATGGTAATATTGAGGTTCAAATGTGGAGAATACTTGCATAAGTAAATTCTTATAACAAGAAAATAGATAATCATAAGTAAGGAAATCATGTAAATAATACTTTGTCTGAGCAATAGGCAAAGGCAAATTGAATAAAAGATTGTAATGAAAATCTCTCTAAGATAAAATGATGGTCTGATAACTCTAGTAGACTTGTGGACAGAAATCAAAGGTATATCAAATGAACAAAGGCTAGGATTGGACAAAGAATCTGCAGGTACATGAGTTAAATCATAGGATTCAACAGGAAAGTCAGGTGAAGGAAAAGGATGGTAAGAAATATCAGAAGCTGACTTAGGCAAAACTAAGTTAGGGAATGGATCTATCGCTTCATTAGAGGCAGTAATAAAATGGAATGGAAACAGAAATACAACATCGATCCTGAGAAACAAAAATGGTTCTATTTGTAATGTCATACAACTTGTACCCTTTCATGCCGAGAGAATATCCAATAAACACATAGGAAGCGGCTCTAAGTTGGAACTTTGTTTTATGAGCGTGTAAGAGTTGAAGCAAAACATAAACTCCCAACACTCTTAAGAAATTGTAATCAACAGAAGCACGATATAACAGATGATAAGGGGATTGATGTTGTAATATAGGTGTTGGAGTCCTATTTATCAAAAATGCAACCATGAGAATGCATTCTCCTCAAAATTTTGGAGGAACTCGAGATTAGAATATAACAAAGCCCTAGCCACGTTAAAAAGTTGTTGGTGTTTTCGCTCAACTATTGAGTTTTGTTCAGCTCTGTCAACACAGGAAAATTGGTGAACCACTCCTTTAAACAACAATTTAGGGGCATTATCAAATTGAAACCTCTTGACCACCATATTAAACTGTGTCTCAACTAGAGAAAAAAATTTGGGGATAATATTTCTAACATCTTATTTTTGTCTCATAAGAAAAACCCAAGTGAAACCTGTGCAATCATCAACCAAGGTGAGGAAATACTAATGACCAACATAAGTAAAGAGATGATAGAGACTCCAAACATCACAATGAAGTAAATCAAAAGTACATTTAGATAAATGATTGTTTGAAACAAAAGACAATCGTCTCTATTTAGCTAAGGGGCACACTGAATAGGGAACACAATCTATGGCTTTACAATCAAGAACAAAATTCAATACACTACTCAGTTTATTCAACTTGTCAAAAGACAAATGTCCAAATCTCTTATGCTATGTATTCCTATTTGTTTTTCTAGGAAACGTAGTGATGCAAGTATATGTTTTATCTACTATTAGATTCACCCAGCTTCAAGTATGTACAAACCTTCAAGAAGTCTACCCCTGCCAATCATCCTCGAGTGGAGTACATCCTGTATAACATAGGTATGGGAGAAGAAACTAAGACTCATGGAATTGTTCTTAGTCAACCCACTCATTGATAGTAGATTAAACTTAAACTAGGGCACATATAATACATTCTCAAGTACACATTAGAATTAAGCTTCATAGTTCCAATGAAAGACACCAATATTCGACTATTATTTGGCAATGTAACATACACATCTTGAACAGGCCTTAACCGAAAAAATGATGATTTGTTAAAGCATATGTGACTCGTGGCACCAGAATCAACTATCCAATAACTAGGGCAACTAAGTAAAGGACTAACCGAAATTGAAAAACAAGCTACCTAACCGATCAAGAACATCAAGTTATGCACTTGTTTTAATGGATGAGAGGTGAGAAGTTAGCACACTCAACAGCTGCTAGTACTGTACAGGATTCAGAGACTCCATAAAGATCCCAATGTTTGGATTCTTGGACTGACTATGACCAACCTCAGAAATCTGACTAACCACAGCAAAGTTTACTTGATTAGTATTCATTTGATTAGGATTGTGTCTCTGTTTAGGTTTATATCCCTAGGGATACCCATGCAACTTATAACATTTATCAATTGTGTGTTTATTTAATCCATAATGTGTACTTATAGGCCTCTCTTTTTTCCCATGGGTAGCCTTAATAGAGAACAAAACTGTATCATTTCCACCAATAGAGTTTACTACATTTCTCTTATTCTTCTCTTGAGTAATAAGAGCAAGCACTTTGTTTATAGGGGGAATTGGATCAATAAGAAGTATTTAACCTCTAACCTAAGCATAAGATTCATGTAATCCCATAAAAAATGACATGACATACTTTGTCTAGCAATGATTTGCAAAAGCCCTAATTCCGCCACAAATACATTTTCCACAAGAACACCTAGATCTATAATTGCTAAGTTCATCTTAGATCGTTTTAAGTTTTGTAAAATATGCACTCATGCACAAAGAGTTACTCTTGGGTTAAGTTCATCAATTCCCTCCTAAGTTGAAAAACTCGAGATCCATTACTTTGTTGATATTTTTCCTTAAGATCAATCTAGATATTATAGGCAGATTCAAAAAAAATTAAACTTGTAGATATTTCCTTAAAATATCGAATTCAAATTAAATTCAAGACATAACCATGTTGTGATTCTGAATCCAAGCATAAAGAAGGTTAAGATCATCACTGGAGGTCACGAAATGAAACCATTTACAAACATGAGCAAAAGCCAATCCAACTACTATATAATTGCACATCAAAAGGACTAACAATATAGAATGACTTTCCAATAATAAAATATAAATCGAGTAATTTATTAAGAAATGGACAAAACTACCCAACAAGAATGATCTAGCTCTTTTATTTCTTAATCCCAATATTGGCTACAAATAATATGAATTGAACTTTTTTTGTTTTAGTTGGCTCAAAACTTGTAATCTTTCCATCTAGATAGATTATTCATAATCCTTACTTTAAAAACAAAAATTGCCCATTACAAAAATCTGGAAGGTATTGGTAACTCAAAAAAGATCTTTTTTTTTTTTCTTTTACTATGTGAATAAAATCTTTTTATTGTTGTTTAAAAAGATAATTAGATAAATTTTGTTATTTAAAAAATACATTATATGCCTATCTTTATCGACTTCTAAATAATATATTTAAGATATTTTTAAGAAAATTAAGATATCAATGAAATCACATAAAATAAAATAAAATAAAAATTATTTTAAAACACAACAAACTAATCCAATTTTACAATTTGGTCTACCACTCGTGGTTATTTACCTTCTTTATTAATTAATTCAACTAATTGAGCATATTTTTGTAAATAGAAGGATAAATTTGACACAATCGAAAGATTCAAAACTACAAGAACCAAAATTCACCCAATTAGAGCCAAAATACACACCCAAACAGGGAGAGGAATACTAACTTTCTTATGCTTCTTCCTACCCAACAGAGCAGTTGGCGGTGCCCGGAACTGAGAAAGTGTCTTCGGAATCCATCACCAGTTGCCGACTCACCAGTGATGTTACGGTCAGCACCACGCGCCTACGCATTGCTCCAAGCCTTCAGGACCGCCAGTCCAACGGCCTGTAACATCCATGAAAGGCTGCGTCTTCTGTGCTCTCGCGACCACCTCGAAGAAGCCTTCTCCCTGTTCTACTCACTCGACGCACCTCGTCCCCGAGAAATTTACGCCACCTTATTTCAAGCCTGTGCCGGCCGGCAATGCCTCCGACTGGGCCTATCTCTGCACCAGCATATGCTTGCCCACGATCCCAAAACCCCACCCGACCTATACTTGACTAACCATCTGATCAACATGTATGCAAAATGCGGCGAATTAGAGTATGCCCGTCTACTGTTCGACGAAATGCCGCAGAGAAACGTTGTTTCTTGGACTGCTCTCATTTCGGGTTTTGCGCGACAGGGTAAGGCTAGTGAATGTTTTAGTCTCTTTACCGGCATGTTGGCTCATTGCCGTCCGAACGAATTTGCGTATGCAAGTGTGCTCTCTTCGTGCGGAATCAATTGTGGTAGGCAGATGCATGCACTTGCCTTGAAAACCGCCTTTGATGGTTATGTTTATGTTGGGAATGCTCTTATTACCATGTACTCTAACGGTTGTGGTTATGGCGTTTATCGTGATGATAAAGATGAGGCTTGGATGGTGTTCAGGGCTATGAAGTTTCGCAATCTAGTTACATGGAATTCAATGATCGCAGGGTTTCAAATTCGTGGACAGGGAGACCAAGCCATGAAGTTTTTCTCCATGATGCACCTTAAGGGCATTGCGTTTGACGGTGCTACGCTTCTCAGTATCTTGTCTTCCTTGCTCCCCGATGGTGTCAGTGATGTTTCTTTGGGTCTTAAATTTTGTTTCCAATTGCAATGTCTAGTGATCAAAACCGGGTTTTCTGTTGATATTGGAGTGGCAACTGCGTTAGTGAAAGCTTATTCAAATTTGGGAGGAAATGTTGCTGATTATTACAACATCTTTTTGGAGACAAGTGGGAGTCGAGATATTGTTTCATGGACAGATATGATTGCAACATTTGCAGAAAGGGACCCACAAAAAGCCCTCTTCCTTTTCCATCAGTTGCGCCAAGATGGTTTAGCTCCAGACTCTTGTGCATTTTCCTCTGTATTAAAAGCTTGTGCAGGGCTTATGAGTCGGGTTTCTGCCTTGGCTCTCCATTCACAAATAGTCAAATCTGGATTGAAAGATGATGTAGTGGTTGCAAATACTTTAATCCATGCCTATGCTAGATGTGGCTCAGTTAGCCTAGCCGAGCAAGTTTTTTTTGAGATGGGGTTTCGGGATACGATTTGTTGGAATTCAATGCTGAAGGCCTATGCATTGCATGGACAGGCCACAGAGGCAAGTGAGTTATTTAGGCAGATGAATGTTAAAGCTGATGCCAATACATTTGTTGCCCTCCTCTCAGCTTGCAGCCATGCTGGATTGGTGGATGAGGGTGTTAATCTTTTTGACACCATGTTTGAAAAATATGGAGTCGTTCCTGAACTTTATCATTTTGCCTGCATGGTTGATATGCTTGGGCGAGCTGGACATATTCTTGAAGCGAATAAGCTTATAAACAATATGCCTATGGAACCAGATTATGTTGTGTGGAGTGCTTTTCTTGGGGCATGCAGAAAACATGGTGAAATCAATTTGGCTCGTTTAGCAGCTACTAAACTGAAGGAGTTGGATCCTGAAAATTCACTAGGCTATGTTTTAATGTCCAACATTTACAGCTCATCTGATATTTTTACTGAAGGAGGGTCTATGAGGAGGGAGATGAAAGGTCTGGGACTTCAGAAAGAGCGTGGCCTAAGCTGGATTGAAGTTGAGAATCAGGTTAATGAGGGTTCTTCTGGGGGTCATCAGCATGCTCAGGCAGAGGCAATTGATGCCACAATGAGAATGACAAGCAACTGTATTACCTCGGTGAGAAGCTTGGTTTGGTTTTGGCTTTATCAGATGCAGGAAGCTTACATGTCAATGGAGGTGTTATTTGCATTATGAGGAGCATTGGCATTGGTGTTGACTGTTGTAACTTTATGAAAGTTGCACCACTGCAAGTTGAAAGGGAGATCGTGGTGAGAGATTCAAACCAATTCTACCATTTTTAAACAGAGAGAATGCTGTTGTTATGAATATTGGTAAGCACGTGGGGTACCTGATTGACGCCTCTTTCCATCCAGCGGGCCAACAAATTTCATATAAGTGGATAAAGCCAAGTTCACCTTTCTTATTTATCTTGATCTTTATTTTCAACCAGCGGAGTTTGACGCCGGAATGTCTACCATTTCCAACCTAATGGACCTACAGATTGACTTTAGTACCTGAATTGCACAACCAGATTGTGAATTAAACTAATGTACGTAGAATTTCCATAAATGTCAAATATTAGTGGAAAGGCTATCAAGCCAATTCTTTTTTGTTTTTTTTTTCCCGTCTCAGGGGGTCTCAAAATGGAACTTACAAGAGGGAGTCATGAGCTTTTAAAGCTAAAGAGGTCAGTGCAGTCTATTTCAGCTTGTTTTCCGTGATTGTGTGATTGTGTCAACTAAAGTCATAATGGTTTTTCATCTTGTGAAACCTTTCCGAATTAAGTTTGAAATGTCAATCATTGATAAATGTTACTGATCAAAGTAAAAGTCTTGCTAGGTGATTGATTGTATAGTTCTCTAGAACTATTGATGTCTTTTGAAACTGAGGTCCCCGCCTCTTCTTTGGAGGGTTGTTGCAAGATTGGTTAAAGTATGATGTAATGAAAGGAAGAAGCGAACTTGATGAAAGTAAGTGTCATAACCAAAAAAGTTCTTAGCATTTTCCCTACTCTGAATTTCAATTGATCTAAATCCATAGTAGTGAGCTTTTAATCCCATCACTGTCACTTGTAGTGCCTCTTTGATCTTGTGTTCAATTAATTTATGGTGTGTTGGGATAATTTTTTAAATTTTAGTTTAATTAGTATTGTTATCTTATCTGATAAGATCAATTTGATTTTAAAAAATAATTCTCTCAGATAATCTTTATCAAATAATAATTTAATTAGGGGATTAGGACAGGTTTGAGAAAACTAATCCCACTTTGATTGTGATTTGATACCTATAAATAATAAATCCTAGTTTAGTTATTGATAGAACACTTCCAATAATTCATGGACAGATAGATTTAGATTATTGTGATTTTTTTTCCTATAAATTAGATTATTGTGGTTGTATGTCCCACATGTTCCACAACTTGATAATCAGATCGCCAGTATGTGGTGCGACTAGTTTTGAAATCATGAGATTAATTTGCTTGGCCTAGTGGATTATCCCCTTGTAATTGGATAGTAGACAAGGGTTGGTGAGTCGAACCCCATTAATTTTTTATATATCATTATTTTTTTCAATTGATTTATGTTTATATTTTTGGTTTGTTTAATTTGATCCTAACAAGTGGTATCAAAGTCTTGGTTGGGTTGATTGTGAGATTGCAATTTTTTAGAAAATATTGTTTAGTGTTTGAGAAAATTTGCGACAAAAAATTAAAAAAAAAATGAGGCTTTTATTTGATGTGTTCCGAAACACCAAACTGTTATGGTCCCTCATGAGGTTAGGTAAGGTTTCGGACATTGAAGTTGTCGTTGACAGATTTACTTAATGTGGTGCCAAAGTTATACATGTTACCAGTTGAAGAGAGAGTTCTTGATCGAAGAAAGCTTAAAAAAGAGCGCTATCACGTTGCCATGACTAGACATCATCGTAAGACCCACCAAAGACCGTTGTTGACTATTGTATTGAAGCGAAAAAAGGATTTTACTACATTTATCGCGAGAATAAGGTCAACGATTGCCATTGTGAGAGAAAAAAGTTGTTGAAAAAAGTATGCAACAACTAAAGATCAAGTCATCATTGAAAATGCTCGCTGGAGAACTTAATGAATGGATGCACCAATTGGTAGTTGATAGTCAAGTGTATTTGAGAATGTGTGTCCCAACTTGTTTAGGTTTGCAATTATTCTTGGGGTTGTGATTTGTGTTTTGGGTTGAATTGTGAGAATTTGAGTTGAGGAAGGAATTGTGGGGAAAACTTCTTAAATTCTAATTTGACTAGGATTGTTATTTTATCTTATATGATTAATCTAATGGAGGAAAAGTCTCTTAGATAATATTTATGAAATGATGATTTTAATTAAGAGATTATGATAGATTTGGAAAACTGAAACTCGTTGTGATTATGTTTTGGAGCCTATAAATAGGAAGCTCGGGTTCAATGATTTATGGTCTACTCTCAAATAATCTGTGAAGAGATATATCTATATTATCGTGGTTGTATGTCACTTGTATTCTATAGCTTGATAATTAAAGCTCAATATATGTGTGGTGCGACTAGTTATCTGAAACCGTGAATTTAGTTTGTTTTGTCTAGTGAATTTTTCTTTGTGACAGGATCATATACGAAAATTGTTAAGGTAAACTACGTTAATTTTTTTAGTGTTATTATGTTTCTCATTGATTTTTTATTATATTTTTAGTTTGTGCGATTTTGATCCTAACAAGTGGTATTAAAGTCTTGGTTGGGTTGGTTACGATGTCACGATTTTTCAAAAATCATTGCTTGATGTTTGAGAAAATTTGTGGCAGAAAAGTTTATTAAAAAAAAAAAAAAGACTTATTTGGTGTATTCTAGAACACCAAACTATTGTGAATTTGTGATCCCTTGCGAGTTTAGAGAAAGGTCAAACGTTAAAGCTACCTTCGACGGATTTGCTTGCATTGCTAGAGTTGTACATGTTGACAATTAGAGAAAGGGTTATCGATCATCACTAACTGTCAGAAAAGGCCTAGGGAAGAGAGAGCTACCAAGTTGTTATAGCTAGGTAACATCATATGACCCACAAAAGACCATTGTCGACTGTCACCTTGAAGTAGAAAAGGGTTTAAAAAATTTTATTCGCAACTTGAAAAATTACTCTTCGCAATTTACATTCCATCAAATTTTTTAATAATTTTAAAATATCTATTTTACCCCCATAGCCCACAATCAACTCTCTCATCCGATCACCTCTCATCACCAGTTATCGCCTCGCATCTCTCTTTCTTTCTCGCACCATATACACATATACACACACACACAAACACATACATATAAATATATATACACGCTTGCATGGCCGACCCACACACACATATATATACACTCACACCTATATATAAATATATATATACACATACAGCATGGTTGCGGCCATGCAACCTAGCACACAGACACATACACATATATATATACACTCACACATCTATATAAATATATATATATATACACAGTATGGTCGCGGCCACGCAACCTAGCCTTCCCTGACTGCTGGGTTCCATGGCTGCGGCCATGGAACTTTCGTGTGTGTGTGTGTGTGTATATATGTAGGTGTGTGTGTGTGTTGGGGGGGTCGGCCATGGCGACCGACCCACTCTCTCTCTCTCTCTGCGATGGTCGCGAGGTAGGTCACCACCATTGCCAAAGGGGGACCCTGTGATGCAGGGGTCCCCCCAATGGGTCAACAAGTGGTGCCGACCCATCTCGTGGCCATTGCACACACACACAGAGCGAGAATATGTAGGGGGGTTGGCTAATGGCAGTGGGTCAGCAACCATGACTATCGCCCGTGTGTTTATATATATACATATGTGTTTGTGTGTGTATGTGTGTATATGGTGGGGGTGAGAAAGAGAGAGGTGAGGCGACGGTTAGGGGTGGTCGGAGGAAATAGTGGATTGTGGGCTGTGGGGGTAAAATAGGAATTTTAAAATTAATGAAGAATTTAGCAGGGTGCGAGCTGTGAAAAACAATTTTACAGGCTGCGAATAGAATTTCCCAAAGGGTTTTGTTACTTTCACCACAAGGATTATATCATTGCGATTATTGTTGTGAGAGAAAGCTATAATTGAATGAAGGATGCAAATAGCCATTGAAGTGTAAGTCATTGCTAAAAATACTCGTTAGAGAATACATGTCTCGAGTTATTTGAGTCTATAGAATAGTTGTTGGAATAATCCCTCAAATTCTAGTTTGATTAAAATCGTTACCTTATCTAATAAGATTAATTTGGTCAGGGGAAAATCTCTCAAACGATGATTTCAATTAGGGGATAGGATAAGTTTGGAAAACCTAATATCACTATGATTGTAATATGTCTATAAATAGACAATTCTAGTTCAGCGATTGATGGATCACTCTCAATAATCTATGGAGAGATATATCTAAATTATTATAATTATGTATCATGTGTATCCCATAACTTGATAATTAGAGTCGTAGTGTGATACGACCAATTATTTAAAGTCATGATGTTAGTTTGTTGTGAGTAATAGATTATTCTCTTGTGGTGGGTTGTGTGTCCTATTGCTAAATTTGGATAATATTTAGTAGGTTTGTTTATAATGTATTAATTATATTTTTATATAAATCTATAAAATATAAGATTTTCTTCATTCATATTTTCTCCAATTAATTATATGAATGAGTCCCTAGATCTTCTGCGTGACAATCTTATTTTCAAGGTGTTGAGATTGTGTAACAGGATTCTCTAATAACAAAATTTCTTAAACTATTCCTAGTCTTTAGATTCTTTGGATAAAGACTTCGACTAATCGAGTATGGACTAGCATAGAGATTATTACCTCGTTCAGTATGGGAATACCGATAGGAGGATAGTGTGTCACGCGCCATATAACATGAAATGTCGCTTGTAAACTTATGGGTGGATGTTGGGAACGATC
The DNA here is from genome assembly GCA_036245055.1 of Diospyros kaki. Classification (NCBI taxonomy): domain Eukaryota; kingdom Viridiplantae; phylum Streptophyta; class Magnoliopsida; order Ericales; family Ebenaceae; genus Diospyros; species Diospyros kaki. Next base: position 7,662,588 of record BSEG01000016.1, on the reverse strand, counting down.
AGCCGAATGTGACGCCAATGACTGACTACATAGCTTGATGGATAATAATCATGTCATCAAGTTGGGATGTGTGTTGATTCTTAGACTTTAACTGTCATGTTTGTTTTGTGTATTGGTGTCCGAAATTTGCTAATAAGTCGAACCATCCAATTGAGATGTAGGAAGTTCATCTATGTGATTCCATATTGCTGGTATATGAAGACAAGTGTTGGGAATAGAATTCGTCGTTCTCGTTGGTATTTGATGGTGTAAATGTCCTATGTGATCTACTATTGATGTGACGGGACAATTCCTGATCAGAACAGATTGAATATTAGGAAAGGTATTTCCTAAGGTGTCATCTAATCACATTAATGAGGTTTGATACATAGTCACCGAATTTGTGAGTTTGTCACTCCATAACTCTCATTCAGTTGGGACGTTAGGTGATGGAAGAATTATAGCACACAATAATCATCAATTGTAATAGGTTCACTTAAAGTGAGACTTCACGTACACCTATATTGTCATAAACCGTTGCTATACACCATTCAGGAATTCTCGGAACATCCTTGGGATTTAGAGAAGTTATGGTGATGGGTCAAGCAATTGACCGATACCAAAAAAAGTTTCGGTATTAACTGATTACTAGCGGGTAGTAAATCTAAAAAGTCACACACCATATAATATTGCATTTGGTATTGACATCGTGTGCCCAATATATCTCTAGAAATAAATGGTCAAAAGTTGACCCTTAACCCTTCCTGCCAACAGTACGTAGTGTACAGTAATAATGCATAATATATAATGTGAAATCAATTATTAATTATGAGACGGCAGATAGCAAACAGTGCACAATGCATAATGAAATCAATTATTGATTATACAGTAATCAGGGACATTAGATGTGAGAAAAAATGAAATTGAAAGAAGAAGAAAATAAGAAAAATAGAGGAAATTTAATAAATAAAGAGGCAGGGCCTCTACCCCTTCTCTCTCTCTCTCTCTTTCTCTCGCATGTTTCTACTTCCTCTTCTTCTTTATTCTTCCTCTAAAAAATATTCTGCTACCATAGAAATATTTTACGTGTGAAAGTCATGCGTAAAATTTTGAGATACAGGCACCGGTAATACACAAATTCTCTGTGTCTAGCACGAGAAGAGATGACCAAAACAGAATTGTACTGCATACTAGGTATGGACAAATTAGGATCACCACAACGTGAGGTGGATACAGTCTCAGTATAGAAATCGTTTCTATACCCCAACCTTACATCGGACAGTAAATATGTATTTATTTATGCATTCAATTATTGAATATGCGTGTTAACTAAATAACCAATCTCTGTATAGCGTGTATATCATATTTTACTACGTGTATCTGATACATGGTAAAAAAATTATTTTTGTCATACCATTGTACTAGTGATTCTTTTCAGTGGGATCGTATATGAAGGTTATTGAGTCAAATCACGTTAATTTTTTACCTGTCATTGTGGTGGAGTCATGATTAAAGGTCATAAATCTTGAACTTAATAAAGAGTGGTATCCATAAGACTACAATTGAGTAGTATCATACCCCATTGAAAATTTGTAGAGCTTGATAAATTGAGGTAGAAATTAAATATGATAAAAAATTTGATTGAGGGATGAATTGTTAAATAATACCAAGTTTCAATAAGAAATTGATCGAACTACCTCTTAAATTTAATTGACAATGATGCTCAATTATGTTTCATTTTTTTTCATTGATAAAAGCTCAATATGACCCGTGAACTTTTTACAATATATTAGTTTAGTTCTAGTATTTTTTTCAAGCTGAAATTCACTCATGTAATGTATAAATTAGTTTATTTTAATTAGATGATTAAATGGTTGGTCATAGAGTTAAAGTAGAAGGGTCAAGGTTGAACAATTCACAAAACACAGAAGCGTATTTAGTCAAAAAATAAGTGATGAAGTGACAAATCACAAAAATTTTGGGGACAAATTGAGATTTTATCCTAAATTCAACGAATATATTTGTATTATTATTATTTTTTTAACTCAAAATACATAGAATATAATTATATAAAAGTTGTACAGTGTTTACCTAATTCAAAAAATATAGAGAATTATACCGCCACGGCAAGACGTCGGCAAGACGACGTGGAGGCCGGGGACGAGGAGAACTGTTCGAAGCTTCTCGATGCAATCACTGTCCGCCAGCTTGGGGTTTTGCTTTCCGCTCCTCCTCCGCCGATCACGATATTAACAGCTATTGATTGCTGCCGATCGCAATCAAATTCTACTCTGTACCTTCGTAGCTACGTTCCATACACAATTCGAAATCAGGTATTGCGAACTGAATCATGTGATTTCATGCTTCTTTAATACCGCCGGGTTAGGTGGTGAGCTTTGTCGAGATCTCGGCGTCCATGTGCTCTCTTTGATTGAATTTTTCATTATTTTCGCGTTTCTTATCCGTGTGTGCGTAGATCCCTTGAATTGAGGCGAACAAGATTAAGATTTCTCCTTAAATTTTGAAATTCAGTATATCTGGAAGAGAATGAGATTGAGATTGAGATTGATTGTTTTCCTCTTAAATTGTCGTAGTTCTGGAAGATGAAAGAGTTTCTCTCTGTTCGAGTTTTTTTTCTTTCTTTTCCTTTTTCATCATGCTATATGTGAATTCAATGGAGATTCTACTTGTTGAACGAAGCTCATTATCTGGTGCAGTGACTATTTAAAAGTAGGGTTGTTTTTTCTTGCCTGCGCCAGTGCATGATATAAATCTGTTGTTGCAAGAGAACTTTTTTGTTCTGGGAGGAACTTCGGTATCAGCTTTGGGTAGATAGTGTTTCTTTTGTTCTAAGGTTGGCTAAACTTGACTTTGCTGCCAAGTGTAGCTTACGGGTTTTCAAAAATGCCATTACAATTTATTACTTTTATGTGGGTTGAAGTTGATTTACCAGCATAATTTTTTTACTTTCCTGGTAATCTATCTTTGCTTCAGTATGTTTCAACCCTGGAAATAATGTCAAGTCTTTGAATTTTAGGGTAATTGCCATTTGTGTTTTATTCTCAGGTTGTTTCAAGGTAATCAGCTACAGAATTGATAGATGTGAAATGCAAAGAACAAGCAAAACTCTTCTTTGCAGAAGAGTTCTGCAGAAAGCAATTTGCAGAAGGAATAGATTCTATACCCTTTCTTTGTCTCTGCTAATTTTTATGTGGGGACTTGTCTTTCTCCTGAACATATGGATAAGTCGTGGTAATGGTTACAATGGTCAGTCTTCACTGAACTTATTGTCTATATTTATCTTTTTACTGGAATTTTTTTATTAGTTTTTTTCTGTCCATGCCTGTGCATATTAGTTCTAATTTTTTTCCTTGCAACCATGAATAATATAGGAGAAAATATCAATACATTTGTACATGATTCTTGTACTGATGTAGAGAGGTTATCTGGATTATTTCTTTGACTTTGTCATGCTTTTGATTAGTAGAAGTCCAGAATTCATAAATAAAATCAATCATGAAGTAGTGTCTCTCCCTCCCGCCCTCCCAAGGTCATCATCATATTGTACATTGTATGGCCTATGGGTACTGGAAGAATGTCTTATTTTCTGGAGTTCCTTGGCAGTGAAAAATGATCAAGTTAATGGCTAGTGTGACTGGATTAGGAAAATTTCCCTGTTTTTGTTCTTTCCCTTTAAACATGTAACGTAAGGGAGGGTCTGGAGTTAGGCATGATGAATGGACCTGAGAGTTTCCTGAATGAACAGTCTGATTTGCACCGCAAGTCCTATTGTGTTTTTCCACTATATAATTGTTTAAATCATGGCTTTTGTTATATATATATATATATATATATATATGAGAGAGACTAAACTAAGATGGTTTGGTCATGTGAGAAAGAGACCAAGAGGCGCTCCTTTGAGGAGAGTTGATGAAATGGAACAACTAGTCAAAAAAGAGGTAGAGGCAGACCCAAGAAGACTTTGGAAGAGACATTAAAGTTTGATATGAAGTGGATGGACCTAAATAAAGATATAACAAAAAACAAAAATAATGGAAGTTTAGAATTCATGTAGCCGACCCCACATGGTGGGATAAAAGCTGGATATGTTGTTGTTGTTGTTTATATATATATAGACACACATCTCTACTTTCTTTTTGAGCTTACATCAACACACATCTTTAATCTTGTTTAACATTACATGATTGCTATTACTCGAAGGCTTCTAGCCTGGCCATGTGGTTGTAATTTTCTCTAAATAGCTCTTCATGTGTTTCAATTTGATTTAGATGGATCTAGAGAATTTCCTGCTGGTGAAAAAGCATGGGATGTAGATAACCTTGGACTTAGTGAGGCCTTTTGTTCTGTTTGTGAAAGCCCGTTGAATTTTTATTCTGAGTCTGATGAGAGTTTCTGCACAAATGGGTATAAGACCAAGTATACTAGTAGCAAACCAGAAGTTGGTGAAGGAAGTTTAAATTATCTTGCAGTTGCCAAAGAGCAAGCTGAAGTGGGGAACACTGATTTGGTTGAAAAATCTGCAAGAGATGCTTCTAAAGATGATAGGCCATCTCATACTGTGCTTCTGGGTCTTGATGAATTCAGGAGCAAAGCACTTAACTCAAAGAGAAAATCTCTAACTGGTCAGGTTGGAAGCATAACACAGAGAGTGGAGCCTGGTGGCAAAGAGTACAATTACGCTTCCATTTCAAAGGGAGCCAAGGTCCTGGCATATAATAAGGAAGCCAAGGGTGCATCAAATATCTTATGCAGAGACAAGGACAAGTATTTACGGAGCCCATGTTCTGCTGAGGAGAAATTTGTTGTTATAGAACTTTCAGAAGAAACATTAGTGGATACAATTGAAATAGCAAATTTTGAGCATCACTCATCTAATTTGAAGAATTTTGAGCTACTTGGGAGCTTGACTTATCCCACTGATACATGGGTTGGGCTTGGTAATTTCACTGCTGACAATGTTAAGCAAGCCCAAAGATTTGTTCTTCAGGAGCCAAAATGGGTGAGATACCTTAAGTTGAATCTTCTGTCACATTATGGTTCAGAGTTCTACTGCACGCTCAGTCTTGTGGAAGTGTGTGGAGTTGATGCTGTAGAGAGGATGCTCGAGGATCTCATTTCTGTTCAGGATAATTTGTTTGTGTCCAAGGAACAAAGTGAGGAGCAGAAATCAATATCCCCCATGCCAGCGTCCAATGAGGTTGATCTTAATCCAAATACTGGTGTTGAAGAGGCAAATGATCCAGCACTTGAGGGCTCTGATTTGAAACATGGGGCTTCTAAAACTAATGTGCCTGATCCAGTTGAAGAAATACGTCATCAGCAGATTGGAAGAATGCCTGGGGACACTGTTCTTAAAATACTACTGCAGAAAGTTAGGAGTTTGGATTTAAATTTGCCAGTTTTGGAGCGGTACGTGGAGGAACTAAATTCCAGGTATGGCAATGTTTTCAAAGAATTTGAGGAAGAAATAGTAGAACAAGATGTCATTCTGGAGAAGCTGAGACTGGAGATGAAAAGTTATAGGGACAGCAAGGAGGTCATGGTAGGTGGATTTCTTGCTGCATCAGTTTTTTTCTGGTCATGCTGTCAATTAATAAGTTATTGATACTTTGCCATGTTCTGCAACATTTTTGTTGCTTTTGCAGAGCAAAGATGTTGCTGATCTTATTTCATGGAAATCTCTCTTTTCTGCGCAGCTGGATAATATTCTTAGGGATAATGTTATTCTCAGGTTTCTTTCTTGCCTTTCTATTATTTTTAGTTTGATATGGCATCATTATTCTTCTAAGTGAGTAGAGTATGCCCCAGTTATTTTACTTGGGACTTTTGACATGAGCATTGAGTTTGGTTGTATGACTCTATGTTGATCTGTTTAAACCCTTGACCTTAGGATACAACCATGTAGTTGTGTTGTGTGTTACATGGAGATTTTGTGAATATTGAAATATACTATGAATTTTTAGTAATGGTGATGTTAATGTGTAGAAATAGACTTTAATTAAATCGAATCCAGAGAGAGAAAAAGAAAAAAAGGAGATTTATATTTCTCATCTTTGCAAGAGCTTCCAAAATTTTCAATATTGAACTTACCCATTGACGGCCCTACTTGGTCAGTAGGGGCCCCATTGGCTCAAGAGGTCAAGGCACTATATGAGCAGAGAAGTCAGTCTACTACCTCACCAGAGCTAAGGAGCTGAGTGTAGATATTCACCTGTTGAATCTTTAGCCATCAATTGAAACGTAGCCCTGGTTTTCAAACCAAGGCATTACTTATTGCAAAATACTTGGGCAAACTTAGTGTATGGGTGGGCCCATACGCTCAATGCCCCAAATTTGACCACCTTACACAACATCTAGGTTTGGTTAAAGAATTTGCTAAATAAAAATAAAACAAAAAGTTACTTAGCCAAATCTGGATGTGCTGTGTGACAGCCAAATATATGCCGTTGGGTGTGGGGGGCCCACCAGTGTGCCCAAGTATTTTCCATCCTTACTAGCTTTCTCCATAGATCTAATGACCAAATGTGATTCTGCCGGTTACCTATTTTGCCAAAGAAACTTTGGCGGGGGGTTGTGACAGAATTGTTTGGAGTGGCTTTTTACTGTTGCTGGTTTCAGCTGTCATTTAAAGCATCAAAAAATACATAACAACCTTTGTTTTTGCGTTTTAGTGCACCACCTGTGATCCTTTCTTGCTCCGCTGCTTTTGGGAATGCCATCTCTGATACTAACTACTGCATCTAAATGCAGGTCGGAGGTTGAAAAGGTTCGAGCGGGTCAAATGCAAATGGAGAATAAAGGAATTATAATATTTCTCGTGTGCTTAGTTTTTGGATCCGTAGCGCTTGCAAAAGTATTCTTCGATATGGTGTTGAACTTTTATAGATCGGAACCCGGGAAATTTTGTAAGATTGGTTCATCCTGGTTGTGTCTATTGCTGAGTTGTATCATCGTTATTGTCATCCTCTCATTGTAATTATGCATAATAGACATATCAGTTTGTCTTTAGTTGCCTGGATCCTTTCATTCTTAATGATTAAATGTTGTATCGTCTCAAGGGCAAACTAACCTGGATCCTCAGTTATTTGTGGCTCAGCTCCCATCATGTCCCATAGATCGGTGCCTTTCAACTCATACCATTGCAATGGTAAGCTAACATTGTTATCCTTTCATGGCAACATGTTAGTCTCTTTCCAACTCTTTGTGCCTTAGAAATAGCTCGAAAAAAGTTTTAAACTGTTTTTAACGTTTTCAAAATGACAATAGGTTCAGAGACATCGAAACGACGTCTTCCAACCGTTTTTGTCATCTTTTTATGGCAACCTGTTAGTCTCTTTCCCATTCTCTGACCTCAAAAATAATTTTTTATTTTTTATTTAAAATTATATTAAATAATTGAATCCTTCAATTAAAAAATAAAAAACCTAAGGAGATGTTCAATCGTAAAAAATATTTTTTATTTTTTATTAAAAATTAATGTTATGACATTTTTAATTATAAAATTAAAATACATTTTTTAAAACTAAATTTTTTTATTTTTATATCTTTATACTACAAATTAGAAAATATCTTTTTCTATGTTACCTAAATTTTTTAAAGATGAATGCCATGCCATTTAAAAATTAAAAAATATTTTCTATAACAAAATGAAGGGCTTATATTGTGCTTTGATCAGCTGATAATAGAGACTTCTATAGCAGCTGCAGCATCAGCCTACGTTGATATGTGCAGCATTATGCGTACCATCTTTATACCACTTCATTAACATCTAATATTATGATAAACGCCCAATTAGCATGACAGTGTCTAGAAATTGACTGCAAGTTGCTGGTGCAGGATATCAGCAAAATACAGCTTTCCCCAAGAAGATTTAACCTCAGTTAAAAGCAACAACCCGCATTCTAACAAGCCCCCGCTTTTAAGACAACACACAAGAAGGCAACTGGTGCTCAACTCGGGCACAATTTTTCTCTAGGGGCATTCCAAAATATTCATCAATCCATAAGAAATTTCCAGCAGAGAGGATTGTCAAAGAGTATCCAGCAGCTAATTTATCTTCAAAAGTGAGAATGCAACAAGAGGCATGAGCTTGATATTTTACAGCAACAGCTTCATTTATCCCATTCCGAATCCAAGAGCCGACGTGGGGCAGCTTTTGATGGATCTTCAGGCATCATATTATTGGGCCGCTGATTAGTGTACCGGTCCCAACCCATCAGGTGGGGCAAAGCAAACTGCAGAAGGAAAGTCAAATTATTAGCTATTAAGACACATTCGACACAAATGCAGAGAGACCACGCGTAATCCAGGAGCAGAGAGTGTCGGAGAGACTCGGAACAGTCTTAAACACTGCATCCACGTACTATCACAGACCAGGTGAAAGAGCCAATACAGCCCAACTCATGCATGTCTACTTCCGCATGTCTCAACACTATTCCCATATCTACTGCTGCATATCTCAACATGATTGATCAATATGCTATATCTCCCACATGGAGAAGTCTTTGTTTACTTTACCCCACTATTTGCAATGAAAAACAGCTAAACAAAACAAACCAGGAAAACGTTTAAGGCACGTTTAGATGCACTACTCTTACAATTTTCCAATTTCTGTTTTCAAAAAATTTTGAAAATAAAAAAAGAAACGGGATAACTGTTTCCATTTTCACAGAAAGTAAAAATGTTTTGAAACTTCAGTAAAACAGATGACAAAATACCATGAAGATGGTCCAATGGTTTCCATTTCGTTCACATTTTGTTTCCCCTTCCCTCCCCACAAATCTGCTCTCTCCCATGACCGGCAAAATTACCAGCCACCCAGCCCACCCCTATCAGGCAACCTCCCTTTTCACAAGTATCCAGAAGCCAAACGTCGTTGGGGCAACACATCTAGCTTCAAAGGCAGCTAGCCCTCAGAGATAGTAATAACCAAACATTGCACAAGCAGAACCAAAAAAAAATCAACATCCAAGGCGCAAGGCGCACTGAAGCACAAATTAGTACTTCAGGCCTAGGCACAAGGTGAAGCACAAGCCTCAAGCACATGAGGTGCATATTAATTCAAAATGTTTGTAAAATACTTATATGCTATTCTTTTCTATATGTACCTATAAGAAGATAGATGCAAATTCATAAAATCATAAATGAGAAATAATCAATCATATAATAATAACTAACATTATTGTGGAAAAACAATTAGTTTCTTCTAAATTGGAGATCAATGAAAATAAAGAATTATAGCAAAACACATTGCAAAAAACAATAACATGAAAACAATAAGTTTCTTTTAATTTCTTTTGTAATTAGAAGAAAAAAAAGAAAATTTACAACAGAACACACAGCAAAAACAGTTACAGAAAAACAATTAGTTTCTTTTTGTTAAATAAGATAAGTAAGGGGGGTATTAGTGCATTTATCTTTAAGTAAATGTATGTATATATATGTTTATGTTGTACTCTTGAGAATATACAAACTGTTCCTTTGTATACATTTAACATGGTATCAGAGCCCAAACCCTATCCGCCGCCGCCACCGCTGTCAGCCGACGCCATCACCGTTGGTCGCTTTGCCCGCCGTCGTCATCACCGCGGGTCTCTTCGTCGGCCGCTGGTCCCTCGCTGTCACGGCTCTTCTTCTCCAGATCGCGGCTCCTCTTCTCCAGATCCGGTCCAGCAGCGCCCAAATCTTGCCTTCTCCGTCACCACGCCTGCGCCCTCACCGTCGTCGCACCTGCGTCCTCATCATCGCTACGCCCCCGCCCGTGCTCGAGCTCGCCCTCACTGTCGCCGCCTCTGTCCCGGTCATCTCTCCGTCGCCTTCGCCGCGCCTGTCCAAATCCGGCCATCCTCAGGCGAACTCCGGTGACAGCTTCAGCTTTTGTGCTCTCCAAATCTGTCTTTCTTCTCCTTAGTCGTGTAATCAAATCTGCTCCAGATATGCTATTCTTTTTGCATCATGGATTCATCTCCAGCTCACTCTTCATCCACAAGCCGCTCCACCATGTCCACACCGGTGACCATTCCCTATTTTTCGGGCACACAGGTTATTACAACAGAGAAATTGAGTGGACATAATTATCTCGCTTGGTCATGTGGAGTTGAAATTTGGTTTCTTGGTCATGGCCTTGAGGATCATTTATCGAAAACTATTTCAACTGTTTCTGAGGGGGATCAACCTCTTTGGCGGAGAGTGGATGCCCAGTTATTGAGTTTATTGTGGCAGATCATTGAGCCGACCTTAATGCCGATATTTCGACCTCTTCGGGAATGTAGTGCCCTATGGACTCAGGCTCGTGAGTTGTATACTAGTGACATCACTCGTATTTATGATGTGATTGGTGCTTTGTTCAATTTACGACAAATTGATTCGGATATGACCACATATTTGGGTAAACTTCAAGCTTCTATTACTGACTTTAACGAGTTGATGCCCTTTGATATCGATATCAAGAAACAACAGCAACAACGCGATCAAATGTTTACTATCCTCTGTCTTCATGGAATTCGACCAGAGCTTGACTCAGTTAAGACACAGATCCTAGGCAGTGCCTCTCTTCCTCCTCTAACAGAGGTATTTGCCAGACTACTTAGAGCCTCCTCTATTACTGTTGATCGTGGCATGTCCGTTGCTAGAGATCACTCTGCCCTAGTTACGACCCCGACTGGTCGTGGTGGTCGTCAGGGTGGTGGTCGTCCACGGCCCCAGTGCTCCTATTGTAATCGCCTTGATCACACTAGAGAGACTTGTTATCGCCTACATGGACATCCACCTCATGCAGCCAGTACTGCTAACATGGTTGTGGGCTTTTCAGAGGGTCAGGCATCTATCACACCCAGTGATTCCTCACCAATAACTATCTCCAGGGGGGAGTATGTTCAGTTTCTTCAGTTCCGGGCAGCACAACAGGCTACTTCACCTGTCACATCCTTTGCTGACACTAGTAACCCTACTGCCTGCTTTACTAAGTCTTCATCTTCTCTTGGCCCATGGATCTTCGACTCCGGTGCCACCAATCACATGTCTAGTAATCGTTCTCTCCTATCTCATGTTCAAACTTCGCAGTCTCTACCTCCTGTTACATTGGCTGATAGCTCTCAAGCCTCAATCACGGGTATTGGTACCACATTACCTCTTCCTACTTTACCATTATCATCTGTTTTACATTTACCACAATGTACCTTTAATTTGCTCTCTGTCAGTCAACTCACTTGCAGTCTTAATTGCTTTATAACTTTCTCGTCTAATTCTATTCTTGTGCAGGATCAGGGGACTGGACGGACGATTGGCACGGGGCTTGAGTCTCACGGTCTCTACTATCTGTCTCTCCTTACTTCTTCAGTGGCGTGCATGACAACAACTTCCCCACTACAAGTCCATTATCGGTTGGGGCAGCCATCTCTTCCCAATCTCAAGAAGATGGTTCCCAGTCTCTCTAGTATTTCTTCCTTAGAGTGCGAGTCTTGTCAATTTGGGAAACATATTCGTAGTTCTTTCCCAAGTAGAGTACTAAATGTGTTCCCCTTTTTCAGTAGTCCATTCAGATGTATGGGGTCCTAATCGTGTCAGTTCACAAGACGGTTTTCGTTATTTTGTAACATTTATTGATGATTTCTCTCGGACTACATGGTTATATTTAATGAAAACGCGTTCAGAGTTAATTTTAGTCTTCACTACATTTTGTGCTAAAATTAGAACACAGTTCAATTTGCCTATCCGTGTTCTTCGTAGTGATAATGCTCTTGAATATTTGTCTCTCCCATTTAAATCTTATATGGCATCCAATGGGATTCTTCACTAGACTTCGTGTCCTGGAACCCCACAACAAAATGGGGTAGCTGAACGTAAGAATCGTCATTTAATTGAGACAGCCCGCACGCTTCTTCTTCATATGCATGTTCCACTTCAATACTGGAGTGATACTGTCTTAACTACATGTTAATTAACATGCCATCTTCTGTCCTTAATGACCAGATTCCTCATGCCATTCTTTTTCCTCAGGTTGACTTGTATTCTCTTCCCCTTCGCATCTTTGGGAGCACGTGTTTTGTTCACCATCTTGCCCCAGGTCGTGATAAGTTATCTGCTCGTTCCGTCAAATGTGTTTTTCTAGGTTATTCTCGCCTTCAAAAGGGGTATCGTTGCTACTCTCCTCAATTAGCTCAATATTTTGTTTCAGTGGATGTTACCTTCTTTGAGTCATCTCCTTATTTCCCTTCTTCATCTGCGATCTCCGATTCTGTGTCTGTTAGGTTACCTTTGCCTGTTCCTTCTCTTGACCTGACATCACCTCCATCTCCAACGTCTTCACCATCTCCACCATCATTTGCCTCTCGCCTTGATCGCTCTGATCTTCAGGACTATCAACGGCGTCCACATCTCGTGGCCCAACCAGCACCGACTATTGTCGCTAGTCCACGGGAGCCGTCTCCTGACTCATCCCCGGTGCCAATTCGTTCTTCCTCCTCTAGTCCGTCGCCTTCGACTTTTGATCTTGACTTGCCTATTGCTCTTCGTAAAGGTACTCGCCATCCTATCTCCCATTTTGTTAGCTATGATTATTTGTCCCCTGGATATTCTGCTTTTGCTTCTTCTTTATCTTTTGTTTCACCTCCTAAATCTGTTCCCGAAGCTCTTTCCCATCCAGGGTGGCGGGGGGCTGCTATGGTCGAAGAAATGTCTGCTTTACATTCCACTGGGACTTGGGACTTAGTACCTCTTCCCAAGGGTAAGTCTACTGTTGGTTGTCGCTGGGTTTACACTATTAAAGTTGGCCCTGATGGCCGGATTGATCGTCTTAAGGCTTGCATTGTTGCTAGAGGATACACTCAGGTTTTTGGTATTGATTATGGCGATACATTCTCTCATGTTGCTAAGATCTCCTCTGTTCGCCTTTTCTTATCCCTTGCTACTATGTTTCACTGGCCTCTTCATCAATTGGACATCAAAAATGTCTTTCTCCATGGCGATTTACAGGAGAAGGTGTATATGGAGCAACCTCCTGGCTTTGTTGCTTGGGGGGAGTCTGGACTGGTGTGTCGCCTTCGAAAATCTTTATACGGTTTAAAACAGTCTCCTCGAGCTTGGTTTGGTCGATTTAGTTCAGCTGTTCTTGAGTTTGGGTTAACTCGGAGTGAAGCTGATCATTCTATTTTTCATCGTTCTCAGTCTGGCCGCCACATTCTTCTAGTGGTGTATGTTGATGATATAGTACTTACAGGGGATGATGATATTGGTATCACTGAATTGAAGGCACATCTTCACCAACAGTTTTAGACGAAGGATCTGAGTCCTTTGAGATATTTTTTGGGTATTGAGGTAGCTCGGTCAAAACAAGGCATCTATATTTCTCAAAGAAAGTATGCCTTGGATATGCTAGAAGAGACAGGATTGCTTGGATGTAAACTTACAAATACTCCTGTGGATCCAAATATCAAGCTGTTACCGAGACAGGGGGAGCCTCTTTCTGATCATGGGTGCTACTGTCGATTAGTTAGGAAACTTAATTACCTCACAGTCACTCAGCCTAACATTTCATTTGCTGTGAGTATGGTAAGTCAATTCTTGGATTCACCTTGTGATAGTCACTGGGATGCAGTGATCCGTATTCTTCGATATATTAAGGCTACCCCTGGTCGGGGTATATTGTATCAAAATCATGGGCACAGTCAGATTGTGGGATATACGGATGCTGATTGGGCAGGATCACCTAGTGACAGGAGATCCACATCTGGATACTGTGTTTTTGTGGGTGGAAACCTAGTCTCTTGGAAAAGTAAGAAGCAAACTGTTGTTGCCAAATCCAGTGCAGAGGCTGAATACAGGGCAATGGCCGTAACAACATGTGAGCTAGTGTGGTTGAAACAATTAATTAAGGAGTTAGGAGTTACGCAGGTTAAGCCTATGCAATTGGTTTGTGACAATCAGGCTGCAATGCATATTACTTCTAACCCTGTGTTTCATGAGAGAACCAAACATATTGAAATTGATTGCCATTTTGTTAGAGAAAAAGTGCTCTCTGGGGATGTAGTTACAACATATGTGGGTTCCAATGATCAACTGGCTGATTTACTCACCAAATCGCTTAGAGGGTCTCATGTGAATTATATTTGTACCACGCTGGACATGGTCAATATATATGCTCCAGCTTGAGATGGAGTGTTAAATAAGATAAGTAAGGGGGGTATTAGTGTATTTATCTTTAAGTAAATGTATGTATATATATGCTTATGTTGTACTCTCGAGAATATACAAACTGTTCCTTTGTATACATTTAACACTTTTAAAGTGCAAAAGAAATTAGAAGAGAAAAAAAAAATCAATAGAGCACATAATGAAAACATTTGTTTCTTAGCAATTAGCTTCTTCTAAATTGCAACATAAATTAGAAGAAAGAAAAAAAAAATGAAGTAGAACTCAAGCATGAGTAGTTCATTAGTGAGTGACTATCACTACCAAAGGATCTAAGTGAGTGGGAGATCCGACAAACCTCCAACTTACACTACTAAGTTAATCTCTCACCAATATACAAGAATATGCAATTAAATTAACAAAAAATAAGATCTAAGGTAACAAATGAACAAGAAATAGGGTTTTAATACTTATATATACAAGGCATGCCCCTTGCGCCTTGCATGAGGTGCACGCCTAGGAAGTAGGCTCAGGCCTTTGACAATTATGTAAACATAACTATTCGCGCCTAGGAAGCAGGCTCAGGCCTCAAAAAACATGACTTTTATTAGCCACAATCTATTTGCATAACTACCTTTTGCATTGACCATCTTCATCATGGTCCGTGGATGATCAATTGCTCTTTCTTTTTTTAAGAGGGAGGAAATCTGAGCAGTGCAGCTAATCAAGATTAGTCTACTACAGAACTCTGCATTCATTACATAAAATAAATAAAAAAATACACAAGGAGCATCTATCATCTTAAAGAGGGAAGTGAAGCAACAATTTGTCATACACTGAAAGCTGTGCGCATCACTGCAAACTCAGCAGTACTGACAGGAACTGTAAGACGATCATTGGTTTTTAGGATATTATTGACAACACCTGCCAAAAATTGCAAGTTTCATGAGAACTTGGTCAGCTATTTCCATAATGGTCAGCTATTTCCACAAGAATCAGAACTTCAAGTTCAGGCATGCATTATGCATTCATGCCATAACAACATATCCCATAACCTCTATGTAGGATGTTTCTCACTTATATAAAACACCAAATCATCACACTTTGGATGCATGTTAAACAATCATCAAATTGTTTTCTTAAATAGGAATATTAGCTTCCAACCACAATGACAACATAAAAGAGTAATGGTTTTCAGTGGCCAATATTGCTCTCAAATTCCCAAACTGTAACAATATTGGCATTTGTTCTTTTTCATACTTTATTTGGAATCAATAAGAAACATAGGAAGGCAATGGCATAACATTCATGTTGGTACCAGCTCAAACTCTTTGGTCAAGTGGCTAATAAACATGCATAGATTTACAGGAAGACCTAGGCCCAAGTCTAATCCCATGTCTTGCTTCCCATTTTCTTCCTTAGCCACCCATTTCATTAATGTTTATGTATCCCATATGTATCAATTTCTGTTCTCTCTCCATGTAAAAGGGGGGGATCACACATGAGGAAGGGCATGAAAGCTTTATACAAATTATTAGACCACTCACTGACAACTTTAAGCTTTTCATGCTACTAGTCACTTGGAAGTAAATTTCAAAAGGAAGAAATAAAAATAAGGTAATATAAAATATGGCTACATCAATGAAAATGACGTTTAATAGTTTGCGGTTTTCTCTTAGTCTCTCCATGGATAAGCATACCTCCTGCAGATATGAATAATACCATCTGCAGATTTATTGCGTTAGAATAATTTCGTAATCACATTTTTTGCAACTGTAACCTAATAAAAACCACCTTAAAACAATTTAACACTCAACAGCAACAATTTTACTGGAAATGCATAAAATGATATAGGGAAACCTAAAGATGTATAAAAATGAAACTAATTAAAATATGCGTATATTTCATGTTTTGACACAATTTCTAAATGGGCACATCCACTGACGAAAATACTTACTCAATGAAATAAAGTAACCATTATCATGTGGCTTGACTGATAAGCTCTTCCTCACTTGTCCTGCATTACTGTACATGAAACTACTAGCTAAATCTGACAAGTAGCTAAAAGGAGAGCAAAAAAGTAAACCAAAAGGGGGAAAAAAAGAAAGCCCTGCGCAATTAAGAAAGAGTACATTTATCCACCAAGAACTGCCACTACCAATCATCCACACTACATAGTGAAAATATAAATAAAATAACAATATTAACAATAATAAAAATTTTGCTATAATATCAAATAAATATAATATATACACAAGTTTAGTAATATTTTCACTTTTGCTTGTTCTCTTCAAATCATTTCATAGAATTCATAATTCATACAATGTTCTCATATATTTACTTTTCTTCTCCAGTATTCCATTTCTTCTCTGGAAACAATTGATCGGCAAAATTTTTGTTCTTTAGAAACCCCAAAATATGGAACATATTAATATTCTAACCCTTTTGTTCACATGCACAAAAAGACTCAGTTTGATAGACATTTGCCAGTATGATTTTTTTTCCTTTTTAACTGAATTTACTCATGCAGTCCTTTATCTCATGAATATATTTTGGCAAAGAGTGAATAGCTAACAGCCTAGGAAGAAAAGATATTGCCAAAACATATAAATCGTGTGGGGCCATAATGCTTTAAGAGGCCCTAGGACTTCCAAATCAGACAGAGAAAGAAATATATGCTTGTGCTCACTGAAAAGAATATACTAGCATTATGGCGCATGCTGCATAAAATAAATGCAAGAGTTAATGTGGCATTGCAATAAAAAGCTTTTTGAGTGAAGAAAGTAGTTGGTTGTAACAGAGAGAAAGATGACAAAAATAAAACTCTATTTCTTGATTTCCAGGTACAGACACAATCAGAAAGCTTTTGGTTTGTGATAGCAATCAAACATAACAGGGAGTGTATTGTAACAACAGAAATGAGAGCTAAAAAGAATGATATATGTCAATTTCATGGCGCCACCACAATAGGACTGCATTTTGGCAGTGAGCTGCAAGCGGATATAAATTCCAGTATAGCGTAGCGGGTCCCTAAATATCTAAAACATTTGCCATTGTGTCCATTGCCCTGCTGCATTTGGAAAATCAGGAGCTAAATTACAATGGTGTCTCCAATTTAAGAACCCCTTTTGTAGAAAAGGAGGAAGGGAAGCGGTATTCCCATATATTTTATTGATATGAGTGAAAAATATTTATACAAGAGTTTCCTAAGAATTCTCCAAAGAATTCTCCTAAATTTTAGAGATTACATTTCTATTTTATAGGACTAGATTACAACAAAGAAAGAATACAAATAAACCTAATCAATAAAGAAATAAGATAAAAATAAAGTACAAGATAGATAAAATACAAGATAAATAGGAGAATAGAGAATATATTTTATCACTCCCCCTCAAGCTAGAGAATGGATATCAACCATCCGTAGCTTGCACACCAAGTCTTCAAACCGTTTAGGAGGCAGTCCTTTGGTCAAACAATCAGCCAGCTGTTCTTCCGAAGACATATACGGAATGCAAATCAAACCGACTTCCAATTTTTCCTTAATAAAATGTTTATCTATCTCCACATGTTTGGTGCGATCATGTTGCTCAGGATTATGTGTTATACTTATAGCTGACTTATTATCACAACACAACTTGATTGGCCCATGGCTGAAAATCCTCAAATCTTCCAAAATAATTCGCAACCACAGCAACTCACATAGGCCCATTGCTAGTGCCCGAAATTCAGCTTCAGCACTTGATCGCGCTACTGCCCCTTGCTTTTTACTCCTCCAAGAAATCAAATTTCCACCTAAGAAGACACAATAACCTGTGGTAGAATGTCTATCAACCAAAGACCCTCCATAGTCTGCATCAGTGTATCCTGTGATATCCAAATCAGTCCCAGCTTTAAATAAGATTCTTTTACCTAGAGTTGTCTTTAAATAGCACATAATTTGTCGTACAGCTTGCATATGATCTTCTATAGGACAATGCATGAACTAACCAAACTTACTGCGAAGGCAATATCTGACCTGGTGTGAGATAAGTAGATTAGTCTGCCAACCAATCATTGATACCTCCCTTTATCCACCGATTGACCTTGATCACATAGTTTAACATTAAATTCCACCGGAGTACTTGCACCCTTGCCACCTAGCAAACCTGTCTTATGCAATAGATCAAGAATATATTTTCTTTGGGATAAGAAGATACCTGCTTTAGAATAAGCTACCTCTATACCCAAAAAATACTTCAAAATGCCAAAATCTTTAATTTCAAAAGTCTTGGACAGATTATCCTTAAGTTGTACTTGCTCCTCACAGTCATTTCCAATGACAATAATATCATCCACATAAACCAAAAGAGTTGTTACCCTTCCCCCACATGAATGCTTAAAGAAAAGAGTATGATCACCCCTACTTTGAGAATAACCCATATGCCTCATGGCTTTAGAAAAACGATCAAACCAGGCCCGAGAAGATTATTTAAGGCCATAAAGAGTTTTCTTTAATTTGCATACCTGTCCGGACAACCCTTTATCAAAGTCGGGAAGGGGTTCTATGAACACCTCTTCTTCTAAATCTCCATACAAGAAAGCATTCTTTACATCAAATTGATACAACTTCCAGCCATAGTACACTTAGGATACGCATAGTTGACATTTTGGCTACCGCAGCAAAAGTTTCTAGGCAATCAATACCATAAGTTTGTGTGTATCCCTTAGAAACTAGCATTGCCTTATACCTTTCTAGGGACCCATCTGCATTATATTTGAGGTTAAAAACCCACCGGCAGCCTACGGGCTTGACTCCCTTTGGCTTAGGGCATGGTTATGAAAGGCGCGCCTAGGCGCGAGGAGCCTTAAGGCGCAGGTTTTGCGCCTCGCCTCTACTGAGGCGAGGCAGTTTTGGCGAGGCTCTCCCCTTGCGCACCTAGGTGCTGGGGCGTGAGGCGCACCTAGGCGCGCCTCATGAACTTAGGTCTTCTAACTTCTTGCAGCCCAATCCGACTCTAGCATCCAGCCGCTCCAGCATTTCCTCTCCAACTCGCTACTCGTGCTTGCCCGATCTTCCTCTTCCTCTCTAGCCCCAACCGTGCCTGCCTCCTCTCCAGCTCGCCCGATCTTCTTCTTCCTCTCCTCTCCAGCCGCGACCCCCTCCTCTCTTCCTCTCCAGCTCGCCCGGTCTTCCTCTTCCTCTCTAGCCCCAGCCGCGCCTGCCTCCTCTCCAGCTCGCCCGATCTTCTTCTTCCTCTCATCTCCAGCCGCGACCCCCTCCTCTCTTCCTCTCCAGCTCGACCCGACCTTCTTCCTCTCATCTCCAGTCGCGCGCGACCCCCTCCTCTCTTCCTCTCCTCTCCAGTTCGGCTTGATCTTCCTCTTTCTTTCCTCTCCAGCCGCGCCTGCCTCCTCTCTTCCTCTCCTATCCAGCCACGCCCACCTCCTAGCCTGTTAAATTCCTCTCCAGCCAGCCGCAATCGCACCCTCTTCCTCTATTCTCCTCTGCCCATGATCTTCTCCTCTCTTCCTCGCCTCTCTTCTCATTTGCTCTTCAATTTGAAGCTGTTAAGGCTGCTATCTTGTAAGTTCTTTTAGTTGTTTTTTATTTGTTTATTTCTTGCATTCTTGTTTTATTTCTTTTGCTGGCAGCTGGTTGCTGATCTTTTTAAGTCTTTAATCTTTATGGTTTATTTCTATCATTAGGAGAATTTTGTGGAAGTTGGAAGTTTGGAACTGTGTTGTAACTTACAACAGCCCAATAAATGTCATCAACCACTTCCAAAACGGACTCGGCATGGAATTATTTTGAAGCTGATCCTAATGATAGAAATACCACCACTTGTAAATTTTGCCGTAAGTAACAAAAGGTGGTATATTTCGAGCGAAACAACATCTTATGGGCGGTTTTAGGAATACTAAAGCTTGTCCAAAATGTCCTCCATCAGTAAAAGAAGAGATTGGAGAGTACATGAAAAAAAAAATAGCAGGGATGAGCGAAATATAACATCGTTAGATGATGATCTTCTATTTGGTGAAAGGTATGATGATGATGATGATGAGCCGCTGCCTCAAAGTAAAAAAAGACCCAATGTATCTACTGGAAGTGGAAGTGGTACTGGTAGTGTTAAAGGGCCAACACAAAAGGGTCCACTTGATGTTTTTCTTAAAGACCCAGAAGTTAATGTGTTGAAAAGCAAGGGCAAAGGAAAGCAAACAAGGTTGGGTGAGCATGATTTTGCAAAAAAAGAGTTAAGAGCTCGAGTTTGTAGAAGTTTTGCACGATGGATGTATGATGCCGGCATTCCATTTAATGCAGTGACATATGACAGTTTTAAAGTATTTATAGAAGCAATTGGTCAATATGGTCCGGGTGTGAAGCCGCCTAGTTACCATGAAGTCAGGGTTTCCCTTCTCAAACAAGAGGTAGAAGCCACTCGTGAAATGATGAAAGATCATGAAGAGGCGTGGGTCAAATATGGATGTTCCATTTTGTCAGATGGCTGGAAAGACAAGAGGGAAAGGACATTGATTAACTTTTTAGTCAATTCTCCTAAAGGAAGTATGTTTTTGGAGTCTGTTGATGGTTCTAGCTATTCAAAGACTGGGGAAAAGATGTTTCAATTATTAAGTAAATGTGTGAAAAAAATTGGAGTAAGAAATGTGGTGCAAGTGGTCACCGATAGTGCTTCAAACAATGTTTTAGCAGGTATGAAATTCATTTTTGTAATTTGTATTATGTTTATAAATAGAACAATTTGAATATTCATTAGATATTTATTATTTACTAATATCTTGTTAATTTCACTCTATAATAACAGGAAGATTTTTGGAGGCAAAATATCCTACGTTGTTTTGGACATCATGTGCAGCGCATTGCTTGGATTTAGTGTTGGAAGATATTTTCAAGTTGCCTAATATGAAGAAGACATTTGAGAGAGCTGTTATGGTGAATAGCTATATCTATAATCGTTCGGGTCTAGTAAACATGCTTAGAAGGTTTACTGACAAGAAAGAGCTGTTGAGGCCTGCAAAAACACGGTTTGCAACTGCCTTTATCACTTTGGGCAGGATGCATAGTCTGAAAAGCAACCTTAGAAGGATGTTTACCTCCGAGGAGTGGATGACAAGCAAGTGGGTAAAAGAAGCGGGTGCTAAAAAGGTTGTAGAAGTGATTTTGATGCCTTCATTTTGGAACAATGTTGTATTTGCTTTAAAGGTGGCTGGTCCATTGGTGCGTGTATTGCGCTTAGTGGATGGTGAGAAGAAGCCTGCTATGGGATACATATATGAGGCCATGGATAGGGCCAAAGAAGCGATTGCTAACTCTTTTAATGGGGATGAAAAGAAGTATGCACCCATTTTTCAGATCATTGATAATCGATGGGATGTTCAGCTTCATCGCCCCTTGCATGCAGTTGGTTGGTACTTGAACCCAGAATATTTCTACAAGGCTGAACGTATAGATCCAGAGATCATAACTGGCTTATATGAATGCATTAGAAAGTTAAATCCAAATATAAAGGTTCAAGACCAAATTGATGCTGAGCTTTCAATGTATAACAATGCAGATGGGTTCTTTGGAAACTATATGGCTATTAGAAAGAGAGCTGAGAAATCACCAGGTACACATATATATATATATTACATTATATATATAATCATTCTAGATAATAGATAATAACTAACCCATGAATTTTATTGGACAACTGAATGGTGGGATTCATATGGAATGTCAACACCCACGTTACAAAAATTTGCAATTAAAATTCTTAGCTTGACTTGTAGTTCATCTAGGTGTGAACGTAATTGGAGTGTGTTTGAAAATGTAAGTGCACACTTAAAATTTTTATTAGTAGTTGGTTTGTTTCATGTAGCTTATTCTTGCTTCTTAGTATGTTTTTGCATAAATTGTTGCAGCTTCATACTAAACGGAGAAACAGGCTTGATCAACTTCGTTTAAACGACTTGGTGTTTGTGAAATACAATAGAGCATTGAGGCGTCGATATCAAATGTGTGATACCATTGACCCTATCATATTGACCCATATTGATGAAAGCAATGAATGGTTGACTGGAAAACTTGATGAGGAGAATGATAAAGATGATGAAACTGTTTTTCCAGATGACGTTGGGGATGGGTTGACATTGAGTAATGTTGTTGCGGCTGCAGGAGTTGGAGAGCCTAGTTATCAATTTAGAACTAAACAAACTCGATCACAATCGGGATCAACTTCGGCTTCAACTTCAAAGCGACGAGTAACTCAGGAGATTGAAGAGGAGGAGGAAAGTGAGGCAGGGACCGAAGATAATGAAGACTTGGAAGAGGGAGAAGAATTGAGAGATGAAGAAGAAGATGAAGGGGTGATTGAAGGGGATGATGAAGATATTAACCTTGATGTTGATGATCTTCTTGATGATGATTGATTAAAAAACTTCTTTATATTGATTGTGGACTTGTAGTATTTGTGTTTGTTTAGAACTTTCCATTATAATTGATACTTGTTTGAGTTTGAGTCTTTAAGTTTGAACTTTGATGATATTTCCAGTTTAGAATTTGCATGATGAATGAATTAACTTTGATGTTGTTAGTTTATAGAATTTGAAGATAATGAATCATGAATGATATGAATGTGTTATTATTGATATTTTGATAGTTGTTTATGATTTTACAAGATTTTGAGTTTTTTTCCTAAAAGGTGCGCCTCGCTTCGCAAAGGCGCACCTTGCCTCGTGCGCCTCGCGCCTCAGGTTCCAGGACCTTTTGCGCCTCGCTGCGCCTCGCGCCTTTCAGAACTATGGCTTAGGGACAATGTCCCATGTCTGATTTTTTTCTAAGGCCCTCATCTCCTCCTGCATTGCTTGAACCCAATTCTGATCTTGGAAAGCCTCATTAACTGTCTTAGGAATAAGAATTGTGTCTAAGGAAGTCAAAAAAGCCTTATGATTTGGAGATAATTGGTGATAGGACATATAATTAGCCAAAGGGTGTTGGGTGCAGCTTCTGCTCCCTTTGCGAAGGGCAATTGGTAGATCAAGATCATTAGTAATTGATGCAGGCAGTGAATTAGATGTGGCAGAATTGGGCTGAGAATCAAAGGGACAACAACGTGAGGTTTCATTACCTGGATTAGGAGAGGAAACTGGAGCTGGAAGAGGTTCTGGAATGGGCTGTTGTTGTTGTGTTCTCTTAAAGACATAGGGAGATCCTTTGAATCGAATTGGAGTGGATGCCAGCTGTTCTTCTGAAGGTTTTAGCTGGTTCTATTCATCTAAGGAAGAGTTAGATGGAGCATGAATCTACAAATCATGAGAGGTTTCCAAAATGGGAAGATCATTATTTATATCAACCCAAGATATATGTGTATCTTGAATATCAGCACTAGGAGAACCAAAGAATGACTGATTTTCAACAAATGTAACATCTTTAGTCACATAAAATTTTCTAGTAACAGGGTAATAACACTTGTATCCTTTTTGAGTGGACAAATAACCAAGAAACACACATTTGAAGGCTCGAGGGTCCAGTTTATCCCTATGATGTTTGGATACATGGACAAAAGCAACACAACCAAAGACTCTCAAAGGAAAAGGAGTATGAGAAAACACTGCTGGAAAATAGGAGGACAAGCATTGAATTGGGCTTTGGTGTTTGAGAAGAGTAGAAGGAACTCGGTTAATTAGGTAGGCAGCAGTCAAAACTGCCTCCCCCCAGAAAGACTTAGGGACAGAATGATGTAGTAAGATAGCTCTAGTAACATTGAGCAAATGTCTCATTTTTCTTTCTGCTACACCATTCTGTTGAGGAGTATCAACACATGAATGAAGACTCATGAATTATACCTTCTTGCTGGAAGAAGTTATGCAAGTGATGATTGAAGTAGTCTCTTGCATTATCAATTTGAATTTTTTTAATTTGAGACCCAAATTGAGTAGATATCATCTTATAGAAAATAGGCAAGATAGAACTAATAGCAGCCTTATTTTTTAAGAGATAAACCCAAGTTATTCTTGTACAATCATCAATAAAGGTAATAAACCACCTAACCCCATAACAATTAAGAATTTTAGATGGTCCCCACACATCCGAATGAATCAAAGTAAATGGAAGAGAAGATAAATTGTTACTCACAGGATATGAAACTCTATGATGTTTAGAAAGTTACACACACATCACAATGAAGATTAGAAATGTCCAAATTTCTAAGCATAGTAGGAAACATAGACTGCACAGTACCAATGGCAGGGTGCCCTAAACAACAATGTTGAAGCCAAAAATTATGAATCGAAACAGCTGGTTGAATAGGAATCAAAGAAGCTGAAGCTGGCTGAGAAAAGTAAGCTGAAGGTTTCTCCCCCTTAAGATCAGCACTGCATGTCTTTAGAAAATACAACCCATTCCATTCCTCACCAACTCCAATCTTCTTCCCCGTGTCCAGTGCCTGAAATTCACATTTGTTTGGGAAAAAAACAACACAACAATTTAGATCCTTGGTTAGCTTATGAATAGAAGTCAAGTTGCTAGAAAGATTTGGGACATGAAGAACATGTTGCATAGGCAATGAGAAATTAAGATTTACATTACCATGTCCACCTATAGGAATAGTATTACCATTGGCCACCGTTATCTTTTTGGAGCTCCTTAGTGGGGTATAGGAATCGAAGACATTTATATCAAAGGACATATGATCAGTAGCCCCCGAATCCAGAATCTATAGATTATTCCTAATAGTATGTGAGGCAATACTAGATTCGAATTCAAGCAAATACCTGTTTGGGCTATGGAACAAGAACCACCTTAAATAGTCTTTAGGAAGCTTTTAAGCTTGTTGATTTCTTCGGCATTAAGATGTTCGGTCATGATAGATGAATCGGTTGTAACTGAATCTGTCTTCTCCAATGTAGTCTCTTCCTCTTTGGCAGCTTGATAGGATTGAACTTGCTGTCGGGGTTGAAAATTCTGAAGATTCTTCATTCCTCCTACCTTATTCAGTACCACTTCTTTCCCATGGAGTCTAAAACAGGTTTCCCTAGTATGCCTGGGTTTCTTACAAAAAGAACACCATAAACCATCTTTATTTTGAGCTTTAGGATTAAAAACATTCCCACCTTCTTGTGACCTAAACCGAGAAGCATCTTTCTTGTTAGTTGCCATTGCAGATCCCTCAAGAAAAGTCTCATTTAGCATAGCTATTCTCCTATACTCCTTACTACGAACAATAGCAAAGACTTCATTTAAAGAAGGAATTTTGTCTTTCCCTAGGACCTGCACCCTTATTTGATCAAAATCAGCATTAAGGCCTGCTAAAAATTCAACTACCCTATCTCTTTCAAATATTGCAGTTATGGTGGCTGCATCTTCACTACATTTCATCTTGATAATGATCCAACTCAAGCCAATATCCATTCATTTTATTATAGTACTCGGTGATAGTTAAAGAACCCTGTTTAGTACTACTTATTTTCATCTTGATATCAAAAATAACCGAGGCATCTTGCACTTTAGAATAAGTACGCTTTGCAGTATCCCAAATCTCCTTAGCCGTAGATAAGAACATGCAATTTTCACTTACCTCAGGGTGCATTGAGCCCCACAGCCAAGACATTATCAAGGAATCCTCTACTTCCCATGCAACAAAATTAGGGTCTTTAGCATCTAGACTAGGCTCGGTCAGATGGGCCATCTTTTCTCTTCCTTTCAAGAAAGTCCGCACAAGCTACGCCCATTGTAAGTAGTTCCTTCCATCAAGCCTATAAGACTGATGTAACCCTAGAAGGTCACTGTTAGACAAACTCCCCATTGGCATGTCAGATGAAGCACCATTCTTTGTCTCAGAAATGTCTGTCATGGTGAAGACTCAGCAACAGTATCGGTAGAAAGAAAAATAAGACAGCAAAAGGCAGTTTGACACCGGCAACGGAAGAAGCGAACTAACAGCAAAGGAAGCACTCAGCAACGGAAGATTTTGACACCAGGGATGGGCTAGAGAGACGCTGGAGATCAAATCTAGAGCAGTCGGAGGCGAAAGGGCTGTGGACGCTCTTTCACGCGCCGGCACGTGAGAGTCGAAAGTAAACTAACAGCGACGCGTGGGGAGGCGCGTGTGGACTCCAATGGCAGTGGTTCTCCGGTGGTTGGCTGATCTGATAACGGCGAACCTAATAGTGGTGGCAGTGCTGGAAGGCGGTGGCCGGACAGAAACGTTTCTACGTGAACAGTGACGGTGACGATGAACAATGACGGTGCAATGAAGGCACTTGAAGCTGTGCAATGAAGGCACTAGGGTTTATTGTATCAGCCTATTAACGAGGCTCTGATACCATGTAGAAAAGGAGGAAGGGAAGCGGTATTCCTGTATATTTTATTGATATGAATGAAAAATATTTATACAAAAGTTTCCTAAGAATTCTCCTAGATTTTAGAGATTACATTCTTATTTTATAGGACTAGATTACAACAAAGAAAAAATACAAATAAACCTAATCAAGAAATAAATAAGATAAAGATAAAGTACAAGATAGATAAAATACAAGATAAATAAAGAGAATAGAGAATATGTGAATAGAGAATATATTTTATCACCTTTGAAAATTGCGTGACTTACAGGTCCTCTAAACTTGCAGATAAAAGGAGAAAAAGGGAGGAGAAATCAAATTTGCTCCTGATGTTCACATGTAGAGATAAAAGCACTAAAATGACACAAAAGACTTTATTAAAGTGATTCTCGTTAAATAAACAAGAAGTCCTGTATATCATGTCTACACACTAATAATTTCTGCAGTTACCTTGACAACATTGAAGGATCATGAAAGAATTCACAAGAATCATTTGGGCCCAAACTTATCAAAGATCCAACTTCCGTCGCAGACAAGGCAAACAGCTGCAAATTGTTACTGAAACTGATCAGTAACTTTTAAGACCTTTTAGGTAAAAGATGTATATCAGCCCAAAATGATCCATTAAAGCTTGTTTCAAGTAATGCTAATTGTACATTAGATTTTCAAGGCAACTGCAGGACATGAAATAGTCCAAGCAGCTTAGGTTTAAGTGACATAGCACAACTACAAATCTATAAAGGATTCCAGTCAGCATTTCTTGATAAGATTTTCAAAGTAATTTATACTTTACAATATTGCATATTCATTGTGAATGTTTAACTAAGGTAAATGATAATACATTCAGCAAAACAAAACTAAGAATTACCAAAGCATACACATAAAAGAAGGTGCAATTTTACCTGCCTCTTTTCCCAGTCATACTTGCGCTCTCCAACGGCAGGCCAAAATCTCAACATAATAGTGCCCCGGCGATCAACTTTAAGACCTCCAGACTGTGCAAAACAAAAATTAATGATAGGAGCAGATAATTATGTAGGTAAATAAATATATGTAATCCCTCCTTCTCGCCATCCTTTTTCCTCTCTTGGTGTCTATATAATCACACAATAATTTGAAATGAAATCATACATTCATTTTAGTGAATTTTGGGAGAACAGGGGTAGCAGAAAGTGCAGCTTTGCCTTTGTAAACAGAATAAGGAGCAAATATTCGGCTTGCAAATTTCCCTGAAGGCCCATAGGAAAGGAGGATAAAAAAAAAACACCAATCAGGCACTGATGAATATACAGAAACCAAGATAGAAAGAAAAGTGGGAAACCAAGGGATAGAAGATCGGGGTGAAGAATGTTTGTTCAAATGTAAATACCATCAGCAGAAAAGGTTTCTATAGCAGTAGAAATGCCAGCGCAAGAGATAAGACGGTGCAATGATAAAGCATCCCTCACATCTTTTACAGACAGCTTCCTTAGAGACAATTGATCCCTGTTTTGACAGGAAATTGATATTTATCAGAAAGAAATGAGCCAAAAAGATTGATGAGAATTTAAATCCAAGACCATTTCAGCCAAAATCTAAGTCCATAGTTCCTGAACGCATTCGAAATTATTCAAGTATGATCCTCCTTTCTATTTAATAAATATTCACATAAAGAAAAATAATGTAGTCAAGATACCATAACGGGCAACCAATATTGATGACCCTGCCTAGAAGTGACCTGCCATGGCCTAACCCAACACCACAAGGTGCAAGTAAATCTAAAACCATCGTAGCCGAATTGCATGAGGCAAGAATCGTTGTAGCCATGACCATACATGATGGGAAATAAAATAGGAGTAAATCTCTGACCACTTGGTGTAGCACCTCAATGATGGCTTGAATTGATTACACACAAAAAATGATTTAATGACCCTGCCATAGATTTGATGCCTGATATTTGAATTAATTACCACCATAATTCACCCCCTCACTGGCCTATCTCTTTTATTTTCCCACAAAATCACTCTTAATTTTTCTTTTCTCTTTTTGTAACTGTAAAAGCACAAAGTGATATTTTAACCACAGAGGTACCAAGGGAGTGCCACCTGCATAGAAATATAAATGCCAAACATCAAAGGGCATAAGGCAAGCAAGATAAAATGCAAAAAGTTTAGTCAAAGATGGATTTGACTGCTCAATACCCAACTATACAAAAAGAATGAAAAACTAATAACCACAGACCTCTGGCAAATCTAGAGTGAATAGGCAGATGAATGACCAATTCCACATCTGATGCAAATAGCGACAGCAAAAATAGCACAAACACAACAAGGATGTAGTGTTGAAACAATGGACAGCAAATAACACACTTAAATAGCTGAGATCACACCTCTTTAGTCCTAGAACAGCCAAGTAACGGCAGCTTCTTGCTAGCCTCTCGCGCCTACGGCAGCGGTGGAGGGATTGGTAGGCGCTGCAGGGTCGACTCCTCAAAACCCAAGCCTCCAAATCTTCGAAACCCTAGCTGGTTTGGAGCTGAAACTCCCTGCATAGGCTTCTATCTTCAAAATGCTGAAAAGTCCCCTAAGTGGCTGGGAGACCCTTTTATTTATAGCAGACCTCAAGCTTCCAAAGGAAGCCAACTTCTATCTCTTCAAGCTTCCAAGAGAAGCCAACTCCCATTTTGCAAATAACTCCCCCTAAAAGTCACTAATCTTTAGGAAACCCAACAAAATATTTGATCTTACAAAAAGACACCCCAAAATTAACTTTCCCCAAAATATGCCCCCCCAAAAGCCGAAAATTACATAACTACCCCTACCCAATTAGAGAAAACACATGAAAATAAAAACTATGTACAGGATTGCATCACCATCTTCCTTGAAAATATAGACCCAGTTATATCTGTCTCCATTTTAGTAACCAGAGGTAGGAGTACTTCCTCAGGCTACTTCTGCAAGCACCAAAAACAAAATAAAGGACAACCCTGGAGGGGTTGCAGGACCAATCCCACCCCCCACTCCCCAAAAAAAAACAGATTAAAGAAGAATTCTCCTACTCATCTGGGGCCTTGAACATGTTTTTATCTTAAAGTTACAGTCTATTCACTCACATAAGCTAATTCTCATTATGGTCGCAAGGGGCACCCAAAAGTACAAATTCTAAAAACATAATGGTCATCCCTTCTCAAGCAAGTACTCACCAGAGAACCTCCCCAGGCTGCCTCTTGCCACCTGAGACAAATTCAGATAGGTATCTCCGATACCTCATCTCTGCAACTCAAATGACTACAAAAGAAAGCCCTCACACTACTGCTTACCATAAAATAAATGGAACATCAGAAATCCAACTATCTTCTTTAAATTCCTTTCCAAGGTCACCATAAGACATCAAATCCACCAAAAAAACTCCAATCTTCCAAGTCATACCATATCCATAAATCAACAGTCATCGTGATTCTCTAAAGTCCACCCTATCCAAAGCATGTCAAGTCATTTTCCTAAAAACAAAGCAACTGAAAAGTTCAAATTCCCTCCCTCATTAAGGGGGCTGCACACCACATTCAAGATCCAAAATCACTCATCATTGTCATCGTCGTCATAAAACTTAATAGCACCTACATAAGAATAATGCGTACAGTGGGTCGAACCATATTTTGTAACAACGTAGAAATAATATTAAGAATATATAGCTTCACACTTTTCATTATTTTTAGGTCCAAGCATCCAAGGGCCATTAGTGCACGAGACTATCCTCTTTGCAAGGGTCAAGGCAAGGTTGTATTTGTATGTAGTCTTCCCAATTTTTTTTTTTTTTTTGGCTGCAAAGAAGTTGTTTCCACAATTTGAACTCATATCCTTCCAGTCACCAGTCACAAAGAAGTACACTAAAAATTGCTATCAAGGCTCGCCCTTGTCAAAATCCAATTTGCAAATCACTTGGAGTCAATTCTTCCTCTCACAAGAGTCTAGACACCTGAAAATCATAAACACAGCACACAACTCATCAACCCTCACATTCCAACACTACTAATAGAAATTTATGGAAAAGGCATCAGGCACGTGTTTTATCCCTGCTCATACTATTTAAAGCCTCCACACCTTCCTCCACTTAAAAAAGCCTCTCAAGCCAAGCTCTTTTGGACCTTATGGATAGCCATAAAATCTAAGACTGATAACCATGGATCTTCAATCTCATCCTCTGCCAAATATAAGTAATCATAAAATTCCTTTATCCTAGCAAAAACAGAGTTTGATATATATTTGCTTTAATGTTATTAGGATTTGATATAAATTTGTTTACTTATATAGTTATACTATTATTTCAAATAGAAAATATTGCATGGCATGGCTATCAATTACGTTGCAAAATTACAGTTACACATTTGCTGAGATTGTAGCTATCAATTAAAGATTTTAGCTACCAATCATTCCAAAGTTATAGCTATCAACATTTTGTCTTAATGTTATTGGAATATGATACATATTTTCTTTAATGTTATCAGGGTTTGATTAATTTGATATAAGTTTGTTTTAATCTTTTCAGAATGGGGGTTTTGTTTTAATGTTACTATAGTTTGATGTATATATTTGTTTTAATGTTATTTAGGATTTGACATATATTTGTTTTTGTTTTCTTAGGTTTTCTTTCTTGGATTTAATCTTTATTGGTTTTTAAATAAAGTATAATCTTTTTTCAATCTTTTTAGGTTTTGAAATGAGTTTTGAATTTTTTAATCTTTTTTTTTGTATTAGGCTTTAATGTTATAAGGCGAAAGAGGCGCACCTTCTGCCTTTAACTGAGGCATGTGCCTCAGCACCTAGGCAGGCACCTCATGGATGGTGTCTCACCTCAGCTGTGTAGGGGCACCCAATAGCTGCAACTGTGTGCACCTCAAGCATCATGCCTAGGCTCACCTTTGACAACTATGATCCAACAGCAAGAAACAGAATCAGCATACTTCAAACAGGACCCTAGATATTTTTTTCCGGCATCAGCTTCACTCAATGTTCTCTTGGAAGTAACTAAGACTTGCTTCATCTTACTAAACAATACAAGCCCTTGGCATGAAGTAAATAGTCAAATACTTACTGATGTCATGGAAAGCTATATTCAAGGGCAATATTATTTCGGAAATCAAACATGCAGATGCAGTAGGAAAGAAAGACATGACTCACAAGAAAATGAATGACATCAAACAAACAGCAAATCCACCTTTCTCAGTAAGAAGAGCAAGCCACCTTTGACCACAGATAAATATCCAACTAGCAAAGACAAGGCATTCCATAGTTACGAACGAACAAACATCAATTAATGAAAAAAGCAACTGTTGCACCAGGCATCTAGTATAAGATGGCGGAGTAATAATTTCAGCTTGCTGCATGATCAAAACCTAACTTCCTGGACAACCCTGGCACAAACCGCCCAAAAAATAACTAGGGGGAAAAGAAGATTATTGGTGTCATTACTAAACCACATAAGCTTAAAGCACAGATTGTTAGTCCAAACTGTTTAAAGACGAAAACCCCAAATCTCTGACACACAGACTATATGTGATTCACATTAGACCTCTGTCTGCTTTTCCGAAAGGGGGAAAAACACTTTTCCTCCACGCGACTAAGGCAAATTTATTGCTCAAAGCCCATTATTTGCCCAAAAAAAAAATCAACCAAAACAAAAGACGAGGAAGAACATCGCGCCGATTAAGAAAATGTAACTTTTTTTTGTAAATGTAAGAAAATGTAACTTAGGGTTCAGCCAACTAGAAATTCTGGTAGTGTAATGAGTTCGCTTTACATGGACTGGAAGAAGAGGCCAACTCGAAATCTACCTGACGCTAGAAGAGAGAAGCTTCAACATCTCAGATTCTCAAGAGTCACAGCCAGACTTCGGCCTTAGAAGTTGACGATTCAGAGGCCGTTTTGCTTCCCTATTGGGCTTTCATTCGAGGGAGAACCGAGCGCCTAAAAAGAGAATGATTTGTCTTATTGCAATGAATACCTGAGATTTGCGTTATTGTTATTAAAATTATAATCAAATCAAATTTAAACTACTAAAATCAAAATTAAATCATTACTCATTAATTTTAAAAATTATAATCAAATCATTCAATTTTAATTTTAATCATAATTTTTTTAATTTGATCCATACCAACAAATAAAGATAAACTCTTACAAATAGTATTCATAAAAATTTTTAATAATTCTGCAACAAACTTTGATAAAATTACCTTCTTCATACATAAATTTATAAATTAATTTCAAACCTTTAGATATAATTATTTGATTAATAAAAATAAAATAATTTAATATTTTATTTTATTTTTATTTGTTAATTACTTTATAAATATTTTATATATTTATAATATATTAGTTAAAATACTTGTAAAAAAATGCATTATTCAATATATATATTATGTGTATATATAATATATTAAATACATAAATATATTATATATATGTATATTCGGTTAGGTTTGGTTTAGTTACCCACACATTTGGTTCGGTTTTGATTTAGGTTTTGATTTGGATTTAGTGAAAACCATACCCATTGAAACAGTGTTCGATTTTTCTCCAAACCAAATCATTACCCAATCAAATGGTTTTTAACCGTGTTGACCAATTCGGTTTCGGTTCGGTTCCCCACGATTTCGATTGCAATTGCCATCCCTACTTATTGCTAAGATTATCATTTTCTTAAAAATATCAATCAACTCTCTTTGAAAATTTTATTATTGTTATAAATTATTAATTATTGATGAATGACTATTATAACTTAATAGCTCTAATTTATCTCTATAAATATAGGGTTTTGTTTTTGAACATAGACTTTTTTAAGTAATATTATATTAATATCTTTTACGTAATTTATCTCTATTTCTTTATATCGGTCTCACTATTAACTTGTTATAGTTGATTTCACTTTAATACAAATATGATTATATTCAACCATTATCTTTTTTATCTATTTTAAAACATGTTATTAGCACGATCTCAAGTTTTTTTCTTCAACTTTGTTCACATGCTGACCTCTCTCTATCTTATCATAGATCTTTCTCAATCGTTTCACAATTTCATAATGTTATTGATAATTCAAAAGATTACTATACTATTATGGTTCTTGAATAATCACAATTTCATTTTGTTTCAAATATTTTTGTAGAATATCTTAGTGTTGCTCTTAAATAAACACAGTTTTCTTTTACATTTTTTTAATATGTTACTTGTTCTTAAAAAACATAATTTATAAGATTGAATATATTGTTGCTCTTGAAGTGGCACAACTTATTTCAATATTCTAGAAGAATATTACATACTCCTGAAAAGCAAACTTTTATCAAATCTAATATTATATGTCATCACAATTTCAGGAAATCATTTTTTATCATATCAATATTTTGTTAATTAATATAATTATGCAATATTTCTTTTAATTGATATGTTAATTTAATCTTATTTCCTTCTTTAATTGATTAATTGATATGCCAATATTTTCTTCATTAATTCATACATTATTTTATTCTTTAATTGATATATCACTATTTTAATATTATTGGAAAATATTAAACTATTGTTTATGAAGTAGTAATAGTCTAAAATATGTCATTATTTCTAAATTATATTATATGACATTCCAATTTCAATATTCTTGAAGAATATTAAACTATTGCTCTTGAAATAGTAATAATCCAAAATATATAATTATTTTCAAATTATATTATGCTCTTGAAGTAGCACATATCTCCAAAAAAATTTATTTTCTATATATAATGTATGACCTAATGCTTATCCATGATGGAAAATAAATAACTTATGTCGTGTTGACATTCATTATTCAAATATTAATTGGATTTTATTTGCTCATTACAGAATTATACAAATGACAAATATCACAAAACTTGAGTTTAGTGAATTAGACATATCCAGCAAGAACTATTTGTCATGGATTCTTGATATTGAGATTCGTCTTATCTTAATAAATTTGGGGGATACCATAAAAGAAAGAAACAATCAATCATAGTATGATTGTGCAAAAACACTCATTTTCCTTCACCACCATCTTCATGATGGATTGAAGATTAAATACCTCATTGTGAAAGATCCACAAGTTCTTTGAAAAAATTTAAAAGAAATATTTGACTATCAAAAGACCGTGGTCCTTTTTAAAACCCATAATGAATAGATGTATTTACACTTTTAGGACTTCAAAACTGTGAGTGTGTACAATTCTGAATTGTTCAGAATAACTTCTAAATTAACTATTTGTAGAGAAAAAATTACTGATGAAAATATGTTGGAAAAGACTTTCCCCGTATTTCACGTTTTTAATGTGCTCCTGTAGCAATAATATCGTGAGTATGGGTTTAAAAAATACTCAGAACTCATTTCATGCTTGCTTGTAGCTTAAAAAAATAATGAATTACTGATGAAAATTTATGTGTCATGTCCAACTAGTTCCATAGCATTGCCTGAAGTAAATGGTATTGCATTGCTAGAAGCAAATGCAACATTATACAATGGAAATGGATGTGGATGTGAATGTGGACGTGGAAGAGCCCATGCACAAAATAATCAGCAACAAGACAACAACTTTAAAAGGCACAACAAATGAAAACAACTTATCTAATAAGAAGCATGAAAAAAGTTGTAATAGATGTGGAATGAAATAGCATTGGTTATGTATCTATCGTATAGCAAAACATCTTACGGATTTCAACCAAAATTCAATTAAGGGAAAAGAAAAAGTGGTTAAAAATTTCCTTGATTGGAATGGTCCAATTGGTGTGACTCACTTGGCTGTATCTGATTTTTTTGTTGGCCCAAATGATAATATTGATCATTTGATTGGGGGTAGTGTGCTAGAAGATATTGACTAGTTTATTTTTAATAACTAAATATTTCTCGTTTATTCAGTAGTTTAATTTTAAAATTTTAATTTACTTATTTCTACATTTCATATAGATAGTTGAAGTATTTTTCAATATTAATTATTATGAACTTTAAATTTTAATATGTTTGTAGATTCATGATGAATTGTCGTGATATATGTTTAGCTGATAATGTAACTACTCATATTATTCTTCAAGACAAAAAATACTTTTTGGAAGTAATATTAGCAAAAAATAATGTTAATACAATATCAGGTTCATCAAACATTATTGAAGGCTCCGAAAAAGTTGTATTATTTTTTTAAATAATATAAAATTATGTATGAATGATGCACTTTACTCTATAAAATTTAGAAGAAATTTGTTTAGTTTTAAAGATATCCACTGCAATAGATGCTACAGTGAGACTATGTAATAAATGAATATTGAATATCTTTACATTAATTTTTTTGTATTTGGCTAGAAGCCAATACAAGAAAAATTCTCAGTACTTCCATCTGAAATATATTATACATTCATAAAAATAATTGAGTCAAATAATATTACAGACCCAAAGTTTGTTGACTCAAAAAGTTTTATGCTTTGGCATAATCGACTTGGATATCCAAAAGCAATAATGATGCGTTGAATAATTAAGAATTTACATGAACATTCTCTAAAGAACCAGAATATTCTTTTACCTAATGATGTTCCATGTATTGCTTGTTCACATGGTAAGTTAGCCATTAGACCTTCTACTATAAAGGTTAATATTGAATCTCCAACTTTCTTGGAAAGAATTCATGGAGATATATATGGGCCGATACACCTACCATATAAATTATTTCATTACTTTATGGTTTTAATTGATACTTCTAGTAGATGGTCTTATGTGTAATGACCTGTTTATTTGTGAATTAATGTGAATTTGGGTGTGAGAAATTAATTGGAGAAAAATTAAAATTATCAAGTGAGTTTTGGTAACTATTCAAAATTATTTGAGGTCATTATGGAATATTTGAGAAAATAGGTAATTAATTATTTTCTTTAAAAATATTTTGAAAATTGAAGATAATATCTCTTTTTTTTTTATGCAATTGGCTTTGAAAATTAAAGGAATATGAATGATGACCCTTCAAAAGTGAACCCTGAGAAATTGAAGGAATATGAATAATTACCCTTGAAAAGTGAACCCTTGGTGTAACGCCCCACTTTTCCCAAGCGTGCGTTAATTCGAGATTTCGAGAAAATTTAAACCAAACACCACATAAATCCCTCGATCGCCATCAAAACCGTTTTCCCGACAATCTCGATCGTACCTTCTTAGTATAACAACATGTAATATGTAGACTAAGACAGGCATCGTCAATCATATAAGCGGAAGCAAGATCGTAACCTCAAATATATACATATAATTGACAAATTCTTTTACAATAACTGAATCGATGTTTCACATGAAAATATATTACATGATCTCTGAACATTGTAATCGTAACTGCTACATCCTGATGGCATTCTTCCCTTGACGTCACAGCTTTCACCTGGAACGTTTGAATATTCCAGAGACATAGTCCAAATTAGATGCTGAATCATCTAAGTGAGAGTTCAAAAACGTTTTCATGAATGTATGCAGAAATCATGTACACAAAATCGATAAATCTCAATATGCACCAGCCTAAGAGAATCCCACACAGCATTTAACCCTAACCGGGGAAAACGCAATATCTCTAAAGGCGACACAACCAAATCGACCCATTGGCAACCCGATCCTGCTTAAGAGGGACAACCTCGACACATGAACCCAGGAATCACCCCATCGTCATTGTCAGGCTTTACGCTCCCACTCAAAATCATTCCAAAACACAACCTTAGCCCCAAGAGTGTCACATCAGCACTATCCTCGGAATCGACGTCACCTTGGCATTAATGCTACTGCTCAAAGGATCCTGCGGTGGTGTCCACTCGCAGCCCTGCCATTTGAGCCATCAACCGGGGTGGTGTCCACTCGCAGCCCCGCCACTTGGGTCCCGTAGGGTGAAGTTCGTCTCAGCCCCGTCCCAAGTGGTCACCAAGCATTAATCCTAGGTACGCATCCCGAGTGCTGTCACTCTGGGCTTCGTCACAGGTCAACAACCCACATACCACATGAACGACACAAAGCAAGCCAATGGTCGAAAAATCATAACATGCATCACTTAAACTCATAACATGCATCATCAATACATAAATCAACGTTTAATGCACATGTAAACAGTCATTTGGACAATTCATCACAAAACCGAGCATGAAAACCATTTACATGTCACTTGAAATCTTTTTGGGTAGAACCACTCACAAGTCAAAACCGAGTTTGGGGAGAACACTCACCTTTAGACGGATTTCCAACTGTCAAGCGCGGTCAGCCTCGATTTACGCGTCTGCCTCGATTTGCGTGCCTAGCCTCGTTTCTTGCACATGACGCTCTTGTACTTCAACCTCGAGCCTCTAGTCATCACATTTGTCAAAATCATATCAATATCTATTTTCTCAATTTTTCATAATTTCTTCCTATTTTCTTTATATTTCTCCTCAAAAATTCTAATAAATACCTACTCAAGATTTTTCCTTGATTTCTCTTCATAACAATTCATAAATAATTAATTCCTATCTCCCAAAATCTTCTAAAGATTTTCTAATTCCTTTTCCTATTTTTCCTAAGCCTTATTCACTTTGAAAATTACAAAATGACTATTTTCTTCAACGTTTTTCCAAATTTTATTGCACCATAATTCATAAAATAATTTTTCAAGAATTTTAAAAAAAAATCAGGATTTACCTACGTGGCACGCACCCCCACGCGCCAAGGCGCGTTTCTGCGAGTGAGGACAGCGCGTGCACTGCACGCGCCTTGTCTTCTCCGGCGAGCTGGTCGCCGACCGGCGACCGGAATTTGATGTCGATCATACCCCCTGGAAGCTTGCTTCAAGTCGATCCCTATGCCACCATTTTCTTGCCGAAAGACGTTTGGCAAGGCCCTCAATCGGGCCGTTTCAGGTGCGATTTGGCCGCCCGCCTCGATTTTCCGATCTGCCCCAAAACGCCTTCAAACTACCTCCAAAACTCGCGAAAATTTTCAGAAAAGCTCCTCTCGCCTCGAGGAAAAAAAGCCCCTTATTGGCTTTCCTTGATTCGCTCTCAAACTCGAGCGATTTGGTGCTTCATTCTCGGCCAAACCCTTGGCTATTTATAGCTAAATCCGACCCCTACGTGGCTCATTCTCGGCCGTTTCTTCCTCTTTACGCCACCAGGACAGTCCTCGGCCATCCCTTGACAAGATTGGGCGGCCAAATGGCCGGATTTTCTGGCCAAAACGTGCGGCCAGATCTGCCTCTCTGTGCAATTTTCTGAAAATTGCACTTTAGCCCCCTAAAGTTTTCTTTTTGCATTTTGGTCCTTTTCCTCAAGCCCCTGATGTTTTTAACACTATCACTAAGACCCTCAAGATTAGTACTTCTCATTTCTCCCTTGAAACTTTTAAAAAATTACCGTTTAGACCTCCTTCGGGCATTTTTAG
The DNA here is from genome assembly GCA_036245055.1 of Diospyros kaki. Classification (NCBI taxonomy): domain Eukaryota; kingdom Viridiplantae; phylum Streptophyta; class Magnoliopsida; order Ericales; family Ebenaceae; genus Diospyros; species Diospyros kaki. The sequence goes on along the minus strand of BSEG01000016.1, from coordinate 7,623,748 downwards.
AAAATTACACTTTGGCCCGACTGATTTATTTGACCTCAAATCCATTCAATTCAACCCGAAACCACTTAAGGGTTGTTGTACACATCCAATACTATTCCAAGACACTCTCTGTTAACTTTTTGGAAGTCGTTTACAGCAATTCGGTAATACGACCTAAATGGGCAGCTGTATTTTGCTGTACCGAAAACTGTTCCCGATCTTCTTTATTTCATCCTTAAAAATCTTAATTTTAATTGCTTGTCGATACTATACCATTTTCTTGGGCAATCTAGGGTCTGAGGTACTCCCTCTGACTAATTCAGTCGTCCAAAGCCGTGATAGTGTGCCCTAAAGTCTCATTTTTCTCAAATTTCCAATTTTGCCCTTTACCAAATATCATTTTATCCTCAAAAATTCTCTCAAGTGTTACACTTGGAAATTGAAAGAATATGAATGATGACCCTTACAAATTGAAGGAATAAGCATGATGATGTTTCTCCAAGTTTTGCAAGGAATAAGCTAGGTGAAGTGTAATGAATTGAGTGCAAAATTGAGTATAAATAGAGAACATGGATGTAAAAGAATTGAAGGAGGAAGTGAAGGAGAAGCAACAGAATTGGCCGTGAGTTTGAGGAGGAATTTTGGCAGTAAGTGAAAATGTAATAAAGACGATAATCGGTCATTTAAAGTCAAGTTTTCTTCCTAGTTTTTGTAAGTTCTTATTCCTATCTTGCAAGTTCAGTTTCTCCCTCTTCTCAAGTTTATGTTTTTAATTTGCAAAGTTCCTATTAAGGCTAGTTCTTCTTCCTCTTTGTTCCACTTAAGAGGCAAGATCTCAATCTTTCTATTAATGAGCAAATTCTTATCCATATCTTGCATGTTATTTTCTTATTTTATAAGTTATTTCCCTTTTGCTAGTAAATTATTCTATGATTTACATTTATACCTATTGAATCTCAAATAGGGTTTTGTATCACCCTATCTTTCCTTGGGAATGATGTTTTATTGTGGACATGCAAAGGTTTGATGTTGTCTTGCATGAATGTTACCTTACTGTGCATATTGTTTCGTTAATTGCATGTTAGTTATATATGAGAAGTTATTACGAATATGCATGTTATGATAATGCATGAAACATATACATGAAAATGGTTTTTAAAAATATGTAAATACCTCATGATGTGCGCAGTGGACAAATCCACAAGAGATATCCGCAAAGAAAATATTAAGCTCAAAGTTGGACTTCGGTCCCAAGTTTATGTTATGGACTTCGGTCCCAAGTTTACGTTATGGACTTCGGTCCCAAGTTTACGTTATGGACTTCTGTCCCATGTTTATAGTTCTAAAAAATACTGCATATGAGCATGGATGCATATATCATCATTTTATCGTGTGAAAGTACCTTAAATGGTATTCATGTCTCTTTTGCTTCTTGATACCCATGACTCTTATGCTTACTTTCTTCCAATTATACTTGCTAGGTCTTGTGGCTCATGTTTGCTTACATCGTTCTAGGTAAGGGTAAGGCTAAAGCAGAGGACAAGCCAAGTGAATCAGGATCCATGGGATAGTAGTGTGTATAGAGCCATCTCAATCAAAGGTCATCAGGGAGCGTTTTGTGGTGTGTAATATTAAGTTTTGCTTGTTTATGTTGTACCCCTGAGGGATATGTTGGGTTCATGGACCCTACTGTGATGAGTAATATTGGGTTATTTTTGTTTATGTAAGCATGTGAACACTATTGTGTTGTCTATGAGTAAGAACGTATGAGTGTGGCTTCCATTGTTAATATCAATAAGGATGTGTAATGTTTTAATGGGTTTTAGCATTTGTGTCATCTTTCTTGTTGTGGGTCCCCGGTTAGGGGCGCTTACATTATGTTTGCTTACTTTCAATGAGAAATATAACATTTGATAGATTACTTGATAGAATAATAAAATTACGAGCTCGATTCCCTGTTTAGTCAATCAAGACAATTCATCTTGATAATGCTGGTGAATTTAGATTCCAAACATTTGACGAGTATTATACATCAATTGAGATTGAAGTTGAACATTCAGTTGCTCATGTCTATACACAAAATGATTTAGCAAAGTCGTTTATTAAACATCTTCAATTAATTGCTAGACCATTACTTATGAAATCAAAACTCTCAACTTCTATTTGAGATCATACCATATTACATGCTACGACATTGGTTTGTATAAGACCATCTGTTTATTATCAATACTCATGTTTGTAGTTAGCATTTGGTCAAGAACCTAATATTTCTCATTTATAAGTTTTTGGTTATATATTGTCCATGTACCAATTTCACCCTCCCCCCATAATATACCAAAATAGGTCCCCAACAAAGACTTGGAATTTATGTTGGATTTAATTCACCATTTATTATTCGATATCCTGAACCTTCAACGAGTGACTTATTTACTGCACGTTTTGTAGATTGTCATTTTGATGAAATGACTTTCCCAACTTTGGGAGGGACAAAACTACATCATAAAAAACATGAAATTTCTTGAAATAAGATAACTCTATGTCACTTTGATCTCCGCAGCAATCAATGTGAGCAAGAGGTTGGAAAAATTATTCACCTCCAAAGAGTTGCAAATCAACTCCCTAATGCATTTGTTGATACCAAGAAAGTGACAAAGTCACACATACCAGCAGAAAATATTCTAGCAAAAATTGATGTCCCTGTAGGACAATCTGCTATAGCAAATAAATCTAAAATACATCAGAAACGTGGTTAACCAATTGGTGCCAAAGACTTTATATCTCGAAAGAAAAAGGTACAAGAGAAAAATCAAATAAAAATGTCAGAAGAAATGATGGAAAAAGCTGATCAATCAAATGGAAATATTGTAGTTCTTAAAGAACTATTAGTATCCGAAAATAATGAGATTTTAATAAATCATTTGTTTTCTCACAAATTATGGGAAAGAAATAATATTGTCATAGACATTATTTTTGCCTTCAATGTGGCTCTTGATGTTATGCAAAATGAGAATCATGAACAATTGTCTGTTAAAGATGGTCAGAAAAGAAATGATTGGCCAAAATGGAAAAAAAAACATATACAAACGGAATTGGTTTCTTTAGGAAAACGTAAAGTGTTTGGACCCGTAGTCCAAAGATTTGAAAATGTTATCCCTGTAAGATACAAGTGGATCATTGTAAGATAAAAAAATGAAAACAATGAAATTACAATATACAAAACCTAGCTTGTAGCCCAAAGCTTCTCATAATGACCTGAGATAGATTATGAGGAAATATATTCTCTCATAATAGACACTATCGCATTTAGATTTTTAATAAGTTTGGTTGTGTCACAAAGGCTCGACATAGCCTTATGGATGTAGTTATTGCTTGCCTATATGGTTCATTTATTAGTGACATATACATGAAAATCCCAAAAGGATTTAAAGTGATGGAAGCAAATAAAACATATCCCAAAAATATGTTTTCAATTAAATTACAAAGGTTACTATATAGATTAAAACAATCCAGACATATGTGGTATAATCGTCTTAGTAAATATCTGTTGAAAGAGGACCATAAAAATAACGATGTCTGCCCTTGTATTTTCATAAAGAAAACAAATATTAGGTTTGCAATTGTAGCAGTTTATGTTGATTATTTAAATCTAATTGAAACTTTTGAAGAGCTCAATAAAACTCCAGATTAATTGAAAAATGAATTTGAGATTAAAGATTTGAAAAAAATCAAATTTTGTCTTAGTTTGCAAATTGAACATTTTCTTGAAAGATTATTTGTTCATCAATTTTCATACACATAAAAAGTTTTAAAACACTTTAATATGGATAAAGCACATCCATTGGCATCACCTATGGTCATTCGATCACTCGATGTGAAAAAAGATCCATTTCGTTTATTTGAAAATGGGGAAGATCTTTTCGGTCTTGAAATACCATATCTTAGTACAATTGGAGTATTGACTTATCTAGCAAATTACACTCAATCAAACATAGCATTTTTTGTAAATCTCCTTACAAGATATAGCTTTGCACCCATTAAAAGACATTGAAATGGTGTTAAGCACATTCTTCGATATTTGAAAGGTATCAATAATATTTTATTCTGAAAAATCTGGATCTTCTTTAGTGGGATATGCAAATGTAGGTTATCTCTCGGATCTACATAAAGTTAAATCACAAATGGGATATGTATTTATGCGTGGAGGAACAACTATATCTTAGAGATCTCTGAAGCAAACCTTAACAAGAACATCTTAAAATCATTATGAAATTATTGCAATCCATGAAGCAAGTTGAGAATGGGTATGGTTGTGGAACATGACCCATCATATCCAAGCATTTTGCGGATTAGCTTAAAAGAAAGACAACCTAACAATATTGTATGAAGATAATGCAACTTGTATTACACAAGTCAAATGAGGGTATATCAAAGGGGATAGGACAAAGCATATTTCTCCAAAATTTTCTACACACACGAGCTTCAAAAGAATGACGACATCAATGTTCAATAAATTCACTCAAGTGACAACATGGTTGATTTATTCACGAAGGCATTGCCCACATCTATATTGAAGAAATTGGTACATGAAATTAGAATGCATCGACTCAAAGATCTTTAGTTATCAACATCAGGGGGAGTAATTATACTTTTTTTCCTTTGCTCAGGTTTTGTCCTAGTGGGTTTTCTTGGCAAGGTTTGAATGAGGCAACACATTGACATTCCAAGTTAGATTACAACTTATCTGTACTATTTTTCGTAGTTTCGTAGTTTTTTTTGCTTCATTTTTTTTTTCCAAAAAAGGTTTTTAATTAGACAGTTGTTGTATAGAATAGTCATTCAAGAAGAGTGTTGTAAATTATTAATTATTGGTGAATGACTATCGTACCTCTACAATCCTAATTTCTCCTTATAAATATAGGGTTGTGATTCTTAATAAAATACAGACTTTTTGAGGTAATAATATATTGATCTTTTCCTAGTGATTTCTCTCTCTCTTTCTCTCTCTCTCTCTTTATACCAGTTTCATCGTTAACTTGTTGGAGTTGATTTCACTTTAATCCAAGTATGATTATATTCAACCATTTTTTTTTATCTATTTTACAATAATTATTTTATTCTTATTTTTTATTTTTATCCCCTTTCTCAATCTATCCTTTATTTTAAAATTTATTTTTAAATTACAAAAATACCTTCCTTGATTTAAGAAAGAAAGTGAAAAATATATAAGAAAAAAAGTAAATATATTTTAAAAATATTTTTAGAAATAGAAAAGAAAAATTAAAAAGTAATTTACACAATAAACATACTAATCATATTTTTGGCAAATATTATGATAACATTTGCATTTATCTTTAATTTTTAAGGACTCAGAGACTAATTTTTCTTAGATAGAATATGATATTTTAAAAAAAATAAATTATACTAATATTTTATATATTATTCAAAGTTTTGTATTGAGTGGCTGTAAAGATTAGAGGGATTCAATCATCTTATTCGAGGTGCACATGCAACAATGGTAATAAGGTAATATGGACTAATTGTATATTTTAATTAAGTGAGGATAGATAGGGAATTGTCTTGATTTTAACTCCATTTATAACTCACGCCCTTACCTTTAAGTCTATAAATAAGAGGCATGGGGTAAACTGTTAGGTACCTTGTTATTGATTATTCTCATTGTTGTGTGCAATAGGTGTACTATGAGAGAAATCAAGAGAAAATATTTTTTTAATCTCATAATGAGAGTTCTTGTGTATTAGTGAGAGAATGGATTGTGTGAGTGAGAAGTTTTATACTGTTTTCATCAAGATTTTAGTGGATTGTTTTCTTTGATCGAAGGCTGGATATAGGACTATTTATGTGGTCTGAACCAAGATAAAAGTTGAGTGTTTCTTGTGTGGTTTGCCTATTTTTTTTTTAATATTGTTAATTATATTCTTGTTATATTTTCATAGTGGATTAAGCTAGTATGTGTAAGGATATTTTGAGTGTATGTTTGGACTTGAATCGAGGAGTGCTTTAGACTTGAATCGAGGAGTGCCAGTGCTCCCAATCTAACATCCTAATTTAGAAATAATATTAGATTTAATTGGTGAAAATAAAGCAGAGGGAATTTTAGATAAAAAAAAATAGTCCAAATTAAAGGGAATTAGGTGTAATTTACCATTTTACTCAGGACAAAGGACCTAAAAAACTTGGCCTTGCACCGGCTACCTCAAATAGGGATAATGCTACACGACCAATTTGGCCGACAAGTTTGTTGACAATCTGATATAAAGTTACATACATATCCCTCAAGACAATTATAAGTATAACCTTGTTAACATTGGCAAAGTCGGACGTGCCTTGATCTTCATCTTCATCCTCATTCTCTCTCTGTTTACCCAAAAATCCCTTGATGGGTTCTTTGTGAACGCGAAAACCAATATGAGACGCTGCTCCCTCACTGTCATCGGCATCTGCAAGGTGCTTTCTCTCTCGTTCGCCCACGCCTTCATCTTTATCCTCATTCTCTCTCTATGTGTGCCCAAAAACTAATAGGATTCTCTATGTGCCTAAAAACCAAGTTGAGAAGTCGCTCCACCGTTACTGCCGGCATCTACAAGGTGCACGCTTTATCTTTCTCTTTCTCGGACAACCCCATTTTCGGATAGATCTCGTTCACTGCAATATTGTTTTTGCCAAATTTGGTCGCCGTTAGCTCGCTCCTCTATCGATTAGTAGTTGAGAAGATCTAGCCGTCGATCGTTCCCTCTCCTCTCGTCGTTGGTCGTTCCCACTGCAAGTAGGAGTAACCCCCCTCCCCTCTCTCTCAATTCATACGGTTGTTAGTATTCCTTTCTGTAGTATAGTCAGCTCTCTCACGCCCAATATAATTTATTTCATTAAATTCAAGTTTTTTAAGTACTTGCTAGAATAAATATTCTCTAACTATGTTTTCATGTATTGCAACATTGCAGCTGCCTGAATATGAATAGCCCAGAAAGAGTTTTTCCAACATTTGCATATGTCTGGCAATAGGTCCGGATCCTCACCTTGTGATCTTTGTCCTTCTTTAGTTCTTTTAGTTACATTTTGTGTGAATATGAAATGGAATATTATTATCAAAATGGTTTGGTATTTCTTTTAGTTACTTCTATCTATTTTTTGTTCCCTATGGTTTGGGAAGCTTATTCTTTTAATTACTATTATTGGTATCAGGGGAAAATGGTTTTGTTATCTAATTATTGGTTCTTGTAGCATGAACCCATGTTTTTGAACTGCAATATACTCAATACGGATTTAGTTTCTATAATTAGTAGTTACTGTTATTGACATCAGGGAAAAATGATGATTGGTCATGCCCCTCTCCCAAACAAGTTCCATTTGTTTGATTATTCATGTAATTGGTCCCCTTCTTACTGGGCATAGATCAGTGTGTTTAACCGAGAGTTATATTTATTAAGTTAAATCCTGTGAAAGAAAACATAGAATGCTGGACATTCCCTTACTAACTAGATGGTCCTTACAATTTAAAGTTAAATTAAACGTGCTACATGTAAATTTATATTCATGTATTAACCATTTGATTTGGTTGATTACAGAATACCTTTTTCTTTATTTTTTTTAGGTGAATTATTAATGATTCCAATATGCTAATTTTGTCCATTGACTAATATAAAATACCTTTCTCTTTATTGTTTTTTATTGCCTAGCCAAAAGTTCCGAAAGATAGCTTTTTGTGCAATTATATCAAATGAGCAAGTAAAAGGTTATGGCACCAACAGACTAATGAATCACTTTTTCGTAGCAGACTCGTGATGTTGATGCCGTTGGTTATGTTTGGTTTGTAATTTGTAAATGATACATTTCAAAAGCTACGAGAACCTTTTAGAACGGGATTTGGATGTTTAGGGTTTAGGATTTGAGAATTTCAAAAATTCTCAAGAGAATGGGATTTGTAGTTTATATTGATAAGCACATCTGCCTAACATGTTTTAGTTATTCTCAAGATCTGGGCGTCTTCTCCCACGTCAACCTCTTCCGAGCATCAACTTTTTTATTCCTTAAAGAAAACAAAAAATCGCCTTTTCATGATGTAACTGTTCAATAAATCATATTCTTTTGCTTTATGGCCATTTTTAACTCCCCAATTTTAGACATCAGCATCCTAAATAAAGTCGATTAAAACAAGAAATTAATCAGGGGAAAACAAAGACAGAAGAACTTGTAAAGCGCGCGCAAGCGCGCACACACACGGCAATGATGTAAACAGAAGCATGAAATATCACTCATCTGTTAGCCAAGTACAGTTTCTTCTCACATTCTTCAACCTAATGGCTAATGAAGTTAAAATACAAAGAATGGAAAAGAATGCTGCTTGTCAAGGTTAAAAAAAAAACAATAGAAGCACCAAAAAGCAATTTTTTTCACAAAGAATTGCAGTCTTTTTAACCCCTCCAGAAAAAAGAAAGAAAAATCAAGAAAGGGATATTTGCAGAAACAAGAAAGGACAAAGAAAGAAGAGATAAACATACATAGGTAAATACAGGACAATGATATGGAACACACATCAAAATGACACTCTGCCTATTCACCCAAGAACAAATTTTTACGACCCAGAAAAACAAAATCGCAATCTTTTCAGAAAATGACATACGAAGCAAATTTCGTCGAGTAGTAATTATTCAACGAGTACCTGATCTGGAAGAAGGGTTTGAATTGAAACCGAAAGAGAGGGGAAGAAGGAGAGAGAGAGAGAGAGAGAGAGACAGAGAGAGGGAGAACAAAGGTCGATCCAAGAAAGGAAAGGGGTGGGCTGGAATTTACAAATAGGAGAGCCGATTTTGACCGGGCAATTTTACAAGTCTTAGTGTTGGAACGCACGGGAAGGGAAGATGGTGGTCGTTGCTGGTGAGGACCGACGGTGGCAGCACCCCGACATCACGCCGAAGGTCATCAAACGGTGGAGAAACAGAGAGAAAGAGAGAGATCTCCAGTGGAGAGAGAGAGAGGGTTTTTCAATCTGGGTCATTCGAAGAGAGAGGAATAGTGGGCGGGGATTCAAATTATCGCGATAATTTAGCTTCATATTATCGCGATAATTTGAGATTGTCAACTAAGTTGTCGGCCAAATTGGCCGTGCAGCATTATCCCTCAAATAGTTGTCACGTTAATGACTGAAAACCACAGCATATCCATCTTCTCTATTGTTGGAAGCAATGGACATGGCCTTCGCTTCTCTGTTTCACCCTCCGGCGGGAGCAACACGTCTGCAAGAGCCGGAAACCTTCGTCTCAACCCAAACTGCAGCCGGAAAACTTCTTGCCCGGAAAAGGTTTCCATGTCTGGCAGCCGTAGCTGCTCCTCCGACTCGGGTTCCTCCTCCTCAACCATTGCCTTCTATTAAGCCTCTGTTTGACAGCCAATTGACGATTTTCTTCGTCTCGAACTCGTCAGGACACCGGATTGGACATAGAGAACAGAAAGCACCGGCTGCTCAACGCGATCCAGGATACGCAGCGGGGCCTCGTGACGACCGCCGATCAACGTTCTTCCATCGAGGAGGCCCTGGTAAGACTTAATCCACCGTTGTACACTTCTGATCGTTGTTCATTCTTTGTCTTGCTGTCTGCTCCGAAGAGTCTGCATTTGGGAATTTAGTTTCCGAAATTGGCATTGATAGGTGAGCGTGGAGAATTGCGATGCAGGCGTGCCGATTGATTTGGGGAAGTTGGACGGGACATGGCGGTTGCAGTATACATCTGCTCCCGATGTCCTCGTTCTTCTAGAATCTTCCGCTAGGCTCCCCTTCTTACAGGTAGTGTAGCCACTTGCATCTTTTGTCGAAAAGCAATGATACCATGTGTTAGAAGAAACAAGGGATCCAAAACAATAGACTATATATTGATTTGAATAATTGTGGGTTGTTGACTTGTTGTACAAAACTATTTATAGAGAGAACCTAAGTAGGGATAATAAACCTCTACAAGAGATTAATATAATCAAGAGTGGAACTCAAAATATCCTAATTTCGATACTGTGATGTGATTGCCTCTCCCTTCTTAATTAATTTCTATGAAAGCCTCATCCTCATTGTGCATGAAACTTGTACCTGGAAGAGGGATTTTTTTCCTTTCCTTTTATTTTCCTTGCAGCAGAAGTCCCAGATCCAACTAGCACTAATTTATTGTCATTTTACATTTTGGGTGTTGGGTTCATCGGCAGGTTGGCCAAATCTTTCAGAAATTTGAATGCAGGAATCAGTCTGACGGAGGTGTTGTCAGGAATGTCGTTCGTTGGAGCATTCCAGACTTGCTAGAGGTAAAACTATTCTTTGTTTTAATTGGCAGTAAAACTAGGATGATGATTTAAACGTTACTTTACATAGAGTTCACAAATACTTTCATATATTTTTCTAATCAAGGTTCATGAATCAATTTCTTTTGTCCCCTAATCAAGGCTCTATAACTGTTCCAGTATTTCTTATATGATTCCATTTATTGGGGTAAAATTATCTTCCTTTTATTTACTTCCTAACCATTTTCATGATTATGATCATTGTAGTTGTGACATTATCGAGAAATTATCTGCCTTTTTCTTCTCCAAACTTAATCCAGTTTATCAATTTTTACTGTCTTTCCTTAGTGCAGCATCAAAAACTATTAGAGAGGTCGCACTTAGGACCAGCCCAACTCAATGAAATGGGGGTCTAGTAACACGGGAAGCTATTGTAGGATTGAACCAACCCCATATAGCTCCATACAAACACCCCAAACTGCAATCCACAATGCTCTAGGAACAGGACAACAAAACAACATTGTAAAGATAACTCGCAAGGATCTGCACTAAAAGTAGGAGGCTTCTGCTTCCTTAAGAGGAATTTGTAACCGAAGTCACTATTGCGGCATAGCATTAGCGACCAGTATATTCAGATCTTTGATCTGGCATGAAACTTCAAAGTCCACAGGACCACAGAGCTTTTTCAAACCAACTTAAGCCTGTTCATTGCAAATTTGAGAATTAAAATAACCATAACATGCTGCATTAGAGAAAAAGACAAGTATTCCCTATTGAAATCCACCGCCAAGTATCAGGCTGAGGGACTAGGAATTCAAATCTTCAAAATATGGCAGACTCTGTATTGATGAAACAGGTGCCCCGTAATCGTAGTTCTCCAAAAATAACAACAAATCAATAAGAGTAGACACAAAACAAATGCAGGCATCAAATTCCTATCAATGTGACCTTGTAATCTGAATTGCTCCATATTGGGTACTGATCCTTCTACCTTCATTTGAGGTACCATTTCCTGTCAGCCCAAGGATCTTGTAGTGACATTTTTGCATTCTGGGATTCTTTCCAAGATACCAACTTCTTCCTTTTGGAACTTCAAAGAAATGATAGGTCTTGCATGCCATTAACTTTCTTATCAAGGTATAAGGGCTATCATCAACGTGCCAGCTTTGTTAAAAGGAACATACAGGTTAATTGGCCTAAAGTCAATGGTCTTACTAGATTGTGAGGCAACAGAACTAGTTTAACTCTGATTTTTGTTGACGCTTGGGTAGAATTTTGAAAATGAGGGAACAAATTTAATTAAAGAGAGAATTAAATGAATATAAATAGATTAGGTTGATGATGGCAAGTGATAGGTTGTTTTGGTTTGAAAGTAGTGAACTAGGTCCAGATAATGGTGAATAGAAGGTACTCAATTGTGTAACACAATGAAAACTGAAAATAAATAAAGGGGTGGGAACAGAGCTAGCAATTGCACTGCTAGGGAAAGATCTAGCCTCAAAGAGAGAAAGAGTCATTGAAAGTTGTAGGTTTGCTGAATGTGTGTACTCGATGCATCCCCGTTTCCATGGATAGACTTTAATTTGTCTTTAATTGTGAGTAAGTAGTGGATTGTCCTGACCATGGAGATATTGGTTCTTAAATTCCTGAGATATAGTGAAAGAAATATATATTAAATAGATGCAACATTTTTATATTTTTAAGAGGCTTTTCCCTGTGGGAAGTTTGTTTTTGGACTGTCCTTAATTGCTAGTCGTATTACTTGTCGTCCATCTTCATACTTTTCCATCTGCCAAAAGATTCATGAGTTCTCTCTAGTAATGCCTTCCAACGTAGGGCAAGAAGATTGGTCTGAAATTTTCCATATTTTTCTTCAAGATTTTACCATACCTAGTTGGGACTAAGGCTTTGTTGTGTTGGTTCTGCAAGATTTAGAGAAACAGAACTCTTTTCTTCCTATTTTCTTCTTATTCTAGCTCTTCTTTCATAAGCCGCCATGCCTACTGCCTAGGTTATAATGCAGTCAATTGTGGGCTATTGTTTTGCAGGAGCAGGAAGGTGCCACTCTTCTTGTTTCAGCTAAGTTTTCAGTCGTCTCTCTCCGAAACATTTATCTTCAATTTGAAGATGTGAGTTTCTTTGCCTTCAATACCACATTACTTTCTATGGAGTTTGTTTAGAGCAAGTACAAGAAGTTGCCAAGGTTGCTGTAAGTGCTGGCAGGAGATTGCTAATGGCGGCCTGGTTGATTAGTAGCCTGGTTGTAGTTAGTTATTATATTAAATTAAACATTTTTCATAGCTATATAAGATTTATTAATGTCTTTCCATACAAGAAGATAAGAAAACAAAAATCACCAAAAAGAACAAAATGAAAATAGCTTAAGCTTCAACTTTACTTGAAACCGCATGTCCTATTTGGCAGGTAGCCATTCAGAACATAAACATTAGTGATAACTTACAAGCTCTGATAGCTCCGGCCATTCTGCCACGCTCATTTTTGAGTTTACAGGTAAGCTTACATCCTCTTCTGACTATATCTTGGTTGCTTATTTTTAATGCATCAAATTTCTCTTTTTGAAGGTCATAATTTAATTTTATGTAACGATCTTCCTACTTTTTTCACAAAGAGGTTGTTTTTACGATTCAAATCCCATCTATGTCAATGAAAAATTCTAGAAAGTTTTGTCATGTAAAAGAAACAATTAACCAAAGTCGGTCCCTTGCCATACAAATGCTGGATTGCAGATCTTGCAGTTCATCCGAACTTTTAAAGCTCAAGTTCCTCTGATAAATCCAAATCCAGGGAGGTATGGTCAGTGGATGTCACATTCACAAACATTACAACATCCAATCCTATGTTGCTCTTTCCTTGATTTCATTGATAACATTACTACTCAATAAATGAAGTGCAGGCGATCCGTGGGAGGACTATATTACCTTTCGTATCTGGATGGAAATATGCTTCTGGGGCGTGCAGGTGGAGGAGGAGTATTTGTGTTCACTAAAGCTCAGCCTTTACTGTAAATCCAATGAAAACCGGGTCCAGTGCCCGTTGTATCCTGAATTAATATTACTCTAGTGTAATGCAAATTTTATTAGAATTCATGATGAGACAATCTTAATGCTGCTGGCTACGAAAGAAGTAGTATCCTGTAACACTAAAATGTAGTATTGCTTACAGGCCAAATTTACAAGAAGATTAGGTGTTAAAAATTTGTAATTTTGAAAAAAAAAATTTAAAAATTTGTAAGTTGTATTTGTATAAAGATATTTCAAATAATATCCTTTAAAATTTATAATTTGAAACATTTGCATTTGAAATTCAAGTATTCAAATAATAAACTTAACAAATGAAAATTTCAAATTCAATCATTTTATGCTGAGGGTGAGAACCCCAGCCCACTTGGTTCTCCTTCTCTTTGGTTTTTGAGCTGCTGTCTCACAAAAGTTATATCTCGCCCTTTTTCTAAGTATCTTAAATTATTCTATTTTATGGATTCAGATTTAAGATGAATTTAGACTCAGTCCAATCAAATAACAAATGGCCCTATCCAAACACGCTCTTAAAGTAATTTGATCACTACAGGACCATGGAACTCACATTGTGCGGAAAAGAGCATCACAAACATTACAATAAACCCATAAAGACCATAAATATGAGTCCATGAGGTCCAAGTAGAATCTAACTCTTCTCTTTCTAGGTACTCTTGGGTAAGCCTTCACTGGAATAGACAACAATCTCAAGTAATCTGGCAGCTGATTAAACCGAGGAAAGAGAGAAGAATGAGGGTAAGAGAAAAGTAAAAAGGTAAGTTATACTAGAATAGTGATATGCAATGCAAAAGGGAAAATGCATTTCCCTCTGATTTCCCCATAAGAATTCACATAAAGTAACGTTGACGATAAAAATCAATGCATGCTCAAGTCCACCTCCAACCATAAACAACGCGAGAGAAAGTAAAGCAGGGTGACAAGCACTAAAAGCTAATAGCCAATCAAACTTGCAACTATAGTACATGGATTCTAGTCACTTTGTCAGTCATACGATCGTTATGGACTTGTATAGCAGAACTAGAAACAATAAAAATGGGACTTTTCACACAGAAATCTATCAAGAAAAGGTATGGACAGATCAGATCAAAAGCAATTCTTTAGTGAATCTCCAGCTCCTTGAAAGAAGCAACAAGAAAGAGCAAAATCCGCAACGAAGATACCAACAAGAGAGAGAACCACGGCTGATGTGGTCGATTCTCCAACACCTTTGGCACCTCCTATGGTTGTGACTCCCCATGCACAGCTCACAATAGATATGATCCCACCAAAAACCTGGGACTTGATCATTGCACTAATTATATCCCATGATCGAAGAGCTCTCAGGGCAGAATCCAATATAATGTTAATGCTAATACCATAAACACCATCAGCCAGGAGAGCACTGGATGCCAAACCTACGGTGAAACACATTAGAGTCAAAAAGGGCAAAGCAACACATGAAGCAATGACCCTAGGTGTCACCAGATAATCAACTGGGTCTGAGCCAAGAACTCTTAGTGTATCTGTTTGTTCAGAAACCTGCATAGTCCCCAATTCAGCAGCAAAAGCACTCCCAACACGACCAGCAACTACAATTGATGTGACGACGGGACTTAGCTCCCTCGAAAAGGCTAGAGCTAACACCCCACCAACAGATCTGTTTAATCCTAACCTGGTGAACTCTCTAACAAACTGAATTGTGAAGGCCATGCCAACAAAGGCAGAGGTTAATAGGCAGACTCCAAGTGATCTTGGACCAACTCTCTCCAGCTGCTGAAGAGTGTTTCTCCAGTGGACTTTGCCCTTCAAAGTTCTGATAATTACCTGCCCTGCCAGAATGAAAACTGATAATCCCCTCCATAGGTAATTGGGAGGCGTCCATTTGCTTAGAAATGCCTCCGATTCATGATTCGGGGAATTGCTTGGGTTTGTATCTGTACTTACTTCAGTCACAGAGATTCTTGGATGGCCATCATTTGTATTAGGATTCACAAGCAATCTGGTTTTTCGAACAGGTAAAGGAAATCTATATGTGTGGCCTATTCCAGTGAATTTGAGTCTACTGACATGTTGGCTAGAATGCAAAACTCCTTTTTCAATCCTATTGCCTGACTTGTTAGGGCTTCTGCAATTTGGTTAGAACATTAAGTCCATAAACAGAGAATAGTCAAATGTAGAGAGACAGAAAGCCAGATCGAGAGAGACCTGTGGTGAAAGTAGAAGATTGGACGAAGATGCGAAGCTGCTTGCATACTAGATCTTGTGTGCCGTGCAATCTAACTTCAGTTTCCACCTGGAAAATGGATTTCAGAGATTGTACTGCAGCAGAAGTTATGTCAGAACTCCTAGAAAGTGAAGATCATGGTGAATGCACTACAGAAAGTTCTCCCATAAAAACTGTTCGACATAACACATTGGGGCTGAGCAGCAATTGTGCTCTCATGAACGTGGAATCTGTCATCAAAAAAGCCCAAACCACTTAAACCATAAAAAGAAAAAAAAAATTGCTTCATAATCAAAGGAAAAATTAGAATCTGTCAGTCAATATCAACTCTAAAAGATTAATTCACCAAAAAGAGAAGAAAGAAAAAGAAAAAGACAGTTCAAGGATGGCCAATGTAACATTAGTCACTCTAGTTTTTAGGAAAGTAGATACTGGGTTGTTCAAAAAACAAGCCGTCCTATCTACATCTCTACAATTGATAATTAGTAGACATATGAGTCTGAGATTCCATTTTGAGTAGTCAAGGGCCTTTTTTTCTTGCTATATGGAAATCAATGACTTCGCTGTACTAACAGCATTCGGAGGACTGCCCATACTGTTTGTATGAAGTTCTTTCACTCTTACCGACTGGAATCGTTTCCAAAGTGTCAATATCAACCCTAATAATCATTCATAGTTCCTAGTTCCATTGAAGGGTGCTGAAACATAATTGCCAAGTTCACAGAAATGGCAAACGCAAGAATGGCGAATAACGACACTTAAGCAAGATTCAGTATATCCCCAATGGCAGATTCAATCCAAAAATCATCGAAAATGTATAATTAGCGACCAAAAAGTAGTACCAGCTCAGTCGACCCTATGAACGCAGTCCCCAACAGCGGCAAGGATTGCTGGTGCGTTGAAGCTTGCTGGAGCTTTACTGGAGTGGTCGCGGGCGAAAATCTGAACTGGTCGCCGGAATTATCCGGCTGTCGCTGCCTTTTCCTGTTGTTAGCATAAAACGGCTTCTAGGGTTCTCGTTGAAACGTCATCCCGAAGAGGAAAGGAGAGGAATCAAAGTAATTGGCCCCCTCGCATATGATACACGGCTATTTTCTATCCTTAATACGGATATTTCATCTCATCTACAATTATGGGTAGTAATGCAAACGGAGTGAATAAAATCACAATTCTATCTATTGGATTTAGAGGTGTCAAAAAGGCCGACCCAGCCTAGTCCGGACCAGCCCGAGTCAGCCCACGGGCTTTTTAAACGGGCCAGGCTGACCCTTTTACTAAAAAGGCTGGTCCGAGCCCTTTTGCTATGGGTAGGGCCGGGCCACGACCCCCTTACAGGGTGGCTAGGTCAGGTCGGGCCGTGGGCTAGAGGGCCGGGCCCTTAGCCCACAGGGCCTAGCGGGCCAGGCCCGGTGGCCCCGACCCTTTTTTTTTTTTTTAAATATTTTTTTTAAAAATAATGCATATAATATATACATATATAAATATCAAAATAATACATATATAAAAATCAATTTTTTTTCTTTTTAAAATATTTTATATCTTAATTCTTAAGTTGTAAATGTTATTTCATCATTTTATATTTCAAAATTCTATATGCTTTATAAATTTTCTTGTAAATTGATATGAAAAATAATGTAATGTTTATTTATAATTTAAATATATAAAAAAAATTAACTTAAAAAATTTAAATAAATTGATAGTTATTATTTATTAAAAAATAACATAATTAAAAAAAATTAGTAAAGTGTTAATTGCCTAGCCCATAAGGGCCTTATGTGCCTGACCCATAAGGGCCACGGGTCGGGCCGGGTCATGGGCCCAATTTCTTTGGCCCGGCCCGGCCCATTTGAACAGTAATGGGCCGAGTGGCCCACGAGCTGGGCCAGGCGACCCACAGGCCACCCGGCCCTTTTGACACCTCTAATTGGATTGATATAAAAATTCAGAATATCTATTATTTTGCAAAATTAATGTTGATTAATTTTAAAATAAATTTTACCATATATTTTAAAAATAGCACACCTCTCCTGATGTTAATTGAGCATAAAAAATTACTATTTTACCTTCCCCCACACACACAAATATATATATATACCTCGTTCTTTTCATTTTCACATCTCTCGCCTTTGAATCTCACGAGAGGTCACCAGTGTCGTACCTGAGATTTAGGTGCCCAAAGACGAAATGTAAAAATGAGCCCTCGTAGAGTACATTCGAATTGTTGTGTCTTGTTGAGTGTCAATACTGTATTTAAACATATCTCCCAAAATTTTAAATTTAACATTTCATACTCCAAAAATATACTTAACAATCGTTTTGTATGATGAATATAAGTAATTAAATAATTTTTTATATCTTTTGGAAACATGTAATCGTAACGTTCTTGTATGTTGAAAATTTTTAATATATTATCTTATATTCTTACTCTTGTATGACTTTATATATCCAGTCATATAAGAATAACATACATTTATTAGATAGTATTTTCTTTTTATTAGATGAGGAAAATTCAAATCCGATCTATAAATTGCCTCATCAAATATTATGATTTCAGGAACTAATTTTTCCCATCAGACAAATATAAATGTGAAACACATTTTGCAACTAACGATTGCAAGGATATCTTGATTCGGATAAAATACAACAAGTTGCATAGAACTAATATTGATTTCTATCATAACCTATAAAATATATAACAAATTATATATATACAAATAATCTGTTTACATATACACACACACACATATATATATATATAAACATAAGTAACCGTATATATATATATATATCTATCTATCTACAGAAAAAATGCAAAGAATCTGGGAAATAATATATTTACAGAAAAATGCAAGAGAAGAATGCAGAGGAGGAAAGAGAAGAACGCAACAGAACAGAGAAGAGAAGAATGCAAGAAAGCAAAAAAGAATGCAAGAGAGCAGAGAACACCTGGAGAAGAACGCACGCAAGAGAAGAGCACCTAAAGAAGAACTGAAGAGAAACCCAGCAGCATCGGGAGAAAAGAGAAGATAAAGAGAAGAGAGCAGAGAAAACTGACAGATTTGAGGGCAGAAAGGATATTATAAATATTTATAAAAAATTAATAACTATTTTTTCATAAAAAAAATTGATAAACACGAAGAGAAATTCTTATTATTTTTATAAGTGAAGAGTGATCAAGTGCCTTTTGTTTTTTTTGTTGGCAAATTTTCTAAAAAATAATGATAAATGGGCAGTAAGGGCAGGGGCAATAATTGAAGCTGCTCACGCCGTTACGCTTCATAACTTGCCACGTATTAATTGAGATCGCTCGTCGGGGTTCGGTCACGAGCATCCGGACGATCTCTGACGCCACGTGGCCCAACATTCTTTGCTTCTAAACGTTATTGTTTCTAAACGTTATCGTCTTCTTCACTGTCTACCAAGCATTTTGCAGACGTCTAATAACGGAGCCGATCCGATGCACGCTTCTTCCGATCTTCTCTTTGCTATATGCTGAATTATTATTAGTTCGCATACTCATCATCTCCTCTGCAATATTGGGTGGGTCTCTGTACATGTTTGGCGGTGTAATTCACATCAATGGATACTCTGCGTGTTGTGTACTGCTGCTGCTCTTCTACCACGGCGATGACTCTCAATAAAAGCCAAAGTTCTCTCGCTCTGTTCAAGCCCAGGCTTCTTTTGCCTAATCGAAACCCAAGGTTTGTGAGTCGATACACTGGGCACTCCTTTCCAGTCCATTGCGGCGTTTCCTCCACTGAGGCAAGGTAATTAATTCCTTCTCTCTTGGATTGGGTCCCCTTCGTAGTTTCTCAGAATGGTCAGTCCTTTTTGTTTCTCGTTGATTTGGGTACTGTTGAAGTCGGGCAGGGGACAATTCACCAGAAATGAGAGTTTGAATTTCCCTCCCTCTCTCTCTCTCTCTCTCTCTCTCTCTCTCAATATATATATATATATATTTGTTTTACAAGTAGACTAATTCGTCTCAATCAACAAAACGTTTGTTCTGCCCGTTCCCATAAGTTTTTTCCCCTACTGGCTTCTTGAATCATGATGGTTTATTTTCCGAGATGCTAATCTCTGATCTTTTATTCTCATTTTGGATACGGCTTAGTTCCAAGACGGAGTCTAGTTTATTGCTATGGTGAACAAAAAAATTAAGCTGACATTCTATCGATTTTGCATTAGATTTTTTCAGTTAAGCCCTTGCCCAAAGGATAATTGTATATTGTATAAATCGTGAATGGTTACAGTACTGACATGAACTCTTTCCTTTATCCTCCTGCTGTAAGTATGGGTTTCTGTTTACTAGTTGCAAAAATGGTTTGGTGGTGAAAAATGAGTACAGAAACATAAAATGATAAAGATACTGCCACCCTTGTGTTTAGAGAGAGAAGAAGTCAACTACTAAATCCAAAACATGGTATTACTTGGCAAAAAGAATCCAAAACATTATATTATATTTCTCTTACATTAAATTTGGAAAATGGGTTTACAAAATTGGTTTTATGGCAGAGAGGAAGAGAAGAAGGGGAAGAAGAAAATGCGATCAAAGTCAATCCGGGGCAAAGTAAGGTTAATTGTACACCTGAATCACCAAGTCCAATTTGGTGAGCATGTTGTGATTATGGGGTCAACAAAGGAGCTAGGGCAGTGGAGAAAGCCAGTTGGAATGAATTGGACAGAGGATGGATGGGTGTGTGAAATGGACCTAAAAGGGGGTGACTCCATTGAGTACAAATTTGTGATTGTGAATAAGGAGAAGAGTGTGTTTTGGGAACGTGGTGATAACCGTATCTTGAAGCTTCCAGAAGGAGGCAGTTTTAAGATAATTTGCCACTGGAACTTAACTGGCAAGGCTGTGGATCTATTGCCTTTGGATTTGGAACAGAGCCTGGAGGGAGGGGAAGGCATGGGTGATAATGGGTCTGCACCTGTTGATGGTGCTACTCTTGCAGAGGTTGCTGCAAGTCCTTTTGTGGAGCAGTGGCAAGGTAAGGATGTGTCTTTTATGCGATCCAATGAGCATCGCAGCAGAGAAGCAGAGAGAAGGTGGGATACATCAGGTCTTGAAGGGCGGGCCCTTGAGTTAGTCGAAGGGGATCGCAATGCCAGGAATTGGTGGAGAAAGGTACTACTACTGGCTCGCCACTTATAATTTCTAAATTTTGTAGGAGCCCTTCAAGGGATAACGTATATTAAAAACTGGTCAGGATTAACATAATGATGTCTTTAGTTGTTTACACTATTTAATTCCTTCATTTGTATTATTTGGAGTTCCACCATTCTACATGCTTGCTTCTCTGTTTTTTTTTTTTTCCTTGTTATATTCTTCACATATCTGCTTTTTAGGTCAGAAGTAGTGATTGTTTTTTTTTTGGTGTTATCTGTCCATTCCTTTTCTGTTGTTGAATAATTATGATATGACTTCCAATAAGTAAAATTAAGTCATTAATGTCTTTATTGTTGTTTCAAAAGAAATCGTTTATTAATGCAGGTGAATGTGAATGTTTTGATCAGTTAGCATACACTAATCACAAGGGCATGTTTTGACTTATTGAGTATTGCTCTTGTACTTAGTTCAAAATTGTTGAAATACCGAGAACAAAGAAGAAATTGATAGTGTTGGAAAAATTAAAATCAAATCTTAATAATCTCCCTCATGGTTGAGAATTAAGTGATAAGGTTGTTTGGGAGATAAGGGAGGACTACAAAGATTAAAGTGATAAGGTTTCGAGATTAAAGGATGAGGCAGTTTACAAGAGATAATTCCAGCAAATTTAAAGTTCAGTTGATGAACTTTATCTTCTAAGCCTAATTCAAATTTATTCTTGTTTTTAAGGAGATGTTGTAGAAGATTTCTTATATATATATATATATATATTCCATACGTGAATAAAATAAGAGATCGAATAAGCTTTCCATTTAATCGAGTAAGCTTTCCCCTTAATGGAGTAATATTTCCAATTACTTGAGTAAGGTTTCCCAGTTACTCAAGTAAGTTTTATCAATCGTTCAGTTTATTACATTCTTGTCCAAAAATAACTACATGTTGTAGCCCTATATCTAATATATGTTAGATGCCATTACTTTAATTGTTACTCCCCCTTCTATAGGTTGTGTAACCGGCCATGAACGCTAAGCTAGGACTTAACATTCACGAAGCCTAAACATTCATCAAATTTATTACCAATAGAAATAGCCAATGTTTACAAATACCAAAAGAAACAATATTCCACAAGAAAACCCTAATGTCCACGTTATGAAAATAACCAAACTTAACTACTTCAATTGAGTCCACTTCAATCCTTTGGCCTGAGTCCACATAATCCTTTGGCCCGAGTCCACATCTAGACCAATCATTCCTACTCACCTGAAAAGGGTTGGGGGGGGGGGGTGAGCATAAAGCCCAATGGAGTCTATCCCTCATAATAGATCATTAACAAAATAAAGAATTTCATATGTATATGATAAAACAAAGTTCAAAGGTTCACCAATATTCCCCATGCAACAAGTATCATCAATACAATTATATCATATCAAATCACATGGTGTGGATACAATTTTCCACAATATATAAAACATCAATTAACCAAGGGAACCACAATATCATTCCATAATATTCAAAGCTCATTAAATATCTCAATGGGCAGTATAGCCCTGGATTCAGTCAATGTACAAGGGGATCCAGTAACTTATCTGTGATCCACCCCAAGTACTCAGTAGAGTGTGACAAAATAATCACTTCATCTCATCCTATTGATAAACTAAAATGATACCATATAAATAGCCAAATTTTAGTTGCCAGAGTAACCCTTGGACTTCTCCCAATGGTTCCATAACAGTTTTAAAACAACAAGCTAACACCATCAATATTCTTTTCAAAATGATTTGATATATCACCGTTCTCAATTTATTTTCAAATCAACAATTCAAGAATATATATCTTGTTGTGTTTCCATATTATACTTGTTGGTTTCACCATGTCAACTAAGTTATGGAACACAATTATATCAATTATCTTCATTCACCACCATCTCATGAAATTTCTCCATGTGAAGATGGTGTTCAAACTTCATTTCATCATTACTCCGCCAGGGGATATTATCCACTGCCGGTCCCAAGCCCGGATAAAGGAGGAGGGTTGCGTTAGGTAGCCGACAGCCAGCGTAAAACCTAGTCGGATTCAAATATGAATTCTAGACAAACTATCTGTTGGGATGTAACCCACATAAAATTCTAGAATTCATGTAGCCAACCCCACATAGTGGGATAACGGCTGGATATGTTGTTGTTGTAATTCAAGAATATATATCACATAACAAAGTTGAGAACATTCATCGTATCAAAATAATTTTCAACATGAATGGGATTTATTTTCAAAGCATACCAGTGCAAGAATTACCACTCACCTAATTTTTGGTATGGAAATAATTCTCAAATTATCTACAATTACATAATAATTTCAAATAATAATTTCATGTCATTTAAAATCTCTGTAAGTATTATCCAGGATTTTGATTTAGTGGGAGTGAACTTAAATACAAAAAATATAATTTCAAAAATATGACACTAATGATAATATTAAAATGCAATTTTTTTTTACATTTGTTCCCTACGACTTTTTATACTTTGATAAAGTCATATAATGATCTTATTATCAATTTTATTAAATACCTTATTTTCAACATACATAACTAAGCTATCATTCATCCATTGGTTTTTAATTTTTTTAAGTAATTGATTCTTCACCATATTCATTGCTGAAAATATTCTTTCAACTGAAACAGTAGCAACCGAAAGAAAGAAAATCAGGTGGGTATTGGGAAAGAAAGCAAGAAATGGGATAAATTTAGAAATGAAATGGATTAGGACTTAGGACTTAGTGGATTTTGGCCATTTGACCTATTTAGGCTAAGTTTTAATACAATAATTTTGAATTGATTTTGAGAGTTGGACTTGATTAAAAATAATATAAAATAAAAAAAAAATTTAAGATCTGGCCCAGTGGGAGCAACTGCCCCCACTGGGCCTCACTTGGCTCGGCCACTGATCCAGGGGTCTTTCTATGATTTTTGGAAGATCTAGGACCTTCCTGAAATTTCTGTAACTTAAGGGTCTTGCTGTAATATTTCTGTAACTACTGGCTGTAAATTCTGTAATTGTAGGGACAAATCTGTAAATTCTGTAACTGTAGGGACCTATTCATAAATTCTGTAACTGGAGGGATATTTCTGTAATTTCTTAGAATCTAGGGTTTTTCTGCAGTTACATTAAGTTACTGCATTTCTGTCACGATATGGCCTAGTAATTTTTAATTTTTATTTTTACTAATTATAGTAGTCTACATAATGGGTTAGTTATTGTTTAATTTACAGTTGTAGGGTAGTTTAGGAGCAATTACTCTAGTAGAGGAAGTGGAAACTGCTTTGTTAAAGTAGTGGAATAGCCTCTATATAAGGCTGTACCACTCTTGTCCATTTTTTAGGTTTTGATTAATTGAAAAGTTAATTCTCTCTTTCTAAAATTCTCCCTTTGCCTCTCTCTAATCTCTCTATTTCTCCCTACTCCATGTCTAAATTCTCCTTTATCTCTCTCAGTTATCCCTCTTAATTAGTCTGATTCTCCCCTTTTTTCCTCTCTATTTCTCCCTCTCTTTCAATTCTCTCATCAAAGGAATTACAGTCAGGCATGGGTTCCTAACAATTTCTTTTGTAATTTTCAGAAACTAAAAAAAGGTAATTATTTTAAACTAGTTGCGTCGGTTGTTGGATACAGTTCTTGTTAGTCAAATAGGTCTTGGGTCAGGTTAGTTTATCCAATTGGGTTAGGTTAAATTTGGTCAAGATTGATTCTTGGAGAAGAGAAAAAAAAATCAAGCAGAAAATTGGGTTAAGGTTAACTTGGGTTGATCAAAATCAGTGGCCAACTGGTTTGGGCTTGGTGGTTTCAGCAAACATGGGAGAACTAGGGTTTTTCTCTGCTGGCCACAAACTTGGAGGAGGGGGTCAAATTTGAAATAAAAAGAAAACTAACCTCAGATCTGAAAGAGTCGATTTCTGGTAACCTCCTCCTGCTCCTCTACTTTGCTGCTTTCCTTCCTCTGATTTGTGATGAATTTATTAATCAGGCTTGGCTCTTTTTATGGCCATCTGAAAGTTATCTTGTCCTCTTTGAATTGGAGTTGGACTCCTTTGTTTCCCTACTGATAATCCTTATCATAATTCCCAATTGATTGATATATAATTTATCTTCTCCTACCTACTGTGGATTAGAATCCACATCTTCCAAGGTATAAGATTCCAGAGCAGGCTGTTCCTACAAACTATTGTCAGATCTGAAATCTGACAGTGCGAATTCTCTCCACTTAAGAGAGAAACTCACGGAAAGTAGAGTTGAGAATTTGGAGGGAAAGGTTAGAGAGTGGGAGAAAGAACGAGAGAGAGTTTGAGAGGGAAAATTGGCCGATTCAATTCAAAGATGATTACAATTGAGCTGAAGCAGAGTAGTTATACTGCTCAGCTGGGAATAGGCGCCAAAAACAGTTGCCCAAATCCCTTCTAGAATCAGCAACTTGCTTACCCACTTGTAGACAGTTAGCATTGCCAGCACATGCTGCCAGCAAGCTAATTTCTCTCCCAATCAAAAGAAATAGCTAACGTCTATAGCTACCAATTATTACAATGTGTTCAATGTAACGCCTAGCTGCTAGGTACATGACAACTATTTTCTGTCCTTGTCCTGGAAATAAGCCGTGTCATGCTACCTTTTGAGCTGCTTCTTCAAAATTTGTAATCAGCAGGTTCAAGGTTGGATCATGGAGAACATAAAGGATAAAAAAGAAGAAAGGAAAAGGAAGGATGTAGTGGTTGAGCTCAAGGAGGGGGAATTCCCAGCTGAGAAAAGAAAGAAATGATAAGAGAAAGACATAAAAACTGCAAATAGTTGAGAGTAATTATGAGATATGGCAGAGAGAAAGAGAGATGAAAAGGAAGAGCACATGAGATAGGGAATGGGAGAAGAGTGGAAACAAAGAAATGTACA
The DNA here is from genome assembly GCA_036245055.1 of Diospyros kaki. Lineage (NCBI taxonomy): Eukaryota > Viridiplantae > Streptophyta > Magnoliopsida > Ericales > Ebenaceae > Diospyros > Diospyros kaki. The sequence continues at coordinate 7,598,188 of BSEG01000016.1, read as the reverse complement.
TGAATGGATTAGGTCTTACCAAAAATCTATGAATATTTTAGTGTAGTACATGATTATTCATCTTTTGACTTGTTTTTGAGACTTAGATAGGGTGATGATAAAGGGAAAGTGAATACAAGGAGAGAGGGTGTTGTTGAGAATAGAATGGAAGGGATGGGAGAGACGTCGGATGGAGGAACTTATGTTTGACATTGCTTTTCTTATTGATAGTTCATGATTTTTTGAACAAGTCAATCAGGCAAAAAACCACTAATGCTGTTCATTGGGTGATTTGACTCAGGTTGTCATCAAAACCAAAATCGAACTAACCTTCAACAACACCAATCCTTAATCCCACGATGGGATTGACTACATGGATTGTAGCTCACATTCATCTCTAGTGATAACAGAATTACCAAATCAGGAAATTGTGAATCTCTTCAATTCTATACCATTCTTTCCCAGATCCTTTATCAATGAATGTTTAACTGTTAGTTCATTATCATGTAGTACATCCTGGGTCTCATGTTGGTTAGATCAGGTCTTTGTTTTTGTCTTTAACAAATAAGATCCCGGCAGTTTTAGTTTGTAAGGTAGCAAAGGCTGTCATGGATTGATAATCGTTCTTGAGGTGATTTCTTAATGACGTTTTCCTGGTTGCATGAGACATCTCAATGATGTTAATGCCTCATTCTCTTGTTTTCGCTTTTAATTTTATTGTCTCCCTAAGGATCTGTTGCAGCTTGTAGATATTTTCATTTTGGATTTTGTTTTATCATTTCATGCAAGATCAATTAACATGTCTCATATTCACTACTATATTTTCCAATTAACATTTCCCATCGTGCTTTTCTTTTATTGCTGAAGCTTGAAGTAGTTCGTGAACTAGTAGTTGGAAGTGTGGAGAGTCAGCAGCGTTTGGAAGCTCTCCTATATTCTGCTATCTATCTAAAGGTTTTCTAATTAATTTTTTCTTTTTTTTTTTGGTTATTTGTTTCATTGGTTACTTGATGTACACCCAACTTAGATCTTGATCCTTTTTTTGTTTCTTCTCCTTTTACAGTGGATAAATACAGGACAAATTCCTTGCTTTGAAGGTGGAGGTCATCACAGACCAAACAGGCATGCGGAGATTTCACGGGTTATATTTCGTGAATTAGAACGGATTGCATATAGGAAAGACACTTCATTTGAGGTATCCTAGCAAATATATGATTTTTGGTACTAATTTTATTTTATGCCGTAGATTTTTTTTGTCTTTCTCATTTTCAACTACAAGTTGATGTTGGGAAATACCATTAGAGGGTTTTATCTTGTTTCTTTGGAAAGTTATGCAGAGGGGAAAAAATTGCGCACTATACTGGGACTATTTCTGCTTAAATATGTTAGTATTGAGTGTGTTAGTACTAAATATTGAGGAGGACAATTAATGGCTTGCATGCATGTAGGAGTGCTGGTAGAGTAGGGAGAGGTTATGGCAACTGAAGTGTTTGCAATTCGTGCTTTTACCCTGCCACATTGGAGGTAGTGGGCTGGGTGCTTGAGGTGAGAACAATTGGTAGAGGTGTGCCAACCAAGGTTGAACGGCTCCCCACTCAGCCTCCTGCACTCCCTTAGTTTCTTACTTATCCCCTCCACTTAGTTCAGTATGTATAAGTGAACTAATTAGCCTCCTTAATGACCTTTCTTCATCTAATCATTCTAGCTAAGATACCCAAGCGTTATGCACTGGATAAGGGTATGCTGTCATTTAATTAAATTAAATTCTAGTCTTGTTTTGCAAATGCAAATATATGCATATTTAATTAAATTAATTGATACTAAGCTTGAGCATAATATTCTGAAGAATTACACTAACTCTTGTATGCCCTTAATCTCATCAACATATGGTAGTCCATGAGAAAAATTCTCAGAATAATCCAAAACATTTATCTGTGTGTATCCATGGGTCACTAAGTGATCCTTTAACTCACTGTACCATTAGAACGGAACTTCATTCTATAAACACATTGATACCCAACCATTGATTTGGCGAGAGGAAGAGCAGCAAGGTCCTTAAGTGTCATTAGCCTAAAGAGCTGATGTCTCCTCTTCCGTTGCATTTCTCCACCCAGGTTGAGAGCTTTAGAAACAAAGTTGAGAATAGATATAGAAGATAGAAAGCTGAGAAAGGAATGATTCAAGGACACAAATCATGGGACAAAAGCTGAGATGTGATAGGTAGTGCAGCTTTGTTTATCTTTCTAATAATAACGGGAAGGGCTAACTAGTGCTTGGACTTGAAGCCAAGATAGGATTTGGTGGAGCACATGAAGAAACAGGAACTGACTCCTCCTACTTGACTTCTAATATGAACATATGTAGGTTAGTACAAGATAGACAATTAGAAAGAAGTAGGACAGTAAAAAGGCACAGGTGGAGATAGGGATTGGGTGACAGAAAATATAATATATAATGGAATACTATTATCAAGGGCAAGAAAGGAATGTGACTAAGGTATGGAGCGAATTCTAGTAAAATAACATTAGCAAATGTAAATATTTAGGGGTCATTTGAAAATGCTGTAAAAAAATTCCATTCCATTCTGTTATATCATTTTCATTCCGTACTATTTCTACTAAGAAAAATGAAAACTGAAAATGTTGTTTGATTTTGCCATGAGTTGTCAAGAAAATGAAAGTGAAAACAAAAAACAGTTGTTTGATTTTCTGAATCTATATTCAATATTAAATTCACGCTGTGGGTAAAAAAAAAAAAAAATTGTGGCCTACAATCATTCAAATTACAATTATTAGGTTTAAATTAGATATAAATAATTTAACTGAACAGTAAAAATATATAAAATAATGGATCTCCTTTGTATATTAGTCAGTCGGACACTTTTACATTTGTGTGTAGTTGGTTGTACCTATTCTTGAGTTGCTCATGGCTGTATAGATATCTGGTTTTTTCAATCATTTCTACCCGGATTCGATACCATGTCGGCTTCGTGAAATTCCTAGTCTATCACTATCCTTTTGAGACCTCAACATCCATCAGGTGAATAAGTAGTGACTCTGAATCATCAACTCGTGGCCTTGCTTTCTTTTTCTCTTTCTCAACCTCGACAACATCATCATTTGAGACATCTTTCTCAAAACCAATATGCTCGCTAAAGAATTTGAGTCATTCATGCAATGATACTTTTGGTTTAAATAGTGTTCATTTAAACTCATTCTGTCAATTCACGAGGATACTAGCAGATTTCCCAATCCTAAATTAAGGAATGGTTTCTAAATCACATTTAGGAAACTTCCTAATTCTGTCCATATGTACCTTAATGCGTATTTCCTTCTTTGTTTTTGAATTGTTTCCTTATAGATAGTTTCCATATGTTGTGATCTTTTCCTCTATAATAGGATTTCGGTGTACATTCAATGGATTAAGGAAGAATTATTCTGATTTCCTACATGGTATCAAAGCATTCCCTTCCACTGCCAATATTTCCAAAACCTTAATAGTGCCTTCATTGCACTTCTTTGCACTGCCACCTCTAGGGTTTCAGATATGTTTATTCTAGAACCCTAATACAACCTTCATTGCTACTTTTCCTATCGTGCACCCTTCATTGTTTCTCGGCCGTGGAATTCCTTCCCAGTCTTTGGTTTTTCTCTTGTTTGGCGCCTTCCTTTCTTCAGATCCGATCAAGGGTTTTACACAATTCTTGTTACTTAAAGCATGTTCGAGATATCTGAAGCCACTCCAACCATGACCTCTGTTGAATCTTATCCAAACGATCAACAATCAATAGGAGTTAGTGATTTGCCCAGTATGCATCCATCCTACCGGCTAGATGGAAGAAACTTCTTGCAGTGGTCCCGGTTCGTGAGAACATTCCTCAAAGGTTGAGGGAAGCTAGGCCACTGGACTGGAACCCCTCCAAAAGATTTAGATCCTACCTTCACAACATGGGATATTGAAGATTCATCAATCATGTCATGACTGTGGAGTTCTCATGCAGTCGGAGGTAAGTAAAAACTTTATGTTCTTAACCTCAGTTAGGGATATTTGGGAGACTGTGAGGCAGACTGATTCCAAGGTTCAAGATGCCTTGGTAATTTTTGAGATTAAGACTAAGATTAGTGGGACAAGGCAAGGGGCATCCACTATAACTAAATATTACAATAAGATGAAGGGGTTGTGGCTAGAATTAGATCACTATCAAGATATCAAAATGGAGTGTAGTAAGGATGCTGCCACCCTTAACCAAATTCAGGAAAGAGACATGATAGTAGAGTTTCTAGTGGGGCTCAATTCGGAGTATGATCAAGTAAGGATCCAAGTGCTTGGTAGGGAAAAACTACCTACTTTTAATGAGGTTTTTTCCATTTTCGAAGTGAGGAAAACAGGAGGGGAGCTATGCTAGGAGATCACAGTGTAGATGGCTCGACCATGGTGTCAAGCAATAGAGAAGGGACACGGTTTAGGGCAGGAAGGGTAGAAGGTTCAATGAAAATTTCAGGGCATGAAGGCTTGTGGTGCACTTATTGCAAAAAGCCCAAGCATACTAGGGATACCTACTTCAAACTTCATGACAAAGAAGCAGTGTTGAGCAAGATGGGTAGATTTAAGGGTTTGCCGCCTAAGACTCAAGCCTATTTATCTAGCAAAGACCAAGGGGAAGCTGAATCTGCAGGTAAAACTGAATCTCTTGGATCTGATTTTGCACAATTGAATGCAGAGGAGATGATCAAACTCAAAAACTTCCTAAGGACAATCCAAGATGGAGCTTGCTCTCTTGCCCAACAAGGTAAAAACATACATTCTTGAGTGTTTTTTTGCCTTTAAAACTACTAGGAATACCAATTAGGTTCTTAACTCAAGAGCTACTAATCACATGACCCCTCACTTGAATTTTTTTTATACTTACCAGCCTCTTGTAAATCCTAAACAGATTATTATTGCTAATGGAACCACTATTCCCATTACTGACCAAGGCATAGTTACTTTTAGTCCCTTGTTCTCAGCCAAACAAGTCCTTCATGTCCCACATTTGGCCACTAATCTTATATCTATTCATCAATTAACCAAGGAATTAAATTGTCGTGCGATTTTCTATTCTCATATGTGTGAATTTCAGGACATGACCACGGGGAATATGATTGGTGTGGCTGAGGAGTACAATAGATTGTACATCCTACACAAGGTAGACTGTCCTAAGGAGAAGCAGCATGCAATTGCTTGCTCATCTCAGTTTGTTTCAACCTCTGCCACCATTTGGCATCAAGATTATGGGCTAGGTCATCCTCCTTTTCCTTTGTTAAAAACTATGTTTCTTCATTTATTTAAATCTTTAGATCCTAGGATGTTTCAGTGTGATGTCTAAACACCATAGAATGTCCTATCCTATCAGCAATAAATTATCATCTAAATCGTTTTCCTTGGTTCATTCGGATGTTTGGGGACATCCAAAATTCCCAATTGTTTCGGGGTTCGGTGGTTTGTGTCTTTTATTGATGACTATACTCGCATGTGTTGGGTATTTCTATTAAAAGAGAAGACAACCATTAGTACTATCTTGCCTTATTTTTGCAAAATGGTTTCAATTCAATTTGGAACATTTATACAAAAATTCAGAACATATAATGTCAAGGATTATTTTAATAATCAGTTGAATCAATTTTTTCACCAAGAGGGCATTGTTCATGAGTCTTCCTGCATAGACACTCCACAACAAAATGGAGTGGCTGAGAGAAAGATGAGACATCTTATTGTGGCTAGAACCTTTCTTCATCAAAATCATGTCCCTAAAACCTATTGGGGTGACGTTATTCTAACCACGACTTATGTCATCAACCGAGTCCCCTCTGAGGGACTCAATCACCGTAGCCCATTCCAGTGCCTATCCTCATTTTTTCCCGATTTCTATTTGCATTCTCCTTTTCCTCTTTGTTTGTTTGGTTGTGTGTGTTTTGTGCACATTCCCAAAATTCATCGAGACAAACTTGATCCCCATGCTCTTAGGTGTATTTTCCTAGGTTATTCTCCAACCCCAAAGGGTTCCAAGTGCTATCACCCACCAACTAGGAAGTTCTTTGTCTCCAAAGATGTCTCTTTTCTTGAATCGAAGTCCTTCTTTGACTCTCAACACCTTGGTCCTCAAGGGGAGACTTGAGGAAATGAAGACCAAGACTCCTTTGATGCTTTTCCAGACCTAGCACCACTCCCAGGACACCTGTTTTACCTGGTTCTAATTTTGTTGCTTCTTCTCCTGCCCTTACTTTTCCAGCTCCTATTCCTATCCCTCTACCTACGGAATGTACTGAGCAAGTAGTCCAAAGGCCTCCGTCTCCAATTAGGTTTAAGGGTTCTCCTTATGTGTTCAAAAAGAGGCAGCCTATTGTGGAATCTCAACCCTCACCAGCGTTAGACCCAGGCATTGAAATTGCACAATCATCATATTCATCTTTTTCTAGCCTTGTTTTTGATGAGCTAGACCTACCAATTGCTATGAGAAAAGGGGTTAGAAGCTATACTTTGCATCCTCTAACCGATTACCTATCCTATCATCATCTCTCTCAAAAACACAAAAGCTTCTTGACCTTATTAGACTCTATTGGTATTCCTAAGTCAGTAGAAGAGGCCCTTAAAGACCAGAATTGGAAGCAAGCCATGTAAGAGAAAATGAATGCCTTAATTAGACATGGGAGTTGGTGCCTAAACCTAAGGGAGTTACTCCAATTGGTTGTAGGTGGATATTTAATTTGAAGTATAAAGCTGATGGCACATTGGAGAGGTATAAAGCTAGGCTGGTGGTCAAGGGCTATACTCATTCCTATGGCATAGATTACCTTGAGACATTTGCACTAGTGGCAAAAATGACAACGGTAAGAATTCTTATATCCCTAACAACTCATTTTGGGTGGAAAATGCAACAATTAGATGTAAAGAATGCTTTCTTACATAGGGATTTAGAAGAGGAGGTGTACATGGAAGTGCCCCCTGGATTTCAAGAAAGGGACACAGGTATAGTGTGCAAGCTTAAAAAGGCCTTATATGGGCTTAAATAGTCTCCCCGAGCATGGTTTGGCAGGTTTTCTAAGGCAATAAAGTCTATGGGATATGCCCAAAGTAGAGGTGATCGCACTTTCTTCTTCAAATATTCAGGTAGAAAAGTTATTGCACTCTTAGTGTATGTTGATGATATAGTTGTAACTGGAAGTGATATAGAAGAACAACAAATTCTAAAAGGGAAATTAACAAAGGAATTTGAGATCAAAGACCTTAGGGTGCTTAAATATTTTCTAGAAAATAGAGGTGGCTTACTCGAAGGCTGGAATCTTTCTATCACCGCACAAGTACATTCTTGACCTTCTAGCTGAAATAGGAATGACAGGAGGAAAAGGGTCCAGCATACCTGTGGATCCTAATCTCAGATTGTAGGAGAATTTAGAGGGAAAAATGGTAGACAGAGGGAGGTTCCAGATATTTGTTAGCAAACTAATATACCTCTCACACACTAGGCCTGATATTGCTTTTGCTGTTAGCCTAGTAAGTGGGTTCATGCATTGCCCAACCGAGGAACACATGCAAGCTGTAAGGAAAATCTTGAACTACCTAAAGGTAACACTAGGTAAAGGTATTTTGTTTAAGGCTGGAACTAGATTGAATGTGCAAGGATTCATTTATGCAGATTATGGTGGCTCCATAATTGATAGGAGATCCACCACATGATATTGTGTGTTTTTGGGGGGAAAATCTTGTGTCTTGGAGGTGTAAAAAACAAACTGTTGTGGCAAGATCTAGTGCAAAAGCAGAATTTAGGGCAATGGCCCTTGGATTGTGTGAGCTTCTGTGGTTTCGGATTATCTTAGAAGACTTGAAGATCAATGTTCAAGGTACTATTGACCTATTTTGTGATAATCAATAAGCTATTAACATTGTTCATAATCTTGTGCAGCATGACATGATTAAATATATAGAGATTGATCGGCACTTCATCAAAGAAAAATTAGATGTTGGTTTAATTTGAATTCCATATGTATCATCTGAAAATCAAGTGGCAATTGTGTTGATTAAAGGGCTAGCTGGAAAAAGATTTAATGTTTTAATAAGTAAGCTAGGAATTGTTGACATCCATTCTCTTGTTTGAGGGGGAGTATCAATTCACGAGGATAGCAGATTTCCCAATCCTAAATTAAGGAATGGTTTCTAAATCACATTTAGGAAACTTCTTAATTCTGTCCATATGTACCTTAATGTGTATTTCCTTCTTTGTTTTTGAATTGTTTCCTTATAGATAGTTTCCATATGTTGTAATCTTTTCCTCTTTAAGAGGATTCTCGTGTACATTCAATGGATTAAGGAAGAATTATTCTGATTTCCTACACATTCCTACATGTGACTAGTATGAACATGCATAGATAGGAATTGCAATGCATAGATCTAACTAACATTTGTGAAATTTTCATGAAAATTTACGCACATATCTTGAAACCAATATGCCAGTTTGGAAGATAGTACCCTGGTCGTGGGTCCTTGAAAGTTGGTCATTGAAAAGTCTAAAAAATTTGGTTGCATGATTGCTTGTAGTCGCCTACGACTTGTTGGAGCCTTGCGTCATCGGAAAACCCACGCCCACTATGCAATCATCATTGGAGAGCTTGAAAGTCACCAGATTTGGTGAGTTCATCGCCAGATCCGAAGGATAGACCACCGGTTCTACTTTAGTCGTCGTTGGATCTGTGGTGGATAGCTGATAGTCGTCAGATCTGGTGGGTTTATTGCTGGATCTGCCTTAGTTTGTTGTTTTGCTCAAGTTTGTCTCAATTACCATTTTCTAGATCTGCTTGAGGATGGCCAGTTCTGCTCTGGGACGGTTGGATCTGGTGGTGTTTGCCAGAAAGATGACTAGATTTCAAGGAGTTCCCCTGAAGGACAGCTGGAATCGGTTGATTTCACTGGAAACTTGACTAGATCTGGTTGAGTTTGCTAGAAGGACAGCTGATTCTGGTTGATGGTGGGATTGCTTGAGTTTGTTGGAACTTTCATGGTGGTCGGTGTTGGCAGGCCTGATGAAGGACTTCTAGGTTGTTAATGTTGTAGTGAGGAAGAGAGGATGGTGAGGAATTTGTGAAAGCTTTTGAGAAGGAATGGAAAAAAATAAAAACAAAATGGTTTTTAAACCCATTCCATTTTTTTCCATTTTGTTTCTAAAGTTGTTGCCAAAACATTGGAAACAAAATACAAAAACAAACACCACCTTCCCTGTTCTCATTCCAAAATTTTGGAATGGGATGGAAATTTGAAAACTGCAACATTTTCTAAAAGGCCTTTATTAAGTTAGATTGTAACAATGATACCCTCTTTGAGATCAAGATTATCCCTTGAAAACATACTTAGGAGCCCATGGATCCTACTTGTCAATTCCATTTCCAGCTGATGAGCAAGGAAACATAATTAAAGATATGAGGAAAAAGAAGAAACAAAGACTCATGAGGAAAAACGATGAATGGGAAGATTTACCCAGTAGAACTATAGATGACATCCTATTAACATGGTTGCATGTAGAACTGCGGTGGCCATCCTTGTGATTTGAAATCTGATAGGCTACTTTTTGTTACCCTTAAGATCCATCTTGATAATTGTGCTATTGATTAAATTGACTTGTAAACTGCATGTTGGGGGGGGGGGGATGAGATATCTGTATTCTCTATTCACTATTAGGTATATATATAGCTCTACAAAATAAACTAACTCTGTACAACTAAAAGAAACAACACCATGTACAATACTACTAAGTTGTATACTTCTAACACTCCCCCTCAAGCAGGCAGGCACACATATATCATATGGGCCTAGCTTGGTATAAATGTAGTCAAGCTGTGGACCCTTTAATGCCTCTGTAAGAAGATCAAGCAGCTGATCATTAGGTACTAATCTCTGCAGAGGGCAGCCTTTGTCTCAAAAAATGGCAATTGCTTTCTATGTGTTTAGTTTGTTCACTAAAAACAGTATTAAAGGCAATATGTAGAGCTGCTTGATTATCACAAATAAGCTGCATAAGCCTTGAGTCTCCAAATCTTATTTCTTTAAGGAGTTGCTGAGGCCAAATCAGCGCACAGGTAGCTGAAGCCTTGGTCCGATATTCTGCTTAAGCACTAGATTTTGCCACAACATTCTACTTCTTAGTTCTTACTCTTCCAAGACACCAAATTACCTCCAACTAAGATGCAATATCCCAAGGTAAAGTGTCTATCTGTGGGACAACAAACTCAATCAACATCACTATAACCAACAATCTATTTTTTTTTTTTAAAACCAACAATCTGCGTATGTCCCTTGTTCTAAAACGTCAAACCCTTACCAAGAGCACTCTTAATGTATCTCAGGATATATGCTAAGGCATACTAGTGGTTGTCACAAGGGGTGTCCAAAAATTGGCTCACCATACTTACAATGAAAGAGATGCTTGGTTGTGTAATGATGGGGTAATTAAGCTTTCCAACCAGTCTCTTATATTGCCAAGGATCCTCCAATGGTTCCCCTTGTCCAGTACAAGCTTACATGGTGGGGAAGTATCCCTTGGATGTCTTGGAGGAGATCGATAAGCTTGATTCTTGGCCTATACATCCAATGTTCCCCCTGTCCAATATAAGCTTAACATTAGAATCTATAGGAGTATTTATAGGCCAAGAATCAAGTTTATTGTTCTCCTCCAAGATATCCAAGGGATACTTCCACCGAGAAAAACACACCATGTACAATTTGAGCTACCTCAATGCCAAGGAAGTACTTCAACCTACCCAAATCCTTGGCCTGGAATGAGAGTGCATATGAGCCTTCAACTGTCCAATACCAACATCATCATCGCCGCATCATCAATAATAACAATATCATCTACATCGACCGCTAAGTATATAACTCCACTTATAGAATGGCAATATAAAACTGAATGATCAATTTCACTTCTAGTCATACCAAAGGACTCTATGATAGAACTAAAGAGACCAAACCAACACCAAGGAGATTGCTTTAAACCATACAAGGACTTCTTTAGCTGACACACCAGTTTAGACTCTCCTTGAGCAATAAACTTGGGAGGTTGCTCCAAGTACACCTCATCCCAAAGGTCCCCTTGAAGAAAAGCATTCTTCATATCCAGGTCGTAAAGAGGCTATTGCTGAATAGTAGTCATAGCAAGAAAGATAAGAACAAAAGCAATCTTAGCCACTAGAGAGAATGTATCACCATAATCCAACCCAAAAATTTGAGTATAACCCTTAGCCTTTAGATGATCAATGGTTCCATTGAGACCAACCTTAACAATAAACACCCACTAGCAACTAGCTGTAGACTTCCTCGAAGGAAGAGGTATAAGATCTCGTGTCTCATTGGCCAACAAGATGATCCATAGCATGCTGCTACCAAAGGTAAGAAAGAGCCTTTGCATCTACCTTAAAAAAATAAAATAAAAGAAAGAATAGATACAAAAGTAGAATGGATAAGTGATAAACAATGATAGCTAAAAAAAGTATAAATGGGATGAGGGTTCCAAGTGGAACGTGTACCTCAACGAATAGGAGCATGGGCAAAATTGGAGGGAGACGAAACGATGGCATCATCTGTAGGAGGACATGAGTTTGAAAGAATATCACCATCAACATAGGAGGTGCTGGAGCTACTACAAAAGGCACTGGAGTAGATGGTGGTCTAAAACAATGATGATAAGTTTGAAGAGGAGTAGGAACAATAGGAGCTAGAACATAGATTGGGATTGGAGGATGAAAAGATGGAATAGGAAGAACATCATCAAGATGGGAAGAAGAAGTACTAGATGGCGAAGAGAAAAAGGGAGTGGACTCAAAGGTGGTGGCATCAGAAGAGAGAAAGTGTCTACCAAGATTAGGTGAGTAGCACTTATATTGCTTTTAAAGATGAGAGTAACCTAGAAACACACATTTAATAGGGCGAGGAGACAATTTATCATGACCAAGTGAGAGAAGATGGACAAAAATAGTAGATCCATCCATATACACAAGGGGTAACAAGATAGATAGGATCACAACGAGAAAGTAAAGTGTGTGGAATGGATCCATTCAAAATAGAGGATGGTATATGGTTGATTAGATAACAAGAAGTGAGAATAGTTGCATCCTAGAAAGAAATAGGAACATGCGTATGAAGTAGAAGAGTCTGAGCAGTCTTAATGAGATGATGACTTTTATGTTCTACACCTAGTTTTGTTGCGGAGTATAAGGGCAAGAGGACTAATGAACTATCTTGAGATGAGAGAAAAGTTTGAAAAGCTATAGAACAATACTTCTTAGCATTATCACCTTGAAGAAAAAGAATAGAACAACCAAATTGAGTAGTAATCTCATTACAAAAAGTAGTGAACAAAGAAAGCAACTCAGTTCAATCTTTTCATTAAGTAGAGTCAAGTACAATAGTCATCAATGAATGTAACAAAATAAGATAAACCCTGTCTAGACTTAACTTTACTATGACCCTGAATATCGGAGTGTACAAGATCAAAAGGCGCATCGGTATGTTTATTAAGACGACTTTAATAAGAAGAATGCGTTATAATTTTATAGCAATGTCACCACAAGCCAAGAGGGGGTGAATTGGGTTATTTTAAAAATTTAATTGAATTTGAATTCCTCTTTGTTGGAAAATAAAATTTTGATGCAAATAAATGAGATTTTAGAAAAATAAGCAAGTGATAAATTTAACAAGATAAATGAAGTAAAAGTAAATGCAAAGAAGTAAACATAAGGATTTATAGTGGTTCGGCTTAGCTAAGCCTAATCCATTACCTTAGTTCCTCACTAAGGATTTTTCAAATAATCCACTAAAAACCTCCTATCACAACTGATGGACCCTCTAGCATAACCCACTAGGAATTACAAACCTCCTACTATGACAAGTAGGCCCTCTAGCAACAAACTAGGAAATAGAAGAGATTATACAAAAAATAAATTCTAAGAGATGAATCTCTTAGATACAAAATCTCTCAAAATAATTACAAGACTTGAAAGCAATTTAATACGCTATGAATATAAAGCCTTTGTCAGAGAGAAATAAACAAATTGATTAATTACAAATATTCAAGGCAATGAAATATAAATTTGTGACCTCAATAGAGAAATTCGAAATAGACTTGAAATACTTTTCTCCTTTAGTCTTGTGGCTCTTTGATGAGTGGACAATGAAGCTTCGAGAGCCTTAGAATGCTTGGAAATTCACTTGAGAGTGTTTGGGAGCTTGTAGATGCTTTAGATATGCACAATGGACACCTTGCTTCTCTTCCAACTGAATTTGGGGGTATTTATAGGCATTTGGAGATACTATTCTAACGGTCAAATTTTACAATGGTCAAAAACACTATTCATAACGGTCAAAACACTATTCATGATTATTGTTCATAGTTACTATTCACGGTTACTGTTCATAACGGTCAAGTTTTTTTTTTTTTTAAATAAAATTGTTATGCATTTTAAAATTACTTAAAAAAATAAATTTAGTGAAAATAATATTTTTCGAAATACATACACTATTTAAAAAATATTTTATAAATTAATCTAAAATAATTCAGTATTTCAATTTGTATATTTATTCAAAATATTATTATAATTATCGGAAATTAATTACTAATTAAATAGAGAAAGTTGGCTCAACATTTTGGCATTAGATTTGCTTAATAAAATTAGTTTTTATTTTGGTACTTAATAAAATATAGAAAAGTAAATTTGAGCGCTAACTATTAATAAAATAATTTCATTATCAAAATACAATTTTTTTTCACCATCAAAACCATATCAAAGGCAAAACATCAGAATGGACATGCTTGCCTAACTAATAAGACTCACACTCTAGAACAATCAATAAAGACAAGGAGGGAACCATCTATCGAAGAGTGGACAAGTGAGGATGACCAAGATAGGAATGAATTTGAAAAGGAGATGCCATTGAAGCAGCATAAGCAGTTGCCATAGATGATGGCAAGACAAGATGGTAAAGTCCCTCAAACTCATGCCCAGTGCCAAACATCCATCTAGTACCCTGGTCTTGCACAAGAACAAAATTAGAATAAAAAAAATAACACAATAATGAAGGGACAAAGTGAGGCGACTAATATAAATGAGATTATATGGACAACTAGGAATATGTATAAAGAATTAAGGGAAATAGATGGAAGTGAATTAGCCTTACCTATACCCGTGGGAATGGTTCTAGAACCATCAGCCACAATAATAGGAGGAGGGGGAACAGATGAATCAAAATGAGAAAGTAAAGATTTATTACCAAAAATATGTTTTGAAGTGGCAGAATCAAGAATCTGAGAACTAAGAGAGGCATGTGAAAGACATATACAAGAATTACCAGTGGATGACAGTTTTCCGAAGAAGAAGAAGCCTGGGCAACAGAGACTACAGTAGAGGATGCTGCTGAGCCACCTGCAACTTACAATACTGTGCCAACTCCTCAGCAGAGATAGTATAAGTAGGGGCTGGTCTCTCAGTGTGAGTAGAAGTATCAACCATCACTGACTGCTTGTCCGCACTCTTAGGGCCTGCAACATTGGCCTTAGGAGGCTAACCATGGAGAGAGTAAAAAGTTTCCTTATAATGTCCAGGGTGATGACAGTAATTGTAGAAAGGCCGTTTACCACCCTGTTACGTCCAACACCTCTACCATGATCAACACCAAAACTAGACTCAGATCAAGAGTAGACTGCTCTTCAATTGAAGCCTCATAAAAGGTCTGTGTGCTATGAAGAATCCTGGCAAATACCTCTTCCATAGTAGGTACATCTGGACTACTAAAAATCTGGGCATAAATCCCATCCATATCAGCCTTAAGACTAGTTAGGGTCTGCTCCATGAACTTTTTAGCCCTCTGTTTCTTTTGCTCAGCAAGATCAGCTGTAATAGGGAGCATAGTATTAAAATCTGTCACAGCAGACTGAATAACCCAAATAAGTGGCCACATCTGAATCTTCCTTCTGAATATAGAGCAGATTACAAATGATAGTGTATTGACGCACTATATCATTAGTGTACAGCTGCTGAGCATGAGATCAAATATCAAAACAGGTCTCATAAACATGAAACAGAGGGCTAAATCAGCATCCATTGATTGCTGCTGCAATGTATCCAACTGTGCATCCACTCTATCCCATAAATTCCTATCTGATTCAGCAATATCAGATAGCTATTTAGTCAAATGATCACTTACACCATACCCCTCGAAACCACATCCGGACAGAGGCAGACCAAGAAAGATAATTCTTGCCATTCAATTTATCAGTTTAATGGCAGGAATACTGTAAAATGATGGTACAGTTACAGGTGAAGATGAACTCACCACTTCAGAATTTGATGAGGTCATAGCTCGAACCTGAGACATTGAAATCACGGAATATAGTCTGTTTGGGAATCACAGGAGACAATCGTGGTACAAAATCTCAGATTAATGAAGAATCAACATATCAGATTGAAGAAGTGACAAGACCACTCCAAACCATATCGAGATCAGATTGCTCCAGACCAGATCTTTTCAATTCCAATTCTACAGACCAGATTGCAACTCACTTCTAGGTCTGATCAGATTGCAAACTTCTCAGTATAGAAATTCAGATTGATTACTGAACCAAGACTGAGCTCTCACAACAGAGCAGATCGAGTAACACAGAAACCCTAGGTTATGAACTTCTCTCTCATTCTATGGTTTTGATGCCATATGAAGAAGAGAGAAAGAAAAAGAGAGGGGGAGAAAGAAAATGATATGGATGGAAAAAGAAGATCTGAATTCTCTATTCACTATTAGGTATATATACAACTCTATAAAACAAACTCACTCTGTACAACTAAGAGAAACAGCACTATGAACAATACTACTAAAATCATTTAAAATCAAATGCATATACCCTTTTCTACAAAGCAATGGCTACCAAAAATTTAAACATGCAATGATATTTCTATGATACCATTATTATATTTTATTGTTGGAAAGAACTGTAATTTAACTTATATAAATGGCTTTACATGTTTAGGAGCAGAGGTTTTGTAAACATATGAAAGTGTAGAGCACATATTGTTGATTGACCTAGTCTACAAAGGAATGTTATTAATGGGTACTAACAACAGGGGAGATCGCTGCCTGTTTTTCAAAAGTGGGGTAATCTAGTTGCTTCATTCAAAAACTTTCATAGGTTCCATGCAATTAAAAAAAAAAAAAGATACACTAAAATGATGATTGCTGCCAGTAAACATCTTACTTTTATTATCCATCCTTTCCCTGCAGTATTTCTTGTCAGGAGTTCCATACTTGGCATGTAGCCTTTTTATGTTTTTCAATGTGGTTTTAACTGACAATCTGCAGGAAGTAATTGTCATCCGCAAGATTCATCCATGTTTGCCATCTTTTAAAGCTGAATTTACAGCATCTGTTCCTCTGACACGAATTCGAGATATTGCTCACCGTGGAGATATACCTCATGATCTCAAGGTTGCATGGGTTAATCTTATTTCTGTTGAGCTTTTGAATCTATGATAGACATGTAGATAAACACACAAAAATAGCAGTCTATTTATTACACTAGAAAAATGTCTGCTTACTTATTACCAACTTCTGAATTTCAGCAAGAAATCAAGCATACAATACAAAACAAGCTTCACAGGAATGCTGGACCTGAAGATTTGATTGCTACTGAAGCAATGCTTGCAAGAATAACAAATGACCCTGGAGAATATAGTGAAGCATTTGTGGAACAATTCAAAATATTTTATCATGAGCTAAAAGATTTCTTCAATGCTGGAAGGTGTGCCACATGTCATCACAAACCTTTGATCAACTTAAATTTCTTGATGATATTTTGGATTTTATAGGATTAAGTTGATTGTTGATCTTGCTCATCTTCCATTTGTATATGCCGTATTCATGAGAAGTACATGTGCAAATGCAGCATCAGGTGAAGGATATTGCTTTAGGAGAACATCTTCTTTTGGTAACCTGAAGTTTAATTTAACAAACTTTAAGAAAGTGAACATATACCTTTTCTAAATTCCTTCCACTTCTCTAGATTTTCAGCCTCAGCTAAACTTAAGTTTTTATGTCTTCAAATTGAATAAAATGCTATGCTTGATATCAACATCAAATTTTGTGGAGATTCTGGCTTAAAATTTTGTGTAGAGTTGGTTCAAGCCATACAACGAAGTACTCTAGGGTGCTTGTATTACGGAGGAGTCAAGAGAAAGCCTTTTGCACTAGTTTTTAGGTTTTGCCCACTGCTGAAAGCTTGAATGTCCTCAAAGAGAACAAGATTTGGCATCTTAGTTTGGTCATTGTTCTCAAAGTTTTATTACGCTATTATTCTATCATCACCATAATTGTTGTTATTATTTTTGTAATTTCACCCAGAGCAACCATGGTTGCATGTGATGGGAAGTGTTAGAAAGTATGAGAAGCAATGCTTGATTCCTTTTTCAATAATTTAAACTCTTGTTAGTAATAGTTTAACAATTTTCATTGCTATACTGCTGAGTGCTGATCAAAAACTTTTTAAATTGTTTCCTCTTTTTGAGGGACCAAAGACATTCATAAAGTTGGAAAATTACAGGCTTGGTCATTCCAATTATGTGGTCACTTGTTCTGATGGAAGAATAAGAATTTTTACTGACATAGATGACTGTCACTGTCCATAGACATAAATCTCAATGTAGACATGCTATGTTTATTTGGAACATTTCCTCATCTAATTCAGTTTGGTCCATTTGACTTTTTCTTGTGGTACTCTTTCCAGTCTTGCAGAACAACTGGAGTCAATAAAAGATTCTTTGGATGAACGGAGTTTATCATTGCTTTCATTGTTTTTAGATTGCAAGAAGGTAGGGCAATATGGTTCTATTACTTAATTTTCATCTATAGACATGATTTGACTCTTTACAGTTGGCAAGTGATGATTATGTTGTAGAAAGCTTATCTTATGATCCAGCTATATTGTGATACATATTTAAATAGTTTGAAATTTCCAGGTTACAATATGCCAATGATTTGATTTTTACCATTCTAATTGTTATTTTTCTCTGCCATTTGGTAATATATTGTGCTATGTTGATACTTGCATAGGGTACAATTTGTTTTTTTTTTGTGGGCTTTAATGTTGGCTGTTGTATAAGATTGTTTTTTTGTTTAAATTTTGCAAGGGAGGAAAAATTAGTATGGCAGTGATGAAGCTTGTAAACTTTATACAAAATGGGAGAATACTTAACAATCGACCATCGATGCCTCTTTGTTTATTTTATCCTAAAAGCAAAATGTATGTATAATTTACTACATACATTTAACTACATAAATAATCTATTAACACTCCCAACTGGAGCATATATCTCATATATTCCAAACTAGTGGCAAATAAGTTTCACTCTAGCTACCCCCAAAGCTTTAGTAAACAAATCTGCAAGTTGATTTTTAGACTTAACATTCTGAGCCTTGATTCCTACATCTTGTAAAAAAATTTCCAAACAAAGTGACAATCAACCTCAATATATTTAGTCATCTTATGGAGTAATGGATTGGTATGTGGACTGTGGAAGTTGGATATCATGTTGAAATCGGATAAGGTGGACGAGAAATAGAATTGTTTATAAGGTGGTTGTTCCACATTCTTCACCACACTTCCATAACTTATAATAAGAGATTACAAAAATGGTAGTTACAGATTTTGTTCCCAATAAAATGAGGCCATAATTGGGCCATAACTTCAACTAACAAATACATCAAAGCAGCCCAAAAAACGTTAGCAATCACCTACAATCTCTCAACAGAACACTCTAGAATCCGTCAACAAACAAAAGCACTGCACTACTACAGGTATTTGTCAAATTTATTGAAATACCCTTGCTTAGGAAGACTTCAAGGTGTCAGACTCACAGGAATGCTCTTTGGCTTGAAAGGGTTTGTTCGAATACAGAGCTTGTAAGAATTTGAAGATTTTTGGGTTCTGTTAGAAAGCTTTGAGCCATATGATACGATGAATTGCTTTTGGTGTATCCTTGAGCTTGATCAACAAATTAATTCTGTAATAGTGCACAAGTTTATCAATTTGCCAAAATTTCCCCCTGAATCTTGCAATTCTCACATTCCATGGTATTAAAAACATATTATTGGCAAAACAAATAAGCATTAAATGTGAATAGTCCATTGCCAAGATAAAGCCTGACATACTGTATTCTATAATATAAGTAAAAACTGACAATCGATTTTTATCAGGTAAAGTCATGAAACATTATTTTACTGCATTAACTACGTCTCTCTCATATTGTATGGACTCTAATATCCTGTACCCTTTGCTAGTTGTGTTTGAAACATTGATTTTCTGTAATACATGAACCATGTTTGCTTTTGTTGATTTTTCATTTGTGATTGGTCTTTAGATGGTTATTTGATGGTTTCCAGAGTTTGGATCAATTGGAAGAAACAAGTCTCAGAGAAAATAATGGCAAGGATCTCTTGGTCAAAACCATACAGTCTTTGAGTGACCTGCGAGAAGTAATTGTGAATGGCCTTGAAAGTGGTCTTCGGAATGATGCCCCTGATGCTGCAATAGCAATGCGCCAAAAGGTAAGATCAATTTCAGCAAGTACTCTGTATTTTTTTAAGTAAAAGTACTCTGCATTATTCAAATTGGATATTGAAAATAGGTTCTGAGAGC
This sequence comes from Diospyros kaki, assembly GCA_036245055.1. Taxonomy (NCBI): domain Eukaryota; kingdom Viridiplantae; phylum Streptophyta; class Magnoliopsida; order Ericales; family Ebenaceae; genus Diospyros; species Diospyros kaki. Next base: position 7,578,510 of record BSEG01000016.1, on the reverse strand, counting down.
CTTTGTTGTGACTGATTTTTTCTTAGTGGCGGCTTACTGAGATTGGACTTGAGGACTATGCTTTTGTTCTTTTGAGCAGGTATGTGTGACTTGATAGTTGCTTTCCGTATAGTCCTTCTTTTGTTGAAATAACGACGACAACGACATACGAAGCCTTAATTTCACTAGGTGGGCTTGACTACATGAATTATCTTAGCAATTCTTTTGTCTAAAATCATGATTGTTTGATCCAACGAATTTTACATTGGTCGTCGACTACCTAACACGACCCTCCTTATAAACCATGGAATATTAAGAGATTCATGGATAGTTGGAATGTTGCAGTATTTCAGTTGTGTGTGTATGTGTGTGTGTATATATATATACATGCGTTTAGTTTTCTAGGTTTTTTATCATCATCATCAAAATTAGATGCACCTTATCCTAGCTTAGGGTCTGTGACATGGTATTCACAATGTCAATTGACTTCTAAAAATCACATAGACAATATAAATCCATGCAAAAGAACAATGTCGCAAAATTTTATGCTACATCCCCTTCTTGACACAACCCTATATCAAGGAAATTTTCTAGGTTTTTATACATATGCAAAAAAGTCTGAAATGCACTAAATTATGGAAGTTTTGGAAGGACTAATTACATAAATAGATTGTGGTAATTCTTCTGATTTGGAACCAGAATTTGTCTCTATTTTTATTTTCTTTGATAAGAAAGTCTGTCTTGTAGCTGATGAAGAATGTGATGGCCTATAAGAAGCTTATTCATAACATTATTTTAAGTTTTACTTGTTTTAATTTCTTTATGATCTTTCTTTAAAGATTAGTCATTTGTAGTCACGCAATAGCTTTGTCCTTTGATGATTCTATTGAAAATGTGGTGTTTACACCAAATGCTTTAGCAAACTTTAGCGTGTACCAAATAGTTTATTAGAAATCTACCTGTGGAAAAGCTTTTTGTCAGGATACTAGGGTTTACCTAGGGTTAGAAGGGAAAAACTGAAAGAATCCGATGGAATTAGGATCGCAAACAGAGAATTGGAGGGAGATAATAAATAAAATGGAGGAGGAAATGCTGGAAGAACAAAACAAAAGAGAGAGAACTAGAGAGGTCAGACTTGAGAGAGAAATGTGGAAATCAATTCTCGTTCATCTAAGTCTATTCTCTAAGTCATCTAGCCTATTTATAGGCTGTTAACTGACAGGTATAAAGATGAACAACAACCTAGTGTACAATATAGTAAATGCATTTAAACTAACTGCTATTATATTTACAATTATAGCCTTGGGGATCATTGGGGTTGTGACAATTCCCCCCTCCTTGAGAAAGTTCTTGTCCTCAAGAACTTATAGCAGCTAGCCACTGTGTGCTTCATCCAATTCCTGTTTTCTCCATCTGGTTTATCCTTCTTCTCTTTTTCCTTCATTTCCTTCTCGTTTTCAACTCTTTCCTTCTTTCTCTTATGTTCTTCTTCTTTTGCTTGTCCTGCAAATATAAAATGTAGACCTCGATGATCTCCATGTTAACGCTATAAATTCTAGTAAGTTCCTTTACCTTTGCTAAGACTAGGTCAACTACTAATATATCGCCAATAATACCATTTACTGTAATGGGAAGGAACTCAAACTTTGTTTCCAGCCAAGATCTGATTTGATACTGCAGCTCACCAATTGGAATTTGAACACACAAAACAGCAAAAAGGTCTTCTACAATCTTCCTAGACTCATCACGTTTCTTCCATTCATCTTGCTTCAATTGTGTCCTCTGTTCCTCCTGAGTTGTTTCCTGCTTGCTTTCATTCACCAACGGTTCTTCTTTAACAAGTTTCTCCTCCATTGGTGTCACAATTACTTTTCCTAAGGAATCAATATCTTCCAGTCCTATTCCTTCAAGAGAAACAGATCTAAGATATTCAAAATCTAAAGTTGTGCTGATCGTTTCTGTTCCTAACTTTGCAACGTCTTTGGCTTCCTAATTGTTGGCGTACATCACAGGTTCTTCTTCAACAATTATCTCCTTCAATGGTGTCACATTGCTTTCTCCTACATATGCCATTCCTTCCTTGGCATCCGAAATTGCTTGATTCGCTTCAGTTGATTTATCAACTTCTTGCTGTAAACTGGAATTAACCGGTAGCACTCCAGCTTCCACTAGAATTGATTCTGGAGTGGATTTTAAAAAAACAGTCCACTGGAATTGTGACCTGAAATCTCTTTGAAATCAGAATTAGAAGTTTATCCAGCTTGTGGTTGAGGTTATTGACTTTCTCCTGGAATCCGTTCTCCATCACAACAGTTCAATTTCGCTTATCAAATTGATCGATTATGCTGTTTTGAATCACTAGAAATCATAGCCTAAAATCAACCTGTACGTATCGCCTAAATCACCATGTACTGGCCGATAACCATCGTCTTTGAGTTGTCTTCAAATTGAGCCAAAAATGAGCAGGAGAAGTCAACAGCCACGAATAACCAGCTCTGCTTCGCCTTCAATTCCAGGCCGAAAATCTTTGTAGTCACAACCGGAAACCGTTGGAATCACAGCATCAGCAAATCCGAGCCAAGAAGTGCTCTGCTCCTAGATCGTTGGGCTTCGCCTTCAAGATTCGAACAGGAAGTGCCAAAATTCACAGCTAAGACTCAATCAAAAATCGAGAAATCAACAATCCTGAATTGCTGCTAACAGTTGCTGTCTGATTCTAGACCTTGATCTAACTGCTAAAATTTCCAAAATCACAACTGAGAATCATCGGTTTTGATACCAATTGTCTGGATACTAGGGTTTACCTAGGGTTAGAAGGGAAAACTGAAAGAATCCAATGGAATTAGGACCATGAACAGAGAAAATTGGAGGGAGATAACAGACAGAATGGAGGAGGAAATGCAGTCATAACAGAACAAAAGAGAGAGAATTAGAGAGACGAGAGAGATCAGACTTGAGAGAGAAATGTGGAAATCAATTCTCATTCATCTATGTCTATTCTCTAGCTTATCTAGCCTATTTATAGGTTGTTAACTAAAAGGTACAAACATGAACAACCACCTAGAGTACAATATAGTATATGCATTTAAACTAACTACTATTATATTTACAATTATAGCCTTGGGGATCATTAGGGTTATGACAATTTTTTGAGATCTTTGCTAGTAACATATCTGCTTAGATGCATATGATTGGGCATGTGGATTTCCCGTCCCACGTTTTTGAACTTGTGATATCTATTAACATTGTTATTGCTTCACGATTTTTGTTTGTTAAAGAATGAAAGCCAGGTTCACTATGTGTCTATGGTGTATGTCACAACTCAATCCCACATTGGCAGTCCATTGGGTGAATCTTGTGCATATTACTTGGTCCATGAACCCAAAATTTTCTCCAACTATTGTTTTTGGGTGAGGATCATAGTTACACAGGATGTGGTATGTTCTGATTTGTGGTATGTATTCGAGTACAAGGTATGCTACTTAGCTAGGTACGCATTCATGGGGAGTAGGATTAGTTAGTAGGTCAGTTTGGCTTGTAGTTTTCTTTGAATAATGTATTGGTATGCTTTTTAAAATTCAAAGGAAAATTTTTTAAACTGAACTGTCATCTCAAAAGCTTAATGATAAGGTGAACTTCTTTCATTTCTCAATGATTTCTAAGTTTAGACATTTGAATTTGGCTATCAAGTCACTTTAAAGTTTTATATTTGGGATTGCCAGTTTTGGTGATCCAAGTCGTGTCCCTCCCCATTCAAATACGTGCAATCGGAAGTGCAGTTCATGGAGTGGGGGGTGCCACGAATTGTGTAATTATGGTGAGGATCTATGGTATTACAAGTGGCATTAGAGCCAACATAGGACCACTATCAAGTGGGTGTTTGCCATTAAGGTGTTACTTAGGTTAGATTGAGATATGAGATCTCTGACCTAGCATTTGGAATTAAAGGAGAGAAGTTTGTCATTACTCGGTGGTCTACTGGGGAGGTTACTTAGTCCCATGACCCAAAAGTCATTTTTAGCTAGCACTCTTGGGTGAGGACCTATAGTGCTACAGTTCATGAGCATCCTGGTCCCTTATACACCATTATGAATAGGAGCAAGCATAAATGTGTCCATGTTGGTAATGTTTCAGAGGTTTTATATAAGATAATGAAAGTGCCAAAGAAAGGAGAATAAAGAAAAAGAAATCTCATATTGTAGGAAGGATTTAATGGAACTATAAATAAACTGTCTAATCCGACTGCATTTATCATCTATTAACTGAACAACAAAAATCACAAGACTTAATCTCACTAAGTGGGACCATGAATTACTACTAATTTCCATCTATTTGTATATATATTTAGTGGCATGAAGTTTGAGGAAGGTGCCAAGAATCTAGTAACAGACTATTGATTTATCCTAGATTTGCCAAGAATCTCGTCGCCGTCCCCTCGTTGCCATTGCCTCACCGCCCCGCCTCGCCGACCATTACTGCATCTTCCCTCACCGAGGATGCAGCGGCGGTTGGTGAGGTGAGGCGGTGGCAGCGAGGTGACGGCGACAAGGCGAAGGTAGTGGCTCAGCAGCGGTTGCATTGGCAGCCATGGAAGGGAGAGGAGAGAGCAGCGGACAGTGGCACACTTTGCAAATTTGCAAAGTGAGTGAGGGCATTTTGGTCTTTTTTCCCCCTTCGGTAACCCTCTCTGCCAATCTCTCGGGCAAAGTAGCACTGCCCATTTTTCAATGATGATGATGTTGGAGCAAGATCAACTGGAGCTCTGATATAAAATGGATCTGATCTCAGATGTGCATTGGGTTGTAGGATCTTATGCTTGACAGATGAATTACCAATATAATTAAAAACTATGGACCCAAGAGCTATTAGTGCTTTATTTCAATTTGGAGATGCTTTCAAGGTGTGCTTTTATAACTGGAAAACTTCCTGTATTACAATTACTTATCCCCCCCCAAAAAAAAAAGCTTCCTGTAGTGGGATTTGTCATTAATGCATCAATTGCCTTGGAGGGGGAATCGTTCAAAAGGATGACGAAGAATGACTATCGTTCAGAAGGGTATCACTTGGATATTTTAATTCATTAATGTCTCAATTGAATCAGTTCTCAATACAAACAAGGACAAACATTGTAGAAGATGGGCTTCATGCATATCGCCTGATATATTCCTCATGTCATGATCAATTCCAACAAAAATGCCAATGCATAATACCTATCTTGGGGATATATATTGGGTTCATGCACTTTGGATTTATTAATCTGTACAGGTTTCTCAATGCTATTGAAGCTGTTGGAGGAGCTTCTTGGCTTGCACAGAATGCAGAGTCCAAGAGTGTAAGCAGTTGGAATGATCCACTCAGTGCTCTTACCAGTGGCATTCATCAGCTAGCGTTGTCAGGTTGGAGACCAGAAGAGTGCAGAGCAATTCGAAATGAGCTTCTTGCATGGAAGCAAAAAGGTCTCTTGGAACGTGAAGGTATCCTGCTAATCTTTATTAATTCTTTTAGTAGCATCTCTGATGAATTCGGTAATGCTTCTTAAACATCTTATCATTTACTTTGCAAAGGCAATGAAGATGGAAAGATGATTTGGGCATTACGGCTCAAAGCAACCCTTGATAGATCTAGGAGGCTGACTGAAGAGTACTCTGAGGCACTTCTGCAAATATTCCCTCCAAAAGTTGAGGTATGATTTCATTGTTCCTTTTTGTCTTCTCTTTTTCTTGTCTTCTCTCTCCTTTTCTTTTGATTTGTTATTAGAATATATGTTATTCTGTGTTCAAGATTTGAACTCAATATGACAAGACTTAATCTGAATTCTTGGAAACAGCTAAATTGAGTCCTTGTATCTAGCTGGCCCAACATAAAGCTCAATAGAAAGTTACTGCTTATTACAGCCAGTTTTAAGCTTGGATGAATGGATAGGGTTGTGTTAAGTAGCTGATAGCCTGTGTAAAAATCACTGGATAATTTTATTATGGATTTTAGATAAAATTTCATTCTCTTGCTGCATAACCTTCTTGGTGGTGTGATGTAGGAGGGAAAAGAAAAGAACACAAAAAATGCTATTGACTATTCCAAATGGTCAACTTTAATTCCCCTTCTATATTTTTTTGGGTCTTATAAAGTTCTACAGACGATTTTTTTGGGGTAGTTCTTTCATGATATACATATCCTATAGAATCTGAATCCTTCTTCTAACATCCCTAAAACCCAAAATAAGAAAATCTTCTTGATTTAGATATCTTGGAATTTTAATATAATACATGGATTGATGAACCTTTTCATGTCCTTATCCGCCTTGTAAATATAAAAATCTCGTGTCTTTCTCAGTCCTAGTCCTCCATGGTGAAGTGTCTAGTAGTGTTTTGGGTTTTTATATGAAATTCTTCCTGGATCTTGCAGGTCCTAGGTAAGGCTTTTGGAATTCCTGAACATAGTGTGAGAACATATACTGAAGCTGAGATCCGTTCTGGGTATGGTGATTTTATATTTTCGTAATTGAATTTTTAAAGATAGTTCTAGAGCAGTGGTAGAGGTTGCTTCATTGCAACTTAGGGGTCATGGTTCAAATATAGCGTTTTCATATGGGAGGGAACACTATGTGTTTCTGACATTTCCCAAACTCTGCAGTGCAGAAACTTTGTGTTCTGGGTTTTTCTGTTTTAATTACATTTATGACTTATCTGAGAGTGTAAACAGAAATCTAACTTCTGATGCTGTTCTAATGACCATAAATTTGGATATCTGATTATCAATTACTACTGCCATCTGACAACCTGGTAAATGTCAGTGTTATTTTTCAGCTCTCAAAACTTTGTAGCCTTCTCCTAAAAGCTGTTAGAACTTCAGTTGGTTCTCAAGGCTGGGATGTTCTTGTTCCAGGAGCTGCTTCAGGAATCCTAGTACAGGTAATTTCAGTTTAATTTTTGGATAATGCATAAAAAATAATATTGAACCAGAAATAAAAAGCAAATGAAAATTCAGAGTACTAGTCCTAGCTTCCTCCCTAATTTGTATTTGAATGAAAAAATAGTAAAAGGTAATTCTCTCTCTCTTTCTCTCTCTCTCTATCCATCTAGTGTGTGCGCTGGAAGGCCAATGATGGAAAAGATAAACTAGGACTATTTTCTTTGTGACTATATATGGAGCATTGGTTATAGGCCAATAGAAATAGAATGAAGATCTGTTTTTTCCAAAAGGAAAAAAAATAACATTAGAGCTAATGCTAATATGCTAATGGGCTGGTGCATGTGCATAAAAGATAGTATCAGTTTCCTATAAATTGGAGGAAGCATGCATTGCTTGTAACTAGGCAGAGGTATGTCCAAATTTGTTCGTGCTGTAAGGCTCAATGCTTCCAAGTAAGAATATATTTCTGTATGGTCAATTGTCTTGTATGAGTCCTAGCAAACCCTCCTTTGTTTTATTTATTTTGGTCTTACATCTTCTTAACAGATGTGTTCATCTGTACACTGGCTGATTTGTGAGTTTTTATGCAATGATAACTGGGGCTTCTTTCTATGGATTTATATTCGTAATGTCCTTGTAAATTATGTGCTTCTGACTTGCATTTGTATCAACTAGGATGTACCTGCATTACCCATTCAATCACAATCTTGAACTTGGAATGCCTCAGAATGTTTCTTTTTCTTTAACACTCTTATCTTCTCTCTCCAATTTTGATAAATTTGAGCTGCTGTGAATCTGTGACAAGGCAAACTTACATTTTTTATCTTTTGTTTTTTCTTTTCTTTCCTGAAACTAGTACTACTAATTGCTTGGCTATCTATTAACCTATACTATTCTTTTAGAAAATTTCTTGGATCATTCCTTTCTATTGCAAGGATTCATATCAGGAAATGAGAAAGTTTCTGAAGATATATGAAGTGCATTTGGCTTGATGAACTTGGGTCAAAACACATTTAGCTTAATCAACATTGCATTGACATGTTCAGGTTCAGAGCATTGGCCCTGGGATGCTGCCATCATCTGTAACAGGACCCGTTATTCTTGTGGTTAGCAAAGCTGATGGAGATGAAGAGGTTGTATATGTTATCTCCATGTCTATAACTTATTAATTGTTGTGCATTGCAACTTCAAAAGAGATTAATTTTCACTACTTATGGTGCCTTTCAGGTAACAGGTGCTGGTGGTAGCATAGCTGGAGTTGTGCTTCTGCAGGAGCTGCCTCACTTATCTCATCTTGGTGTTAGGGCTCGACAGGTGCATTATATTGTTATAGGTTATCCTCTTAGATGTCCTGTTTTCATGTGATAACAAATTCAGTAAAGTGACTGTTACTCTTAATTTGCAGGAGAAGGTTGTTTTTGTGACATGTGAAGATGATGATAAAATTGTTGATGTAAAGAAGCTCGAGGGAAAATATGTGAGGTTATCTTTTGGACCTTACTTTCGTAGAATTAGCTTTCTCCTACACAAGTCTTAATAGGTTCCTTAGCATGATTGAATTGCCAACTACTGTGGTATATTCTTAGCAGGTCCTTTTATGTTCTTAGTTTTTGTGTTAATATTTATTATCTATTTATTAATTTATTTTCAGATTAGAAGCTTCCTCAACTGGAGTTAATATAATTCCATCCTTTTCGGATAGTAGCACTGGTGATTTTCCTGTAAAGAATCATTTAAGTGAAGAGATAACCATGACTGCAAGCCCAGGAGAAAATAATTCATCTTGGTCTCCTGTCGAAACCCCTCACTCTGTTCAGGTATTAATTCATTGTGTACTGACTCTTCTCTGCTGCATTAAGATTCATCTGGCTTTCAACCATCTTTTAAAAACTTCACCTTGTTAAAGAAGGTTTTCATCCAGGTCGTTCCTGCTAGAGATGTTATATTGCTTGGTGATGCAGTTGTGCAAACTTCTGGTGCGAAAGCTGCTGCTTGTGGTCAATTAGCTTCTCTTGCAGCAGTTTCTCATAAAGGTAGCTCATTCAAAGAAGATTCGTTATAGTTTCGAGTTTTCTGTGTGCATGTGGGTGGGTGTGTACAGTTTTAGCCCCTTGCATGGTTATTTATATTAGCTTCAGTAATTTTTTTTTTCTTTATTTTGATAATCGTGTTAACTTCAGTATTTGATACCACTGCCTTCTGAAATTGAGTTTTCTATTTTAAATCTATGTTGGAAATTTTGAATGTTTTCTTGTTCTGTATCGAAATATGTGCTACATAGTTATAGTTTCCAAGGGCTAAAACATTAATTTAGGTACAAGGAAATATGTGTCCTCTTGGTCATCATTTTCTTCAAAGCACTTTCATGCTGGAGGACTGCTAAAATGCATGTCCTCTAGATGCATTTCTGGTGAAAAATGTACATACTACGAACTTACTTTTATATAATGGGCAAGTCAGAATCTGTGTAGCCAACACCATTCCTAATGGGATTAAGGTTTGGTGGTGGTGTTATTTTCTTCTTTATCCTAATCTGCTGAAACAATGAATAAATACTGCATTACCATGGCAAATAAGGCAACTATTCAAATATTAGGCTGGTGGTGAGGTTTGAATTTAAGATCTTTGCTTGTGTGATGTAATATTTTGTTGTTAACTACTATCTCAATGTGGTCATTCTTGGCTAAAAATTTAAGATTATAAGTATAGCTGAAACAATTAAAGTAAACTAGTATATTTTGTCTCAAGAATATGCCAACACAATTACAATAAATCTACAAGACTTTACAACTGGGTTTCATGAAAATAATATTTGAACCTTGATTACTAGAAAATGCTTCTGATTGGTTTGCAGTTGTAAACCAAAACTCCTCAAGTGGAAGCCCCTCAACCAGAAGAAAAGTATGCCCCATATTACTGGGGAGTACAAGTTAATTTCTGTTAATCTAGTGATTTTCATTTAAGTAATGACTTGATCTTTGCTGTCCTTCAGTCTTCAAATTCCAACTTTTTAATATTTCTATGGTAGATGTTCCAGTCGCCCTTTTATGCAAACTTTTTCTATGTTATTCTATTCTTTATGCAATCTTTTTTATTTTATTCAAATTATTCTATTCTTTTTCTAATTTTTTCTTTTGTTGACCTATTTATTCTTGGTTTTTTCTTTTCTTGTACACGATAAGATAACTCGTACCACTTAGAGTGGGGGAAAACAGGAAACTGTGTGATTAGCAGCATAATGTGTTGACTAGATTTTTAAGCTGGCTACACTGCTGTAGTAGGAAAATCTATATCGTTGCATCTACGAATGTGATTTTTAACTACTTCTGATTGTTGATTTTTGGTATGGCAGTTTGCAATGACCATGGAGTACCAGCTTCATTCAATGTCCCTGCGGGGGCGGTAATACCTTTCGGCTCTATGGAGTTGGCATTGGAACAGAGCAACTCCATGGAGCCCTTCATGTCTCTTGTGGAAAAGATTGAATCAGCCCAAATGGATGATGGAGAACTTGACAATCTATGTCATCAACTCCGGGGACTTATTTCTTCCCTACAGCTCTCAGTAGGCATCACTGAAGTCTTGGGGAAAATATTTACTGGAAGTTCACGTCTAATTGTCCGTTCAAGTGCTAATGTGGAGGACTTGGCCGGTATGTCGGCTGCTGGCCTCTATGAATCAATTCCTAATGTGGTCCTCTCAGATCCAACGACTTTTAGAAATGCTGTTTGTCAAGTGTGGGCTTCGCTGTACACTCGCAGAGCAGTTTTAAGCCGCAGAACTGCTGGGGTCCCTCAGAAGGAGGCTGCAATGGCTGTGCTGGTGCAAGAGATGCTTTCAGCGGATCTATCCTTTGTGCTTCACACACTCAGCCCAACAGACAATGATCATTGTTCAGTGGAAGCAGAGATCGCTTCTGGACTTGGCGAAACTCTAGCTTCAGGCACGCGAGGCACGCCCTGGCGTTTATCCTGTGGAAAGTTTGATGGGCGGGTACGCACATTGGCTTTTGCGAATTTCAGCGAGGAGTTAGTGGTGCGCGGTGGGGGCCCGGCCGATGGACAAGTTATCCATTTGACTGTAGACTATAGCAAAAAACCGTTGACGGTGGACCCAATTTTCAGGCAGCAGATTGGGCAGCGTCTGTGCGCCGTAGGTTCCTTCCTTGAGCGCAACTTTGGCTGCCCTCAGGATGTTGAAGGATGTGTGGTTGGCAAAGATGTGTACATTGTCCAGACGCGCCCCCAGCCCCATCCCCAATAATTAATGAAGTTATGGCTGGACCTTTACAATAGGTAAATAAGAATGATACTTGGGGACGTATTCGTGCATTTTCATGCTACATATATGTGCTTCAATATATTGCAAGGGGCTACCCCCCCCCCCCCCCCAAAAAAAAAGGGTCTTTTGATATTTATCTTTTATTTTAATATTATTTTCTTAACCTGAACCATTTTGGTTTGCACGTAAAGGATCAAATTGGTCATTATATTTTAACAAAGCTTAAATAAGTTATTATATTTTAAATTATAAAATCAAATTGGTCACTGTATTTTAAAAAGATATATTATAATTATGTGAGTTGTTCGAATGTGAATTTAGGTGTATGCAAATTTGCAATAATGCTAGGTTATTTTGATTGAAGATGACTTGTTATTGGATGATTTTAAATAACAACTTATCATAATGACTAATGTGACTCCAAGATCTAAAAATACAATAATTTGTTTTTATATCTTGTTAAAGTGCAATGATAAATTTAGCCCCAGGTTTGAAATTACAAATGCCTTATTGAGACTTTGCCCCTTTTGTTCTTAAGTTGTACTGTAACACAATAATGTTATGAAATTGATAATGAGAAGAACGAAGAAAGGACTACTACATTGCAATGAAGTGGGCGAAACAATGATGAAACACTTAAAACCAGAGGGTAATGCAATGCAATAGAGAAGTACTTGCACCTGTACAAAACAATGACAATTTTGATGACAAAATTATCTGAGCCTAAAAAGGAAAACATATCAACAAAAATACCCAATGGGTTGACCTAACCGTATTTGGTCCACATCCACGATGACTACTATGGTTCCTGTTCTTCATAATCCACCAGGGCAAACTTTACCTGCAAACCAATCTTCCCACCATCTGTCACCAGCTTAGCAGCGGTTACCAACCAATGCCCTGGGGAATGATGAGGGCCCCGCACGACCTCCGATGTATCAACGTATTTAAGCAGCTTCCGGGAGCGAGCTGGCACAGGCGGGCCATCCGGGTAGACGCCGGAGTTCAACGCAGCCGGAAGCTGCTTTGGTCCCTGAGTAGCTGTCTGCTGAGTGAATGTGAAAGTGTTGCCTAGGTTCACAAGGATGCTTGACTTGCGCGAAGGTACTGGTGCTGCAGCCCACTCTGTTTTCCGAATGGAGCAGTTTGGTAGGTGGGTGTAGAGCAGGCGAAGGTGAAGCACGGACCTCGGCCACCTCCCCTTGCTGATGAGTTGTGCACCAGTTACTATGAAAACACCAGGCTTCTCCCCCAGCAACCAGTTCGGATCAGGCTTAACTGCTGATGAGCATACATTCGAGTATCTCTTCCAGCTAACCGGTTCTAGGTATTGGTCACTCAACTCATAATCATCGGATCCTCGCCATTGACATGGCCTGCTTGTGGATGGATCGCCCAATTTTAATGTCATAATATTTGGAATGCTAGAGAGATGCTGCACATGTATTGCCAACCAGTTGCTTTTCTTCCCTTCCAAATACAAGCGCAGGCCTGTAACTGGCTTCTGCCCAGTTGCAACCTGAATAAGATAAAAAAGAATGGGAATTTAAAACATTTTATTGATGCACTTGTATATTAGACACCGTAAGGAATGGAAATATAAATGCATGGAGAACAATTTTGCCACACACTGGTGCAAAACTGGACGACAAGATCAGTAAGGCAAAGTCATTTCTTACCACAAATATTCATTGGGACGGTATCCTTGCCAAGCCAATCTATTAGAAAAAGATGTGGCTCCACAACCAAAACTTCAGGTTACGATGATACAAGATGACTACAGGCTAGAGAGAGTGAGCATTTCATTAGCATTTATCCTATCTCCCCAACACCATATCGAGCTCTAATTCCACTAGGTGTGGTTGAGTATGTAGATTTTAGCTTACCAATCATTTACAACACTATAGAAGAATAATACTATTTTGTATAACCAATTAATACATAAACTAGCAACTAAACTGCATTTGTAAAATTAAAATGCACATGTTTTTCATTCCCCGCTTATGCATAGACACACGCACACATACACAAAATAAGAGGTGATAAGAGACAAGAGATGGGAGTGTACCTGGGTAGAACTCATATGAATCTTTGGACCTATCAATCTGAACTGTAGTGTAGGACAGGAATCCTTCCTTCTTTGATGCCTAAGAGGAAGCTCACAGAACAAAGGTGCCCATTGCGTAGGAACTTGGAACTCTAAGAAGTACTGCAGATCCTCTAGGGCAGGCTTATCTGACAGTAGGATTACTTGTCAATGAATTAACACATACATTATTTTATTATTTTATTATATATATATTTTCCGGCAAGTAAGAGATAGCTTGTTCGTGAATGAAAAAAGTGCCCAAGAATCTAATTTCTCAAAGGGTGCTAAAGATGGCCAAGAGTCCATCTAGAAACAAACCCTAAAAAAGTGAAGAAGTCAGTGCATAACTCCCCTTTCAGCAATGGAGAATGAAATTTGGAATATCATTTCTATCCAAGACAATCGGTACAGATTGATTGGTGTCTTCCATGGCATCCATCACATCGCCAGCCATGACAACCATTGTCTTTTACCACTTCCATGAACATTTTTCCCATCCAAAATGATTTATAGAATGAAAAAAGCACTTGGATGATAACAGTGCCCAGAGAAAATATATGGATGCAGATAATGAACACAACAATTGACCACATAAAACTGATAAAACACTTACAGCGGAGATACAAGTTGATTGCATGACTCAGGTAACCACTTCCTGGGACACCAGTAAGGAGAGAAGTAATGGGCACAAATCTAAAGAGAATGGCTTCAGGTTTAGCAGGCACTGTCTGGAGCCACTTTGAATGGATGTTTGAGAACACATCGCCTCCTCTTTTTGACCAGATGATAGTCAGGCCCTGTGCAGAAGTAATTGTGGATTAACAAGTTGCACATTTCATGCCAGATTGCATAAAGTTTGCAGCTTCTTACCTCCTTGCCTGATGTCTCTGTAATGCTGGTAAATTGCATGGTGCGAGGCTGCAGCATACGTTTGAAGACCTCTGGAACCTATTATATGAGAGAATAATACAAAATTAATTACATACTTGATTCATGCTCCAACAGAAACCAATTGGAGATATATTATAAATACCTTGTGTTTGCTGTCTTTTGTCTTCTTATCTAGTAGAGGAGGACTCATTCCATCTGAAAATAGACAATCTCCAAGATCCTCCAAACATTGCTTAAGTTCAGCATGAGGAATTGTTGATGATGGTTTTTGTTTTAGACAAAGCAAATCTTGGCCTCCAACAGCCATGCCTACAATTATATGAGTTCCATAGGTCTGGATAAACCTGCCAAAGGAAGCCTAATCAGCATCACTAAACATGATCATTTCAGATTGTAAAACTACAGACGTGCTTGCCTAATGAGAGAGAGAGAGAGAGATGGCTTTGCAGGTGATAAGTAGACAGACAGCTAAACTAAAAGAACATCCCAGGTCCTCCCTTATTCCTTTGCGCTTACTCCTTATGCCCAAAACTCAACATCTTAAGTTACTGAGGAGTGTGAATTTTTTGTTACCCTATTCCTTTCTGTCAGTTACTAAGTTTTGCTCTCTCTGCCTCTGCCCCTGGGCTAATTTTTACAAGTAAATAGTTCACAAAACAAAAAAGTGAATAGGGGCCAAACCCTATGCACGCAAAGGAAGAAACAACAATTCACTCTCAAATTGCTGACATTCAACATTTATTGGGTTACATCCAGATTGGTCCTTGCACCACTCTCATAGATCCACTAATAAGGCTGCACATGCTCTGGTTTCCTTTGCTAAAAGTTGTTCTTCTAAGCTGGGGTTTAATAGTCTTCCACCTCATATTGCTAGCTTATGTGAGAGAGAAGCTCTCTCTTCAGTTTCTTAGATTTCATTTGATCTTGCTTGATTGTTTCAGTTTATGTCTTTCTATCATTCTAATCTGTCTTTCCCAAGCTCGTAATTTTTCTGATATATGATATTTTCCCCACAATGTGGGTTAGCAGAAAAAAAAAAGAGGAAGAAACAACAAAATGAACCTATTCAAGTCATCAAGAACTGCAAAAAACTAATGATCCTCCGTGACTCTGTTTCCTTTCTCTTAATACAAGTGCGATGATTTACCTATTCTTGGCTCCTCTTGACATGTGATAGAATAATATTTGTAAAATGCTAAATTATTATACAGAAAAAAATAAAAAAATTACCTAGACAGTGATGCTGGATTCCAATGAGATGGAACAGATTTTTTCACTGTGTCTCGGAGTACTAGTGGAGATGCAGTCAGGTGCAAATAGTATAGTGAGATGAACCAACCATCAAAAGCAAGATATTTTGCATCTGAGGCATCTGTCAACCAGTCTCCACTTAAATCAAAGATAGCATTAAGATAGCCTGAAGGGACTTTCCCTTGAACTGAAGATCTCTGATTAAGCAACTCAGACATCTGCAGCGAAAAGAATTAAAAAGAACTAGGAGTTAAGATCAGAATGAAGCCAAAGTCTTTGCATCAGTACCCAGAGACGATGGCCGAATCATTTAGCCATAACAATAACAAATATAGTCAGGCAAAAAACCAACCACAAAACTCTAATACAGAAAATGCAAAAAAATTGGGGACGAGCAATGTCTTGGCAGAGTAAAGAACTGAAAATGATATATAAGCTCATGCCCTTTTGAAAAATGAGATTGCATTATAA
Organism: Diospyros kaki; assembly: GCA_036245055.1. Classification (NCBI taxonomy): domain Eukaryota; kingdom Viridiplantae; phylum Streptophyta; class Magnoliopsida; order Ericales; family Ebenaceae; genus Diospyros; species Diospyros kaki. The sequence goes on along the minus strand of BSEG01000016.1, from coordinate 7,562,639 downwards.
AATGTTAAGCAAACAACGAGATTAATATTGCTCCACATGTGAACCAGTCAAGTTCCTTACGTACAGCTCAAACATTTAGTATGTATGCTAGTTTCTGCAGACTGAACTGTTGAGTACTACCTTGTGTTGAAGAAGATGAAACAAGCTGAAAGAACTATATATTGCTTGCTTGATCTATTCTTGGGTAGTCTGGGGTGTTTATACACAACACCTAGGTTATCTCCTATATTCTAGGAACATATTTCAATGTTTAGAAGATAAAATACAACAAGAAGAATTTAAAAAACTGTTGAGATATCTTGAATTATCTGCTGCCTTTATCCATTTATTTTTCGAGTTTTCTAATCTCCAAATCACCTTATCACTTTATCCTTTTATCTCCTATTTTTCAGCCATAAGATTAGGAGAGAAATTCAGCTGTTATTCGAATTATCATTTGAGTAAATTTGTGATATTTCCAACACCTTGCCCCAATCCAAATTAGTCAAGAAGCAAGGTACCCAAACTGGCATAACTCTGTGTACACATAGAAAGTTAAGGTCAATCACAGCCTGTTGCAGAACGGCTTCAGTATTTTTTCCCTTTAGTGGACCAGTTGAACCAAGGAAATTCCAAGATCTGTTCATCATAATGGATGCTACTACATGAGCATGCATACATCACCACTCATTTTCCAAATCACACAAATTAGTCATCATTCAAATTGGACTAGACTACAGCTTGGGGATATATCCCACATATGGAGAGGTATATGACTTTGTTTTGGGCTTCCATCTTTAAGACCAAATCTTTATGCACAGACACAGAACAACAGATGCATCACACAGTACCCACTCAGAGATCAGTACTAATGAGCTGTGCCCTATTCTCGTGCATAGTTGAGCACTGATCAATATTACTTTTGAAGTTGGAATGATGTGTGGGGTCTCATCTTTTCTATCTTTTGGGTGCATTGTGTCATGTCAGAACCTGTGATGGGTGTACACTCTTGGCGTAGGGGGGGCCCTTCCCTTGAGTTGTTCATTTGTAGGTAACGTGGTCATTATATAAGGAATGCAATATTAGGGCTTTTGAGGGTTTTCCACATTTTCTGGCAGTTTCAAAGAGAACAAATCTCGTTTCCCTTTTTTTATGGTTGACTAAGGATCTTTCTTTCTATCCTGACTCCCAGTTCAGTTTCTTGGATGAGCTTCAATGGGGCTGTATGGATATAGTTCTTTTGTTCATCACTGAGTGGCCCAGATCTTTTATATGGGGTTTGCTGCCTGAAGCCATTCTTTCTTTTGTTCCATTTATATGTTTCTTATTGCAAAAAGGAGAAATATATATATATATATACTTGGTAATTATTATTATTGAATACTAATCACTCAATAATCATTCATAAATGAATACAGTTGAATTTCACACGGCACTCAACTGTAGACTGTAGATACTTGCTCATTTTGGTATCAACCTCCAAGATTGTAGAATGTCAAAGGAAATAATGAAACTCAATATCTCCAGAACTAATGCACCAAACTCTACACATCAGTGGATGCATACAGCTAGGACCTTTTTCTCCATAAATAGAAAGCTAACTCCTCAAATCATATAAATCACTAGCCAAGCACAAAGAAGTGAGGGAGAACTTAGGAGAGAGAAGGGAAATAAATAAGAGAAAAGGGGAGGGGTGGAGAGAGAGAGATTACTCAGCCAGTTAAAAGCTCAAACAAATTCACATTCTTTTCCTCTTAATTGACATTCTCATGCCATTAATTAAGTTGCTTTCATGTTTGAGACCTCCCTCCCATGAGATCTACAGTGACAAGGTATTACAGAAGAATAATCCATAGCCAGCTATATTCCTTTTCTTAATAAAAAATAATCATACCTACTTGTATGGCCTTCTTATCCCCCTTCCTAAAGTCAGGATTAGACATGGATGTTCTGTGTAGAGTAAGGCTTTTGTATACTTACATTCTGACCACAACACATTCTTTATTACAAAAGATGACTAATAAAACCCAAAAACCCCAAAACTGGGAGAATTTTACAGCCATGATATGAAAAAACACAGTGGTTTTATGGCTCAACCCCAAGAATGTCTGACTGCTTCTCCCTCCTTGAGACTGTGATTCCACCATTTTATGTCAACTATAGCAAGAATGAAGGTACTTATATCCATACCAGACCTTAAGCTCAGACTGAGTAGGCAAAGCAAAACCCATTAAAATTGACCAAGTAAGATGATACAGTATGCACTCTGGTCCTTCTGAACTTCCCATAACTGAAGTCAGCCCCTGGCTTGGTTACATGCTTTTATATATTACTCCTTGAAAACTTTATCATGTAGTCCACCCAAATGCACACAAATCACACATGCATAAATCAAACATTGCATTGCTCCTTATGCTACCACAGTTGACAGTTCAAGCAGAAGGCAGCAGGAACTTTTGTAGCGATCTTAACCATGGACAGTATACAAAGAAAATGAATGTGAGGAAAACATGAACTCTAGCACACATGGGAACAAAATTCCATCCTGCTTCACCATTAGGTAGCAACAGAAACTTTCTCATACTCATTCCTTGTCTACACATGACTGCATGTGCCAATTGAGGAAGAAAGGACCTTATTAAGTATTAGACCAACTGCGTCCGTGGAAATTCAAAAATCTCAGCCATCAGCAAGGTAAAAGTGCTCTACTACAGTGGGTATCCAATTGCCATGTCAATAAGATCAAGCTAGTGTACATCAAGATATTACTTAATTAGTGTTTATGGACAACATTACTAGGAGGTGTCACAAACATTTTACGCACCTCATAGTTGTCATAAAAATGCCCAGCATGGAAAAGAAGTAGCTAAATCACAGTATTAATTAAAAAGAAAAGAAAAAGAAAAATAATCTTCATCCGGAAAGGATAGTCCCTCATGTAACTCAAACTAAGAGGCAATGCTAGTTTTTTTTTTTCGTTTTTCATTATTCTTCCCTCCTTTGCCTTTTTTTTTTTTTTTTTAATTCTTGATATGGGTTTTATTTTGTATTTATTTTCTCTTTTTCAGCGAGCCGGAGGTTTAGGGGTTTGGTGGTAGTTTGTTTTAACAAGATGTGTAAAAAACACTAAAGTAGTTATCATTTCTGGAGGGTGATAAAGATTTAATCACATTCACGTAGGCAATTGATTCATCATATTTGAAAATAGATTATTGGGATTTAAATAGCACAGAACCGAGACCCCTTTCTTACATAAGTAACTTCGAAAAAGAATTTTGAGTTGTAATGCCTTTACCAAAGGAAAATGAAAGTTATACGAGTATTCCTTGTTGTTCCATTCATTTCACAGTGAACAGATTTTCAAGCAAGTACTTAAATAGGAAACGTAGCATGCCAGTCGATTATGCAATTCACCATGTTCAACTGCCAATCCGAAAAACCACCATTACCTGGACGGAACACAATTACCATAGAAATCAACAATTCAAACACAACTCGGTAGATGCTAAATAAACCTTCACCTGATTGAACTCGAGCATGTCGGACTTGAACCGAATCCGATCTCCTTTATCGCAACGAATATCCTCCGAAACGCCCCGAATCACAGCCCCACCAGGAATCAAAATATCCCTCTTGTTATCCTCGTCCAACGCCACCAGCCGCCCCCCTCCGGGCCGGCTCTTGGCGAACTTTAACCTGAAATCGCTCGCCATATCGAACCCCGATCCCAGCGCCTCCAAGGCCCCGATCTCAATCGGGGAATGGACTCCCGCCATTACGCCAAGAAATCAAACTGAATTTATTCTTCACGATCGGTTGGAAATTGAAAACAAGGGCACGGCTGAAACTGGAGAGACCATGTAATCGTAAAGTTAGGGTTTATGATTTATCAAAGCGTACGGGGAACAGACAAATCAGGGCGGTCAGTGTTTTGACCAAGACAATTGGTTTCTGTCTGGTGGGAGAGTTTGAATTGAATTGGGCTGCGGCGACTGGGGGTGATGTCATCGGTTCTACAAACAGAGGAGGAATGGTTTCCTCATTTCATAGGATTGGTTTGTGAGCTTAGCGGAGACCAGTCCTGGCTGGGGAGAGGGAGGTTGACTGCTGGAGCAGCCGCTTTTTGCTTGAAGTTGAACGCGTTGACTACTGTTCCTACCACGATGACCCCTACCCTCCCCGCCTCTTTTAAAATTATCTCAACTCTCTATTTAATTTAATTAGCCTTGTTCTTTATGAATTAGTTATCAAGCCACTTTAAAAAAAGTTCAGAGTTTGATTTAGCAAAAAAATAAAGTTTAAAGGGTCTCCAAACTAAAAGTCTAAAGCTTTGAAGTATAAAAATGGCTCGGAGATGTCGTTTTTACATTTTTAAACTATTTTTAATTTTAAAAACAAAAAAAAAATAGTCTAAAACATTTTAGAGTCATTTTGTAACTTGTGAAATATTTTGAGTTATTTCACAAATTACATAAAATGGTCCAAAATGTATTTTTGAAAATGAAAGATGACAGAGAAAAGATGCAAAAACGAATAGAAGAGTGTGCAGAGGATGCAAAATGCGACGAAGATGGATGATACATTAACAATTTGTGACAACAATAGGGGAAATGCTGTGTAGCATCGAAAAAGGAGAATGCAGCGACGATTGGAGACAAAAGTCAGGGCAACGACAAAAAACGATTGTTGGAGAAGAAGAGGAATAGGCGGGCAACAATAAAGGAATGAGAGAGAGAAGAAAGAGAGAAAAGAGTTTCTTAGAAATTAGAAAGAAGAATATCAATATCTGATATACGTATATGTATGTATAGATTGTTGAAAAAGAAGAGGAATATGATGTATGTATTTATATATATATATATATTAAATAATATATTTATAATTTTTTTTTATATTTTTTTAATTTACACTTTATCCCGCATTTTAGTTTTCTACTTTTTTGTTTTAAAAAATGTCATTTTTTCGTTTTCATTTTATATCAAAAACATTTTCAATATTCATTTTCGTTCAATCTAAGCCTAAAGTTTAGAGATGCATAATCAATTTATTTAATATCGTCAATTATGAAAGAGCCATTTTAAAAAACTTTAAAACTTATCTAATGAAATATAAATTTCGAAGGTGTACAGATAAAAAATCTAAAATTTATGGAGTATACAATTAATTTATAAAAACATTTTCCTATGCATCATAAAAATTTGACCCTTTGACTTGAATATGTATAGAATTTAAAAAATTACTTAATTAAATTTTGAATTTTTTAAAATTACTCATAACAATATCTTAAAAGATCAAAGCTCAAAGGGTTTTGAATCTAATTTAGGGGTTGTCATGAATAATTTAAAAGTTTTAAGGATTGTTAGCTAGGCAAATTTTAAAATTTAATGAGTTTTCATGTCAAATAGTTAAAATTTAGGGACTATCATATTTAATTTATCTATATATATAGTTTTAATTTAAATAACAATACTTAATTTATATTAAATAATATTGATATGATAATTTAAATATAATAATATTATTATGAAATTCATCTATTTAATTATTTCAATACAATAACTTGAATTGAAGAATTTCACGTCATTATATTTGAATTATCGTTATTTAATATAAACTAAGAAATATTATTTAGTAGATCAAAATTTTATATATATATATATATATATGTCATTTCTATACATTTCTTAATATAAAAATTAATTATGCATTGATAACGTCATATCGAAAATCATGTTGCCAGCTTGAGTTTGCAACGGTGCAAAACACTACTTCTAGTCGTTAGTTTGAATCATTGACGTGGGTTGGGAGGACTAAATTGCGACAGCCGTTAAGAGAAGAAGTCACCGGGACGTGCCACGTGTAAGCCCAATTCGCCACGCAAGCCTCCTTTCTTGCCTCCTTAATTTCTGCTATTAGCCCGAAGAGCCCATCATCTTATCATCATTGTGATCTGATCTCTGATCCGAACCAGGAAGAAAGAAGAAGAAACAATAATCGAGTCCCCGGAGATGGAAGGAGAGAACCGATCGACTCACGTCAGCGTCCCCGGCGAGCCCACTCACACCAAGACGTCCCTCGTCGAGAAGGCCACCAGCACCATTCAGACCTTCGGCCCCATCAACAAGATCCACCAACATCTTTGCGCGTACGTACATGCATACACATATATATATATATATTTATATATTCCCCTTTCTTCTGCTTTAGTTTTTCTGTTTGCTTCTGTTGTTTTTTGATGGTGATGATGATGATTATTTGGGTTGTTGAAATGGAAATTAAGGTTCCATTTCTATGCCGACGACATGACGAGGCAAGTGGAGGCTCACCACTATTGCGGCCACCAGAACGAGGAGATGAGGCAGTGCCTGATCTACGACAGCCCGAAGCCCGACGCCAATCTGATCGGACTGGAGTACATAATCTCGGAGGAGCTGTTCCTGACGGTGCCGGACGAGGAGAAGCCGCTGTGGCACAGCCACCAGTACGAGGTGAAGAGCGGCATGCTGTTCATGCCGGGAGTGCCGGGGCCGGTGGAGCGCAAGGATCTCGAGAAGGTGTGCAAGACGTACGGCAAGACGATCCACTTCTGGCAGATTGACCGGGGAGACACGCTCCCGCTCGGCCTGCCCCAGGTGATGATGGCCTTCACCCGAGACGGCCAGCTCTACGACAACTTGGCTCAAGGTATGCACATGAGAGGATAAGATTATATATGGATAGAAATGAGGGAGCAACGAGTTAGAATTATGGATACTGATTATAAGTAAATTGTGTTGTGTGTGTATTCAGATGTTCAGAAGGAGTTTGGGGTTTCGTTCGTGAAGGAGAGGGAGAATCGGGCCTATATGACAGGGTTGAAAAACGGAATTCATCCGCTAGCAAATGCAGCAGGAAAAGGGTTGAAGACAGTGCTAAGGGAGACAGATTGCAAGCCGGTGGATGCCGTGCCCAGGGTAGTCGTGTGAGAGCTATCGGGCTCATGTTTTCTCAAAGTCCACGTCCATAAGTTTATGCGCGTGGAGTATGGTTACATAGTATATATATATATGGTTTGTGCATTGTTGCTAGTAAACTCCTAGGTGTCGCATGTTTGTTTGGAAATTAATATATATATATATATCTTCATAGGTATATATGTGTCGTGTTCAGTAACAAATTTTGGGTCTTCAACTCTCTTAAGATGCATGGCAGACTTTGGTCTTGAATCATCACGTGTTTTGAAGAGGGTTGTTTTTCAGCTCTTCTGAGAATTTTGCCTTCCGTAACATTGATATCTTCCCCCCCCCCCCCCCTCCCTCTTTTATTGGTCAAACAGCTGGTTTTACACTTTGAATTTGTCACCGTTTAATCACAGAAGGGTCTGAATTTGTGGTGTTCTAGTTATAAATGAGCCAGAAAGAATCATATTTGTATGTAACTTTTCTTGTTCTTTTCGTTAAATATTGCATCTTTTCAATTTTCACAATATGAACTTGTGACCTAATTACAAAGAAAAAGAAATTCCTGTACCAGTAATGAAGGAAAGAAAATGGTCTGAAAGTAGCACTAGAGACGGGAAAATAAAAATCATGGCTTTTTTTTTTTTCTTTCTCTGCTGGATTCACTATCAGTAGTTATACAAAAAATTCTGCTTAAGGATTATGCAGTTACTACTATTAGAATATACAGATAAATCATGTTTTTTCCCCCCTGTACAGTAGCTGCAGATCATAAAAACATACAAGAGTCCTTACAGTAAAACATGCTTATTTTTCCTTTCAGTTTTTTATGGCAAGACTTGGATGATAGTTTCTTCGACAGATTGGAGATTCAGTTCAACTCTCATGGCACACGTTCCAGCACCCGCTGCAGTGCCCTTTTGATTCCTTCCTGATCAAGTGATGTTGTCAGCTGTATTTCCTGCACCTTATTCACAAAAAAACAAAAATTCATCTCAGAATTCTTCACCAAGAGATGTTGCCAGTTCAATAGCTTATAACTGTTACTTTGTCCTATGTTAGGCTGGCTTATCGATTGGCTTTTAAGATTCACATTGACAATACAAATCCATGCAAAAGAACAGCAACAGCGTGGCAAAATTTTAATTAGGATGCTTTCTTGAATAACCATTGCTTTGTAATTTAAAAAAACATTGAGAGAGAGAGAGAGAGAGAAAGAGAGAGAGAGAGAGAGAACCTGTCTTCCAGCACGAGCAAGGAGGGTGAACAGATTGCCAATGGCTGGAGCCTGTGGTAATAACGCAAGATGAAACTTTCACATGGGTAGGAAAGAAGACACCATAACCACTAGACGGTACAGAATGAAACTGAAGAAACTTACATTAGAAAGCCAAAGTTGTAGGTCTTGTGAAACCACCCTCTTCTCAAATCCTTGCCGGCTGATTCTTACGTCATTTATTCTGAACAAACCCATAACATTGATAACGAGGGGAACCCATCTAATGGTTCTATGTTGTACCAAAAGCAGAAAAATCGGAAAATCACAGATGTTATACTCAACACTCACACACACTACACTTAATCTCTCATAGTTTACAATGTCAAAGGGTTCTTCAGCTTTGAATATCATAAGCACAATGAAGAAAAATTAAAATTTTCATCTTCTCCAATATGCCCCAAGAAGGGCACTGGTCAAATGCCTATGAGAACCTTTCTCTTACGGAAATATCTCCATTAAATAATCTGAATCCATATAGTCAACGATCTTGTTTCCCTTAGGAAGCTTCACTCGGTCCCAAGTACCACCGTTGCATGCGAAGCAATTTTTTCTCTTCTTCTATATATAGTCACAGTGAGTAGTACTACTAAGATAAAGAAACCAAATTTGCACAGGGTTGAAACCTCTAACTCTTGCTAATCAAGGGATATTTCTTGTTTTTTTTGGATCAACTAACTAATGAACTCCTCCTTTGAGTGAGACATGGTAAACTCATAACAATTTTCATCTCTGCTAATGATGCATTTAGATGATTTAATACTATAATTTGTTTCCCTTCACCCCAATAGCATGATCCAAAAATAATGCATTTTCTACCTCTAGGTTCTAACTTCCCATCTTTTACATGTGCACATGTAGAACCACAAAAAATTTTCAAATCAGAATAATTACCACATTTACTATAGCATCCTCCAATGGAGTCTTAAACTTAATGGGCCTGCATAGCGAGTGATTGACCCAACAAGAAGTTGTTGAAATTGCCCCTACCCAAGACTTAAAAGGACAAACCAAAGAAAGAGATAAAAAACCAAAAATCTAGAGGACAAAGTTGTATCTCTTAAAAGAAAAGCAAATGGTATAATATAAGTATAGTAGCACACTGAGAAGAGGCATCTAAAATAATTACGCCATAAGCAACCCAGATTGGACTATTGACCTATCAGAAAGCACTTGGGAAAACCCAGGAATTAGTTTTCAATTTAAGGCCCTTGCCTTTAATATGGAGAAAACATTCATTTACATCACATAGAAAAAGAACATAGGTTGTATAGATAAAGCAGCTGGAAAATAATGCTAACATGGATTTTAGAGAAATAGAACACATTTAACATTACCTTTAAGATAGATCTGACTACGAAAATAACATAAAACATTAATTGGAGGAAAAGACACATACGAACAAAAATATGAAGATAAACACGTTTATTACAGAAATTCCAGTCAAACGCTAAAGGTTCTAAACTGAAAAAAAAAAAAGTAAAAAAAGATGCTATGAGTAAAGTTCAATATTCAGTTCAACACCCATAAAATTTCTCAAACAAATTTCCGGCACAAATACAAAATGAAGTCATACCCTGCTTCCTTTAATAGCTCTTCTAATATTGCTTCAAGCCCTGGAAGAGGTTCAATATTGTATGCAGTGCTTGTGCCAGAAGAATCAGGAATGACTGAGCCATCCTGTAAACGTATTTGCATTAGTAACTGAATTAATTACAGTAAGAATGAGACATGCAGTATAACATTAGAAAATTGCAATAAGAAACTGCACACCCTTTTCTTACCTGAGGAATGACTTTTTCCAAGGTTTCAAATAGTGGGTCTTCTTCTAATTGTTTGATTGACAATGTAACTCTTGACTTTTCCCTGCAATTAGTTATCAATTTATGGCCTTTACTTTTAAAATGGAGAAAACCCTCATTACATTCCATAAAGAAAAGACTAAAGCTTAGAGGAAGCAAAAATATATCAGAGTGGGATAGAAATTTGGAATAAAGCTTGGCATCTCATGAAACCAAAATTAACACTTCAAACTACACAGCTACAAACGCTTAACATTATTAAATATAAGTCAACAATGTAGTTATTCACTTGAGCAACCAGAAAAATGCATACATCCCAATAAAGCAAGTAGCACATACATATAAATCTAGAACCTCCATTCCTTTTAGATAGGAGTCTTTCTAACAAAATATGAGATTAGACAAAAGGGTGATGTCATTTTTTTGAAGGGAACTAACAATATGCATTTTCCTCCTAGTTGCCGAAAAAAGGTCATAGTTTATCATGAAGGGCATTGCTTAGGCATGATCAGGCATATCCAACTTCCTGCCCCTGTCCTTACAGTTCAAACATTATTCAGGATGCCCTGCTTGAAGCTTACCAATGAAAGAATGAGCACGTCAATTGCATTAAACTAAGATTGTTACTCCTTAAACAAAGTACCGGCATAGTTTCCAACAATTTTTATTGACAATTACTTTTATGGTCCTCAAATACATCATCAGGATCATAAATCTTGCTACCAATTTGCTAAATGGTTATTCTAAAACATGGCATACTGGCATTCCAGGACATTGAATTTAGAAATGTTACTGAAATTCCAGGTTTTTTTTTTTTATATTCATTTCCTTAAAGGTTTTTTTTAGGAAGAAAAAATAAATGTAATAAACTGAAATTCAGGGGTGTAGAGTTTTGGTACATTAAAATATATAAATTGGCAATCATATTCTGATAAATGTGTTTTTACATGATTAAATTGAAGAAAAATGAATGATTTGGTATCATTTATTGAAATATATAATTTTTTGAAGAAAATGTCTCCAAAAGCACCCTAGATTTTAACAGTAATCTTTACAAACCTACACCTAATGTACCACATTTTAGATAGTGTGGCATAGCACATTCTCTTTCCATGTACCAGAACGGCATGAATACCGGGTAACAAAGTGTAAACAACATAAAGTTATTTTATATAAAAAGTGGGCCCTAAAAGGTTCATCCAGTAGTTCAATTTGTTAGTCATAACCAGGTCATGTAATCCCAAAGAGAGTTTAAGGTCCCAATAAAATTAGTCCCTGGATGTTACCATATGACATTAACAAGATCAGCAGATATTATATGTAATAGAGCATGTCAAATCACCTATCTATTTTAATAATTTTCACCCTCACTTCATCACCCTCAGTAAGGATGTCTCTTACGTCTTGAACTAAATCCCACGACACTTCTGAGACATGCACAAGTCCAGTGAGATAATAGCAACCTGCATCATAGTTTCAAAATATTGCTAATAACTTTGTCATTGTGTGGAATATATATCCAAAAAAATCCTAATTATAAAGAAGTACCATCTGGGAAACGTAAATGAACAAAAGCACCAAAATCCTCGACGGAGGCCACTCTTCCTTCAAAAATATCCCCTACATTAATTTGTTGAGAAAACTTTGACCACACAGCTTCCTTTTCAGAGAATATCAATTTCCTGTTCTCTTGATCTGCTTGGATTACCTACAATCATTTAGAAAGATGTAAGTTCCACCTTCATCCTGACGCTTAAGGTGGTTTTTGTGGTAAAGTAACAGTAATACTACTTCAGAACACAATAAAGGAAACTTAGGAGCTATCTAGAATATTTAACCCAAACACACCACCATGAAATGCACCCACTATTTGTAAATAAACTTATCAAAATATGGAAAGATCTCCAGTCTGTGATGAACTAGTTTGAAGAGTATGATGTGACCTGTATAATTCTTTCTTAACATTTATAAGCTGCCAATCTTATTCAAAGAATGAGCAGCTACACAAGAGACCTAAAATCTTAAGAAAATAACCAAAGCAGTATAAGCTTAATAAAATAAGAATTACAATATCTACCAAAGCAGTATAAGATGTTACAAATGTTAAAGACCTATTTTTTTTTTTTATTACCAAATGTTAAGAGGTTTCATTTTTATCTTTGTTACTTGTCTTCTTAGATGGATAGATGCTTTCTATAACCTTTCAAGGATTTTAGTAACTGTATGAAACAAAGAGTTGTATATCTCCTCTTCCTGAACACATTCCAAGTTTTGTTTTTAATTGTTCCTTCCTAAAAAAGATGATCAGTGGTTAAAAGTATGAAGATTTACTTAACATATTTAGTGATAAGAACTAAAGAGCAACACATGCGTTAACAGGTTAGAAAATTAGCATTACAAAGAGAAGCAGCAGCAGCTGCACAAGAAGCAATCAACTAAAACCCATAATTTGGTCATCTTTCTAGGTAAAGAACTATTTTCAAAATCTACCAGTTTTTTTAATAACAGAAAATCAACTTGCATTGTCATATGAATAAGGATATATCTTTGAAAACTTCCAACTAATATCTTCTGAATAGACCAACACAGAACCCCCAGGACCAAAACCCAGCACTGACCTTCTCTATCAAGTTTTAAATTTATTCCCTCCTTTCTAACCTGTCATCCTTGTAGTGAATTTTAATTATCTCAATCTTAAAGGAGTTGAACTGAACTTTGGAAATTTCAATACATTTGCTCCCCTGAATCTTAACATATTCTGATCTTGCTTCCCGTTGACCTTCAATAAAAATCCCCACCTCCTATTAAATCAACTTCTGGATCTATCAAATTTATATTGCAAACCTTTATGCCTAAATGACATATACTAACATGTTGACGTCAAATTTTTCCGTAAAATCCTACCTGACCAAGAGATATTGGCATTCACAATCATGCATTTTAGGGCAAACTTGAACAGTTGAAATTGAAAATAGGGGTGACAGGTCCTTACTGACTTTATAGAAATGCTAAATATAGGGATGGCTTTTCAAGGTAGTGTCAGTATTCAAAATTTGACATGATGTATTCAACAAAATCTGACACAATAACATTGATTCATACATGAGGAATAAAAGATAATACCTTCACAGAAATAAGTGAACCAGTTAGAGCTTTTGCAATATCTCGGATGCCCTTGTTTGGTTCTACATTAAATGCCATCACATAGAAAAAAACGAGTTAAGAAATACAACGCTATGGAAAAGTAGGCTGCACTAACTCTTAGCAAACACCACCTTGCATAGGTGAAGCATAATTTCATAAGATAAATATATTGCCTTAAAGTTTAATTTTATGCATCTAACAGATCACATTAAAAAAAATTGAAAGGAATTTTTTTTAAAGAAAATTGAAAAGAATTATCCTTTTGAGAAAGGAAAACAGAAATCTTCTAGAAGGTTTAGCATGATATATGTGTACAAGGCCAAATACATCAAGGAAAAATTTGTAGCAGTAAAACAACGCGCAACACGTGCGTGAGCGTGCACACACGCATATATATATACATATATATATATAGAGAGAGAGAGAGAGAGAACACAATCCGAAATATTGACATTAGATAAAAAGAAGAATTTTGTACCTTTACATGAATGAGTTGGACTCAATTGGGGATAAGGAAGAAAACCAACTAGCGAATAAAACCGAACCAGCAAACCTCCTCCATTACAACCTTCAATTCTGCCCTCATAGATGAATCCCCTTTCATGATAAGCCTTGGCTGCTTTCCAATCAGCAGATCTCTAATCCTTTGTAGAGTGTAAGTGTTAGATCACATGATTCATCAAAAGCATTCAACTCCAATTGTAAAAAAGGACAGCAAGGAAGAGAAATTTGAGAGATTTTTCTTCTTAAAAGTTTTTGTGCCTTGAATTATCCTGCACTACTGCAAATAATCAAATTCCCTCCCTCATGAAGGACCTTTAACGGCAAGGGGAAGCTAGAAATCACATCCAAATATCACACAAGATTTAGGTTCATTAAGCACATTTTAGCATATCATACATTAATAAAACAAATTTGTAGCCCATGCAAGTGTGCATAGAATAGCATATGACCCTGCACAAGCAACAGTTTCTAAGTGTACACAAATGCATGGGAAATAGCCGATATAAGATTGAAATGAATAAAATTCTGGATTGTAATTGTGTAATTCCAGGGTGAGTTAGTTTGGTTCCAAGTTACCGGGTTTTAATAAACTCAATTTGACCTTAAATATACAACATTCTGGATAAATCAGCAGCACCCATGCTGTGTGAATAAGAACTTCTTAATGATGATTTCAGCTGGAAACCTACCTTACCCAAAAACTAAAAGAAATAAAATAGAAGGAAAATTGTAATATGGGATTAATCATGGTCATAACATAACAGGGTTTGTCAGAGCACAATCCGTACCTTAAAGCTTAAGAGAATTCCAATTTTATTAATAACTATCCCGAAACCCTTCCATTTCAGACCCTTAGCATTCTTATACACAAATGAATGCACAATGCATAAAGATAAAAAAATATAATTAAAAAGAAAAAAAATTGAAAACACGTCGGTAATTTCACCGTCAATTCTCCTAGAAAAGGCACACTCACGTTCATCCTAACAATGTTTCATCATCACCATGATTCAGCTGATTGTATAGCTACATCTAGGCCAATAACAGGAACATCTTGGTTCAATCCACAGTCAACCGATCTCCGAATGGCATCACAGAAACTTTATAGAAACGTCTCATCCTCGAACGGGTTGTAAAGCAAAGAAAAACCCAGACTCGACGGTGACCTTCTATTATCGATTTTCTAGGTTTACTCAGCCACCAACCAAGTTGTAAAAGATGTCGAAGAAAATGAGAGACAAGAATGAGAGAAGGAAACACACCCGAGCTTGTCTGAAACTTTCAGCCGAGTCTTCAACCTGCCCCGCAGCCGCAGCCTGGTCCATGGCTTCGGTCTTGGCATCGCCGGACACGGAGACCTTGGCGGGGTGAAGTGGGTGTCTTCCGGCGGATGAATTCCGGCAAGAAACGGGGAAGTTGACGGAAACGCAGTGATGATGAGTAGGTGGAGAGGAGCTGTCAGTGGTGAAGAGGTGGGAGAGAAAGGCAAGGCCTCCTGAAACTGAGCCCAAAGCGGCAGAGAAAATGGGCATCTTGGTTGGGAATGGGAATGGAAGAGAAGATTGGGGTTTGCTAATTGTGTGGGAAGAAGAAGATCATCAAATGAAAGGATGTAGTTGGGCTGGCTTTGGTTATGGACTTGGGATGAACTGATCAGTGAGATGTATAGGGTGGGGACCATCCCATACACGTGTCATCACCGTGCCCACATCTTATCCGTTTTCTTTTTTTTTTTTAATCCCAAATTGAAAATATTTACCATTATAATGCTATTTATACACTTTTTTTTATCTTCAATAAATTAATTATAAATATTATTTCAAAAAATAATTAGTTAATTTTTACAAATTATTATTAAACTTAACCATTCAACTAATAACAAACTCTAACTATAAACGTGATTAAGTTTGAAAATAAGAAAAAAAAGGCATCACTTGGCCAAAAATAAAAAGAGACAACAGTAGCACAATCATACAACTATAAGGTTCCGGTAATGGCCCTTTGTAGTGGCCGTTAAGAGAACTTATTTTTGTTTGCTTACAGTTCAAAGAGTAAATGATTAACCAGTTCTATTCTAATCCTATCACACGCATCATCACTCCAATTGTACTTGGCTAATCTCATATACCATCAGAAGAAGAAGAAGACAGACTTATAGTCCTTTGAACTCAATGAGATCATCCAAATATGAGTAGAACCACAAATCAGACACAACCTCTAAACCGGTAAAATGGACTCCTAAGGTGATGTTCCAAACCTTACACTTATCACTAAGCTACCTACTACCTTGAGTGTTTAAAGATTCCTCATTAATTTTATCCTTGGACCTATACGCACAAATCACAAATTTGGCAAACATCTGTTTCTTCAGTTGTAGACAGACTTCGGCACTCTCAAACAGAGAGTCGAAAATTTAGTTCTAAAAGTACACTTAGAAACCTCTAAAACTCATTTTAGGGTCTTCTGGTTTCCTTCCACCTCTACCTCTTCCTCTTCCTCCATATCCTCTGCCTCTTACTCTCCCCCTTCCCCTTCCTCCCCCGCGCCTAGAAAAAGATCTTCCATGCTTCATCTGAACCAGCGATTGCAGCAATTCATCACATAGGATGCAACCAATATGCAAGGTGGCTCCATCCTCCAAGGGTGTCGTTTTCTTGTTGAAGTCGACTTCGATGATGGTGGAATCACATTCAGGACAACGTTCCTTCGTTGTGGAAATCCGGTGAGCGCCTTCAGGAAGGAAAACAAGACAGTTGCACATGTTGCAGAAAAGCCTCCATTTGGGAGCACTAACTGGATCAAGCACAAGTGTTCCGTTGCATTCAGGACAGGCACAAACACCTTGGGCTATGAGAGAATGCCGGCACGTGGGATGTGGACAGAGGAAACATGGCATTCCAGCTCCTTTTCCCAACTTTCCCGAAACACCGGCTTTAGATGCACCATAAATCGTGCTTATACCTTCAAATGGGGGACTGTTATAGCAGTAAGGGCAGAAAGGAAATGTCTTGCCTTCTGGGCCAGGCAATGAGAACATCAGAAGCTCAAAGTTATCCAAAGGGCAAGTATGTTCTTTGTACAACTGCAAAAGGAAATTTCTTACTTAGCATTGTCAAGGGGAATAGAGTGCAAAACCTAAAAGAAGTATTAGGAGCAAAAAATAAAGGAAGCAGTAATATTAAAAAAATTAATGTAATCAATCTGTTCAAAGAAGCAAAAAATGTTATATCAAGCACTAGTATATTAAAAAAAATACCTAAAAGAAGTCTAATAATCCCTTCAAAGGAGGCCAAAAAATAGAAGCAAGATGAAATAAATATGTTTTATCATGCACTAGTATATATTACATGATCCAACAACAACAACATATCCAGCCTTTATCCCACTATGTGGGGTCGGCTACATGAATTCTAGACTTCCATGTATTTCTATCGTTTGTCATATCTTCATTTAGATTCATATACTTCATATCGAACTTTAATGTCTCTCTCAAAGTCTTTTTGGGTCTACCTCTACCTCTTTTTGTGACTAATTGTTCCATTTCATCAACTCTCCTCACAGGAGCGTCTCTTAGTCTCTTTTTCACATGACCAAACCATCTTAGTCTAGTCTCTCTCATCTTCTCCTCGATTGGCACTACTCCTACCTTATTACGAATAACTTCATTTCTAATTTTATCTTTTCTTGTATGTCCGCACATCCATCTTAACATCCTCATCTCCGCTACACTCGTCTTTTGCTCATGCTGGTATTTGACTGCCCAACATTCTGAGCCATACAGCAAGACTGGTCTTATAGCTCTCCTATAGAATTTTCCTTTCAATTTTAATGGGATTTTACCATCACATAACACTCCCGATGCATTTCTCCATTTTAGCCAACCTGCCTTGATTCTATGTGCGACATCCTCGTGAATTTCTCCATCTTTTTGAATCACTGATCCCAAATATCGAAAATGGTCTTTTCTTTGTAAGATTTGGTCTTCTAATTTTATTATAACATCATCCACTCTTGCATTTTTACTAAATTTGCATTCCATATATTCTGTTTTCTTTCTACTTAATTTAAATCCCTTAGATTCTAAATTGTTTCTCCACAACTCAAGCTTAGTGTTCACTCCTTCTTTTGTTTCATCCACCAACACTATGTCGTCTGCAAATAGCATACACCATGGCACATCTGTCTGAATATCTTTAGTGAGTTCATCCATTACTAAGGCAAATAAGTATGGACTTAGTGCAGAACCTTGATGCAGTCCTATTGTAGTTGTAAATGGTTCAGTATCCCCTCTGCATGTTCTGACCCTTGTCTCTACACCATGATACATGTCCTTAAGGACTTGTATATAGGCTATTTTGACTCCTTTCTTCTCTAAGACCCTCCATAATACTTCTCTAGGGACCCTATCATAGGCCTTTTCTAGATCTATAAACACCATATGTAGGTCCTTCTGATGATCCCGATACCTTTCCATTAGACGCCTCAGTAAATATATAGCTTCCATTGTTGACCTGCCAGGCATGAAACCAAACTGATTTTCTGACACATTTGTTTCTTTTCTAAGCCTCTGCTCTATTACTCTCTCCCAGAGTTTCATGGTATGACTCATTAACTTAATTCCTCTATAATTTTCACAGTTTTGAACATCTCCTTTGTTCTTGTATATAGGAACCAAAGTACTCTTCCTCCACTCATCTGGCATCTTTTTTGATTTAAGGATCGCGTTAAATAGTTGCGTTAGCCAGGAGATGCCCTCTTCTCCCATGCATTTCCATGCTTCTATTGGTATATTATCTGGTCCCACTGCCTTATGATTTTTCATCTTTTTTAAAGCTTGCCTTATTTCATTTGAACTTATGCGTCGATAGAATATGTAGCTCACATTCCCTTCGGAGTTACTAAGATGTCCCAACCTAACTCTTGTGTCACCACCATCATTGAATAATTTTGTGAAATACTCTTTCCATCTCTCCTTAATCGCTCCCTCATTTACTAAAACATTTTGATTGTCATCTTTTATGCATTTCACTTGATTTAAATCCCGTGTTTTTCTTTCTCTTGCTTTAGCTAATTTATATATATCCCTTTCTCCATCTTTTGTATCAAGTCGTTTATATAGATTCCCATATGCTTTTGACCTTGCTTCACTAACAGCTCTTTTTGCTACCTTTTTTGCTTCTTTATAATTTTTTTGATTTTCTTCATTGTTGCATTGATATACCGCTTTATAGCAAGTTTTCTTATTTTTAATTTTCAATTGTACATCTTCATTCCACCACCAAGACTCCTTAAGGTTAGGGGCTCTACCATTTGTCTCTCCAAGGACTACCTTTGCCGTGCTTCTCAGAGCATTAGCCATTTCTTTCCACATTTGGTTTGTCTGTCTTTCTCCATTCCATTCCCTTCTACCCTTTAATTTTTCTTTGAAGATTAGTTGTTTCTCCCCTTTTAAATTCCACCACCTGATTCTTGGAATTTGTTTTATGTGATTTTTTCTCTTCCAATTTCTTACTTGGACGTCAAGTACTAGAAGTCTATGTTGAGTAGTCAAACACTCTCCCGGTATTACCTTACAATCCTTACAACATAACCGATCCTCTTGTCTCATGAGGAAGTAATCTATTTGGGTGCTTGAGGTGATATTTTTATATGTGATTAAGTGTTCGTCCCGTTTTTTGAACCTCGTATTGGTTATAATGAGCCCATATGCCATAGCAAAATCTAGGATAGATTTACCCTCATTATTAATTTCCCCGAATCCATACCCTCCATGTACCTCTCTATATCCGTTTCCGTCTCTACCCACGTGCCCATTTAAGTCACCTCCTATAATCACTTTCTCTCCTCTTGGTATCATTTGTATGAGTCCCTCTAGGTCCTCCCAGAATTTTGCTTTTATCTCATCACCTAACCCCGCTTGTGGTGCATATGTACTAAAGATATTCATAGTTATTCTTCCTAGACTAATCTTCACCATAATAATCCTATCCCCTATTCTCTTTACATCCACTACCTCATCTATTAAGCTTTTATCCATAATAATCCCCACTCCATTTTTCGCTCGATCAGTTCCTGTGTACCATAGTTTATATCCAGCTTCTGATAAAGTTTTTGCTTTTTTCCCTACCCATCTCGTCTCTTGAAGGCACATAATATTAATTTTTCTCCTAATCATCACATCCACCACTTCCATAGCTTTTCCTGTTAATGTTCCTATGTTCCATGACCCAATCCTTAATCTATGATTTTGTTTTTGTCCTTGACTTTGGATTTGATTTTGTTTTTGGCCTTGACTTTGAATTTGATTTTGTTTTTGATTTTGATTTTGATTTTGGTTCTGATTTTGATTTTGATTTTGGTTCTGATTTTGATTTTGGTTTTGATTTTGATTTTGATTTTGATTTTGGTTTTGATTTTGATTTTGATTTTGGACTAACTTCTTTACCCACATCCGTCCAAGCAAATGCGGGAACCCTTGCTCATTTATCACTACATCCGGGCGCCGATGCAGCGGCCCTAGCTCACTTGTCACTACACGGGGGCAGTGTAGCGCGTCGCTATGAAGGGTTACGCCCACGCCCAAACGATTTTTCATAATTTGTCTAGAGTTCATGTTTTGGATCCGACTAAGTTTTATATATTACATGATCCAATAAAATAAAATTTACCAAATCACCAGAAACAGTAATATTAAAATAAAGGTCGAGATGTTTCTAAAAGTTCAGGAGATCCTTCCTGTAAAGATGCTAAAATCTTTTCCCCCATAACAGCAAGAGCAAGAACTGATTAAACAATTACTTAGGGTAGGAGCTCATATAAATAGGAATGGAGTAAAGGAACACGCCAATAGTAAAGATATTTATATAAAGAAGGTAGCTATTGAATCAAAACAACAGAATACGTGACTTTGATTGGGTCAATATTATTTGACTATTTATCTCCCTTTAGAAATAAATTTTATATCTCGTGTTCTCTAATAATTTGCTTTTATAGCAAATGTAGATAAATATGAATATTGTTAGATATTACCAATGATGTCCAAACAACTCATTGTTCCAAACAGATTTATAGAGTTTTGATTAGTTTCAGTGTGTTTAACTAGAAACATGAGAATTTCAATTTTCAATATCTAAAGTTCAAGTCCTGTGTACCATTTCAACAAGAGGGAGGTCCCAACAGGAATGGGGTATTTCCATAAAAGATTGGCTTTCCATTATGTTACAAAATTTGGGCAGAAAATGAATGGTTGAACTGAGGTACTGACCCTTAATAATGGATTTTTATTTTGTTTTCTGGCAGATTAAGCAGCATTCAAATCTTCTTGGAAAGCCATAAAGAAACCTTAAGAACTCTCAGCATATGGTATCCTAGAATTCAAATGAAGCAGCAAGAGTTTTCTAGTACTCTGGTGCGGACAAATTTCTTCAATGCTACTATGTGCCGTTTGGACTTCGGACAAATGAAGACTAAGCTTTTTGGCTGGGCATGTGGATATTACTTTAGATCATGATAACCTTTACTTGTAACAAGAGTAGGCTCGCTCACACAGGGAATTACATAGAAATCGAAGCTTCTTATTATGACCCTTAATCCTTTCACCTTGGTTTTGGGGTATAGTGAACCTTATCCTTTCACCTTGGCTTTGGGGGTATAGTGAACCCGATTAATGAGAGTTGAATTCCCATGGAGGTCACAGTACTGCTATTTCTTGTTGGGACAAACAATTAACACTGCTCCATCTTCCGCAAGAACACTACCTCAAGTATGCTGGATAAAGAACGTGAGAGCAAGCCTCCAAACAGTGGATTGGCTGATGCTAATAACAAGAAGGGAGCAAGTTAGTGATTCTTTTTCATCTTTTTATTATTATTACTATTTGCTTTAATTAAGTGAGTCATTTACTTATTTTTTGATAAGTTGAACAGGGTGATTTTGTCCCATTAACAAAATCTTGGCTTGATTTAAAAAAGCAGTGCTTCTACCACAAATGTAATTCAGGTTCTTGTTTCGTCTAGCTTGGAAATTGACACACACAATATTTAGGGAGGGGAACTAAAAGTATTAGAATTATTAGTATAATTAGATATATTGCATATTGTTGTATGTGTTTATTTATTTATTTATTTGTTATAACTATGTGTAATTAGGCTAAACCTATAGGTTAAGCACGTAGATTATTAGGCTCATTGTGCCTATTATAAATAACACACTAAGAAACTAATCTCTTAAGTTTTTCTCTCATAATTATTTTCTCACACGGTATCAGAACCATCGGTGAGAAAAACCCTAGCCACCGCTATGTATCTTTTTCCAACGGCCTTCAAACCCTAGTTTTCTGTCTTCACCGTCACTGTTCATGCCAGAACATCACTGTCTGGCCGTCGTTTGCTGGAACCAACCCCACCCTAGGGTTCGCCGCCTTCAAGCCAAGTTGTCGCTGAAAAATTGCAGCTGCCGAAGCTCCCACGCTCCCCCACTTGCCGCCATCCGCCCCCACGCGCCAGCGCGTGAAGGCGCGTCCGCCGGTCGTTTTCTCCCGGCTTCTCCAAATCAGCTCACCTCCCTTCCCTAGGCCTATTCCCGGTGTCAAATCCTCGCTATGTCTGACCTCAATGACACAGTTTTTGTTGGTGCTACTCCCGCAACCGCACCTATTGCCCCTGCTGCCTCTCAATCATTTACTGTCTCCAATCTCGGAACATCCAATATCACCACAATCAAGTTGATAGGGTCTGCCAATTATCTCTCATGGACAACCTCTGTCAAAATATGATTCAAAAGGCAAGGCCAAACCGATCATCTTACCACAAAGGTTGAAAGTGTGTCGGAAGACAATCGGGCTAGATGGGAAAAAGTTGATGCCCAGGTATGCAGCCTCCTATGACAGTCTATTGATCCATCCATCATGCAACTCTTTCGCCCATTTGAAACTTGTGCTGACGTGTGGAAGGAAGCTGAAAAATGTTATACAAATGACATCCAGAGTTTGTACACTGTGGTCTCTAATATCAAGAATCTGAAGCAAGAGTTGTCCATGAAATCTTATTTGAGACAGGTTCGGACTCTCATGTAAGAATTTGATGCTTTTCTTCCCATTACTACGACCAAGACCGAACAGGTTGCTCAAAGAGAGAAGTTTTTTACGGTTATTGCTCTTTCCGGTCTAAAACCAGAATTTGACGCCATCAGGCATCAAATCTTAACCAGCTCCACTAATCCTACCATGAAGTACTCTTTTAAAAGGTTGTTAAACATGACAAGTGCACATGGTATGTCCTTTTCTTCCCATGTCGTTCCTCCAGCCGAATCTTCAGCCCTTGTGTCTCAGGCTTCTCACTCGGGAGGAAATAGAGGCCGTAATAATAATCGGCCACGTCCACAGTGCACCTTTTGTAAGAAACTGGATCATCTTGAGGACAGATGCTGGAAGAAACATGGTCAGCCAACTGCTCCACCTACATCATCTACCAATGTAGCTCATGCATTCCAAATTGATCCTAGTTCTGCCCAATCTGCACCGGGTTCACAGTTGATACCTATGTCTGCAGCTGAATATGATGTCTTTTTGAAGTTTTAGGCCACCCAACAGTCTCATCCTGATAATCCCGTTACTTGCGTTGCTAAAAGCCCATCTCTTGGTCCTTGGATTATAGATTATGGCGCCACTGATCATATGTGTAGTAACGAACTTCTTTTCTCTTCACTTACTTATTCTGATATCTTGCCTATAGTTATCCTGGCTGATGGCACCAAAACTGCAGTTAAAAGGATAGGCCAAACCACACCCACTTCGTCTTTATCTTTAATTCGGTTTTATATGTCCCTAGCAGTCCTTTCAATTTGATTTCAGTTCGTCAGCTTACTAAAACCCTTAACTGCTCAATCACTTTCACTCTTATCTCTGTTTGTGTACAGGACCAGGGTACGGGGCGGACGATTGGCATCGGGCGTGAGTCACAGGGTCACTATCATCTTGCTATGTCGATGGCTTGCACCAGTGCTGCTTCCCTAGATCTTCTCCACTCTCGTCTTAGTCATCCTAGCCTCTCCAAATTGAAGAAATTAGTTCCTAGTTTGTCATCGTTGTCTTTTTTTTTATTGTGAGTCATGTCAACATGGTAAACACACACATAGTTTTGTTTCCAGTTGTGTCAATAATATGGCTAAGGCTCCCTTTTCTCTTGTGCACTCTGATGTATGGGAGGCCCAGTCATGTCAATTCTACTATTGGTTTCTCATATTTTGTTACTTTCATTGATGACTTTTCTCGCTGCACTTGGTTATTTCTCATGATGAGTCGGTCTGAATTGTTTTCTGTCTTTCAGACATTCACTGTTGAAATAAAAATACAATTTGGAGTTTCTATACGTGCTTTACGTAGTGATAATGCCTCTAAGTACTTTTCTTCTCAATTTACTACTTTCATGACTACTCGTGGCATTCTGCATCAATCTTCTTGTCCTTATACACCTCAACAAAATGGTGTTGCCGAGCGTAAAAATCGCCATCTCATTAAAACTGCACGAACACTACTCGTGGCATTCTGCATCAATCTTCTTGTCCTTATACACCTCAACAAAATGGTGTTGCCGAGCGTAAAAATCGCCATCTCATTAAAACTGCACGAACACTACTCGTGGCATTCTGCATCAATCTTCTTGTCCTTATACACCTCAACAAAATGGTGTTGCCGAGCGTAAAAATCGTCATCTCATTAAAACTGCACGAACACTACTTTTACATGCCAATCTTCCCACCAAATTATGGGGAGATGTTGTTCTTATTGCGTGTTATTTGATCAATCGCATGCCATCTTCAGTGTTAAAGGACAACATTCCTCACTCTCTTTTGTTCCCCTCCCAGCCCCTTTATTCTGTTCCCCTTCGTGTATTTGGATATATCTGTTTTGTGCATTCCTTTTCACCGGGACAAGATAAACTTGCTGCCAAATCCCTCAAGTGTATTTTTCTCAGTTACTCTCGATTGCAGAAAGGCTATAAGTGTTACTCTCCTAAGTTGAACCACTTTCTTATGTCTACTGATGTCACATTCTTTGAATAATAGTCCTTCTTCTCGGTTGCTCAGCCAGATTCACAGCGTCTTGACTAGGTATTGCCCATTCCTTCTCTTCTGTTGCCCTTATCAAATTCGTCTATGTCCTCCTCGATGGACCCTCCACTTCCATCTTCCGGTCCACACTCCCTGAATCCTCCACTTCTTACTTATCATCGTCGTCCTCATCCTACTCCTGGCACCGGCATTCCTCTTGACTGCGACTCTCCTGACTCATTTTCTCCATCAGTGGTCACTCCCACCACGGATCCTGAGCCCGACAACCTTCCTATTGAACTCCGCAAAGGTACACGGTCTACTCGCAATCCATATCCTCTTTATAGCTTTTTGTGTTATGACTGTTTGTCACCTGCTTATAGTGTTTTTGTTTCAAGCCTTTCTTCTGTTTCTATTCCTAAAACTACAAGTGAAGCCATGTCCCATCCTGGTTGGCATCAGGTTATGTTAGATGAGATGGGTGCTTTGCATTCTACTAGCACTTGGGATTTGGTGCCTTTGCCACTAGTAAAGACTCGTTGGTTGTCGGTGGGTGTTCACCCCTAAAGTGGGCCTCGACAAACAGGTGGAACGTCTTAAAGTCCGCTTGGTTGCCAAAGGCTTTACACAAATTTATGGGCTAAATTACAGTCATACCTTCTCTCCAGTTGCTAAAATGGCCTCTGTTCGCCTATTTCTCTCTATGGTTGCCATGCGTCATTGGCCGCTCTATCAATTGGACATTAAGAATGCCTTTCTTCACGGTGATTTGCAAGATGAGGTTTATATGGAGCAACCACCTAGTTTTGTTACTCAAGGAGAGTCCAATGTAGTCTGCAAACTCAAAAAATCTCTCTATGGCTTGAAACAATCTCCACGAGCATGGTTCAACAAGTTCAACACTGTGGTTCAAGCCTTTAGTCTCACTTAAAGTGAAGCTGATCATTCAGTTTTCTATCAATATTCTTCTTCTTTATGTATCTATCTCGTTGTTTATGTAAATGAAAATATTATCACAGGGAGCAATCAGATTGGTACACAAAATCTAAAAGAACATCTCCATCAGCACTTTCAGACTAAAGACCTAGGCAAACTCCGGTATTTCTTGGGTATTGAAGTTGCTCAATCAAGAGATGAGATCTCAATCTCTCAGAGGAAGTATGCACTTGACATCTTAGAGGAAACTAGTATGGTGAATTGCAAACCGATTAACACCCCAATGGACCTAAATGTCAAACTCTTGCTGGGACAAGGGGGAGTCTTACTCAGATCTTGGAAACTATAGAAGATTGGTAGGCAAACTGAACTATCTCACAATCACTCATCCCAACATTGCTTTTGTTGTGAGTGTGGTGAGTCAGTTTCTCAGTTCTCCAAGTGATTCTCTGAAACATATCAAACGAGCACTGGGTAAAGGTCTACTCTATGAGGAAAAGGGGCACACAGATATTTGTTGTTATGTAGATGCAAATTAGGCCGGCTCTCCTTCTGATCGTCGGTTGACCTCTGGATATTGTGTTTTTGTGAGAGGAAATCCAACTTTTTGAAAAAGTAAGAAACAGAATGTAGTAACTAGATCCAGTGCAGAGGCAAAGTATCGGGCTATGGCTAATGTAACTTGTGAGCTCATTTGGCTTAAGCAACTCCTGGAGGAACTCAAGTTTTGTGAAGTGTCTCCTATGAAGCTTGTTTGTGATAATCAGGCTGTCTTGGACATTACTTCCAATCCAATGTTCCATGAGCGGACTAAGCATATTAAAACCGACTGTCACTTTATTAGAGAAAAGCTGGTTGAATATGTTATTGTTACAGAATTTGTTAACTCTAGTGATCAACTTGCCGATGTCTTCACCAAATCTCTAAAGGGTCCTTGGATAGAATATATCTATAACAAGTTTGGTGCATATGATATCTATACTCTAGCTTGAGGGGGAGTATTAGAATTATTACTATAATTAGATATATTGCATATTGTTGTATGTGTTTTTATATTTATTTATTTGTTGTAACTATGTATAATTAGGCTAAGCCCATAGATTAAGTCCGTAGGTTATTAAGCCCGTTGTGCCTATTATAAATAACACACTAAGAGACTAATCTCTTAGATTTTTCTTTCATAATTGTTTTCTCACAAAAAGAACCTATGCAAGAAGATTAGCAACCCCAAACTTGCCAGAGAGAAGCTTGGGAATCTATCCCCCAAGCCAAAGCAAATTTGCACCAACTGTTACATTTGGTTTAACCTTTACAGATCATCACCATCATTGTCACCAACTGCACCTTATCTGTCACAGGCTTAATTTTCAAGCACCCATGTAGCACTTAAGCTTATCAATTCCTTCACTAGAAGAAAGCCTAAGTTTAGCCTTACTCCTCAAAATGTAGCGTTAGATGGAAAGGACAAAGAAGAGTGTCAAAAGAATTACTCGAGTGTGTTTTTGGAAAGAACTTTTGTATTTCACTCTCAAAAATGTTACATCTTTCCTGGATGCCCTTGAAGCATTCCCCTATTTAAAGGTCCATTGAAAGAATGTGAGGGTAGCATGGTGCCACGTGTCAATACCCGATGGAACATCTTAGGACACAACCTCCTAGAGAAGTCCAAAAATATCTATAATATCCTACACTTCTCTAGAATCTTCTAGAGAACCCTAGAAAATTTCTATATAACCCTAGAAATCTCAAAAATTCTGGAACTCTAGGATTGCCTAGAATACTGTAGATACTTCTATAATGTTATAGGATACTTTGGAAGCATTTAGAATTCTCTAGACTTTTGTAGAGATGCAGGAAAGTTCCACAATGTTCTAGATATTTTTCCCCTCAAGGTCTGACCTCCATTATAACTAGCTAGGATAAACACCTATGTGACATTATCCTAACCAAGTTAGGGTAGGTAGCATGACATCATAATGTCAATGGACTTCTAAAAATCACATTGACAATATAAATTAATGCAAAAGAACAATGTAGCCAAGTTTTACACAATATGCCCTTCCTTATGCAATCCTCTAGCAAAGGAAAAGATGAGTTAAAGTTCTAACACCATTTTCATATGAAGAAGTTTCTTGAGATGGCAGTGAATGAACCTAATTGACATGATCCTATTCCACCACATAATTGAAATTGTGAAACCAACTTGTATAACATGAAAACACGGCTCTTAAACTTTACATATATTTTCATCAATCAGACAATTTTGAATCAGTGGCTGATAAATAAGAGAATGTACTTGTTGCCACCAAGTGCTTGAGGTGAATGAGAAAAGAGCAGGGCAGCACCAAAGCCACCTCCATAGCCAAGACCTTGTCAAGAAACACTTGGCACACATCTGTGAGAGTTTTTGACAAAACCCCACCAAATTGAATGTAAATATACAAAAACCAATGGGTTGGCAATTCTTAGTATAATTTTATAATTCTTCCAACATAAACAAGCAATTTTTCCCATAAATGAGTAGTCTAATTACGTAGTTGATAAGCCATTCTCATATGTGACCAAGCGTTCGTCTTGCCATGATGAACATAGTATTAGCTATGATAAGATCATGTCCCATGGCAAAACCCAAAATAGCTTTTCCACACCATTATTTTGTTCTCTAAAGCCATAGCCTCCATGCACATTTCCATACCCACTCACTTCTCTATTCACATGAATATTTAAGTCACCTCTTGTCATGATTTTCTCTCCTCTATGTATTTCTTGCAATAGCCACTCTAAATCCTCACAAAATTTTGCCCTAATCCCCAATTTCAACTTCTGGTCCACACATGGTAACAAAATTTGAAGTCTCTTTTCCAGAACAACTATATGGGATAAACCTTATTTTTAATGTCTTATCCATTATAATCCTCATAAGATCCTTCCCCAAATACCAAAGTTTATAACCAAACTCAGCCAACGTTTTAGCCTTCTTGTCTCTCTAAGACAAATGATTAATTCTTCCCTTGATCGTCATAACCAACATTTCCATAGATTTTTCTGTTGAAGTTCCAATATTCTATGATCCAACACATGTAAGAATCATTGCAATCTATCCTTTGCAAGTCTCAGGACAAGCTAATTTATAAGATGCAAACAAATATTCTCACATAACAATTGAACAACGTTGAATTTCTGCACATCCTAAACAATATAGTCTGGACAACATATGTATGACAAACATATGTACCTATAATATATGTACTTAGATGCACTTTATACAGTCGGGTTCTTAAACCTGTATTAAACATTACAAAAGTGAATGTGACATTAACACATATATATACATGAAAAAAGAAATTACCTTGATTGCACCCCTTTGAGGAACATAATAAACTTCCTCACAAGAACCACAAAAGAGCCGTGATGGCAGTGTAGAGATATATTTCATATAACGCAGGCACTTTCCACATTTACTAAGCAAGCGTCCAGTATCCGAAAGTGGAGAAAACTGTGCTTCAAACAACGCATCCATGTTGTCAATCTGCACCAAATAAATCAGAAAAATATGAATGGAATTATTTTGGATTTGTAGTGAAGATTAATGTTTTATGCATGGTGAAAATTTAACTCAACTAGAATATATCAATGAACTAGTTTAGATGAGCAGATCCCAAGGCACAGAGCCACCATGCAAGTAATCAAATTCAACATAGAGGGAACTCGTAAAGAGGGAACTTTTGGAAAACCGTGGGCAGCTCAACGGTGTGCAAAAAAATGATGACAATTATAATTCAAGTATAAAATTCCTTTAATCCTTTCTATTGTGTATTAGTGTATAAATTCGTTTACTTTATACTTGTTTGACCTATGTAGTTACATGATGAATGACTTATAAAAATCAAACTCCAAACTTGCAACGAATGGCGAGAAGGATCCTCTTATTAATCACTAGTTCATCTGGTTGTGAAAGAAATTGGAGCACTTTTGAAGGGGTTAGTGTATATTTTAAAACGTTTTTAATATTTTAATTTCATTATCTCTATGAATTATATTTATTTAATATCAATTAGTTATCCTTATCCACTTATCATTAATATTGATATTGCTTTTATTTTATTTATGTAGATACATACGAAGAAAATAAATAGACTAGACATGAATTGATTGAACAATCTAGTTTATATCCAATTTAATGTGAAATTGATGAACAAGCAAAAAAGGGAGAAGGAAAGGAATGTTGATGTGTTACTTGCAAGTGATGCTAGTAATGCACAAGGATGGATCGTTGATGGAGGAGATGATGAAGAAGTTGAACTTGGTACGGGGCTCACTTGGGAAGCAGTTGGTGAAGCACTCGGAATAGACGAGATGCTTCAACCTCGAAGAAGTTCTAGGGGGAGAGAGTTTCATGAAGATGATTTTCAATTAGAAGAAGAAGATGAGCAAGAAATCAATGAATTTGATTTTGAGTCCGATGAAGATCATGTGTTGGAAGAATATGGAAAAGAAGAAGTCCAATTAGATAGTTAAATTCTTCAAATAAGATTTATGATGCATTATTGTTGCTTCTACCTTCTTGAACCTAGAACTAATTTAACAGTTTGTTTTCTCAGCCTTAATTTCATTATTTTAGTTGTATTTCCAAATTTGATTTATAAATTTGATTTATCTGAAAATAAAATCAAATTACATAAAAAAGTTAAAAAAAAAAATAGCATTTTTCCTAGGCCCTACCTAGGCGCTAGGCCCCAGTCTGGCGCCCGACTAGCATCTAGCGCATTTGAGAACACTATGTGCAACTCTAACCAGAATAGAGCCAATGAAGCATGTTTCACTAGCTGATTGATTTCCAGCCATTACTTGCAACTTAGGACTCTATAGCTCATCAAGGGGGAGAAGGGTTCAGCCACAAGAAACGGTGGCTCTGATAACATGAAAAAACTTGAGCAACTTGACTCAATAGGAATTATCTCAAGTATTTGGAGAGTATAATTGGGTAGAAGAAAAACTTACTCAACTTATTGTAAAATATTTTTCTCATCTTGTATTGAACTCAATATGGGTATATATACACAAGATCTCCTAAAATTATCTCCTAAAATACAGGGATAAAACACAAGAAAACAAATTCAAACTAGACTTGAATTATATAGATAAATCGAGAATTTTTGAACTTGCTGGACTGATCTTTTCCTATTTTTCTGGAACTACTTTATCTCTTTTACCTCTTATCTCTTTAGTTTGTAACTTTCTTATCACTTTTGCCCAACAACCTTATCTCTTGATTTCTGACCATTATAGAGACAACTTGAACTTATTTTTCCTTCTTTAACTTCTCCAACACAATTATTATGACATAAAAATCAATATAAGTTTACTATATTAACAATTTCACACATAACCCAAACCAGTGGTACTCTCATAAAATAATCATATATTTTGGTTAATTTGGTTTATTAAGTTAAGAACTGAAATACAATTATTAAAACCAAACAGAAAACTGAAATTTTCACATAATCAAAACAAAATCAAACTGAATCAGCCAAAATTAATCGGCTCACTTAAGAAATTCAGTATTAACCAAACAATTCTCACCCTCAAGAATAGCATTTATGAATCTTCGAAAGTATCCTCAATCAGGAAAAAGAAAAGAAAGTAAAAAAAAAAAATCATCTTCAAGGTAACACTTAAAGAGCAATGATTCAAATTTTCATGAGTTTGAGAAACAAATTAAAATTTCCATCCCCTCTGCCAACCAAAAGAAATGAAGGAAACAAAACATCATCAGCGGATAAAAATGAGCTGACAATTCCAACTATTAAGCAATGTCCAAGTATTGGAGAAAAGCAGATGTTTAAACCTCCCCATGTATACTTTCTGACATGCAAACAGGATAAAATCCTAAAGCCATAATTTCAAAATGTTAAAGAATATAGTTATGCATAAATAAATAAATTTAAAATTTCCTGATATCCCTTCACCATCCAAAAAAGGCAGTGATAAAAACATAAGAGGACTAAAGTGAGCTAAGATATCAAGTGCCTGATACCATCACCTGCTTAACAAAGTAACTGAACTTCCTCTTAAATTGTTGGAGGACATGCTGCACAACAAGAGAATGATCTGCTTGACCCTTGGCAACAAGAGTGATCTGCTGCTCTATAAAACTCCGAATGTCAGGCAAACATAGATCTGGATCAATACATTGATAGCCTCTTATTAGGCTGATACCTAAAGCAGTTGGAGCCAACCTTCTTCCAGCCTGTACCTGCAGTTAGAAGGTAGGGAGAATGTTAAAATAATGCGCACTGACCTGAAAAGCTAGAGCACACAAATATATAAACCAAATGACACAAAATGAAGCAGGTTGTTCACAGATACCTGAACATAGTTCCTTTCACAGATGTTGTTAATATGTACAGGAATTGATGCATCAGTGCCGATTCCATTTTTCTCCATTAGAGAGATGAGCTCACTTTCACTAAGATAATCTGGGGGCGTAGTCTTACCCTGAGAATTTAAAAGTCAGTAATGTAACTGAAAAGAACAGCCATAACTGAACAATACAGGCAATTGGCAATACATCCCAGACTGTTATCCTTTCCAATAAAAACACAGAAGAAATGTAGCACCACAGTGATTGAAAATGTGTTGAACTGAGAAAACATTTTCAAATGGAAAATCCGGTCTTCATTTTTCCAAATTTAAAATAATTCTTAAAAAAGATCTTCGGAATGTTTTTCACTGTTCTCTTAACAAAAAAATGTTTTCCTCATGCTTTTCAAATAAAAAACATGAATTTCTAATCTAATCAAAATCAATATAATTGCATATTAATATCAATTTAAATAGCAAAAATATGATTTTTAAAATTTATTAATAATAAACATCAATGATACCTAGTCCATTATTAAGCAAACACTGGATTTTGTGTTCAAAGCCCTGAATTTCCTGAATATACTTTCTATATACTTTATTTAAAGAAAATGCAACAAGAAAGAAGTTATTTCTTGACTTAAATTTATGACCTCTAAATCACAATAGACTTGAGAGTAATATTACCGTTGCACCAAAACATATCTTCATTTAAGTTTGCCTAAACAAAACAGAAACTAAACTGCGAATGGAAGCACCACCCTTGAAGGTGAGCCTACATTTGAAATCTTCTATTTTTTAAACTTGCACGTATATAGCAAAGGCCACCCCTCTGGTTAGAATTGTAAATAGTAGAATTAACTAATAAATAATATCACATTATAATAATATTTACAATTTTAAAATTAGTTATAATGAAAAACATTATAATATCAGCAATATCAAAAATATTAGTAATATAAATAGTACAAAATTGACCAATAATAAATAATAAGACTATTAATAAGAGCAATATTAGTAAAATTTCAAAAATTGTAGAAAAGAATTAAAAAAAATTATGAAGATTATCAATAATATTGTAAAATTAGCAATATCATGAATATTGTATTGTTACCAATGTCTTATTAATTCATAATTTTAATAACGTCACGGATATTGTATTCATGGTCATAACTTAAAAAATAATAATATAATTATTAATATTTTAAAAACATTATTAATAACAAGAGATTGTATTATATAGCAATTGCACTCATTTTTATAACCATTTTAAACATATTTCAAGATAAAATACTTATTCATATTTAACAATCGAATGAGTTCTCCGAATTTTCTGTGTAAAGGAAAATTAAAACTGAAGTAAAAAATTGGAGATGAAAATTTGACAAATGTTTTCAGTAACTTTACAGCCCCTATTAGATTACTACAACAACAAAAATCCCAAGACTTAATCCCACTAGGTCAGGTCAACTACAAAAATTCTAGGTCTTGATGACCATATCTGCTCCGAAAAACAAAGGAAAATAAAGGTCTCACTATGCACTAGAGTGCCCCTCCTGTTTCTACAGGACTTCATCCTGGTTATTTCATACCAAAATTGTTACCTTATGAAAACTTGTAGCCATTGGAATCATAAAAATACAAAAAGGTTTCTTCTGAATCTTAATATCAGAAATCAAAATTCCATTGCTAACGCAAAATAATAACAATACAAATTTACTTATCTCTAGCAACTAAGTGCCTAATATATATGAGAGTCACTCTATGGTCTCAAACAAGCACCCAGGGCTTGTTATACCAAACTTAAGATAGCTCTCAAATCTTGGGGTTTTCAGAATGCAGTGTCTGATGCTTCTCTCTTCATCAAAAGGATGCAGTCAGCAGTCTTGTTTGTTTTCATATATGTGGATGATATTTTTATTACTGGATCAAACTCTTAAACTTCTTCAGTCTTTCATTCATGATTTTTATACCACCTTTACATATAAAATTCTTGGTTCAGTCAACTATTTCTTGGGATTTGAAGCTTGTCGTGATTAGTCAGGATTATATCTCACCCAATCTAAGTATACAACTGATTTATTACTCAAAGCTGTGTCACATTCCTAGGGTTACCTAGGGTTGAGATTGGAATTAGGTGAGAAATTGGAATGAGTGAATTGAAGGGAGGGAAAGCAATTAGCAGAAAGGGTGGGAGAAATCAAAGAGAACTGAGAGAGGGATAAAGAGAATTAGAAGGAAAGGATTTCAATTTCATTTCACATAACATTCCATCCCCTTACAAGTAGCCCATTTATAGGCATAACTGGTTGCTAACTGAATTCATAACAACACCCATGTGCTCCTAACAGATTGCAAAATATCTCCTAACTAACTATTGTAACCCTATTACAATATTGTCCCTCTATTGCTCCTAGGGTCATGACAATCTGGAATGGAGAAATGTAACCCTTGTTCTACACTTTTTATAGTTGGTGCTCAGTTAACTGATAAAGGTGACTGTCAAATCCTCGGATCTAATAAGGGATCAATCAGGAAGGATTAACAGTTAAGAGAGAATTTTGGAGGGAGAGTACAAATGGAAGGAAGGGAGACAGCAAGAACAAGGGAGAATGTTCGAGAGAAGGGGAGAGAAAAATAACAAAAAAAGTGAGAGAGAGGTAACAGAAAAGATTCAATTCATTTCTCAACAAGCCTTCCCTCCTCTAGCTATGGCTTATTTAAAGCCTAGCAATACATCTATCCGGAATGTACAATCCAATAAAGCACAACTACTTAACAATGAAGTACAATCAATACAAGCAGCAAGCATAAGAAAATAAATAAAATGACTATAACTCTTCTGCCCCTACGAATGTGACAATTCCCCCCCCCCCAAAAAAAATGTTTCTTGTCCCCTATAAACTTATTACAATAGTGCCTTTTTCATTACCCAATTCCTATTGGTTCTTCTTCTCCGTCTTCACCTTCTACTTCTTATGCTCATTAACTGTCTTTGACAATTGTGGCCAGGGAAGAATTTGTCTCCACAAGTATGGCATCCCCCCCCCCCCAAAAAAAAAATGT
The DNA here is from genome assembly GCA_036245055.1 of Diospyros kaki. Taxonomy (NCBI): domain Eukaryota; kingdom Viridiplantae; phylum Streptophyta; class Magnoliopsida; order Ericales; family Ebenaceae; genus Diospyros; species Diospyros kaki. The sequence continues at coordinate 7,527,582 of BSEG01000016.1, read as the reverse complement.
TTCTTGTCCCCTATAAACTTATTACAATAGTGCCTTTTTCATTACCCAATTCCTATTTGGTTCTTCTTCTCCGTCTTCACCTTCTACTTCTTATGCTCATTAACTGTCTTTGACAATTGTGGCCAGGGAAGAATTTGTCTCCACAAGTATGGCATAGTCCTAACCTCCTTCTCCGCTCCATTGTGAATGAGGTAGCTGTGACAGGGTTAGGATTAACCCTAAAATTTTTATTTCCTTGATTGCCTTCCAATTGTTGATTAAGCAAGGGCTGAATGTTAGTTGAGGGTGTGTACTTGTTGAAAACAGCTTCCAAGGCAAGCTCTTGTAGCCTTGCCTTCTCAGCAGCCTACTTTACCATTGCCGGCTGCATCATCTTGACAGCGGGTTTTAGCTCATCAATTAACCCACTAATGAAGCTAGACACAAAGTATGACTAGTCTAAAGTTGGATGGGAGATGATCAACAATGATTTTAGTTCCTCAAATCTGAACAAATACTCATCCACCGTACCTTGTTGCTTCAGCTTGTTGAATTCCTTGATAACGTTCATCATAGCCCCCTCCCCAAATGGCATACAAAAATCCTCCACAAACTCTGGCCAACTCAATTATGTTCCCATTCTACTCCACCCTTGAAACCACACATCCACGATGTCATTGAGATAGGCAGTTGCCAAATTTACCTTATTTCCTTCCGCCACTCTATAATAATAGAAGAATCGCTCACAACAACATATCTACCATCGTGGTTTGTCACCTTCAAATACTGGAATGTTCAATCTCAGTATTGGAGTAGGGTGTGAATTTGTATAGTCTCCTCTTGTTGACAATTTTGGCACCAACTCCAACCACTCTGTTTTTTTAGGATCAGGAGTACATTGTCTACCTCTAGATACAATTAGGATTGGAGTCATGTTGGTCCTCAAAGGAAAGTCCGTTGGCAAGCTCGCATTCAGCATCCTAGAGAACAAGCATAAAACGATGCGTGGTTGCTGACCAAAACCAGAGAGTTCTTCTCTGAGACTAGAGAAATCTTCCCTCCGATTCCTTTCCCCCGCCATCATCTCAGCTCTACCTCGACTCACTTCCTCTTGAGTTTGACGGAGGCTGAGTTCCATTGTCTCTAACCTCTCCTCTAATTGCTCTTGCTACTGTCGAAAGCTGAGCTCCAATGCGTCCAACAGAGTTTCAAGCTGCTTCATTCTAGTGCCTTCGGCCATCCTTTAGCAGTTTGCCTAATTTTGCCTTTAATTCACTGAGAATTGTTGGCCACATCCATTGCGTTGATCACCAATGGACTCAAGTCCATTGGACCATCGATTGCCTAAATCTGATCAAAATTTATGTGGATCAATGATCACTCAACCACTACTTCCAACCGTGCCTACCATATTCACCTGAACCTACTACGCCATTTATGCGCAACTTCTGAAACCAACCTTGAGCATCACAATTACCTCCGCTTCGCGACTCTAAAGCAAGCTTCTGATAATCGCTGGCCTATTAAACTTTCAAAATCGCTGATCTAGGATCAGCTTCCAAGAAATGAGAGGCAAAGAGCTTCCAAGAACCAATAGCTCTGAATTTTTCTTCTCCGATCACTGCAACTGTTTGCTGCTGATTGCAATCGCTGCAGATCACCAATCCTCCAGTTCTGAAACCTCAATTCGCTGGAACCTTCTGTCTTGGCATCGCCTTCCAATTCCAAATAAAATTACCAAAACTCAAAGCCGAGAACCCATCCTCTTGCTTCTCCTTCAAAATTCAATCCAAGAGTCACTTGCTCATTCGGAATCTGCTACTGGAATCCGCAGCCAGAAATCGTCGAAATAACAACCAGAATAGTCAAAATCACAGCCAAGAACTGTTGGCTCTGATACCAAGGATCTGACAAGGGATCAATTAGGAAGGATTAAGAGTTAGAGAGAATTTTGGAGGGAGAGTTCAGATGGAAGGAAGGGAGACAGCAAGAAAGAGGGAGAATGTTTGAGAGAAAGGGATAGAAAAATAACAGAAAGTGGGAGAGAGGTAACAGAAAACATTCAATTCATTTCTCAACATGCCTTCCCTCCTTAGCTATGGGTTATTTATAGCCTAGCAATACATCTATCCGAAATGTACAATCTGGTAAAGCACAACTACTTAACAACGAAGTACAATCAATACAAGCAGCAAGCATAAGGAAAGAAATACAATGACTCTGACTCTTCTGCCCCTAGGAATGTGACAGTGACCTATTTCTTAATCCTTCCTTATATAGAGAACTGATTGCTTCACTTCAATATCTGACCTATACTAGTCCAAACATTGCCTTTACAGTAAGCAAGCTTGGTATTTTTCTTGTGGCCCCAAAGCAGCAACACTGGCAGGCTTGTAAGAGACTCCTAAGATATCTTAAAGGCACACTTGGTTTGGGTCTTGTCTTCACTCCTTCACCTACTTTGACTATCAAGGTGTTCACAGCTGCAGATCATAACGGCCATAAAGTCAACAGAAAGCCTACAAGTGGGTTATGTTTATATTTGGGTAATAATATGCTTATTTGGAGCTCTAAGAAACAGTCTGTAGTAGTAAGGTCAGTTGGGGAAACTGAACACAAAGCTTTAGTGCAAGGGGTTACAAAGATATTGTGGTTGAAGTACTTATTTACTGATCTTGGATATTCTTTCTCCAGTTCAGCAGTTCTTTGGTGTGATAATACAGCAGCCAATAGTATAGCAGAAAACCCTGCTTTTCATTCTCGAACCAAGCACATCGAGATTGATATTCATTTTGTCATGGTGATGTTGATATCAGATATGTACCCTCTGAGCATCAGACAGCTGATAATTTTTACAAATGGTTTGCATAGAGATAGATTTTTATCACTATGTAATAAATCATGTTTGGAAACTATGTAATAAAGCCTTGAAGAATTCTGCAACACAAAAGCTAACAGACCAAAATGCTTCTATGCAAGCTACTAGGTGTCATCAGAGGAGGAATGTTAAGGATAGTCCTAGTTCTTGCTGTCTACAAATAAGAAAAGGAAAGAAGAATAAGAAAAGGAAAGAAGAGAAGGTGACGTAGTTTGTTATTAGCAGTAGGCAGTTTTATTCTCAGTTGTCTATGTGGCAGCTTATGTGGCAAAATGAGTTTTGTTACATTTTAATAGTCAGCAGTAACATGCTCAGTTTGTTACCGCCAGCTGTCAGTAAGAGTTGGTTTGTTAGAGATTCTGATGAGTAGAATATAAATTCAACTAGTCTCATTGTATCATTTGATATCTTGATTAAGAATTTGAGAATTCAGTTTTTTCTCAGGTTTTCTTTTCTTTCTTCTTTCTCAAATGGTGGACAGAAATTCTTACTAAGAGAATGAGTGACAATTTAATATTCTCTGTTATGATTTTTACCCTCAACACGACCTTCACTTGTGGCTATATTTTACTGCATAGCTGGTTTGAAAATATGTAATCATTTAAATACTGGGCCATCTGTAAGGCTTAAACTCAAAACCTTTGCCAGCTACATTACCATGTTAAATTATTGACCACCAACTCATCTAAAATATCGAATTTTTTGAGAGAGAAGTAATTTTATTTTTATATTATTATTTTTACTCTCAACAATTGTATTTATAATAGTTCACCATTTAAATGCTTATCTTCTTGTTACATATCATAAGTGGCCAAGGTCAGCAGTGTCCTCTATGGCAAAAAGAGAACTTTGGGGAAATCAATCTTAGTCCAATCTTGATCAAAGACAACCATCACGTGTACATATCTTCCACTTCATTGTCTCATTTTTGCTTGTTTCGAACTGACAAAAGGAGAAAATACGAGGAAGAAAAGAATAAATAAAGAAAATAAAGTATGAGAAAAAGATCGGAAAGGCTCAGATTTCAAAACTCAAGAATTAATTCCATAATCTCTTCGGCTATGTGTGGAACTGGGATTTCTTAAGGAAATAAAAATTGAAAGGAAAATAAAATTACATATGTACATTTTTTCCAATAATCAAACTATTTTTTTTCTTACAAAAATTGTAAGCTAATTATCTTTTTTTTTTTCTAATGGCTAATTCAAACACATGTTTTTCAGATTAATTACACAAACTGAAAGTCGTCATCATTTTGGCTGCAACAAATGGCCAACTTGTAGTTTTTTTCTTTTTTTCCTGTCTAATATGTGCATTACCTTCTTTCTTAGCGAACAACTAGTGGAAAAATGATTCAGCTTTATTTGTAATTGAAATACATCTAACTTACAAGAAATTTCAGAGCCGCATAAATATTTTCTTACTTTGTCCAATATTTAATCAAAAACACATCCAGTACAGCTTATAATATATTATGCAGCATCTGAAAGTGGGCAGAAAGCACTTGCTTATGAATTTCCAGTAGAGACAACAAAACTACAAGATCTTCCAATTACAACCATTAGTTAATATACACTAGACAAACAATATGAGAACAATATACAGAACTACTACAACCACCTCAATAGCAAAATATTAGGTAAGCTCCTCCTTTAGAATCTATTTGTGCAAACAATTATTAAATCTATTCCAAGCACTCTACAATATGTGTATGTATATTCTATCAAGGCTATCATTCTTTCTACACATGAACAAATAGGAATAAGTAGAACAAATGATTATTTTCATATCCAAATCAATCGCATGCACACAATATATTTAATGAAATTACATAAAAATTGAAGAGTATAGCTCAAAGAAATAAATTTCTACATGAAATCATTGCAACTAAAATATACTTTAAAATACACACAATAACACAAATCCATGTACTGAAGAGGCCTAGTGCACACTAAAGGGAAGTGCAGTGGCTTTTGATCCATTTATCACTCCATTAAGTTAAAACGTCAAATGTTGCTGTCAAACCAAGAAAAGGGTGAACCCTAAACATATAAATTAATGTCGCTGCATATCTCCTTTTCTTTGAATAATGCAAATTGTGCATGAAAAATCTGGAAGGGGTTGAAAACTAAATTAGTCAAATCAACGTAGAAAAGCATCAGTTAATATAATAAACAAGCTACAAATGAGGTTCAGAAACCCAATTCAAGTACCTCATACAGCTCAACTTTTGAAATTTCTATTTTCTCCCCTTCAGTAAACTGAGGAAGATTTTTCTCATTTACTGCCAACCATGGCATAATAGACGTGTATCCTTTGACTGTAACCTGCTGTCCCACACAATGGAAGAATTCTCCACCAACTGAAAATTCAATCTTTGTCCTGGAGTGGTCATCAAGTAGTGCACAATATGGAACAGATTAATTCTATATTTGTTATACGATAGGAACTTCTATTAAAAGGGGAAAAAACCAAAGAAACTGGAGACAAATATTTCGTACCATGTGAATATAGGAACTGTAGATATCATAGTTTCAATTTAGTGAAGATCTAGCATTTTCTAATGCAATGAGGAACATCCATCTAACCAAGTAATTTCAGCAATTTTCTTTGTTTTTTGGACAAATAAGACGTTATGAATAAATAGAACAGAAATTATGGAAGTTACCAAAAATAGAAGTATAATTTCAGAAGTTCTTTTTTCATGAAAAAATAAATACAAAGGATAATTGGTCATGGCCATAACTTATTGCTAGTTCAGCCAGTAAATTGTTTTCACTTAGAAGAACCGTTCTTTCTCAAAATTTGAACTATATTACATTGATTTTTTTATTTATATTTGTCCTTTTCAAATATTTAGAATAGTTGTACATGTTAAAACATTTGATGCTTATGCATCTACCTGGTGATTCACTTTGCTGGCTACCTCCTGCTGCCGATAATGGCTTATAGGCCCTAATATTCTTGGGTAAAATAACCAAAGGAAAATATATGTTCCAGTGAAAATTTGATAAAGAGATAAAGAGCGCTCCACAAATGTAAGTAACTTATAAGAAAATGACAAGTTGGCTAATTCAAAATTCATATAAACAATCCCACTTCTTCAGAGCAGTTTGATAAATATACCAAGCAGATTTAGAAGAGAATAATATAGTGAAGAAATATCATCAAGAAAAGTCCAATTTGAATGTTAATTATGCAAAGAATATAAAAGTTAAATGCCTAAGAAGTCTTAAAGATGTGGACAAAAGCATATAGCATTTTTACCTTACGAATTTGCAATCAGGTGAAACAGTTCCCAGAAAATGTTGACAGACATACTGATAAAGTCTCCAAGCATCAACGCCTAGCATGTCCTCTGTAGCTACCCGCATTGGAGTTATGGGAGGATGGTCACCTGCATCTGTCCCTGATCGTGGCTTAACATAACCACCAGATAGCAGTGTCTGCGAATAAGTACCCCATGCTGGATTATTAACTAGGGCTCCAAGTACACCTCTAAAGTCAAATGAAGAAGGATATGTCGTGCTCTCGGTGCGTGGATAGCTGTTGGGGGAGAGGGGGGGTGCAAAGAGAGAGAGACCTGGTTATTAGACTCCAAGGTAACTAAAAGAGAAGCAGCAGAGGGATGAATTATACATGTTCCATAAGAGTTTCATTGGAGGATTTCTAGTATGTAGATCGATTTCGGTGCAATTTCTTTATGCCAATATCTCACTAATTAATGTCACAAACCTATATGTCCTCACACTACCTTGGTTCCTGGTCTTAATAAAAAAAGAATGCAATTATATAGGGAAAGATCACATCAACTGGCAAATTATCCTAATCAACATGTACAATTGACATCTGCCCATGGTGAAGGAACATTCAGATTATACTACTACACATATACTCAAGTACATTTCCAATAACCAACATGTTGGGTTCACAAACTGCCACAAAAAATAAAAATTAGAAGAAATCTTTGTGATGTACTGGGTCAAATGAAATCTTTGTTGGTCTAAGTCCTGCAGCTGCCCCTCCAATTCTCTCAACTTGGCTGGGGTCATCTTGTACTAAGATATGGATATGGAGTTGGTCCCTGGTATCAATTCAATGGAGAATTCAATCTCCCTTGGTAGTGGAATGCCCAGTCAGTCTTTTGGAAACACGTTGGTGTACTTGCAAACTATCTGCACCTCTATAGGTTTAGAAGTCATCTTCTCAACTCCTTGTATGTGGGCTAGGTATCTGCAAGCTCCCCTATCCAGTAGACAAGCAGCCCTCGGAGCTGTGATCATTCTCTTCTCTTGTGGACTACCTCTCGAAACTTGATCCTTACTCTGTTTGGTCTCATTGAGGTAACTGTCTTGGTTTGATAGTCCACCTTGGCATCATACTTGGATAGTAAATCCATTTCGATATTGATCTTGAAATCTTGGATCTCTAAAAGAATGAGATGCATCAAGAACTCGATGTTCCCTAGACACCCCTTATTGGTTCCTAGAGTCTGCCCCATAGGAGTAGCGATTATTATTTTGTACCCCAATATCTCAAGTTCCACCCCTGGGCTTCTTGCTAAGGCGCATGACATGAGTAGATCCTAAATCTACTAATGCATGTGAAAGGGTATGACAATAAACTGTCATGAACCTAGGGCTTAACTTAGGATCAGTTTGGGAATCAGAAGAATCCGATTCAGCTAAGGTCAAGAACAGAAGGAAATTAGGGAGAATTTGAAAGAATGAGGGAGAGATTAGAAAGAAGTGTTAGGGGGATTAGAAGAACAGAAAAGAAGGAGATGAAGATCACGGAAGGGGAGAGAATTTGGAAGAGGAGAAACACAGATTTCAATTCATTAATTTCTTGGATAAGGAAACAAATCCATTACAGCAACCTTATATGGGCATATTTTCCTTCTAGCAGCCTAGCACATGCTCCCATGTGCTTCTAACGACTTGCTAAAATATCTCAAACAAACTATTCTACCCTATTACAATTATACCCTTTTATTACTCATAGGGTCATGACAATTCCCCCCTCCTTAAGAGAGTTCTTGTCTCCAAGAACTTGCCGCAAGTAACCATTGCTCTTCATCCAATTCCAACCTTCAAGAAAGTTCTTGTCCCCAAGAACTTGCCGCAAGTAACCATTGCTCTTCATCCAATTCCAACATTCTCTATGCGGATAATCCTCCTTTCTTTCTTTCTACTTCTTGGTCTCTTCTTCTTCATTCTTAGGTTTTCAAGATCAATTCCAAGTATAAATTGGCCCAAAATTTCAATAGGGAAAACTTCATTACCATCCAATACAAGTAAGGAGAGCAGATCTATGACCATAGTTGTTATTGTACCCCCCATTCAACCCACAGCCATGCTCTGCTGCAAAAATATCAACAACAGCCTCGAAATGCAGCAATGGGGGATTGTAGACTTGCCTTGAATGCTCATACCAAAACTGTTTGTGAGCATTAACATTAGGAGTTGCTGCCACTTCAATTCCAGCCAACGATTTGTCAATGACTGACACGTGGCCTTCATTTCAACTTTCTTCCCTAACATGATTTACATCTAGATTAAGTTGTGCATCACCGAGATCAGCTTCTTACTCTTGTAGAGTGTGGTCTACCCCAATCTCCTCATCTAATCTTCTTTCATCTTCGGAATCCTGAGTTTCCCTTGACTTGTTCGCTTCATTTACAACACCAACTTCCTTAATATTGGCTGAAGTTTCAGTCAGAATCTCCTTATTGTAAGAAAATAATTCAGCAACTCCTTCTTCCTTGTGTTTGCTGGAATTTCCCTCTATGTGAACCTCTCTTTCAACAATTTCAGATTGTCCCTTTGCCTTTACTGCCCTATCAATCTGTTCATTATAGATTCCTTTTGAATAATGCCATTCACCACCAATTTCATCACTGATGTTGCATTCCTCCTTGATAGTTCTGCTGAAACCAGTACCCTTCTTCCACTCCAAGTTGGAGGTAAGCAATGAATCGCTCTTCCATAATCTTGACTTCTCCTTCAACTCCTCCATTTTAAGGAAGTCCTCCTTATTAAAACTTCCATGATAATCCTCAAAGAATTCTGCTGGGAAGTTGTAATGATACTTCTTAGTAAGTATCATTGCAAACTCTTGCAATTGTTCGTGTAGCATCCGACCGAATTCCTTGCTCGATTCATGTACCACACTTCTTGTTCCCTTGTTTAATTGGTTGATCCCCTTCTCCTGTTTCTCGTTGTTTCCAGCTGAATTTGCAGCCTTCTTTTGCTGCCATTGAGGCTCCAATTGCCTCGTGCGTGCACTGCTGTCCATGGCTGATTTTTCACAAACCGTATACTTCGTAGTCCAAGTAGCAGGAGTTCTATACATGATGAAACCCCCCCTCCCTTACGTAAGTTGTTTTGCTCTAAATTAGAATCGTCATCAAACTGGCATTACCCAATCACTCAATTGCACTTCCAAAATCCAAGCTCAACCATTAAGAAATTGCAGGGAGTCAAGGTATTCCTTCCACTCGTCAGAATTCCCCAGATCGTTGGAATTCATTGTTGGAATTGCCTGGGTTGCTCGCCTCCCTTGCTCGATTGTGCTACAACTAACAGAATTCTCCAGAATTGAGAATTTGATGGCTACAGTAGTTTATGAATTGGCTTCCAATTCCGATAAATCTGCTTTGACTTGCTAACCCACACTACCCAGCCTCGAAAAATAGCCGCAATCAACCAGCTCTTCCACTTCACAACAGTTGGCTAGAACAAGCGATTGCCTTACCATAGCTAGCGACCTTCAGTTCTCCAGCAAAATGAATCACTAGGCAACGGATCCGATTCTGCCTTCTGGCTCACCTGTTGCAGAAGTCTCCTACACTCTCCTCGCCTTCTTGATCGACTACAGCAACTCGAAAAACAGCATCAATTCACCCTGTTGTTCCACATTCAATAGTCGCTCTGTTTCTGATCCAATACTTGTTACGCCACTCTGATTTGACTTCAGATTCAACTCGGTATCACCGTCGACACTCTCATGGCTTGTGTTGTCTTCAATTCCGAGCCAAAATTACTTTGCTCGGCTTCTCCACTTGCAACTGATTCGTAATTGACAGCCTTCCTTACTCACCAAAGGCACTATCGGGAAAAATTAGCCTAGTCGCCCCTACAGAAATTAATGGCAATTCTTCTCAACCCAATTCCAAGGCTCCCAGCCCAATTGTGATCACCTCTGATTCCAAAATCACTATAACTCATTGCTGAGAGCCAATCTCCCTTTTCGGTCCCACGTTCGCATCAAAGGTTACCTAAATCGCCCTACTAAACCGCACTCACTGTCAAATTTGTTTTCCGTTCCAAGCCGATTCGATCGTGATCGCTAGGATCCTGATCACGTGAATTTGTCTCTAAATTCCACCGCTAGGATAGTCGGAATGCACCAGCCACAGAAATTGAAGGCCAAGGATGTTCAATGGAATTGGCAGAAATTGCTTAGCCTTTCAATTGTCGAACAAGGCTTACCGTATCTCTTATCTCATAGACGAACCTGCTGCACTAATTCCCTCCTCATGCGTTGGAATCAAATTTCGAGATTCAACCGGTCTTCTCCTTCAAAATCGCCTACGCACACCGCTTAATAGCTTCTGTGGAATTAGCAGTCGGAGTCGCGGCTAGGAGATTGCCTCTACCACTGCCTTCCAAGGTATTGGCTCCAATCACACCACCTTCTGTGGATCGACAGTCTCATTTCGCTGAATCGCCACACTTGCAGCTTCCAAGCCACCCAAATTCCGACACTCAGACCACTTCTATAAACCGCCTACCTCCGTCATGATCTACCAACTCTGCTTTGACTCTGGCTGGATTACCTCCAAATCGGATCGGACACTATTGAATTTCCGAACTCACAGCCCAAGACGGACTACTCTGATGCCAATTTGTCATGAACCTAGGGCTTAACCTAGGATCAGTTTGGGAATCGAAAGAATCCGATTCAGCTAAGGTCAAGACAGAAGGAAATTAGGGAGAATTTGAAAGAATGAGGGAGAGATTAGAAAGAAGTGTTAGGGGGATTAGAAGAACAGAAAAGAAGGAGATGAAGATCACGGAAGGGGAGAGAATTTGGAAGAGGAGAAAAACATATTTCAATTCATTAATTTCTTGGATAAGGAAACAAATCCATTACAGCAACCTTATATAGGCATATTTGCCTTCTAACAATCTAGCACATGCTCCCATGTGCTTCTAACCACTTGCTAAAATATCCCTAACAAACTATTCTACCCTATTACAATAATACCCTTATATTGCTCATAGGGTCATGACATAAACATGGTATCTTGAATCACGGCAGGGTTGTCATATCCGCCCTCATTGGTAAAATTGAAGGCTTGACCGTGCTGGATCCTTTTGAACTTCTCCGCTTGGTGGGTTGTTCCACCCTCATCGGTTTGGGGCAGTTCATTAAGATATGCTCTGACTGTTTGCAATTGCAGCACACGATCATCTTAGGATTCATGCAACTTTGGGAGAGAGGTCCCTCCTCCCCATAATTGTAGCAAGTCAAGGAATTTCTACACAACTTCCCTGGCTGCTTCTTTTTGCATTTGGAAAATGGCTAGCCCCCACCTTTCTTGAACTCCCTCCCTTAGGGCCCAAATTTTTGTCTGGCCCTGCTAGTGTCTATCTTGTTTTTAACCGCCATTGTCTTGAGAGCATTGCAATTCAAGTCAAGTTTGTTTTTGTTGTCATGGCCTTGAAGGCCACATTCGCATAGAATTGTACATACACTACATTAATTGTTTGTTGAAGTTTCAATCATAGTCCCTCTGGAAACCAACGAGCTTTATCAGCCTCATCCTTTTCATACGAAGGCATATACTTAATTAGTCTGGTGAACTCAGCCTTATACTGGGCCATTGACATTTCATTTGCCTATCATAGATTCATGAATTCTCCAACTTTTTCTACTTTCCAACAGGTTGGGAACTACTTTGTGTTGAAACTTGAACCTTTCCCAAGTGATGGTTGGGGTTGGTTTCGCTTCATGTTCTGATTCTTCAATCCCTAAGAAAGGTGACGAGGCCTCTAGGGTTTTATTAGCTCTCTTCAACCATTGTCTTACCTCATCCCGCAACATAAATGTGGCATAACTTTTCTCTCTTCATCACAGTCGATGTGTTTTAGTAGTTTCAACGTCTCTTCCAACCAAAACTCACTCTCACTAGGGTCAAAATTCGCCTTCCCTCATAATATTGGATGGTCTTACTTTTGGTAATATTTGATAGTGTCTAGTCTTCAGTTCATGTATTGGAGTCCCTAGAAGTTATTTCCGTTACATTTTAAACACATAAAATATAAACATACAAATTTATTTCCAACTACATTCTAAAGCCCTCTCCCGAGATTAGAAAACTTAACTACTGCAAATCCTAACAGAGAAAATAGATAGTGGACTCATCACTATCCCTTATGTGACATTAGAAAACCAATTAGCTGATGTTCTAACCAAAGAATTATCCACTTCTACATTTCAAGAGATTACTGTCAAGCTGGGAATGGAGGGCATCCACTCACTAACTCGAGGGGGAGTGTTGGAATAAAAAAGGAAAATAGAAAGTGTTGGAAATATCACAATCAAGGGATAAGTCAAGCAGACAGCTGTTACGGCTGTAAATGGCAGATTTGGCAGATTCTATAGAGGCAATTAGGATGACTTTTGTGTATATGAGTTGTAATTATGATAACTTTTGT